>OZ005653.1:235334038-237734038 GCA_963930645.1 Salticus scenicus | reverse complement strand
TACATTTTAAATTTCGATAAATGTCTAACTATCGAAAAATGATTTCGATAAATATCCAACTATCGAAAAATGGCCCTGCAAAAATTCCAGATTGAGACTAATAGTCTTTAGTCCTAAAAAAAAAAAAAAAAAATAGAACAAGGCAATTTTAACACACAGCTATGCCAAACTCCACGGTACCTTAAATGTTTAATTATTTATTCAGTAAAAAATAAAAAGGAAAATATTGAGAGTATGACCCTCCACATATTTCTTTTTATTTATTATCACAATTTTTCTCAATTTACTCGAGAAATGTATCGACATTGGTAAATATCTTAGAGGAAAAATAATACTTTTTCCAAAGTAACACTTACAAGAAATGTGGGCCAACCATCCAGATTTGGAAACCCTGCCTGGGGAGCACAGCTCTTTTACACGCGCTTCAGTTAATCCTTATACTAACAGAATCTAGCATGGGCTGATTCCGTACGACAAACAGTAATACCCGTATGATTTATACTAATCGTAGTTTTATATTTTATTTTTAAAATGAGATATATAAAATATAAGTGGTGTCATTAAATTTAACTTTCAAAGAGGATAATATTTGTGATAATCATTCCAGAAAAAAATTATTAAAGTTATGGAATACGTTTGAGGATAATATATAAATCAGTTAGCGGAACAGCCACAAAATTTGAATAATACTTTTCCTTAATATTTAATAAAAGGAAAATGCTGCAAAATATTGAAGAAGAAAAAAAATTATTCAAAGCAGTGACTGCTCCGATTCTTGGAGTGCATACGAAGCTTTTATTTTCTCTAAATGTAACTTCAATAAACATAGCAAATATGTTGAAAGTTTAAAAAATTAAAAATAAATTGCCAGACAAGAACAAATTTCGTAGATTAAAATATGTGTTTCTTACTGATGCAAAATATTGATGGTAGGAACTGTGTTAAACCGATATAAATAAGCGACAGATATTGCATTATTGTGTCTCGAGCGGTTTCTGATTATATGAAAAAATCGAGGGATGATAAACAAATAAGTGTTCTGTACAGGAGTTGTTCAAATAATATTAAATTTCTAAAATCCATTCCAACCTAGAAGAAGGAATGAAAAGACATAAAGAAAGGATAATATATAAGAATTAATTAAAAATAAGCCATTCTTTTTACTTAATTTTTGCTATTGAGCGAAATCCTCAGACTTAAGAACTATAACTGAAAATAATGATAATAATAACAATAATCTATATCATTATATAAAGCGCAAAAAATTGTTTGTTTGTGGAGGGTAATCTCTGAAACTACTGAACCGATTTAAAAACTTCTTTCACTGACCGAAAGCTACAGTATGCCATATTGTTATAGGCTATATTTAATTTTGATAAAATAAATTTTAGTTTAAAATCTGAGCATTTTAATTAAAATCCCCATAAAAGCCATAATAGAATTGGAAATAATGAAATATTAAAAAAATTAGCTGCTGCCAACATAAAAGAAACATTTACATGTTCATTTTGTTTTTAAAATATCTTGACATGAAAAGAAATATATTTGCACGTGGATTAAATTGAAATTCATATAAAGCTTTGCAAAATGTTAAACTTACACGTAAAATCTGACGTCATTATAAATTTAAAGTATTTATTTTTCTAATAATATAATTTGATATGATATGATATAATGTAATGATCTAAGCGTTACTTCCAACGAGATATATAAATTAGAGTGCTGATTCAATGGATGAAGGATTGAAGGATTAACTTTCCGTGATTCAAGATGAATCACGTGATATGCTCGAATAGGTTGCTGTGTTTGGCCCTTTATCGCTATTTTGGCATTTAAAATATCAGTTCGACAAACTATCATTATTATTAGGTAACATGACAGTCCTATGACCGAAATAAATTGTTTTAAAATAATTTTACACATATTTCACATTTTAATAAATAATAAAATACCTTTCTTTTCATCGTTTCTCAACAAACTTTAAAAGTGTTTATAAAACAAAATTTAAACTTTTAAAGAGCTAAATTTAACAACAAATAATAATTTTTCAACTATTTTTAAGCATTTTATCGCTTAAAGTTCAACTACACGAAATAAAAAAGAAGTAAAATCAAAATCAAAATGGTTTAGAACAAAAGAATATTAAACTACGTAAAGTAAACAAAAACATTGAAACCGTTGCCATAGAAATGTACTGAAAATGAGCTGTTACCAAGGAAACCACCGAATACGCATGTGCAAGGAAAGCATGTCACATGACTCATCTTGGACCTTCTCAAGGGTTACCATTTAGCACTCTACTTTATATATCTCGTTGGTTACTTCTAAACTTTTATTAAACTATTTATATTATAATTGTTGCCCAAAAAATTTACGGGTTAATTCATTTTTCGACATATAATAAAATATATTTTCTCGCGAATAATAATATAAAAAGTGAATTAAAAAAATATCGTCTGCATTTCATTATGCATTTGTTAAAAGAATAATTGAGAAGTTTAAATTTATTTGACGACTATTTTTAGCAACTAACAGTTATGACAAGTAGCTCAATATACATAGCGCATACAACCATTACTGCAATGCAAATAGCATTTAATTATTTGAGTTACATTATGTTGATTAGAAACCTATTTAATATATCTATGCTCTATACTAATATATAAAGAGGAAAGGTTTATAAGTATATGTAGAGAACGATCGCTAGAACTAAAAAGCCAATTTCTATTTCTTTCTTTTTTTATACTAATCAAAAGTTACACTGTCTCTAAGTGCTAAAGGCTATAATAAATTTTGGTAAAATACATTTTTAATTCAAATTTTCAATATTTTAATTGAAAACAAAGCATAGATTTGATATCGGTCGTCCTTGGCGATTTTTGTATTTCGAGATCGAAAACGTAATACGAAAATCTGTATATTTTCGTATTAAATACGAGATCTATGTTTTTACTTCAATTACCGTAGGTAGTGGAATTATTGTATTCGGTCCAAAAATTTGATATAGAGTATCATCTGATTTATATGTTTTAAGGCCTCCTGAGTCCAAAAAAGTAGTTTTGGCAATTGGTCAGTGTGTGTGTGTGTGTGTGTACGAATGTGTGAAATTTTCCGGGTGTCATATCTCCAAAATTAATAAAGATAGAACTACAAATCTTCACAATTGATTCAGGTCTGATGTACAGATGAATTTTCCAAATTTTGGTGAAAATTGAAAAACCGGAACTGGGTCATCGAAAACCGGAAATGGGACCGTAAGCCCGTACCTCATAAACAGCCCTAACGATTTTCTTCAAAGTTGCTATATAAACAATCTATTAGATGTACTTTCGAATGATATAATTGATTAGTTCAGGAAAATTGATAGGCGTCCTCTATAAACAGCTCAATTTCAGATCTCATAAGTGCCTTCCTTTAAAAACGGCGGTACGAATTTTTTTCAAACTCGCCATGTTAACTTCCTACTAAATATCCTTTTGTATGTAATTATTGTTTTCCGGTCAATAATTGAGTATGCCAAGTTTTGGTAAAAGTTGGTATCTCAAAAACGGCTCTAACGATTTTCTTGAAAATTGTTTCATTAATTCAATTTAGATAACCTTTCTCAAGTATTACGTGCATATTACAGGAATACTAACGGTCATCCTGATTAGGAAGTTCAGTTTTAGATCTCGGTAATTCGTGTTTAAAAAAATAACTGTTTTTTCCCCTTATTTTTTAACTCACTATGTAAACTTTGTTGTAGGTGTCTTTATACGTGTATCAAGTTTCTCTTACTGGAAAATCTAAAAGAAAATGCATGTACTTAATATCTCCAAGAAATGTATATAATACGTTTAATAGTGGGTAATGGAAGTCGTGTGGTTGTTTCACACCAGATTTTGTAATAGTATATATTATACGAATATTGTTTCATATTACTGATTTTTTCCTTAATATACATTATTAAAAACCATCAGTTATGGAAAAAATTAAATATATTTGCGAGATAACTTGGCAATCATTTTTTTTTTTTCCCCGCCAAGGATGATTGATATAAAATCTTTTCCGAAAGCAAGTAGCGCAATATACAGCCGCTAGGGAATTGCAAATGACATTTGATTATGCAAGTTTCATTATGTTGTTTGGAAACACGGTTCATTTAAAATAAATTAAATGTGCATTCGCGTTAGAAATCTACTTTTGTATTGTTTCTTTGGCGATATTTAAAATTTGGCACCGCAATAGCTAGGACGTTTCACTCGAAGGACTTTACGTATTTGCGATAACCTTTTTAATTCACCGCCAAAATCACAAAAAATACTAACGATCACTAATGGAGAACCATTACTAAAACAATAACCAGATTACTTTGCGGACGTTAAATTTAAGAAAATTAAAAACACATAAGCTCTGTGTTTAATAGAAATTAATATTATAAAAACAAATAAATAATAATTAAAGTAATTATGACGTCAACTTTATCAAACACATATTCATGTTATAGGTTTATTTTTCAATATTTTTTATTCATGAGTAAAGACATGCTTTTTTTAATGAAATAAATAAATAAATAGCATAAAGTAAAAATTACCAACATTTAATAACTGATTGAAAAAAATAATTGTAAAATTATATTTTGACTTTTCAGTTGATAATATTGCCTGACTATAACATATAACCTGATATTTTTTTGATTTTTTGCATATCAATTCATCGTTAACTAAAATTTGTTCATCCGTGCGAAGTAGGACGGGTCAGCTAGTAGTAAATAAAAAGAGAAACATTATATGCCATTTAACAAGTTGAGCGCCACGCAAATTCTTAAAAATTAAAATTCCATAATGATTCCTCCTGTAATAAATAAAAATTAAGCAATTTTTTTTATAAATTTGCAATCATTAAATGTAATATTTTAGTTTTATATCCTATTTTATATCCGCCACCGATGGTTCACGCTGCTTTATATTATATTTGACACTGTCAGCCACCCATGGCTGACAGGGCGGTATTGGTACTGCTTTTACTTTCGGGGTAAAACATTCACTGGAATGTTTAACTATAACAAACTCCATTTAACTAACTCTATAACAAACTCTATTTAACAAACTCTATAACAAACTCTATTTAACCATAGCACACTCCTAAAGTTTAAAGACGATTCCTTCAGTACTTAGAGATATATGACAAAATGTCTAGAATCTAGAATGGCTGATATAGTGCTCAACGTGTTAAAAAATTATTCGAAACTCGTGCGCACTCGATTTAAAATGAAAAGCTTTAATAGAATGCTAAATTAAAAATCAGAGGGTGGGATTAAGCATAAAATTAAGAGTGGCAGGAGCTTGATACAATGCTCGCAGAATTATAAATGTTCTCTCTATTCTAATAAAATCTCTCTCTCATTCTAATCTCAAAAACATTTACTATAGATGAACCATATATTGGAAAGTAATATAACATCAATGAGTGGAACCGTCACAATTTTGAATAACACTTTTTATATAAAGCAATCTTCCTAGTGCTCAATAAACCAAAATACTGTAAAATATTGCAATATACACACATAGCTGCCAATATTTTAATTTATTCCGGAGTAATTTTAGCCCCGCATTTATTTCGTACCACATATTTTTTAAAAGTAATTTTGTCTTATTTTATCGAAGTTATATATATATATTGAAGAAAATTTTTCTATAAATAAAGTGGTGCGTAATAAAAGCGAGGCTAAAAGTACTCAGGAATAAATTAAAATATTGGCAGCTATATACATATTCATACTTGCCAACCATCTCATTAATTATCGTAACGCCCCTTTAAAATACGCCCCTTTTTCGAAACCACTTTATTTTTAAATTAAATTTCGCTAAACGTAGTTACAATTTAAAATGAATAGAATTACTCTAAAAAAAGACTGGTGTGAAAATAAAGGAGGGTACTAAAAATGTTACAATTCATAATAAGATGGTTGGCAAGTATGTATATAAGTGTGTGTGTGTGTGTGTGTGCGAATGATATTCACAGTAGTAACTGTTCTAATTCCAAATTCCTGGAAATCTCACGAAGTTTTATTTCCTTTAAGTTTCAATAACTGTATTGAATATAGCTAATGCATTGTAAATTAAAAAAATTAAAAATAAATTGTCAGCTTAGAGAAAATTCCACAGCACATTCTTATTATTGACGCAAAATTTTTAAATTAGAATTCTATTAGGAGCTGTTTTAAGCCAATATATAAGGTTATTGCCACTCGAAATGTTCGATTATTGCCACATAATGAGTTATTGCCACTCGAAATGTCTGAGATAAGATTTAACAGACAATTGAAGAATGACTAAAAAATGTATAGTCTGTACAGAATTTGTCATAATAATATTAAACATGTAAATTCCCAGCTATAAGAAAGAAAAATAATGCAAATTAAGCGAAAAGAACCAAATCCCTTTGTTTAATTTTCTGCTGTTGGCCAAAATAAAATATCCTGGAACTTAACTAAAGCAACTTAAAAAAAAAAAAAAAAAAAAAAAAAAAAAAAAAAAAGACTGACTTACCATTTACAAATCTTTTACTACAAATCATTAGAAATTCGTGTACACTCAATTTGAAAATTCTCAATTTCTGTATTCGATTAGAAATTTATGGGCGGAATTATGCATGAAAACGGCGGAGCTTGCCACTAGTCTAACAGAAAGGGAAATGTTTTCTGAATTGTAATATACCCAGAAAAAATTATAAAATATATGGCATATATAAATACATAAATCAGTGATCGGAGCAATCACAATTTTAAATAATGCTTTCAATTCAACAAAATGAAATTAACATTGAATAGAAGAAAAATATTGTAAAATACTACAAAAAGAGGGAAATGGCATTTAAATTCGACACTCAAAAAATAATGGACAGAAAGAAAATAATTTTGTCAAGAGGAAAAAAAAAAAAAAAAAACTTGAATTATTAAAAAAATAAATAAATAAATAAACACATGCACACTTAATTTAATAAGAAAATCTTCAACATGTTAATTAACATAGAAAAATATACTCAATTAAAAATCAGCCTGCAGAGTAGCGCATATGTATGAAGAAGGTGGAGCTACATGCTAACAGAATGGAAAATGCATATTTGTTAACACGCAAATTCTTAAAATCCACTAAAATTGCATAATCATTCCTCCTGCAATAAATAAAAATTAAGGAATTTTTTAATAAATTTTTAATCATTAAATGTAATATTTTTAGTTTTTATATCCTATTTTATATCCGCCAACGATGGTTGACGCGGCTTTATATCATATTTGACAGCGTCAGCCACCGATGGCTGACAGGGCGCTCAACGTTTTAATTTTTTATTGGTACTGCTTTTACTCTTGGGTAAAACTTTCACTGAAATGTTTGAAGTATAACATGTTCTGCACACTTCTAAAGTTTCAAGATGCAGGGATGGAACACGGGCGCAGAATTCATACCACTATCAATATAAGAAAATTTTCTACCTCTTAAATGGACGATATTATAGGTAGAGAAATTTCTTAAACACATTCCGGTATGAATTCTGCGCCCGTGTTTCATGCCTGCAAGATGATTCCTTCAGTACTTAGAGATATATGACAAAATGTCTAGAGTCTAGAATGGCTGACATGGCACTCAAAGTGTTAACATTTATAGTTTAATGTGGAGTACGATTAGTCCTGCCTTTTTTTTTCACATCCCTTTGTTTTTAGAGATATTTTACTCAATATGTAATTATAATGAAATAAGAAGAAAAATGCTTTTAAAATATAGTGGTGGAAAAAATGGGTGGGGCTCTAAAACTACTCTGGAATAAATTATAAATATTACCAAGTATGTCTAATGAATATGCAATTTAGCAACTTTTATAGCTACCGTAAAATTTGAATCTTCTTTTTTTTTTTTTTTTTTTTCACTTTATCAGTGAAAACCGTTATAGTTCTTTTATTAAGTAAAATAACAATTTCAATTAAATTTTTCCGGTAGTCAAAAGGTGCTTAGGTGGTGCTATTAGCAAGTATGAAAATGTCCTATCTGTTCTAGACAGTGTTGCCAGAGAAAAAATTCAATTCTCACTACCAAATCCATAAAAAAAATCCCTTTTCGCCTTACGCTAAAAAAAATCTTCCTAGAGTAATCCTTACTTCAAAATACAGTTGTGGTGCCATATATTATTCAAGTAGATATTGATTTCTTATTTATCTGGTTAAAAGCAAAAATTATCAGTACTGAAATGTTTAAATCAAAATTTCATATTTAAACTTTAACTTAGGTGTATATTACATAATTTGATTAGGCAAAATATCGCTATTCAACATTTTTTTTTTCTTTTTTCTTTTTCTTTTCTTTTTTTTTTTTTTTTTTTTTTTTTTTTGAATGATTGTAGCATTTTTATAAAAATGGAATTAATGAAAATGCAGTACATTGTTCTTTAAAAATAAAAATTCCTCTTAATCCATGATTTTTCCATTCATAATAAAATCATTAAATCATATATTTTTATATGCACTATTCCAAATTTAGGAATACACAAATTTTACGACCTCGACAATATCATCATTAGCGTTAAGGTGACACTTCACCTAACATTGATGGCAGCCTTTGGGCACTTTTCAGTTTAACGACACGACAGCGATTAAATTGACCGATAAATAAATGAACGATTCGTATTTTATAATACCGGCTAATAAACTGCCTTTCTATTCTACTTGCTCGAGCAGGTGATTTTTTTTTTCCCCCTCATTTCATGGAGGGATCGCAAGACGATCTGAAGCGCATCATCAGAGCTGCTCAATATAACAAACTTCGATTATTATATCTGTTATACTTGCATCGAAAAAAGAATGCAATCCACAGGCGATTCTGGTTGCATGACATGGTAAAAGCCAGATAGATTGACGGGAACTTTTATAGTCATTTCAAAAAGCTGCAGAAAGACCCTGAATTTTATTAAAATTATTTTAGGATGAACGAGAACATTTATTATTACATATTGACTAACATTTCTAGTTCAATCCAAAAAGAAGACACTTTTCTTCAGGCAACGTATTTCCATTCTTGCCAACCTAAACCGAAAGAGGAAGATTATTAGTTCCCGCCTCTTTTTGTATAACCACTTAATTTTTACAGTACTTCTCTTCAAATGCTGAATAAAAAGGTGAACGATTAAATAAGAAGAAAAGCGATCTAAAAAAAAGACTGGTGTGAAAAAGTAGACGGAAAGGGGCAGGATTAACAATCTTCCACGTTAAGTTGGCAAGTATTTATTTCTCCAAAGGAAAGGGCGGTGTTTACATTAAGATAACTTATTTAATGCTTTCTTAAAACAAATATATAGGTTTTAATCCCTCGATCATTTAAATTTTTTAAAACTACATAAACATTATTTCTTTTTTCTTTTTGTTTCTTCATATTAGTATACAGGTATTTGTATTAAATTTTCATTATATGCTTGTCAAATTTATTAAATATTTATATTTAAAAAAGTAATCGAGTACACTATGAGTATATCTTTTTTGGATGTATTTATACGTTTTAAATTGGAAATTTTCTGTACCAAGATATCGCCATGGTAATTTTAATTAAAAGAAAATTATACTAACTGGAATTCTGGGCCTATAAACCCAGTCTGTGACAAAATTATTTTATATTTACATCTTTTAATTTGAAAATTAAATATATATATATATATATTGAAAGTTCTAAATGAAATAATTAAAGCATGTGTTAATTTAAGAAAGATGACATTCATTTTTTTTAATTAATAAATTCCTATAATCATTCAAAATAATTCAGAGCTCATTAAACCAACAAAATTTTAATTTGTTCTTCCTTACCTTCACAATAATCAAAAAGCAGCAGCTTTTTATTATTTTTATACACGCACACACACACACAAACACACACACACACACACATATATATATATATATATATATATATATATATATATATAACTTTAACTATTGAGTTTCAATTAATAACCTTAATTTTAATTACATACTGCATTTTGTTCTTTTATTGAGTGTCTGAATCTCTAATTTGGAATTTTTAATTATATACTGCAATGTGTTCTTTTATTAAGTGTCCGAATCTCTAATTTGAATTTTTTTAAAAGCTAACATTTGTTCAGTTTCTATTAAGCAAACACACAGACACACACACACACACAAAAAAAAAAAAAAATAGGGTCATTACCTTCTTTTACACTCTAACAGATGGCGCTCAATCCTCTCTACCTTGTTTTATATTTCACAGAATGCATGCCACTTACGAATTACGAATTTATTTAAATCACATTTAAACTCAGTTTTAAATCAAAATTTAATTAAAGAAATATTAAGTTTAAATTATCACTTTAAGGTTTATAAGTAAATAAAAAGAAACAAATCACTAAAATTTATTCGTTCTTAATCGTTCAGTTGATAAATACGATTCGAACATTAACTGTGAATTTAACTGTATCATGGTTGTTGTGTGATTAAGATAAATTTAGTAGGTTTCTTTCAGGTGTAATCTAAGTTAAACTTTAGTTTCATTAACTATTATTAATATAATTTAAAAACACTGGGGGGGGGGGATGGAATAAAGTACGGCTTTTAGAACAAAGTTTAATTTTAGCAAAATATAAACATATTTTTAAAGACACGTAGTTCTTAAATGACAGCTGTTTCTGAATCCATTCAGAAAACAGTATCTATTTTATTTGACAGATGCTTCAATAAAAATAATTTTATCTATGATTTGTTTATTAATCACTTTTTGTGGTTAAAAAAAAAAAAAAAAAAAAAAAAAAAAAGAAGGAAAAGAAAGAAATACAAATTGTATTTTAAAATGTTAGTATTTTTGCTTGTAAAGTGTGTTTAAAAATATTGCAAATTTTTTTTTGTAAATATGAGGAATTTTTGGTAGGGTTTTGGTAGGAATTTTTGGTAGGGTATATTTTGTCTCTATTTGCATATATCCTGTAAAATCTCCATTAAAATAATAAAAAATTGATTTAACACTTCAGTAATAAATATATGCTCTTTTTTTTTTTTTAATCATCAATTAAAAATATTTAGTGACGCATTAAGCTTAATTACATAGATTCAAATTTACCAGTTTTATCCACGTTAAATATGGTATTTTAATAGTTCCAGTACAGACGCTGTTAAAAGTATAAAATTGTTTTGCTTTTTTATATATATTGGCATTTGCTTTTGTTTGTGTGTTTCATATTTTTAGGGATGCAAGCATGCTGCAGTTTGCTACCACTATTTCTGAATACAGATCATCCTTATTTTTCTGACCAAGAGCTTTTTAAAAAACCAATGTTTAAAAATAGTTGAAGTAAATTGAGGTAGACTCTATTTGTAATCAATCCACAATCACAGACAACAGCTTTTTGCTTTATTTGGATACAAGAACAGATTTCTCACATGCAAATGCCTGAGCGTCCAAGTTGACTTTCTTTGAAAAACATAAGTGCTAAAATTTTATTAATATTTCTTTTTTAACTATAAAAATATTACTGATAAAATCATCTGCTAATACTTAACTACACACATCTAGGATTAGAATATCCCTCTTATCCATTCACATTGCCGGTTAGAATGAAAGAGGGCAGTTGCTTGTAAACTTTTAACTTTGAAAAAAAAAAAAAAAAAAAAAAAAAAAAAACAGAATAGTCTCTTACAAAAATAAACAAATGTTTCTTATATTTAGGTAATATTATTTGTGTGAATGTGAAGATTCATTTACAAGCTTCTTTTGCAAGTATGCCATAGTTTGATAAATACCATTTCCACTTACTGATTTTTTTTATAATTTTTTAGTTGAAGAGCATTATTAAAAACTAGTGTTTGAAAATTATGAAAGTAAATTGTGGCAGACGCTTGTAATCAATTCAGAATCACAGATAATAGCTCTCTGGCTTATTTGCATACAAGAACAGTTTTACCACAGGCAAATGCTGAGCATCCAAATTAACTGCTTTTTGAAAAAAAAAAAAAAAAAAAAAAAAAAAAAGCTAAAATTCTATTATTTTTTCTTTTGCAAACATAAAAGTATTATTGATAAAATTATCTATCAGTACTAAACTGGAAATATCAAAAACTAGGATATCAAAGCAACCTTTTCATTCTCTTTTGGCAATGCCGGTTAAAGTGAAGGGGAGGGAAAACTGTTACAATCTTAATTAAATTAGGTTTTTCTTGTGCACTTTTAATTTTAAAACAAAAATAATCTCTTAAAAAAAAATATAAACAAATGTTCCTTATCTTCAACGGAATATGATTTATATGAAAATTTTCTTTTTTATGTATATATATATAATAAACTAAAGTTGTTATTTGATTTAAATAATTAAAATTTTTATTACTATTTAAAAAATTTTTTTTTTCATAGTATGAAGTGATTTTTTTTATTTTATTTTATTTTATTTATTTATTTATTTATTTTTTTTTTTTTTTAAGTTTATACTAGAAATATTCAATAATTTATTACCATAACTTCTAGTATTTAGTTTTCTCAAAATCTAAAGGAGGAAAAAAATGTAGAAATTTAAAAAGCATACTTAACAGATATATATATATATATATATATATTAATGGAATAATCTATAATCATTTTTTAAATTGAAAATCTTAAATTAAAGTGTTTTAAATCATTGTACTTTATGCTAATAAGCACTTTTTTTCTCTCTTGTATAAAAATTTATAAAAAAAAAAAATTTTAGATTATTTTTCTCGCAGATTAACAATAGTACTGAATATTTAAACTTTAAAACTTCTTTACACACCATAAAATCAATCATGCAAGCAATATTACTATTTGTTTCGAAGTGCGTGGTCTTTCTTCTTCAAGTGTAAAAATTATGTGCTATTACCTTGGAGGTGCCTTTGTCATCCCGGCAGTAGCACATATTTTTTGCCCCTGAAGAAGAAATGCTACGTCCTTTCGTAACCGGTATTATTTGTATTGATTTTATGATCGGTGAAAAAGTTAAACATTTTAAATATTTTTATTGTATGCCAATTCTCAATTCATAATTCAATAAATAATAATAATAAATGCTTTGGGAAAAAATTGTAGATCCTTTTAAATGCATACTGGTAAACATCTTGTTTTGCAAACGAGTAAAATAATCTGGTATGCCTCTCACACAAGATTCTCTTACACTGCATTTCAATATTATATAAGATAATGTCATAAGATCAATAACGTAAGATAATAAATTTCTATCTAATTAAAAAAATAATCTAAAATAGACTAAGGAACAATCTTATTTGCAAATAATTCTATCTGAGTCGACCCCCTGTTCAATTACACTCCCTTCATTTATTAAAAAGAAAAAAAAGAAAGAAAGAAGAATAAAAAATGGTTTTCATTAATTTTCTTTCAAACTTGACAGTCTTGATCAGATATTTTAAGTGGCGCCCTAATTCAAGCTTCAAAATACAAAATTTGAATTTCCTACATATATTTCTTTTTAAGTTATGCTGATATCAGGTACACATACAAATTAACAGCTAAAAATAAGCCTTTCGTATTCAGGAGACCTTAAAACATAAAATTATATATATATATACAATTAAAAACAGAATATCAAAAAAATATTTTGTATATAATACGGATAAGAAAAATTTATTTTCCCTCCAGAGACGTCATAGTAAAATTTAGCAATGGACTTCCTTCAATCACTTTCAATAGAAAAGGACAGGGGTGGAACACGGGCGCAGAATTCATACCGGAATCTGTTTAACAAATTTCTCTACCTATAATATCGTTGATATAAGAGGTAGAAAATTTTCTTACATTGGTAGTGGTATGAATTCTGCGCCCGTGTTCCATCCCTGAAAGGATATTTAGTTTACTTTTGGGTACCCTGTATATTGTCTATAAAAACTATATGTACATCAAATTCTTCACAGAAATTTAGTTTTATATGAAAAAACATAACACAAAATTAAATACACTTCCAGCAATTTCCATGTATAGTCCCTATATATCCAAATACATTAAATAGCCCTGTAAATGAACGATTAACGGTTTCGATACCACAATTTACTCAAAACATTTATACATATAAAAAACTGTGTTCATTCTATTTCGTTTAGAGCAGGCTATAGATGGTACACGTACTTACAATAAATTTCCCCATAGACATAAGGTATTTGAATTCTCTTGGATGTCCCTGTACACTAACTATGTGCTTAATCGCAATAGAGTAGCATCACTATATGATGCAAATTCAGAATACCAAGTTTGGATTTCTTTCTACTATTTGTTCATGAGATATGCTGGTAACAGACATACAGACCAACAGCTAAAAACATGTTTCCGGATTGAGGAGATCTCAAAATGTGTAAATATATCAAATCTCAACTTCGAAAATTTGACTCAAAGATAATCCTTTCTCTACCATATATTAGGTAAGAGAGAGAAAAAAAAAAATGGATTTAAAATGCCAAATTATATATTTCATCATTTAAATACGTGTTTGAATATTCATGAAAATTTTTAGTAGTTTTAAAATAATAATAATCAACCAATTTCAGAGAAGCATGTTTTTATCAAACTGAATATTAGTTAAAATAACACATATTTACTGTTTAGCTAAGTTTGAATAGCATTAAGTATAGTTAGTTCATTAGTCTTTAAAACTATTGTTCCTGGTTTTGAACATTACAATGGAGAAATGTTGTTATTATTATTATTATATTGTATAAAAGTTTTAACGATGATATAAAGAAAGACTTTAATAAACTAGTATGATGTGGCCACCACATGACTTTCTTCTATATAAGATTACACAAAATTCATTGAATACAAATTATTTATTAAATTATTAAATTATTTGCCCTCATAAATACAGACGGTTTTATCTAACAGAATTATGTCACTAAATGCAGAAAGAAAGTCCATTTTTTTTCCAATATCAAAAGATGTACGATTCTTTTTTTTTTTTTCTAAGTTTTGTTTCGTTAAAATATAAAAAATCTATAACTTTGTTTTCAATTATCACAGATCTATAGTTCAGCCATTCGTTTTAAAGGTATTGGCGAGATCTTTCGAATGATACCCATATTGAAAAAAATTTTACCCCAGGGGGGAAAGCGATCCCCACACGTGTGCACTTTTTTCCCCTAGCTAACTACTAATATTATCAATAATTCTTATTAATTTTACAATCACACAATTAAAATAATTCTCATTATGTACATTTATGCGAAATTTTGTCCTATACTGCCATGTTAAAAATTTAGAAAAAAATGCTATTACAGCGCCACCTGTTGAGCGAATGATCCACAAATCTAATCAGCACCAATTTATGTCAGGGTCCAACAAAATACCAAGTTTGGTTAAATTTCGTTCATTGGTTCGTGAGATACAGCGTCCACAAAATTTGTGATACACACACAGACAGACAGACATTTTCTAAAAACAGTCAAATCGTATTCAGGACATCCCAAAACCTGTAAATCCATCGAAAACTGGAGCTTGAAAAATTTCACGAATCCAATACTTTCTCTGTATACACATAGAGAAGAAAGTAAAAAAGAAAATAATAATAATTTTAAGGTTTATGTATATATTCTTAATTTTAAAATATTTTGTTAATAAGAAAGTGAAATATTATTAATCAGAGCTTATTAAAACTCCTTAATGTTTATATTTTCAAAAATAATTTTACTTTCATTAAAATTCTAAATACTAAAGTAAAAAAAAAAAAAAAAAATAATAATAATTAGAAACAGAATTGCAAAAACACAGTGAAAATTTTATAAAGAATTTATTTAAAAGAAAAATAAGGAATTGTTACAATAACTGTTCTTATAAATTAACTAGCGAGCTTCGCTCGCTAGCGGGTCAGTATTTTCAAATGAATCATTAAAATTAATGAATCACTAACAGTAACTTTTAGTGTTAAGAAAAGAAATTAAAAAAAAAAAAAAATCATTTCTGATTGGGTAAAAAGTCGGCCCGGGTCCCAACTGCCTTCGGCAGCGTAGTCTCGTGCGCGCTGTGAGCTCAAACTGTTAATGCAGCACACTGCAATTTTTAGAGATATAAAGTTAATAAAGCACTTATCTAAATATTAAACACAAGCTGTTTATAGTGAACTTCAGTCACAGAAATTGTAATTTAAATTAAATTAAATTAAATTAAAAACTATAACTCCAGTATATTTAAATTAAATTAAATATTTTTGGAAACTAAATAATTTAAACAAAAAGTCGCGGCAGGAACAAAACTTGCAGAAAAAAACATGATATCACATATTAGCAATGAAGAATTAGAACAGAATATCGTAAACAAAATCGAATGCGCCAAGTTTCTTTTTGGTAACCAAAAAGTGTGACGTCTTTTGTTTACAATTTCCGCCCAAAATGACGGACGTTCGGGAGGACATCTTCTCCCATAAAGCTAAACCGCTTACTATTTTTGTTCGCGCCGCAATTTGGTGTTAAGAGGACTCCCTACTTATCGTTCCCAGAAGCCAAATCCAATGTTATTCTATGGAGAATTTTGCCCCCCTCATAATTCATTAACTAATACATATTTAATATTCCGTTTTCAGAATTTCCGAGTTCAGAAAATTTTATAGCTTTCTAAAAATTGATTTTTTTTAATTTTTAATATTTTTTATTTTGTGGTTCTAAAACGCGAATTTTCAGAATGTGAAATTTTGCCTTTGTAAGCTTAAAAATAAAATCTTAAAAATTAATAAAATCAGTTTTTTGAAAGCGATAAAATTTTTGGCAATTGTGAATTTTCTAAATGTGAAAACGGAATTTAAAAATGTGTATTAGCTAAGGAGTTATGAGGGCCAAAACGTTGGCTTTAACTTTCGGAGACAATAAGCAGAAAGTCCCTGTAAAGGCCCGCTTCACTCACCGTTGTCAGAAGCCGAAGCTAATGTTATTCTATAGGAAATTTTCTTTACTTATAACGCATTAAATAATACATATATTTTAAATTCTGTTTTCCCCCATATTTAGAAAATTCTCAACAGTTATACAGACGCACCCTTTTTAGAAATGTATTTTTTAAATTCTTAATATTTTATTCTGGAGGTGTAAAATACGAATTTTCAATATGTGAAAATTTTCATTTTGATATTACAAAATAACATTTTGAAATTTACAGAAAACCGCTTTTGAAAAAAGTACGTCAATTTAACAATTGTGAATATCCTGAATGTGAAAACGGAATTTAAAAATATGTAATAGTTAATGAGTTACAAGTAAAGAAAATTTTCCATAGAACAACATTGGTTTGGGCTACTGGCGACGAACTAAAGCAAGCAAGCTACTAAAACTTTTACTAGCGGATTCTAGCATGAGCTGATTCCGCTATGACAAACACATCTCGAACATTATGTACCCAAATAAATCGTTTTATTTTTGTTTTATAAAATAAGATGTACAAAATATTAGTGGTGTCAGTAAATTTAATTTTCAGAGTATACAATATTTGCAATTAACCAATACAGAAAAATTTATTAAAGTTATGGAATACATTTGAGAATAATATATAAATCAGTTACCGAAACAGTCACAAAATTTGAGAAACACTCTTCCTTAATATTTAATAGAAAGAAAATACTGCAAAATATTGAAGGAGAAAAAAAAATATATATATTCAAAGTAGAGACTGCTCCAATCGCTGGAGTGCATACGAAGTTTTATTTTCTCTAATTATAACTTTAATGAACATAGCTAATATGTTGAAAGTTTAAAAAATTAAAAATAAATTGCCAGACTCGAACAAATTGCATAGAATAAAATATGTGCTTCTTATTGATGCAAAATATTGAAGGTAGATATCTCTTAGGAACTGTGTTGAACCGATAGAAATACACGAAAGATAATGCATTATTGTCACTCGAGCGGTTTCTGATAAGTTATATAAAACAATTGAGGGATGACAAACAAATGAGTGTTCTCTACAGTTCTCTAAAATAATATTAAATATCTAAAATCCATTCTAACACAGAAGAAGGAATGAAAAGATTTAAAGAAAGAAAAATATATAAGAAATAAGTAAAATTAAACCATTCTTTTTATTTAACACTTTCGCGATCGCTGATATAGATTCATGTCATTTGAGAATATGTAACTCCACGAGTAGGCGTTTCTTTCGCAAATTGTATGTTGTTTATTTTTTAAAAATATACCCAAATAGTTACATTTGTACAATCAAATATGCTATGGATACAAATACTTTGATTGCAAAGAATATAATGTATATGCATTTGTAATATAAATGTGAATACGGAAATGTTCGGAAATATTGTAACTTGGGAGGATAACGCCCACAGGTGAAACCTTACTGTCGAAAAGACAAAATTATGCTATCGCAAATGTGTTAATTTTTGCTATTGACCAAAATCCTCAAACTTAAGAACTACAACATAAAATAATAATTATTATAATTATAATAATAATAAATAAATAAATAAAAAGAGAAACATTACATACTATACTTGCCAGCCATCTCATTAATAAGCGTAAAATTGTTAACGCCCCTTTTTCCACACCACATTATTTTTAGAGTAATTTTCTCCAAATGTTATTGCAATTAAATAAGAATAAAATTACTTTAAAAAATGACCGGTGTGAAAAAGAAGGCGGGGCCTAAAGATTTTATGTTTCATAATGAGATAGTTGGCAAGTATGACATACCATTTAAAAAATTATTCGAAACTCGTGCACACTCCATTAACAAAACAAAACAAAAAAAAAAAAAAGCTTTAATAGAGTACCAAATTAGAAATCAGAGGGTGAGATTATGCATAAGAACTAAGGAGGGGAGGAGTTAAATGTTCTCCCTATTCTAATATATCCCGAAAACATTATTATAGATGAACCATATATTCGAAAGTAATATAAAAGTCAATGAGCGGAACTGTCACAATTTTGAATAACACTTTTTATATAAAGCAATCTTCTTAATGCTCAATAAAATAACAGTACTGTAAAATTTTGCAATATATACATATATATATGTGTGTGTGTGCGTATGTACGTGAATGGTATTCAAAGTAGAAACTGCTCTAATTCCTAATCCCTGGAAATCTCAGGAAGTTCTACTTCCTTTAAGTTTTAATAGCTATAACGAATATAGTTAGTGCCCTGCAAATTCAAAGAATTAAAAAAAAATTGTCAGCATTTCATAGCACATGCTTATTACTGATACAAAATATTTAAATTTGAATTCTGTAGGAGCTGTGTTAAACCAATATATAAACCAGTGGTAATGAGTTATTGTCACTCGAAAAGTCTGAAATAAGATTTAACAGACAATTGAAGAATGACTAACAAATGTATACTCTGTACAGAAATTGTCATAATAATATTAACGCGACCGCTGACGTAGATTTACGTCATTTGAAAATCTGGAACTCCGCTGTGGGCGTTTCTTTTGCAATTTGTATGTCATTTATTTCTTAAAAATATGCACAATATTCATATTTGTAGAACCAAAATACTATGGATTTAAATACATTGGTCAGAAAGAGTATAATTATAATGTATATTTATTTGTAATATGAATCTGAGTATAGAAAATTTTGTTCTGAAACATTGTAACTTGGAAGAATAACGCCCACAGGCGGACCTTACTGTCAAAATTACAAAAATATGCGGTCGCGAAAGTGTTAAATATGTAAATTCCCAGCTCTAAGAAAGAATAAAAAGAATTAAAGAAAGAAAAATATGTACGAATTAAGCAAATAGAACCAGATCCCTTTCTTTAATTTTCTGCTATTGACCAAAATAAAATATCCTGGAACTTAACTACAGCAACTTAAAAAAAAAAAAACATGATTCACCATTTGCAAATCATTAGAAATTCTTGTACACTCAATTTGAAAATTCTCAATTAGTGCAATTCGATTAGAAATTTATGAACGGGATTATGCTTGAAAAAGGCGGAGCTTGCTACGAGACTAACAGAAAGGGATGTTCTCACAATTGAAATATACCCAGAAAAATTTATAAAATACATAGTATATATTTGAGAGAAATATTTAAATCAGCGATCGGAACAGTCACAATTTTAAATAACGCCTTCAATACAAAGATATCTTAATATTGAATGGAAGAAAAATATTGTAAAATACATCAAGAAAGAGGGTAATCGCATTTAAAATATAGACACTCCGAAAAATAAAAGGCAGAAAGAAAATAATTTTGTCAAGAGAAAATATTAATAATAATGATAATAAAACTTCACTTATTTTTTAACCCCTTAACTGTGGCATATTTTTCAAAGACACGCCTATAGGATACCCATCTTTGCCTAATTAAAAAAAAAAAAAAAAAAAAAAAAAAAATTGAAAATAAATATATGAGTAATACATATATTTATTCTGTACATATTTCTATATACATTGTATGTAGTTTGGTACTGGCTGGTGTTTCAAGTACTCTAAAGTTTTAAAGGAAAAATATACGTGGGGCTTGGACACTGCCCGAACTAGATTCGGGTGACACTGACAAGGGGTTAAAAAAAATATTGAAAAATATCATGCACACTAAATTTAAAAAGAAAATCTTGAATAAGATAGTTAACATAGAAAGATATACTCAATTAAAAATCAGTTTAGAGGGACAGCGTTACGCATATGTATGAAGAAGGTCGTGCTTTCTACCATACTAACAGAATGGAAAATGCATATTTGTTAACATTTATAACTTAATATGGGGTATAGTTAATCCTGCCCTTTTTTCACATCCCTTTGTTTTTAGAGAAATTTTATCCAATATGTAATTATAATGAAATAAAAAGAAAATTATAAATACGTATTACCAAGTATGCCTAATGAATAATCAATTTAGCAACTTTTGTCTGCCGAAAATTTTGAATCATTATTTATTTTTTTCTTAATTTTACTTTATCAGTGAAAACCGTTATAGATCTCTTATTGAATAAAATAAATATCTCTATTAATTTTTTCCAGTAGCCAAAAAGCGCTAAGTTGGCAACAATATTATCAAGTATGAAAATATCATCTCTGTTCTAGACAGTGTTGCCAGAGGAAATTTTTAACTCTCGCTACAAATCTATAAAAAATCCCTTTTCGCCCTACGCTAAAAAAATCTCCCTACAGAAATCCCTAGTTCAAAATACACTTGTGGTGCTATCTATTAATCAAATTGATATTGATTTCATATTTATCTTGTTAGAAGCTAGAATTGTTAGTACTGAAATGTTTAAATTAAAATTTCAAAATTTAAATATTAGGTGTATATTATGTAATTTGATTAGGCAAAATATCGCTATTTACATTTTTTTTTTCCCCTGAACAAATTGTAGTATTTTAATAAAAATGGAATACATGAAAATGTACATTGTTCTTTAAATATAAAAATTCCCCTTGAACCATGGTTTTTCCATTCATAATAAAATCATTAAATTATGTCTATTTATAAGCACCATTCAAAATTTAAGGAATACACAAGTTTTAAGACCTCGACAATATCATCAATAGCGTTAAGCTGACACTTCACCTAACGTTGATGGCAGCCTTGGGCAGAGTTCCCAAGTTTTACAATTTATTAATTCACGAGCATTTTTAGCCCCGCCTCATTCTCATACCGGAAATTTTGAAAAATGATTTTTTTTATTTAACCGTTGGCACATATAAAAGGAAAATAATCTACAAAATTTCTGGTGCGAAAGGAAGGCGGGGCTTAAAATGCTCGTGAATAAATTATGAAAGTGGGAAATCAGGCACTTTTCAATTTAACGACACGACAGCGATTAAATCGGCCGATAAAAAAGTAAACGATTCGTATTTTATCGTGCCAGCTAATAAAGTGCTTTTCTATTCTACCGATACCGTTGCTCGAGAAGGTGATTTATTTTTATTATATATATATATATATATATATTTTTTCCCCCCGTCATTTAATGGAGGGATCACAAGACATTCAGACGCACATCATCAGGGCGGCTCAGTATTAAAAACTTCGATTATTCCATCTGTTATATTTGCGTAGAAAAAAGAATGCAATCTACAGACGATTCTGCTTACATGACATTATAAAAGCCAGATACATTGATGGGAATTTTTATATTCATTTCAAAAAGCTGCAGAAAGACCATGAAATTTTTAAAAATTATTTTAGGATGAACGAGAACTCCATTAATTGCAAATTGACTGATATTTTTAGTTCAATACAAAAGGAAGACACTTTCTTCAGGCAATGTATTTCTATACTTGCCAACCTAACCCGAAAGCGGAAAATTATTAGTTCCCGCCCCTTTTTGTATACCGCTTACTTTTTAGAGTAATTCTCTTCATATATATTTACGATTAACCCCTTAACGTGCGCTGTCTTCGCTGCGAGGACGCAAAATTTAAGATCCAGCTGCAAAAATTCATCCCGGACATTTTTTAGCAAAAATTTACGTTTATAACATATCAGAAAAGGCTGATTTCTTACCTGAAAATTTAAAATTTTTTTTTAGTTTAATCAGTTCATGAATTCCGGTGGCACTTACAATTTAAATGAACCAAATTGTCTTGCGCCGTAAAGGGTTAAATAAGAAGAAAGTCAAATATTCCGGATTAAGTATTTATTTCTCCAAAGGAAAGGCT
Organism: Salticus scenicus; assembly: GCA_963930645.1. Taxonomy (NCBI): domain Eukaryota; kingdom Metazoa; phylum Arthropoda; class Arachnida; order Araneae; family Salticidae; genus Salticus; species Salticus scenicus. The sequence goes on along the minus strand of OZ005653.1, from coordinate 237,711,454 downwards.
TTTACATTGAGGTAAGTTATTAAATGCTTTCTTAAAACAAATACATGTATAGGTTTTACTCTATCGGTCATTAAAACAATTTTTAAACTACGTAAACATTATTTCTTTTGTCTTTTTGTTTCTTCATATTAGTATTCAGATATTTGTATTAAATTCCCGTTATATGCTTTTCAAATTTTTTAAGGGTTAATATTTCAAAAGGTAATCTGAGTACTATGAATATATGTTTTTTGGATGTATTTATACGTTTTAAATTCTAAATTTTCTGTACCAAGATATTTCCATGATAATTTTAATTAAAAGAAAATTATACTAACTGGAATTCTGGGCCTATAAACCCAGTCTGTGACAAAGCTATTTTATATTTACCTCTTTTAATTTGAAAATTAAAAAAAAAGAAAACTATTGAAAGTTCTAAATGAAATAATTAAAGTATGTATTAATTTAAGAATGATATAAATTTATTTTTTATTAATTTGTTTATTTATTTATTTATTTATTTTAATTAATGAATTCATATAATCATTCTAAATAATTCGGAGCTCATTAAACCAACAAAATTTTAATATGTTCTTCCTTACCTTGATAATAATCAAAAAGCAACAACTTATTATTATTTATATGCATATATTATATATATGTTTATATTTATATACATACACAAGAATTTACAAAAAAAAAAAAAAAAAAAAAACTTTTAAATAATTTTTTGCTATTGTTTAAAGTGAGATAAATTTAACTACAAGAACTTTACAAAAAGAAAAAGAAAAATGGTGGTGGTGGAAGGAAGGAGGAAAAGAAAAAATGGCATAGACTATGTAAAAGATAAATAATCTATTTAAAAGAACTTTTAAAACCCAAATTCTTAATGTATCGTATCACATAAATGTTTTCGAAGTTATGGTTTTGCAAATTTTTTTTCTATTAATGTGAGATGATAAATTTCAGCGGAAAAGAATTTGTACACTTTTATAAACCAGTCTCGTGAACCGGTCTGGGTCAAAGTCGTTCAGCATAATTTATCCCGTGAACCGGTCGTAGATCAAATCACCCCCCAAAAAATTCTGAGGCATTTGATCCATTGACCGATGCATTGCTATATATGATTGGCCATTAGTTATTGCTCTGGTTGTGCCATCTATCGGTCATTACAAACGTAAATATGCCTGAAAACATCTCTCTTTTTTTTTAAATAACTGCATAATTGTTTTAGAATTATAAAAATATGCATACAATGTTGCTCCCTGCAAACAATTTCTTAATTTTGAGTTTTAAAACATATTTTAAATATGTTTGTGTACTACTTTGTGAATTTATCGATGAGTTAATTTTTATAAAACACTTTTATATTTGAATACTGAATTTTTGCCTTAAATTTCAGCATTCGAATAAAAAAAAAAAAAAAAAGTCTGCTTAAAAAAACTCTTCAAAAATCTTAGGATACTCTGACTGTATGGTCAACGAAGAAATTTCTTTTATCAATTGACATTTTTGCTACTAATTATCCGCAAAAATTAACATTCCGGACCTTCGAACGCTCGACCACTGCGTTACTAACATGATGCTCTAACCACCTGAGCCACGGAGAGACAAATGAAAAAGCTTATATTTACCTTAAAATGGGGGCGCATTTTTTATTAGCTTGAGATTCACAAACATACCGTAGTGAATGACAGTAAGTAAGTACATAAGAATTTGGGAAAATAACATTTAAAACATGAAAAAAAGAAAAAGACAATCACGATTTACCATTTACAAAAATCATTAGGAGCCGGTGTATACTCTGTCTAGAAAGAAAGTTTCCAATAAGCTAATTTCTATAGAATACCGCTATACCGCATTCAATTGGACATCAACAGGCGCGATTATGCATAAGATTAAAGAGGGCGGAGCTTGCCAGCCGAATAATGTAATGGCAGTTAGCCTGTCTATTAAAATTTATCCTGAAAAATTTATATAAAAACACTGTAGAGAGGCCGATGTGTCGACTCAGTGTGTCGACACATCATTAGCGTGTTACACATCAGTAGTAAGTAAGTCAATACTTCGAAACATGCGACAGAGTTTGACATATGTATGGGAATTTCGATACTCTGCTTTCATATTGTTTCACTGTTTAATAACTTGACATATGTACCGACTTCGACACAGTATGTGCTGTGTCGTGGTTGCTTAGTTCCATCATGGCTGCCGACGATTCAATAATTGAATCGCAGGGACCCATGGTTCCATACATCAACACTATTTCGACACTCCGCTGCACTGTATATTGATTTTGACACAAGCTGCTTCTATGCCTTCCAAAAAAGAGGAAAAGTGATATTGTAGTTCTTTAGGTTTTTCTTCACGACCACGGAGGGGATGAGGGAATATTTGGCGTCACTTTTATTTCTACTGAAATTCATTTTATTTATTTATTTATTTATTTATTTATTTTAAGATGAAATAGCAGTCATAGGAAATTATCCGTTTGATAGCTAATAGGAATACATACTTGTCAAACTAATACGGAAGAATTTTAGTCCTGCCCTTTTCCGCACTTTTCTTCTTATTTAATCGTAAATAAATTTGAAGAAAATTACTCAAAAATTAGGTGGTATACATAAAGGGGCGGGAACGAAGTATCTTCCCGGTTAGGTTTGCAAGTATGGGGATATCGTATCCTAACGGTGGGAGAAACTTAAACCTTTATTTCATGGTTAATGAATGGGGTTATTCCCCGCCTTTTACAGTTGTAGAAACCACGGACTTAGTGTATACGTCCATGGTAGAAACAGATGAGGTAGCTTTCTTTGTGTTTTTTCTTTTCGTAGATTAAAGAGAATGTAGGGACATTTTTTGCTTCTTTAAAAAGCTGAAAAAAGACATCTTTCAAATTATTTGATAATTACAGAAACAGCCTTTTATTACAGGCTTTTTAAATAGTATTCATGATCGATGTTACATGCCTGTCTTGATTTAATTTATTTTAATTTATTATTTATTTACAAAAAATAAATAAATAAATAAAATAAAAAGCAGACATAAATATTAAAAATTTAATTTGTTGTGATTCATTTTTATAAATGGAAATTCATATGTAATTTTAAACAGGGATGAAAGAGATCCTTCGGCTTTTTCTACCGAAAGTACATATTTTCTAATAAAAATTTCAATTAAGTCGTCTTTTTCATTTGTTTGATCTGTAAATATGCGTGTTAAAAACATTATCTAAAAATAAATAATTGCAGAAAATTCAAATTTGTATCTGGAATTTCATGTGAAATTGGCACTTAAACAATAAAATGCATAAAGAATCACAATAATTGTTTAAGGTTGAAAAAAAGAAACACAACCTTTTATCAGGCGAACGAAGTAGACACGAACGATGCAAACAAACCGGCAATGCGTTGCTGCTATACGTAGGGCTATCTAATAGTAATATATTATCTACTAGTACAAGTTACTTTCCTTTTTTTTTTTTTTTTTTATTATATTTTTTTTCTCTCTGAACTTCAGAAAGAAATTTTTAATCTTATTGGTCATTGTTGTTTCTGTGATCTTGTATCTGTTGCTTAGCTTCTGTTTACGCATCTGATCAAAACACATGACACAAATTAATTAGGTCGCTGATTCGATAATTAAACACTTTAATTTCACAATATAACATTTGTTCGGCTCAAAAGCACGAACTCGCACGAACACATTTTTCTCCTCTTGTTCCATTTCGTATTCCACAGTAGTCTCGCAGAAACGGAATATCACACTTTTCCGGAGGGGTGTGGGAAGCACAAGCATGTGCAGCACGTAATACTCATTGGTAAAATGTCAATACAGAACATCCCGCCCCACCTTGCAATGTTTTTTAAACATTCAAGACACGTATAATAATTACTCAATTCTAAAATTACAATATCACAAATAAAATTAAATACTTATGAAATAAAATACACTATATACATATAACAATAATGACACATTTAAAAAACACAAATAATTTTACTTATTTATTCATGGGTAGGAGGCACAACTTTGTGATTGGACGTTTATAAGTACCCAAGCCAGTTTTAACTTCAACTACTCTTACTTTTGAGTCTTTGCCTGGGTAAGTAGCAGAAATTCTGCCCAATGACCACAGACATGGGGGCAAATTATCTTCTTTGATAACGACCAAATTTCCTACCTCCACATTATTTTTCTCGAACTTCCACTTGCTCCTCTGCTGCAAGTTGCTCAAATAATCAGAGCTCCACCTCTTCCAGATCACTTGAATAAATTTTGTTAATTTTTGCCAATGATCCAGCCTATTTTCACCAATATTTGATAAATCAGGCTCAACCATTGATGTAATAGGTCGACCAATCAAAAAATGGGAAGAGGTTAAGACATTAAGATCGTTTATATCCGCCGACAAAGGAACAAGTGGTCGAGAATTTAACATTCCCTCAACTTGGATTAAAACTGTTAGAAATTCTTCATAAGTTAGTTTTGAATTTCCAACAACTCTCTTTAAGTAATACTTAATGGATTTAACTCCAGCCTCCCAGATACCTCCAAAATTTGGGGCTCTAGGGGGGAGAAATTTCCAATCAATACCTTCTGATGACATGAAATCGGCAAGTTTTTCATCTGGCTGGTTTACTAATCTGTGCAATTTTTTAAGCTCAGCATTCGCGCCTACAAAATTTTTAGCATTGTCAGTAAAAAATTTTGCACACTTGCCCCGCCGAAAAATGAACCTTTTAAGAGCTGCAATAAATGAGGCTGATGTCATGTCTGACACCACTTCCAAATGCATTGCCTTAGTAACAAAACAGATAAATATACATACATAAATTTTATGGTACACACCTTTCCTTTGACCCCTATACTTAATATAAAAAGGTCCGCAGAAGTCCGCTCCAGTAATGTTAAAGGGAAAGGTTTTTCTCACTCTCTCCTCAGGCAAATCACCCATTAATTGGTCGATTACCTGAGGTTTTGCTTTGAAACAGGTTACGCAATTATGCACAATTTTTCTACATGTGCTTCTCCCATTAATTATCCAAAATTGTTGCCTGATTTGGTGCAGTAAAGCTTGAGGTCCTGAGTGCAAATACTTTACATGAAAATAATTAACAATTAAATCAGTTAATCTATGTTTAGAAGGCAACAAAATGGGGAACTTTCTGTCGTAATTCAAATCACTATTACTCAACCTGCCTCCTACCCTTAAAATACCATCCTTATCAATAAAGGAGTTTAGATTTGCAAGGGGGCTGGTTTTGGATCCCTTTTTGGCACCCATTTCCTCCTGAAAATGTTGTCTTTGAACCATTTTTATAATAAAAAATTCAGCTCTTATTAATTCGGCGGCTTCTAAAGGACCGCTCCTCTTTCTTTTCCCCCGGCAGTTTTCTGTGAACCTGAAAATAAAGCTTAAAATACGAATAATTTTAAAATATTTGTTACTTATATTGAGAAAATTGTCAATAAAGGAGTCAACATTAACACTGAAAGAAAATAAGTTAGAGTCACTAATTTTCAGTTCCTCATGAAAGTCACTTAAAGTAATCGCTACTGGAATGTCTCTTTTAGGATAGTCATCCCCAGTAAGGAACCTTGGTCCCCTCCACCATAGTTCATTCTCATTGAGCTTATCTGGGTCTACACCTCTTGAGATTAAGTCCGCGGGATTTTCCCCGGATGAGACATATCGCCACTGTTGTACATCTGTAAGTTCTTGAATTTTGGACACTCTATTGGACACAAATGTCTTAAGTTTGAAGGGTTCCTTCTGTAGCCAAGAAAGAATTATCATAGAATCGCTCCGTAAGAATATGTTGTTAAAGTCCATTTTTAGAGCTGCTAGCACGCGTTCGATCAGTTTTGCCAACAACAACGCTGCGCATAATTCTAAGCGCGGTATAGTTAATTTCTTTAGTGGTGCTACCCTGGATTTACTTGTCACCAATTGTATAGAAACTTCGCCAGATTGCGACTTGGATTTACAATATATGACAGCACCGTATGCGAGTTCCGATGCATCGCAGAAACCGTGAATCTCAATTTGTACTGCCGATGGCAGCACAATGCATCTTTCTACTTTCATCTCTCTTATGGACTGCAAAGATACTGTAAATTTACGCCAATCCTTTGATTCTTTCTCTGGCAGTAGGTCATTCCAGTCAAGCCTTAATAACCAAAGTTGCTGCATAAAAATTTTAGCCTTTGTGATAACAGGTCCTAATAACCCCAAAGGGTCAAACAATTTCGCAATAAGTGACAGCACTGACCTTTTAGTAATTTCTGTTAAATCTGCACAGTTCACCTTAAATGGAAAAGCATCTAAATTATGCAGCCAACAGACACCTAAAGTTAAAGATTCCTCTCGTTCAGCAAACTCATAGTTTGCATCATCATTTTTAATGAGCTCGGGGTGATTACTGTGCCACTTGTGCAAAGACATTCCTGCAGACTTAAGAATGCCTATTAGCTCATTTTGAATAATTTTAGCCTTTTCCAAGGAGCTAGCTCCAGTTAGGACATCGCCCATATAAAAATCCTCTCTTAGTACTGGAGCTGCGTTAGGGAAATTTGGCTCTTCATCTTCGGCTAACTGTTTTAATGTTCTCATAGCTAGAAATGGTGCACTGACCGTTCCGTAAGTAACAGTTAGTAACTCGTATGTTTTGGGGGGTTCATGAGCACTGTTGCTCCATAAAATTCTTTGTAAAGCATGTTGATTCGGGTCTATTAAAATCTGTCTGTACATCATTTTCACATCTGCTGTGAACGCATAAATGTATCTTCTAAATCTTATCATAATAGAAAATAAATCTTCCTGAATGACTCCTCCATTATATTGGAGTGAATTTAAAGATAAACCATTGGAAGATTCACTTGAACAATTAAAAACAACTCGCAGTTTGGTTGTAGTTTTATCAGGTTTGTATATTCCATGATGTGTCGCATAATAACATATTTTGGGTTCTTTTTCCTCAATTACTTCTCTAAGATGACCCAATTCTTTATATTCTTCTAAAAAACCTTTATAAAGGCTTAAATACTTTTCATCTTTCGATAATCGGGTCCACAGCGATCTGAGTCGTTTAAGAGCAACCTCACGAGAATCTCCTAAGCACGAAGGATCAGTTTTAAGAGGCATCGATACTACATATCTCCCCTCTTCACTTCTCCAATGAGTTCGCGAAAAATGCTCTTCGCAAATAGAATTTTCTTTAGATTTGGTTACCCCCATTTCAACATTCTCAATTTCCCAGAATTTTTTTAAAGTTGTATTTAGATCCCCATCAAGAATCAGACCGCAATGACCCATACTCGCACCTTGTTGCTCGAAACTACCTGAAGCAACATAGCCAAATTTTGTGTTCTGTAACAACAAAGAAGAATTTTCCGCATATATCTGTCCTGGCGTAAGTAACTCATAGAAAATCTCTGCACCTAACAATATATCTATTTCACCAGGGATATTAAAGCTATAATCCGCTAAATGGACTGTATCTGACAACTCAACATTTACATCAATTATCCTCTGAGGAACAAGGTCGGTGATTTTCTTAACTATGAACATATTTAGATTCCTCTGAAAATCTCCCGTCTTATTTGCTATGGTAGCTCTCACGCAGCCCTTTACTACAACTGACGAATCGTTTAGACACGAAATCAAAGTATTTATTTTTTCTGCTTTGAGCTGTAGACGATTTACACATTTTTCACTGACTAGGCAGACTTGACTTCCCACGTCTAACAAGCATCTACACTCAACCCACTGATTATATTTATTTTTTATCAGCGCTCGAATTGTGCTTAGCAAAACATTTCTAGTGCTTACAAAACTCGTAGCAACAATCGAGTCTGTATTTACAGATTTCACCTGAGTTACTTGACTATTTGCCCCTACTCCATACACCTGACCGCCAATGCCAATCTCAGAATAACTTGTATTTTGATTTTGCGAATTTTGTCTCAAATCCCTATTTACATTCTCATTGGAAAAGTGAAGAAGTTGATGATGTGGTTTCTTACACATGAAACAATTGCGCACTTTACATTGTCTGAAATTACAGTTTTGCAATAAACACTTAAAGCAAGCCTTAGTATTTTTTACAACTTCTACCCTCTCGTGTGGCGTTAGCCTTTTAAACTGCGGGCATTTCTTGAGTAAGTGAGATTCATTACCCTTACACAAACCGCATTTGTTATTTTTCATCTCTGACAAAAATACATTAGCACCTTTATTAAACTTACGAGATGAATTGTAATTCTCAGGCTGTTTACCTCGCGAAGTTGTGTATAAGTCAACCTCCTGCGCTAATTTTAAGGGATTAAACCACTCATTTCCTTGTCTAATACTTATATGCGACGCGACCTCTTTATCTAAAGTTTGGAAGATTTTATCCGCTACAATTAATTGGTTTAGTGTATCAAAATCCGAAACTTTTCTCAGTTTCAAATAGTATTCCCAATTTGTTTTTAACCGAGACGCAAATTGCACGCATGTTTCGCCATGTTGTCTAGTCGCCTTTCGAAATTGTTCCAAACACGCCATAGCAGTGGGTTCAAATTCTCGCAAAATTAATGATTTCACTTTCTCATAATCTCCAATTTCCGCATCTTTTAAATATGTAATTATATTGGAAGCCTTTTCGCCTACTAAATTTAAAAGAATTTCCGCTTTATATTTGCTTGGAACATCCTTCGCTACAAAGGCTCTCTCTAAAGAAGCAAAAAATAAACACCAGCCCTCAGGTTTACTAAGCAATCTCATAGTTAATGTTCGAACACTTTTTATTAGTGCATCTAAATTACACAACTCAGAATCTTTATCACTATTGACTTCCGATTTATTTTCCGATTTTAATTTCTGAAGTTCTACCTCAGCTTTAACCCTTTCAAGTTTAATTTTCTCCAATTCCAGAAGTCGCTGTTCACCATTTTTTCGTTCATCAATTACTGAATTGCCGATAGAAATTACCTGCCCTGGATCCGACTTATACAACGCACTGTTTGATATAATACTATTTAATTCAGCCACGGTCATTTTTTCATTAATGTTTTCCCCTATTTCTTCGGCTATAAGCCTCAGATCGCTTTTTATTGCGTTTTTGAACATATTTATATTTCTCAATTTACTTTATAATAAATAAAAAAGAGGAATAATCTCACTTACTCAAATAACGAACACTTAAATCAGGAGTACTAAATAATCACAAACAATAAAATCAAAATAAATTCAATCAAAAAAAGGGAAAAGAATTTGCTCTTACCTCAGATCACTGCGATCCCTTTTTTCTATCACTAAGCTGATGTAATTCATAGTTCCTCTCACAAATAACAAGTATTGTTCACAAAAAACACGTAGTCTTCACAAATACCACTGAATTTTCACCAATAATACGCATTCTTAATTAATCAGCAAAATAAACAGCCATTCTGTTCAGTTACTTTCCACAAATGTTCGAAAACCGTTGTTCTTTTACGCAATTCGAAACCAAATTATTAACACCGATAACTCGTTAAATTACACTTATTACTCCGGCTCGACGGACCAGATGTTTACGCATCTGATCAAAACACATGGCACAAATTAATTAGGTCGCTGATTCGATAATTAAACACTTTAATTTCACAATATAACATTTGTTCGGCTCAAAAGCACGAACTCGCACGAACACATTTTTCTCCTCTTGTTCCATTTCGTATTCCACAGTAGTCTCGCAGAAACGGAATATCACACTTTTCCGGAGGGGTGTGGGACGCACAAGCATGTGCAGCACGTAATACCCATTGGTAAAATGTCAATACAGAACAGCTTCTACTATGCTTAATAGATCATCATCATTATATATATATATATATATACATGGTCGAGCTGATCACTAAACTTGAGCTATATATATTAGACATTTGCCGGAGCTCCGTATCCGTATTCCTATCCGCGAGAAAAAAATAGATCCGTATTCGTATCCGGATCCGTATCAGTGGGAAAAAAAAATCCGGATCCGTATCAGAGAGAAAAAATATCCGGATCCGTTTTCTTTTCTTCTTCAACGGATCTAATATGGATCATTTGTAGAAATTTCCTGAAAATCAGGAAGAAACTGTTATAACTCATTATAAACTATCTCTAATGCATAACTAAAATAAATACAGTATAGCCTCGCTTTTGCGTTCTCAGAATTTACATATTTCCGTAATTTACAATTTTTCTTTTAAATCCCTTCATTTTTCCTATGTATGCAATGAACTCTTGTCTTCACTTTTACATGACGGAATTTTGATGTAATTCAAAATTTCCCGCCGTTTGCACTTAATATATACAGCGTTTATAAAGGAAATACATGCTGTGATTCAATTAAAAATAATAATAATACAAAATGAAAACATCTGAGGGGTGAATTCAGTAAGGCAGATGGTAATATTCTTTAACAAATAAATTATGAACCAAAATCGATATCGAGTAGCTGTTTACACTCAAGGCGACAGTTTGAATACAGGTGTTTAAAACTGTGAATCATTAAAAAATGAAACATTCATATTTTTAAGATTGATCGTGCATTATCGCTTAGACAGTAAATTTTAAGAAAAAGAAATTAATTGCAAAATGTAATGCATATATTTTACATAATACATAATTTTCTCTGAACACGTTGATCGCGATGTCTGCCATCGGTGGCTGAGAGTGTCAAATATGATATAAAGCCGCGTCAAACATTGGTGGTTGTCAGTGTAAAATATGATATAAAACTAAAAATATTACATTGTTTTAAGTAATCATTGAAAATTTACTTAATTTTTATTTATTACAGGATAATATCATTAAGGAATTTTAATGAATTTTATTAAGAATTCGCGTGGCGTTCAACGTATTAAAGTAATGCTTAAAAAATAAATACATAAAGATGGAAATGTATAAATACTGAATAGTCACATAAAATTCTAAATATCTAAATAATCCCATCTTTTTTTTTTACTTTCTCTTAACCATAAGGTAGAGAAACTACTGTTTTGGGTCAAATTTTCGAACGCGAGATTTTGTTATATTTACACGTTTTGAGGTTCCCTGAATACGAAAATCATGTTTTTAGCAAATGGTCTGTGTGTCTGTCTGTTATCAGCATATCTCAAAAACAAATTATGGCAGAAAGTTCAAACTTGGTATTATAAATGTGTATCATATAGGGATGCTACAGTAAGCTTTTCGTTAAGATCAAGCAAATGGTTCGTGTACAGGGACAATCAAGATAATTCTAATACATTACGTCTATGGGGGAAATTGCAGGAAAGTAGAGTTTAACGTCTATAGACTGAACTAAACCAAATGAAACGAATATATATTTTTGTAATAGAGATAGTTAACTGGGAAAAAAATTTGTGTATGTAGGAGTCTCGCTTCCCCCCCTGGGGGGGAAGTCCCCCCTCGAGGGGAGTAAATTTTCATGATGGGTATCTTTCAAAAGAGCTCGCCAATACCTTTAAAACGAATGGTTGATCCATCGATCTGCGATAATTTAAAACAAAGTTATCGATTTTTATTACTTTTAACGAAAAAAAAAAATTAGAAAATTTCCTTCTTTTTAATGATGAGAATAAAATGGACTTTTTTTTTTTTTTGGATATTTGGTGTTATACCACTTCTCTAATATGGAAATCTTCTGCATTATCACAAGAGATATTTTTTTTAAATAATAATTTTAATAAATTATTTTTTTAAAACAGAATTATTTTTTAATAACCGAATAAATTCTATGTAAATGTAGCTGCATTAATGAAACGGGGGGTTGAGGGGGGCGGTAGCCCCCCTCACACAGAACTAATTATCATATAAAACTCTTCAGAAGCCTAATATGAATTGTTTAACACAGGTTTACATAACAGTACTCGTTATCTTACCTTTTAATCTGCAACCTGTATTTATAGTGTTAAATTTCAGGGTAAGAGAAAGTCGTGTGAGTAACACACCAGATTATTTCAGTAAAAATTACATAGATTATATGAGTTTTATTTAATAAAATGATATTAGTTCACTGAAAATGTGTTTAAATGAAATTTTTCGGAATAGTTTTTTTACTTTCTCTTACCCATATACAATGCAGAGAAAATATTGCTTTTAGAGCAAATTTTCAAAATTGAGTTTTTGTTATATTTACACGTTTTGGATTCCCATGAATCCAAAAATTTTGTTTTTAGCGGTTGGTCTGTGTGTGTCTGTTATTAGACTATCTTACGAACAAATAGTAGCAGGCAGTTCAAACTGTGTAATCTAAATCTGCATCACAGACTGATTCCACGCTAAACTTTTTGTTAAGATCATGTAAATAGTTCACGTACAGCGACATCTAAGAGAATTCAAATATATTACGTCTATGGAGGAAATTTTTGGTAAGTGCAGTGTAACATTTATTGGCTGCCAAAAACAAGATGGAATAAACATGTTTTTTTTAAATACATAAATACATGCTTCGCGCAGATTGTGGAATGTAAACCATTCATCATTCGTTCACAGGATTACTTTAAGTATTTGGATTATATTAGGGTTTTATTTGGAAATTACTGGAAATTTATTTCATTTTGTGTTAGGTGTTTTTCATATAAACTAAATTTAAGAACACAATTCGATGTGCATATAGTGTATAGATAATATACAGGGCTACCTAAAATTAAGCTGGACGTTCTTTTCTATTGAACGTAATTTATGAAAATACTTCGCTATATTTTAATATGTTGACGAACTCTGCCTACATATTTTCTTGAAGAAACCGACTAATACAAACCAACAGATATTTAAAAGGGCCTTTATATAGCGACATTGAAAAAAATATTTATAAGCATAACAGCTTTATTTGAGTTTACTTTCCTTTTTTTTTTCTTTTCTTTTTTAACCAAAAGTTAAAATATGTTTTAAAGTTTTAAATATAAAGTTCCGTCGTTCTATCTTTAGATTAATCAGTCGTTGTCAAAAGATACACGCCCACACCCTTCACACACATATACATACATACACAATGAATAATTTCCAAAAACCACTTTTTTGGACCAGTAAAACATGTAAATCAGGTGAAATATCGATATCGAAATCGAGTACGTTACTTCCATTATGTACGATAAACGGGTAATGGAAGCAAAAATTTTTACATATGTACTTTATTATTATAGATTTTTCAAAGATCCGTATCCGTATCCGCGGATCTTGAAATTAAAAAAAAAAGTATCTGTATCCGTATCCGCGGATATAGAAAAACTGATATCGTATTCATTTCTGTATCCGCGGATCACAATTTTTGACGATCCGGCACATCCCTAATATATATACTGACTTTCAAGTAAATTAATTCATAAATAAGTTTTTTAACTGAGTTTGAAATGTTGAAATAACTGCTATTTCGAAACAATTTGATCGATCTAGTTGATTAAAACACTGATTGAGTTGAGATTTTCATATAAGTTATGTATATATCATGTTTTATGCAAATCTGTTCATAAATATGTTTTTTATGTAAGTTTGAAAGTTTTAACTGGCCTCTGTTTTGAAACACTATGTCCGATAGAGTTGATCTTGCTTCAGAACTTGATATCATTTACATACATGCCGAATTTTAAGGAAATATGTTCAAAAATGCGTTTCTTACACGAAATTGAAATTTTGCAATGGCTGCAACTTTTTAACTTGAAGGCGGATCAAGTAATTAATAAAACCAGTTAAAATATTTCTAAGGTAAATCTACTGTGAAATTTGTATTTCAATACATTCGGTTATGTTTATAAACAGAGAGAAAAGGGGGGGGGGGAGAGAAAAACTAAGTACTTACGTTGATTAAAATAGAAAAATATATATATATATCTGCCTAAAAAAACAAAAAACATCTTAATTGTTAAAAGTTAGACCCTAAAATTCACAACGAAGAGTGAAAAACAAAAGTGTAACGGGAGAGGCAACCTGATAATCACGAAGAAAATTAAACTAATCACAAACACTTATGCTACGTTTACGTCATGGATAATCGATTGTAAAATCATTCGATTATTAAAGTTACTCGATTACTAAAAATCATTCGATTTCTCGTCTCTGCGACATCCCCTCCCCCTCTGTCTCAAAATCGGGAGAGTATAATTATTTTCCTGGTAGGAAACGGTTGGTTATTACAGTCCTGCACGGGTCGAGTTTCACCTGATCTGAATCCGACAAGTGAATTTTAAATTAACCCGAAACCAGACCCGAACCAGACAAAAAATTGTTGATCTACCCGAAAACCGACCCGAACCCGCACTAGAATTTTGACGACCTAAATCCGACTTCTTTTCATCCGAATCTGACACGAAACCTGAATCTCAATGGAAGTTAATAATTCATCTAAAAATCATGCAAAACATTTTTAATTTATAAAATAAAAATAAAAAATTCACTGTCACGCTGCTGGTAAATCATTTTAACACTTTTGCGACCGCTGACGTTAATTAAAGCGTTTAATAAAGTATTTTAAATCATTGTAGTTTATGCTAATAAAGACTTCTTTCTCTCTTGTATAAAAATTCATAAACAATTTTTCAGGTTGTTTGTTTTTTCGCAGATTAACAGTACTACTGAATACTTAAACTTTAAAATTTCTTCACACACCATAAAGTCTATAATACAATCACTATAACTATTTATTTCGAAGAGTGGGGTCTTTCTTTTTTCAAGTGTAAAAAACACGTGCTATTACCTTGGAGGCAAAAATAGGACTACTTTTGCCTTTGTCACTCCGGCAGTAGCACATATTTCTTGCACCTGAAGAAGAAATGCTACTTCCTTTCGTAACCGGTATTACTTGTATTGATTTTATGATCTGTGAAGAAGTTTTAAAGTTTAAATATTTAATGCACAGTCGGGGAAAAAAAAAAAACCGCAACACTCAACGTAACTTCGTTGCTAATCGATGTAGAAAAATGTAATAGGTATCATTCGACAGGGAATTGTGAGTAGTTTCAGAAAATGAACTGAAATTTTGAATTGGGGGTCGTCTACATATTAAAACGCGCACCAACTTTGATTTTTTCAATGGTAACACCCTATTTTTATTTTATATTTGAGTTCCTGGGATTTCGACAACGCGAAAAAGTATATTGGTTGTATATTTTACTTATTTTTTCACAGAGTTATAAGCGTTCAAAGTTTGAAGGTGCTAATGTTAAATTCATATTTCAAACTTTTATTAATATCTTCACAAAAAATAATTTGATCGATATAATTTTTTTTTTTTACGAGATACAGTAAAGAAACCCAAACATAATCCATCATTACTTTTGATTCTGAAAAATATATATAATTATGAAAATTATTAATAAATTCATATTCATAAAAATTATGAATTATGACCTATATTAATTTTTACATAAAATGAATCCTAATGCTGAAAAATATGGGTGTACAAATTTGCAGCTCATTCCAGTTATTAGTTTTCGAGATATAAATAAATATTTCTTTTGAAGTGGTTTAGGGGGCCGTCTCTTATAAAGTTTTGCATGAGATAACGAATCAAATCTTTAAAAATAACAAAGAAAATTAAACAAAATATTTTTATTTTTTATTTACGGGTCAAATTATATAACAACAACGTCAAATGCAAAGAAATGAAACAAAAATGATGATTTTTAGACATTAGTGTTAGCATCAAAAATTCCTGTTTTCTAAAGAAGACAAGCCCCGCCTTCATCGTTCTTCAAAATAAAACAATACACAAAAGTAAAGTAAATGTGACATTGAGTATTTGTGTTAAACCCCTTATTTTATGTTGACAAAAATATGCACAAGTGGTATTTACCTCATCGATTAAATGGTGATAAATTTTGAATCTTTTAAACAAACACTAGAAGAAAAAAAATTAACTAAATAGGTGGGGTTTACTATTTTAAATGGAAAAATATGTTTAATGTGAAATTGTCAAATATAAAAAACGAATGGAATTGGAATGCAAGACAGACTTGTAAAATCGTTTCTTAACTACCGTCGTAGTTAAAAAAGGCTTAATCATTTGCTTCATATATTGCTTTATTTTATTTTATTTATTTACTTATATTGTAGGAGGACGATTATTATTTTAAGGACACTTTAGTCTTTAAAATTTTATTAATATATTTTAACTTTATACATTTTTAAAAACATACTTTAACTTTTATAAATATATTTTAACACTTTTTGTGACTGCAGGATTTTGTCTTTTGACAGTAAGACCCGCCTACAGGCGTTATACTCTCAAAATAAAATATTTCAGAACAAATTTTCTGTATTCACAATTACATTTCAAATGGATATACATTATAATTATATTCTTTCTGATCAATATATTTCTATACATAGTATATTTTATTTCAAAAATATGAACACTGGGTACACACTTATGAAATATGTAACACACAAATTACGAAGAAACGCCCACTGACAGAGTTACAGATTTTCAAATATTGTGAATCTACGTAAACAGTCGCGAAAGGGTTAATTAAGAAATTATATTTTCATAGAAATTATAAAAAGAATCGTACAGTTGCAAAGAGTTCAACTGATACAAAACTGGTAAGTGCGATTAAAATTGTTTAATATTTACTTCATGAACCCTTACAATAATTTATCCGAATAGATTTAGCATTGTTGTATATATATATATATATATATATATATATATATATATATATATATATATATATTATTTCATTTCGTATATTATGTTACACCTACGAAATAAAATTTAAGCTGTATTTGTGATCAGTACAGCCATAATAGACACATTTACTTGAAAAATATTGCACTTTTTTCAAAAAGTAATGTATGGACTAATCGGAAGTGTAATGTATTTAAACAGACCTAAAATTATCTAAAAAAGTACTGAAGTACATACAAATCTGAAAAAATTGAATTCAGGATAATTAAGGAACTAGAAAAGTGGCAACGTTTTATTAATTTCTATAATTATTTTTTTCCTGAAAGATTTCCGGTGTGAAACATTAAAATTTTCTGTATTTCTTATATGATCTTAATTTTATTTTACTATATTTATAGATAACCCCCTAACATATTTTTGATTATAACTCTATAAATACTAAAGATAAAGTATACAAACAGTATACTTTTCCGCAGTGCCAGACTCTCAGAAATTCGAAAATGAAGTCAAAATTGGGTGTTGCTATTGAAAAAATGAAAGTTGGAGCTCATTTCAATATGTAGATGACACCTAATTCAAAATTTGAGGACATATTCCGAAAGTGCTTTTAATTTCCTGTTGAATGATGTCTATTAGATGTTCTTACGTCAATTAGTAACGAAATTACAGCGGGTGTTGCGTTTTTTTTTCCCCGACTGTACACCAATTCTTTAATTTATAATTTAATAAATAATAATAAATGTTTTGAGTAAATATTGTAGATCCTTTTAAATGCATATTGGTAAACATCTTGTTTTTCAAACGAGGAAAAAAAATCTGGTATGCCTCTCACGCAATATTCTCTTACACTGCATTTCAATATTATATAAGATAATGTCATAAGATCAATAACGCAAGATAATAAATTTCTATCTACTTTAAAAAATAATCTAAAATAGATTAAGGAACAACCTTATTCGCAAATAATTCTATCTTAGTCGACCCCCTGTTCAATTACTGTGACTTCATTTATAAAAAAAAAAAAAAAAAAAAAAAAAAAGGAAAGAAAGAAAGAAAAGAGAAAAAAAAAGTTTATTTTGGGTAGCCTGTATATTGTCTATAAAAACTATATGCACATTTAATTATGCATTTAAATTTAGTTTTATATGAAAATCAGCTAACACAAAATGAAATACACTTCCAGCAATTTTCAAATATAGCCCCTAAATATCCAAATACTTTGGGAACTGTAAATGAAAGGTTAAAGATTTTCATACCACAATCTACTCAAAACATTTATACATATAAAAAACTATGTTCATTCCATTTCGCAGCCTATAGATGTTAAATTTCTCCATAGACAAAATGTATTTGAATTCTCTTGGACATCCCTGTACACAAACTATGTGCTTGATCTCAACAGTGTAGCATCACTATATGATGGAAATTTAGAATACAAAGTTTGGATGTCTTTCTACTATTTGTTCGTGAGATATGCTGATAACAGACATACAGACCAACAACTAAAAACATATTTTTAGGATTCAGGGGATTTCAAAACGTGTAAATATAACAAATCTCAACTTCGAAAATTTAACTCAAAGTTAATCCTTTCTCTACCACATATATGGATAAGAGGGAAGGGGGGAAAAATCGTTTTAAAATGTCAAATTATAAATTTCAACATTTAAAAACATGTAATATTTGATATACATGAAAGGTTTTAGTAGCTTAAAAATAATAATAATCAACCAATTTCAGAGAAACACATTTTTATCAAATTGAATATTTGTTAAAATAACACATATTTACTGTTTAACTAAGTTTGAAAAGCATTAAGTATAGTTAGTTCATTTGTCTTTTATTGTTCCTGTTTTTGAACATTACAAATTAACCGCTAAAAATTGGACTGTCGTATTCAGGAGACCCAAAAACATAAAATTATGTATATATATATATACCATTAAAAATAGAATATCAAAAAATTTTAAGGTTTATTTATATATTGTTCTTAATTTTATAATATTTTTTTAAGAATAAGAAAGTGAAATATCATTAGTCAGAGTTTATTAAAACTCTTTAATGTTTATATTTTCAAAAATAATTTTACTTTCATTAAAATTTTAAATACTAAAGTAAAAAATAAAAACACCTTAAAAAATAAAAAGGTAATTAGAAACAGAATTGCAAAAACATTGTGAAAAATTTATAAAGAATTTATTTAAAAGCAAAATAAGGAATAATTACAATAACTATCTTATAAACCAATGGGGAAAAAGTATATATCATTCAAATATGTATATTAAATCCTTCGTGTGAAATTATATTATTGTAATTAATTTCATGATTAATTAAATTCAAATCTTTTACGAAAATTAATATACCTTTAAGGAATAGATAGTAAAACTGTTAATGCAGAACATTGCAATTTTTAGAAATATAATGTTAAAGCACTTCTCTAAATATTAAACACAATCTTTTTATAGCCAACTTCAGCCCCGGAAATTGTAATTTGAAATAAATTAAACAAAATTAAAAACTATAACTTCATTATATTAATATTAAATAAAATATTTTTAGAAACGAAATAATTTAAACAAAAAAGTCGTGGCCGGAACTAAACATTCAGAAAAGAACACGATATCGCATACAGTGCTGCCAGATGGAAACTTTAAAAATTCCCTCATTTCGCTTAAAAATTTCCTTTTTTAACATGAAATTTCCCTCAATTGTGCAACATGCAAGGCTTTAACGCCATTATGCGTAAAACAATTTGCACTGAATATGGGCATTATTGGTGTGAAGGTTAACTCAAATTGTGCGCATGTTGCATGTTCTAGAAATCCCTTAATTGAATACTGCTTTTTTTTTTTTTTTTTTTTTTTTTTTTTTTTTTTTAATAGTTAACTTTAATCATTTAATCGTGAAAAAGATTTCAAACGATTATTGAAGTTCACTGTTAAAAAATATGGTATTCAGTTAAGAGATGGCTAAAGCTGCCTGTTGGACCTAGGCATGGGTAGAATGCCCTGCATAGGTAATTTTCTAAGGAACCCTAGTCAATATTTGAGCGTGTTTCTGAGTAAGTCAGGGAATGAGGGAATGGAGTAGGCCGAATAATGCTAAATCCCGAAGTTTCTCAGAGCATTTTAGATTTATTACAAAAGATGAAAAACAAAAAAACTGTACTGATTAAAAAAAAAAAAATAAATAAAAATAAAAATACTGCTTTGAAGTTCTCAGCATATATAGAAATTGGTTCGAATAGTTTGAATTTGAGAAAAAAAATCAAGAAATAATGCTTTAAAACTGACAAAATAAAATTTTCCTTTTTCCCTCAATACCTTAAATCACATCAAAATTTCCCTCAATCTGTCAGCACTGATCGCATATTAGCAATTAATTAGAACAGAACATCGTAAATAAAACCGAATTCGCCAAGCTTCTTTCTGGTAACCATAAAATTAAAATGTTACGTCCTTTGTTTACAATTGCTGTCCAAAATGGCGGACCTTTGTCGTCGGGAGGACATCTTCTCCCATAAGACATGACCAATTCGTTATCATTGCTTTAACTAACGGATTTCAGCGTGCGCTGATTCCGTTATCTTGATAAATAATATGGTACAATTTTTCAAGAAGATACACGCAGTAAGTTTACATTTTATTTGTAAAATAAGATTTTTAAAATTTAAGTGGTGTTAATAAATTTAATTTTCAAATGTATAATATTTGAAATTAATCATCCAGAAAAATTTATTAAAGTTATGGAATACATTTGAAAGAAATATATAAATCAGTTAGCGGAACAGACACAAAATTTGAATAACACTCTTCCTTAATATTTAATAGAAGGAAAATACTGCAAAATATTGAAGAAAAAATAATGTTATTCAAAGTAGAGACAGCTACGATTCCTGGAGTGCGTACGAAGCTTTTATTTTCTATATTAATTAGTATGTTGGCCAGTGGCGGCTCGTGAACCGAAAACAGGTGAAGAGCTGAAAAATAACATTTAAATATTTTTAATGCATAATTTTTACTAAGCATAATTCAGGGATGGAACACGGGCGCAGAATTCATACCACTCTCAATGTAAGAAAATTTTCTACTTCTTAAATCAACGATATTATAGGTAGAGAAATTTCTTAAACGGATTCCGGTATGAATTCTGCGCCCGTGTTCCATCCCTGCATAATTTCAACTAAAAATTAACTAAAAATACTCATTCAATTTGAATGTCAAGTTATACTCCATAAATAAATACAGTATAAAATATTAGGTGAAGTACCTCTTCATCTATTTTCGCTCCACGATCTGCCACTGATGTTGGCAAGTATGTTCAAAATATAGTGGTGGAAAAATGTGTGTGTGTTGGGCGGGGGGGGGGGGGTCTAAAATTACTCTGGAATAAATTATAAACATTATACCAAGTATGTCTAATAAATGATCAGTTTAGCAACTTTTGGCTGCCAGAAAATTTGATTTTTTTTTTTTATTATTAGTGTAAACCGTTATCTCTTATTAATTAAAATAACTATTCCTATTAATTTTTCCAGTAGCCAAAAGGTGCTAAGTTGGCAACTATATTAACAAGTATGAAAACTCTCTGTTCTAGACAGTGTTGTCAGAGGAAAATTTCAATTCTCACTACAAAATCCATAAAAAATCCCTTTTCGCTTTACGCTAAAAAAATTTCTCTACAGTAATCCTTACTTCAAGATACAGTTGTTTCGCCATCTATAAATCAAATTCATATTGATTTCTTACTTATCTTGTTAACACATTGAGCGCCAGGCGAATTCTTAAAATCCGCTAAAATTACGTAATGATTCCTCCTGTAATAAATAAAAAGTAAGCAAATTTTAAATAAATTTTCACTAATTACTTAAAACAATGTAATATAAAAATATTACATTGTTTTATATCTTAATTTACACTGTCAACCACCGATGGTAGAGGCGACTTTATATCATATTATTCGCGGCTTTATATCATAAATAAATTTTCACTAATTGCTTAAAACAATGTAATATTTTTAGTTTTATATCCTATTTTACACTGTCAACCACCGATGGTAGACGCGGCTTTATATCAGCCACCGATTGCTGACATAGCACTCAACGTATTATTTTTTTACTGGTACTGTTTTTACTGAAATGGTTGAAGTATAACATGTTCTGTCCACTCCTAAAGTTTCAAGATGATTCCTGCAGTACTTAGAGATATATGACAAAATGTCTAGAGTCTAGATTGGCTGACATGGCGTTCAACGTGTTAACATTTATAGTTTAACCCTTTGCCGCTCAGTGTTCCACTACATGGAACACCTAATTTTAATTCTCAAGTGTTAAAAGAAAAAATTGTCAGTACTGAAACGTTTAAATTAAAAGTTCAAAATTTAAATTTTACCTTAGGTGTATTATTATGTAATTTCATTAGGCGAAATATCGCCATCCAACATTTTTTTTTTTTTTTTTTTTTTTTTTTTTTTTCTGCAAAATTGAACTTTTTTTTCTAAAAATGAAATTAATAAAAATGTAGTACATTGTTCCTTAAAAATAAAAATTCCTCTTGAACCATGATTTTTCCAATCACATTAACATCATTCAATTTTATCTATTTATAAGCACCATTCTAAATTTAAGGAATACACAAGTTTTATGACCTCGCCAGTATCATCAATAGCGTTAAGGTGACACTTCACATAACGTTGGTGGCAGCCTTGTGGCACTTTTCCATATAACGACACGACAGCCATTAAATTGGCCGATAAATAAGCGAACGATTCGTATTTTATCGTGCCGGCTAATAAACTGTTTTTCTATCCTACCGATACCGTTGCTAGAGAAGGTGATTGATTTTTATCCCACCCCCCTCATTTAATGAAGGGGTCGCAAGACATTCACACGCACATCATCATAGCTGCTCAATATAACAAACTTCGATTATTACATCTGTTATACTTGCGTAGAAAAAAGAATGCAATCCGCAGGCGATTCTGGTTGCATGACATTGTAAAACATGACATTGACGCGAATTTTTATATTCATTTCAAAAAGCTGGAGAAAGACCCGGAATTTTTTAAAAAATTACTTTAGGAAGAAGGAGAACACCTTTAATTAAATATTGACTAACATTTCTAGTTCAATCCGAAAAGAAGACATTTTCTTCAGGCAATGTATTTCCATACGTACCAACCTAACCCGAAAGTGGAAGATTATTAGTTTCCGCCCCTTTTTGAATACCACTTAATTTTTAGAGTAATTCTCTTCAAATATATTTACGATTAAAACTTTCCGGACCGCATGATTTTGAACTTTTGACAGTAAGGTCCGCCTGTGGGCGTTATTCTCCCAAGTTACAATATTTCAGAACAAAATTTTCTGTATTCATGTTTATATTACAAATGAATAAATAGCATACAAATTCTGAAAGAAACGCCTACTGGTGGAGTTACAAATTTTCAAATGACGTGAATCTACGTCAACGGTTGCGAAAGTGTTAAATAAGAAGAAAAGTAATCTAAAAAAAAGTTTGATGGGAAAAAATAGGCGGAAAGGGGCGGATTAACAATCATCCGGGTTAAGTTGGCAAGTATTTCTACAAAGGAAAGGCTGACGTTTACATTGGGGTATAAGTTATTAAATGCTTTGTTAAAACTAGTGTTGCAAAGGCTGGAAAAGACCCGTTTCTTCCCGGGGGAAAAACCGTGTTTTTGGGGAAGGGGATTTTGAAAATTCTTGGAAATTTCGAAAATTTCTGGGAGTTTTCAAATAATTTGACACATGGACACTTTTTTTTTTTTTTAGTTATTTTAAATGATTTCCTATTTAGCATTTTTAACTGTAACTGTCAAAACAACTCAACTCTTCTTCCTTTTGCAGATACAAAGTCAGTTATTATTATTATTTCATTAATAGACATTAAAATAGAAAGACTATTTCTAATAAATTTCAGAAAAAAATATTTCTTCAATGTAAATAAAATTGTGTATTCATTAGGTAAATAATTTAAGTATACTCAAATAGTACGTAACAATAAAATATAAATATACGTTTTTAATTTAAAAATACAAAGGAACATATTTTTTTAGTACAGAAATGAATATTGACCATTTTTATTTCTGTTAAATACTGATGCAATAGTAATTTGTCTTATTTATTTATTTATTTTAACATTAAAAATTTAATTGCAGATTAAAGAGAGTTGACTGTACTTGTTTATGAAACATTTAAAATGAATATTTATTGCAAAATCTAAAAAAAAAAAAAAAAAAAAAAAAAAAAAAAGAATCATCCAAAAGCACTGCAGTTCAAATGATAATTTTAGTTAAGTAATCTTTTAAAGACCTTTCTGATCAAGTGATATTACTTAAACTACAGGGTGGTCCGAAAAACATGATAGAAAGTAAGCGATCTTTGTGGAAAAAAGACAACATGCATGAACATGAAATATATTTTATTGAATAAAGATATGAATGACATTTAATATACAAGATGCTTAAAATGTCTACCGTCCCCGAATATAGTGTTATAAAGCCGGTTCCGAAACTCTGTCATAATGTGCTGGAGTGTGTCGTAATCAAGTGCATCAATCTCACTTCTGATAGCCAATTTTAGGTCCTCCAGTGAATCAGGGCTATTCCTATAGATTCCAACCTTGATGTAACCGCATAAGAATAAGTCGTACGGATTTGGGTCCGGACTGTATGGGGTCCACTCTATCCCGTGCACCGTGAATTTCTCTACCTCCAATGCAATCAAACGCTCACCAAACGTCGTTTCAAGCCACGTGAAGACGTGAGAAGTTTTTTGGGGACGAACCCCATCTGGCTTGTACCAGTACCGGCGTATCCTGTTGAGATGGCCCGCATCAGGGCCAAAGTGACGCTCCAGCAACTCTCGATACTTCACTTCTATGACCACAACATCAATAAATATCGGACCAATTATCTGCTTCGATGATATGGCACACCACACCATGACCCTTTGTGGATGCAGTGAAGAGATGGCGCTAAGATGAGGATTTCCTGTACCTCAGTGGCGCCAGTTTTGTTTGTTCATGAAACCATTCACCTGAAAATGGGTCTCATCACTGAACCAGATCTCGTATTCACTGATGGAACCATTTTTAAGTTCCTCGATTATGTGGTTTGCGAAATCTCTCCGCTGCCCAGTATCCCCCCCCCCCCTCTTTAGTGGCTGTCACATTTGGATCTTGTATGGACACAATCCAACTGATTTCATTAGCCTTTTTAATGATGTTTTGGATATGCTTAATTGTTGGGCCGCCTGTCGAGTGGAAGTGGTTGGCTGATCCTCAAAGTATGCGCGTGCAGGCTCCCTGATGTCGTCAGTAACAACTGCTGATTTTCGTCCCGTCGCCTTTCTTTTCGCATCCTAAACACTCCTTGTAGATTCATATCTGTCCATCAACCTGTAAAAAATGAAAATCAGTGGGAGATTAGGACCATTACATCAGTCATCTGATGGCTTAAAAATCACTGCGACTTTTGAGTGCTATAACTTACTGCGCGATTATCTCTTCACTAAGCGTCCTTTTCTTTTTGAACGATATGCCCGTCGAACGGGGACATTACATCGGTTATTCTCATAAAAGTTTCTTACGATATATAATCGATCTTAAAAGGTTTGTGATTCTATATTGCTTATTCTTTATTTCCGGTAATTAAGCATTCAACTGAAATGTCACTATATGTGCTATTATAATATGGAAGAATTATAATTGCATCAATACATTTGAAATCAGAAACTTAAAATACTTTCTATCATGTTTTTCGGACCACCCTGTATATTTTAAAGTTTAAAACAGGACATGCATAATTTAAATTTATTTGCTTTGCTAGAAATAATTTTAAAAAGAGGCCAAATTTTAAAAATTTGTCAGTTTTTTTTCTTTTTTGGAAATATATTAAAAAGTACAATTATACAATGGTTGCAATGAACAGAAGCAGTATTGCCTGAAAATAAAATTGCTCTTGCATTTAAAACTAGTTTATTCAATATTCATTGACATTTTAAGTATTATGTATATGTACGTTCAATGCGTTAACCCTAACTTCCATTTTGAAAGTGACTAGTTTTGTTTACTTTTAAAATTTCCAATACTCTCCAAAGTTCCGGGTTTATTACCCAAAATTGCCGGATTTATTCCCATCTTTCAAAAACTGTGGGTTTTTTGCAACACTAGTTAAAACAAATATATAGGTCTCTCGGTCATTTATTTTTATTTTTATTTTTATTTTTTATTTATTTATTTATTTTATTTTTTACTTCATAAGAATTATTTCTTTTGTCTTTTTTTTCTTTATATTAGTATTAAGATATTAGTATTAATAGTAAATTTCAACTCAGATTACACTCGCCGAAAAAAAGGTTTTACTCGCCAAAAGATAGAGTTGTCATTTTTTTCTTTTTGCGCATTTTTTTTTCTTTTTATTGTTATTTTTCCTAATTATTTGAAATGCTTTTTCAAATATGCTTAAAATTATAGCTATTAAAAGTGTGTTGTATATCATCATGTCTCATAATCATCTATAATTAAAAGTCATTATAATGTATTGTATTTGATATTTGAAAAAGATTAAATTGTCTAATAACATAAATGCTAATAATCATTTAAAAAAAAAATAAATAAATAAAAAAATAAATAAATAAATAAAAACTCTTTGTTAAACAATACCCGGTGAAAATCTTTATGAAAGATTAAGCTTCTTTATTTACCTATTTATTTAACATTTTACATCAGAAATGTTCTTTTCGTCCTCTTTATTTTTGTAATTAGACGGAATGTCGATGTATATAACTTGTTTATTGTTGTCATTTGAAATAGCCATTTTGAAATAACTTTTTCGATAAAAATCATTGCTTACATGCCTACAAATAATTACAAGCGCAAATCCTTGGAGTTTCATTAAAAAACTGAAAAATTTCAACTGGTTTTTGAACATTATTCAATACAATAAACATACCTTTGAAGGGGCTCGGGTTCATTTTCATGCATCAATATCGCATAGGCAAACTTTCACATCTCTCTTTTAGTGGGCGACGGACAAAGAGGTTCTCTGCTCGTCTATTCTCACTCTGATTGGAGAAACCACAGTGGAAGAAATGAAACTACCGAAGATATTAAAACTTTTATGCATGCGATAAGCATTTTCCTTTCCCAGGCTGGGATTAAGTATGAGGTTATACGATGGCAAGATTTTGCCATTTTAAATCTATAAAAAGAATGCTTTCTGTCACCGTATCGTGTAAGAATTCTACCTGTAACTAGAGCAAATTTTTACTCGCCACAGTAAAAATCCTACTCGCCAATGGCGAGCTGGCGAGCGGAAATTTCGCGCCCTGATATATATATATATATATAAATTAATGAATTCATATAATCATTATAAATAATTCAGAGCTTATTAAACCAACAAAAGTTTAATTTATTCTTCCTTACCTTGATAATAACACTGTGTGAAACAATATCGGCAGGGACTGATTTAGACCCGTGCACACATTATTTACACTTACACCATTATTTTTAAGCAATACTTTCCTTTTATAATAAACAAAAAATTCTCATTAAAAATTATTTTAAAAGAATTCTGGTGTCTAATAATCATGAGTAAATTCGATTGCTTTACACCGTTCATTTTTTTTTTAAATAATTTCCTAGTCAAAACGTGGAATTCTTATGATATGCAGTAAAAAATAATTGTAAAAATATTCCGGTGAGAGAGTGCCCCGGCCTAAATCAGGCTCTGGATATCGGTACACATAAAACTGATACCTATTATCCATAAGTATTAGTTACAGTATGTCGGCAGTGTATATCTTATGTTTCTATCACGTCTCGTTTTTGAGGTATAAGCCATTATTCAAACAGCAAATCTGCATTTTAATAAACAAAAGGGCGGGATTATGTCTTGAAAGAGGCGGAGTTTTCATTCCACAACTGGAGAATAGCTACATTGCTTTAAACGTACCAAAAAATAGGACATGTTAGAAAAATATGCGTATATGTTCCTATTCATCGATAAGTATGGATGAATAAATGGGCAAATATGGAATGGGTACTTAATTTTTTTTTCTAACGCAGTGTAATGTTATATGAATAGTAGTTTCAATTTTTGAATGTATACTGTGAAAAATAAGAAAATGAATATATCTGACCCAAATTAACTATAGAAAATGTTGATTAGACAGGAGTTTAATAAAAAGGGAGAATTACTACCGGAAAAACCCAAAAGACGTAAAAGAAATCTACAGTACTTTAAAATTGTAGCTCCAAAGTGGGCCGGATTACAAATGTAACTATCTGTAGTGGGCGTGTACTATAGATAAAGTATATGAAAACAACAGAAAAAAAAGTTACAAATTTTGCATATTTTGCGCACAATATTTGTTATCAACGTTTTATATAGTGTTTTCATGTTAGAAAATATGATAATAATAAGAGTATTTGTTACTGGTTTTCGTTTAATAATTTTTATAAAATAAAAATATGTACTACATATTGCGGGTTCAATAATTCAGTTTTTTAACCGTACATAAAAAATAAAAATGGTACGTGCGAGAGAAAAAAAATACTTATATATACTTATTCAGCGATACGTGTAAGTGAATAAACAGGCAAAATTGAAGAGTGTACCTAAAATTCACTTTTTGTTGTTGTTGTTGCACAGTGTAATTAAACACCCGTAACTTTTTATTATTTATCTTATTCATAATTTCAGTGCTAAGGTATTCAATGTTCAAAATTCGCCGTACTCATCTCCAAGCTGAACTCCGTTCTCATTAAAATGAAAAATGCAAATAATTTCGTGATCAAAAATTACCATCATATGGGAAGTTCTCGGAGAACAGGCACTTCCTTAATTGGAAGCCTGTATGTCTCTCCTCTAAATTGCATTGACCAAATTGCCTCTTTAAAATCTGGTAGCCTTTCCTAGCCCTTGCTCCCCCCCCCCTTTTTTTTTTCAGCATCGGTCTGAAGGTGCGGGACATTTTGGTCCCAAGTACTTCGGATCTATCTCTCCTTGACATCCGGCCGGATATAATTGATTTACAAAACCTTCCATATTTGTTAAGAATAAGAAAAAAATTAAAAAAAAAATCAGTTAGGAACAGTTATTTTTATTTGAAATAATGGATGACAAACCAAATTTATTATTACATGCAAAAAAAATAAAAATAAAATAAATAAATAAATAAATAATTAATAAATAAATAAATAAATAAAAATAAAATAAAATAAATAAAATAAAATAAAATAAAATAAAATAAAATAAAATAAAATAACAAATAAATAAATTAAATTAAATAAAATAATAAATAATTAAATAATCCTATTAAAATTAGTATGATTTAAAGAAACAAAAAATTCTTGAAATATCTGTGTTTTATGCATTACGTTTGTACAAGGCTGTACTAAAACAGTATTTTCCTTCTTTTATTCATTATTATTATTAGATTGAGGGAGAAAAAGACTTCCATCAAGTCTGAAAAAGTCTTTATGTTTTTTAATTTTATTTCACATACATTGAGTTGCCTTTGAATATCTACCCTCCTCCCCATCCCCCCTCTAATTTCTTTAATACTTTTGAATCAACCTGTGTTACATAGATTATATATATATATTACACACACATATATATATATGTGTCACATACATTATATATATATATATATATATATATATATGTATGAGGTGCTGTTGAAAGGCTTGATATCTCTCTCAAATTGCCTAGCAAACAGACACGAGGTTCAGTTTGCGATAATCTTACAGCAGAGATTAATTATACAACTGCGAGAATTAATGAACCAAGATAAATTACAGAATTCAAAAAATTCTAAATTTTATAATGTGAAATTATTTTGTGAATAAGGTTATACCTATTTGGCCACACAATAGATAACTAAAAATTTAGTTAGTTACATTTATTATATTTATATTATTTTGAATCATTTACAAATTACCATATAAACTTATCCTAGCTTTTTTTTTTTTTTTTTTTCCAATTATTTAGCCACAGGATACTCTTCCACGGAATTTTTTATTCATATAAAGTTGGAGTGACGACTGTGTCTCGCATTATGAAGGAAACGTGTCACTTCATCTTTGAAATATTACATGTGAAACATTTCCCACAAGACACTCACAGGGATGGAACACGGGCGCAGAATTTATACCACTATCAATGTGAGAAAATTTTCTACCTCTTAAATCAACGATATTATAGGTAGATAAATTTCTTCAACAGATTCCGGTATGAATACTGCGCCCGTGTTCCATCCCTGCACTCAAGAAAACTGACTGAATATTTCTGCCGATTTCGAAATATATGCCCATTTCCCCTGATGTCTGGGTGCGAACATGGGAAACAATGTTAGAATTGTAAACTTCCTACAGTAGGGATCATTGAACTTTAACTATAAAAAATACCATTCAATTATATTAATGGCAATTGCTGATACGGATTATAAATTTTCGTACGTGAGTATTGGCGGATATGGCAGAGACTGCGATTCAAATATACTGCAATAAACATAATTTTAAAATTTGTTGTGTGCAAAAGAACTGAACATTCCAAATATTGTTCCTCTGCCTCCAGATGGCATTAAAGTTCTATATGTGTTCACTGCAGATGATGTATTCCCAATGCAACAATGCATATTACAAAGTTATGGTGGCCATCACTTAACAACAAAACAAAGAGTATTCAGTTCAGTTATCGACTCTGTAAAACCAGAAGGTACGTGAAGTGCGTTTTTGGCATTATGGGCAACAAGTAGAGATTTTTCCACAAATCAATAAATCTGCCAATAGAAACAGGAAACAAATGGAAACAATTGGTTAAAGTTAGTGTTGTTCTGCACAATATTGTGAGAGATAAAGATGGCTTCAAACCTGAAGATTTAGTTCAATGCACTTTAAAATATGTTGCTAATAACAATACATTTCCAGTCAAACAAAGTGGTCGGGGTACACGTACCTGTTTTAACAATTTATAAATGCTGAAATGGCAATAATCCAAAATTTAAAAATTGATTTAATAATTGAGTTTTCAGATTCAAAATATTCGAAACCATTTAATTTGTTCCCGATTTCCAAAATTTGATTTTTAAAAACGTTTTATATTTTCTTTTGAAGCTATATAAAATAAGAAAAATGCATTTAATTCGTTCTTAAAAATTTTTAACACCAAAATAAAATATTAAACAGTTAAATAAACAATTTTTAGAAAACAAGAAGAGATTACATCATTGTGGATTTTCTGAATAGTAAATCTGAATTAAACGAAATTTCCCCATAAAATAACATGAGCTTTGGCTACCAACGACAATACGTAAAGAGATCCCTTATCATTTTTCCCATGTTGCATTGACCACTGCGCAAATATCACAGGCCTGCAAAATTGTACTTTTTATTATTTTATTTTATTTTATTTATTTATTTATTCCCCACTGCATTGGGTGTCTCTAATGTGTTTTGATGCGCAGGTTTCAGAAAAGATTGTCTTTTTCTTTCCTATCACGTAAGGAATTTTCACAAACTAAAGATGAAATTCGGAAGAATTGTCCAAGAGACTATAAGAAATTCCAACCAATTTATGTATACATTAAAATCGGCTATTATTTACACATTTTTTTTTAATATGTTTCTTTACATCGAAGCTTCTTTTAGAGCATTCTAACTTCATACTTACCAACCACTTCATTAATAACCGTATAATTGTAAACGCCCCTTTTCTCACACCATTATATTTTTATTCTCTCCAAATGTTGTTACGATTAAATAAGACTAAAATTACCCTAAAAAATTATTGGTGAGAAAAAAAAGCGGGTACTAAAATTTGTACGGTTCATAATGAGATGGTTGGCAAGTATGTAACTTGTGCACGGCTTGAAGGCCTTGTGGGGGATATTCTCTAGGCAGCATCCAACAATAGCATGTTAACATCCCATCGTTCGTGATACCTTCTCTATATTTTTTTATGTCTTGATGAAATAGCTCTCCTTGTTCTTCACACACATCACCCAGATTTTACGGGAAATAAGTTACAAGGAAACATTCAAAAGGTGTCGTCTTCAAAAAATATTGAAAAAAAAAAAAAAAATTGATTCTACTCTTCATAAAACACCAGGAAGTGAAAAAATTATCAGCTGAAATGAATTACAGCGACCACAAAAGATTATCAAAATTAAACATATTTGGCGATTTAGCACTGTTAGGCATTCAGTTCGCTAGCACCAAGATAGCCGTGTATCATAGCCTCCTTAACTAGATGCCTGTCGCGTAGCTCGGAAACTAGGCAACAGTTGAAGCGGTAGATAGCGCCACCTAGTACAGATTATGGGACTATTTTATTCAACTATCATCAATAATTTAAAGAAGTGATACATGATATATATAATCGACGTTCCTTCTATTCTATTCGCCTTTTATGTATATCATATCCCACTTAAAAAATTTTTTGGTGGCTGTTGAATAAATTAAACGCGTAATCTGTACCAAGTGGCGCTGTCTACCGCTTCAAATGTTGCCTAGTTTCCGAGCTACGCGACAAGCATCTAGTTAAGGAGGCTATGCGTGTACGAATAGAACTGTGTTTTGTTTCTCCGCCAAGTACTCAAAATCAATCGCCTAACAATGTGAAATCGCCAAATATGCTTAATTTTGATAATTTTTTGTGGTCGCTGTAATTCCTACCAGCCGATAATTTTTCAGTTTCTGGTGTTTTAGGAAGAGTAGAATCACATTTTGTTTTTCAATATTTTTTGAAGACGACACCTTTTGAATGTTTCCTTGTTAGATGGCAATTTTAGAAGTAAAGCTTTAGGCTTATATAATCCCATTTTTGTCAAAACTGTACGTGACGGAAATTTTTGAATAGTTTTTCCTTAATCAGCATCCAAAAATACACGAGAAAAATATATTACGTGGAAAAAAAAATCCAACGTCGACCTGTGTATTTTTTCTACAATAAAAACTAAAATTTCAAAAAATATGTTTTCCTTCCTTTAGAAATTATTCTTAAGTGAAGTGATATAAAAGATTTTGAGAAAACAAATTTTTATTCATATTTCATATATGTTTATATAGTATATCAGTATCATTAATATGGCCAAAAATTGTTGGCTGTTGACTGTCAATCTTAACTAAACTTCACTGTATTCTGTTTTACGGATCAAGCTACATAGCTCTAAATAATGTCTTATTTTAAAACTATCCGGTTTTAGTTTTATATTTTAAAATTTATAATAAAAATGCTATTGTTTTTTTGTAATTATTGTAATTAATTCTTATTGTAGTTTTTTCTTATTGTAATTTTCAAATTTAATTAGATAACTATGCCACTATAGTTTAAATAATTAACCTTTATTTACTATCACATTTTACCCGCTTTGCTAGTCACTATATACAGTTGCGTGCAAAAGTTTCAGGCCAAGCTAATTTTTACCAATAGCTTTTGAATAAATTAAGGTAAAAATAATTTTAAATATTGTACCGTGAACTTTTTCAAATATACATTAAAAATATGTAACGAGCAAATTTTTACAATGAAGGTATTTAAATATATAGTGAAATATATATAAATCCGTTGATCAAAAGTTTCAGGCCAAGCAATTAAAAGTTCACAGGGACGTTAATGCCCGGAAATGATTGGTCTATTTAAGAAGAAACACGGCTACACAGAAGAAGATCGAATTTATTTACACTAGCGTGTCAGTACTGTGATGTCAAGATGCCGCAGTGCACTCATTTACAGAATCGTAAAACTGTTATTAAATTACACCAGATTAACAATGTTTTTCGTGGAAAAACAACTGTTGATAATATTATTAAAAAATGGAATGGAAAAAACGCTTTGGCAGACAAATCTGTACTTGAAAGATCCAGAAAAATGACTATGTCAGTTGATAAAACTACTAGTGGATCTGCAGATCAGGAGCCTCAACGTCCCATTTACATCAGACATTATTCAATAGGTCATTTTTATTTATTCCTTATTATATAATAGTATATAATGATTTGATCGACTTGTTACCATAATCAGATACATTCCTGAGGGGGGCTGCCGGCCCCCTCAACCTCCCGCTGTTTGTATACCTATCTATATATAATATAAAGTGTTACGGAATTGTAAATGATTGTATTTATTTTTGTATAAATTCTTTCAACGAGGCTTAGTAAATTGATAAAATGCTAATTTTGTGCATTTCTAGTCATTTAAGCGTTAAAATAGCCTAATTTTCCCTTAAAAACGCATTAAAAAGTTCCATTAAGGGAAGAAATGGATTTGGCGCCAAATTTGGCGACCTTCGCGAGAAAATCCTTATTAGGGATATACCAAATATGGAAGCTCTAATCTCATTGGCTGATGAGATACGAGAATTTTCCAGAACGGTCTGGGTTAGATAGAGAAGTATAAAAGGAGCATTTTTTTCGCCAAGGTGGTCAGTCTGAGATCTGTGTCAGTTTCGTCAAATGTTTGCTTTGCTTAAAGCCTCTTTGAATGAGACTTATTTTATGTGTTATTGCTAAAGAGATTGTACGGTTGTTTTGCTGTTAACGGCTGTTGATTAAGCTGTGTTTACTGGTTGAATTGAAGCTGATACTTGGTTTGTAGACCTGTATTTTTCTGGAACTTTCTGTGAATAAATCACTGAATTTTTGCAAGTTTTGCCTTTCATTCTCGGACAACTTACGAAACCCCAAGTACGCAACAATATATATTCTTAATAAACATCGTTCTTGTATTATTTCCCTGAAATTCATAAATACGAAATTTCATAACTACCGAATTTCATACAAAAAAAATTACATAGCATATCGGAAATATTTTGCGTAACCTTTAAACTAATTACCAATTCTATGCCCACAATTTTCAACAGGAAAACATTCTTTTAAAATTCTAATAAAATTTCCTTATATTTGATGGGGTGTAATGTTAAAATGTTAATGTCCATGTTATGTCCATGTTAAAATACACTTTTAAGAAATACCGACTACGGACCGTAATAGTACGAAATTCTTTTATGTATCCCGGAAAAGTAGCCACAATCATTATAAACGCCAATAATAAGAATAAAGCTAACTAATTATAACTCATTAATTTTTAAAACTAATTTGACATCATTTGGATGTTTACAGTACATACTCGGAATTATTTTGTGTGGTCCCATAAATTATTTAGTCTATACATACGCTTTTTAAGAGTAAACATGATTTTAAGCATCTTTATAATATATGTTAATTTTATTAAGTTCAATTCAGCATAAACGCATTAAAGTGCGCGCTTAATAAAAATTGGTCCATAGGCTCTAATGTTACGAAATTCTTTTGTGTGCCTCTGTAAATGAACCATAAACATTGTATACACTAGGAAGAACTATTCAGCTTATTTTGCGTTTAAAATTAATAATTGTTCCAAATTTAACATCGTTTTGATGACACCGTGACATTGTCAGAACACTTGTAAGGTCCTGTACATTAATTAGAAAGCTTAAGAGCACATATTTTCTTCAAACAACATAAGTTTAAGCATCTTACTCACGTACGCTAGTTTCATTTTCTTGATTGCAAAGTAATTATATTAAAATACCTTTAATTGAAATTCACCCCATACGCCGTAATGTTAAGAATTTTGGCGTGTCACTGTACACAGTTCATAAACAATATAGCAATAAAAATTATACAGCTACTTATATGCAAAGTTGGAACGTGTGCGCCAATTTGCAAGTCAATCGAGTATTTTTTACGGCCGCTATTGCGGTACATACAAATTCTTCTCATAGGCCGTAATGATAAGAAATACTTTGGCGTGTCCCTGTACACGAACTACAAATGGAATGCACACCCAAAACCATACAGCTAATTTCGTGGGGATCATGAACATGTGTACCAAATTTCAAGTCAATAGCGTAATTTTTGCAGCCGATATCGCACGACATACAGACAGACGGACAGACGGAACCCAAAATCCTTTTTAGTCTCAACAGAGGGCCTCCACTGACGTTTCGGCAAAAATTGGAAGTCAATAGCTTGATTTTTGCGGTGGCTACCGCGGTACATACAGATTCTTCCCATAGGCCGTAATGATAGAAAAACTTTGTCGTGTCCCTGTACACGAACTACAAATGGAATACACACCTAAAACTATACAGCTAATTCCGTTGGGCTCATGAATATGTGTACCAAATTGCAAGTCAATAGCGTGATTTTTGAGGCCGCTGTCGCGGTACACACAAATTCTTCCCATAGGCCGTAATGATAAGAAAAACTTTGGCGTGTCCCTGTATACGAACTACTAATGGAATACATACCCAAAGCAATACAGCTGATTTCGTGTGGCTCACGAACGTGTGTACTAAATTGCAAGTCAATAGCGTGATTTTTGCGGCCGCTGTCGCGGTACATACAAATTCTTCCCATAGGCCGTAATGATAAGAAAAAATTTGGCGTTTCCCTGTATACTAACTACAAGTGGAATACATACCCAAAATTATACAGCTAATTTCGTGGGGCTCTTGAACATGTGTACCAAATTTCAAGTCAATAGCGTTGTTTTTGCGGCCGCTATCGCGCGACAGACAGACACACAGACAGAACCCAAAACCGTTTTGAATCTCAACAGAGGGCCTCCACTGACATTTCGGCAGTTAAGAGAAAGGCAGCTGTAGATCCGAAGAAGAACGCTGCAATTATAGAGCGTGACTTATTGGAGGAAAACTTGGTTGATGTGCATCGTAGTAATGTTTGGCGTAGATTAAACCAAGTTGGACATTCACGATGCGTCAGAGGGAAAAAAATCGTTGATTTGCACAAAGAATAAGAAGGCAAGATTAAAATTTTGCTAAAGCACATGAATTTGGGCCAGTAGAAGACTGTAAAAAGGTGTTATTTTCAGACGAAACAATGATTAATCTTTTTGAAAATGAAGGAAAGAGATACATTCAACAACGAAATAATGCCAGGTGTGATTCTAGATATAAAATGTTGACTGTAATACGTTGAGAGGAAACATCAGAGCATGGGGAACTTTTTCGTTTAAAAACGTTGGTCTTCTAATGACAGTAGAAGGCACTATGGATAAAGTTATATATAAAAAAAATCTTAACGAACATAAAATGTTTCCTTAAGCACTCCGAAAGGTACCACGAGGACGGATTTTGCAAACAGATAATGACCCCAAACTTCGATCTTGATTCATTTAAAATTT
Organism: Salticus scenicus; assembly: GCA_963930645.1. Taxonomy (NCBI): domain Eukaryota; kingdom Metazoa; phylum Arthropoda; class Arachnida; order Araneae; family Salticidae; genus Salticus; species Salticus scenicus. The sequence continues at coordinate 237,674,621 of OZ005653.1, read as the reverse complement.
TTCAACTGCACAAATTTTGTATCCTTGAATGGCCAAGTCAAACTCCTGCCTTAAATCCTACTGAACATTTATAGGAATAGCTAAATTTAAAGAGAGGAGCTATTAATTCTTCAAATAAAAAATATTATTGGTAAAAGCTCAAGAGAAATGGCAAAAAAATTGACAATACATGGATTAAGACTTTAATAGAGTCAGTGCCTCATCGATGTTCAGCTGTGATAGTTTCAATGGGCATGTCACCAAGATATTAATATTATTTGACCTTCTGATGTGTAACGGAACTGTAACACCAGTATTTTTTTCCAATTATTTCTATCATATTTGTTCAGTAATTCATTGCGATTGAATAAGATATAAATTATTAATATCGAATACTGGTGTGAGTGTTCAGTCCTGAGTTGAAAACTCTTGCACTGCTGTATATATTTTTTATTGAATAGCTGAATCATTTAAATAAATATATTTTGATTAGTAGTCATTTTCAGTAAATCAAAACCATCTCCAAGTACTGTGATATACAACCGCTAATGAAATATAAATTCATACTTGCCACCATCCTAATTAATATTTCGTAGTATTGTTAGTCTCACCCATTTTTTCACACCAGTAAAATTTTGGAATAATATTTTCTAAGTGTAATTACGATTAAATATTCTAAACAAATATTGGTGTGAAAAAAAAAAAAAAAAAAAAAAAAAAAAAAAAAAAGGTGGGGCTAACAATACTACGGAATATTAACTAGGATGTTGGCAAGTATGTAAATGCCAGAGTTCCATTGTGTTGATTGCAAACATAGTTAATTTAAAATAAACTAAATAAGCATTCATATTAAGGAACAGCTTTACATAGGCACCCTAGCCAAATTTGAAATTTGCACTGAAATAGCCCAGTCAATTTTTCACAAAAGCCTTTACTTATACCCGTTGCTGTAACCGTTTAAATTAAATCCCCCTCCCCTTAAAAAAAAAAAAAAAAAAAATGATTGCTGGGAAGCGGGTTCTATACTAAAGCTGCGCTCACATTACTTTGTAGGCGATAACATCAAAGGGGGGAGGATGTAAGACTATTTGATGAATTATAATTAATATTTCAAAATTAAATAAATAAAAATTTCAAAGGAACGAAGGACATTCCAAAAGTGAGTTTCTTCTTCTTCTTCTTTTTTTTTTTTTTTTTTTTAAAGAGAAGATGGTTACATTAGATGAAAAATGTCAAACGCTATAGGAAACCACACACGTTGCTGGTTCAACGCAGAAGGAGTACCAATGAAGGAGGAATGGTGCATGTATAGAGTGAGTGCCTTAAGTAAAAACAGCAATGGCAGAGAGGCGTGTTTTGACACCGTGGTAGCCAATATAACTGCGTGCTGTTTTCTGCTGTAAATGGGCTAATGGGACGAATGTCTCAATGTTGAAGAAACTCAAGAATATGAGACATCAGAGAGTACGACAATGTATTTACGATGAATTAAGAAGAAAAATACTCTAAAAAAAAAAAAAAAAAAAACTTTTGCGGAAATAAGTGCGGTAAACAATCCTCCGAAATAGGTTCGCAGCTGTGTATATAGATAAACTAACTGATTTCAATATACAGTAGAACCTCGATTATCCGAAGTAATTGGGGGCGAACTTACTTCGGATAATCGAAACTTTCAGATAATCGAGAATTCATTAATAATCATCTAAAATATTTATCAGCACTCGTAGTTTGGAAAGGATGGCTTGCATACAAAAGGAATGTGGGGAAAAAAAAAAAAAAAAAAAACTTTCAAAATACATGTTTGTTAAGAGAAAATTTTGGATGATAGTAGAAAGTGAAAAAAAAAAAGTGAAGAAGAAACCGACTTCGGTTAACGGAGAGTTTCGGTTAATCGAGGTTCGGATAATCGAGGTTCTACTGTACTGTAAATATACTCCATATGTATTCCATTACATATACTGTAAAACTTATAGATTTCATTTGTTACGTAACCCATAAAATGGGAGGCACTGAAACAGACAAAATTAGTAATAATTACTATTATTGTTATTTCAACAACCCTTATCTCCTGAATAACGAATGAAAAAAAAAAAAAATGTTTTCTTGAACACTTATAGGATTTTTTTTTCTTTTTTTTTTTCAAAATTGAAAAGAACAGAATAATATTATACATGTAAATATTGTGTAGAAAATATCAGTTTAACATATCTAAGACATTTTAATTACCTTTGAGAAAATTAATTATTTTCTTATACTACTTTACTTAACAACATTTTTCCATGTGTGAAATTATTAAAATACGTAAATGTGTGTAGAAAGTACGTACAAAAAGCATTCACGCTTTAATACAGACACATATTCCGTGTTTCTTTTTTAATAATTAATGCCTAGATAATTAAATAAATACTTTTAATTATTACTTTCCTCTCTAAATAAGGAAAACATGAAACAAAAAATACGCATAACAACCATGCTAATTATCGTTTGTAATATAAATTTACTCTGCAAGTTTTATAGAATTTTTTTTTTCTTTTTGATAATAAAAATAATTAACCTTTATTTTCTGGGTAAATCTTAATAAAGGACGAAAAGAAAAAAAAAATAGATCGTTTGGTATTATTTATTGTCGTTGAACAGATTTGAGTAATATATATATTACATTTTTTCTAATCAATATAAAATTAAGCTAATTTGAAGAATTTTCGAGAGTTTTATGAAAAAAAAAAAAAAAATAGCCTATCTCATTTTTGTCAACTTTTACTCTCCTGGTTGCTGGAAAACTTTAATAGAAAATTTATTTATAACATTTATTATAGTTTTTACTAATTACATAATATAAAATTTCTATTAAATTTTTCTGGTAGCTGAAAATAGCAAAAATTTTGGCAACTATGTTATATCTTTTAATTTAATCCTATAACTACGGCTGTCGTCAATAGGCGATTTAACAGGTGTTCCTTGCATTCTGGAGGTCATCAATAGATAATTCAGGTTATTTAAAAACATTTTCAGGTCCACATATTTTAATAATTTATACATCAAGCCCCGCCTTTTTTATATTGTTCTATTAAAAATTAAAACAATTTTTTTTGTGATTAAATAGGTAAGGGATATTGTTAGAAAATAGTGGTGAAAGGTGAAATTTTGTTACTGACACTACATTTATCATGGAATTTCCAAGTGAGTAAAAACTGTAGGATTGTTAAATATCTTACCACGCTTTTCCCATTCAAAAATTGATAACAATCGAAACGCTTTTTCTTTTCATTTGACGTTCTAGTTGTGTATAGTTTTACTGGTAGTTAAACAGCAAAAAAAAAAAAAAAAAAAAAAAAAAAAAAACTGTTTTAACATACTTTTATTGAAGTATTTTTTATTCTTTACATTTATGGAGGATGCTATTTTATTTTCCAAATATTTCATTTCTTTCTCGCTCTCCCTTCTTTTAAATGCACGGTTTGAATCAATTAAGGAAACCACATCGGACTGAATTATTCTATATAGACAACACACTATACTGTATTACAAACCTTAGTTTAATTTAAATCTAATAGTTAAACATGACAGACAAATGGTGCATCAAGCTGTTTAAAACTACAAAAAAATCGAGTTTTAGCAGTTGATTTAAACTTGCCTTAATCAGTTACGTATACGCATTTGTAAAAAGCATTTGGATCCATCTGTGAAATGTTTACGAATTTGAATAGTTGAAATAGAGATATAGAGAAGTCAGAGATATATTTTGTTTCAGTACCCTGTCTGATACATTTCTCGTACTAGTTATTCAGGAATGACAATGAAATAACATAAGGAAAGATCAGTTCACTCTCATGTTTACGAAATAGTGAAAAAATTAATAAATAATATAAATAAATGAAAACAAATACTTCGCAAGGTATTTTGTATCCGAAAAAAAAAATATATATATAATAATGGATTTCATAGTTAAAATTTCAGTTAGGTAGAATTTTCTTATATTAGTAGTTCATTTTGCAAGGTTTCTTGATTCTCGAACATCAAAAATTTCGTCACTAAATTGAAATCTCTTTAAAAAAAAAATATTTTGTGAGATTCAGAACGTGTTGCAAATTATTATTATTTTTTTTTTTTTTATGATATTATTGTATTGGAGATCACATTTTGAGTCATAGTTGTGATGACTGAATATTATTGTGAACTCTCACAAAGTAGTAACATATAAAACTGTTGTAATGAAAAACTTCTTACGTTTGAAAGCAAAACACATCCCCATTTCTCAGTTAAACGCTGATTTGAATCCTGATAAAATACTATACATTATTGTCCTTCGAGCAGTGTTGACATTTTTTATACTGCTTTTAAAATGATTTTGATACAGTTTATAAAAGCCCTTGTTTACGTTACGTAAGATACTTGTGTTTTATTTCTTTTAATATCATTATCTAACAAAACATAGTAACATTTTAACAACAATTTACAACATATTTGTGCAGTAATTTATTGCGAATGAATATGATAGAAATTATCAATAAAATTTACTGGTGTCAGTGTTCCATCTTGAGACGGAAAGTCTTGCTTCAGAGACTGGCAATTTCCACCGTTTGTGCTACTACTATTTTTATTCAATAATATCTATGTATTTAATTACGACACATTACTAGAGTTGCAAACTTTTATAATTTATTCCGAAGTATTTTTAGTACCACATTTATTTCCTACCACATTTTTTGTAGAATATTTTTTTACAATATAAAACTGTAATAAGAAAAAAAAATTCCCTTAAAAAATGCGGTATAAAAAACAGGCGAGACTAACAATGCTTCGGACTATATTTTGAATGTTGATAACTCTACATTGCTACACAAATACAGTAACGATTTCTAAATGAAAATAGTGGTAGTAAAAAAGGTGAAAATTCCTCATACCTGAAAACGTCCCGCAAAAATAGCGGGGACATGGTTCGTACGACCACACATTTTTCAAGGACTCTCTCACCAGTATTTTTATACAATACACTTCTTTTTAAGTTTTAAGGCTTTTAAAATATCAAAATTTCCTAAATAATAATACATGAGGTAAAGAAAGTATTGTTTTTGGGTCAAATTTTCAAAACTGAGTTTTTGTTATATTTACACGTTTTGAATTCCCCTGAATTCAAAAATCATGTTTTTAGCGGTTGGTCTCTGTGTGTGTGTCTGTCTGTGTGTGTCTGTCTGTTATCAGCATATCTCAAAAACAAATCATAGCAGAAATTTCAAACTTGGTAGTCTAAATGTGCATGATATAGGGATGCTACACTAAACTTTTTGCTGAGATCCAGCAGATGGTTCGTGTACAGGGACACACAAGAGAATTCAAACAAATACATTAAGTCTATGGGGAAAATTGAAGGTAAGTAGAGTTTAAACATCTATAGACTGCACTAAACAAAATGAAACGAATATATATATTTCATATACCTAAAAACATGTTTCATATAGAATATCGTATAGATATCATTTACTGTTCGTTTACAGGGCTACACAAAAGAACTAGATTATAGTACGACAATACTTGAAAATTGATAACGTGTACTTCAGGTTGTGCCGTGTGTTATTAATATAGGATTATATTTATGTCTTCCACGTGATATGTACATAACCTTTAGAATATATACAGGGCTGCTAATATTTAAGCCATATTTGTAATATTTTACCTTGTCCAGGAATGCTGCACAGGAATTGAAATTAATTCCTCAGAGCCATATGGTAAATAATGTATATTTTTAAGATAAATATTCATTGCTTTTTTTTGTGTATTTAGACGTTTTGAGGCTTCCTGAATACCGAAGTCAAGTTTTTAACGCTTGACCTTAGTCTGCGTCTGTTAGAATAGTGTAGAAACAAATAATTTTTGACGATCGAAATGCTGTATTTCGATAATGTTTTTGCTACTAGAAAAATGTGATCAAAATTGATAAGTTTCAAGGAATGTTTGTGTGATAAGTTGCCTCAATAATTTTAAATGAACTTTTCAATTTAATAACAGATTCGAATTAAGTTTCAGTGTAAGAGAAAGTCGTGTGAGTGATACACCGGATTATTAAATGAAGTGAAGTATAACGGACAAAAATAATAATAATAATAATAATAAATTGTGAAAAAGGTTAGAGGACAGTGTTGCTAAAATTTGCGACTTTTTTATTCAATGGCGACCAATATCTTCGAGACGTGGTATTTGGTATATACAATAGACGATTATACGTCTTATCTATAATAATAAAGGAAGATGTCTGTCTCTCTGTCTATCTCTTTGTTCAGCCCCTATTGAACGCAGAACTACAAAATTTGACATACGGGTGCTCAGAAGCCTGTCCGAGTGCATAGTGAAAAAAGAATTTAAAAATTTTAATTAGTTCCGGAGATATTAATTAAAACGTCGACCAATGTCTAATTAAAAAGCGAGCCGATCGTATTTTCTGCCCTCCAAGTAGAATTCAGCCCATTTCTCAAAAGAAGAAACACAGGGAAAAAATTTCGCGCGTTTTTGTAAAGTCATCCCAGCTTATTGGTTGCAGATATTGAAAATACACCTGTACCACGAGAAAGAGCATTTATTACCGATTCTTACGGTATAAATGTTTTTGAAAAATATGGTATTTTTATATATATATAAAAAAAGTTTTAAAAAGGGTCCAAAATTTCTCTTTTTCTCGATCGTCATTTTTGAATCGCCCTGTACGACAGAGTAACTCTTCCATTTCTTAACAACGGTATGTTTAAAAAGGTCATTTAATCCTCTTTCGTACCATATAAACATTTTAACAAAATACGGATTAGTGATCCACATTTTTAGATTTTTCGAAACATCGATTTTTTCACAAAACATTTTATAACTCAAATCTTTTGAGATAAATCTTTTCTTTTTCTTTTTTTTTTCTTTTTTGTACATAGATCTCGATTAGACGAATCATATTTCAAAAGATTGAGAGATTTTTTCAAAAACTGAATCCGTTATAAATTTTTTAATTTTCTGCATGCCTGCAGTTTTTGATGACATTCTAGATCCGCGTTTGCATTCGAACAACAGTGGAAACTCTCTTTTAAGTTCGCAGACAATATTTCGAAAGTAGAGCGAAAGAGAAAGATTTTTTTTTCTGATCTGCGATTAAAAATGGCAAATTTCAAAATTCTTCAATTTTCCTTTGTCGCACACGAAACCTACAATACAGAGTTTTTCATCACAAGACAAAGTTGTAGTTCAAATTTCATCGATTTCGGAGAATAAACGAAAAATTTTTATTTTAATTGCAAATTAAATTTTATTCTAATACGTGTATTTCAAATTCTAATTATGATTAAATTATTTTTAATTAATGCATCATTCAAAAGATATTTTAAAGTTCTTTTATACTATCGAAAGTGGAATTCGAGATTTCACCTTATTTACACATTTTTAGGTGTCCTGATTAGGTTTTCTTTTGTATCTCAGCTACTAATTAAAATGTTTTCATAAGTAATACATCATGTGAAAGCTTTGTTGATTTAGAATCGAACAGTAGATTACAGAAATTTCTACGCCGGATGGCGCTGTAATATTTTAAAATTTCAATATTTAAAATTTTAATGAGCAAGGAAGGTGTTGTAAGTTCTAAAACGGGGCCACCGAGCGGGACTTTGCTAAAGTCAGAAGTTGTAAAGATCATAAACTGGTGAGCGAACAGGCTGTTTCAGATATTGAAACTGGAAGAGGGCGCCGCAGTCTCTACCGAGCGGGAATTTACTATGATTAAATTTTTCAATAAAGTTACTTTCATTATATGTCAATAAGCTTTTGTAAGGCCTGAAACTGGAAAGAGGCGCTGTAGGCTCCACCGAGCGGGAGTTTCGTAAAGTCGGATTTTTCAAGGATCGCGAACCAACTGGTCGCCGAAGGCGGCTAGCATATATATAAAATATTACGTCTCAAAATTATTGGTGACTGCTAAAAAAAAAAAGTTGCAAAGTCTGGCAAAACTGTTAGAGGATACTATTGTGAAATTGTGACTAAAAGACCTCCCATAAAAACTGATCTGTTAATACTTTAATAAATTGAAGATACTAGAACACACACACACACACACACACAAAAAAAAAAAAAAAAAAAAAAAAAAAACAGTTCTGAACTATCTCAGGAGAGTGCTGTAACGATATTACAAGTTATGAAATGTTTTCATTTACTTAAATAAGAACCATCTTCTTAATAAGCGAGTAGGGATGTTAAATAATAAATTCCTGAAAAAGTAAATTTTTGTAATGAGAACGAACTTGTTTTCTTCTTGAGGCTATACGAAGATAATTAAAATTGTAATACTTAAACCTATGCAATCTGCACCGAAATAATGTTATATCTCTGAACCAATCTCCTGAACATTAGAAGAAGAGGTAATTTTAATCGTCGTAGTTAAATATGTAAGAATAGAAATCTTTATTTTGAGGGATATAAGGAAATGTAATTGCTTTGGAAATGATATAATTGTTCAGAAAGTATTTTGTTAATTGTCCGAAAGTTATTTTTGATAAAAACGAAATGTGATGAGTAATTTTGATTAGACAGTGTGAGCTACATTAAATATGCATATTTCCTACTCAAAATGTTTGCATATTATTATTAAAAATACATTTCCCCAATCTTAATTACTTTTTTGCAACGTGCATATCATAAAAGTTTTTACAATAAAGTGACTCAAAAATCTAACATTTAATTTAAAAAAATTAAAAAAGAAAAAGGTTAAAATATATAAATCTGTTTCTACATTAGTGTTGATATGAAGCGTTAGCTAGAAAGAACAAAATTGTTGATTTTTGAAATGAAAATTATTTACGAAATATGAAGTTATGTAATATCCACAGTAGCGAATATTTTAATTTATTCCAAAGCATTTTTAGTCCCGCCTTTATTTCGTACCACTTTATTTATAGAATAATTTTCTGCGTTAAATAATTACAATAAAATAAGAAAAAAAAAATCTCAGTAAAAAATATGAAACAAAGGCAGGGATAAAAATGCAGGAATAAAAATGCAGGAATAAATTAAAATTTTTAGCAATTTTGAATATATGATACATGTCCTAATTTATTCCATAACAGTGTGAAGGGGACTCTCTACCTATCTTCTCCGAAAGCCGAAGTCAATGTTATTCTAAGGGAAATTTTGCCCAGTTATAATTCATTAACTAATGCATATTTTTTAAGTTCTGTTTTCACTTTCCGAAATTTAATAACTATTAAACAATTTATCGCTTTCTAAAAATTCATTTTTTTTTAATTTTTAAGATTTCATTTTTAAGCTCAAAAATAAAAAAAATTCCCATTGTGAAAGTTCGTATTTTACAGCCTCAAAATAAAATATAAAAAAATAAAATTATATTTTGAAAAAGCGATAAATTGTTTAATAGTTGTGAAGTTTCTGAATGTGAAAACGGAATTTAAAATATGTGTTAGTTAATAAGTTATAATGGGGCGAAATTCTCCATAGAATAACGTTGGCTTTAGCTTCTGGGGATGATAAATAGAGAGGCCTCTTAGGACCCGCCATTTTTTACGCAACTATATTTATAATTTTTTTTTCTTTTTTCTTATATTTTCTTTTTCTATTTTGCAAATACATATTGCAGAAAATTACTCTATAAATATCGTGATGTAAATTAAAGACGGGTCCTAACATTATTTAGGAATAACTTAGAGTAATTGACAGAATGGTTTAATCTTGAATGGTTTAATTATGGTTTAATCTTGCTAATTGTCATAAATTATTAACACTTTCGCGACCGCATGCTTGTGTCTTTTTGGCAGTAAGGTCCACCTCGTGGGCGTTATCTTGCCAAGTTACAATATTTGAGAACAAAATTTTCTATATTCACATTTATATTACAAATGGATATACATTATAATTATATTCTTTCTAATTAAAGAATTTGTATCCATAGTATATTGATTGTAGAAATATGAATATTGGGTATATATTTAAGAAATAAATATCATACAAATTGCAAAAGAACCACTGGTGGAGTTACAGATTTTCAAATTACGTGAATCTACGTCAGCGGTCGCGAAAGTGTTAATATAATACAGACTCTTACAAAAGAAAATTTGAATACTACTATTTTATATGCTAATTTTAGACTTAATTAATTGTTGATATACGTTGACATATATTAAAAATAAATAATTTGTAAAAGTTATGGTATCATAAATTTCCTCTGTAGGAAGCTTGAATATAAGTTTTTCAGAATCTTTAAAAAATATAATCGAAAAACAAGTATTGTAGATTAACTAAAAAATTGCTTTCATAGAATCAGAGCTGCCAACCTAATTCGAAGGATTGATAGTACCGCCCCTTTTTCCACAGTACTTAATATTTAGAGGAATTCTCTTCCGATGTATTTACGATGAATTAAGAAGCAAAATGCTCTAAAAAAAGTCTGGTATAGGAAAAGGGGGTGGCACTAACAATCCTCCAGTTAAGTTTGGCAGCTCTGTAGAATAATGCTTTGTTTAATCAACAACGAAATTACAATAATCTACCACCAGACATTTAAAAAATACTTACAACAATTAATTTTATATTTTCTTCCAGAATAGTAATAATACTATATAACAATGGTCACCAACCAAATTTTAGCGGTCTGCAGAAAAATTCTTACATTTTTTGCAATTTTGAAATGTTTTATTTGAAATTATACTGATGTTAATTTTAACTTCAGGATTCTCTGAATTATTCATGTTTACAACACAGGACTTCCTGGATAAAAAAAAAAAAAAGGATAAATGGCAGTGAATATCAATTATGCAGCAATTAGGCATATTTATTATTTATCAGAGATCAGATACAGTTATCGCTTTGCATTTTTGATCTGCATTTGGTATTTAGCTAAAAATTGTTTTAAATTTATCAGAGTATTTTAATTCTTCAAATGTGTAAAATGTATGTCAAAAACATAGTATATAATAATGTGTATGTATATTACAAGATGTAGTAAACATGTTGTCTTATAAATAGAAATAAAAATTTATCACTGTAATTAAATATTTCGTCTAAGTTTCTTATAATGGGAAAGGAATTATTTATGTTCCGTCCCTGTAATCTAAAAAAATATATACATTTCCTAATTAATAATGTTGGTGGTCCGCGGGACTTTAAATTGTGAATTTAGTGGTTCGTGAAATAGAAAAAAATGGAGACAGCTGCTATATAGGGTAATTACATCAGCAGTGAGCACTTAAAGGATATCTTTTATATAATGCTCTTAATTTCAAATACTGTAACTATAATCAATATTCGATGCTATTGCTAACTCATACTATACATTACTGTACTGTGAAAAATGATAATTGAGTAATATTTATGTAGTACTTTTTAGACTTAATTAATTGTTGATATCCATTGTATTAAAAAAAGTAATTTATAAGACGTGCAAGCGCATTGAGGCGATCGTGCCTCATTATCACTCTTATTCATAAAAGGACCTTATTTAAAAATTACCCTTCGTTATAATTATATTAAAAAAAAAAAAAAAAAAAACTCAATGTTCTCAAAACTCAAAAACTCGTATAAAAGAGCTAGTTTGGAATATTTCCTTAAAATATAAGCGAAAATATATAAAATATAAGCTAAAATGATGTTCTTAATATAGGTATAAAAAAGAAAACTCATGAGAGTTTAAATTTCTTCTAAGAGTAAAAGAGACGCTGATCAAAACTTTCCATCTGAATCGTCTTAACCATTTATGGGCTTAAGTTTTTAATTTTGTTTCTATGCGTTCTGTTTTATTACGCTTTTACATGTCACTTATTGTGTCATGTTACTTATTATTAAATTTTAGCTCTAGTAAGGTGTTATATTTTCAGTACTTTTCCTAAAATCTACTTTGTAATAAAATAAACGCTGTTCAAACAACTCTCAGATATCACAAACGATACAAACCAAAAAATTCTAAAATAGGAATGTAACTTTATAATTCCTTAATTTTTATTTGTAAATATATAGGAAAAATGTTATCAGTTATGTTATTTTCTGAAAATTATTGATTACATTTTGCTTACAAAACCCAAACATCAGTTTTAAAATTAAAATTGTTCTTAAAACTAAAACTTAACTTGATACTGATTTTAGTATATGTTTATTCTAAATTGTATTACGGTGCACACACACAGAAGAGATACACTGCTTAGAAAAAATAAGAATTAACATTAACCACAGTAAAAAATTAAATGGAGAAAATAGAACTACCAACAAAACAATCAGGAGAACACATTTACATATAGTATGTGATGTAGAGAGTCAATGTCGTCAGACTTTGCGACTTTTTTATTCAATATTCACCAATAATTTTGAGAAGTGATAGTTCATATATATAATCAACGATTTTTTTTTAATTCTTCGGATCTTCGGATACTGTGGGATGGAAGCACCTGTGACTAAAGCCACGCATCTTTCTCTGCCTAAGAATAGAACTAACGAGGCGCGAGTCCTAAAAAAATCACAATCACTGCAACGGAGAGAGAGGGGGGGGGGAACAGAGAAGGAACACCAAAACATAAATACGTAAACCTGGAATTCATAAAATAGGAAGCACAAAAAACATAAAATAAGGAAGGTTAAGGATAACATTACAAAATATAATGGAAAGTTTAAGGATAGAAAGAATATTTATGTATTTTCTAGGAGCATTTTTTTTTTTTAATTTAAATTCTATTGTCATTTTATTTTATTTTTATTTTTATTTTTTAATAGAGAATGCCAAACTTAACATAAACAAACACAGGACAACACAGGGTATAATCCGAGGAGAAGTCAGTGCTCGAAGGCGATAGAAAAGAGAAAAAAATACGTAACATAGAGTAAAACAGCTAAAAGGTGGGAATTCGGAACGTGTTATTTAAGCGTACAAAAAGAAAGTTATTTTAACTCTCTAGCTTACAAGATATAATCGCGGACGCCAAATAAACTTAAAAGCATACAAAAGAAGTTATTTTAAACTCCCAAGCTTTCTAAAAAACTAAATAAATTTCAATAACAACAAAATCTATTTGCTGCTTTTATTCCACTGAAAAACTTGAATGCTGAGAAAAAGAAAACTAGATGCACGCACACGAGCATCATCTGAAATCTTTTCTTTTTTTTCTTTTTACAATAATAAAAATACATCACATGAGTTAAAAAATATAAAAATGAGAGAATAAAATAAAACATGGACAATATCTAACATCCTCCCACCTTTTGATTATATCTTATAATCAAAACCCTTCATTTTGATATCTCTAGAAGATTTCGTCTTCATAAAATCAGTCTATCTGGCATTTTAATTAGTCTTCCAGATCTAGTCTTTCTAATTTCCCTGCAGGACTTATCCTCCAAAGGCTTTTCAATTTGTGCTTCCTTCACAGCTGAATTAGGAAACGTATTTTCAGCACCGTCACTAGATGATACTTCTAGAGGTTAGATTCTTTGTATTGGTCGAAGTATCTCTGAATGAGATGTTTGTAACTTTACGAGGCGCACTTTTCCATCTTTGCCATGAATAAGCTCTATGATGCGTCCTAATGGCCAGTGCATCCTTTTTTTATTGTCCGCTCCCACCAACACAATGTCTCCTATAGAAACTGTCTGTTGGCTTCTTCTCACATTCGGTCGCTGAATAAGTAAACCCAAATACTCTGATCTAAATCGATTTCTTAAACTTTTCTCCAGTGCTTGTCTGTATTTAAGCCTTCGTTTGAAAGAGTTTCCCTCGACTGCATCAATGTCTGGTACAATATATTCATGAATATCTTTCAAAAACATGGCAGGAGAAATTGGCTTAATAGATTCTTGCTCTGACATGTAAGTCAAAGGTCGAGAATTGATAATGCTTTCGCAATCAGCCAATACAGTAATCATTTCTTCATAATTCAAGCACGCTCGCCCAAGGACTCTTTTTAATAGATCTTTCATTAGTCTGATGAGCCTCTCCCACCATCCGCCCACCACGCCGCAGTTGGCGGATTGAATTTCCATTCAATTGAATTGGTTGCTCCATCCTTTTGTATATGATTCCAGTTCAGTCGTTTCAAATAGCTGGCTGCACCAATAAAATTAGAGCCATTGTCGCAATATATAATGGAACATCTTCCTCTACGAGATATAAATCTTCTTAAAGCCATCAAAAAAACCTCGGTAGATGCTGATGTAACAAGTTCAAAATGTACTGCCCGATAGATAGCACATGTGAACAAGATAACCCAACTCTTTTGATTGTCTTTCAGAAACAAAGGACCAGCCATATCAATACCAATGATCTGAAACACAGCTGCATCTTTTACTCGAATTTCTGGTAGAGAAATAGGCGAGGATTCCACGTTCTTAGAGTTGAATCTTTTACAAGTAGTACATTTAGATAAAATAGATGTCACAGTTCTTCTTCCATTCAAAATCCAATATTTTTCTCTAATCAAATTTAAAAGAATCTGAGGACCTGCGTGACAATTTTTCAGATGAAAATATGAAATTAGTCGTTTAACAACTTCATGATTAGATGATAGAACGATAGGTGTGAGAAAATCCTTCTTGTCTTGTCTGTACAAAATTTTAGTTTTCACGCGTATTATATCTTCCTCATCTTTGAAAGTTTCAAGAGTTTTCAATTTCTCATAATCTTTAGAGGAAAAAGCTTCCTAATGAATCATCCAAGCTATTTTCATTTCTGCTTTGTGAAATTCCTGACTTGTCAATTCTCCTTTCACTTTATCCTTTGGATTACAAGTATTATGTTTAAAACGGAAATTCCATCCAACAAGGCGCACGATTTTCTCATAACATGAAAAATATTGATAGTACCAAGTATTCTGTGAATTTTCATCTACATTTATCAGTAATTTTGTTGATTTTAACTTTTCTTTTTCAACGTCTTCTTCATTTATATTCTGGCAGATGAAATTCATATGTTTATTATACTAATATGGATTCTTAAGCCACGATGGACCCTCCCACCATTTGAGAGAGACAAGTTGTTTGGCTTTACAACCTCTAGAGGGTAGATCCGATGGGTTAATTTCACTGGGAATATATTTCCATAAAGAAGGATCAGTCAAACTCCTGATTTCTTGAACTCGGTTCCTGACGAAAACTGACTAGTTCTCTTCTCTGATTATCCATGCAAGAATTGTCGTGGAATCACTCCAAAAATATCTTTCCATATTTTCCCAACTGAATGCATCTGTTACTGATTTCGATAATCTAGCACCAATCAAAGCCGCTAAAAGCTCCATTCGAGGTATAGTTGGGCACTTTAAAGGACTGATGCGGGATTTGGCAGCCAGAAGGAATAATTTCACTTGATCAGCTTTTTCTATTCTCAAAAATACAACAGCAGCATAAGCCTGATTACTAGCATCATAAAATGTATGAAGAGTACATTTTTTTAAATTATCTGGAGTGACTTGAATGTATCGCGGAATCTCAATTTCTTCCAATATATTTAATTCACGAAACCATCCGATAAACTCGTTTTTTAGATCCCCGGTAATTTCTTCATCCCAGGTTAAACCAATTTTCCAGGTTTTCTGTAACATCATCTTGGGGCAAATCATGACTGGTGAAGTGAAACCAATTGGATCAAAAACTTTATGTGCCACTGATAACATAGTACGTTTTGTTATTTTCTCCAGATTTACATCTTTCGTCCAGGATACATTGACCTTTAAAATGTCCGAAAATCTGTTCCAGTGTAATCCAAGTACAACAGCTTCTTTACCGTGTTCCGTGTCCTTTCTCTTTTCTGTATGTTCCCATCCTCTTAGGTCGAATCCGCCTTTAGACATTAGGTTTTTAGAGCAAGTAATAAATCTCTTTAACTCTTCCTCTGTACGGACACTCGTAACAACATTGTCAACATAGAGGCTTCTCAACAATCTTTGATTAAGTTCTGGGTCGTATTCTTCATCATTTTTAATATTGTATTCTATTACTGAAGCTAGCAAAAAAGGTAAACTCTTGACTCCAAAAACGACTCTAGCATGACGAAATATTCTAAGCTCACTTTGTTCTGGATCGCTCCACCAGAGGAAACGTAAAAAATCCCGATCTTCTTTCCTGATGCTTATTTGCAAAAACGCTTTCTTGATATCAGCTAAGACACCGAATTTATTTTCTCTAAATCGCAAAAGTATGTCAGGAATTAATTCAATGAGATTTGAACCGCAGTGTAGACATTGATTCAAAGATGGATGGTTTTGGATTCTTGCTGATGCGTCAAATACTGGACGAATTGGAGTAGTGCTATTCTCCTTTATAACTGGTCGATGAGGTAAGTAGTGTCCATAAAAGGACCTTTCACATTCAGGAACCTCTTCAATAATTTTGTCGCCAAGCCATCCTAAAAGTACTTCCTCATATTTTTCATAAATATTACTCGCAAGTAGTTTTTGTGTGACATTGGTTAACCTTTTCTTGGCTAAACACAAATTATCAGGTAAAGGTGGTTTATCTTCAGCCCATGGCAAGGATATTTCATAACGACCGTCTTTATTCCGTGTTACTGTTTGTAGAAAGTGTTCTTTCACTTGACGATCTATTTCCATCTTAGATAGCTTTTCGATTGGATCACTTATTCCAAGTAAATCTAATCTCCATAAGTCGGAAATTTCTGCTTCTTTTACAAACATGGAAGTAACTGATAGAGCTAAATTTTCTTTAGATGAACTTTCTTGAGGAACTTTTCCCATTAATGTCCAGCCAAAAAGTGTTTCCATTGCAACTAGCCCAGAAGACAACACTTCTCTTCGACCTATCAATAGTTTACCGATTATATCGGCTCCAATCAGAACTTGAATAGACTCATCTGCATCGCCAACATCTGTCAAAACAATGCCTTTCCCGGTTAATTCTTTCAGCCAAGAACCTTTTCCCACAGGCTTAACATTTTCACATATAATATTTTGATCCAAAACTTCAAAATTGCATCTGGATTTCCCTGTCAAATCTCTTAATCTTATTTTATGAAAGTTATGTTCATATTCTTTGGTTGAGACTCCGCCAAAAAGTGAATGTACAACCTTTTCTTTTTTAATGGCTGCATATTTCATTTCTTCTGCTAATTTCTTCAAAATATACGATCTTTGTGAACCAGTATCCAAAATTAGACGAATATCCTTTTCTTTATTATCAGAGACGACTTTTGCTTTTAGAGTTTGAAGAAATACCCTTGGATTTTTATTGAAATTTGCCATATTTACTTCACTTTCATTTGACTTTTCTTTCTCTTCTCTTTCATTTGTTTTGCCTTTATCAAGACTGGCACATCACGGTGGAATGTTTTCTATCACAGATAAAACACTTCAGGACAGCTTTACACTGTTTGGTAGTGTGACCTGACCCCAAACAGAGGAAACAGCACTTCTTATCCTTTAGAACATTCTGCTTCTCATTAAAACTCATCTTTCGTGCCGTAAAACAGTCTGAACTCATATGCTTTCCATCACAAAACACACAATTTTTCTTTAGATCCTGTTTGAAAGAAGTCGTTAATAAAGTAGAGGCAGTGGGTATAGGCTTAACAACATCAGTATAAGTCCTTCTTTTTCTATAATTTCGGTCATCATTTTTCCTTGCCAGACCAAAACCGGCGACCGCCAAATTTATTCTTTCATCTCCTTCAACTTAATATTTGAGAAATTGCATCAAATTGTCCAACCGTTCTTTCGCATCAGAACTAGTAGAAACAATGTTACTTCTATTCCAAGCTTTCAAAAATTCAGCTGGAAAACAGGATTCTACCATAGGATATAATATTGAAGTGCATTTATCAGTAGTGACACCCAACGTTTCAAGAGTCCTTAAATATGATTCAAGTTTATCGTACAATGAAGTAAGAGAAAATTTTTCTTTTGCATGAGCATCTATAATTAATTTTAATAATTCTCTAACGTACACTTCAACTAGAAGATCATCTCTTCCATAACGAGCTTTTAGACTCTCTATAACTTTGGCATAGTTGGCGCCAGTTGGCGGAAAACTATCTACAACTTCTCGTGCTCTGGAACCAGCGACCGTTGCTTGAATGAGGTACTGGAATTTGTTTTCTAGAGGAATATCGTTATCTTTATCTATCTGCTCAAACTGACTCCAGAATGGTAGCCATTCTTTTAAATCGCCATCATATTGTCGGTTTGTTGGTTGGTTGTACGATTTAAGGCCGATTGACTCCTGATGTGTCCTAGGCCTAGAGGGGGAATGCCCTCCGTGGGGGTCTTTCTAAGGGGTCCTAGCCCGTATTTACGCAAGTTTCGGAGGAAACCACGGAAAACTCCGAACGGCTAGGTCGATGAGCGCGACCTGGGATCGAACCCGGCACCTCCCATCTACCAGCTTTGAGCGCAGAACCGCTCGGCCGCTGGTGGGCCATCATATTGTCGGAATTGTAACTTGGGTAAGGAAATTTTTCTTCTAGATGCATTATTTTCACTAACAGTTAAAATTGACTCCCCTTGAATGTAGGCCTGGGACTGTATTCTAGCCAATTCCAACTGTTGGTCTAATTCCATCTTCTTTATCTCTAATTCTTGATTAAGCCTTTTTTCTTCTTGTTCAAGTTTAAGTTTTTGTTGTTCAAGCTTAAGTTTCTCCTCTTGTTCAAATTTAAGTTTTTGTTGCTGAAGATCTTTTTCTTGCTTGACTTTCAATTTTTCTTTTAATTGCCTCTCAACAACAGCCGTTGATAGAATTTCTTGCACAAAACTGGGATCATTTTTATATTCATTGCTATTCAAAATAATTTCCTTCAAGGTAGCAATAGTACATTCAGGAGGAATTATTTCGCCAAGCTCTTCCGCTACAAACTTCAGATCGGCTTTTCTTAAACCTTTAATTGCTTGAAACATATTGTTTTACTTTGTCCTGTCGCGGACGCCACAAAATGTTATTTACGCGTACAAAAAGAAAGTTATTTTAACTCTCTAGCTTACAAGATATAATCGCGGACGCCAAATAAACTTAAAAGCGTACAAAAGAAGTTATTTTAAACTCCTAAGCTTTCTAAAAAACTAAATAAATTTCAATAACAACAAAATCTATTTGCTTCTTTTATTCCACTGAAAAATTTGAATACTGAGAAAAAGAAAACTAGATGCACGCACACGAGCATCATCTGAAATCTTTTCTTTTTTTTTTACAATAATAAAAATACATCACGTGAGTTAAAAAAATATAAAAATGAGAGAATAAAATAAAACATGGACAATATCTAACAGAACGTAAACAGAGTTAGAGAGAGTTTCATCCGTAGTCCCAAGAAATCACCAAACCGCATACAACGTCTATAGTATGGACGTCAATCCTGGATGCTTTCGGTTTATTTTTATGTATAACTCATTGTTGTACCCTAATTATGTTCCGAAATAAATGCTTTGGAAAGCGGATGATTCTTTTGTAATAACCCTGTATTGTGAAAATTAATATGTTTAAAATTAAATTTTATGCTGACATTAAATAAAGTTTCATATAGCTTTAAAATTAATATTTTCATTTTAGGATTTTATAAACGTATTCTAAATTTAACAAAGTAATATATTTCTTTCTCTTACCTATATATGGTAGCAAAAACATTGTCTTTAAGTCAGATTTTCGAAATTCAGTTTTTATTATAGTTACACGTTTTCAGAAACCATAAATTTGAAAATCATGTTTTAAGTGGTTGATCTATTTATGTGTCTGTGAAACTGTCATCAGCATATCTCAAGCACAAATATCAGGAGGAGTCTCAAACTTTGTATTCTAAATTTGTATCATAAAGGAATGCTACTTTATATATATATATATATATATATATATATATATATATATATATATATATTGAAATACACATACATGAAGAAACCGAAATTTATTAATTAACAGCATGCAAAACAAACGAAGCAATGAACTAACTCAACAAAAACTTAACGGAAAAACAAAAACTGAAGCGAAATTAATGAAAAAATAATTTAAGAAACTTGAAAAGGAACTTAAGAAAGGAAGAAAGGAGGCAGACGGCAAGACTTGTGACTGCCTGTGGGGTTAAACTAGTTTCACGCCGGCAACACTCTCCCAGCCTGCCAAGGCCAGAAAAAACAACAAACTACACTGAAATTAAACTTTAACAGGGATGGAACACGGGCGCAGAAATCATACCACTCTCAATATAAGAAAATTTTCTACTTGTTAAATCAACGATATTATAGGTAGAGAAATTTCTTAAACAGATTCCGGTATGAATTCTGCGCCCGTGTTCCATCCCTGCTTTAAACACCAGTTGCCATTTTGAAACTCAATCTTTACTAACCTCGATAACTGATATCACTTTACTTCGGTATTTTTTATTTTTTATAAAACCAATGAGCAAAAATCTAACAAACTTAAATCTAACAAACTTAAATCTAACAAACTTATTGCTCTCTCTCTCTATATATATATATATATATATGAATCGGAAAGATCGTTCGTGTGAAATTTCAGGTTACTACAATGTAACATATTTAGATTGCAATCAAGGAAATGAAATTGTCATGCATACATTACATGCAAAAAATTATGTTTTATATAAAATAATGTGTGAAAATATATATATATATATATTACAGGACAGCGCAAAAGAATTTCGATTTTCTAGTACCATAGCCTCATAAATTAGATGCCTGTCGCGTTGCTCGTAAACTTGGCAACAGTTCAAGCGGTAGGCAGCGCCACCTGGTACAGATTGCGCGACTTTTTTATTCAACAGCCCCCAATAATTTTTAAAAGTGGGAGTTAATATACATAAAAGAGGAATAGAATCGAAGAAACGTCGATTGTATATTCCACATATCACTTCTTAATCTTATTGGTGACAGTTGAAAAAAAAAGTCTCTCTACCACTTGAACTTAGGGACCCTATATGTAGAGAGACTGGACATTGACCGAAAGTCGGCCATTTTAGTGCCAATTCGGAGCGATCCCCCTAGAACGTAACGCTTTTTTCTTCGCGATTGATGCTTTACTATACAACATAAATGAAAGGAAATTGAGCTAAATTAGTGCAGAAAGTAATGCAGAATATAAATATGTATTTTTTTCGTCTTAGAGAAAAAGAACTTAAAGAAAAACGAATTTTGTTTCGACCTTCGATATGGTTACTTTTTCAATTCCTATCGGAAAACAGAGGAATTTTTTGTTGTATATTTCTATATTAAGCAAAATAAGTTGATTGTGAAAGCAATTCTACCTTAGTGAAAGTAATTCTACCTCATTTTTTCTGAGGACATACATTCTATATATAAAAAGTTAGAAAATTTTAACAAAAATATGGTAATCTTAGTTTTTGTCAAGTAATTCATGAATAAATGTAAAACTACGGCAAAAGAACAGAAATCTAAAAATACATATTTTATTTATTTCAATTACCATTATTAATAATAATGACTTAGTTAAATATTAAAATTAAAAATTTTATTAATAATAATTTGTAAAAATATTAACTAATATCTTTAGAAATTAAAAAATGTTTTTATTTATTTTATTTACATTTACTTATTTCATTGATTTTTTTTTTTTTTTTTTTTTTTTTTTTAATATTATGTAGATAAAAATAATTACTTATTTAAATATTATTCATAAAATTTATTATTTTATTCATAAAATTTATTATTTAAAAGAAATTTATATTTCATATGTTAGCAAACAATATACACCTTATTATTTTTTTTTTTATTAATTTATTTTAAGAAATCGGATACATTTTGCGTACTAGCAAAAAATAAAAAAAATATTTTTATATAGTTATTTTAAATATGTATTTTAATATATATCAGAAAAGTACATTGCGATCTAACATATTAAATATATTGCACAACTGAACTTAAAAACTAATAGCTAGCAAATAAATAATGTAATTATCTGATATGTTCGGAAATAAATACGTAAAACAGCATGCAATAAGCGAATTCAAAGTATTTAAAGCAGGATATAAAATACATAATTATGCATTTTTATCTTTTAAAAGTATTCCAAAATTAAAGCAATTTATCTCCCAACAAAGCAAAAATGTAACAAATAAGTCCTTTTTTGATTATGACGTAAAATAATCAAAATTCCTTCTCAGCTTAATGATAAGCAATGGAGCAACTGGCACTAAAATGGAGAATTTCGTGAAAAAGCCGGCGCGTCAATGTCCAGTCTCTCTCTATCGAGGGTCCCTACTTGAACTGTTTCCTAGTTTATGAGCAACGCGACAGGCATGTAGTTTAGGAGGCTATGCTAGTACAATGCTTGGAAATTAGCTATACTTGCCAACATCCTAATTAATATTCCGTAGTATCGTCAGATCCGCCTTCTTTTTTACACCAGTATTCTTTTAGATCATTTTTCGATTTATTGAATCGTAATTGCATTTAGAAAATACTACTCTACAAATTTACCGATGTGCGAAAAAGGGCGGGACTAACAACACTACGAAATATTAACCAGGATGTTGGCAGGTATGTTTGAAATAGCACAAAATACATGTCAACGGGGTTCCCACGGCCCGATTTTTTTTCAAGGACTCTTCCACCAGTATTATCTAAAAATAAATTTCTTATTAAACGTACACTGTACATTTAAGAATAAATTTATCTTAAGATTATTCTGGTGGAAGAGTCCTTGAAAAAAGGCGTGGCCATGGGATCCCTGGTCAAGTTGTAACATGATTTTTTTTTTTTTCCCTGTGGTGATTTTAATTTGTATTTAATTTGTAATTTAATATGTACACTGTTTGAAACGCATAAGATTTATAGATATTATACAAGGAGTAAGTTTCACAGTGTGGTAATGAGTAAGCAAACCTCTGAATAATTTTAAATAAATTTTCAAAATATACTATCAGTTTTAAATGTTCTATGAATGTAGCTACAATATACAAACGGAGGGAGGGGAAGTAAGGACAGGCCGTAGCGCTTCGCAAAAATAGAAATTTTTGTCAAAAAAGTTTTTTTTTTAAACGTGTTTTCAACTGTTGTTTAAAATATACTAAAATATGCAGATGCATTACCGCCTATATTAGATTCAAAACAATAATTATACGCTTATAATAATGTCGGATAAGAAATATTGTGTAAGTAAACTATACATTATGGCGTACATACTGTAAAAATTAAGAGAAAATTAAAATGAGGTTTTTTTTTTTTTTTATTTTATTTTTTTTTATTTTTTTTTTTATTATTTGAGTAAAATATTGAAAAAATAAAACAAATAACCTGTCAAAACATTTGAGTGGTGAATTGATTAATGAACTCTTTAACTGAAGTTATATATATATATATATATATATATATATATATATATATATATTTCTACTTTCTTTTCCTTAATACAAAGCTTACTATGCAATGTTTAGTTATATTATGAAATTAACCAAAATAAAGAAACATGAAAAAGAAAAAAGAAAGCAAAATCATAAATCACCTCGACATATTAAAAATATTCTTGAATTTAAATTTCTTAAAATAACATTTTGTTGAGTTTAGGATGAGTAAAAAGTCTTTTAACTTTTAAAAGTATTTAACTAAAAAAAAAAAAGTATATATGGAAGATAATTTACTAAACGAAAGTTGTTGTAGGAGAAAGTTTTAGCATAATTCCATTTACACCCGATGGCACCAGATGTTAAATTTACTTAATGCTCACAAATAATGTAGAAGTTGAAAGTTCTTACGCATTTATTGGGAGAAAAAATACTTATCTTTGCTGATTTATCTTAATTTACGCTTATGGTAATAAAGAGATATAGAATGAATTTTACATTAATGCTAATAAAATTTATCTTTCGCTAATGAATTCTTTAAAATGAATATCTATATTAAAGTATTTCTTTTGATAGTATAACTGTTTCAGCACTTTTGAAATGTGTATATTGTATATAAATATTAATTAATTATAAACTTATATTTGCCAACCATCTCATTAATAATCGTAAGATCGTTACGGCCTTTAAAAACACGCCCCTTTTTCCACACCACTTTATTTTTAGAGTAAATTTCTACAAATGTAGTTACGATTAAATAAGAAAAAAATTGCTCTTAAAAAAAAAAAAAAAAAATAGGCGGGTACTAAAAATGTTACGATTCATAATGAGATGATTGGCAGGTATGTAAACCTTCTGAATAAAGAAGTCATTAATTTACCGATATTTGATAATTAATTTATCACTTTTTCTGTGCATAATCCACAAATCAGATATATCAGATTTACTACTTGGGAATTTTAATTAATTTAATTAATAGACAAAACAATATTAAACCACAATTTTTATAAAAAAATTTATTCTAAAACACGTACAAAATGATACATTTAATTAAAATCATTAAAAATACATCGTGTCAAGGCTTTTCGCCCTGAACATCATGGCATCATCAGGACAGAGCCATTTTAACTAGAAGTACAGTAACATTTGATTTATACATACAAAAGAACCATATTACGGTTACAGTTATTATACATGAAATAGATGAAACACAGATCAATCACAAATGAAACAGTCTGGAAGCGTAGAGTCGAGCTTCCCTTGGTTTGCTATGGAGACACTTTTTTCTGGAACTGTTGAAGGAAATTATATTAAATATGTCGTTGCATAATATTTAATATAACTTCCTTCTACAGTTTCTTGGTCTTAATGATAGTTAACAGAAAAAGTTTTCCAATAACTCCTGCAGTTATTGCAAGTTTTCCTCTATTATTCTACCCAAAGAATTCTCCATTAAAGTGACTTAACGGTTGCGGCCTTTAAAACAAGTCTTTCTCCTTTTTCTTGTGTAGCCAATTGCCCATCTGCGCAGCACTGGTGCGACGTAAAACCCAACCAACCACCGAACCTTTTTCTTGTAAAGATCTAAATTAATGCAAGTTCCTCAGCATGTTCCTCAACACAAATTAATGCATGGCCTCAACTGTTCCACAAAAAAGTGTCTCCATAGAAAACCAAGGGAAGCTCGACTCTACGCTTTCAGACTGTTTCATTTGTGATTGGTCTGTGTTCAACTGTTTCATCTATTTCATGTATAATAACTGTAACCGTAATATGGTTCTTTTGTAAGTCAAATGTTACTGTACTTCTAGTTAAAATGGCTCTGTCCTGATGATGCCCTGATGTTCAGGGCGAAAGGCCTTGACACGATGTATTTTTAATGATTTTAATTAAATTATCATTTTATACGTGTTTTACAGTGAATTTTTTTTAATAAAAATTGTAGTTTTCTACAAATACGCGTGTGGTTATGATGTCTCTAAATGAGATATAATTTTATATAAAACAACATTAGTCTGACACATTTGATAATATTTTCATTATGTTACATTAAATAAATTTTTTAGTGTAAAACACGTGTGTCAGACCTGCGTATTATACATACGCGCAGTGTTGCCAGATTTTGCTATATTTTTATTCAACAGTCACCAATAATTTTGATAAGTAATATTTGATATATATAGTAGACGATTAATCTTCACAGTGATTGGCAACTGTTACATTTAATATTTAATGTTGGATAATGAATAAAAATAGTCGCAAACTTTGGCAATGCGGTATATGTAGGAAAATACGGTGCATAATAAATATTTATAAGCTATAAATTTATGATTTTAAGTTTATTATTTTATTAATGTTAAGATTAATATTTGAGACGATCAATCGACTGATGTGGTAAGAATTTCGTAAATTCGTCGGTTGCAATTAGTTCTGTGCTTTCAATTTGTTTACAGAACTTTGTGACAATTAAGTTAAATGAAAATTAGTAGTTTTATCAATTACTTCTGTACAAGCAAATCATATTAATTAAATACTCTTTTCTTTTGCTTAGTTGAATATTAACCCTCTGAACACCTCTCTGAAGCAAAACTCTATTGTTATATAACTAATATTGTTTTCACCGCATGGAATTTACTATTTCGTAGAATGATGGTTGTTATCCGATCATTAGATACACAGATTAATTCATCCATATTATTTCGACATGGTTGTACCGTAGGTAAATAGTAATACTTTTTTAAATAGAATGTATAAAATGACACTGAAATATTTCCATACGGGAAATTTTCGACATATATATATATATAATAGATCAATAAGCATAAAATATATCAGTTAAAATAAGTTTTTTTTTTCTTTTAAATGAATTACAAAATCACTGTAACTTAAAAAATAATAATAATAAGACAGCTCAGAGAAAAAATAAATAGAATCTAATTATACATGATTTTTTAAATTATTTTCCATACTACTTAATTCAATCAGTTTTGAGTTACAACATCGTTAAAATAAGTATACAGTGTTTTTAGGAAATTCTAATATTTTTATCTCATCTTATATCATAATATCTTTTCTTTTATTTCAAATACTTTAAGCATCTAATCTAAAATGCATTAAGTAACCCAAAATAAATCAAATGTGAGCCTTCAGTTTATCCTTCTTCATTATTTTTATCATGGTTACACATAATGGTATATTTTAAAGAAACTACGCCACTTTTTATTAAATTGAGATTTATATAATGCTACATACTCGAATAAATTACTTTTAAACAAGATTTTCCACGGTGCTGCACTATATTTTATAAAATGTGTTTTTAAGTGAATATTAATCTTGTCCAGTTATAATAAAGCATAAACGTCGTAAGCACGGAGCAGGCAACATGAAAAATGTAGGCTAATTATAACTATGTAATGTTTCAAGGTAATTAATGAAAAAATTACTTCTTATTTTGTGAGATAGGTATATTTTAAAAATATTTTCATGAATGATTCTTTTGTGTAAAATTTATAATGATAAATTACACATTGATATTTTGTGCGTTAATTTATTGCATAAATGACGTTTCTTTTTAGGCAATTTGCATAAACAAGCATTTAATATTATTGAACTTATTTAAACTTATTGATTATTATTAATGTTGTGAAGGCATTCCTTCACATATATGAGTTTTAAATAAATGTAATAATTAATTACTATATTTTCAATAAATTAAATGTCTATTAAAATATCTAACGAAATTCTAAATTATCTTTTATATTTAATCACATTTGTCTCTCTATAAAAAAATATCTTAATTCTAATAATATTTTATCTGTTAATCTATTATATAAATCTGCTGAGAACAAAAACATATTCTTTAAAATTAATAATTTATTTCTGCTAGTCATCTTCTTAAATGACGTCTCTCAGAATTCTAATCTCTCCTAAATCATTTAATAAAATAAAATATAAAGAATATTATTTTCATCTAGTAACCGTTGTATATATAAAGATTGCATTTCTTTCTTTTAAACTGCGTTAATTAAGCAGTAAATTTCCGCTGTAACATCATTAAAGGGGTAATTTATAATTTTGATGACAGGATGTGGCAAAAATTCATAGCCTTAGCCAGGCGACTTTTGGCGTGAGGTTTGGCATGTGTAATTGGCGTAAACTTTTATAATGAACTTCCTAAATTCAAAATATTTGTATTAAAATCTTCGGGAGACAAGAGATTATGTTTGGATATAAAATTGGCGATACTTTTCTAACTCTTGGCGTATTTAGAAAGTCTGAGATGGTCATTAAGTAAACTTGGATTTCGCTCCCTAACTATTGCGTGAATAACACATCTTCGCAAAGCCATCTCTCTCTCACCTAACCCTCTGAATGTCTTTTGACTTAATAATATACCTGTTAAGAAACTTTAAAAACTTTTATTCTCATGAACCTGAAATAAAGATGATTGCTTCTAAATAGTGTTATTCTTCACTCATGGCTTATTTTTATTGTTCCTGGAGTTCTGCGGACTTCAGTTAAATAGCCCAAGTTAACTAATCTCTTCTACAAATGTATTAATAATAATTATATTAATAAAGAGTATAACCTAATTATGCATCAAAATTATTCAGTCATCTTTCTTCAATATTTCTGCTAGGAAAATGCAATTACGTAACCTTCGAGTCATCTGTCAAATTTATGAACCATTTTAGAGGTAAACTATTTATTCTACACTGGCGATGTTCCTCGACCAGCTGGTATGCGATCCTTGAAAATTCTGATTATACTAAACTCCCGCTCGCTGATAAGCTTGCGACACCCGCTCTCAGTTTCAGAACAAGCAATAGCATGTTACGTGCAAACACTTTTGAAAATTCTGACAGTAGC
Source organism: Salticus scenicus (assembly GCA_963930645.1). NCBI lineage: Eukaryota > Metazoa > Arthropoda > Arachnida > Araneae > Salticidae > Salticus > Salticus scenicus. The sequence goes on along the minus strand of OZ005653.1, from coordinate 237,646,507 downwards.
AAACTTCCACTCAGTGGCACCTTCAGCGCTTTATTCCCTTTTAATAACCTTCAACAACATGTTCGGTCATCCTGCGAACGATCGTTGAAAAGTCTGATCATAGTAAATATCCGCTCAGTGACGCCTGCTGGTCTTCCTCATGCTCAGAACCAAAAACTTGTCGCCCGCCCTGCAAGCAATTTTTGTAAATTCTGACCATAGCAAAATCCCATTTAGGTAAAATCCTAGCTTTATTTTTTTTTTTTCATTTAAATATCTGTCCCCCATCTCAGTCCTAGCACTTTTATAGTTCTGAAAGTACACACAATCGGCTCTTCACTAGCCAATACCTTTAAAAGTGGTTTTTGTAGTCCCTAGCTCCATAAAAAAAATAAATAAAATAAATAAATATTTTTCATGATATATAGAACAATTTTTTTTTTTTAATATATTGATTCTTCCATTTGCTTCACTCCAATGAAACTTTCCTACAAAAGTTTTAATTTGTGTATATATCAGGCGACAGGTGGCTTTGTTGTCATTTAATAATTACGATTGATAGATATATTTCAGCATTCACTGACCATTTTCTTATCTCCCAGCTGTGATGAGTCTTAATTTCTGTATTTTAGCGGAACACCTAAATGGTAACTCTTTATCAATTGGCGTATTTTTGATTTTACACAAAGTATAAAATAAAGTAGTATTTGATGTAAAATCCATTGGAACCATAAGATTAAAAGATATAAGATAAAATCCATATAACATAAAGATAATTTATCTTATAATCCATAAAGATTAAAAGGTAAAATCCATAAGATTAGAAAATCCATTGGATGTAAAAAATAAATTAATTAATAAACACCAGAAGCATAAAAATTTATTATTATTGAAATAATAAAATCTTCCTGATCGATAATAAATAAATTTTTGTAACTTTCATTAGTTTAAATTTAATTAATTATAGTATATCATTGAGACTTTTACGAAAAAATATATAAATATTTATGCTAGGCCTGAAACTAGTGTTAAATATAGTTTATGCAAATAATCTGCAATTAGAATACCATCACCCGGAGTACACCTTCAAATGTATAAACAATTAATTCTTTACCCTCAAAATCATTAAAAAACGAACTTTCAAGGCCATAGCCATATTTTATAAATTTTATATCCTCCCCCCCCCCCCCCCAATCTGCTCCATAATTATTTTACACTTTGGAAAGTATGCGCAACCAATTCCTCAGTACTTAAAACATTAAATACCAGTCCCGCATCTCCGTCCTATTATTTTTACAGTTTTGAAAGTAAGTGCAGTCGACTCTTCATTTGTCAAAACCTATAAAATTGTTTTTTTAGCCCAGAGTTCCATTAAAAATAATAAATAAAATAAATAAATATTGGTTTTTTCAAAACATATGAACAATTTTGTAAACTGACACATCTTGAGAACGTGGAATTCTTTGTGAGGGGTCAGGGACAATGAAGAAAATTTTGAGTTAGTCCCAAGTCATTTATTAATATCTCTACTTTGGGACACATCACAAATTACGCATGACAAATATTAATGAAATCGATGATACACTCCTTCTCATATTTATAAGGACACTTTATGCTTTGAAATAACTAAGGTAAAAATAATTGTGAACAAGATTATACTAAGTGCACTTAATATAACTAGTATTCTAAAAACCAAAACTGCTATAATTTTTTTAATATGAAACAAAATTAATAAAAAATAATGCAAAATATTTTTTTCTCCATGCTTTTACATGTTCATAATTATAGGGACAATCAAGATTTTTTTTTCTTTTATTTAATTTACTAGATGATAAATTACAGTTGACACGCGAATTTGTTAACTAATGGGCTAGATTAATTCATATATATGCCTTCAATTTTTCTTGGACGGACATTACTGATCATTCCTCGAAAAAAAGAACGTTCATGTAGTGAAGTATGATAATAGTGTTTTTTAAGTGGAAGGATAATTTCAATCCGCCGAATTTCTAATGAAATTCGAAGATCTAAGATTGCTGAAGGAAATGTTATCAAACGTTGAACTGCTGGTTCGATAGGAGAGAGGTCTGATGCAAAATCAGAGTTGTTTTACAAAGATCGAACACTCATAATTCCTCTTACTGTTCTATTCATAATGACTGCTGCTGAATTTGCTCGTAATTTTTAACGAAAGGTTGGGGTCCACATTTACGCATGTTTAAAATAATTAATAATATGATAAAATGAATAAAAAACCTGTAATAATCAACAAGCATTTAATGGGGGAAAGAACGCCTGTGTTAAAGTTGAATAAGGACAATATTAAATGGTAAAATGTTGCATTTTCGGATGAAAAACATTTTATTCTTGATTAATCAAATGGTTTTAATAGTTACTGGTACGATCTGAAGATACCGAAAGACAGAGCAGATTTTTCAAAGGCAGATATGAATCGGGCGTTTTAAAGGTAGATCTATGGTGATCTGGGGAGCTGTTTCTACTGAAGGCCGAAGGAATTTAGTAATTTTTTCTATTATTATGAACATCAAGAGAATATCCGCAAATTTTAAACGTGGAATTCTCAGATTTTTGATAAATTTTGGGGGGAAAAAATATTTTTTTCAACAAGACTTACATTTTTGCTCTACTTCTAGAGCAATAGGAAATAGTTTGAAGAAAGTAACTTCTGTTTTATTGCCTTTCCCGTGGCTTAAAAGCTGAAAAAACCTTAACTTATCATATTAGAAAAGTGCATGAAAGTGGAAAGCAATTTCAAATAGTTTAAATGTATTCAGAATATCATCTATGCTGTATGAAATGGTATTGAAACTGAATATTAAAAAAAAAAAAATGTATCTGTATATACCAGAGAGAATGTCTGACTGTTTCACCCTAAAAAAAGACCCCATAACACATTAATTTAAAGAATAACTGAAAAAAAAATTACTAAGATTCGAGCTGTCCTTATAATTGTGAACACCTGAAAATCATCTTTTTGACCGTATTTAAAGTTTTTTAAGATAGAAAAACGATAAAACTTTTTAAATATTGTCTATTAATGAAATTCAAATTATTAAAAAATATATTTGTTTAAATAATAGTGTTCAGTGTTTAGTTAATATAGAAAAACGGGTGTCCTTATAATTATGAGAACCAGTGTATATGTACAATGAAGAAATTTTACAGTTCAGGTTTACATTTCGTTTATAACTACCACTGTCGCTAGCAGTTATTCTTCCTTCACACCCCGACTCCGTCTCTTTGAGTGAGTTTTGAGAGCCGGGTTGCCATCTTTTTTACTGTGAATCAGATTTTCCAGATTTGGCGCACCTTACAAATTTATTTATTTATTTATTTTAATTAATTAATTAATTTTTTTAATATATTGCTTCTCCCATTTGCTTTCCTCCAATAAAACTTTCCTACACAAAAATGTTTAGTAAAAATTTGAATTCTTTGAAAATTCTTAAAAGAAGAATTTTCAAAACAATGAGCTTATTTTATAAGCATTTTCATTTTCATTATTTATTTATTTATTTATTTTCATTTATTTATTTATTTATTTATTTTGCCCTTCCCCCATCTGTCTGTCATTTTCGAAAGTATGCACAATCGAATCCTCATCAATAAGAATTAAAACGAAATGTCAAAATGGTGTCTAATTTATGTCTTGGCTTTACTTGTGACCTTGAATTTGAATTGAATTAATATTTATTTTTTTACACCACATTATAGACAAAAACTTAAAAAAAAAAAAAAAAAAAAAAAAAAGAAACTGAAATTGCTCCAATCTTCGCATCGGGTACCCGCTGTCTGCGGCAGCTCTTTTCCTGCCCGCACTGCATCAGGTCTAGGTTTCCCACGCCTGCAGAAAGATCTTTCCCGGGCAATTCAATCTGGATATTTATCAACGACAGGGGGGATCTGCTACTATTTCAGAACTAAGATTTTAAAGCTGACTGTATCTCAGCATCTATTAAATATTTTAGTTTTGAACCATGCTATTTACACTCTATTACGATCTGATTCCGACCAATGTAATAAAATAAAATAAAAAGTAGATTAAAAAATAAATAAATACATACATATACATACATATATATATATATATATATATATATATATATATATATATATATATAAACAAATAATTTTTAATCAATTTAATCCTTTTTACTATGTATATACTACCATTTTTACCGATAAATACTGTAAATAAAAATAAATTAATAAATAAAAGTTTTTTCTTTTAAAGGAATTAATTAAAAAATGAAAGATAAGAAGTTGTTCTACTATAAAAAAAATTAAACATAACTGTTATAAATACGTTTTTAAATTTTAAAACTAATTGTACTTAATTTTTTCTATTCATTACGATTTTATTTTCAATAAATATAACAAATAAAAAAAAAAATCGCCTTCAAATGAATGTATTAAATAAAAATATGTTGCGTAATAGCCGTTGCTAAGATATGCAGACGATTGAAGCAAAAGAATAAATCTATGAAAAATGAAACAAAGAAGCCAATATTTAAAATCGAAAAAACATTAATTTAAAAAATTCAAACTCGAAAAAATCTCGATAAGGTGCACACTTGCAGGGTCCCAGTTACCTATATGCCAAATTTGGAATCTCTGCGATCAGTCGTGTGAGCACCAGAGCGCAGACAGGCACACAGACAGACACACAGACACTTCTCTTTATTTATATAGATACACACACACACACACACACACACACACACACACACACACACACATATATATATATATATATATATATTTATTTTTTTTTTTTTTGTTAACCGATTTTCAAAAATATTGAACTGTGAGCTATTACGGTGCCCTACAATTTTAACTAAATGGATTATTGAAACTGTTAAAGAAAATCGTCTGCGAAAGTGCTAAAAGGCAGAGCTACTGAAATAAGTGAGTTTAATATATATTTTTTTTGCTTTGAGAGCTCTATAGTGAGGAAAGTATTGTAATCATGTCAAAAATACGAGTTTGAGATTTTGATATTTCGATACGTATTGAGGTCCCCCTGAATTCATATTTACTATATTTACGATGATGTATGTGTGTATGTATTTGTGTATGTATGTGAGTGATCACAATGACGTCTAAACGCTTCGTTCGAATAGCCTGAATGCTGGTACGTATGTTATAGGTCAAAATAGCATGGACCTTATTGATTTTGGTGAATTTAGCACTTACAGTGTTTTTACAGGGACACGAAGAAAAAGTTCTTTATCATTATGATGTACGGGGCCATAGTCTTTAATGTGCGATTGCATCTAAATGCCTTATTCCACTGAGCTGAAAATTTATACACATATTATCTGTCACCGTCCCACGAACTATACATATGTTCGTGAATCTAGCGTTTATAGTTTTTTTACAGAACCACAAAGAAAAATTCTTTATTATTATTATGCTCTATATGGACCAAAAATTGTTAAACTGCGATAGCGTCTAAACGTCTTATTCAGTTGAGCTGAAAATTTATAAACATGCTATAGATCATCGTTGCACGAAGTGCACAAAATTTGGTGAATGTAGCATGTATAATGTTTTTATAGGGACACAACGAAAATTTCTTTATCATTATGGCCTATCGGCTGAAATTATTCGAAGTACGATAGCGACTAAATGCCTTGCCAAATTGAGCTGAAATTTTATATACATGTTAAAGGTCACCGCTGTTCGAACTATGTAGCTCTTGGTGAATCTAATACTTACATTTTTTTTTTTTTTAGGGACACAACAAATAATTCTTTATTATTATGGTCTATGGGCTGAAATCATTAGCGTCTAAATACCTTATCCGATTGAGCTGAAAATTTGTACACCCACTGTAGCTCACTGTCGCAATGGACCATGAAGATTCTGGTGAACCTAGCGTTTATAGTTTTTTTACAGACAGACAAAGAAATTCTTTATCATTATGTTCTATATGAGCCAAAATTATTTAAACTACGATAGCGTCTAAACGCCTTATTCAGTTGAGTTGAAAATTTATACACGTGCTATAGATCACTGTTGCTATAGTCTACAAGGTGAATCTAGCATGTATAGTCTTTTAAAGTGATACGACGAAAAATTCTTTACCATTATGGTCTCTGGGCTAAAATTATTCTAAGTGCGATAGCGTTCAAAATGCCTTATCAAATTGAGCTGAAAATTTATATACGTGCTAAAGATTACCGTTGCTCGAACTGTATAGCTCTTGGTGAATCTAGTACTTACAGTTTTTTTTTTTACTGGGATGCAACAAAAAATTCTTTATTATTATGGTCTGAAATCATTAGCATCTAAATACCTTATCCGACTAAGCTGAAAATTAATATACGTACTGTAGGTCACCGTTGCACGAACCATAAAAATTCTGGTGAATCTAGTACTTACAGTTTTTTACAGAGACACAAAGGAAATTCTTTATCATTGTGATGTATGGGCTCAAATTATTTAAAATGCGATAGCGTCTAAATGCCTCAACTGATTGATCTGAAAATTTATATGCATGTTATAGGTAACCATCGTACAAACTTTATAGATTTCGGTGAGTCTTACACGTATACAGGGACACAACGAAAATTTATCATTGGGATCTATGAACTCAAATTATTTGAAGCGTAATAGCGTTAAACTAAACAAGATACTATATTTGAAGAAAAGTACTCATGCACCCTATTATAATTTTCCCTTTTGCGTATTTTGCGATTTCTCTTTAATTTATTTATACAACCCTTAATTACTTAATGTTCGGAAAGTCGAGTGGAGTCACTCCAGATTTTTTTTTTTTTTTTTTTTTTTTTTTGTATAAAATTTTTGTTTGTGAACCGATTTTCACAAACATTGAACTGTGAGCTATTATGGTGCCATTTTAGCCGATGACTACTTTCTGCTACATTTGGCTGAAAACTGACGAAATTCGGTATATTCTAAATCTTTAAACTTTTGAAAGATGATTATAAAAATTCACAGTCGGCTGTCGCCTTGAGATATTGAGAAAATGTTAGTCGCTCGCTGTCATTGGAAATATTTGTTTTGTTAATTTACTAATTTAATTGTCGTATCGTTTAGCGAGTTAGCACCTTTAGATATAGAAATTTTTTTCTCGTCTGAGAGTACCGATTTTGAAAAAAACTGGATGGATATTTCTATTTTATCTCGCCATTTAACGCGTTTTTACCGCTTTTTAAACTTTGAATTGACTCGTTTTTTAATTAACATACACTGATGATTTAATTAATATTTTCGCAACTAATTAAAATTTTTAATTTTGTTTTTACTGTCCCTTCTGGCAGGCTTCTATGCAATTGTACGTAGATCATTTTCTTTTATTATTATAGATTCCTATAAAAATAAAATAGTAGATATTCTGAACTTTCCAAACTTTTATTTTAAAATATAAGCGAGAAAAAAATAAATAAAATTCGCTTTTATAAAGAGCGCATGACTTTTTCATGTCTGAGTTCTTGCCATAGGCGTTTTATTAAACACATTTGCTCCATTGTTTCTCTTTAAACCAGTTGTATATCCAATAATATAACTTAAGAAAAAAAATTAATATAAAATAATGGCAAAAGAAAAAAAGAAAATTTAAATACAGACTTTTATTCTTTTATCTTTTTCATACTACCTAATGCAACCAGTTTTAAATTGCAAAATCTTTAAAATGAGCACAATAATTTTTTAAAAAATCTAATAATCTTATCATCTCACCTCATATTTTTTTTTTTTTTTTTTTTTAAGGAGAAAAAGCAGTTTAAACATCTTATCTACAATGCGTTAACTAACCCAAACTAAGATATGAAATTCATTATCCTTATCATGGTTACACATTATGGTTTATTTTAAAGAAACCACGCAGTTTCTCACTAAATCGAGATTTATATAATGTTACATACTAGAATAAATTGCGTTTAAATTAGATTTTCCTTGCTGTTGTAACAGATATTATAAAATGTGTTTAAAGTGAATATTAATCTTGTCCAGTTATAATGAAGAGAAAATGTCGTGAGCACAGAGCAGACAGCTGAGAAAAATGTAGGTTAATTATAATTATTTAATGTTTCAAATAATTAATGAAACATTAACTTTTTTGTTTTTTTGTGATAGGTATATTTAAAAAATATTTTAATAAAGGACTTTTTTGCAACATATTTATAATGTTTAATTGTGCATGGCTATCGTATATGTAGGTTTTTTCGATGAATGAATCTTCTTTTTAAGTAATTCGCATAAATAGGCATATATTATTATAGAATTTATTGAAACCTACACAATTTTATTAAAATTTAAATTTATAAAGAATACAACTTATTACGCATTGAAATTATCAACGGATTTGTTTTCAAATTATGTGGTAGAAAGACCTTTATTCATGTAAATATGTTAAATAAGAAATCAAAATATAGTTGTTGATATGTATCTGATAAATCTATTAATTTATTTTTTAAATTACAGAAAAAAAAAAAAACTTTACAAACAAATAACACTGCAAACCATAAACTTTACAAATATATGTAACAGCAACGCTTTTTAAAAAACATTTTATCTGTCCTTAATTTTTTATTTAGTGCTGTAGTTCTATCCTTAACAGTTCTCAATCTTAGTAAATTGCATTTCCGTTTTTTAAGAGCTCAAAACTTTTTATTATTTTCTAATTATTATATATTGCTTTTTAACTACATTATTTTTGTTATTCCACTTCTGGCAGGCAATTCAGTTCCTGATATCCTTACCCTGTTATTTTCCTATGGTATTACGCAGAGGAAGATGCGTCACATTGGCCACAGGTGCTACCAAGCTTCAATATATTCGAAGTCAAACAGTTAGCAGTGTTATAACACGTTTGAAAACCGTAATTTGTGGTGACGACGGACACATAGAATATGATTTATATCCCTGTAAATATCTGCATGCGAATAAGTTGTTATTTTTCACGAATATGCGTCATCTGGTCACGCACAGCGCCCTCTATCGACAAATAGCTTAATTAAAATATTTCTTTACACACACACACCCCCCAAAAAAAATCCCTCTTCACGAGAATGATTTTTTCACAAACCGCGTTCAGTTCTATCAATTCATTCAATATTTATGAATTTTTAAAATGTCTACAGATTTATGGAACACCCAGTATATGTTCAGGTTTTTAATTAGTTTGGAGATAAAAATTATGGCATTCTTAATTCAAATCGCATCGTCGACAGAGCAATTCTACTTTTGTCTATGGCGAATCCAAGAAACGTCCACACACAATTGTGTAGTGGCTAGACGAATGCCGATTTGAATCTCCTACCGCCAAGTATTCAATGGATTGGCACCACATATAATGTTCTGGATTGACGTCATCATCAGATTTGAAAACCTTTGTTCGTATTACAGTAGTTTGATAGTGAATCCGTACGCAAGACAATTCTTTTGTCTGCAGTTTTGTTGTTATTCAGGCTACTCTCGTTTGCTTCTTCAAGTAAAACAATGCTTGATTTCATCGCACAGAGAGCATTCAAAAGATATCGATAGAGCTTACATACTTCCCTCATCGAAAGTCTTTTCAGATCTTCCTCCTATCAAATACGAATAGACCGTCGTCATTTTTGTTTTTTTGGGAGGGGGGGGGTAAAGTTAATTGTCTACATTAGAGACCTGTATATGAGGGTGGATAACCTCCGTGTGGGTCTTTCTAATGGGTCTTAGACCGTATTAACGAAAGTTTCGGAGAAAAATTCCGAAAAGTTAAGTCGACAGACGCGACCTGGGATCGAAATCGGCACTTCTCGTCTTCCAGCTTCGAGAGGAGAATTTCTCGGTCACTGATCGTCGTCGTACGGGAGTTGCATTTTTATACTGTCTGCACGAAACGAGCTGGGAATTACAGTGAATGAGGCCTGAGAAAGGCTATTAATTTAAACACGAATAACTTAACGACAGTATTTATATCCGTACATCAACCAGTATAGATACTGGTGAGGTTTATAATAATATAATGAATAAATATTTTACTCTCTCATATATCCTTCCTTGTTAATTTAAAGATGAGATACCAAATTCTTTCAGACAAAATTGAACAAATAAAAACGATTTTTACGAAAAATGATTTTTTTTTTTTTTTTTTTTTTTTTTTTTTCAGGAAGGATGGGAGGGGGGGATGAAATACATTATACTAGACAATTTATGATTGATTAGAAATAGAAAAGCTTAAAAAAAGAAAAACTTATGTAGTGTTCTCTCTCTCTCTCTCTCTCTCTCTCTCTATATATATATATATATATATATATATATATATATATATATACTAGCAGGCAACGCCCGCTTCGCTGGTCCCTATTTTTAAATGAATCACTATAATGAATTCTCAAAACTGCATTAATTTTTATCATGTGAAAAAAAAAAAAAAAAAAAAAAAGAGAAACAAAATCTGATTAGGAAAAATGTCGCACCGTGTTCTCACTGCCTTTGGAAAAAATACCCAAAATACTCTAACTCTTATTTCTAATATTTTCCCCCTTCGCTCCCCCCCCCTCCCGTCTATCCTAATAATTTTACCAATTCGAAAATATCCGCAATCGATTTGTAAGTATCAAAAACCTCTGTGCACCAGTTTTGAACCATCTATCTCTATTTTCATTTTTTTTGCCCCTCCTCCCTCCGCCCTCCCCCTTCCCGCCCCTCTCAATAATTTTAAACATTCGAAAATATCCTCAATCGATTTGTAGGTATCGAAAACCTATGTACCAATTTTGAATGATCTAACTCTATTTTACTTTTTTTGCCCCTCCGCCTCCCCCTTCCCGGCCCTCCTAATAACTTTACGCTTTCGGAAATATCCCCATTCGACATGCAGGCCTCTAAAACCTATCTGTACCAATTTTGAACGCCCTAACTTTATTTCTATTTGTTTTTGCCCACAGCCCCCCTTACCGCCCCTCCTAATAATTTTACAAATTCGAAAATATGCGCAATCGATTTGTAAGTATCGAAAACCTCTGTATACCAGTTTTGAACGATCTAACTCTATTTTTATTTTTTTGCCCCCCTCTCCCCTCCCCCCTTTCTGGCCCTCCTAATAACTTTACACGTTCGAAAATATCATTATTCGACCTGCATGCCTCTAAAACCTATCTGTACCAATTTTGTACGCCCTAACTGTATTTCCATTTGTTTTTGCCCCGTACCCCCCCCCCCCTTACTGCCTCACCTGGGGGCTGAATTTCTAAAATTCCAGAAATTGGTTTTTAGATATTTGTATTAGCTATATTTTAGAGCAAAAATTTCACGTATATCTATTTTTTTGTTTGAGATATATAGGATTATGCGAAATCACGTTTTACGCATGTGAAATCACGTTTTGCCCCCCCCCCCCCCCCCCGCCCCCCTTGGGGACCGAATTTTGAAAATTCCAGAAATTAGTATTTAGACGTTTGTATTAGCAATATTTTAAAGCAAAAATTTTACGGATATCTGTTTTTTTTGTTTGAGATATGAAGAATTTTGTGAAATCACGTTTTGCCCCCCTCCCCCCTTGGGGGGGGGGGCGAATTTTGTAAAATCGCTTCTTAGTAGATGCCTACGTCATAGAAAAAACATTGTCACAAAATTTCATGCTTCTAGGTCTAGGAGTTTGGTCTGGGCGATGATGAATCTCCCCCTCACTTACTTACTCACTCAGTCAGGAAGAACGATTTTATATATATAAATGATAGATATCGTAATAAAATTTAACCTTAAAATGTAGCAATTAGTCACGAGTTATAACACTGCTTCAGTCGGTGGTTCTTACCTGAGGGAAAACATCTTTACCAATAACGTTTTATGCACCAAGTCTGTGTCGCAATTAAAACTTCATGTATGCACAAGTAACAGGCAAAATAAGAACAAATTGTTCTAATCGCAAAATTATGCAATTCATAGGACTTTCATTTGCATTCTTTTCTTTCCCATCCGTGCGAAAAATTTAACTATTTGTCTAACTATCGTCTACAAAAAAATTAACTATATTTTTCTCTTTATCAAAAAAAAAATGTTTTTCCCGAGAATGATTTTTTCGAAAACGGTGTTCAATTCTATCAATTCATTCAATAGTTATGAATTTTTAAAATGTCTGCAGAATTACGGGACACCCCCTGTATATCCTATCTTATTATGCTATTAAATGTAAATTCAAAAACTAAAATTAGAAAAATTCATTAAATGTAAAATTAAACGATGTTTCGTGCGGAGTTCTTATTCTTTTCATTTTAACAATTTAGAAAGCATATAAAAATTGAAAAATAGATTAATTTTAGAAAATATTTTGTTTAATCCAAACGTTTATTATTATAATATTAGACACGTAAAATAAATTTAAAGTTTAAGATTTAAGATATTCTGATTGATTCCTCTTTGCATAAACCAAATAAGTTATTAGGAAAATATATATTTTATGATACATAAAATAACACAATTATAAAACACTTTAATCCTCGCTTTCGCAGCAAAAATAATAATTAAAGAGCATTTAAAAATTTCAAACCTATATCTAAAGTTAATTTAAATAATCTTTTTGAAAAGTCTTATGGAAGAATTTATTTATATTTTTCGATTAAGTTTGTTACTACATTTTAAAAGATATCTGCTGGTAAATGACGAAACGAAACTGTACGAAAAATGTGTTTCAAAGTAATATCGATTGCTGACAGAGACGCAGGTGCAGTCTTGACACATCGGCTTGAATATTAAATTTTAAATTAAGTTTATCTAGTAAGTTAAACAATATCAGAAGTTCCTGTTAGTAGAATTTAGTTTTTTTCTCTCTTCCAAATATATATTCATGTTAGAATAAATTTTCATAAGTAATTTATTCTGGATAAAAGTTAAAATGCTTTCGAAAGCTCTTTTTAAGAATATGGCATTAAGGAAAATAAGTACTTTTCAAAATTCTAATTAGAATGAAATACTAATTAAGAAGTGGGAATTGAAATTGAAACTTAATTAGAAATGAAAGAAATTATCATTTTGTCTGAATACTACTTAAAAAGAAACTAAATTGAGTTTTAATGAAAAACGAAATGAATGTTTGTTGTATTCAGTAAAAATTATGATGTATTTAGTATGATAAATTTAATTTTTATAAAAATGCATAGCTGCCAATCTTTACGAAATTTTGACACAGCATTTTTTTTTAATAGAATTATTTTCTTATTTATTAATAGCAAACTACTACAAAATCGTATAAAAAATATTGATAAAAGGATACCACTGTCAAAAAAATCGTAAGAGTTGGCAACTATGAAAATGCATTGCACTCAGAATTTGAAATTTCCACCTTTTACACCACCTTTATTTTTATACAATAAAATCTATTTTAATTATGACACATTACAATATATATATAGTAAAGGTTTCTGTATGAAAATAGTGGCAGCAAAAAAGGCGAAAATTTCTCATCCGTAACAGTGTTCCGAAAAGAGGACCGAGACTCTGAGCTCTGATTGAAGCAGTTATATTATTACATTAATGAGAACTTTTGTGACGAAAAAGAATTTTTTTTTCATAGTTTTTAATTTACCAAATTTTCAGTATTAAAAAAGAAAAAAAAAAAAGTTTTGCTCACCCTATTTTAGTATAATTACAGTAGGTGATCAAATAATTATACATATATTTCTATTTTCAAAAAAAGTACTAACAGAAATGGTCTGGAAAATCAGACATGTAAAGAACATTTAAAAGCTCACATTTTATACCATCGATTTAGTCCACCGTGCAATTAGGAGACCAACCACGAATTGAAGAAAAGCGCAAATACTTTGGATCGCCCTGCATCACCAGAAAATTACAAATGACTTGTAACTTTAACAAACTATTCCACATACTATGTACAATATTTGTGCGTTTTTTTTTTTTTTTTTTTTTGTAGTAACTGCACAATTTTTTAGTCATACACAACTTTTTGCCAACCGCGCATGCGCGAAAGATAATATATATATATATATATATATATATATATTAGATAGATTTAGAGCTGGATATATTGGGGAACTTATGTCAAAATGCCATTTGAATAGAGTAAAAATTAAGCAAATTGTCGGTAAAAGTACGAGCTACATTTTGGGTATTTTCGAAGAGTTGAAATTTCATAAGGGGCTTTTCACATGGCACGTATATAATTTGAAACTCCAATTATTTCAACTACGTTGCAAAAGTTCTTTTTTGTGAAAAACCCCTTAAAAGTTTGTAATTTTACTATATTTTTATTTATTTTCTAAGATTTGTGAGTTCATAAGGGGTTTTGTTGCATAATTTACACATAAAATTGTAATTTTATTTATTGTTTTTAATTATGTTAAATAAAAGGTCTCGTGGCAACTTACAAAATGCATCATAAAAAAAGCAAAAATGAACTAAGAAGGTATTTCATCTACAATTAGCACATTTATTAAATTTCGAAGCATTTTATTAATATAAAAAGATTTATTCCATAAACTGCAGCATACGCGCATAAACAACTATGTAATTTAAATTTTAATTAAAAAATTAATTTAAGTTACTCTTAAAATGATAAAGAAAAAGCATAAAACCAGATTTAAAAAAAAATAAATTACACGCTATTTCTTTAGGGGTTATGTAGTAAATTAAATTACAGAAAATTTTAATTATGTTGTGCCTCTGAGCTATTTGCTTTTAATCTAAAATTTGTCTTCAGCTTGAATCAGAGATAAAAGAGTTCTGTCTTTTGATGGAACTCTACCACCAGTATTTTTTTTTTTTAATTTCTATCTTGGTAAATCACAAAACGTTAGTGTAAAAATACATTAAATTTCTCGAAATAAAAATAATGGTGCCGAAGACGTTGAGCGCTTTCACCGCTGGTTTGAATGTATTATCATTTTTGCACGGCAGTGCTTATGAAATATATTTTGTAAGTTAATTTTCATTCAAAGAAAAAAAAAGTTGCCGTATAAGTAAAATACTTTTTTGAAAACAAAAATTTTAATCAAAATTATTATTATTTTAAAATATTACTAATAATACATAACTCGTAATAATAATGTGTACTCATATTTCAATAAACGATAATGGATCCGCAAAGAAATTTTATTTTTAGTTGCATTAAATATTGTTTTGGTAAATTTTATATTTTCGAGGAGGGTGAATCCAGATATAACTTCCATCTGACACACACGTACGGTTTTCGAAAAGTAACAAGGGTTTACAGTGAAAAATCACCAGTTTTATTACAATGAAATAGACATATTCTTTTTCATAATTAAACAAACAGTTTCATCATGATATATTAACCATAGCTTCCTAAACTAGATGCCTGTCGCGTGGCTCGGAAACTTGGCAATAGTTCAATCGGTAGACAGCTCCACCTGGTACAGATTGTGCGACTTTTTTATTCAACAGCTACCACAATTTTTTTAAAGTGGGATTTGATATACATAAAAGGCAAATAGAAGCGAAGAAACGTCGATTATATATATCATATATGATTTCTTAAAATTATTGATGACAGTTGAATAAAAAAGTCGTGCAATCTGTACCAGGTGGCGCTGTCTACCGCTTGAACTGTTGCGAAGTTTCCAAGCCACGCGACAGGCATCTAGTTTAGGAGGCTATGTATTAACCCTTTGTCGGCCTTAACACTCTAAAACGCTCTTAATAGTTTAGCAAAATTTCAGGTGTCTTTCATTAAATTACTAGTGATATTCGATATACATAATAGACGATTAATCTTCGAAATGATTAGGCAACTATTAAGTTAAAATTTAGTAGTGAATATTGAATAAAAATGCATCTAAATTTGGTAACACTGACTAAAGTAGTGAAATTAAATTAGACCGGAAAAGAGTTAAATATTTTCTATCGAATATTTTTGCCTGTGAAATTTCTTCTTATTCATTTTGATACCCATGTAAACACACTTCTTTTTCACCCCTGCCACTGCCTCCGACATTCTTTACTTTCTGCTATTTTTTTAATTCACTCTTATAAATCAATATTGCCAGATCTGGGAGGTTTTTTATTCAGTATTCACAAATAATTTTAAAAAGTGCTATTTGATATATATAATCGACAATTAATCCTCGAAGTGATTAGGCAAACGTTACAATAAAAAATTATTGGTGATTATTGAATAAAAAATCGACCAGATCCTAATTTAATATAATCTTTTTATTCATGGGTTCTTTTTAAATTAGATTATAACTAGCGATAAATATCTTCAAAATTATAATCAATCATATTCATTATTTATCAACTAATTATCGAAAAGGTTACTCACCCTTTTTCTTTTCACGGCCGACTTGAAACTTAGGGAGTTAGAAGAAAATATCGATGACACAAAATAATATTTCTGGAACTTTTGCTTTTAACATATTTAATTAAATGATGATGATGGAGGTCTATGTACAATGAAATATATATACAAAATTTGACGATTAATAAAACATTTTTTAAATTATTTCTACTTCACATAATGAATAACTTTCTGTATATTCAAAATATTCTTTTTTCTTCTTCTTTAGTAAAACAGAATCATAATAAATTTTAAGACACCGTAAAAGTGCCTTTCCTTTCAAGTCTACATCTTTTTTAACACTCCACTTTCGAATCGAAAGTGCATCTTATTCTAATAGAAACCAAAAGAGAATCAAAATTAAAAAAAAGCATTCCCGCTGTCGCGACAGGTGGCGAAAACAGAGGGAAAAGAATGGGGGGAAAGCACTGATGTTGCAACATCCTCCCACCTTGAGCATGGAAAGATTCTGTACATGCTCAACAAAATATTAAAGAAAAAGGAAAACTGTTTACATTCTAAAATATTCTTAGTAAAATAATAAAAAAAAATAATAATAAACAATATAATATAAAAATAGTTCAGAAAAATGTTCAAGTCATTTTGGACTTAAAGTTTTATAGTCAGTTTAGATATTAAAGTTTTTTCACTGGGTTGATAATTCTACCAAATCTAGAGGTTTGAATTTGATTCTTGTTTACAATTGTATCACTAAGTTCTAAAGGGCAAATCCTTTGTAGCGGTCGTAAAATTTCACCATTCATGGTTTTCAGTTTGGCAACACGAAATTGTCCATCTTTACCAGGATAGAGTTCCACCACTTTGGCCAATGGCCACTGAATGCGTTTCAAGTTGTCATTTTGCACTAAAACTAAATCTCCAATATTAATATTGCTGTTAGGAGGTTTCTTTACATTGTTAAATTCACGAAGAGATCCCAAATATTCAGTTCTAAATCTCTTGCGAAAATCGTCTTTTAGTTTTTGTCGGTATTCAAATTTTTTTCTCAGGTTATTTCTTTCTATAAAATCCAAGTCAGGTACTCCTGTTTCACGGAGATCTTTCAAAAACATTTCAGGTGTGAGAGGTGTTAAATCTTCAGTATCCTCAGATACATATGTAAGTGGTCGTGAATTCACCATACTTTCTGTGTCGCAAATGGTAGTATATAATTCTTCATAGTTCAAATGGGCTTTTCCTAAAACTCTTTTCAACATTGATTTGATAATGCGAATCAATCTCTCCCAAAATCCACCCCACCACGGAGAGGCCGGAGGGTTAAGTTTCCATTTAATTCTTTTTATAGTGGCAAATTCTTCAATCTGTGCCCAATCTACAGAATTCAATTCTTTTCTTGTCGCAACTAAGTTGGTTCCATTATCACTGTAGATAATACGTGGTCGTCCTCTACGTGAAATGAATCTTCTCAAGGTCTGTATGAAATTCTCTGTTGTTAAGGAAGTCGTCAATTCTAGGTGAATAGCTCGAAAAACTGCACATGTATACAGAACTACCCAACATTTGCTGCCATCTTTTAAGAATAGTGGTCCAAAAAGGTCGGTTCCAATAATTTCAAAAACACCAGCTTCTCTCACTCTATCTTCAGGCAGAGGTGAACTCAGCACTTCAGCAGCTTTCGAAGAGAATCTCTGACACTGGACACATCTATGCAGAATCTTTCTAATGGTTTTCCTGCATCTTATTATCCAGAATTTCTCTCGAATTGCTGACATAAGAATTTGTATTCCTGCATGATTCATTTCTGTATGTTCATTTTCAATAATTCTACAGGTTACGTTATGGTTCGCTGGCAAAACTACTGGATATCTAAAATTTTCTGAATCTTTTCGCATTGATATTCTAGTTTGAACTCTGATGACTCCCATTTCATCAACAAATGTACGCAAAGAGGATAAGTTTTTCTTAAAATTTAAATCTTGATTCTGAACAAACTTCTTAATCGTAAGTTCAGCCTTTTCTATTCCTTCAACTGTTAAATTGGTCGTTACTCTTGCTTCTTTAGGCTTTTTAGCATTTTCTTTAAATCTGAGTATCCATGCTGTGACCTTTAACATCTTTTTATACGAGGAACATTTCTCGTAAAAGTCTATGTTTTCCGATGACACATTGGCTGCAGAAACTATTGTTTTTCTTCTCTCTGATTCTATTACATTTAAATCAGGTTCTAAAACTTCGTTAGGCCAAAATTCTGAAGATCTTCTTAACCAAGAAGGTCCTTCCCATCACCGGGATTTTAAGAGAAATTCAGCAGTACAGCCCCTTGATGGCAAATCGGCAGGATTGAGCCTCCCTGGTACGTATTTCCACTTCTCTGGATGGCTGAGGGATCTAATTTCTTGCACTCTATTGTAAACAAAAGGTGCCCAATTTTCATTTCTTTTGATCCAAAATAGAGCATTTGATGAATCTGTCCAAAAATGTGTTGGAATACTTGGCTGTCTTAGATCTGTTTTTACACTTTGCGCTAGTCTTGCTCCTATGGTACAGGCAAGAAGTTCTAGCCTGGGAATGGTGACTGACTTCAATGGGGCTACCCGAGATCTGGCTTGCACAAGTTGGCAGGTAATGGCATTAAAATTTTCTGCTCTTAAAAAAATGCAAGTTGCATAGGCTGCTTTGCTCGCATCGCAGAATACATGAAGACTCATTTCCGTATACTCCGGATCAGGTACAAGGAGTCTTGGAATAGCAACGTCATTCAACTTATGTAGTCCCCTTTTCCATTTCTCAAATTTTTTCCCAACACATTCAGGTAATTCAGAATCCCAACTCACTTTTAGTTGCCAACATTCTTGAAGTAAAATTTTTGGTGCTAAGGTTACAGGACAATTATATCCGATGGGGTCGAATACTTTATGGGCTACTGACAATATTTGTCTTTTGGTAACTGTCTTGATTTCTTCTTGACTTTCTCGCAAATCTATACTTAGTGAATCATTGTTTAAATCCCATAATAATCCCAAAACTGGAACATTTCTTTTCTTGGAGGGAGTAGAATTTTCTTCTGTTGGATTGATAATATTATGCTCCACCTTCTTAGATCGAATTTTGCAGTACTAAGGATATATTTAGACTCCGAAATAAATTTTTCAAGTTCTTCGGTACTTTCTACACTAGTAACACTATTATCTACATAAAAAGATTCTGCTAGTTTATCAGCAGTTTCTTTTAGTTCATCGTTAACCTGTTGCAAGTGGTACTTTAGAGTTGCTCCTAACAAGTAGGGACTACAAGTAAGGCCGAATACTACTCTTCTATGCTGAAAAATCTTAATATTTGAAGGATCACCCTCCTCCCACCACAGGAATTTAAGATACTACTTCGCTGAGCTGAATTTGTAGGAACGCTTTACGAATATCTGAAATTACCCCAAATTTTTTAAAGCGAAATCTATTAATTACAGAGGGAATTAGTTCCACTAAGTTGGGACCCTTTCCCAAACAATCATTAATAGAAGGAGAGCCCTTTTCTCTCGCTGACCCATCAAAAACTGGACGAATTTTAGTTGTGGAATTTTCTTTAATAACTGCTCTGTGGGGCAGAAAATGTTCATTTAGATTATCACTGTATGGCTCAACTTCTTCAATGATTTCTTCTGCAAGTCATTCGTCAAAAACTGCTTCGTAAGCTTCTAATCTTCCAGATTTCTTCAGTGATTCCACGCAATTCTTCAATCTTCGCTCAGCAATTGGTCTACAACTAGGTAGTGGAGGATGGCCTTCAAACCATGGAAGGCTTACTTCATATCTGCCTTCTTCAACCGTTTTAATATTTTGGTTAAAATATTCTTCAGCAGCTATGTCTAATTCTTCTCTCGTGTTCTTATATCCTGAATCCAAAATTCCTAAAGTATCCAGGGACAAAAGATCTGAAATCTGTGCATTGGCCACATGAAGAGATAAAACAACATTTGTACTATCGTTGGAACTAAATTCTTCAGTTTTACCCATCAATGTCCAACCTAATTTTGTTTCAAAGGCCACTAAACCCTTCGAGAGTAATTTACTTTTCCCTGTAAAAAGTTTCCCACATACATCTGCACCAGTTAACAAATCAATTTCTCTATGTTTATTTCTTCTAAATTTTGTAGAGTTGTCATAATCTGAAAATTGAATTCCCCGCCTTCTTGCTTCGTTAATCCATGGACCATTTCGTAATTTAGGTACTTCTGCGCAAATTTTTTCTTGATCAAGAACTTCAAAATTACACAAATAGTTTTTGTGTAGATCACTTAAATGTATTCTATACCGTAAATGATCATGTGTTTGTTGTAACCCACCAAACAAACTATGATTTAATTTTTCTTGCCCTGTAGGTGTATAACCAATTTTCTTTATTATTTCTTTCTTTAAATAAGACTTCTGAGATCCTGAATCAATTAATGCTCGGATAGTGTACTCTTTATCTTTATTGATTAACCTTAGCGTTAAAGTTTGGAGTAACACTTCTTGATTGCAAGTTTTGTTGGACAAGGTGGTATTTTCATTTGTAACTTGTTTTTCGGAATTATTTTCTGGACACATTATATCGAGATGACGGCGAGAACAAATACGGCATTTTACAAAGCAGCGGCAATTTTTTGCCAAATGACCTTTAGAGAAACAAACAAAACAATGACCACGTTTCATCAAAAAATCTCTTTTTTCACTGAATTCTTTAGTTTTGAATTCTTTACAATCCTGCAATAGATGTTTTTCGCTATTACAAAAATTACAGAAATGTCGTTTATTGCCTGAATTATTATTGTAAAGGCCAGCTGCAGTTGATGGACGTATTTTGTTTATTTTTGGTGATTCATAACTTTCTTTCTTATTTGATGTGGTGGAAATATGTTCTGAGTGTTGGGCATTTGAAATTAGTGCAGTAGCTTTTTCGCGACTAACAACTTCTGTTTTTAAAATTTCAATCATTTCTGAAACTTTCCACTGATCATCATCGCCGTATTTTTTCGTTATTTCTAAAACTATGTCTGCTGGTAAAAGTTTTATGAAAATTGGGCAAAATAACGTGCTGTAATTTTCTTCTTTTATCCCTAGGGATTCTAGATTTCTTATTTCTGTCTGACATGTGTCCAGTAATTTTCTTAATGCAAATATATCGTTGGATTTTTTTACAGGACAAAGATTTAGTAATTTATTTAAATGTGAATTAATTAATAATGTTTTTTTACCAAATCGATCTTTTAATGTTTCCAGAGCCGCGTAATAATTATTGTTTGTTAGCGTGAAACCTTTTATTGCATCAGCAGCTATACCACTTAAATATGTTCTCAAATAGCTAAAATTATCAATATTTGATAAAACTGAATTCTTATCGATTGCTGCTTCAAATTGATCCATAAATCTTTGAAAATCGCTTGGATCACCGTTAAATCTATCAATGTTTAATCGAGGAAGATTAATATAACCTTGATCTAATTTTGGTGATCTATTACCTTCTATTAAGGGGCTAGTCGATAAAATGTTAGAATTACTACTATTTTTTATTTTAATCATTTTACTTTTTACTTTAGTTTTCCAAATCAAAATATTTGAATTATATTCATCGCATTTTAAAACTTCCTCTTCAACCTCTTCTACTTTGATATTTTTCTGTATCTCGTCATCTAATGAATTCAATTCCCTATCTTTTAAATTCAATTCCTCTAAATATTGTTCTAACTCTTCTTCTCCAACATCAATTTCTAATAACCTGCCTTCGATTTTATATATTAACTTCGTGGTTTGCGCTCTAAGAACACTTCTTTTTTGTTTTTGAATTACACTCATTATGCAAATTATAAATAACAAATCTTAAAAAATATTATTATTTGATCAATTATCAAATAAAATTTCTTGTCAGAGTTGTTTAGTAAACAAAAACATTTCAAAGTTATGCATTCATCATATTAATATATAATGCAATAATTCAAAACACAAAGTATTGCACAAACCCAAACTAAAATATTCTTTCGTTTCATTTTTATCAAAGGAACAATCTTCAAGAACAAAAACTAATAATATAAATAGCATTTATTATTTATTTCAAATGTAAATGAAAACGAAACTTTTTCGTTGAAACCACAACTTTTTCTCTTTATTTATATCATCATCAAAAGAACAAATTTTCAAATATTCAATTCAAATAACATTTATATTTATTTATTTCGATGTTGGAGAAAGTAAACCAAGTCGGCCGTCCCTGTTCTGGGGCGCCACTAATTTAATATAATCTTTTTATTCATGGGTTCTTTTTAAATTAGATTATAACTAGCGATAAATATCTTTAAAATTATAATCAATCATATTCATTATTTATCAACTAATTACCGAAAAGGTTACTCACCCTTTCTTCTTTTCACGGCCGACTTGAAACTTTGGGAGTTAGAAGATAATATGATGACACAAAATAATATTTCTGGAACTTTTGCTTTTAACATATTTAATTAAATGATGATGATGGAGGTCTATGTACAATGAAATATATATACAAAATTTGACGATTAATAAAACATTTTTCAAATTATTTCTACTTCACATAATGAATAATTTTCTGTATATTCAAAATATTCAGTTTTCTTCTTCTTTAATAAAACAGAATCATAATAAATTTTAAGACACCGTAAAAGTGCCTTTCCTTTCAAGTCTACATCTTTTTTAACACTCCACTTTCGAATCGAAAGTGCATCTTATTCTAATAGAAACCAAAAGAGAATCAAAATTTAAAAAAAGCATTCCCGCTGCCGCGACAGGTGGCGAAAACAGAGGGAAAAGAATGGGGGGAAAGCACTGATGTTGCAACACTGCTTATAATTATTGTTTGAAAGTAACAAGCAATCGTTAAATATGGTTTTTATAGTCAAGAATAGGATAATTTTTTCAGATATTAAACTAATATGAGTTTTAGAATAAATAAATAAATAAACAAATAATGTAATAATTTTTTTTTTTTTTTTTTTTTTTTTTTTTTTTTTGGGGGGGGGGGGGATAAAAAGTCTGTAAGAAACATAAAAATCATTCTATGCAGCTTTCGGTAGTAGAAGATTTGAGCAGAGTTTTTACAAAGGTAAATTAGTATACCAGAATTTTATATAGTAATTTATTAAGATGGTTATAAACGGATATCAAGAATTTGTCGTCTAAAATTACTATATAAAAATAATGGTATTCAAATTTCCTTTTGTGAGAATCCTGGAACTGTGTTATCTATGTACAAAAAATTACAAAGTTATAGAAAACATGAAGAAATGTCATTAAATTTGAACAAGTTCAAAGCTCGAAATCTTTTCCCTTTTTACTGGACACTTTCATAGCTGAGAAATTTTCATCTTTTTTGCCACTGTTATATTCATAGAGAAAATTTTAGGAAGCTTTATAATAATGTACCGTAATTATATATGATAGATATAATTGTATAAAATAGGGTTGACACGGACCCTCTGTTTCTCCTTGATTCTCCACCAGAACATTTAGAAAGTAATTTCCATCTTAATTTTTTTAGGAAACATATTATCATACCTGCCAACCTAATCCAAAATATTTTTAGTTCAAGCCCCTTTTTGTACACCACTTAATTCTTCTCTTCATATATATTTACGATTAAACAAGCATACGTGTCAGCATCCTAATTAATATTCTGTAATGTTGTTTGTCCCGCCCTTTTTTTAACACCAGTAAATTTTTAAAGTAATATTTACTAAATGAAATCACGATTAAATGAGAAGAAAAATGTTCTAAAACGATACTGTTGTGAAGAAGAAGGTGGGACTAACATCGCTACGGAATATTAATTAGTATTTTGGGAAGTATGAATAAGAAGAAAAGTCACAAGTCTTGTATTTTAGTTCCACTTCAAAAAGGTTTTTTTGCTAACATGTTCCTCCTCACGACTTCTGATATTGTTGGTAAAGATGATGACACCACACTTTCTTCTATTATCAAGTAACTGGAGACCACATTCCTGTTGGGATTTAATGTTGTCTGTGGAAGATACAGCACCAATTATAATCTTTGAGGCTTTTGCCTGTATGTTATCAATCGTCTTAAGTGCTGAAGTCGAGGCGTGAGACCAGATGGACGAACGAGGCTATGGTAAAATAATAATTTACTTTAAATTGATTCTGCGTATCTATGCTTAACAGCTGATTTGCTACCAACGTCGGTGCTACCTACTACCTACGCCGGTGACTTTTATCACATCAAATGCTGGGGAACTGCTGGTGGTGTAATTTAAATAAATTAATCACGAAAAAGTTTTTTTTTTTTTTCGTTAAATAATATAAATAGGTTTCGTACTGTCCTTATTCTTCGACACCAGTAAAATTTTACAGCATTTTTTTGTAATAAATAAGTTTATTATTTCAGCAGAAATTTTATTTTATAAAAATTGCGGTGAAGGTGGAAGAATCCTTACAAAAGGGCGGTTCCATGCAAACCCTGTATCAGGGGTCGTACTCTCCGTCCTTTTTTAGGACACTCTCAGGGGAGAAATATCTTCTCCTTTATTGCTACCACTATTTGTACTCAATAATTTCAATTCTATTTAATCGCGACACATCAGAATGAAATCACCACAAACATTTTTGCATGAAATTAGTAGTGTCAAAAAAGGCGAAAATTTTTCATCTCTGAAAGTGTCATGAAAAAAGGGCGGAGAGTGCGACCCCTGCCTGTATAAAAATTTATGGGAGGGCCAAAAAGTTGAGCGTATTGACTCATTTAAAAATAATGAATTCTGCGTCAAGTACGTTGCTCACGGTGTTATAAAGGATTAATAATGAAATTAATTTCGGACTTCTGTCCTTAAGTCAATCTCAATCCCAAAAATATTTTAATGTACCATTACTAAAAAAAATTGGCCGTAGAAGGTTAATATAATTATAACTAAATATTTAATATAATTAAATAATGCAATTGATAATAATTAAGATAAAATATTGTGAAGTTTTTTTTTTTTCTTTTTTTTTTTTTTTTGAAAAATAAAAAACAGAAAATAATTCCGTTAATTTTACTTGTTACAATGTATTTAAAAATTTGTCATCTTCACGAACCCTGTCGATAACGAGGGTCGTTGTGGTTATATGCAGCCAATTTTGTACAGTAATTTATTGTGATTAAATATAATAGAAAATTATACATAATATTTTATGGCGTCAGTATTCCGCCTTAAGACAGTAACTTGCATCCCTGTATTGAAACGCAATGCTATCTAATTGAAACAATTTGACAACCACAGATTTTACACATCGCTTCATATTTAAATGTAACACAATTATTTTATTCATTTATTTATTGCTACCTACCAAAATAATTCAGATACTGATTTTGATACTAAAATATCTCATGCTCTATGTTTCTATTTCTATTTTTATTTTATTTTATTTTTTTAATACTAAAAATCAACAAAATTACGGATGTTTGAAAATTATGTTTAACATGATTCTAGAAATAATTTTTGCGCTGCAGTTTTTTTTTTTTTTTTTTTTTTTTTTTTTTTTTAAGTATATCTCTATTTTTAGCTGGCTTTAGTAGATTTAAAAATTTAATTTTTTAAATAAAACGTTAATTTTTAATTTGATAAAAAATTTACATAAAAATTATAAATTAACTACATTCAAATAAATTTTGATTCACAAATTTAGGGAATTGAGTTGAAATATGGCAATCAGAGTATAGCGTCAATTCACTTTGCAGTATAAAAATCAGGAATTAAAAAATCCACTATTTTAAGACGGTTTTTAGAGTTCACAATATTTAATTATCAAATATGTAATTAATTTTTTGTTGTGATACTATAGTTAAGAAAAAATCACTTTTAGATACTTATATTTCATGTGATAAGAATAAATTTGTAAAGGTAATGATTTTCTTTTGGAAAAAATATTTTCAAGAAAACCATTTTTGATGTATAATAATGATGAGAAATATGTATGACAAAATATCAGGGCATTACCACATGAAAACAATGAACATTACCACAACAAGAAGGAAATAACATGAGATTAGAAATATGGATGAAACTACTCGGGATTGAAAAGAGATAAAAAACTCATAACAATAATGTTGCGGTGGATATTTGATTTATATCTTCAAAAACACTGTGTATAATATTTGTGTGTATATAATCTATGTGTGTGTAATATTTTTCGATGGTAGATCACTAATTCTGAAGGGATATAGGGATTATATTAGAAGTTAAAAATGAATGTAGAATATAATAACAATGAATTTGATAATTTGAAAAATTAAAAGTAATAAAACTCTAAACCAATTTTGGTTTTCAAAGTAATAGATATAAAATTCTGCACAAAACAGAATTTAATTTAGTACGACAGGTCTTATTTTAATCTATTCAAATAAAAACAAGATAATAAAAAATTTTGAATTAACACGAAATTTTCTTATTATCAAATCCTAATAAGGAAAAAATATCCTGAATAATAGGGAAAATTCATTACAAAGAAAGTGGTGTGAGCAACACAGCGGGAACAACCAGAGTTCCCGAACAATTTAATTTGTCTGCCCCGCCTTTACACCCCTTTATTTATAGAATAATTTTCTCGAATATAAAACTACGATACAATAATAATAAAAATTCTGTTAAAAACATAAATGTAAAAATTCTGTCAAAGAAAGAATTTAGTTTAGTACGGAGGATTATTAATTTCAATCTATAAAATGTTAATTTTTAATTTTAATTTTAATTTTTAATTTTTTTCTTCTCACTTTTTGACCGAAAAACTGGGTCACGTACTTTTCAAAGTAACTGAAATGAATTAAAGTGAAGTGTTGCCGCCTAAATTTCATACCTTAGTTAATTAAAAAAAAAAATCTAATTGTGTCGAGAAACTGTTTGCATCCATGGATTAAAAAAAATCACCCCTTTCATTTGATACCGAATTTGTAACGAGCCATGTACTTTTTAAAATGGCTGAAATGAATTAAAATGAAGTGTTGTCGCCTAAATTTCATACCTTCAGAGCCTGATTAAGGGGGAAGTACACATTATCTCCGCTCGCACCGGAATATTTTTACAATTATTTTTTACTTCATGTCATAGAAATTCCACGCTTTGACGAGGAAATATTTCTTATAAAAAATGAACGGTGTGAAACAATCCAATTTACTCACCGTTATTAGACACCAGAATTCTTTTAAAATAATTTTTAATGAGAATTTTGTGTTTATTATAGGAGGAAAGTATTTGTTAAAAAATAACGGTGTAAGTATAAATAATGTATGCTTCCCTCTTAATCAGGCTCTGCATACCTTAGTTAATTAAAAAAAAAAACAATAATAATAATTGTCGTGTCGAAAAATTGTTTGCAATTCAGAAGAATCGACGCTTTCAGTTGGTACCGAATTTGTAACGACAGGACTGATATTTCTAATTTATTTTGGTGTTATACAAAACAGGTCTACAAAAACTCCAGACTAAAACGAGTAGTCCTCCATCCTAAAAAGGAAGAATAGTAAAAAAAAAAAAAAAGTCGTATGAAAAAACAGCGGGGCTGAAAATGCTCCAGAATAAATTAAAATGTTGACAACTATGCGTTTATCACATTTCCTCCTACATGAAATTGATTAAATATATGTGAAATGTTAATGCAATGTATTTATTATTACTATTATTATTCCGTAAATTTACTGATTTAAAACTTTTAATTCTTATCATTTATGTCACTAATTTATAATATAAATTATTGCTTTATTAAATTTCAACAAAAATGAGTACTTCCTGGTAGATATAATACAATGTTTCTAAAGAAAAATGGCGTAATTAATAAATGTTACAAATTTCTACACAAATGAGTACTTGCTGGTTGATATATAATACGATTTTTTTTTTTTTTTTTTTAAGTAAAATGGCATAATCAATAATTCTTAAAATTTTCTACACAAATGAGTACTTGCTGGTAGATAACGATGTTCTTTTTTTTTTTTTTTTCCTTTAAGAAAATGGCATAATTAGTAATTCTTAAAAATGTATCTTAGGAATCTTATTATGCTTTGGACGAAAAATACAATTATTACATAATTCATAAAAGAAGAAAAACTTTCCATTTTTTAATATGTAGATATAAAACATTTTTGCCTGATGAATGTAATAATAAAATATTTTTTGAAAATAGTGTTATAGTGTTTGCGAAAATGCAACTAATGCATCATTTATTTTTATTTTTGTATATATATATATATATATATATATTGAAATAAAATATCTAAAATAATACAATTGAATGCTCTTACGTTTAATGTTGGTATAAAACTTTGTGCTTCAGAATTTTTAAAGAAGTAGGAAAATTAATCGATCTAGAAACTTTACATATTTATATGCAACGGTTTTTAGACAACCATCCCAAAAGCTATATCTGCAAAACTTAATCTGTTTTGATAGCTTACCTTACTTTAATTGAAAATGAATGTACGTTTTGAATATTTTATTAAATTATCTTAAATATTGTTTATTCTCAAAGGAGCATGATATTTTCTGTTATTTAGCAGAAAAATGTATATTACGATATAAATAATTATCATTCTGGTTCTTATAAATAGCAAAAAAAGAAAATACATATATATATAGTCATAAACTTAAAAATAATAATAACAATAATAATAATTAAAAAATATAGCTTATAAATTAGGATACTTTAAAATTATTTTTATAACAATTTTTGTTCTATTATTATGATTTTTTTTTCTACTCTTCATTTCATTGCCAATAATTGAAGAAAACTATTTATAAGCAGAAGTACATAAAAATACCTGAATAGAACTGAATAGAAATTTCGTGCATGGAATAGATAAATTGATCGAAAAGAAAGATAAACTCATATTGTAAAAAACTGTGTTTAAGAAATGATTATATTCTGCAAAAATTTTCGTCGCTTTTGAATAACTTTACAATCTTCTGTCAGTATCTCAATAATTAAAATTGCACAAAAAATAAATCAATTAATTAAGACTTGTAAACATATATTTTCTTGAACTTATCAAAAGTTTGAAGAACATTGAATATCACTTTTGTGTTTTCATTAAAACATTAAATAAATTGCATAACATTTTTTAACGAGAATAAAGTACCTCTTCATTCTGTTAAAAGTTAAATGTAATTAATATTTATAAAGCTTCAAAGGAATGATTTTTAATTGTTAAAACATTAGAAAATAATTCAGAACATAACAAAATTCGCTATTAAATTATGCATGTCTTGTGTATGAAATTTATGTCTTTCATTTTATTGTTATATTTAAAAATGTGTTTTAAATGTTTAACAACATATTCAAACTTATTTTTTTATGTAATTAACTTAATGAGAACATAAAATAAACCATAATTATTAAAATATGCTGAAAATTGTTTTTAACTTTATATAACGTTTTTCCATACATTACAAAATTTATTTATGTTAGTGATATTTTAACTATATATATACTATAAAAGCTAACCAATTTAGAACGATCATCATATTCATTGGCGCAAAGTTATTCAATAATGCAAGACCGCACTGCAAAAGATGTACCTTGGAAAAAAATATGGAATTGGTGTTAAACTTATTTATAGATGCCAATATTTTAATTTATTCCGGAGTATTTTTAGCCGCGCCTTCACACCACTTATTTTTTAAGATTAGTTTTTCCTTATATTATAAAAGTTGTAAGTTGTAGAAAATTTTTCTATAAATAAAGGAGTGTGAAATAAAGGCAGGGCTAAAAACACTCCGGAATAAATTAAAATATTGGTATCTATGAATATTGTCTCACCCACCATCATAGTTGCCAACTGAGCAACTTTTGGCTACCGGAAAAAAAATAATAGAAATATTTAATCAGTGAACTGTAACGATTTTCTCTGATAAAGTAAAAAATAAATAAATAAATAAATAAATAAATTTTCTGGTAGTCAAAAGGTGCTAAGTTGGCAACTATACGCACCATACTTGTCCGCATAGTTGCCAACTTACCACCTTTTAGCTACCGGAAAATTTTAATGGAAATTTTTTTTTTATTTAATTAGCGAATTGTAACGGTTTTGACTGATTAAATAAAATAAAAAAAAAAAACTATTAAAATTTTTTCTGTAGCCCAAAAGCGCTAAGTTGGCAGCTATGCCCGTCCGACATTTTGCTACAGAATTTCCCTTTATACCGATTGTTAAAACATTTTCCATACTTGCAAGTATTCTAATTAATATTCCGTAAAACTGTTTTAGCACCGCTTTTTTTTTTTTTTTTACCAGTCTTTTATACAGCAATTTTTCTCTAAATGTAATTACTATTAAATAAGAAGAAAAGTATTCTAAAAAAGTCTGGCGTGTTAAAAAGGTGGTACTAATAATTTTGTGGAATATTAATTAAAATGCTGACAGATATGCATTTTGTAATTGACAAAAAAAAAAAAAAAAAAAAAAAAAAAAAGCAACTGATTTTTATCAATTCGGCACTGAAAACTTGCACATTAGATGGCAATAGATTGTTCACAACGATGGTGATTACATCATTAATCAAAAATAAAATCTGTTTTAATTCATTGTAAAAAAAGACATTACTTTCCTGCCCCCCTAATTATTTATTTAATTTTTTTCCATTATTTTCATAACATTACAGTAGATGGCAGCACTATTCATGTTACTATAATTAATATGAATCCTAATTTATGTAAGGATTCAACCTGTATAGGTTTGTGAATTCTCTATTTTACTCCATGTTCACTGCTAATTTGGAGTTGACTAACTGTGCTTTTACCTAATATCTGCTTGTTAAATTTCACATGTGTCTCGTTTTTCATAAGTATGAGTTGCCTCTTTTTCAATAATAATTTTTTAAGTAATTTTTGGATTAATATTTGTAGTGGTGAGTTTATTTTGATCTACGTTTTTAAATGGTTATTGGATTATCAATTGTAGTGAGGAGTTTTATTTTGATCTTCGTCTTTTCTGGTTTTATTTACAATGGGTGTTTCGTGCCCGAGAACAAAGAAATTCTTAGTTTTCGCTTTCTTTGTGACAGAAAAACATCCATTTTTGAGCATATTTGCGTTCTACCAGGCCCTTGAAAACGTTAGAATGCAAATAATGTTCTTTTCACATTCCAATTTGCTATAATTCATTTAGATATTACTTTATTTCTTTTTTGGTGTGATTTAGGTGGTCTTCGTTTTTGATTAGAATAATTGTTTGAATACTGAAATTAAATCATCTTTAAATTTCAAATGTTTGCACTGATAATATTATATTACTATATATATATTCTCAGTAATGGTTTGGTTAAATCTAAAGATAAATACTAAAGAGGGTTAAAAAAGGTTTTTTCTATATGTTATGTAGGTGCAAGTATATTCAAACGAATTCATTATAAATTGTAATACAATTTAAAATGTTGGAAATATACGAGGGAAAGTCATTAAGTAAATCACAATAGATAAAAAAAAATAATTTACCAAGATAATCACTTGAAAACAATTTTTATTTTTCCACTTAATATCCAGCAACGTTGATGCACTTATCCCATCGTTTTATCAGAGCCCCAATTCCAGCTGCATAAAACTCTTTGGGTTGATGTCTCATCCACAGTAGGTTGATGTCTCATCCACTCATTCATGTTGAACGTCGTTGCCATCTGCAAATTGTTTGCCTCCAAGATGTTGTTTCAGTGGACTAAACAGATGAAAATCGCTTGGAGCTAAGTCTGGGCTGTAAGGTGGATGCTGCAGCACTTGCCATGTCTTTATGAATATTTTTTTTATTCAAGTCCTTTCACACTCAAAAATTGGACCACGGCACGCTGCTGTTCTATCGTACAATCATTCAGCACCATCGCCATTTTTGAAACTGAATTTCGCATGCGTGTGATTGCTTCCTACTCAGTATGAATTGAATATCATAAAGCTCTATGGTGCTACCATCTATCAACATTTTTTGGAGATATCTGTTACTACTTTAAATCATGCCATATGCATTTGTGACTTGCTTAATGACTTACCCTCGTATTAGCATACTTGCCAGCTTAACCCGGAAAATTGTTAGCTCCTTCCTCTTTTTGTACACCACTTAATTTTTTGAGTAATTCTCTTCGAATATATTTACGATAAAATAAGAAGAAAAATACTTTAACCCTTTGCGGCGCAAGACAATTTGAAACATTTAAATTATACTGCCACCGGAATTTATGACCTAAATTAAACTAAAAGAAATTTTAAATTTTAAGGTTTAAAAAACCGTACTTTTCTGATATGTTATAAACGTGAATTTTTGCTAAAATATTTCCGGGATGAAATTTTGCAGCTGGATCTTAAATTTTGCGTCCTCGTGGCGAGGACACCGAGCGTTAAGGGGTTAACACTTTCGCGACCGCTGACGCAGATTCACGTCATTTGAAAATCTGTAACTCCACGAGTGGGCGTTTCCTTCGCAGTTTGTAGGTAATTTATTTCTTAAGAATATACCCTATATTCATATTTGTACATAAAATCAATATACTATGGATACAGATACGTTGATTTGAAAGAATATAATTATAATGTATATCCATTTCTATTATAAATGTGAATACAAAAAATTTGGTTCTGAAATGTTGTAACAAACTTGGAAGAATAACGCCCACAGGCGGACTTTGCTGTGAAAAAACAGAAACATGAGGTCGCGAAAGTGTTAATAAAAGATTGTTGTGAAAAAATAGGCGGAAAGGGCGGGATAACAATCTTCCGGGTTATGTTGGCAAGTACGTATTTCTGTTAAATATGTTACTTTTCTGTAGTAATTTTTCGTATTTTGTCTGTGGACTTTATTCTTCCAAGTTACATTATTTCAGAACATAATTTTTTGTATTCACATTTATAGTAGAAATGGATATACATTATAATTATACTCTTTCTAATCAAAGTTTTTATATCCATAGTACTATATTGGTTGTACAAATATGAATATTGTGTATATTTTTAAGAAATAAATGACATACAAATTGCAAAAGAAACACCCACTGGTATGGTGTTACAGATTTTAAAATGACGTGAATCTACGTCAGCGGTCGCGAAAGTGTTAATATAAAATCTAATCAAATACAAAACGGTAAGTTTTAAATAACATTGCGAATGTTTTTGTTTTTTGTTTAATATTCCTACAATTTAATTAATTACTAGTGGAATTGTTTTATTTTAGAACCTTTGACGTTGTACAAAATACGATATCTTTTTAAATACCTTTAGAATTTTTTACAGTAGTTTAATTATGTTTATATAAACAAGTAGTCAGCTATTGAGGAAAATAACACTAATTACATGTCATTAAAATGAATCTTTTTCTTACAAAATTAAATATAATAATAAATTTAATTGGGAACAAAATATTGTACTTGTTCATCGACTTGATTTTTAACTTAAATCTGTTTTGATACTTAATTTTACTATAATTGTAAATGAAAGTAAGTTTTATTTATTTATTTATTTTTTTAAATAAAGCATTTGAATTACATTATTTTTATTCCTTGAGGAAAGTCATTTTTGTACTTACAGAGCTGCCAACCTAATCCGGCAAATTGTTAACGCCTATTGAAAAACGCCCCTTTTTCTACACCACTTAATTTTTAGAGTATTTGTTTTTCTTCATTCATCGTAAATATATTTGAAGAGAATTACTCTAAAAATTAAGTGGTGTAGAAAAAGGGGCGGTACTAACAATTTGCCGGATTTGGTT
This sequence comes from Salticus scenicus, assembly GCA_963930645.1. Classification (NCBI taxonomy): domain Eukaryota; kingdom Metazoa; phylum Arthropoda; class Arachnida; order Araneae; family Salticidae; genus Salticus; species Salticus scenicus. Next base: position 237,612,553 of record OZ005653.1, on the reverse strand, counting down.
GGCAGCTCTGTAGTTATTTAACAGGAAATTATGCGTTTTTATGTTAATAAATATTTTTTCTTTTGCTGCGCACGATTTTAAAAACACAATTTTAAAAATATATAAACTTTTAATTTTATGAATACTGCATTGTAAATTATAAATTTTTTTCTTTTAAATATTTTCAAAACGATTATTTTATATTTCTCTGAAAATTTCTAAATGTTACTGAATAATTTATCATAGAAAAATGTAAAAATACATGAATAGTTGAATGAAATATTTGTGTATGGAAAAGATAAATTAATTTACAAAAAATATAACCTCACATTGTAAAAAATTGTGTTTCAGAAATGATGGTATTCTACATAAATTTCTATTGGTTACGATAGCCTTAAAATCTTTAATCAGTATAACCATTAATTAAAACAGTATAAACACACAGAAAAATAATTTAATCCATTAGGATTTGTAAATATTTATTCTGTTCAAATTGACTAGACATTGAAAAGCATTAGATATTAATTATATGTTTTTATTAATAACATTAATTAAAATGAATGTTATTTTTATGTTTTTAAATGGGAATAATTCATCTCGTTATTCTATTGAAAGTTAAATGTAATCAATGTTTATAAGGCTTCATTTGAATGATTTGGAAATGCTGTAAACATGAAAAAGTAATTCAAGACGTAATTAGATTTGTTATTAGAATGTGCATGTATTTTATCTGAAAAGGATATCATGCATTTTATAGTTTATTAAAAATCTGGATTGAAATTTTAAAGAAATTTTCAAATTATTTGTTTTTATATGTAAAATGCATTGGTGTGTAGAATGTAAAGTAAAGAATAAATTATTAAAAAAATTTAAATCTTGTTTCAACTTCATATAATTTTTTTGATGCATTATTAAATGCATTTTCTATAGAGTCACTACTTTTTAATTTTTAACACTTTCCAACAAATTTTAAAATTGCTTAGGATTTTGGTTTATCTGTTTACTTGTTCGTCATTCTGAGATCTAAATTTACAAAGATTTTAAGGATATCTTCAAACTGATTTATATTACTGATGTTACTATGGAATGCTCTTATTAATAATGATATAAATATTACCTTTGGTTTGAGTACAAGAAAACAGAAAAAAATTCCTGTGCATTGTGTTTGTTGAGAAGTATTTTTTAAAGAATAATTTATAAATTTTTATTGTACAAAACATAAAGGTATTGACATTTATTAAGTACAACATTTTGAATAAACACCATGAAATGCAAGAACACGAACAATTGTTTCGGGTCGAAAGAAAACACGACCTTTCATCAGTTGAATAAAGTAGGCACGTGTACTTCAAACGATATTACTCATTCACAATAACATGTTTTCAATTTAATATGGTTAGAATTAAAATTTTTAGGATCACTCAAAAATATTCAAATATTTCAGGAACTGGAATTAGAAATTGCTCGAATTGCATTTTCAGTAAGTATAAGCGTGTTTTATAATATCAGACAGTGTTTCAAAGTGGTTAAGATTCTGATTATCTGTCTGTATCTTTGCCTATCTCCCTGTGCTCTAATTTCAATTAATATTTACGAAATGCTCGAAATTAATATATGTTGTTCAAGTTAACTGTGGTATGTTTTCCGTTGAAAATGGCATCAGTAGCGCATCTGGCTAGTAAACAGGGATTCAAAAAAATATTTTGACGCATTACAGTGTATGAGAGTTATTTTAAAGCATATTTTCATATCTTCATACACATTGTAACATTTTGTTTTAAATTATCTTTTTATTTTGTTTCATTCGTTTTAAATCATGGACAAAACATTTATTATTTAATGAAGTAATGGCTATCTACAGATGAAATATTTACAATATAAAACATTATTTGGATTTTTGTGAATGATATCGAATAACTATTCAGTTTATGACGTCTGAATCTAGAGACGTAGCTACCGTGTTTCATCATCGTAGCTCGTTCTCAACTCAACTGAATTCTGTTTTTATGATGTTATCACTTTTTAACACAAAATCTGTTGGTAAAGATTTCCGCTGCAGTCCACCTACATTCTTAGAGAAAAATTTTCATCGTGTAAGTCAAACAGGCCCAATGATGCTAGACTTTGAGAATTTTTTATTCAAATGTAGACGGAACATTGACTGGGCGAACTCATCACATCCCAGGGAGACTTCTCCAATAAGTCTCATTATAAAGATTTCATTTTGAAAACTTTCTTTCTTTTCTTAAAAAAAAAAAAAAAAAAAAGACAGTTTGTACTATTTCCTTCAAACGGCGTCGTTACCAGTTTTCATCTATAACTTGAATGAACGTGAAAACATTTCTGTCTTTATCTAAGTATATAAAGCTGAATGATTGTCTTTGTATCTGTTGGGATTATAAGATTTAATAAAAAATTGGTACACTTATTTTAATCAGGACAAAATTTAGCTAATGTCATATTTTTTAATTCAATTAACTGTATAATTGTTTTAAAAGATATTAAATAAAATCTCCATTTTAACTTTCAAATTACTAAAAAGAAAGAAAAATTGATTCTAAAAGTAAATAAATAAGTAAATATATTTCTTTTTATGTCGAAAAAAAAAATAACGTGCAAACATTTTTATTTATTTATTATTTTCTTTTAAATAATTAAAATGAAATTGAAAACTATCGTAAAAAAAAAAGAAGGAATATTTTTAGTAAATGCCTATGGTAAAATTAAAATTTTGTCCCGAAGTAGCTTGAAAGTTTTTCGCCAAGATTTTTTACTTACGCAACTGCGATGGATATTTTAACTCATTGCCAAAATGATAACAAAAATTAAAAAGTTACCAAAGATCTTCTATGCTAAAATTTTACCAAATAAATTTAATTTTCCCAAATGAATATAGTAAACGATGCTATAATAGGGAACGAAACACAGTTATTGCATGCTTTTACATGGAAGAATAGATTAAAATAAGTACTGACGTACTAAATTAAATTCTATTTTGTGCAGAATTTTATATCTAATACTCAGAAAACAAAAATAAACATAGGTTGTAGTTTTTTTTCCCCCTTCAGTGCTTTAAAAGATAAAATTAGTATTTTACAATTTACATCAATGGATTTTTCTAAAAAGGAGCCCTCTATTTTGAATTTGTAGCTATAAAGAATTATTTAGCATAATTAATTTGATTGCCATGAAAAAATGTAGTTATATATGTCACCTGTTCGGTTTTACTTTGACTCACTTCATACATTTTTAGTTCTGAGTTTGTGTGTTTAACTTTTTCCGATTGACTATATCATACACATAAGCATGTGTATTTTATATTTGTTACGGTTATATCAATTACTTCAAATTTGAAATTAAGTATTTAGGATAAAATACTTTCACTGCTTCATAGGGGTAACTTGACTTCTAACATTGGAGGAAAGACAAAAATCTTCAAATTATACGACCCAATCAATAATTTTGAAATTCTGTGAGTAATGATTTTTAATGTGGACAAATAATTTCATTGTATCATAATGATTTTAATTTATTTCACTTGAAATTTAAATGCGGAAACTAAGATTTCTATTATCGAACTAAAGTGAATAAGTAAACTATTTCTGCATTTTTTTTTTAAATTTATTTAATTAATTAATTAATTAATATTATTATTATTATTTTAAGAGTTAAGCAGAATAATTAGGAGATACGTTTTTAGATTTTCGATACATGCAGTGTTAAAGGAAGACTAAAATTAAAGCAAGGCTACCAAATGTTCCCATTTGTGGGGACAGTGCCCACTTTTGGTAGTTTTTTTCCCCTCCCCTCCCACATGCACTAGATTTCTATGTAAAGCTTTTGTCGAAATTTATGATTTATTGTGATAATTGTCACTCGTTTAAAATATTGCTTTGGTCTCCATTTCTTAATTTGAAATTAGAGGCACCTCACTAATTTTTCAGCACTTTGCCTTTCGAAAAATTTGGTTGCCTTAAATTAGAGCTAAAAATTTGGGGACTTTTTTAGGGGATTTTTACAAAAAATTTAGGGACTTTTAGGGGATGTTTAACTTGAATTTAGGGGCTTAATTATTTTGCAGTTTTCAACCCTGAAGTGACATTTGATCAGAGTTCCCAACTTTTATAATTTATTCACGAGCATTTTTAGCCCCGCCTTCTTTTCGCACCAGAAATTTTGTAGATTATTTCTCTTTAATCATAGCTGCCAATATTTTAATTTATTCCGGAGTACTTTTAGCCCCGCCTTTATTTCGTACCACTTATTTTTTAAAAGTATTTTTTTCTTATTATATCAAAATTATATAATGAAAAATTTTTTTCTATAAATAAAGTGGTGCGAATTAAAGGCTGGGCTAAAAGTACTCCGGAATAAATTAAAATATTGGCAGCTATGTCTTTAATATGTGACAGCGATTAAATAAGAAGAAAATCATTTTTCAAAATTTCCGGTATGAAAAAGAGGCGGGGCTAAAAATACTTGTAAATAAATCATAAAAGTTGGGAACTCTGTATTTGATATAAAAAATACTCTATCAATCTTCGAAGTGATTAGGCAAGCATTATAATTACAAATTATTGTTGACTATTGAATAAAAAATCCGCCAGATCTGGCAACACTGCGCAGAGCACTTTGGCATCCTGCACACAACACAATGCTGCCAGATTGACGGAATTTTTTATTCTATATGTACCACTAAATTTTCATTGCAATGGTTGGATAATAGTTTGGAAGATTTCGCTGCAAGGTGTCTTAGAAATGGTTAAACAATTGCTGTAATTCAAATTTTTGTGATGGATATCGAATAAAAAATTCCCTCAATCTGGCAGCATTGCCTACACAGCCAGGACTCCAAGTAGAGATGACAAAAAGCCGGGAACTTTGAAGCAATGACAAAAACTTTGGAATTTTGGGGAATAAACCTGAAATTTTGAGAATTTTACGGGAAAGAACTAATTCGAGAAATCTTAAGCAAACATTATATTGTTTATACGAGGGCTATTTTTTTTTTCAACCTCCGATCGCACGGTATGAAGGCGAGACATGCGGCAGGTGACTGGCGTGCGCAGTATGTGACAGCGCATCTCCTCTTCTATACGCTCTGTCACTGCCGAGTGCAACACACTAATTCGTTTTCAGCTGCACTCAAGTAGACATGGCTGTCTTTATTGATTCTCCCGCAAAGTGTGAATTGCGAAGTGTTATTCGTTTTCTTGCAGGCAGAAGGGAATAATGCAGCGGAAATTTTTCGAAGAATGAGTCGAGTGTATGGAGACAGGTTTATGAGTGAGCGTGTTGTTCGTGAATGGTGTCGAAAATTTAAAGATGGCCGAACTGATGTGCATGATGAAGGAGGTCAAGGAAGCAAGTCTCTTGCTACAGACGATCTTATTCAACGAGTTGACCAAGTGGTTAAAGAAAGGCGTAGGTTCACCATAAGCGAATTATCGATGAAATTTCCGGAAGTTTCAAGATCTGTTTTGTACTGAAGAGTTAGTTACTGAAGAGTTGCGCTACAGAAAAATTTGTGCTCGCTGGGTTCCAAAGGTGTGTTGCTTGTGGAGTTTATGCAGCCGGAGACAACAATTACTGCAGAATCTTATTGTGAGACTTTGCGACGCTTGCGGAGGGCTATTCAAAACAAAGAGGCTTGCTAACTTCCGGAATTGTTCTAATCCATGACAATGCCCGTCCTCACAGTGCTCGTGTGACCCAACGGCTCCTTGAGCAATTTAAATGGGATATTTTCGAACACCCACCATATAGTCCCGACCTAGCGCCCAGTGATTACCATCTTTTCACGGAACTAAAGAAGTGGATTGGAGGGCAACGCTTCCAAACTGACGAGGAGCTCAATGAAACCGTCAGAACTCACTTCAAGTCACTGGCGGCAACATTTTATGAAGATGGTATTTCAGAGCTTGTTCAAAGATATGACAAATGCCTCAATCGTCAAGGTGATTATGTAGAGAAGTAACCTTTAATCTACATTACTTTTGGCAATAAAATCATTTTTTTATATTTACCCGTTTTTCTTTTATAGCCTATCGGAGGTTGAAAAAAAAAATAGCCCTCGTATAATATAAATCACAGTTTAAAGGCTTTTAGGTGTTGCTAAGCTTATAAAATGTTATTATTGTCATTTTATATTTAATATGTGAGAATTAAAGCTAAATCATTATCTTTCATACAAAAAGAAGCCAAAATTTACATACTTGAAAAACAAAATCTCTTATAAAATGGTTATTCTATACTAATACGTTACAGTTCTTACACAGGTTCAGAAACAATAAAAAAAAAAAAAAAAAAAAAAAAAAAAAGAAGAAATGTTTGTACACTTTTAGCATTGTGTTAAAAATTAATAGATTTATTATTTATTTTGCTTATTAAAAATGCGAAAATGTTCATTCTGTAATTTTGGTAGCTAACTAAAATCAAATTTCTTGAAAAAAAAGGTATATTTATTTTTCTGAATATTTCGAAAATCGAAATTGTGAATCTTTGAAAATAACCCAAAACTTTTTTATACTAAATTCAGTTTGAAGGCATTGAAATAAATAAACATACGTTAAACAATGCTAAAACATTTTTCTGAGATAATTACGAATTGAATAATAAAGAATGATATATATGGACAATAAAAATGATTTTTGTAATCATAACATGTCACTTCTTTGGCAGATTAGTTGGCAGAAAAGCGTTCTTTTAACCTCTTTTTAAATAAAACAATTACAATATTTCAGAAATTTAAAATTCCTTTTATTTCATTAAATTATTTCAGGTATAATATCATGCATTTGGTATTTTATTCTACCCTCATTCACAACAAATATTTTTTAGTCAGTACCACAAATAATAGCATTAGAATAGTCATTAATATAAACTTTCATAGAAACAAAAACAATGCAGTATTAATTTATTAGCTTTGCAATTATTATTTACAAAAATGTTCGTATATTAGAGTTAATTATTAAAATATTCATTATTTCAAGTTAATTTTAAAAATTCTCAATTTTGCTAAGTTCCCAGGGAAAAAACGGGGCATTTTAAAAGCTTTGCAACTCTAACTCCAGGTGGGAGCAACAACCGAGATGTACAATATTTATAATTTTTCCGGGCCATTGTTTTTTCATACCTTTATTTAGAAGAAGAATTCTCTTCATTTTTGTTCGTAGTTATATTTTGAAGAAAATTATTCTTTTTTTTTTTTTTTTTTTTTTTTTTTTTTTTAAGGGTAATATAATAATAATAAAAAAAAAAAGACGGGAACAAAGAATGTACCATAATAACTTAGAAATTACGGCAACTCTGAACATCAAAAACTCTATGGGGACGGATGGGATATTTTGGCTCATTTTTAAGGGCCCGCTTCACTCACCGCCGCCGGAAGCCGAAGCTAATGTTATTATATGGGAAATTTTTCTTTACAAATAACTTATTAACTAATGCACATTTTTAAATTCTGTTTTCACATTCTGAAAATTCCCAGGGCGGAACTTTGACGGACCTTTTTTTAAAAATTATTTTTTTATTTTTTTATATTTTATTTTGATGCTGCAAAATACGAATTTTCAATATGTGATTTTTTTTTTCATTTTACAGCTTCAAAATTAAATATTAAAAAGTAAAAAAAAAAAAAAAAATTTTTAAGGCCCGTCAATTTAACAGTTGAGAATTTTCTGAATGTGATAACAAAATTTAAAAATACTTATTAGTTAATAAGTTATTTCTAAAGGAAATTTGCCCATAGAATAACATTGGCTCGGGCGTCCGGCTACGGTAAGTGAAGAGGGCCATTAAATAATAAAACACTTGTAAGGGCAGATTGTTACAAATAATATATTTTAAAGAAGTTTAATATATTATTTTTGCTCACTACGTTATTTTCTGAAAGTGAAAAAAAAAAAAAAAAAAAAAAAAGTCATATTTTACAATTTTTGTATTTTTATAACCTATATTTTAAATTTTATGGCTTGAATGTATTTTTGAAACATTAATTTTGACTTGCATCCATTTTTGTTAAAATTAATGTAAATTTTACAATAAACATATTTTATTATAAATTTTATAATAATTCCTTGATTATTTTTTGATAAATAAAACAAACAACTTTAAGTAAAGTAAAACCTTTTACAAAATTAATTTCACTTATTAAAAGTAAAAAAAAAAAAAAAAAAAAAAAAAAAAAAGGACGAGTTTGACTTTTTTCAGTAATTAAGCGATCAAATAATGAAAAATAATAGTGAGATTGTCAATACACGAATACATTACACAGTACAAAAAATAATCAAATTTTTAAAGTATGTAATATTGTATTATTTACAAGCAATGATAGTGAGACTTTTTTGAAAGCTTGATAATTCATTTTCACATATTCTATTTTCTTTTGGTAATTAAGGGTCTTTTAGATGCGTGTTTTTTAAATCCCCCCCTTTTTTTTTTTTTTTTTACTTTCTTTTACCCATATACATCGTAGAGAAAATATTGTTTTTGGGTCAAATTTTCGAAACTGAGTTTTTGTTATGTTTACATGTTTTTAAAATCCACTGATTCCGAAAATCATGTTTTTAACTGTTGACAAAAATCATGTTTTTAATGTGCGTGTGTCTGTGTGTCTGTCAGTCTGTGTGTGTGTGCGCGTGTGTCTGTGTGTCTGTCAGTCTGTGTGTGCGTGCGCGTGTGTCTGTTATTAGCACTTTTATAGAACAAATAGCAGCAGGAAGTCCAAACAAGGTATTCTGAATCTATATAATATTGTGATGCTGCACTAAATTTTCGTTAAAATCAAGCAAATAGTTCATGTACAGGATCATCCAAAAGAATTAAAACACATTACTTCTATGGGTAAAACTTCTGCTAATTACAGTGTAACATTTATAGACTGCCCTAAACAAAATGGAATGAAAATATTTTTTTATTTGCATGAAAGTATATTTTAAGCAGATTGTGGTATGGAAACCATTCCTCATTCGTTTACAGGGGTACCCAAAGTATTTAGATATATTAGAGATATATTTGGAAATTGCTAGAAGTGTATTTCATTTTGTATCAGGTTGTTTTAATGTAAAACTAAACTTAAGTACAAAATTTGATTAGCATATAGTTTATAGACAATATACAAGTCTACTCAAAATTAAGCTAAACGTTCTTTTTTATTGAATGTAATTGATGGCAGTTCTTTAATACATTTTATTATGTTCACGAACAATGCTCAGGAAGAAAATTAAAATTTTGATACCCATCCTTTAAACAAAGTATATTCTGAAGTTCCAGAGCTACCAACATCCAAATTAAAAATCCAAAGAATTGTTAGTATCTGCCTTTTCTTCACACCAGTTTTTTTTTTTTCATCGTAAATACATTTCAAGAGAATTACTCTTAAAAATTAAGTAGTGTAGAAAAAGTACAGGGTACTAGCAATAATCCGGATTAGGTTGGAAGTTATGGAGTTCTATTTTAAACTCTAGTTTTTTATCACGTGTTTAGGTTACCTTAATATGAAAGTCCAGTTTCTCGCGGTTGATTTGTATATATATATATGTGTTTTCAGGTTAACTTAAAAACAAACAATTTCAGGAAATTCAAATTTGTTGCTTTGAAGTTCGTATAAGGTTGCCACTGTAAAAGTCTGATTAACATAATCAAGTTTAAAGGAAAATTAATAACAACCTTGAATAAATAAATAAATAAATAAATATATGTTGGCACTGTAATTGAACGGGCTGTTGAGGGGGAAACAGTCTCCCTCATATATAATTATATATCAAATGAAACTTTCCTTAAACCTATTTTAAATAAATTATTTTTAAGATATATTGATCTTTATCATCTTACCTTATTAATCTTACGACTTAATCTGCAATTCATCTATAGTATTAAAATACATGGTAAAAGAAAGTCGTGGGAGTGTCACACCATATTATTTTTACTATTTTACAAATTTCTCCATTTTTTGATGACAAATTTATGTGATTGTATTACCGCATAGTGTAATTTTCGTCCATTTTGAATATCAATTGTTTTAAAAAAGTTCCTTTGCCTTAATAATTTAAAAATTTTAGTTTCTTTCTTTCTTTCTTTTTTTCTTTTTCTTTTTTTCCTTTTTTCTTCAAAAGAAATATTGATATTCAAAATCCATAAAAGATAGTAATTAAATTATTCATACAAAGAATATATTATTATTATTATTATTATTATTATTGTACAAAACATTAGATTTAAATGTACGTATAACAAATGATTATTCAACAATATTGTAAAACGTCTCTTCCTCCATTTTCACGTGAGATGGTCGATATGTAAAGACAAATGGTAATATTTAAATAATTTCGTATTTAAAGCAAAAAACGTGTAGAATTATAGATCGAAATCTAGATTTAATTAATTAAAAAATTCTTTGCCTTCATGTTATAATTTGATATTTAAAGAAAAAAAATAAATAAAAAGGTAAAGGAAGATATATTATTAATAATTAAAGTTAAATAACGTTAAAATGTAATAAAACTTTTATACATTTTATTAAAATAGTAAGAAACAAATTAGTATATCACATTTCAAATAAAAATAGGTTATTACTTTTATTCTAGATCCAAATTACAATTTACATTTGCATCGAGATTTTTTTTCAACTATTAAAAGCAATTTTTTAAAGTAAGATATTTTAAAAATTAAAATTGTCTCTTCTAATTTAAAAATATCTAATTTGCTTTTCTATTTATATTGTTTGAAGCACAATCAAGATCAGAAGTAATTAAGGTACTTGGATTTCATTTCTGTTTTCACATTTAAATTTAAATTTAAACCATTGTAAAACTGAGCCTTTTTTTAACAAGGAAATAAAATATTGCATGGACAGTATAAAAAAATCCACTAAAATTAATTAATAATACTTGTTATTATTTCTTTTTTAATTCTAGGGAATAAAAGGTGATTTTCTTTCTTTCATTCATTTTTTTTTTTTTTTCAAATTATAAATTAATGCAATAAAAAAATTAAAAGATTAAAGTTTGAAATTTCTAATTAATTTGTAACGACGCTTTCAAAAAAGGTGTTTTTAAAAAAGAATTATGGTTCAACGAAAATAAATCTTTTAAATTGTGATTTTTAAATCTTTCTCTACCATAGTCGCCCAGCAACGCTCCATATTTGCAGCCAATATCCTATTTTCTTGGTTTTCTTAAGAAACTAGGATATTTATTATTATTTTATTTTTTAAGGAAATTGTTTTTGCAAAAATTACAGATTTGTTTTCTTTTTCAATATTACAGAAACAAGGGAAAATAAAGATGCAAAGAATTGCATTCAAAATTTGAAGAAAGCTTAAGTATTTTATCATTATTTTCTTAAATATTTCCAGATACAGATGAAAATATTTATAACTTGAGTACGTCTGCTATTAAGTTTAAAAGTTGTAAAAAATGAAACTTATCAAATAGATTTTCTTTTATATAATATTCAGATGCAAAAGTAATATTTTTTAAAATTAGCTTTTTCTGTAATCGCGTCGTTAAACTATTTCAGTTACATTGCATAGGTGCCAACTTGTACGGTTTTACTTTACGGTTGCCAGTATTTTTTTTGTAACAAAGTTCATCATGTTTAATCGCAGGAAACTGCTGAAACAATTGTTAAAAATTTCTGTTTAAAATTCGCAGTAGAAAAAAAAAACCCGTACAAGTTGGCCGCTATGAAATTGCATCATACTTGTTTTAGATGCAGACACCAAAACTCTCTTAATCTCGTCAGCGAGATTACCCTCTTTGAATCTTTACAGCAAGATTACCTTTAATTATTTTTTTTATTACCAAATATAGACATTTCAGAAGATGTAGGGAGCAGAAAAACGATTCAGAATCAAATAGTAATGCAGGGTCGGAAATGCGATCCTAACTAGATAGGGGGGTTGTTAGGGAGTATAATTGTTAGGAATCTCATAACTTATTTTAAGCTTTTACTCTTTAAATGTCATGTCGCGATCACCATGTATTCATAGTTTTCATCCTAATACTTCTGTGAGTGGCTCTAGACAGTAGTTTTCCTGTGATAGCCCTAACCATTTAATTTTCGTCGATATAAAATCCACAGTATTTGACTACTCCCTCAGTTTCTTGTTTTAGAGTACTAGAAAACATCAGTCACCGTCATGCTATTTAACCCTTTGCGGGCCCTATCCTTTTAAAGCACTCTAAACAGTATTTCCAAAGTTGTAGACTCTTTTATTCAACTACCACCAATAATTTTGAGGGGTGATATTTCATACAGACAATGGAAGAACAACTTTCAAAGTGGTTAGGCAACCATTACAATGGAAATTAAGTGGTGGATATTTAACCCTCGCCATTTTGACCACATTTTGAAGTTGAAATTTAGTTAAGCCCGCCTCATTCAAAAAGTGCGCTAATTCGTCAGAGATAGCAAACGTAATGAGTGGAATGCTGCAACTTCTAAACAATACAAAAAGGCGTGGTGCTGGTGATATTCGCCAAATGTGCCAAGCGGCATCTGAAAGCAATTTTTCTGAAGTAACGCCTTGATCTTGGGGAAAGCGAGGGTTAAAAAGTTTCCCTAAATTCAGCAACACTGACCAGAGGAGTGGCATTAAATAGGTCTGGCAGAGCATTAAAATGTATTAAAAGATATCCGGTGAGTGACAATGCCTATCATTTATATGCTTATTTTAATATAAGTGTCTTGAATTCAATAAAAATTGAAACCAGAGTGTGCCTTTAATCAGAGCCTGATTAGGGGGGAAGCACACATTATCTCCGCTTTCACCGGAATATTTTTACAATTATTTCTTACTTCATGTCATAGAAATTCCACGCTTGGACGAGGAAATATTTTTTATAAAAAAAAAATGAACGGTGTAAAACAATCCAATTTACTCACCGTTATTAGACACCAGAATTCTTTTAAAATAATTTTTAATGAGAATTTTCTGTTTATTATAGCAGGAAAGTATTTGTTAAAAAATAACGGTGTAAGTATAAATAATGTGTGCTTCCCCCTTAATCAGGCTCTGCCTTTAATCAAGAATAAAAGAGCTAAAAATTCCGCTATCTCGTTAGGATTGCCTTTCCGAACCTGCATTGCAATATAATTACGAATCGTCTTTGTGTCTTTTATATCTCCTGTAAGTTTGTTGCGCTGTTAACGAATCACCCTTATATCTTTACATTCCATGTTATGTTATAAATAATAATACCTTTTAAAGACATTTTTAATTATTTCTCCACTATGATAAAAGGCCATATGAGATAATGCTTCCGGAACTGAAAAATGTATATATGTATACGGAAACTGCGTATTACAATGAAAATATAACACAAATTAAAATCTTTAAGATGTTGCGAATACATTTATAAATCGTACGATACTAAAGTGACAACATTTTTTCAAAAAGTTTTCACGATACGAATGAATAGAATTATAATTCAAAAAACTATTTTAATATATTGAATGTAAGATTTCAGTGTAAATATATCATTTCCATTATATATTTCTCTATTATATTACAATGTAACAAACGATCTAAATTTGAAATTAAAGAAGTATATTGTTTCAATATACAAACTAATTAAGTTGAAAGTAATATATAACGATTTCGTTATACACCGATCCTTTAAATAAAGTTTATCATCACAGATTACATTTCTCTTTCGAAATCCTAACAAAGTATTCTATTCATTATTATAATTTATAAAAATATCATAAATTTCAATTAAATTTATAATTAAAAATATAAAATTGATCTTCATTGTTTTTCAATATTTACACTGAATAAACACTTCCAATCATTAATAATTTGACTTTCTTTTTCATATGTAATTTTAATTTAGTATACATAAATAAAATAAACACAGTTCCTTAAAATTAAAATTTATTTAGCTTACTTTTTTTTATTATTATTATCTTTGGAACTATGCGAGAGTCTGACTTCTAAACTTAATTTATAACTGCAGGGATAAAATTTATATTTTCGCAATGTGATAACTTTCAATCACTTGATTTCACAATGAAAAACGAAAAAAAAAAATTATAATAATGTAAAAGACACGTAATTTTATAAATAGCTTAATTTGATAAATTTTGAAATAAATATATTCTTTTAATTACGAAGATGCAGATATAAAAGAAGGATATTTTAATTAATTTCTAACAATTAAAATGACCACTGATGTGCATGCTGATAAGTATACTGATATGTATACATTTTAATAGAAAATGTTTCCAGGTTCTTTAATTGATCCCGGAGCATTTTTCGCCCCGCCTGTTTTTTATACCACTTTTTTATACGAATATTTTTTTCTTATTTTATCTTAGTGATATACATTAAAAACATATTTCAGGCGGAGCTAAAAGTGCTCTGGAATAAATTAACCTTTTGCCGGTCCAATTAATTTCACTCCTCTGGTCAGTGCTTCCAAATTATGGACTAATTTTATTCAATATCCACCACTAAATTTTAACTGTAACGGATGGTTAATCACTTCGAAGATTATAAATTCATTAATATTTGCCAACTTAACCCGGAAGATTGTTAGTCCCGCCCCTTTCCGACTATTTTTTCACACCAGTCTTTTTTTAGAGTACTTTTCTTATTATTTAATCGTAAGTATATTTGAAAAGAATTACTCTAAAAATTAAGTGGTGTACAAAAAGGGGCGGGAACTAACAATCTTCCGGATTAGGTTGGCAAGTATGGTTCATCAAATATATCAAGTATCATTCGCCAAATTTGTTGGTGGTAGAGGAATAGGGATCCCTAAATTAGGGAACACTGTTTAGACATAGCCTCCTAAACTAGATGCCCGTTGCGTGGCTCGGAAACTTGGCAACAGTTCAAACGTTAGACAGCCCCACCTGGTACAGATTGCGTGACTTTTTTATTCAACAGCCAGCAAAAATTTTTAAAAGTGGGATTCGATATGTATAAAAGGAGAATAGAGTCGAAGAAATGTCGATTATATATATATATATATATATATATATATCATATATCACTTCTTAAAGTTATTGGTGACAGTTGAATAAAAAAGTAGTGCAATCTGTACCAGGTGGTGCTGTCTACCGTTTGAACTGTTGCCAAGTTTCCGAGACACGCGACAGGCATCTAGTTTTGGAGGCTATGGTTTAGAGCGCTTATGGTTGCAAACTTAAGCACGTTTTGGCTACTGGAAATTTTTAATATATATATATATATATATATATATATATATATATATATATAATTTTATTTAAACAGTGAAAATCGTTACAGTCTGCTAATTGAATAAAATAAATAGTTCAATTAAATTTTTCCGGTAGTAAAAAAGGCCAAGTTGGCAACTATGAGAGCTCTGTAGAGTGTTAAAACATAGACATAAGTGTTAAGACACTACTAAACTAGATGCTTGTCGCGTGGTTCGGAAACTTGGCAACAATTCATTCGGCAGACAGCGCCACATGGTATAGATTTCTCGACTTTTTTATTCAACAGACACCAAAAATTTTTGAAAGTGGGATTTGATATAAATAAAAGGAGAATAGAATCGAAGAAACGTCGATTATATATATCATATATCACTTCTTAAAATTATTGGTGACAGTTGAATAAAAAAGTCGAGCAATCTATACAAAGTGGCGCTGTCTACCGCTTTAACTGTTGCTACGCTTCCGAGCCAGGTGACAGGCATCTAGTTTAGGAGGCTATGGTTAAGACCGGCAAAGGGTGACGGCACTGGGCAATTCTGCAAAATCAAATGAAATCAATGTTGCCAATTTTTATAATTTATTGCGGACCATATTTAGCCCGGCCTATATTTCACACCACACACACACACACACAAAAAAAAAAAAAAAAAAAGGTATAAAGAGAATGCATAACTAACAATACTCTGGAATAAATAATAAATTGGCAACTTTTAGAAATGCAAGACAATAAGCTCTATTCTTTTTTTTCGAATTTTTGTTCCTTGATGCAATTTAGTACTAATGTAATTGTGCTTTTGCTAATTTTATTATTAATTTAGTTGTTTTTATTTTAAATCAATTTATAATGTAAAAATACGATAACCTTCAAAATATAGTTTAAAACTAGTGTGTTTTAACCATCACAAAACTTTCTTCTATATTTTCTTATACAAATTCACGCAGCTCTATTCTTTTTTTCGAATTTTTGTTCGTTGATGCAATTTAGTACTAATGTAATTATGCTTTTGCTAATTTTATTATTAATTTAGTTGTTTTTATTTTGAATCAATTTACAATGTAAAAATACGATAACCTTCAAAATATAGTATCATGATGGTCAAAACTAGTGTGTTTTGACCATCACAAAACTTTCCTCTATATTTTCTTATACAAATTCACGCATTACAATTTTTTTTTTTTTTTTTTTTTATTAGGAATACAGAAATTTTTCGTTTCAGAGAGATATTACACTAAATATCCAGCAGAAATGAAATTTTATCTTGCAGATGAGATCCTTCCCGTTTTCACGAAAAACAGCAGTACAGCACAGCCACATACCGGCGGATATGCACTCATTTCAATCAGCATAATGTCGCTTAATGGCCTTTTCATATGACGAGTTTTGTTCGATTATACGCAATAAAACTTGAAATGTTGCCTTCCCTTATATCCCGGAAATCGATGTGTAGCAGCACCACCTGTTGAGCAATTGACACCAAAAGTTGGCATAAAATAATTTATGTCAAGGTGCATTTATATATAAATTTGTATGCAATTCTGTGCAGTAGATCCTGACATATAATGTTCCATTGAATTGCAGAAATGAATGTATAGCAGTGCGAACTTTTGAGCGTTCAACACCTAAAGTTGACAAGCACTAACTTATGTCAAGGTGTATCTGAATATAAATGTATATGCAATTTCTTGTGGTAGTTTCTGAGATACAGTCGCTTCAAAATTTTTGTCACACATACACACACAGACAGATATTTTCTAAAAGTAGTCAAATCATGTTCAACCTCTCAAAACGTGTAAGTCTATCGAAAAGTAGAAGACGAAAAGTTTTTGAATCCAATACTTTCTTCTACTGAATATAGAAGAAAGTGAAAATTTGCGGTAGTGTAATTTTATTTATGTAAATAAATGATCAGCTTTATTAACAAGAAAAAAATAATAATCACATATTATTAAATACAGTCATCTTCTTTTAAAATTAAACATATTAATTTTATTTGGGAATGAAATATTATATTTCTTTATTAATTTAATCACCGTTATTTCTGGTAGATAACCCGCAGGTAAGATGGGTCATTCCTCTACCTGAAATTTTATTTAATAGAGAAATCTATACTTTTGCGAAGGTCGTACAAATATAAATTTATTTATCAATTGGAATTTCTGGTGCGAAACTGGATTATATAACCTGCGGGGTATCTACCAGAAATTACGGTATTTTAAATCTGTTATTAATTTTATTTTAATTTAAATAGAAGGTAAGTTTTGCACATTATAGTAAATTATTTTAAACTATCATTATTCCCTGTAGAACAGAATTTAAGTAAATATATATTCTCTTAATTCTCTTTTAAGAAAAAAAAAAAGAAAGAAATTTATGAAAATATAAACATAAACTTAAAAAGAAGAAGAAGAAGAAGTAAACTAAGTTACAAATCATAAGAATTTTTCTTTAAAACATTTTCGAAACGATTACTCTATATAGTTTCGAAAATTTCTAAATGTTATTGAACAATTTATTATTGAAAAACGTAAAAATACATGAAGAGTTGAATAAAACTTTTGTTTATAGAAAAGATAAATTGATTTACAAATAAGATAACCCCATATTCTAAGAAATCGAATTTCAAAAATGATTATATTCTGCATAAATTTGCGACGAGCTATGAATGACCTAAAAAATTTTTGTCAGTATGCCATTAATTAAAGTAGCACAAAAAATTAATTAATTAATTAAGACTTATAAATATTTGTTCTGTTGAAATTAACAAAATATTAAGGAGCATTAAATATTAATTTAATCTTTTTATTAATAACATTAATTAAAATTCATACTGTTCTTTTATATTTTTAATGGGAACAAAATACCTTGTTTATCTACTGAATGCTACATGTAATTAATATTTATATTCAATTAATTAGTTTATAAATGCTGAAAACATAAGAACGTAATTCATAACTTAATTAAGTTTGCATTTAAGAGTGTGTGCATCTTTTATACGAAAAGAAGATTATTATTATTATTATTATTATTATTACAGGGATGGAACACGGGCGCAGATTTCATACCACTATCGATGTAAGAAAATTTTCTACTTGTTAAATCAACGATATTATAAGTAGAGAAATTTCTTAAACGGATTCCGGTATGAATTCTGCGCCCGTGTTCCATCCCTGTTATTACTATTATACTAAAAATGGGGATTGAAATTTTAATGAAAAAAAAAATATATATATATATATATAAATATTATAAAACGCACAGTATAAGTAAATGTAAACTAATTAATAACTAATTAAAATTTCTAAAAATTGTATTTCTTATATTTTATTTTAGATATATTAATAAATATAATTTATATAAAGTTATTTAAGCTGATAATATTGTACACTTTTCAACAAAAATTGAAAAATATTATGACTCTGGTCTATCTGTATATTATTTTGTATTTTAGAGCTTTAACTTCTGTAAATATTTATAAATATTTTCAATTATATATTCAAAAATCACACAAATAGCAGTTTCAGTTGTTTCGCAAAAGTTTAGCGTTTCTAACTCTTTCAGACAAAGTTGATTAGGATCCCCCGTTAGTGTGTCCGTCTTCGTTAATCCACGCTCTAATTTCAGTTAATATTTATAGAATATTTGAAATTAATATATATGTTATTCAAGATTACTGCGGCATGTTCTCTGTAAAAAAAAAAAAAAAAAAAAAAAGCAGCTTAACTAGCGCATCTGGTTTGAGTACAGCGATTCATAAAACACTTCCGATGCATTACTGTCTTAAGAGGAATTTCTAAGGCATGCTTTTACATGCATATTTTATCTTGCGTGTCGCAAATCTTTACACAAGATAACGAAATTATTATATATTATCACGATAAACAAAATTATTTTTGCCTAAAAAAAGAAAATAGGATTAACATAATTTATCGATTTTCAAAGTTGGTATAATACATTATGAGATGTAAAGGGATATTAGTTAAAGTGAATTTTCAGTTTTATGGGGATTTTTTTTTTAAGTATAATATATACTAGGGGAGCGTGGGGCCAGTTGTAACAGTTTTTTAGAAAATTAAGTATATTGTGAAATGTATTTAAATTTTCCTGTTTAGAATTGCTGTTTTCCATAGCATACATAGTCATCCACCATATTCATTAAAAAAAAAAAAAAAACCTTTCGTTAATGTTGCTAGTTTTAGCACAGAAAACTTTTTTTTAAATTATTTGCCTGTTAAAATTTGCCCCGGATTTGGGGCAAATTGCACAGCTGCCAATATTTTAATTTATTCCGGAGTAATTTTAGCCCCTCCTCTATTTCGTACCACTTATTATTTAAAAGTAATTTTTTTCTTATTTTATCGAAGTTATGTATTGAAGATAATTTTTCTATAAATAAAGTGGTGCGAAATAAAGGCAGGGCTAAAAGTACTCCGGAATAAATTAAAATATTGGCATCTATATAAATGCAACTCACTTTAGGCAAATTGTAACGCATACAAAGGGAATCCTAACAATAAAACGACAATGTTTCAAAATGATTTTTTGTTATGAATCGTTTACTAATTTAATAAAAAAGGCAATTAATAACTACTAGCAGGCTTTGCCCGCTTCACTGGCCACTAAATTTAAAGGAAACTCTTTTCTATATAGCTTTATAAAAATAAAATAAAATAAATTACTGAAATTGTTCAAAAGCTCGCTCCAGGTCCCTGCTGCATTCGGCAGCGATTTGGTCATCCACTGCAACTCGGGCGCTTGTCCCTATTACCTGCGACAATAGTTTACCAATGAGCTTCCATTTAGGTGCTTATTATATAACAGTTTCGAAATAGATAGTATCGAAAAAATTGGAGTTTCCCTTTTATATTTGAATCCCAGTTACATGTGAACAACACTATACGTGTTGTTCACATGTAACTCGGACTGGGCTCAAATGTAACTGGGTTTAGACAACATAATATTTGCTTTTACGTTATTTCACTTAGAACAACATATATGACTTTCATTAGGCCTATACTTGAGTATGGTTTCCCGGTTTATTGTTGTGCATCCAAAACTAACCTTAACAAGTTAGAACAAGTTCAATTAAGTGCTGCCCGAATTATCACTGGTTTGAGACATAGCTGTCCTTCTGAAATTGTTCTTTTTGAGGCTGACTTACAGCCGCTCCATACTAGAAGACAAGCTGGCCTTGTTAAGTACTATAATAAACTCTCTAGTTACGGCCTCTGCAACAAGACCTCCACATACCTTAACACCTGGAGTAATCATCAAAGATTAAAGAGGAACAGCCCTTTCAGTCACGCCGCCTCTCTTCAACTACCTAATTGTAATGTTGAACCCAACTCACTACACTGCTGCTTGAATCCTGCAGAAGGACTCCCCAGGGTTCACTTTCACTTTAACTTACGCTCTCATGTTAACAAGAAAGACTACATCTCAGAACATCTTAGACAATTGACCTTGGATAACCTAAGCCACATTCCTAATAATGCCATTAAAATCTTCACCGACGGTAGTAAAATTGACAACCTAGCAGGTAGTGGCATATATATTGAAACCCCTCACGCCAACTTGACTCTTTCTCATCGTAATCCAAATTACTGCTCTGTCTTCAGAAGTGAATTGAAATGCAATAGACCTGGGACTAGAAGCTATTCTCTCTGAAGAGGATTATGGTGACCTATGGATCTTGACTGATAGCCGTAGTTCTCTTCACCATCTTAGTAATTGGATTCTTGTGGGCGACAAGGTCAGCACCTCTATACTGCTTAAATTAAAGCTCTTTTCACAAAACCATGACGTTCATTTGCAATGGATACCTTCACACGTGAATCTCCACGGGAATGAAATGGCTGATAATCTTGCTAAGGAGGGTTGCAGGATTTCTGCAACTCCCTACTCCGCACTTACTTTTCAGGAGTTATACTCCCGGGAAAATTTAAAAATCTCGGAGGAGTGGAAAATTCCCCCACCCATAATTGGTACAAGGGCTCAAAACCGGGTTTGTCCCTTGACCTCCCGTGTGACAGACGTACCCGAACTGTACTGTCAAGACTCGCTAGCGGTCACATCAAGTGCCTCACTTTCATCGAGGGCAGGAAAACCTTCGCCACCTGCACCAAGTGCCAAAATCATCAGGCTTCTCCTGAGCACCTTTTGGAATGCATGGGACTCTCTCAGGAGGATCTTTTCATCAATCCTCTTCTTGTCTTTGACTTTCTAACTGTCAACGAACTCGTGGATCTTGTCTGACTCCGTCAGACAAAGAGGATAAGCAACAACAACAACAACAACACGTTATTTCATATGTTTATTTTGTTTATCCAAACAACCATTAAATGACAGCAATTTCACGCCAAATATTACAATATGCTGTGACCGGCTACGTCTGTCGCATGAGACAATTAATTTTTTGTGTTTATATATAATTCATGGGTTGTAAACCTGATAGTACAGCCTTAATATTGTTCTCTTTGGCGGCTTTTGAATTTTTGTCACCATTTTAGACTTAATCCATTGTAACAATAAGACTTAATCCCTTGTAACAATATGCTATGAGCGCTATTTCTGCCGTTTTTTAGACAACTAATCTTTTTATGGTTATATATATTTCCCATTAAACATATTTTTATTTATTTATTTAAATATTAATTTGAATTTTTCAAATATTTCTGTTCGACAGCGTGCAAGTGCAGTAACACACAGAGGCTCATTTGTTTGTATGATAAATTAGCATAGTGATTATTATATAAAACTAGTATATTGTGGCCACCACACGACTTTCTACTATATTTTCCTACACAAATTCACTGAGTAACAATATTAAAAAAAAAAAAAAAAAAAAAAAAAACGATATTTTTTCAGATTTTTTTCGTTAAAAGTAAAAAAAAAATCGATAACTTTGTTTTAAATTATCACATATTTATAGTTCAACCATTGACGAGACCTTTCGAGTTCAAGGTATTGACGAGA
This sequence comes from Salticus scenicus, assembly GCA_963930645.1. NCBI lineage: Eukaryota > Metazoa > Arthropoda > Arachnida > Araneae > Salticidae > Salticus > Salticus scenicus. Next base: position 237,590,409 of record OZ005653.1, on the reverse strand, counting down.
CCTTTCGAAAGATGCCCATCTTGAAAATTTACCTCCCCCCCGGAGGTACTTCCCCCCAGGAGGGGGGAAGCGATGCCCCCACATGCACATTTTTTTTCCTAATTAACTAAATTTTACAATCACAGGTTAAGAATAACTCTCATTATGTACATTTATACGAAATTTTGTCCTATATACTGCCATGTTAAAAATTTAGAAAAAATACGATCACCCCGCCACCTGTTGAGCGATTGATCCAGAAATCTAATCAGCACCGGTTTATGTCAGGGGCCATCTAAATACCAAGTTTGGTTAAATTTCGAAAAAAAAAAAAAAAAAAAAAAAAAAAAACGTTTTTTTTTCTAAGTTTTTTTTCGTTAAAAGTAAAAAAAAATCGATAACTTTGTTTTAAATTATCACAGATTTATAGTTCAACCATTCATTTTAAAGGTATTCACGAGACCTTTCGAAAGATACCCATCTTGAAAATTTGCTCCCCTCGAGGGGGGACTTCCCCCCCAGGGGGGGTGGCGAGGCTCCTACACATACAAAAAAATTTTCCCAGTTGACTATCTCTATTATAAATAATTCTTGTAAATTTCATAATGATTACTAAAAAATAATTCTTTTTATGCACATTTATACAAAATTTTGTCCTATATCACCATGTTAAAATTTTAGAAAAAGCGGAATGGCAACGCAACCTGTAAGACAATTTTTACCAAAAGTTGATAGGCACTAATTTATGTCAAGGTGCAACTACATACAAATTTGTATGAAATTCTGTGCAGTAGTTCCTGAGATACAGTTGCCACAAAATTTTGTCACACACACACACACAGACAGACAGACATTTTCTAAAAATGGTCAAATCGTGTTCTACAGCTCTCAAAACGTGTAAATCCATCAAAAACCCGAGGTCGAAAATTTTTACGAATCCAATACTTTCTTCTATTGAATATAGAAGAAAGTAAAAATAAATAAATAGGTAAACATTATCGTGTTACACAACTGTATTATGTCGCTCCATTGGCGGATTTTGAATTTTTGTCGCCATATTAGCGATGGATTTTTTTTTTTTTCTTTTTGTATGAAAAGGGGAAGACTATTTTGCTAATAATTTTATCAGACTCTTTTTTGTTTATACATAAGAATCCTTTATATTCTGCTTATATTTTTTATGGTTTTTAGGTTTAAAATAGTGCTTGTTGAAATAAATATCCTATGTTTAAAACTGCATTTGTTCTGTAAATTTTGTGTAAAAATAAATCATTTATGTTTTTATATATTTGATGCGCTACTTAGATTAAAATGGCTGTTGCTATATTAAACTTCTTGTCGAAAAACCTTCGGTGTACTTCAACACCAAAATTTAAAAAATCGCCCAGCAGGATCTGTTAATGAAACTGATAAAATAAAAATATGGTTCATGGAGTTGAAATAATCTATTTAAAAAAAACTTTTAAAACCGAAATTATTAATGTATCGTATCACATACATAGATATAGTAATAATATATAGATTGATCATTGGGGAGAAAAAAGTGATTCCTTTTCACTCGGGAAAAGACGGCGATTTTACCAAAATATGGCAGTCTTTCCCCGAGTGAATACACACGGGAATACGCACGAATGTTTTAGCAAATAAAATTCATGAATAATTTATTTACTAAAGGTGAATGAAAAACTCCAGATATAGTTTCAAATTCATTCTTCTTTTTTTCCTTTTTTCCTTCAATACCACTTAATGGCTGATTCCAAAGCTTTTTTTTCGGCATCAAAAATCTTTGCACGATAATATGGGGATGATAGATCTATATATATTATTATATCTATGATCACATAAATCTTTTCGAAGATAGAATAAAACTTAATTTGAAAAAAATAATAATAACTTTTGTTTATTAGCCAAAATAATTGATGAAATTTGAAATGCAAGTTGATCTTGTGGGGTACAGGCTGTATATTATATTTTTGTGTTCGTGAGAGAAAATTTAAAAGAATTTGAAAACTGCAATTTTTAATCCCACTTAAAAATCATGTGACTTAATGTGAAGCAGATTTTTCATTTTTTTTCTCCTAACTGTTTCCATCATAGAATAATAATAAAGGAAGAAGGAGCACGCCAATACTCTAATGCTTACAAACCCCTTCTAGTGAAATGCCAGCGGAAGCTACTTTTGCTCCTCTCAACCTTGAAGTAGGGCACCCATCCTCAGCGCATTTATCGCTATTGTTGTGGGTGCTGCCTCGCAGACTGATTAACAGAGAGACGAGACGATTCAAAAATCTCGCCAACAAGTCGCCAACCAATCAGATGGAAGCACTGTTACAACCCTATACCCGGCATTTCTGGATTTTACAAACCGAAACCAAAACACGTACGCTCCTTCTTCCTTTATTATTATTCTATGGTTTCCATACAATCTTCTGCTGTTGCCACCTAAAATTCATACTTTAATTAATTTTAAAAAATCTAATTGTCCGATTGATAAGCTGTTTAATGCATCGGATTTACAAAAATTTTCCCTTTCATTTGGTATCTTATTTGTAACGATGCGACTGATATTTCTAATTTATTTTCTGATCTTTCTGATTTATTTTCCTCATTTTAAATAAATGTACGTTTTTTTTTTCTTTTTTAATTGTTATTATTTTGTCGAAAAAAAATTGGCAACAATTAAATTATGGATAAAATGTTAAAATTTAAATGGCTTATTTTTCAGAAATTAGAAGGTTATTATTTTCACATTTTAATTAATTAAGAAAAAACTAATCAAAAATTCGAAAATCTGACTTCGATGTGCACAATGACCCTTCGGGGGGCACCTTTGTGGTAAATCTCGTGACTGTCCGAGCTACCGTTTTCGAGAACAGTGAAATATACAAATATTGCTAACTTAATAGTATAAGAATATCAAATTATAACCTTCTTGGTATAGTAACAATGAATTATATCAAATGGATTCCCATATAACAGTGATCTTCCCGCTTCGCTCCCTGGGACCTCCTGGATTCTTCCCGGAAGAATCCAGGAGGTCCCAGGGAGCGAAGAGGGAAGATCACTGTTATATGGGTTATAGTAAAATTAAAATTAAATTAAAGATAAAATCAACATAGAAGCCGATCTTAGTCAGACTTGAAATTAATTCAAGCAAATAATATTTTGTTCATTTCATGTTTTAATGTGTGATCACATTTTGCAAATTAAGCATTATACCCATTCTTCTACCACAGAGAGGGTTTAGCAGAGCTCGAATTCTCCGCTCTTTTTTCAGGACTTTCTAACTGATGAGGAATTTCTGCTTTTTTTTCTACCTCTTTTTTTATGCAATATTCTCTAATTCGTGACTAAATCGTGAATATAATTCGTGATTAAATAATCACAGCATTATAATATAAAAACACAAAAAATATTTCTGTATAAATATAATAGCGACAAAGGAGCAGAAAACTATTTCCTTTCTGAAAGTTTCCTGAAAATGGGCGGCGACTTCGAGCTCTGGCTGTAGGCATTTCCACAAACCACTTCTCTAACATGTTACAACTTGCCTCATCCTATGATTTTGTACATTTTGTTTATTTATGAAAAAAATATATATATATGAAAAATTAAACGCGCATTTTATAACTCAACACACAGACTAAATAAATAGCTATAAACATTTCGTTAAAGTATAAATTAACATACCTTTAATCAAAATTGACGACAAATTTTTTTCCCACTAACTAGCTAAAATGAAGCACATGTACAGAACCTTTTATTAACCATTTTTGTGGAGCACCAATTGTGATTACATTATAAAGTGCGTCATAAGAATTATGTTTATAAAAATATTTATCACTAATGTTACAAACTATTTCGTAAATTGCGTGTTACTTCTTACCCCGTGACAACTAGCCCCACGCTTCCCTACTTATGAAAATTTTGAATACATACACGGCTACAGAAAAGCAACAGTAATTGCAGTATTAAAGCTATAATATTTTTAATACATTCTCTTCAGAAATAGAGCTATGAATTGAGCTTTGTAAGGTTCCTTATTTTATATTTTTAACAAAATAAATTTTCATAGTTTTGCTATATTTAGATAATATTAAGGATCGCACAAAATAATCTGTTGTATGGCTTCTATTTAAATTGAAGAAAAAGTTATAAAAATATATGTTGAGAGTTTTCTACTATTACACTTAAAATCAAAATATTACTTAAGATGTCATCATGGTCGCACCATACATAAAAACTGAAAAATATATAAAAGTGTTAAACGATGGTGTATGTACACGTAGTGATGGTTGTGTTAGAATTAAGAGCAGTTTCTTGCGCTGGTGATCGATCAAGGTCTGTGACGAGAGACTTTTTTGGTTCCCGTTCAAAGGTATCCCAGCCAGATATCATGCATGATTCTTAGAAAATCACGGCAAATGACGAGGCTGACGAGTGCGACCTGGGATCGAATCTGGCATTTTCGTCGACCAGCTTCGAAAGCAGAAAAATTCTGTTTTAAATTAGCATTTGGAGGAATGTCATAGGTACCAGTTTTTAAAGTTTTTGGTTATCGGAAAAGTTTAATAAAATATTTTATATATTTTGACTTAGTTTCATTAATTACATAAAATAAAATTTCTTTTAAAATTTTCCTGCAGCCAAAAAGTTTAAAAGATGGCATCATGGAATAAATATATCCATCAACCTGTTATTCGTCCTTAGTACTATTTCTAATTTCGTTTTCTTCGCTAATATTCTTTAAAATTTTCCATCTCTTCGAAAGCTTAATTTTGAGAAAAAATAAAATACTATCAGTTTAAAAAATATATTGCTTAAGTTAAAACTATTTAAAATACTATTAATCATTTGATTAACAAAAATTCCACTAGAATTTTACATTCCCATTTTCAATCATTTAAAAGTTTTACGCAAAACGAGAAAACAGAAGAATGTGTTGTTGGTTTAAAGTTAAACTCCAGTGTATTGCATTACTAATATTATGATACAATAAAATACAGTATAGTTGTACTGTTAGTGTTGACAAATATAAGGACATTTTTACTCAGTTATCACCGAGAATTTTGAGGAGAGATAATACATAACAGACGATTTGATATACATTACCAGAGCCTGATTAAGGGGGAAGCACACATTATTTATACTTACACCGTTATTTTTTAACAAATACTTTCCTCCTATAACAAACAGAAAATTCTCATTAAAAATTATTTTAAAAGAATTCTGGTGTCTAATAACGGTGAGTAAATTGGATTGTTTTACACCGTTCATTTTTTATAAAAAATATTTCCTCGTCAAAGCGTGGAATTTCTATGACATGAAGTAAAAAATAATTGTAAAAATATTCCGGTGAGAGCGGAGATAGTGTGTGCTTTCCCCTTAATCAGGCTCTGTACATTACCATAGCTGCCAAGTTTTTTAATTTATTCCGGATTGTTGCTAGTCCCACCCCTTTTTCACACCGTAATCTTTTTAGAGTAATTTTCTTCATATTTAATCGTAATTATATATTGAAAAAAATTTTTCTAGAAAGATTCCGGTGTCAAAAAAAAGGGGGGGGGGGGGCTAACAGCATTCCGGAATAAATTAAAAACCTTGGCAGCTATGTACAGTCAGCCAAAAAAAACACGCCACCCTCCACCTAATTTCGCCGTAAATTAGTGTAGAAACATGCGGCTGGTACCTATCGATCTGTAATAACGTCTAGTTTTTAATGGTGTAGTCAGATTTTGCTTAAGGGGTCATCTACATATTAAAACACGTACAAACTTCATTTTTTTTCAATGACGACCCCCATTCTTGACCCCATATTCAGATTTCGAAGATCAAGGCAGTTCGGAAAACACACCTTTTTATATACTTTAAATCAATTCTAAACAAAGTTACACGTGAAAATGTGTTAGGGGACCGTCTATACATTTAGAAAAATTAAATCGTGATCTACCACACAATATACATTATTTATTAAATTTCACACCGGAAAAAAAGTTCAGAAATGTTAGTTATAAAATAAAAAACGATTCAAATTCGCAGAACTTTCTGAGTTAGCTTATGAATTTAAAGATTTTTATTGGTTTCAATTTATTAAACATTGAATAGTTAAATACAAGACTTATAGCTTGAATCATATGAACCCTACAATGTTTAATTACAAAAATCTAGATACCAAGGTAAAAGAACAATAGTAATAATGATAATAATATTAATAGCGGTTAAAAAAAAAAAAAAAAAAGTGTTTAATATTTAAGAAAAAGAATTATCTACTTCTTAAAAGCAAAAACTGTTTTATTTAAGAGACAAAAATTTAAGTTAAAATACATATATAATAAAATATATATATAAAATACATATACAGAAAAAATATATAAAAACAATTAAAATCTACTAACTAACAATTATTATCTACTTCTTGTTGGGTATATTTTTATTTTATACAGTAAGCCTCACATGAAAGTGTTACTATAAAGATTTACATTTAATTTTAGGCGTGCAAACCAACAATAGATAATATACAAAAATATAGATAACAAGATTTAAATTAAAATCTGAGAAAGGATATTTAACATTTTCGCGACCACTGACGTAGTTTCACGTCATTTTGAAATCTGTAACTCCTTCAGTGGGCGTTTCTTTCACAATTTGTGTGTTACGATATTTCTTAAGAATATTCCTTATATTCATATATAAATAAAAAAAATAGTATGAATACAAATACTTTCACTAGAAAGAGTATAATTATTATGTATATCCATATGAAAAGAAATACGGATATAGAAAAAACGGTTTCCTATTGCCTAGAACGAGTATTCTCCGTTCTGCAGTCGTCTACTGTACTTGAATTCTTAATTTTAAATGTGTAAAATCTATATCTTTAAAAGTAATAAGACATGTTAATTTCTTTTAAATTCTTTTTCCGTGATAAATGTGACGCCAGTTTTACGCCGTGATTAGAATAATAGAAAATAAATAATATTGCGCTTTGTTTCAATAATAGATATTAAAAACTTAAAAAAAAAACACTTTATTATTCAGTATTAAAAAAACATTTAATAAAAATTTTATATTTTATTATGTTACGTCATGCGATAAAATAAATAGCATAAACTGTAGAGTAATCGAATGCGAAAATGTCACAACAAGATTAAAACAGAAAATTTGTTTTAAAAAATCTGATAAAAGTTAATAAAAGTCAATTATATTAATTTAAAAAAAGGAAAAAAAAAAAAAAAAAGTATTGTTCACAGCACATTGCTCTTTTTTAAAATAATAGTCCTCGTCTTACTGCGTTTTTTTACCGTCGTGATACTTAACTTGAGGTGTACGAATCGTAGAATATTCAAGTTAAAAACAAAAGACAAAAGGGACAAAATGGAATTTTAGCAGTGAGAAACTGGGAAACGTTATGTAATATTTAAGAACAAAGACTTGATATTTCAGAATCGAGTATAAACCTCTTTGGGACGGAAGCCACGCCTTTACACAGTTTTTCTACAACTTTACATTATAAAACAAAATTATTTTACATACTTCCAATTAAATCATTTAAATTTTATCTTCAGCATTCGATGTAGTAAATGCCATTGACATTTATGCATACCAGCGTCACATAGAGAGTCATATACGAATAGAGAAACTAGTTTTTTTCTAATGTTTCCGCAATAAAGAGGCGGGGCTTCATTTCTTTTGGAAATTTTTTCACAATCTCTCGCTTGCATTGCGATAATTTTATAAAAATGATCCAATTTGTATCATAAACATCGAAATGTTGCTTAGAAAACAATTAGAATAACATTAAGGTAAATTAAAATAGTTTATCGTCAAAATATATACAGATATTTACTCACAAAGGATACAAATTATTATAAGTGACGGCCCCCTAACAACACTAAAAAATAAAATATCACTGTAACTCAAAAAATAATGTTAAGAACGAGTTGTAAATTTGGAAACTTATGTTTTTGATGATGCCCGTTCAATTTATGCAAAAATTAACATAGGTCATAATTCATAATTTTTTCAAATATGAAATTATTTATAATTTTCATATTTCAAAAAAAAATTTTTTATCAAAAATATGCATGGAATTTGTTTGGGTGACTTCATTCTATCATATAAAAAAAACAGAATTTGAATATCATAATTATTTTGGAAGATATGAATTAATGTTTGCCACATTCATTTAACATTAGCGCCCTCATAGTTTGACAGCTTATAACTCTGTGAAGAATTGAGCAAAATATATAAACTATACCATTTTCCGCGATGATTTTGTCCAATGAATTCAAATAAATTATAAAAAATGGGGGTTACCATTGAAAAAAATGAAGTTGATGCCAGTTTTAATATGTAGACAACCCCTTAAGCAAAATCTAACTATATCATTATAAACTAGAGGTTATTACAAATCGATTGGTACCAACCACATGTTTCTACGATAATTTACGGCGAAATTAGGTGGAGGGGGGGGTGTTTTTTTTTTTGGCTGACTGTACATTACACTTGCCAACATACTAATTAATATTCAGTAGTCTTGTTAGTCCCACACTTTTTCTCACACCAGTAAATTTTTAGAGTAATATTCTCCAAATGCATTTACGATTAAATAAGAGGAAAAATATAACGGTGTGAAGAAGAAGGCGGAGCTAACAATACTACGGAATATTAATTAGTATGTTGGCAAGTATGTATACATGATAGACGTTTTATCTTTAATGTATTTAAGCAACTACTACAATTAAAATTTGATGGCGGATATTGAATTAAAAAAATCCCTAAATTTGGCATCTTTGTGTACAGAATTACTAAGTTCCTTAAATTATTCTGGAGCACTTTGAGTCCCGCCTTTATTTGACACCACTTAATTTATAAAATAATGAAATATTCTTATACAACAAATGGTATGAACAAAAATGTGGGACTAAAAATGCTCCAGAATAAATTGAGGAACTTGGCAATTTTGACTTTCTACAAACGAAAGGACAGCTTTATAAAATTTTGTACATAAAATAAAACATGTAAAAATATAGTTCGAAATCTTGATTTGAACTAAAGAATTACCTATTTGTCTTCATATTATACCTTGACATATAAAGTCAAATAAAATATTATATATACATTATATCATAGCCTCCTGAACTAGATGCCTGTCGCGTGGTTCGGAAACTTTGCAACAAATCAATCGGCAGACAGCGCCACCTGGTATAGATTGCGCGACTTTTTTATTCAACAGCTACCAAAAATGTTTAAAAGTAGGATTTGATATATATAAAAGGCGAATAGAATCGAAGAAACGTCGATTATATATATCATATATCACTTCTTAAAATTATTGGTGACAGATGAATAAAAAAGTCGCACAATCTGTACCAGGTAATATTGTCTACTGCTTGAACTGTTACCAAGTTTCCGAGCCACGCGACAGGCATCTAGTTTAGGAGGCTATGATTATGTGAATACACGAAAGCAGCAACTTCTGTATGGCTATTCGAGAACCTAGAGTCCAATACTTACATCTGAGTGACTTCGATTATTTTGAAGCTTGAAAGTACTTCTGGCCACTGCCAAACATCTGACTCTGCACGACAACATGAGAAAATATCGGAATGAGGAAATCAGGAATTGAATTGTCTGCCAGAAACAGAATAATGGAAAAAAAAAAAAAAAAAGAAAAAAAGAACGAAAAAGAAATATTTACTCCTTGACTTCGAATGTTTTGGCGCTTGGAAGCACCTGTTGGTAATGCCACGCATCTGCCTCAGTACAATAACATGAAAAAATAATGGGGTTACCACAAGGAAAATAACAAAAAATAATGGAATTAATCTACAATACATATTATAAACAGAAAGCAATAAAAATTTTTTTGCTCGTATGACATTTTACTGCTTGTCGATGTCTCTTTCTTGACTGTTTTTCATGCATGTTCTTTGTGTGGCCAGTGGCATGTATTTTGCTTTCACTTTCGTCACATTTGTGAGTGCCTATTTTATCCATGCTGAGCAACAGTGGTATATATTGCATATTTATATAAATTTTCGTTTACTAATAACCTCGGACTCGAGAAGCAGTGGGGACCTGGGCCGACTTTTTACCCAATCATAAATGATTTTTTTTTTTCAATTTCTTTTCTTAAGACTAAAAGTTACTGTTAGTGATTCATTTGAAAATACTGACCCGCTAGCGGGCGAAGCTCGTTAGTTATTATTATTAATTTCCGTGTGTTTCTTGACAAGTATAAGTTTATACTCTCCTTTCCAGCTGTCAATACGATTTTCACAATTTTTCTTTTCCCTCTGCATTTCTCCTTTCAGTATAAAACTAACATTTAATTATACGCTAATTTTTTTTTTAATATAATTTAAAGAAAATCAATGTTAAAAAGGGGTAAAAATGAAAAATGTTTTTGAAAAATAAACCTATTCATAGTTGCCAACTATTAAGATTTTTAGCTACCGGTAACTTTTAATAGAAATTTTTTATATATTTTATAAAATCAATACAACAGTTCATAAAATTAAAAGTTCTATAATTTTTTCGGGTAAAATTATGCATAAGTATTTTAAAAATCATTATTTAATTTTAAAAAGGAAAAAAAAAAGTATTATTTTAAATAATAGTGAGTAAATTAGTATATTATATTTCGATGAAAAATAGGTTTTAAACTTTTATTCTATTTTTTGAGATTCAAATTACAATTTTCATTAACACTATATTTATAGCGGATTTTTTTTTTTTTTTTTTTTTTTTTTTTTTTAATACTAAAACTAATATATATTCATGAGACATTGCTGAGAAATTAAAACTATTTTTTCTCAAAATAAAGAAAAAGAAAATCTCAATTAATTTTTTATATTCATTGTTAGAAATATGATCAAAATTTAAAGTAAGTAAGATATTTAGATTTCAAGTTATGTTTCTTTATTTCAATTTAAACCATTCTAAAGTTTGCCTTTTTATAACAAAATAATTACATGAACAGCATAAATAAACTTGAATTACATTTTACGATTTAAAAAGAAACTTTTTACCGCCTTGGTTATTATCCGTGAAAAACATACCAAGAATTAATTAATAATACTTGTTAATATTTCGTTTAGTCTAAGGAATCAAATTAGAAAAGAAAAGAAATTTTTCTAAATTATAAATTAATATTATAAAAAAAATACTTCATTAAAAATCGCAATTTAAAATAAAGTTTTTCAAAATTTTAAATTTTGATTTTTAGAAAGAGATGATTCTTTAACATAGTCACCTAGCAACGCAGCGCATTTACAATCCCATTTTTCTTCTTGTCAAGAATCTGAAACATTAAAAAAATAAATAAATAAATAAATAGAATTGTTTTTGCAAAAATTAAATATTTAGTTTGCTGTTTCAATATTACAGAAATGGCGAAAAATAAGAATTGCCTTTAAATTTAAAGAAATTTTAAATATTTAGTAAATATTATGACATATCTTGAAATATTTGTGTTTTTCTTTCAAAACTTTATAAAAAGAAAGCATAATGGAAAACTAAGATGGAAAGGCAGTTTTATAACGCTGTCAAATTATGCAAATCTACATATACAGTTTTGACCAAACACCACAAACTTTTCTTCTATATGATATTTTATAAAAAATTCACGCAATACAAATTGTTTAGTAAATTATTATTTTTTGAAATGGTTTTCCATGATGGATGCAGATGATTTTTATCTCAGAGAAGTATAACAGTAAATACCCAAAGAAAGTCAATTTTGTACCGACATATATTTAAAAAAAAAATAATAATAATAAAATAAAATAAAACAATCGATAACTTTGTTTTAATTATCACCGATCTATAATTCAACCATTCGTTTTAGATGTATTAACGAGTTCTTTTGATTCATACCCATTTTGAAAATTTTCGCTCCGGAGTACTTACCCTCCCCCCAGAGGGATCCTTGCTCCTACATAAACACACTTTTTCCCTCGCTAAATACTACTGCAAGGTGCCAACTTATCCGTCTTTTTGCTACCGAATATTTTTAATAAAAAATTTTAATAAGATTTTTTGAAGTTTTCTATGATTAAACTTGACGGATTTTTTTGCAAAAACGTAGTGGTGTTCAAAAACCGTACAAGTTGATACCTATGCTATTATCAAGTACAAAGGCCTGCGATGAAATTCTTTTCTTCAAGATAATGTGTTTTTCTTCTGTATTTTTCAGTGCTGATTAAGGAAAAACTATTCAAAATTTCGATAATGAACAGTTTGGACAAAAAATGGACTTGCTTGAGCTTAAAGCTCGCCTTTTTAAACTTCAATCTAAGTTATTTCCCGGAAATTGTGGGTAATGTGTGTGAAGAACAAAGATAGCTATTTCATCAAGACGTCAAAGAAATGTAGAAGAGGTATCAGGGACAATGGAGAGTTAACATGTTAGCAGATTATTGTTGTATGCTGCACAGAGAATTCCCACCCCCCTTAAGGCCATCAAGCCATGCACAAGAGACAAAGATCTAAGTAAAGAAACACGTTTAAAAGATAATGATAGCCTATTTTAATGTATTTTATATATAAATTTTGGAATTTATTACAGCCTCTGTGTGACATTTTCCAATCTTCATCCTTACTTTGTGAAAAATTACGTGACAGGAAGAAAAGACAAGCATTTCTGAATTCAACTTATCAAAACACATTAGAGATAACCAACACAATGAAAAATAAATAAATAAATAAAAATAAAATGAAAAGTTTGGTTTCGTAGGCCTGTGTATTTCATATAAATTTTACAATTATTCATAAAAAGTAATCCTCATTATGTGCATTTATACAAAATTTTGTCCTATACTGCTATATTAAAAATTATTTAAAAAATAAATAAATAAAATAAAAAGGATCGTAATGAATGCAATGTCACCTGTTGAGCGATTGATACCCAAATGTAATCAGCACCCATTTAAGTCAGGTTCTAACGACATACCAATTGTAATTAAATTTAGTTCATAGGTTCAGGAGATACAATGTTCACAAAATTTATGATACACACATACAGACATACAGATATGTTCAAAAAACAGTTAAATCGTGTTCAAGATATCTCAAAACGTGTAAATTCGTCTAAAACTGGATGTCTAAAATATTCATGAAACCAGTGCAGTTTTCTTATATACAAAGAAATGAATAATAATTATAATAAAAGATAAAATAAAATTTCATAAATATTACCTATTAAAGTAAACTATTTTAATAAAAAAAATATTTACTTTGATAATTGATTTAATGTTCAATTAAAGCTAACATAACTGCTTTCTTTATAATTATCAAAACCGTATATTTATTATATGCACAATATTTTCTACAGAAACCGTGCTTTCATGCACGAAAACAGTGTATGTTCATTTCATTATGTTAAAGGCGGCGCACGTTAAAATTCATTTAAATGAGAAGCTAACCACATAATGTAATGTTATAAAATTCTTTTGTGTGTCCCACTGCACAAACAAGAAACATTCTTTGTATCAAAATCTATATAAATAGTTTCATGAAATTTATAATTTTTTCGTAGCAGCCATTTTTAATTATGATTCTCCTTTATTATGCAACTATAATACTTCATAAACCGAAAAATATACCCACGTACAAACACAAATCGGAAACGCGTTGTAGTGTATATATTACAACGAAAATAAAATATAAAATAAAAGCTTTATACAAGTGTTATGAATACATTTTTAAACTATATGCGTAGGGGCCAACGTGTACGGTTTTTAAACATCGCTGTTTCTTTGAAAAATACTTCAAGTTTCCTTACAGAAAACTGACAAAATCTTATTAAAAATTTCTATTAAAATTTCCGGTAGCAAAAAACGTACTGGTTAGCAGCTTTGCATGTAGTACTTTAAACGACAAATATTTTCCAAAAACTTACATTATAAATCAATGCAGAGCTGCCAACCAAATCCGGCAAATTGTTAATACCGCCCCTTTTTCTACACCACTTAATTTTTAGAGTAATTCTCTTCAAATATATTTACGATGAATGAAAAAAACAAATACTCTAAAAATTAAGTGGTGTAGAAAAAGGGGCGTTTTTCAATAGGCGTTAACAATTTGCCGGATTAGGTTGGCAGCTCTGTAAATGTAAGTATAATTTGAACAATTCCTTTTACAATTTAAATATAAGATTTCAGAGTTAATATTTCATTTGTATTTCTCTATTATATTACAATGTATAAATGAACTACACTTGAAATTAAAAAAGAAAAACTAATTAAGTACATAAGTAATTTACCATGCTTTCGGAATTCACAGATCTTTTAAATAAAGTTTCATTATTATCATTGCTTACATTTCTCTTAAAATCTTCACAAGGTATTCTATTTAAGTATGTAATTTATAAAAATGTCACAAATTTTAATTAATTTTATAAATTAGAAGATGAAATTAATCTTTATTCTTCTGCGACGTTTCTACAGAATAAACAATCCCAGTCATTATTAACGTTTCTTTTTTTTTTTTCTTTTTTTTTTTTTTTTTTTTTTTTTTTATGTTAATTAAGTTTACATAAATAAAATAAACATAATTAAGTATAAAGTATATTTATCTAGCGTAAAATAATTTTTCGAAACTAAATTTACTACAGGAGTCTGACTTATAAACTTAATTTATAAATGACAGGATGAAATTCATAGTTTTATCGACGTGTTTATTATTTTTCACATAAATTGACAATGAAAAATGAAATTAATTACATTCACAATGCGAGAGATACATAAATATAAGAACTTAATTCTATATTTAAGTTTAAAAAATATATGTTTTTATTAATTACAAACGTACGAATATAGAATAATAAATTTTCGTAAATTTAAAACAACATAAAAAAGACTAATAATATGATATTTTACAAACAAATATACCTATATTAACCCTTATCGCTCGTATGTCCCTTCTGAGGGGACATTAAAAATCGAGCCACGCCTTAAGGTGTTCCTCTGCAAATGAAATGTTATTTTTCTAAAACATGTAACTATAGGCTACCTTTCGGCTACCGGAAAAATTTAACAGAAAGATTTATTTTATTTAATGATGAAGTAAAATAAAGCAAATTATTATAATTTTTCGGTAGCCAAAAGGTAGTAAGTTGGAAACTATACGTGTGACGTTTTAAGGGAACACCAAAAGGCGTATCTTACAGAAAATATGCCGAGCGCAAAGGATTAACACTTTTGTGACGGCATTAAGAGCAGCCAACCTAATCCGGCAAACTGTTTGTACCGCCCCTTTTTCTACACCACTTAAATTTTAGAGTAATTCCCTTCAAATATATTTACGATGAATTAAGAAAACAAATACTCTAAAAATTAAATGATGTAGAAAAAGGGGCGGTACAAACAATTTGCCAGATTAGGTTGGCAGCTCTGTATATATAATATGATTACATATATAGTATGACAGTGATTTTGATAATATGTTCCGCCTGTGGGCGTTATTCTTTCAAGCGACATTATTTCAGAATGAGGTTTTCTGTATTCCTATTATATAACAATGCACATAATAATTATACTCTTTCGAGGGAAAGTATCTGAACCCATAGTATTTTGATAGTTCAAAAATGAATATAAAGAATATTCTTAAGAAATATGGCAATATACAAATAGCAAAAGAAACGCCCACTGGTGGAGTTTCAGATTTCCAAATGACGTGAATCTACGTTAGCGGCCGCGAAAGTGTTAAAGAAATATATACGTATACAAAAAGGTATTAGTTAATTTACATTTAATATTTTTTTCTACAGTGTGTTGGAAAATTATTATTTTTTTTTTTTACACTTTGTTGGTCCTATTTATTTCACGCTTCTGGTTATTGTTGCCAAATTTAGGGATTTTTTATTCAATATTCACCACTAAATTTTAAATGCAATGGTTTAGCTAATCACGCCAAAGGTTAATCATCCATTTTATATAACAAATATCATTCCGCAAAATTATTGGTGGGCTCTTATATTCGGAAACACTATTTACAGCGTTTTAGAGCGTAAAGCCGGCAATGGCTCGATCAACAAAATATTAATGCTAGAAGCTCTTAAAAATATGAATTAAAAATTCTCAGACGTCAAGAATAAGAAGCAAGACGAAAAATCTAAACTAGTATGTTGTGGACAGCAAATAGTTCGAAATTTCTTTTAAACATATTTAATGTAGAATTTCGGCATAAATATTTAACCCTTATCGCTCGTATGTCCCTTCTGAGGAGACAATAAAAAATCGAGCCACACCTCTGGAAATGAAATGTTATCATACTTGCCAACCATCTCATTAATAACCGTACAATTGTTAACGCCCTTGAAAAAACGCCCCTTTTTCCACACCGTTTTATTTTTAGAGTAATTCTCTCCAAATGTTGTTGCGATTAAATAAGAATAAAATTACTCTAAAAAATGAATGGTGTGATAAAAAAAGCGGGAACTAAAAATTGTACGGTTCATAATGAGGTGGTTGGCAAGTACGTGTTATTTTTCTAAAATGTGTAACTGTAGGCTACCTTTCGGCTACCGGAAAATTTTAACAGAAAGATTTATTTTATTTAATGATGAAGTAAAATGAAACAAATTATTACAATTTTTCTGTAGCCAAAAGGTAGCAAGTTGGAAACTATACGTGTGACGTTTTAAAGGAACGTCAAAAGGTGTGTCTTACTGTTAAAAATAGGAAAATATGCCGAGCGTTAAGGGTTAATTTACATTTATATTCTTTTCTATATTCGATTTAGGAGTCGTCCTCTCCGGCCCTTTTCAGAACACTCTCAGGAACGAAATTTTTTTTTTCCATAATTTCTATCATTATTTGTATACAATAATCTCAACATTTATTAAACTTGGCATTTCTAAGGAAATACCCTAATTAGGTCTGCGTGCAATTAATGGTGGTAAAAAAGGATGGAAAAAAATACTGCCAGATTGAGGTAAAGTTTTATTCAATAGCCACCACTAAATTTTAAACGTATCGGTTAGCTGATAACTTTACAACTTTTTTGAAAGCAGCTTTCGAAACGGTTAGCACACCGTTACAATTAAAATTTAGTGGTAGTTATTCAATAAAAATTTCCCTAATCTAGCAGCACTGGTGGAGAGTACGACGCCCGACAATTTCCTTTTCATATTGCAGTGTTGCAAAAATAAATAAATAAATAAAAATAAAATAAAATAAAATAATAAACAAATAAATTAAAAAAAATCGACATTTAAAATGGAAGAAATTACTGTTTCAATGCACAAACTAATTAATTTTAGAAATAACGTATCACGCTTTTAGAATTTAAGATCATTTAAATAAAATTTTATTATTATCATCGATTTATTCATTTATTTATTTATTTCATCGAAATCGTAGCAAGTTACTTATTCTATTGAGAATTTATACAAGGGCCATATATTTTAATTAATTTAATAAATTAGGAGTAGAAATAATTTTTTTATTCTTTTGTAATCTTTCCACAGAATAAAAGCTTTCCAGTCATCAATAATTTGATTTTCCTTTTCGTGTGTAATTTTAATTAAGTTTACGTGAATAAAATAAATACAACTCCGTATAAATAAAATGACGTTATTCAGTTGAAAAACATTTTTGAAACTATTTTTATACTTTAAGCTTTTATAAGTTTGCAAGAAGGAAATTTATATCTTTCTTAACCCCTTAACGCGCGCTGTCCTCGCTGCAAGGACGCAAAATTTAAGATCTAGTTGCAAAAATTCATCCCGGAAATTTTTTAGCAAAAATTTACGTGTATAACATCTCTGAAAAGGCCGGTTTTTTTAACCTTAAAATTTAAAATTTCTTTTAGTTTAATTTAGTTTATGAATTCCGGTGGCAGTATAATTTAAATGATCCGAATTGTCTTGCGTCGCAAAGGGTTAATGTGTTAATTTTCTGTCGCTTACATGGTTGCCAACATCCTAATTAATACTCCGTTGTATTGTTAATCTGCTGCCTTTCACGTATAACTTAATTTTTAGAGTAAATATCTCCAAATGTAATTAGGATGAAATAAGAGAAAAGTATTCTAAAAAAAAAAATAAATAAATAAAAAATAAATAAATAAATAAAAAGCTAATATGAAAAAAAAGGGGGTGGGGGCGGGAACTAACAATTTTGCGGAATATTAATTAGGATATTGGCGGCTATGCACTAAAATTCAGAATGGAACCTTAATCCAGTGGATATTAAATTACTCAAAATAACTCAAACTGGATATTGGAATTTTTATTAATACACAGTAAAAGAGATTAATTATATGACATTTTACAAACAAATGTGGAATATAATTAATATATATATATATATAATAAAGAAACATAAAATAAAGCTGGCGATTAACTTACTCAATTACATATATTTGCTGAAAAGTGGTGGAAAATTAAGTTTTTAAGTAACAAAAATTACTTTTGTTGTTTTTTAGTGAAAAATTGTAATTTTAAAATTTCAAACATCCAGAATAAGAAGCCTGAAAAAGACTTAACATCACGTAGTTAAAAAAATTCTGTTAACATATTCATTTTCGAATTTCGCTGTAAATATTTCATTTACACTTTCTGCCATATTATAATGCCTCGGTCATATTAAAATATAACAAATGGAGTGACCTGCATTTAAAATAAAAAATTTGAACCGTTTTAATAAACTATCTTATTAAGTGGAGAAGTAATTTATCGACTTTTCAAAATTCACAGATCTTTTATATAAAATTTTTATTACCACTAATTACATTTCTCTTCTGAAATCATAACAAAATATTCTAAATTCTATTTAGTATTATAAATTATAAAAATGTCATAACATTTAATTATTTTTTTAAATTAGAAGATGAAATTAATCTTTATCCTTTAGTAATATTTCCACAGAATAATCATGTTCAATCATTAATAATTTGACTTTCTTTTTCGTGCGTAATTTTAATTAAGTTTACATGAATAAAATGAACTAAATAAGAACAGCTATGTATAATTAATGTAAATTTATTAAGCTTAAAATAACTTTTGTAATTAGCTTTGGTGAAGGATTTGAACTTACAAATTTAATTTCCAGATGCAGAAATGAAATTTATAATTTCCAAGATGTGTTAATTTTCTTTCATTCATTGACGGTGAAAAATAAAAATAAGTATTGCAGGCAAGGCTCTTACAGTGGGAAATTTGAAGTTCATTCTTTTTAAGCACCTTTTAGTTTTAGACACCAGGGGTCGAAGTCTCTCTCCCCCCTTTTTTTTTCCTGAACACTTTGAGGAATTAGAAATTTATGTTTTGTTTGGTACCACTATTTTTAAACAATAATTTATGCACTGTTTAATCACAACATATCACTTTAAAAAGTACAATAAGGATTTATTTCTCTTAGTAAAAAGTGTTCGCAAAATAGGCGAAAATTTCTCATCCTTGAAACAGTGTCCTGAAAAAAAGACAGAGACCAGGGCCTGATTAAGGGGGGACCAGGGCCTGATTAAGGGGGAAGCTCGCTCTTCAAACATTATTTATACTCACACCGTTAATTTTTAACAAATATTTTCCTCCTATAATAAACAGAAAATTTTCATTAAAAATTATTTTAAAAGAATTCTGGTGTCTAATAACGGTGAGTAAATTGGATTGTTTTACACCGTTCATTTTTTATAAAAAATATTTCCTCGTCAAAGCGTGGAATTTCTATGACATGAAGTAAAAAATAATTGTAAAAATATTCCGGTATGAGCGAGCTTCCCCCTTAATCAGGCCCTGACAGAGACTACGACCCCTGAGGTACAGACCTGTCAACATGCAAATTAATATTCGGTATTGCTTATTCAACCTTTTTTTTTTTTTCTTTCAGCAGTATTTTTTGAGAATATTTTTCTTCTTATTTAATAGTATTGTATATGATGAAAACCACTCTCCAAATTAATGGTGTGTGAAAAAGGGCAGGACTTATAACAATACGGAATATTAATTAAAATGCTGGCAAGCATGTAGACATGATGAATCGTTGATATCTAGTTAAGAAAAAAAGTTAATATATAAAATTTTTGGTATACGTTTTCCTGTTTATGAAGATCACGATTACAACAATTGTATTCCCCGCGACCTTTTCTGAACATATTCAGAGATGAGAAAATTTTACGATTTTTGAGACAACTGTTTTCATACAGAAATCTTTATCGCAATTTTTGATAATGTATCGTGATAAATAGTGATTAATGTATAAAAATAGTT
The DNA here is from genome assembly GCA_963930645.1 of Salticus scenicus. Classification (NCBI taxonomy): domain Eukaryota; kingdom Metazoa; phylum Arthropoda; class Arachnida; order Araneae; family Salticidae; genus Salticus; species Salticus scenicus. The sequence continues at coordinate 237,570,215 of OZ005653.1, read as the reverse complement.
ATAGCTACAAAGACGTAAAGTTCATGCCCGTCTAAAAGTATCCTAAAAGAAGGGCGGGGAGAACGTACCTAGATATTATATTCTGGAAGTACCGATAGTACAAGCCTTTTTTTTTTCACATAATTTTGCTAGTAGAAAAAAAATTATGCAGAGTACAATTATGATAAAACTTTTTTTTTCAAAACTAGGAGACTCTATCCCCTGTTCGCTCAGCTAACCAGCTGCCAACTCACTTTACACCCATGCAGAGCTCTGCCGCTTATTCGCTGCTTTGTTTTTCACTGAATAGGAATATCAATAGCACATATCACAGGACAAAAGCAGAAAAAATATTATAAAAATCCCCATATTCAATGACAAATTGAAATACATAATACTTAATACCACATTATTTAATTTTACTCATTTTTAATAAAATTATGCTACTTTTTTTTATTATTATTATTCAAATAAATTTTTAATATCTACATATTTTGCGTTACAGCTTTAGTATATGGCCCTTTTAATTTCTTTTCTACAACCACGGATCCAGGCCGTGGTAACCCAGTCAGTAAAGCGCCTAGCTTATAATTGTAAGATTGCTGGTTCTATACTTGAGCTGGCCAAATACCATAGTGTACAGGTACACTAATGGTGGCTGGTGCATATAAAATCCGTCGTGGCAGCAAAGCCCTCCATGTTCCCATCAAAACTATACCTCTGGAGATCACCAAAGAGGGGAAAACCATTTATACCTCGTAAAAGAATGGCAGTTTGTTATAATTTAGTACATCTGAAATGACTGGAAATTTATTTCTAATTTATTTCTAATTTCTATGTAATATATATCTTTTATCAAACAATTTCGTGATATATTCGGATCTTAGATATTTTATCATGTAGTTATTCCTAATATATTTGGTGGGGCTGCGGTAGCCCGGCTTTATACTTGCCAACATTCTAAGAAATATTCCGTAAAATTGTTAGCATCCGCTTTTCTCTCTCTCTCTCTCTCTCTCTTTTCCCACCAATCTTCTTAAAATATTTTTCTTCTTATTTAATTGTAATTACATCTGGAAAATTACTCAAAAGTCCTGCTGTAAAAGGTCAGACACACAATTTTACGGGGTATTAATTAGCACTTTCACAGATATGCGGTTGGTAGAACCAGTGCTGCAGATGAACGCTATAATTTTATTTTTTAACATCACCAATTTTGTAAAGTATCAATCCATTGGTTTTAGCACAGTTTTTTGTTTCTCATGCATGGCAGCAGTTTTAATATAAAATAAAAATGAAAAATCATGCTGTACCTACTGATTATTAACACTTTACAAATGTATATAATTATTGTATCGTATAGCTCTCTATGCTTTTTTGCTTATGTAATCACATAAAGTAGTGGTTCTGAAAGGCATTCAGAGAGACTAATTGAACTCCTAATCATTCTTAAACATTGTTAGCAAGTGTTAAAAATGCTTAACACAAAAGAAAACGTAACCCTATTATTCTAAGAGCAGTCTAACACTGTTGAACCTTGTTGGAAAGTGATTAAAACAATGTACAACAAAATTGTAGTATTCATCTGGCAATTCTGGGTAGGGTGACAAGCTCATAATTGGAGGACTGCAGGTTCACACTAGAACCAGTCAATAATCGCTGTCTATGTTAGTGGTAGATGGTATACTAAAATTCCGTTGAGGATAATATCGACATCATGTTCTGCAAAAGCAGTTGTCAAAGCAGATTAACCCCCCGCGTACGGGGAGAATATTTTGCATTGACTGTGTTTACATACACAGGTTGCAAATATTCTTATTTTTTAATACCAGTATTTTGAATAAAAACATGTGTCACTAGCTTTCAGGATTTATAATTATCAAACATTGCATTTTACATTTAGAAGCGGAAATGTAATTCAGAGGGTTAAAGATTTTCAATAATTCATCTGTTAAAAATAGTATTTTAGAAATTGTGGTGTAAATAAAATTTAATGTAAAATGTTCTTTTGCCCGTCGAAATCACGCGCACCGTACGCGGAGGATAAATTGGCCCTCCTACAAAGGACAAAATTTGTTTAGACATGTCACCAATCAACCGTAAGGATTAATACTAGGCCATATTAAGTTCTTCAGCGTACTTCTAGTACAGAATTAACCCTTTAACTTTCATTGGCTTTGCAACCAATTTGATTCAAATTGTAACACTTAATACACTTGTTAAACAGTTTATCAGTATTTAATTCTTGTTTTAATCTCTTTTTAAAACTTTGTTTCGATTTTAAAACCATGTACGTTCGGTTGATAACAGCACTTCTAAGAAAAGTAACACTTGATTTGCAAATGTAGTCATATTTAGAAGTCACACAAAACATCTTAGCCGGCGTGAGTACATTTTGCTGCTTTGATGAAATTTAGTCTTTCAACTAGATGAAGGACAATGCAATTATAACAACTTGAAGCAGTTATTGCGAGTTTTTGCAATTTATAATATTTACTTACAAATATATATATATTTAGTATCTTATTTATTAATCGAATTTAATCAAGTGGCTGTCCTTCATTGTTGTTACCATTGTTGTTATTTATATTGAATAATCTCAATCCTATTTAATCACGACACATTACTAGGAAAATACTACAAATTTTTCAGCAGAAAATTAGTGGTCGCAAAAAAGGCAAAAAATTCTTATCTCTGAGAGTGTCTTGAAAAAGGGTGGAGACTACGACCCCTGTATCTATCTATCGATGTATCTACCTGTATATATACATATAGATAGATAGATATAAAAGATGATTGAAAACTCAAAGTCCAAACTTTTAAGGAATGTAGGACGCTTCATAAAAATTAAAAATTGCATAGGAACCCATGACCGCAAAAGAACTGGATGTTTTTAGTTAATTTTTAACAGTACAACATACAAATAGGCGTGGCGTTTGCATAGCGCATTTTATCTAGACGTTTTTAGATGTTAACCCTCTGGCTGCTCATCCCACGATTTCCACGGGCAACTCAAATATAGCAAAATTTGCTCATCCCGTGATTTTCGTGGGCATGTGTTTTTCTTCCTTTATTGAGGAGCGGATCCCACCTTTTCACCATTTAACAAGTGAAATAAATTATATACAGTATTAGACTTTTAATTTAGGTTTTGACCAACATATGTCGTTTATTGCCCGCTAAATTGCGGCATTTGAAGGAACTTGGTATTTACCGCCCTAACTTCACTATGTTTGCTGCCTTTTTCCAATCAGAAATGACTGCTAGAGAAGGTCCACCGATTGACAGAGTACGTAGTACTGATGATTTATTAGAATCTGAAAGTGATTTTAGTTTTGATAGTGATAGTGGTATAACTTTTTTAGACTGCTCCTCAGACAGCGATGAATCTGATCTTGATTCAATAAACGTGCAAAGCTAACGCTTTGGCAATGGTGCAAAATTGATATTAAAAATATTCCTAATATTGTAATAAATAGAAATTAACTGCAGTTCAATTAAAATTTATTTTAAAAAAAATTGTGATAACATCTGAAAATGGTTTTTCTGACAGCTTAGTTTCTCATGATAAAAATCTATATAAAAAATCTTTTCCAGAAAGAAAAAATGCATATTTCAATTCTCCAATATATATAGATGTAAAATATACAAAAAGAAAAAATACACTATTTTTGAAGCGATTTCGGGCCACAAATTGAGCAGTCAAAAGGTTAAAATTCACTTAAAAAGAGGTACTATATCAATATAACGTACAATGTAATACTTAATTTGTAATTTACAAAAGCCCCATATGCGAGTTATTAATTAAAACTCGTTTTTCTCTCAAGTGCCGTTCCAATCCACAGCAATTTGACTTGAAAAGTTAAAGTACTTTGCCACTCAAAACACAATGCTGATAGACATCTTTGATATTAATTTGAATTCCAAATATTTTTTCCGGTCTTTTTGGTGGTTATTACTGACATGAAATTTCAAAAGATTAGATCATTTTTAGCATGCATGCTTGATCTTTGTAGAGGGTGCCAGAACGTAATTTATAGATAAATGTCATTGTTTTGTTTGTCTGTGTTTTTTGTACTTAAAAGATAAAAGCATCTTTTGTCCTACAACGTTGAATATTGATATTTTAGATCGATTTATATATATATATATATATATATAACCCATTAAATAGGTTCATTTTCGACATGTGATAAATTATGAAAAGCAGGAGTTCTGGAATTGCACAAATAAACTTTTCAATTGTTTGTTTGAACCAAGCTCTTACTCTGGTGACTGTAAAAAATAATTTTTTAGATTCGAAATGACAATTTTACACTGAAAATCAACCAAGATCAGGTCGTCATGCGGGGTTGATAACAGTATTTTAGGTGCTTCTGTAGAAGAAAACATTAGAACATTAACTAAATTATGGAAAAAATAAAGCTGTATATTTTTAATACGTTTTGCTGATTAACACTTTCGCGACCGCATGCTTTTGTGTTGTTTTGTAAATAAGGTTTGCCTGTGGGCGTTATTCTCCCAAGTTACAATATTTCAGAACAAAATTTCCTGTATTCATATTTGTATTGCAAATGAATATACATTATAATTATACTCTTTCTAATCAAAGTATTTGTATCAATAGTGTATTGAGTGCCCAAATATGAATATTGGGTACGTTCTTAAAAAATATGGAATATGCAAATTGGGAAAGAAACGCCTCGTGGTGGAGTTACAGATTTTCAAATGACGTGAATCTACGTCAGCGGTCGCGAAAGTGTTAAAAAGCATGGATACATTTCCAAACTCGATATTTGGATTACGCATCTCGTGACCGAAAAGAATAAGGTGACAGACACAAATGCGACTATTTTCCCCATAGCCTTCTAAACTAGACGCCTTCCGCGTAGCTCGAAAAGTTGGCAGTAGACAGCACCACCTGGTACAGATATCGTGCCTTTCTTGTTCAAGAGCCATCAAAAATTTTTTAAAGTGGGATTTGATATACATAAAAGGCGATTAGAATAAAAAAAAAACGTCTATTTTGTATATCACATATCACTTGTTAAAGTTATTGGTAACAGTTGAGTAAAAAAAATCAGGCAATCTGCACCAAGTGGCGCTGTCTACTGCTTAAACTGTTGCGGAGTTTTCGAGCCACGCGGAAAGCATCTAGTTTAGGAGGCTATGATTTTTCCTTTTACACGTTACAAATGAAGCTTTGATTGTTTATTAACAAGCCAAAAAAAGTGGATAAAATAGGCATAGAAAAAAATGAATGAAAGTACAGAATATATTCTAAAAGCTAAGCGCTATGCAGCACTCTTTAAAATTGTTCATGTATGTTTAGTCGGATTTCCTTAAAATTATTCTTTTAGAGATGCTCCAACGTGGTGAAACGAATATGCCAGAAAAAAGTACTGTGAACATTTCACTAGATTCGATAGATTATATGCAACCATTCGATTAAAATCTCTCACTTTATACAATAGAATAGGTGTCAAATAACTCCACAGCTTTGCTAAATCATATGTTGCATAACAAACGTTGATTAAATGGCAATAGTTGAATTGGGAGCTCTTCAACACTCACCATATACTCAATCTTTTGCCACCTGATTATACATTGTTTTGGTCTTTGCAAAATGGTTTAGTTGGACAGAATTTTTATTTTAAGATGCACAAAATCACGAAAGTACCTTTTTTTTTTTTTTTTTTTTTTTTTTTCAAGGACAATATCATTTTTTGGAAATGGAATCGGTAAACTTGTAGATCAATAAAGTACCAAACTGAATTCTTAATTAACAAAATTATGTTTTTTACATTTTATTTGTTTGGCGTTTATTAACAGATTTGCCACCTTATATAATGTATTCCGGGTAATTATTAGCTCTGTCTTTTTTTCACACTAGTAATTTCGAAGAGTGATTTTCAACTCATTTACTTGTTGTCATCAGCTGATGAAAAATATTCTATAAAAATTCTGTTACGAAAAAAAGGCGGAGCTAATAATGCTCCGGAGTAAATTGTAAAAGTTGACACTTTGTTTTTAATCGATCGTAGGGGTCGTCCTTCCCGCCCTTGTTTAAGTACAGTATCAGGGATGAGAAAATTTCGCTTTTTTCGCCTACCAACTATTTTATGCAGAAAACTTCCTGGTATTGTTAATCTGCAGTGATGATATAGAATAGAGATTGAAGTATTAAAATTGTGATACCAATAAACTCGGAAAATTCTTATCCTGAGAGTGTCCTGGAAAAAAGACGTAGAGTACGCCCTCTACGATCAGGAATAAACTTATACAGAGTCTAATATGTGCTATAGAATCTTCCAATAAAATATTTTACTCATTTTTTCCCTTTTAAGAAGATCAGTATTTAGAACAGTAAATAGCCAAAGAAAACAATTTTAATGAGTAATTGCAAGAGTTCGTGCGCGGTTTCCTGTATAATTTTGTCCATGATTTAATTAATTATACTCTACGGACAATTTTGCTAAATTTTAGGACTTTTCTATTTAATACCTACCACTAAATTTTTATTGTAAAAATTGCCTAATCATTTCGAAGACTAATCGTATATTTTGTATATCAAATATCACTCCTCAAAATTATTGAGAAGTACTGAATAAAAGAGTCCTTAAATTAGGCAACAATGCCCACGCATTACCTTTGAAAATATCACTGTGAGACCAAATATAGGTAACTCTGTCATTATTCTTTCATCATCTACAGAACTTCATTATTCTTAGAACGAGATTTTTCAGCAATACATCAAGACACATTTTCACGCAATGCAACACATCCTTTAACTAAGCTTCAAGAGTTCTGATCTTCCGTTGTGGATATCATATTTTTCGAAAAATTCTTTTAACATATTGAGTATAGACTTTCGCTACAAATATTTAATTTACATTTATATTCTGTTCCATATTACACATCTGCCATAATATAATTTCTCTTTGAAATTGCAGTATTACAAAAGAAAACTCTGCATTTTAAATGAAAGAAATATACCATGGCAATACAAAAACTAATTAATTTCAGAAGTAATTTATCATGCTTTCAAAATTTAAGATGGTTTAATAAAACTTTAATATTATTGTGTTTACTTTTTTTTTTTTTTTTCTTTTTTAATTATAACAAGTTTTTCTATACAGGATTATAATTTATAAAAGTGTCATAAATTTTAATTAGTTTCATTATGAAGAACATAGGTTTAAATTTTATTCTATTGTAGTATTTTTGCAAAATAAACATATGTAATGTTAGTAACATTAAATAATGACTCATAAATCGCCTTTCTCTTTCGTGTGTAGTTTTAATTAAGTTTACAAGAGTAAAATGAACACAACTGCGCATAGATATAGTATTACCATTCAGTTTCAAACATTTTAAAATCTATTTTTGATACTATGAAGGATATTAGCTTACTTTATAAAGATAAAAATGAAATTTATGTATTTTTAACTGTAAAAATTTTCTTTCACTTAAACTTAGAATACAAAACAAAACTGTGCATAGCAAAAATACATTAGACTGGTAAATTTATAAAATCATTAATTTGATAGATCTTAAAATATTGAAACATGAATGCCAAGTCTCTTGCTTTTCAAGGGAGATCTTACAACAAAATTTTTTTATAACATTTTCCCTTGATTTAAAAGAAATATACTAGGATGGGTGACTCCTTTTTTATAAAAGTGGTGATAAATCTGGTTTAAAAATAGGCAGGTCAGTTATTCTAATTTATACTGTAATAGCATTAGACCCGCTTTTTCAATACCACTATAATTGTTCAGAAGTTTTCTTCTTATTTAACCCTTTCAGGGGCAGCAGTTGCGCAGTGCAACCACAAATTTTTATTAAAATTTGCAAAACAGTCCCCAGAAATTTTTTATAATTTTTTTTCTTTTATAACTTAGACGAATAATTTCATTTATTTCTCACCTTTTAATATTCTTGGTGATTTCTGGTGGCTGTTGATTTTAAATAGAGAAAATTTGATTGCCCCTGAAAGGGTTAATCGTAATATATATTGCAGTAGTATATTTATCTGCAACAGGGGTCGTAGTCTCCACCTTTTTTCAAGGATGAGAAATTTCCCTCTCTTTTGCCACCACTTTTTCCTAAGAGAAATCTTTTTTCTATTTTTAAAGGATAACCAACCAGTTCCATGATTTTATTAATGACATCCCCCTACTCTTCCCCCTGTCAATAGCACTGATGACATTGATCTCCTGGTCAACACCATCACTACTGAACTTAAATGTGCTATTGATTATGCTACTACTTCCAAACCTGCTAATGAATTTTTCAAATTAGACCATCAAGTACGCATTTTAACCACTAATAAAAATAGGGCTAGGAAAATTTGGCAGTGTACGCATAGCATTCAGGACAAAATCATTCTCAATAGATCTCAGCAGGACTTTAAAAATTACCTGTACAAAAAACGTAATGAAAGGAGTGAGTTCCTTGAATCACTCTCCCCAGAGGTTAACTCCATCTGGACATCTGCCAGGAGATTCAAGAGCTCATTCGAACCCATGCCTCCAATCCACATTCCGAACACCCAAACCTATGCGTACACCAATGACGAAAAGGCAGACACCATTGCCATGAACCTTGAAACGCAGTTCCAGGGGAATCCTGTTGATAGTGATGAAACCGAGAGGGAAGCCAATACGAGATTCTTAAATTACCCGATTCCTCCCTCTGACATCTGGATTTCCCACACTGATGTCATTCGTGAAATTAAAAAACTTAAAAATAAGAAAGCCTCCGGCATCAGCGGTATCACTAACGACGCTCACAAGAATCTACCCTTACCTTATATTCCAAAAATTACCTATTTATTTAATAACATTTTTAAATTTAATTACTTTCCCTTTTGCTGGAAAACTGCAGTTATTGCTCTTATTCTAAAAAGCTCCAAACCTTTCGAGTTACTGTCCAATCTCCGTTTTAAATACTTTAAGTAAACTCTTCTAAGCTTTTCTTGCTCAACAAATTGACTTTCACATTTTAGAAAATAATATTATTATCTTTGAACAGTTTGGTTTCTGTAGTGGCCTTCCGCCCCTCATCAGGCATACAGACTTATTGAGCACATTACCACCAGCAAAATTAAGGAGCAATATACCGCTGCAGTCTTCCTTTGACATCGAAAAGGCGTTTGACAAAGTTTGGACTACTGGCTTAATTTTTAAAATTATTAATTATAACTCCCCCCCCTTCCCCTTATTAAATTAATTCAAAGCTACCTACACGATAGAAACTTCCATTCACGGAACTGCTTTGCCATTTTTGGCGTTCCTCAAGGCTCTAAAATTAGCCCTAAACTTTTCAACTTTTATATTAATGATATGTCCCGCTACCCTCATACCTTATTAGCTATTTTTGCATCTAGTTTAACAGGCGTTGTACTATTTCCCTTGTTGCATAAAAATTGTGGTAGCAAAATAGGCATAATTTTCTGATTCTTGAAAGTGCCCTGAAAAAAAGGCGGAGACTACGACCCCTACTGCAAATATAGTATTGAGAGAAAGGAAAAATTCTAACACTATTACGAAAATAAAAATAATAATTGGCAGATTTATAAAATTTAGGAAGTTTGGCACTTATACCGAAATATACATTTTTTATTTATTTATTTATTTATTTATTTTATTAATTACGAATATGTGGTATATAATATTGAGATTTTTATTAATACATATTAAAAAAGATAAGTGACATGCCATTTTATGAACAAACGTGGTAAATAATTATATATATATATAGTAAATAAGCAAAAAAATTTTGGTAATGCTTCTAAAAATATTGCATATATTTACTGTAGCGTGCAGGAAATATTCAGTTTTTAATTAATATATATTATTAGAAAAGCTTAAAAATTTGAGTTTAAAAATCTCAAATATCCAAAATAAGAAGCCATATTGCATATTTAAAAAAATTCTTTTAACTTATTCATTTTAGGATTTCGCTGTAAATATTTCATTTACATTTATATTTTCTTCCATATTGCAATGTGTCTTTCATAATAAAATATAACAAAAGAAGTGACTTCCATTTGAAATGAAAAATGTATACCTTTTTAATATACATTCTAATTAAGTTGAGAAGTCATTTATCATTCTTCCAAAATTCACAGATCTTTTAAATAAAATTTTATTATCACTGATTACATTTCTCTTCCGAAATCCTGACAAGATATTCTACATTCTATTCAGTATTATAATTTATAAAAGTGACATAACATTTAATTATTATTTTTTAATTGGAAGATGAAATTAATCTCCATACTTCAGTAGTATTTCCAAAGAATAATCACATCTAATCATTAATAAATTAGCTATCTTTTTCGTGCGTTATTTTAATTAAGTTTACATGAATAAAATGAATAAATGAAGAACACCTATACATAATAAATGTAAATCTATTAAACTTAAAACAACTTTTCTAATTAGTTTTGAAAAAAGATTCTAACTTAAAAATTTAATTACCAGATGCAAGAATGAAATTTATAACTTACTCGACACGTTAAATTTCTTTCACTTATTGGCGGTGAAAAAAAAAAAAAAAAAAAAAAAAAAATACAGGCAAGGTTCTTACATTGGGAAATTTGAAATCCACTTTTTTTACCACCTTTTAATTTTAGACACAGACCTGCTAACAAGCTAAGGGGGCGTCCATTATTTACGTGAGGCAGTTTTGACCATTTTTTGACCCCCCCTCCCCTAATCTCACGTGAGATTTTTCGTACATTTACTGTAAATGCGTTGTATTTAATTTAATTTAGAAATTTATTAATCAAACCTGAAAGTTCATTTCAGAAAATTTTGGAGTGGAAGGCTGATTTTTTTTTTTATATATATATATACCAACTATGTGAAAAATACCAGAGCCGGGAATCGAACCCGTGCCTTCCGCTTTACGTGCGGATGCTCAAACCATTGAGCTACCCTGGCTGTTTACCAGCATGGCATTTCTCACATAACATTCGTTGGCAAAGTCACCGAGTCTGTAAACACAGCTGTATCAAGTGACATAATTAATCATGGCACAACTTCAATAGACCATGAAATATTTAATTTAATTTAGAAAACAAGAAAAAAAAAATCAGCCTTCCACTCCAAAATTTTCTGAAATGCGTTGGATTTATTAAAAAAAAAAAAATATTATCATGTCTTATTTTGCCATATCTAAGTCAAGAAACATGTTTTACTTGAATTTAACTCAATTTTACACTGTTTTTTTTCTTGGGGGGGGGAAATAACATGATATTTGCCGAGACCCCCCCTCTTTCTCATGTGAGATTGAGTGAGGTTCGGCTCGACCTCCTCCCCCCCCCCCTGAACACCTCACGTAATTAATGGACGCCCCCTAATTAATATTTCGTATTGCTTGCCCTGCCTTTTTTTACATTACCAATATTTCTGTACTGATAAGTATAGAGGATTTAAGTCCATATTCTTGATTTTTCAGGAGACGAAACATAAAGTTATACTAATTAAAATCTAATCAGAAGAATCGATTAGGAAAAGGGTATTTCGTTGACTTATACCCTGTATACCATTCAGTGATTGTCAACCTTCATTCAATAATGGGAAAAATTTGAATTAAATATTTTATACCATAAATGAATGCTAAATTTCTGACTTGGATCTTTTTTTACTAATGGATTTTCTCAGAGGCTAAATGACATAGACTTAAATCCTTTATACCAATCGATAGAGAATTTTTTTCTGAGTCTGACAATGTACTTAACTCAAAATCGACATTTTTGGACTTAAATCCTTTATACTTATCAGTACAGATTTTTTTAAGGTATTTTTCTTCTCTTATTTAAACTTAATTTTATATGTAGAATGTTACTCTTCAAATTTACTGGTGTGAAATAAAAGGCGAGACTTACATCACTACGGAAAATTAATTTGGATGTTGGCAAGTACGTAGATATGCCTAATCGTTGATATCTAGTTTAAAAAAATTACTCTATAAAATTTTTGGAATACTGTTTTCCTTGTATGAGAATCCTGATTGCAGGGTTCGTATTGCCCGCGATTTTTTCTGAACGTATTCATAGAGGAGAAATTTCTGCTATTTTGAGACCACTATTTTCATACCGAAATCTTTATCGCATTATTAAAATAATGCGTCGTGATGAAATAGAATAGATATTAATGCATAAAAAAGTTATAGCAAAAAAGACATAAAGTTCTTGTCCACGGTTGGTTTTTGTTGGCTGTAGGGTTTAAGGCTGATTGACTACTCTAGGGACTTAAGCCTATAGGTGGAAAGCCCTCCGTCGGGGTCTTTCTAAAGGGTCACAAAAATTTTATTTTAGGTGCTTAGTATCATTATAAATATATATATATATATATATATGTGTAACTTTTACAATGATAAGGTAAATATATTAATAATAATTGTACGCTTTTAAGAAATGTTTTCTAATGCTACCAAATTACAAGTTATAAAAAAATAGATGGCAGTGCCACATACAGAGTTATACCTATACAAGAAATTAATAAACAGCAATTTATGCCAAATTCCAACTAAATATAAATTTTCATAAAATTCTGTGCGTCTGTTTTCGATATAGCTCCAACAAATTTTTTGTCTTACAGGCACACCTAGAAATAAAATTTATAAAAAAGACACTTTAAAACACGTATATTAAAAAAAAATATATTTAATTAAAATACGTATTCATATTAAAATACATTTTCAAAACTTTTTGCCCTGATCATCAGGGCATCATCAGGAAATTCTTTACAACAACTGAGATATTTATAATAATTCGACTATTTGGTTTTATGTTTACGATAAAGATTTTTTTGTTTCCCTACCCATCCCTGCCTCTTCTGCTCATCCAAGTAAATTTAAAAATTCTTTTTTCAATTCTTACATATTCCGGACCTTAAATTATATCTCATTTCAATTTAGTGGAAATAGACAATTAAACAAAATTACCCAAATCGTTATGGACGCTGGGTACAATAAAACCAGTGTTGTGCACGAACGCGTTCATTTGAACGCGTTCATGAGCGTAGCTCAAAAATTTTGAGTTTTGAGTTAAACTTCGCTCGTTTTTTAAATTATGAACTTGAGTTGAACGAAACTCGTTTTTTTTTCACGAACTTGAGCGTGAAAAATCAATTCAAACTCAAACTCATATTAAATATTTCTGTCTGAAATATAAAAAGGAAAATAGAAGAAGAAAAGGACAGAAAAGAGAATAATTGTGCAAAATGGATCCCGAAAAAGGGCACTTGGAAAAAAAGGCACTCATAAAAAGGGCACCCGGAAAAAGGGCCCAAAAAAAAGGGCATTTTTGCAATTTGCAAATCGCAAAAATAATAAACATCAAAGAATAAACTTAAAGAATTATTTCATAATACATTTTTAGAAATTTCAATCAATGAAATTGTTACCATTTTCACTTAGTATATACCTGGCGGAAAAGGGAGTCAAGGAGCAGATTGAAAGATAATAATTTTCTTTATATTACCTTTTCTTTGATTTTAATGAAAAAATGCATCTGCATATAAATTTATATGCAAATTCGTGCAGTAGTTCCTCAGATATAGCCTTCCCTGAAATTGTAGAAATCGCAGTATAGCAGAGCCACCTGTTGAGTAATGATCACCAAAAGTTGATAAGGCACTAATCTGGATCAAAGAGCGTCCGCATACAAATTTATATGCAATTTCGTGCAGCAGTTCCTGAGATACAACCTTCCATGAAACTGTGGAAATCGCGGCCTAGCAGCGCCACCTGTTGAGAAATTGATACTAAAATTCCGTAGGCACTAATTTTAGTCAAGGTACATCTGCATATAAATTTACATGTAATTCTGTGCTGTAGTTCCTGAGATACAGTCACCAAAAATTTTTGACGCACACACACAGACAGACATTTTCTAAAAATCGTCCAGTCGTGTTCTGGACCTTTAAAAACGTGTAAATTCATCGAAAACCGGAAGCCGAAAATTTTTACGAATCCAATACTTTCTTTTATTGAATATAGAATAAAAGAAAAAAAGAGGATGGGGAAAGAAATGCAAAATTAGAATCTGTAAATACATTATAGTTTTTGACTGAAAAGTGTTTAAGAATTTTGCCAACTAAGTTTGAAATTTATCAAATGTGCCAGTTTGTTTTAACATAGTGTGTGTAGGACTTGGGGGAGGAATGAGTGTTCCCTCTTACCTCCCGTTTGCAAGCGTTCATAGAAAACGATGCGTTCGCCTTTATCTGCATTTTCCAAAAATTCAAAGAAATCGCCTTATAAAGTTTCGTCTGCAAAATACTACATATTAAAAACAGTATTAGTCTCTCTCTCTCACTTTTTTAATAGTTTTTAAGATTTATTCAATTTCTTCAGTAATATTAGCGAGAAAAAATGTGTAGTTTTGTAAACTTCTCAACTCTTCGTGGACTATCTTGAAGTGTTTACATACGTCTCACTCATGAACTTAATCTCTGCTATTGTAAATAGCATGTACACGAAAATTTTACTATAGCTTCAAAAATATTTTAGATGATTATTTTAATTTGTTTCAAAATTATATAAACAAAACTTCTTAGTTCAAACCATTTTTAATTTTAGAATGTATATTCAAGAAATATCAATTGAAAATGATCTGGAAGTGTTGTAACTTGAACTTAATTTTGAACAATAAAAAAATACAATCAAAATTTTAGGGTTTTTTTTTTTTTTTTTTTCCTTCAACCAAAATATTAAAATATAGGGATGTGACTGACAAGCAAACAAACAAATAAATAAATATATGTTGAAACTTTATGTGGGGGAAAAAAAAAGTAATAAAATAAAATACCAGAATTTATTACTTGGTAATAAATTCTGGTAATAAAAACTCTTGGTAATAAAAATTCTTGGTAATAAAAACTGCAAAAGTATCATTATTACAGAAATTATTTTATCTTTAAGAAATTTTATCTTTCACTTAACCAATTAAGAAAAAAAAAATCACTAACTTGACCATTTATAACCTTTAATTGTGTAAAGAAAA
Source organism: Salticus scenicus (assembly GCA_963930645.1). Taxonomy (NCBI): domain Eukaryota; kingdom Metazoa; phylum Arthropoda; class Arachnida; order Araneae; family Salticidae; genus Salticus; species Salticus scenicus. Next base: position 237,555,214 of record OZ005653.1, on the reverse strand, counting down.
TATACATAATAAAATTCAGTCTTTGATTTATAAAGTTTTATTAAATGTAGGGGAGCACGGGGCACAGTGGACCACCCCTATTTAAATCTATTAATATTCAACTCTTTTAGTTCATATGGATACTCATGTATGGCAGCATGGTACTAGTTGTATCTATGCAGCCAAAAAAACCACATAGGAAATAGTAAGGTAACCATTTTGAGCAGATTTTATTTATTTATTTATTTTTATTTATTTATTTATTTTTGAACTGCTCAAAGTAATTTTTCCACATTGAAGGATTTTAAAATTTTATAAAGATTGAACTAGCGACTATAAATACTATATAGCTGTTAAAGGAAGGCAAGATATTGCTGTTTTTAAATTTCTAAAAATTATTAGCATATTTGTAGTCTGTATATTATTTTATTATTATTATCTGTTTTACTCTGGCACGGGACACAGTGGACCACCTTCCAATGTGCCTAAAAATATAAATTAGTTTAATACTTATATTAGTTTTAGTTAAATTTATAGATGCAAATATAATGTAAAGTATTAATATCTCAAAGTAATAAATATCTTAATGCTATGATAAAATAAATAAAAATAATTATAAATTTCTGAAAATAATAAATATTTGAATAGTAATATAATAATTATTGATATCTAAATTTAATAAATATTTGAATTATATAGCATTAATGAAAGGAAAAATATCTAATTTAATAAATAGTAGAAAAATTTATTATTGTTGTTGGTTTTAGAGATCACATGTGAAAAGCAAAAGAAAGTAGCTTCATACATTTTAGTTAAATTTATCCTACAAATATAATGTAAATTAATTATACCTCAAAATAATAGAAAAAAATATTAAATATTTGAATAGTAGTATAATATTTATTAATATCTGAATTTAAAAAAATATATCTGATTAATAAAATATTAATAAAAGAATAAAAAACAATTATCTATTTCAACTTAATAAATTTTCTTAGTGGAATTTGATTTCTTATTCGTTTATTTTAATTTTGTTTATTTTATTTCAGGAAAATGCTTGAATTATACTTGTTAGACTAGAATAGCATAAGAAATTAATTTTAGAGAAAAAATAGAGTAATTTCTAATAATTTAATGTAAACAAAAGAGGCTGGCCCACTGTACCTCGGTCATGGGGCATAGTGGTCCACTTTGTGAGTGCTCACATTTTTTTTTTTTTTTTTTCATTCATAATGTATTGGAAATATTATTATAAAAAAATTAAGACATGTCAAGAAGGACTTAGATTTGTTTGCTATATATATATATATATATATAAGTACATTGCTTTTCTGTTTTTTGTGAAAAAAAAAATAATAATAATAATAATAATAAGAGTGTAAAAGTGGTTCACTGTGTCCCGGTCTCCCCTATATTACAGAACTAAAAATAAATCTTAATAAAAGCTTAAATCAGTTAAAAAATAAATAAATAAATAAATAAAAACTCATCATTTTACGTAGTAATATATATTGATAAATCTGAGACATGTTTATAAAATTTCTTGGAAACATTGTGAACAAACACATTTTATTTTAAATAACAGTTCAGTGGTAAGTTTCCTTTTCAGGAAATCTCTTGACCATTTTTGAAGAGAGGGATTTCTTTCCTGTTTTCGACACAATTGGAACATATGGGTTAAAAATAATTAGTAAGGGGAGCGCAAATATTCTTTGAGAGTACCTAGTCAGTCGTCTCCGACAAAACATGCACACGGCGACATTGTATTGGATTCAAAAGAAAAAAGCGTGAGAATCTACTACAAAATACTAAACATTACATTGCTTTGCGCGGGTGCAAGACCACCCAGAGACGCGGGAGATGTACTACCAGAGAAATTAGATATCTATCTACTTTCTTTGGTACTACACCTCACAGCCCTGAGGCAGAATTGCCGCACTCTCATAAAGTACCGGACATTTGCTGATAAAGACGATGCTAATCTAGAGAAAGGATCTGCTTTCACAGAACTAGATATCTTGCGAGTCACATGTCCATATATTCTCTTTTTTTCTTTTAAAATAATGAGATTCCTGTTATTTGCGAAAGTAATTCTTTAATTCATGAAAATAATCTTTGTTTTATAACTTTTGCATTGAAAGATAGCATCTTTAAAAATTAAAGCATTTAGACAAGGATTACTGGTTTAACACATATTATACATAATAGAATAATATTAAAGTTTTTAATGTCTATTTATATTTTTAATACTAAAAATAAAAAATGCATTTAGATTATTGAAATAATTTCATGTCAGAGATGTAGATTTTATATCAATGATTATTTTATTTTTAACACTTTCTGGAAAATGCAAATAATAATAATTAAAAATAAATAAATGAAATAAAAAATAAGAAAATAAAAATAAAAATAGAATATTAATCCTCCTTATTACAACAATCTATTTATAATCTAATTTAAATTGTCTTAATGATGTTTTTTTTTTTTTTCTAAAATGAATATATACATCCACAAAAATTCAAATATAGTACGTGTACTAAGATAAAGATTATTTTTCTTTTTTTAAATGTAGAGCTAGTTTTAAAATATCATTTATGATAACAGCAAACAGGATTCAATTATTGGGATTTAATATTATACTTTTAAATTTTTAAATTTTTATTTATAATGAAAGGCTTTCTTAAAACTTTTCTTAAATCACTCTTAGAACTTCCATAACTTTTCATAATACGAGGTATTTCGCATAAATTTCTGATATTGAAATAGCATTGATTTGATTGCATGAAAACTGAAATACAAAATTGACAACAGTATAATATCGTGGAATACTGGGGCACACACACACACAAAAAAAAAAAAAAAAAAAGAAAAAAAAAAAAGAAAATACTGTAGCAAGGAAAACGGTAGCCTACTGGATAGGGCATTTAAGTCTTCAATCGTACCAGGTGACCAGCAGAACTTATATTTCTTCTTATGAAGGGATTAGCTTAGAGTCCTGCGTTGTTCGAGTAAACTTGACTCGCAGCCGACCCGACCTGCTAAATGACTTTTGACCTTCAACACGAAATAAATCTGCAGCTTCTGACCCGCCATATTGTTAAAATTGTGTTAGATAATAAGATGAATAGAAGTTCTTTTACACAAACTACAATTATATTATTGAAGAAATCTTTCAGAAAATTAAGTATTTTTCAATAATGTGTTTATCTAATTATAAACAAACATTTAGCTGTATTAAAACTTATATTTAAAAAATCCATTGTTCCAAGTATTTTGACAGTAAAATAAGGAAGAAAATATAGGTTGGAAAAAAAAATTGTTTTCCATATAAAGCTTTAAACGTTAAGTATTAATATTTAAATTAAGTAAATGTAATTTATTACATTTTAGTAAATGTAATTAAATTCATGTTATCAGTCATGTCTTTAAATTACTAGGAAGGAAGACAATGTCATCCAATTTCTTCATTTAAAAGTTTCGATTCATAAGTAAAGCATAAAACAATCTTCGGAGAAAACATTTTGTGAATAAAAATTAACGCAAATTTTAAATTTTAACTGCACCCGACCAGCAAAGCAGGTAATAAGCGATTACCCGACCCGATGCGTTTCTCTCTTGTGAGAAACGCGTCCTCTCTTGCGATTAAAAGGGTAGAAAGTATTGCTACCAAGAATATAAAAATTCTCCCCAAAGGAATAAAATCCATATGAGTTTGAGTTACTTTTCCCGCTCAAATTCATGAGAAAACGAACTTTGCTCAGCTCAAGTTCACAATTTAAAAAACGAGCGAAATTCAGCTCAAAACTGAAAATGTTTTAATTAAACTCATGAACGCGGTCCTGCGCAACACTGATTTAAAACAACGGAACCTCTAAATGATAGAATTTGTCTCCTATTAATAAGTTCTCATGCGCATAAACAAACGTATTGAAAATTTGAGAATAAAAAACCATGCAAAAACAGTGGGTACACTATTCAGAAGTGTTTGCTAAATAATTTTTACTACAATTAAGTTAATAAGTTATAATTAAGGATTATAAGTTAATAAGTTTAATTAAGCGTAAAATTAAAAATAATTTTCATGGCAATTGGTAATTTTAAAAAAAAAAGGGAATTTACCTATGAAAGTGTTCACAGAGGATAAGATCAATTTAAAAAAAAAAAAAAAAATGTACGTAAAAATGAACTTTTAGTGAGCTTCGCTCGTTTTTAAAAATGAACTTGAACTGAACGCGTTCATTTCTTTCAGACATGAGTTTGAGCGCGAACTAGCTCGTTTTTTACACGATGAACTTGAGTTTGAACTAGTTCGTTTTTTTCGTGAACTTGCACAACACTGAATAAAACTACTATAATTAAAATTATGAACAAAATAAAAAATAAACTCTTATCTCCTCCAATTAATACCACTATTTAATTAACCCCTAAAGTTAAATTCCCTAACAGCCTTTCTTTTTGCAATGAATTCAACAAATTAAACATTATATTTCTCAAAAAATTAATATTTTAATCTCTTTTAGTTCTCCTATAACTGTTAAACAATTAAGTTTAACCCTTTCAAGAAAGTATATTTACGGTCACTTAAAATCAAATGCCACCAGAATTCGAGAACAGAGTTAGATGATAAGAAAAAAATGAATTTTTTTGTCTAACAAGGAAACGTTCAAAAGGTGTCGTCTTCAAAAAATACTGAAAAAAATATACGTGATTCTACTCTTCATAAAACATCATAAACTGAAAAAATTGTCGGCTGAAATGAATTACAGCGACCACAAAAAATTATTAAAATAAGCACATTTGGCAATTTTACACTGTTAGGCGATTTATTTTGAGTATTTGGCGGAGAATCAAACCACGGTTCAGTTAGAACACGGCAATATCGGTCAGAGCCTGATTAAGGAGGAAGCACACATTATTTATACTTACACCGTTATTTTTTAACAAATACTTTCCTCCTATAATAAACAGAAAATTCTCATTAAAAATTATTTTAAAAGAATTCTGGCGTCTAATAACGGTGAGTAAATTGGATTGTTTTACACCGTTCATTTTTTATAAAAAATATTTCCTCGTCAAAGCGTGGAATTTCTATGACATGAAGTAAAAAATAATTGTAAAAATATTCCGGTGAGAGCGGAGATAATGTGCGCATCCCCCTTAATCAGGCTCTGATCTCGGTGCCAGAGAACTTATCACCTCACAGCGCTAAATCGGCAAAAAAGCTTAATTTTGATAATTTTTTGTGGTCGCTGTAAATCATTTCAGCCGATAATTTTTTCACTTCCTGGTGTTTCATGAAGAGTAGAATAACATATATATATATATATTTTTTCAATATTTTTTGCAGACGGCACCTTTTGAATTTTTCCATGTAAGTTAAAAAGGTAAAAATTTATAAAAAAAATTCCGGGGTGAATTTTTAAAACTGGCAATTAAAATTAGGTGGTATAAAATATATACCACCGTCCCTGAAAGTGTTCAATAACCACGATCATACTGCACCCAGAGGGGTTTACAAAATATCAATAAAATTGAACAATGATATGTTTTAATATATTGGACAAGCTAAACGAACTCTTAACAAAAGAATTTAAGAGCATATTCGTAGCGTTGAAGAAGAAAAAAGTTTAGCATTAGTTAACTTCATTTACAATAACTCCGGTGCAACACCTATTTTTGATAAAGCAGAAATAATTTCAACTTCTCAAAATCTGCAAGAACTGATCATTTTAGAAGCTGCCCATATTATAAAATGTCGAAACGCAATTAATTCTAAAGATTCAGCAATGCTACCAAAAATTCGGCATTATCTATGAAACCAGATATTTAACTTTTCATTTATTTTTTCAGTATACTTACTTAGAAGTCCTTTACAAGACTGTATGACTCCATCGCTGAAACGTTACAAGCTCTTTGAAAACTTTCTATGGATTCTTCGACTATTCAACGGGTTCTTCCAGAACTGTTACCGCTGGGCCAGCCTATCCAGTTTCCATCCACTGGCTTCTCCGAGCAAGTACCTCAATAGTTCCAGACCTCAAGTTTTGCCTCCTTTTAACCCCGAAAAAGCTCCAACCAATCGACTCAAGAATTTCGACCAAAACTGGCTTCTGTGAATATTTTCTATAAATCAAACTTAACTGTATTTGTAATCTGAAAATGTGATATCGGGGAGACCGAGGTAAAATGGACCAATTTTATAAATTTTAAGTCTTTATTCTCAAAGTAATAATGTTCGGCTATTGAAAATATGTGTGCATAATATATATTGGGGTTCATATTGCACTCAGTCTAAAGTAATAATTAAGTTGCTTTTTACTTTAAGCCCTGGGTAAAATGGTTCATGTTCGTAGCACAGGGTGCTACGGGCCACAGATAATATTTAAAGAACATATTAATGTAGTGTATTATTTAATAAGTATATTAAAGTAGTGTATTTTTTAATGGTATAAAATGTAAAATATATTATATTTGTTTATTTATGTCTTTGATTCTTACAAATAAACATTAAAATTAGAAAACGATACACCAAAAGTGTTTTGCGACATTGAAAATCTGCTTATTTCTGTTTAAGTTTTAGGGTTTGGAAGACTCAGCATTAAAATAGCTTGAAAATTTACAAGAGATATATCAACACTCCTAAGAAAAATGTAGAGATCTTGATTAGGTTTTCGTTGCATGAATCTCACAAAAACGGATTCTTTACCTTTTATTTCTGTGTTTAAATCAACAAAATGTAAAACTTTCTTTTTTGTCCAATTTTTGACGAAAATTTATTTACGCTAATTTTATTAGTATTAAAATTAGCATCTTGTTGTTAAATTATGTCCTTATTACTGAATTTTGTATCATTATAAACAGAAATATTCTTAGAAACACTCGAATTATTAATATATATATTTGCTTTGAACATGATGTGAGACTTCAGTTTTATTTTTATCTTTAACAGAAGCTAATATTTCTTTCATTCTCTCATTTTTCTCTCTTTCTTTTTTTTTTTTTTTTTTTAATTATTTCTTCTAGCTCTAACTAAAGTGGCTTTTTCTGTTTACTTATTTATTTATTTATTTATTTTATGTTTCTCCTCCAATAATCTTTTTTTACTAGTGTATCATTTAAAATTGGTTAATGCACCTTTATTTATTTAGTTGTTGCCTTTCGCAAAGAAGCTATCGAAAGAAGCTATCGGCAAGGGACGCAGTTCGAAAGATATTATTTTTAAATGGGGATATTTCACCTGGTTATTGACATGTACTTCACTTTACAAACATCTATTATATAATTCCCCCCCCCCTCCCATTTCTTCTTCATATTTCGAAATTATCTACTTATATGCTTAGTCTGGACTAAGTCTAATAGTTGATTTATTATCGTTTTCCAGTTTAGGTAATTTAGAATTTTTATGCCTTTATACATAGTGCGTAAGAGCTGTCTTTTAAAGACCTGATGCTATGGAGGATGAACAAATAAGTTTTTCATCATCCACAACTCTTTATATATCCTGCTCTATAGATGACTACTTTTTACTTTCTCTTACCCATTAGGTAGAGAAAGTATTGTTTTTGGGTCAAATTTTCGAATGCGAGATTTTGTTATATTTACACGTTTTGAGGTCCCCTGAATACGAAAATCATGTTTTTAGCAAATGGTCTGAGTGTGTATCTGTGTGTGTGTCTGTGTGTGTGTGTGTGTGTCTGTTATCAGCATATCTCAAAAACAAATTATCGCAGAAAGTTCAAACTTGGTATTCTAACTGTGTATCATATAGGAATGCTACAGTAAGCTTTTCGTTAAGATCAAGCAAATGGTTCGTGTACAGGGACAATCAAGAGAATTCTAATACATTACGTCTATGGGGAAATTGCAGGTAAGTAGAGTTTAACGTCTATAGACTGCACTAAACCAAATGAAACGAATATATATTTTTTGTAATAGAGATAGTTAACTGGGGAAAAAATTTTGTGTATGTAGGAGCCTCGCCTCCCCCCCTGGGGGGGAAGTCCCCCCTCGAGGGGAGTAAATTTTCATGATGGGTATCTTTCAAAAGAGCTCGCCAATACCTTTAAAACGAATGGTTGAACCATCGATATGCGATAATTTAAAACAAAGTTATTGATTTTTTTTACTTTTAACGAAAAAAAAACAGAAAAAAAATCGCATTTTTTTTTTTTAATATTGAGAATAAAATGGGCTTTTTTTAGATATTTGGTGTTAACTACTTCTCTAATATAGAAATCGTCTGCATTATCATAAAAAAAATATATATATATATTTTAATTATAATATTAATAAATTATTTTTTTAAAAATAGAATTATTTTTTAATAACCGAATTAAATTCTATATAAATGTAGGTGCATTAATGAAACGGGGGGTAGAGAGGGAGGCTATTATTATATAAAACTCTTCAGAAGCCTAATATGAATTGTTTAACGCAGGTTTACATAACAGTACTCGTTATCTTACCTTTTAATCTGCAATTTGTATTTATAGTATTAAATTTCAGGGTAAGAGAAAGTCGTGTGGGTGACACACCAGATTATTTTTATTACTTCTACTACCCTACTACCGTAGGTAATGGAAGTATTGTATTCGGTCTGAAAATTCGATATCGGATTTTCACCTGATTTACACGTTTTAAGGTCCCCTGGGTCTAAAAAAGTGGTCTTTGGCAATTGGTCAGTGTGTATGTATGTGTGTGTGTGTGTGTGTGTATGTATGTATGTATGTATGTATGTGGAGAATCTTCTGGCTATTATAGCTCAAAAACTAATAAAGATAGAGCTACGAAACTTTAGAATTGAAATACGTCTGGTGTACAGATGAAATTTCTAAATTTTGGTGAAAATTGAAAAACCGGAAGTGGGACATCGGAAACCGGAAGTGGGACCGTAAGTCCGTATCTCAAAAACGGCTCTAACAATTTTCTTCAAACTTGCTATATATAAACACTCTATTAGATGTCCTTTCGAATGATAGAGTTGGTTAGTTCAGGAAAATTGATTGGCGTCCTGTATAAATAGTTCAATTTCAGGCCTCGCAAAGGCGTTCCTTTAAAAACGGTTGTACGGATTTTTTTCAAACACGCCATTTTAACTCACTTTTAAATATGCTTTTGTATGTAATTATTGTTTTCCTGTCAATAATTGAGTTTAACCGGAAGTGGGACATCGGAAACCGGAAGTGGGACCGTAAGTCCGTATCTCAAAAACGGCTCTAACGATTTTCTTCAAACTTGCTATATAAACACTCTATCAGATGTCCTTTCTAATAGATGTATTATCATCTCCATAAACTTTTCATTTATTTACTGTCATTTATTTCAGAACTATAAACAAAGTAATATCAACTATAATTAAATTTGACCTTGAACACCGCGAGTGAAAGATTTATAGACTCATAATGACTTTTACTTTTCTCTAAATAAACATTTTCAAACCATTATTTATTTTACAGAACTATTAATTTCAAACTTTATGGAAAATCATGTTATTCTAAATTACTGTTTTATTTCTTTCAACAATGTAGTTTAATGATTGTATAAACAAAATAAGATATTAATTTTTTCCTTTCAAATGTCATAATATAATATAATATAACAATTTATGATCCATAATGATATACTTAAAAATTGTAATTTAAATTCTTATAGCAGTCTGTAACTTTTCCTAAACCAGGAAGGATGCATAAAAATGCACTCCTAAAATATACAATAATAAAGCTAATTACAACACAGAAATATTTTCAGATTCATTTAAACAAATTCAAATAATTATTTTCTTACATTATTAGTTGTAATATACGCTTATTAGAGAATGCTTAACAACTATGAAGAAAGCCTTTTTTTTGGATTAAAATATGCCTGGAGAAAGAAGCTCCTACTGCACTACTGAATACAAGGTAAGTGAAGAACTTATCATTTTTCTTTAAAGTCTTACCTTTGTTGTGATTCAATAATAATTTACTCAACATTGATTATGAAGACCGACTTAAAAATCTCTGGCATACAATAATTAAATTCATATTACATAGGCTATTAGTGGTGGAAGTTATTACTGTAAATTAAATTAAAATTAACAATGGCGTCTTATAAAGACAATGCAATTATTGAGAAGCTCAATGCTTCTAATTATGCTACCTGGTCTTTTAAGCTAGAAATGTTATTGATAAAAGAAGATCTTTTTGACGCCATAACTGAAACTCCACCAGAGCCTATCACTTCAGATTGGTCCAAAAAAGACAAAAAAGCCAAAGCCATGATAAACCTGTTCATTAGTGATGATCAGATAGTACATGTAAAGGGTTTGTCCACGTCAAAAGAGACATGGGTTAAACTAAAAAATTTACACGAACGTACAAACCTTTCAAGCAAGTTATACTTACTAAAAAATTTGTATAGCTGCAAATTAGCCGAAGGAGGCAACATGATTAAACACATCACAAACATTTTAGAAATCAAAGAGAAACTTACTGCCATTGGCGAAAATATCAATGATTCTCATCTATCAGCTCTTTTACTGTCTTCGCTACCTCCGTCATATGATCCTCTTATTACTGCTTTAGAAGCAAAATCTGAAGAGGATCTTATACCTAGTTATATCCAAAGTAAGCTGATGGATGAATATAACAGAAGATCTTGTAATAACAAAGCGTTGCAAGTTGATGATAATGCCGTAGCTTATCAAATTAAAAGACACAAACAAAACTTTCCGAAAAAACAAGTGAATAAATTCTGCACATACTGCAAGATGAAAAATCATAATACCAACGACTGTTGGTACAGAAAAGACAAAAACAAAAAACAAAACTATTCATTAAGTGGCTATAACAATAAAAATAAAAACTTTAATTCATCTTTATGTTTTGAAAATAGTGAACCAAAAATGAAACATGACAGGGATGAATCAAATGCATCCGACGATGAAACTCATACAAGAAATAAATTAAAAAAATTAGCATTCATCGCCTGTAAAGAAAACAAAAACAATTGGATCGTCGATAGCGGCTCCTCCTCGCATATCACAAATAACAAAAATTTATTTAGTGAAATAAAAAATTATGACAATTCAAATGTTGTCATAGCAAACGGAAATATTTTAACATCACAGGGCTCAGGTGATGTAGTTATTACTACTGAAACATCTGAGGGGGAAATAAACGAAATAAAGTTACTCGACGTACTTTTTGTACCAGACCTCGAAACAAATTTAATTTCTGTTAGTAAAGCCACCAAAAATGGCTGCACGTTAATTTTCAAAAATGATAAATGTATACTACAAAAATTCGGAAAAACCTTCCTTGAGGGGGAACTAAAGGGTAACTTATATGAAGTAAAACAACCCCAAAACAGTTCAAATGAACATATTAATTTAACTCACGAATGTAACAATAAGAATTGTATCACGCTTTGGCACAAGCGGCTCGGTCATAGAAATTATGCTGACATAAAACACATTATGGATAAGGAACTAGCAGTGGGAATTAATATAAATTTCTGCAAACATGACAAAACATGCGAAACATGCATTAAAGAAAAACTGACAGATTTACCATATCCACAGCAATCTAAATACAGGACTAATAGAGTACTTGAATTAATACATACAGACATCTGTGGGCCATTTCAAACACCCACCATAGGGGGGAAAACATATTTTTTAACGTTCATCGATGATTACACCAGATTCTGCATGATTTATCTCTTGAAACATAGAAGCGAGGTATTAACCATGCTCAAACAATATATAGCATTAGTCAAAAATAAGTTTGGAAAATTACCTGAAAGAGTCAGATCTGATAACGGGAGAGAATATGTGGGAAGTGAAATAGAAAATTACCTAAATCAAATGGGAATTAAACACGAACTTACAGTTCCTTATTGCCCAGCACAAAACGGAGTGGCTGAAAGGAAAAACAGAACACTGGTAGAAATGGTGAGAAGTATGCTATCAGAAGCAAATCTAGATAAGCAATTTTGGGGGGAAGCTGTCAACACAGCAAACTATATTATTAATAGACTCCCCACAAAAGGAAATAATAAAAGTCCCTACGAATTATGGAATGGAATTAAACCTAATTTATCTCATTTGAGAGTATTCGGGTGTAAAGCTTTTGCGTACATAAATAAACAAATAAGAAGAAAATTAGACAATAAAGCGCAAGAGGGAATCTTCGTAGGTTATGACTATAGATCAAAGGGATACAGGATTTACACGGGAGGAAAAGGTATTATTATCGCAAGAACGGTTAAATTTATAGAAAATCAAAACTCTAAACTCTCATCACAAGAAAAACTAGAAAATGATATTAGTCAAAAGGAAACTGTAAATGTAGAACTTAATGACACACCTGAAAATAACACCGAACAAACACTTGAAATAAACAATGAACCTAGAAGATCCTCGAGATCTAATATCGGTGTACCTCCAGATCGACTAATTTACATGGTAAAACATGATCCAATACATGAACCGCAAAGTTGGGCGGAAGTTCAAAATCTCACAAATCCCGTTGAGAAAAATAATTGGATAAAAGCAGCAGAGGATGAAATATCATCGTTAAAAGAACACAACACGTGGACATTAGTAGATCCACCACAAGGAAAGAAAATTATCGGTTCAAAGTGGACCTTTAAAACAAAATATGATGACTCCGGGAAAATACAAAAATTTAAAGCACGACTGGTAGCTCAGGGATTTCTCCAAAAATTTGGGGAAGATTATGATGAAACATTTGCACCGGTGGTGTCCTATACTACAATACGTTCTTTCCTAAACTCTGCAGCTTACCACAAATTAAATGTAAGACACATAGACATTAAAACAGCATTCCTACACGGTGACTTAAACGAAGAACTGTATATGCAACAACCCGACGGTTTTATTAATCCAGGGGAAGAAAATAAAGTGTGTAGGTTGAACAAATCAATTTATGGGCTTAAACAAGCTGCTAGAGCTTGGTACTTAAAAATTGGGAGTTTCCTAAAAACCCTAAATTATGTCGAGAGCAAAGCTGATTCATGCCTCTATGTAAACAATACGTCAGAGAACATTTCATTTATTATAGTATATGTCGATGACATATTAATTGCCGGAAATAACGGGCAAATTAATGAAATAATATGGAAATTAAGCAAAGAATTCGAAGTTAAGGATTTAGGAGAGGTTAGTTTCTATTTGGGCATGAAAATAACTAGAAATGATAGAGGGGATTTCGAAATAAATCAAAAACTGAAAATCGAAGAGTTAGTACGTAAATTAAATTTAAAAATCTCTAAACCAACATATACACCAATGGAAACAAATTACTTAAAATTTGATGATGATGATAACCCATTAGAAAACAACACTAAATACCGACAAACAATAGGAAGTTTGCTATATTTGGCTACAGTTAGCCGTCCTGACATATTAGCTGCCGTAAACATATTAAGTAGGAGAAATGAAAGTCCAAGAAAAAAGGACTGGGAAACAGTAAAAAGAGTTGTCAGGTATTTAAATACCACAAAAAATCTAAATTTCGTTATCAGTGCCAATGAAAAACCTAAACTGGTAGTTTACGCAGATGCGGACTGGGGAGGAGACAAGTCCAACAGAAAATCAACATCAGGCAGTGTTTTCATGATAGGAGATAATCCTATTCAATGGATCACAAAACGGCAAAATTGTGTCGCTCTTTCGTCGGCTGAGGCCGAATTTATTTCTGCCACGACTGCTGCGAAAGAAATCATGTGGATACTAAAATTATTAAAAGACTTGCACTTGCCTCAAGAGTTACCTATCAAAGTTTTTCAAGACAATATTTCGTGTATAAAACTGATAGACATCGGTTTTACTGGAAAACTGAAACATGTTGACCTGCAATTCAACTACTTAAAGGATCTAAAAGAAAAAGGTGTGATAGAACCCGAATATTGTCCAAGTGACAAAATGACTGGTGATATCTTCAACAAGGCACTTCCAAGACAGATTCACGAAAAACACCGAGAGAAATTGAAATTGATTAGTGGAACTTAAAAGATTTATGGAGCTGAAGGGGGAATTAATAGATGTATTATCATCTCCATAAACTTTTCATTTATTTACTGTCATTTATTTCAGAACTATAAACAAAGTAATATCAACTATAATTAAATTTGACCTTGAACACCGCGAGTGAAAGATTTATAGACTCATAATGACTTTTACTTTTCTCTAAATAAACATTTTCAAACCATTATTTATTTTACAGAACTATTAATTTCAAACTTTATGGAAAATCATGTTATTCTAAATTACTGTTTTATTTCTTTCAACAATGTAGTTTAATGATTGTATAAACAAAATAAGATATTAATTTTTTCCTTTCAAATGTCATAATATAATATAATATAACAATTTATGATCCATAATGATATACTTAAAAATTGTAATTTAAATTCTTATAGCAGTCTGTAACTTTTCCTAAACCAGGAAGGATGCATAAAAATGCACTCCTAAAATATACAATAATAAAGCTAATTACAACACAGAAATATTTTCAGATTCATTTAAACAAATTCAAATAATTATTTTCTTACATTATTAGTTGTAATATACGCTTATTAGAGAATGCTTAACAACTATGAAGAAAGCCTTTTTTTTGGATTAAAATATGCCTGGAGAAAGAAGCTCCTACTGCACTACTGAATACAAGGTAAGTGAAGAACTTATCATTTTTCTTTAAAGTCTTACCTTTGTTGTGATTCAATAATAATTTACTCAACACTTTCGAATGATATAGTTGGTTAGTTCAGGAAAATTGATAGGCGTCCCGTATAAATAGCTCAATTTCAGGCCTCGCAAAGGCCTGAAAGGTAGTACTGGGTAATGGAAGCCGTGTGGCTGCTACACACCAGATTTTTTTTTTTTTTTTTTTTACATTACATGACCTGTGAAACTGTCCTTATATGACAATTGTAAACTTCTCAAATAAATAAATAAATATATATATATATATATATATATATATATATATATATATATATATATATATATATATATATATATATGAGGAGCAGACATTAAAACTGTGTTTTCTCAAAAAAACCTCCAGTCAGCCAATCAGAGCTGTTCTTAATGGTCATGTGACCTGCACACGTACCACTTTTTATGTTTGTTTATTTTGTTTATGCTATGATGGTTCATACTTTTTCATTTATAAAGTACTTTATCCACACTGGAAACATTAAAACACCTTCTTTCTCGGATTTTCGGTCAAAACATGATTTCTCGAAATTTGAAATGCATTTTCCTAATTAATTTCATGTTCATTAGGTTATGTATGTCTACATATCTTCCTAGAAACCAGTAATACATCTAAACAAACAATAATTAGTGTTTAAATGTAAATATTTTTTAATTTACTATTTTTTGTGTTTTCTGATAAATTTTATCCGAAGGAGAAAACACGGTTTGAATGTTTGCTAATCATATAACATAGATGTATTATTACTTTTAATTGCATTATTGTATTCAATTCGTTGTAGATATATAATATTTGTAAAAATATAAGAATACAAAAGTAACTGGATGTATACTAAAAATAAGAAATAAGCTTAAAGTAAATTGCTTGCATTTTCCTCTTTGAACACATAATAGATCTAATTAAGGTTAATTTTTAAATTTTTAAGTATAATTTATAGCTAACACTTCATAAAAAAAAATAGATTTCCTAAATATGTTTATTATGACTGAGAACGGGGGTGAAATGGACCATGATCCAATGTACCCCAGTTCCTAACGTTCCCTTTCACCTCATGTGGAACTCTGACAACAAATGTTAAAAAAACAAATTAAAATAAAATAAATATTTTAGTCAGATTAAATATAATGATAGAGGAACTTAGCTCTTTATTGTGCTGAACAACTTCTTCCAGATCATAATTATTAAATGATGAAAAGAAAAATTGTTTAGCTAAAAATATTTACCTTTGTCCACGACAAGTTAAATTTCACGAATAAAATTACTAAATTGTCAGTAAGGCATGGAGTTTCTAGATAAGTTTCATCACTGCAATATGTACCAAAATACGAACAATAAAAATAAATATATAAAATAAAGAGTGGTCCATTGTACCCCAGTCTCCTCTACATATATATGGAGAGGTTGTTTAGGATTTTTTTTACGTCGCATTAGTGCTGCGCAATGGGCAATTGGCGACGGTCTAGCACTCACCCCTATAGGTGGTCCGGATATATGCTATCACAATTTTGATCCTCCACGGAAGGGATGGCTCTCCCGCTTCGGTGACCTTCAGAGGTATAATTTTGATGGCCACGACAGATTTTATGGGCACCAGCCACCATTAGTGTACAGGACAGTCTTTGGCCGGCTCGAGTACCGAACCCGCAATCTTCCAATTACGAGTCCGACGCTCTACCGACTGGGCTACAGCAGCCCTATACATGGAGCGAGAGGTGCACGATAGAAACTCACTTATTAATTTAATGGTGATGCCCTGGCGATCAGTCGGAAAAGCTTTCAAAACTTTTTTTAATACAAATACATATTTTCCAACATACTAATTAGTATTCCGTAGTATTGTTAGCTCCGCCTTCTTTTTGAAACCAGTATCTTTTTAGAGTATTTTTCTTCTTATTTAATCGTAAATGCATTTGAAGAATATTTCTCTAAAAATTCTCTGGTGTGGAAAAAAGGGCGGGACTAACAGCACTACGGAATATTAATTAGGATGTTGGAAAGTATGGAAATACATCTTTTAAATAAATATGTTTTTAAATATACGTGGTTTAAAGTATCTTTTTTTTTTTTTACAAATTTTTGAATGATCATATTTTAATCAGTACTTTTATTATGGGATATGATATCTTATACACCTAGAAATAAACAGACTGTCGTTTTCACAAATTCACTAAATTGTGTAGTGGACCGTTCACAACGCAGTATAAATGCATCAAAAACCACAAGCCGAACATTTTTACATATCTGATTCTTTCTTTTCATGAACACAGACAAAAATAATTAATTACTAAAAATGCTAGTTATTAATTTTAAAAATGCATATTTTATTCTTACGTCTTTGAAATTTTATACATTAACTGAACTTCAATGCAATTTTTTAAATAAATGATTTATTAATTTTTCTATAATCAATTCACAGAAACAAATCGATTTATCTGGTTATCGAATTTTTAAATAATCTATCACTCCATATAATTAAAATTTCATTTTACTTTAGATTCTGTACAAAATTCAACACACAGATTCATAAAAAGAAATTGAAATATTCATTTTATACTAAACTATTCGTGAGTAATTTGGACACCACGTGTTTTATAGAGATTATATTTTCATTTTAGTAGTTAATCGATTCTCAATAAATGTTTTTTTTTTTTTTTAAGTGATTAATTACAATCAATTTACTCTCTTTTATTTTACTACTAGCAGGCAACGCCCGCTTCGCTGGTCCCTATTTTTAAATGAATCACTCTAATTACTGAATTCTCAAAATTGTATTCATTTTTATCACGTGAAAAGAAATGAGAAACAAAATCTGATTATGAAAAATGTCGCACCGGGTTCTCACTGCCTTCGGAAAAAATTCCCAAAATGCTCTAACTCTTATTTCTATTATTTTCCCCCTTCGCCCCTCCCCCCTCCCGTCTATCCTAATAATTTTACAAATTCGAAAATATCCGCAATCGATTTGTAGGTATCAAAAACCACTATGCACCAGTTTTGAACTATCTATCTCTATTTTTATTTTTTGGCCCCTCCGTTCCCCCCCCCCCTTCCCGCCCCTCCCAATAATTTAAAAAATTCGAAAATATCCGCAATCGATTTGTAGGTATCGAAAACATCTATGTACCAATTTTGAATGATCTAACTCTATTTTACTTTTTTTGCCCCTCCGCCCCCTCCCCCCACCTGCCCGGCCCTCCTAATAACTTTACACTTTTGAAAATATCCCCATTCGACTTGCAGGCCTCTAAAACCTATCTGTACTAATTTTGAACGGTCTAACTGTATTTCTATTTGTTTTTGCCCATAGCCCCCCCTTACCGCTCCACCCCCCTTCTCGCCCCACCCAATAATTTTACAACCTCGAAAATATGCACAATCGATTTGTACGTATCGAAAACCTCTATATACCAATTTTGAACGATCTAACTCTATTTTTGTTTTTTGTCCCCCCTCTCCCCACCCTTCCCGGCCCTCGCAATAACTTTACACTTTCGGAAATATCCCCATTCGACTTGCAGGCCTCGAAAACCTATCTGTAAAAATTTTGTACGGCCTAACTGCATTTCTATTTGTTTTTGCCCATAGCCCCCCCCTTACCGCCCCACCCCCCTTCCCGCCCCTCCTAATAATTTTACAACTTCGAAAATATCCGCAATCGATTTGTAAGTATCGAAAACCTCTATATACCAATTTTGAACGATCTAACTCTATTTTTAATTTTTGCCCCCCCCCTCCCCTACCCCCCTTCCTTCCCCTCCTAATAACTTTACACAATCGAAAATATCCTCATTTGACTTGCAGGCCTCTAAAACCTATCTGTATCAATTTTGAACGCCCTAACTGTACTTCTATTTGTTTTTGCCCCATAGCCTCCCGCCCCCCCTGCTGCCCCACCTGGGGGCTGTATTTCTAAAATTCCAGAAATTGGTTTTTAGATATTTGTATTAGCTATATTTTAGCGCAAAATTTTCACGTATATCTATTTTTTTGTTTCAGATATATAGGATTATGCGAAATCACGTTTTACGCATGTGAAATCACGTTTTGCCCCCCCGCCCCCCCTTGGGGACCGAATTTTGAAAATTCCAGAAATTGGTTTTTAGACATTGGTATTAGCTATATTTTAAAGCAAAAATTTTACGGATATCTGTTTTTTTGTTTGAGATATGAAGGATTTTGTGAAATCACGTTTTGCCGTCCCTCCCCTCCTTGGGGGGCGAATTTTGTAAAATCGCTTCTTAGTGGATGCCTACGTCATAGAAAGAACATTGTCACGAAATTTCATGCTTCTAGGTCCAGGGGTTTGGTCTGGGCGTTGATAGATCACCCCCTCACTCACACACTCACTCAGGAAGTGTTCTTTTATATATATAGATTTTGAATAGGTAAATTTTTAAGAACTAATTTAGTTTTTAACTAAAAACACAAGACTTCTTTTTAACATATTCCATGCGTATATTTATATCAAACAAACATCTTATTTGAAAAGTTTATTTCTAAATTAGCTTAAAAATAAGAGCACTTATAATGTTGGGTTGGCAACTAAGTTCCCGACGATTTTAAAATTTTAACTTGACACTGAAATCTATGTTTTGTTTTACGTTTAATTTTATGAACTAATCTACAGTTTCGGTCTGTAAATCCAACAAAAAACAAAATATAGATTCCGGTGTCAAGTTAAAATTTTAAAATCGGCGGGAACTTAGTTGCCAACCAAATACATATATGCATGAAAATTATTTTAATATTTCCTTGTATACTTTTAAAAAGTAACACAATAGGTAGCTTTAATCAATGTTATTTGTGTACAGCATTCGATTGTTCCAGTGCACGTTTTGAAAATGTGTGCAAAATTTATTTTCTGTAAATCCAAATTTTTAAATATCTGAGTCAAAATTTTACATTTTCGTTTGAGTTTGCGGTGCATAGGCATTTCTTAATGAAAATTTTCATGTTATTTAACAACGTAACATATATTTGAAAAATTTATAAAAAAATCTCTGTAATGGAGTACTATTCTTTAAAGTAAAAATTCCTTACCATGTTAGAAAAATCAAAACAAAATGAAATAGGAATATTTATAAAGAGAAAGAATGTACAGACATTTTATATTGTAGATTACAAAATAAGACATAATAAATTAAGCTGTCATCTACTAATATTTATGAAATGGGAATTAATTTAGTTTGGAATTTATACTTTTTAAAAGTGTGACACCTTGATATAATTTTGTACATCTGAAATGACTAGAAATGCATTTCTGATTTCTATCTAATATATATTTTTATCAAGCAATTTCGTGATATATTCAGATTTTGCATATTTTGCATCAGGAAAAAAAAAAAAAAACGCAGCACTTGATGGTATTTCGTTATTAATTGACGCAGAAAAATTTAATAGACACCATTCAACAGGAAATGAAATGCACTTTCTGAAAATGTCGTCGAATTTTGAATTAGGGATCATCTACATATTAAAATGAGCGCCAACTTTGATTTTTTCAATAGCAACACCCAATGTTGACTTCATATTCGAATTTCTGAGAGTCTGGCAGTGCGGAAAAGTATACTGTTTGTATACTTTATCTTTAGTATTCATAGAGTTATGATCAAAAATGTGTTAGGAGGTTATCTCTAAATATAGAAAAATAAAATTTAGATCCTACAAGTACTAGACAAAATTATACTGTTTCACACCGGAAAAATTTCAAGAAAAAAAAGAGTTATAAAAATAAATAAAAATATTAATATCTTTGCAGTATCTTAATCATCATGAATTTAGTTTTTTGGATACGTATATACTTTAGTACTTTTTTAGATAATTTTAGGTATATTTAAATACATTACACTTACGATTGGTCAGATAATACTTTTTATAAAAGTGCAATATTTTTCAATTAAAAAGTATCTATCATGGATATACTGATCACCAATAAAGCTTAAATTTTCTTTCGTACGTGTAACATAATATACAAACTGAAATAATATAGCTATATATATATATATATATATACATATATACAACAACGCATAAACTTAATCTTTTCGGATAAATTATTGTAAGGTTTCATAAAGTAAATATTAAACAATTTTAATAGCACTTACCAGTTTTGGGTCAGTTGAACTCTTTGGAACTGTACGATTTGTTTTATAATTTCTATGAAAATATAATTTCTTAATTAACGCTTTCGCGACTACTGACGTAGATTAACATTATTTGAAAATCTGTAACAATGCCAATGGGCGTTTCTTTCGTAATTTGTGTGTTACTTATTTCTTAAGCATGTGCCCAGTGTTCATATTTTTGCAATAAAATATACTATGGATAGAAATATATTAATTAGAAAGAATATAGTTATAATGTATATCCATCTGTAATATAATTGTGGTACAGAAAATTTGTTTTGAAATATTTTGAGAGTATTTCAAACAGTAAACCCCGCCTATTTGTTAATTTTTTTCTTCTAGTGTTCGTTTAAAGGATTCTAAATTTATCACCAGTAATCGATGAAGTAAATACTACTTGTATATATTTTTGTCAATGTAAAATAAGGGTTTAACACGAATACTCAAAGTCACATTCACTTTTTGTTTCTGTATTGTTTTGTTTTGAAGAACGATAAAAGGCGGGGCTTTAGAAAACAGGAATTCTTGATACTAACACAAATGTCTAAAAATCAACATTTTTGTTTCATTTCTTTGCATTTGACGTTGTTGTTATATAATTTGACCCTTAAATAAAAAATAAAAATATTTTGTTCAATTTTCTCCGTTATTTTTTAAGATTTGCTTCGTTATCTCATTCAAAATTTTTTAAGAGACGGCCCCCTAAACCACTCCAAAAGAAAGATTTATTTATATCTCGAAAACTAATAACTGGAATGAGCTGCAAATTTGCACTCCCATATTTTTCAGCATTAGGATTCATTTTATGTAAAAATTTATATAGGTCATAATTCACAATTTTTATGAATATGAATTTTTAATATTTTTCAGAATTAAAAATATTTTTCAGAATCAAAAGTAATGATGGATTATGTTTGGGTTTCTTCACTGTATCTCGTAAAAAAAAAATATATATATATATATCGATCAAGTTACTTTTTGTGAAGATATTAATAAAAGATTGAAATATGAATTTAACATTAGCACCTTCAAACTTTGAACGCTTATAACTCTGTGAAAAAATAAGTAAAATATACAACCAATATACTTTTTCGCGTTGTCACAATCCCAGGAATTCAAATATAAAATAAAAATGGGGCATTACCATTGAACAAATCAAAGTTGGTGCGCGTTTTAATATGTAGACGACCCCCAATTCAAAATTTCCGTTCATTTTCTGAATCTACTCTCAATTCCCCGTCGAATGATACCTATTACATTTTTGTGCATTGATTAGCAGCGGAGTTACATCGAGTGCTGCGTTTTTTTTTTTCCCCGACTGTACATTTTCTTCCATATTATAATGCTTTGTTCATATTAAAATATAACAAATGGAGTGACCTGCATTTAAAATAAAAAAATAAGTACCGTTTTAATATACTATCTTATTAAGTCGAGAAGTAATTTATCGACCTTTCAAAATTCACAGATCTTTTAAATAAAATTTTATTATCACTAATTACATTTCTCTTCCGAAATCATAACAAAATATTCTAAATTCTATTTAGTATTATAAATTTTTAAAATGTCATAGCATTTAATTATTTTTTAAATTAGAACTCTTTATCCTTTAGAAATATTTCCAAAGAATAATCATGTTCAATCATTAATAATTTGACTTTCTTTTTCGTGCGTAATTTTAATTAAGTTTACATGAATAAAATGAACTAAATAAGAACAGCTATGTATAATTAATGTAAATTTATTAAGCTTAAAATAACTTTTGTAATTAGCTTTGATGAAGGATTTGAACTTACAAATTTAATTTCCAGATGCAGAAATGAAATTTATAATTTCCAAGATGTGTTAATTTTCTTTCATTCATTGACGGTGAAAAATAAAAATAAGTATTGCAGGCAAGGCTCTTACAGTGGGAAATTTGAAGTTCATTTTTTTTAAGCACCTTTTAGTTTTAGACACCAGGGGTCGAAGTCTCTCTCCCCCTTTTTTTTTCCTCAACACTTTGAGGAATTAGAAATTTATGTTTTGTTTGATACCACTATTTTTAAACAATAATTTATGCACTGTTTAATCACAACATATCACTTTAAAAAGTACAATAAGGATTTATTTCTCTAAGTAAAAAGTGTTCGCAAAATAGGCGATGCTTATTCAACCTTTTTTTTTTTCTTTCAGCAGTATTTTTTGAGAGTATTTTTCTTCTTATTTAATAGTATTGTATATGATGAAAACCACTCTCCAAATTAATGGTGTGTGAAAAAGGGCAGGACTTATAACAATACGGAATATTAATTAAAATGCTGGCAAGCATGTAGACAAGATGAATCGTTGATATCTAGTTAAGAAAAAAAGTTAATATATAAAACTTTTGGTATACCGTTTCCTGTTTATGAAGATCACGACTACAACAATTGTATTCCCCGCGACCTTTTCTGAACATATTCAGAGATGAGAAATTTTTACGATTTTTGAGACAACTGTTTTCATACAGAAATCTTTATCGCAATTTTTGATAATGTATCGTGATAAATAGTGATTAATGTATAAAAATAGTTATAGCTACAAAGACGTAAAGTTCATGCCCGTGAAAGTATCCTAAAAGAAGGGCGGGGAGAACGTACCTAGATATTATATTCTGGAAGTACCGATAGTACAAGCCTTTTTTTTTTTCACATAATTTTGCTAGTAGAAAAAAAATTATGCAGAGTACAATTATGATAAAACTTTTTTTTTCAAAACTAGGAGACTCTATCCCCTGTTCGCTCAGCTAACCAGCTCCCAACTCACTTTACACCCATGCAGAGCTCTGCCGCTTATTCGCTGCTTTGTTTTTCACTGAATAGGAATATTTATAGCACATATCTTAGGACAAAAGCAGAAAAAATATTATAAAAATCCCCATATTCAATGACAAATTGAAATACATAATACTTAATACCACATTATTTAATTTTACTCATTTTTAATAAAATTATGCTTCTTTTTTTTTTTTTATTATTATTTTTCAAATAAATTTTTAATATCTACATATTTTGCGTTACAGCTTTAGTATATGGCCCTTTTAATTTCTTTTCTACAACCACGGATCCAGGCCGTGGTAACCCAGTCAGTAAAGCGCCTAGCTTATAATTGTAAGATTGCTGGTTCTATACTTGAGCTGGCCAAATACCATAGTGTACAGGTACACTAATGGTGGCTGGTGCACATAAAATCCGTCGTGGCAGCAAAGCCCGCCATGTTCCCATCAAAACTATACCTCTGGAGATCACCAAAGAGGGGAAAACCATTTATACCTCGTAAAAGAATGGCAGTTTGATATAATTTAGTACATCTGAAATGACTGGAAATTTATTTCTAATTTATTTCTAATTTCTATCTAATATATATCTTTTATCAAACAATTTCGTGATATATTCGGATCTTAGATATTTTATCATGTAGTTATTCCTAATATATTTGGTGGGGCTGCGGTAGCCCGGCTTTATACTTGCCAACATTCTAAGAAATATTCCGTAAAATTGTTAGCATCCGCTTTTCTCTCTCTCTCTCTCTCTCTCTCTCTCTTTTCACACCAATCTTCTTAAAATATTTTTCTTCTTATTTAATTGTAATTACATCTGGAAAATTACTCAAAAGTCGTGCTGAAAAAGGTCAGACACACAATTTTACGGAGTATTAATTAGCACTTTCGCAGATATGCGGTTGGTAGAACCAGTGCTGCAGATAAACGCTATAATTTTATTTTTTAACATCACTAATTTTGTAAAGTATCAATCCATTGGTTTTAGCACAGTTTTTTGTTTCTCATGCATGGCAGCAGTTTTAATATAAAATAAAAATGAAAAATCATGCTGTACCTACTGATTATTAACACTTTACAAATGTATATAATTATTGTATCGTATAGCTCTCTATGCTTTTTTGCTTATGTAATCACATAAAGTAGTGGTTCTGAAAGGCATACAGAGAGACTAATTGAACTCCTAATCATTCTTAAACATTGTTAGCAAGTGTTAAAAATGCTTAACATAAAAGAAAACGTAACCCTATTATTCTAAGAGCAGTCTAACACTGTTGAACCTTGTTGGAAAGTGATTAAAACAATGTACAACAAAATTGTAGTATTCATCTGGCAATTCTGGGTAGAGTGACAAGCTCATAATTGGAGGACTGCAGGTTCACACTAGAACCAGTCAATAATCGCTGTCTATGTTAGTGATAGATGGTATACTAAAATTCCGTTGAGGATAATATCGACATCATGTTCTGCAAAAGCAGTTGTCAAAGCAGATTAACCCCCCGCGTACGGGGAGAATATTTTGCATTGACTGTGTTTACATACACAGGTTGCAAATATTCTTATTTTTTAATACCAGTATTTTGAATAAAAACATGTGTCACTAGCTCTCAGGATTTATAATTATCAAACATTGCATTTTACATTTAGAAGCGGAAATGTAATTCAGGGGTTAAAGATTTTCAATAATTCATCTGTTAAAAATAGTATTTTAGAAATTGTGGTGTAAATAAAATTTAATGTAAAATGTTCTTTTGCCTGTCGAAATCACGCGCACCGTACGCGGAGGATAAATTGGCCCTCCTACAAAGGACAAAATTTGTTTAGACATGTCACCAATCAACCGTAAGGATTAATACTAGGCCATATTAAGTTCTTCAGCGTACTTCTAGTACAGAATTAACCCTTTAACTTTCATTGGCTTTGCAACCAATTTGATTCAAATTGTAACACTTAATACACTTGTTAAACAGTTTATCAGTATTTAATTCTTGTTTTAATCTCTTTTTAAAACTTTGTTTCGATTTTAAAACCATGTACGTTCGGTTGATAACAGCACTTCTAAGAAAAGTAACACTTGATTTGCAAATGTAGTCATATTTAGAAGTCACACAAAACATCTTAGCCGGCGTGAGTACATTTTGCTGCTTTGATGAAATTTAGTCTTTCAACTAGATGAAGGACAATGCAATTATAACAACTTGAAGCAGTTATTGCGAGTTTTTGCAATTTATAATATTTACTTACAAATATATATATATTTAGTATCTTATTTATTAATCGAATTTAATCAAGTGGCTGTCCTTCATTGTTGTTACCATTGTTGTTATTTATATTGAATAATCTCAATCCTATTTAATCACGACACATTACTAGGAAAATACTACAAATTTTTCAGCAGAAAATTAGTGGTCGCAAAAAAGGCAAAAAATTCTTATCTCTGAGAGTGTCTTGAAAAAGGGTGGAGACTACGACCCCTGTATCTATCTATCGATGTATCTACCTGTATATATACATATAGATAGATAGATATAAAAGATGATTGAAAACTCAAAGTCCAAACTTTTAAGGAATGTAGGACGCTTCATAAAAATTAAAAATTGCATAGGAACCCATGACCGCAAAAGAACTGGATGTTTTTAGTTAATTTTTAACAGTACAACATACAAATAGGCGTGGCGTTTGCATAGCGCATTTTATCTAGACGTTTTTAGATGTTAACCCTCTGGCTGCTCATCCCACGATTTCCACGGGCAACTCAAATATAGCAAAATTTGCTCATCCCGTGATTTTCGTGGGCATGTGTTTTTCTTCCTTTATTGAGGAGCGGATCCCACCTTTTCACCATTTAACAAGTGAAATAAATTATATACAGTATTAGACTTTTAATTTAGGTTTTGACCAACATATGTCGTTTATTGCCCGCTAAATTGCGGCATTTGAAGGAACTTGGTATTTACCGCCCTAACTTCACTATGTTTGCTGCCTTTTTCCAATCAGAAATGACTGCTAGAGAAGGTCCACCGATTGACAGAGTACGTAGTACTGATGATTTATTAGAATCTGAAAGTGATTTTAGTTTTGATAGTGATAGTGGTATAACTTTTTTAGACTGCTCCTCAGACAGCGATGAATCTGATCTTGATTCAATAAACGTGCAAAGCTAACGCTTTGGCAATGGTGCAAAATTGATATTAAAAATATTCCTAATATTGTAATAAATAGAAATTAACTGCAGTTCAATTAAAATTTATTTTAAAAAAAATTGTGATAACATCTGAAAATGGTTTTTCTGACAGCTTAGTTTCTCATGATAAAAATCTATATAAAAAATCTTTTCCAGAAAGAAAAAATGCATATTTCAATTCTCCAATATATATAGATGTAAAATATACAAAAAGAAAAAATACACTATTTTTGAAGCGATTTCGGGCCACAAATTGAGCAGTCAAAAGGTTAAAATTCACTTAAAAAGAGGTACTATATCAATATAACGTACAATGTAATACTTAATTTGTAATTTACAAAAGCCCCATATGCGAGTTATTAATTAAAACTCGTTTTTCTCTCAAGTGCCGTTCCAATCCACAGCAATTTGACTTGAAAAGTTAAAGTACTTTGCCACTCAAAACACAATGCTGATAGACATCTTTGATATTAATTTGAATTCCAAATATTTTTTCCGGTCTTTTTGGTGGTTATTACTGACATGAAATTTCAAAAGATTAGATCATTTTTAGCATGCATGCTTGATCTTTGTAGAGGGTGCCAGAACGTAATTTATAGATAAATGTCATTGTTTTGTTTGTCTGTGTTTTTTGTACTTAAAAGATAAAAGCATCTTTTGTCCTACAACGTTGAATATTGATATTTTAGATCGATTTATATATATATATATATATATATAACCCATTAAATAGGTTCATTTTCGACATGTGATAAATTATGAAAAGCAGGAGTTCTGGAATTGCACAAATAAACTTTTCAATTGTTTGTTTGAACCAAGCTCTTACTCTGGTGACTGTAAAAAATAATTTTTTAGATTCGAAATGACAATTTTACACTGAAAATCAACCAAGATCAGGTCGTCATGCGGGGTTGATAACAGTATTTTAGGTGCTTCTGTAGAAGAAAACATTAGAACATTAACTAAATTATGGAAAAAATAAAGCTGTATATTTTTAATACGTTTTGCTGATTAACACTTTCGCGACCGCATGCTTTTGTGTTGTTTTGTAAATAAGGTTTGCCTGTGGGCGTTATTCTCCCAAGTTACAATATTTCAGAACAAAATTTCCTGTATTCATATTTGTATTGCAAATGAATATACATTATAATTATACTCTTTCTAATCAAAGTATTTGTATCAATAGTGTATTGAGTGCCCAAATATGAATATTGGGTACGTTCTTAAAAAATATAGAATATGCAAATTGGGAAAGAAACGCCTCGTGGTGGAGTTACAGATTTTCAAATGACGTGAATCTACGTCAGCGGTCGCGAAAGTGTTAAAAAGCATGGATACATTTCCAAACTCGATAT
Source organism: Salticus scenicus (assembly GCA_963930645.1). Taxonomy (NCBI): domain Eukaryota; kingdom Metazoa; phylum Arthropoda; class Arachnida; order Araneae; family Salticidae; genus Salticus; species Salticus scenicus. Next base: position 237,527,048 of record OZ005653.1, on the reverse strand, counting down.
TTGGATTACGCATCTCGTGACCGAAAAGAATAAGGTGACAGACACAAATGCGACTATTTTCCCCATAGCCTTCTAAACTAGACGCCTTCCGCGTAGCTCGAAAAGTTGGCAGTAGACAGCACCACCTGGTACAGATATCGTGCCTTTCTTGTTCAAGAGCCATCAAAAATTTTTTAAAGTGGGATTTGATATACATAAAAGGCGATTAGAATAAAAAAAAAACGTCTATTTTGTATATCACATATCACTTGTTAAAGTTATTGGTAACAGTTGAGTAAAAAAAATCAGGCAATCTGCACCAAGTGGCGCTGTCTACTGCTTAAACTGTTGCGGAGTTTTCGAGCCACGCGGAAAGCATCTAGTTTAGGAGGCTATGATTTTTCCTTTTACACGTTACAAATGAAGCTTTGATTGTTTATTAACAAGCCAAAAAAAGTGGATAAAATAGGCATAGAAAAAAATGAATGAAAGTACAGAATATATTCTAAAAGCTAAGCGCTATGCAGCACTCTTTAAAATTGTTCATGTATGTTTAGTCGGATTTCCTTAAAATTATTCTTTTAGAGATGCTCCAACGTGGTGAAACGAATATGCCAGAAAAAAGTACTGTGAACATTTCACTAGATTCGATAGATTATATGCAACCATTCGATTAAAATCTCTCACTTTATACAATAGAATAGGTGTCAAATAACTCCACAGCTTTGCTAAATCATATGTTGCATAACAAACGTTGATTAAATGGCAATAGTTGAATTGGGAGCTCTTCAACACTCACCATATACTCAATCTTTTGCCACCTGATTATACATTGTTTTGGTCTTTGCAAAATGGTTTAGTTGGACAGAATTTTTATTTTAAGATGCACAAAATCACGAAAGTACCTTTTTTTTTTTTTTTTTTTTTTTTTTTCAAGGACAATATCATTTTTTGGAAATGGAATCGGTAAACTTGTAGATCAATAAAGTACCAAACTGAATTCTTAATTAACAAAATTATGTTTTTTACATTTTATTTGTTTGGCGTTTATTAACAGATTTGCCACCTTATATAATGTATTCCGGGTAATTATTAGCTCTGTCTTTTTTTCACACTAGTAATTTCGAAGAGTGATTTTCAACTCATTTACTTGTTGTCATCAGCTGATGAAAAATATTCTATAAAAATTCTGTTACGAAAAAAAGGCGGAGCTAATAATGCTCCGGAGTAAATTGTAAAAGTTGACACTTTGTTTTTAATCGATCGTAGGGGTCGTCCTTCCCGCCCTTGTTTAAGTACAGTATCAGGGATGAGAAAATTTCGCTTTTTTTCGCCTACCAACTATTTTATGCAGAAAACTTCCTGGTATTGTTAATCTGCAGTGATGATATAGAATAGAGATTGAAGTATTAAAATTGTGATACCAATAAACTCGGAAAATTCTTATCCTGAGAGTGTCCTGGAAAAAAGACGTAGAGTACGCCCTCTACGATCAGGAATAAACTTATACAGAGTCTAATATGTGCTATAGAATCTTCCAATAAAATATTTTACTCATTTTTTCCCTTTTAAGAAGATCAGTATTTAGAACAGTAAATAGCCAAAGAAAACAATTTTAATGAGTAATTGCAAGAGTTCGTGCGCGGTTTCCTGTATAATTTTGTCCATGATTTAATTAATTATACTCTACGGACAATTTTGCTAAATTTTGGGACTTTTCTATTTAATACCTACCACTAAATTTTTATTGTAAAAATTGCCTAATCATTTCGAAGACTAATCGTATATTTTGTATATCAAATATCACTCCTCAAAATTATTGAGAAGTACTGAATAAAAGAGTCCTTAAATTAGGCAACAATGCCCACGCATTACCTTTGAAAATATCACTGTGAGACCAAATATAGGTAACTCTGTCATTATTCTTTCATCATCTACAGAACTTCATTATTCTTAGAACGAGATTTTTCAGCAATACATCAAGACACATTTTCACGCAATGCAACACATCCTTTAACTAAGCTTCAAGAGTTCTGATCTTCCGTTGTGGATATCATATTTTTCGAAAAATTCTTTTAACATATTGAGTATAGACTTTCGCTACAAATATTTAATTTACATTTATATTCTGTTCCATATTACACATCTGCCATAATATAATTTCTCTTTGAAATTGCAGTATTACAAAAGAAAACTCTGCATTTTAAATGAAAGAAATATACCATGGCAATACAAAAACTAATTAATTTCAGAAGTAATTTATCATGCTTTCAAAATTTAAGATGGTTTAATAAAACTTTAATATTATTGTGTTTACTTTTTTTTTTTTTTTTCTTTTTTAATTATAACAAGTTTTTCTATACAGGATTATAATTTATAAAAGTGTCATAAATTTTAATTAGTTTCATTATGAAGAACATAGGTTTAAATTTTATTCTATTGTAGTATTTTTGCAAAATAAACATATGTAATGTTAGTAACATTAAATAATGACTCATAAATCGCCTTTCTCTTTCGTGTGTAGTTTTAATTAAGTTTACAAGAGTAAAATGAACACAACTGCGCATAGATATAGTATTACCATTCAGTTTCAAACATTTTAAAATCTATTTTTGATACTATGAAGGATATTAGCTTACTTTATAAAGATAAAAATGAAATTTATGTATTTTTAACTGTAAAAATTTTTTTTCACTTAAACTTAGAATACAAAACAAAACTGTGCATAGCAAAAATACATTAGACTGGTAAATTTATAAAATCATTAATTTGATAGATCTTAAAATACTGAAACATGAATGCCAAGTCTCTTGCTTTTCAAGGGAGATCTTACAACAAAATTTTTTTATAACATTTTCCCTTGATTTAAAAGAAATATACTAGGATGGGTGACTCCTTTTTTATAAAAGTGGTGATAAATCTGGTTTAAAAATAGGCAGGTCAGTTATTCTAATTTATACTGTAATAGCATTAGACCCGCTTTTTCAATACCACTATAATTGTTCAGAAGTTTTCTTCTTATTTAACCCTTTCAGGGGCAGCAGTTGCGCAGTGCAACCACAAATTTTTATTAAAATTTGCAAAACAGTCCCCAGAAATTTTTTATAATTTTTTTTCTTTTATAACTTAGACGAATAATTTCATTTATTTCTCACCTTTTAATATTCTTGGTGATTTCTGGTGGCTGTTGATTTTAAATAGAGAAAATTTGATTGCCCCTGAAAGGGTTAATCGTAATATATATTGCAGTAGTATATTTATCTGCAACAGGGGTCGTAGTCTCCACCTTTTTTCAAGGATGAGAAATTTCCCTCTCTTTTGCCACCACTTTTTCCTAAGAGAAATCTTTTTTCTATTTTTAAAGGATAACCAACCAGTTCCATGATTTTATTAATGACATCCCCCTACTCTTCCCCCTGTCAATAGCACTGATGACATTGATCTCCTGGTCAACACCATCACTACTGAACTTAAATGTGCTATTGATTATGCTACTACTTCCAAACCTGCTAATGAATTTTTCAAATTAGACCATCAAGTACGCATTTTAACCACTAATAAAAATAGGGCTAGGAAAATTTGGCAGTGTACGCATAGCATTCAGGACAAAATCATTCTCAATAGATCTCAGCAGGACTTTAAAAATTACCTGTACAAAAAACGTAATGAAAGGAGTGAGTTCCTTGAATCACTCTCCCCAGAGGTTAACTCCATCTGGACATCTGCCAGGAGATTCAAGAGCTCATTCGAACCCATGCCTCCAATCCACATTCCGAACACCCAAACCTATGCGTACACCAATGACGAAAAGGCAGACACCATTGCCATGAACCTTGAAACGCAGTTCCAGGGGAATCCTGTTGATAGTGATGAAACCGAGAGGGAAGCCAATACGAGATTCTTAAATTACCCGATTCCTCCCTCTGACATCTGGATTTCCCACACTGATGTCATTCGTGAAATTAAAAAACTTAAAAATAAGAAAGCCTCCGGCATCAGCGGTATCACTAACGACGCTCACAAGAATCTACCCTTACCTTATATTCCAAAAATTACCTATTTATTTAATAACATTTTTAAATTTAATTACTTTCCCTTTTGCTGGAAAACTGCAGTTATTGCTCTTATTCTAAAAAGCTCCAAACCTTTCGAGTTACTGTCCAATCTCCGTTTTAAATACTTTAAGTAAACTCTTCTAAGCTTTTCTTGCTCAACAAATTGACTTTCACATTTTAGAAAATAATATTATTATCTTTGAACAGTTTGGTTTCTGTAGTGGCCTTCCGCCCCTCATCAGGCATACAGACTTATTGAGCACATTACCACCAGCAAAATTAAGGAGCAATATACCGCTGCAGTCTTCCTTTGACATCGAAAAGGCGTTTGACAAAGTTTGGACTACTGGCTTAATTTTTAAAATTATTAATTATAACTCCCCCCCCTTCCCCTTATTAAATTAATTCAAAGCTACCTACACGATAGAAACTTCCATTCACGGAACTGCTTTGCCATTTTTGGCGTTCCTCAAGGCTCTAAAATTAGCCCTAAACTTTTCAACTTTTATATTAATGATATGTCCCGCTACCCTCATACCTTATTAGCTATTTTTGCATCTAGTTTAACAGGCGTTGTACTATTTCCCTTGTTGCATAAAAATTGTGGTAGCAAAATAGGCATAATTTTCTGATTCTTGAAAGTGCCCTGAAAAAAAGGCGGAGACTACGACCCCTACTGCAAATATAGTATTGAGAGAAAGGAAAAATTCTAACACTATTACGAAAATAAAAATAATAATTGGCAGATTTATAAAATTTAGGAAGTTTGGCACTTATACCGAAATATACATTTTTTATTTATTTATTTATTTATTTATTTTATTAATTACGAATATGTGGTATATAATATTGAGATTTTTATTAATACATATTAAAAAAGATAAGTGACATGCCATTTTATGAACAAACGTGGTAAATAATTATATATATATATAGTAAATAAGCAAAAAAATTTTGGTAATGCTTCTAAAAATATTGCATATATTTACTGTAGCGTGCAGGAAATATTCAGTTTTTAATTAATATATATTATTAGAAAAGCTTAAAAATTTGAGTTTAAAAATCTCAAATATCCAAAATAAGAAGCCATATTGCATATTTAAAAAAATTCTTTTAACTTATTCATTTTAGGATTTCGCTGTAAATATTTCATTTACATTTATATTTTCTTCCATATTGCAATGTGTCTTTCATAATAAAATATAACAAAAGAAGTGACTTCCATTTGAAATGAAAAATGTATACCTTTTTAATATACATTCTAATTAAGTTGAGAAGTCATTTATCATTCTTCCAAAATTCACAGATCTTTTAAATAAAATTTTATTATCACTGATTACATTTCTCTTCCGAAATCCTGACAAGATATTCTACATTCTATTCAGTATTATAATTTATAAAAGTGACATAACATTTAATTATTATTTTTTAATTGGAAGATGAAATTAATCTCCATACTTCAGTAGTATTTCCAAAGAATAATCACATCTAATCATTAATAAATTAGCTATCTTTTTCGTGCGTTATTTTAATTAAGTTTACATGAATAAAATGAATAAATGAAGAACACCTATACATAATAAATGTAAATCTATTAAACTTAAAACAACTTTTCTAATTAGTTTTGAAAAAAGATTCTAACTTAAAAATTTAATTACCAGATGCAAGAATGAAATTTATAACTTACTCGACACGTTAAATTTCTTTCACTTATTGGCGGTGAAAAAAAAAAAAAAAAAAAAAAAAAAAAATACAGGCAAGGTTCTTACATTGGGAAATTTGAAATCCACTTTTTTTACCACCTTTTAATTTTAGACACAGACCTGCTAACAAGCTAAGGGGGCGTCCATTATTTACGTGAGGCAGTTTTGACCATTTTTTGACCCCCCCTCCCCTAATCTCACGTGAGATTTTTCGTACATTTACTGTAAATGCGTTGTATTTAATTTAATTTAGAAATTTATTAATCAAACCTGAAAGTTCATTTCAGAAAATTTTGGAGTGGAAGGCTGATTTTTTTTTTTTTTATATATATATACCAACTATGTGAAAAATACCAGAGCCGGGAATCGAACCCGTGCCTTCCGCTTTACGTGCGGATGCTCAAACCATTGAGCTACCCTGGCTGTTTACCAGCATGGCATTTCTCACATAACATTCGTTGGCAAAGTCACCGAGTCTGTAAACACAGCTGTATCAAGTGACATAATTAATCATGGCACAACTTCAATAGACCATGAAATATTTAATTTAATTTAGAAAACAAGAAAAAAAAAATCAGCCTTCCACTCCAAAATTTTCTGAAATGCGTTGGATTTATTAAAAAAAAAAAATATTATCATGTCTTATTTTGCCATATCTAAGTCAAGAAACATGTTTTACTTGAATTTAACTCAATTTTACACTGTTTTTTTTTCTTGGGGGGGGGGGGGGAAATAACATGATATTTGCCGAGACCCCCCCTCTTTCTCATGTGAGATTGAGTGAGGTTCGGCTCGACCTCCTCCCCCCCCCCTGAACACCTCACGTAATTAATGGACGCCCCCTAATTAATATTTCGTATTGCTTGCCCTGCCTTTTTTTACATTACCAATATTTCTGTACTGATAAGTATAGAGGATTTAAGTCCATATTCTTGATTTTTCAGGAGACGAAACATAAAGTTATACTAATTAAAATCTAATCAGAAGAATCGATTAGGAAAAGGGTATTTCGTTGACTTATACCCTGTATACCATTCAGTGATTGTCAACCTTCATTCAATAATGGGAAAAATTTGAATTAAATATTTTATACCATAAATGAATGCTAAATTTCTGACTTGGATCTTTTTTTACTAATGGATTTTCTCAGAGGCTAAATGACATAGACTTAAATCCTTTATACCAATCGATAGAGAATTTTTTTCTGAGTCTGACAATGTACTTAACTCAAAATCGACATTTTTGGACTTAAATCCTTTATACTTATCAGTACAGATTTTTTTAAGGTATTTTTCTTCTCTTATTTAAACTTAATTTTATATGTAGAATGTTACTCTTCAAATTTACTGGTGTGAAATAAAAGGCGAGACTTACATCACTACGGAAAATTAATTTGGATGTTGGCAAGTACGTAGATATGCCTAATCGTTGATATCTAGTTTAAAAAAATTACTCTATAAAATTTTTGGAATACTGTTTTCCTTGTATGAGAATCCTGATTGCAGGGTTCGTATTGCCCGCGATTTTTTCTGAACGTATTCATAGAGGAGAAATTTCTGCTATTTTGAGACCACTATTTTCATACCGAAATCTTTATCGCATTATTAAAATAATGCGTCGTGATGAAATAGAATAGATATTAATGCATAAAAAAGTTATAGCAAAAAAGACATAAAGTTCTTGTCCACGGTTGGTTTTTGTTGGCTGTAGGGTTTAAGGCTGATTGACTACTCTAGGGACTTAAGCCTATAGGTGGAAAGCCCTCCGTCGGGGTCTTTCTAAAGGGTCACAAAAATTTTATTTTAGGTGCTTAGTATCATTATAAATATATATATATATATATATATGTAACTTTTACAATGATAAGGTAAATATATTAATAATAATTGTACGCTTTTAAGAAATGTTTTCTAATGCTACCAAATTACAAGTTATAAAAAAATAGATGGCAGTGCCACATACAGAGTTATACCTATACAAGAAATTAATAAACAGCAATTTATGCCAAATTCCAACTAAATATAAATTTTCATAAAATTCTGTGCGTCTGTTTTCGATATAGCTCCAACAAATTTTTTGTCTTACAGGCACACCTAGAAATAAAATTTATAAAAAAGACACTTTAAAACACGTATATTAAAAAAAAATATATTTAATTAAAATACGTATTCATATTAAAATACATTTTCAAAACTTTTTGCCCTGATCATCAGGGCATCATCAGGAAATTCTTTACAACAACTGAGATATTTATAATAATTCGACTATTTGGTTTTATGTTTACGATAAAGATTTTTTTGTTTCCCTACCCATCCCTGCCTCTTCTGCTCATCCAAGTAAATTTAAAAATTCTTTTTTCAATTCTTACATATTCCGGACCTTAAATTATATCTCATTTCAATTTAGTGGAAATAGACAATTAAACAAAATTACCCAAATCGTTATGGACGCTGGGTACAATAAAACCAGTGTTGTGCACGAACGCGTTCATTTGAACGCGTTCATGAGCGTAGCTCAAAAATTTTGAGTTTTGAGTTAAACTTCGCTCGTTTTTTAAATTATGAACTTGAGTTGAACGAAACTCGTTTTTTTTTCACGAACTTGAGCGTGAAAAATCAATTCAAACTCAAACTCATATTAAATATTTCTGTCTGAAATATAAAAAGGAAAATAGAAGAAGAAAAGGACAGAAAAGAGAATAATTGTGCAAAATGGATCCCGAAAAAGGGCACTTGGAAAAAAAGGCACTCATAAAAAGGGCACCCGGAAAAAGGGCCCAAAAAAAAGGGCATTTTTGCAATTTGCAAATCGCAAAAATAATAAACATCAAAGAATAAACTTAAAGAATTATTTCATAATACATTTTTAGAAATTTCAATCAATGAAATTGTTACCATTTTCACTTAGTATATACCTGGCGGAAAAGGGAGTCAAGGAGCAGATTGAAAGATAATAATTTTCTTTATATTACCTTTTCTTTGATTTTAATGAAAAAATGCATCTGCATATAAATTTATATGCAAATTCGTGCAGTAGTTCCTCAGATATAGCCTTCCCTGAAATTGTAGAAATCGCAGTATAGCAGAGCCACCTGTTGAGTAATGATCACCAAAAGTTGATAAGGCACTAATCTGGATCAAAGAGCGTCCGCATACAAATTTATATGCAATTTCGTGCAGCAGTTCCTGAGATACAACCTTCCATGAAACTGTGGAAATCGCGGCCTAGCAGCGCCACCTGTTGAGAAATTGATACTAAAATTCCTTAGGCACTAATTTTAGTCAAGGTACATCTGCATATAAATTTACATGTAATTCTGTGCTGTAGTTCCTGAGATACAGTCACCAAAAATTTTTGACGCACACACACAGACAGACATTTTCTAAAAATCGTCCAGTCGTGTTCTGGACCTTTAAAAACGTGTAAATTCATCGAAAACCGGAAGCCGAAAATTTTTACGAATCCAATACTTTCTTTTATTGAATATAGAATAAAAGAAAAAAAGAGGATGGGGAAAGAAATGCAAAATTAGAATCTGTAAATACATTATAGTTTTTGACTGAAAAGTGTTTAAGAATTTTGCCAACTAAGTTTGAAATTTATCAAATGTGCCAGTTTGTTTTAACATAGTGTGTGTAGGACTTGGGGGAGGAATGAGTGTTCCCTCTTACCTCCCGTTTGCAAGCGTTCATAGAAAACGATGCGTTCGCCTTTATCTGCATTTTCCAAAAATTCAAAGAAATCGCCTTATAAAGTTTCGTCTGCAAAATACTACATATTAAAAACAGTATTAGTCTCTCTCTCTCACTTTTTTAATAGTTTTTAAGATTTATTCAATTTCTTCAGTAATATTAGCGAGAAAAAATGTGTAGTTTTGTAAACTTCTCAACTCTTCGTGGACTATCTTGAAGTGTTTACATACGTCTCACTCATGAACTTAATCTCTGCTATTGTAAATAGCATGTACACGAAAATTTTACTATAGCTTCAAAAATATTTTAGATGATTATTTTAATTTGTTTCAAAATTATATAAACAAAACTTCTTAGTTCAAACCATTTTTAATTTTAGAATGTATATTCAAGAAATATCAATTGAAAATGATCTGGAAGTGTTGTAACTTGAACTTAATTTTGAACAATAAAAAAATACAATCAAAATTTTAGGTTTTTTTTTTTTTTTTTTTTTTTTCCCTTCAACCAAAATATTAAAATATAGGGATGTGACTGACAAGCAAACAAACAAATAAATAAATATATGTTGAAACTTTATGTGGGGGAAAAAAAAAGTAATAAAATAAAATACCAGAATTTATTACTTGGTAATAAATTCTGGTAATAAAAACTCTTGGTAATAAAAATTCTTGGTAATAAAAACTGCAAAAGTATCATTATTACAGAAATTATTTTATCTTTAAGAAATTTTATCTTTCACTTAACCAATTAAGAAAAAAAAAATCACTAACTTGACCATTTATAACCTTTAATTGTGTAAAGAAAATATACATAATAAAATTCAGTCTTTGATTTATAAAGTTTTATTAAATGTAGGGCAGCACGGGGCACAGTGGACCACCCCTATTTAAATCTATTAATATTCAACTCTTTTAGTTCATATGGATACTCATGTATGGCAGCATGGTACTAGTTGTATCTATGCAGCCAAAAAAACCACATAGGAAATAGTAAGGTAACCATTTTGAGCAGATTTTATTTATTTATTTATTTTTATTTATTTATTTATTTTTGAACTGCTCAAAGTAATTTTTCCACATTGAAGGATTTTAAAATTTTATAAAGATTGAACTAGCGACTATAAATACTATATAGCTGTTAAAGGAAGGCAAGATATTGCTGTTTTTAAATTTCTAAAAATTATTAGCATATTTGTAGTCTGTATATTATTTTATTATTATTATCTGTTTTACTCTGGCACGGGACACAGTGGACCACCTTCCAATGTGCCTAAAAATATAAATTAGTTTAATACTTATATTAGTTTTAGTTAAATTTATAGATGCAAATATAATGTAAAGTATTAATATCTCAAAGTAATAAATATCTTAATGCTATGATAAAATAAATAAAAATAATTATAAATTTCTGAAAATAATAAATATTTGAATAGTAATATAATAATTATTGATATCTAAATTTAATAAATATTTGAATTATATAGCATTAATGAAAGGAAAAATATCTAATTTAATAAATAGTAGAAAAATTTATTATTGTTGTTGGTTTTAGAGATCACATGTGAAAAGCAAAAGAAAGTAGCTTCATACATTTTAGTTAAATTTATCCTACAAATATAATGTAAATTAATTATACCTCAAAATAATAGAAAAAAATATTAAATATTTGAATAGTAGTATAATATTTATTAATATCTGAATTTAAAAAAATATATCTGATTAATAAAATATTAATAAAAGAATAAAAAACAATTATCTATTTCAACTTAATAAATTTTCTTAGTGGAATTTGATTTCTTATTCGTTTATTTTAATTTTGTTTATTTTATTTCAGGAAAATGCTTGAATTATACTTGTTAGACTAGAATAGCATAAGAAATTAATTTTAGAGAAAAAATAGAGTAATTTCTAATAATTTAATGTAAACAAAAGAGGCTGGCCCACTGTACCTCGGTCATGGGGCATAGTGGTCCACTTTGTGAGTGCTCACATTTTTTTTTTTTTTTTTTTCATTCATAATGTATTGGAAATATTATTATAAAAAAATTAAGACATGTCAAGAAGGACTTAGATTTGTTTGCTATATATATATATATATATATATATATATATATATATATATATAAGTACATTGCTTTTCTGTTTTTTGTGAAAAAAAAAATAATAATAATAATAATAATAAGAGTGTAAAAGTGGTTCACTGTGTCCCGGTCTCCCCTATATTACAGAACTAAAAATAAATCTTAATAAAAGCTTAAATCAGTTAAAAAATAAATAAATAAATAAATAAAAACTCATCATTTTACGTAGTAATATATATTGATAAATCTGAGACATGTTTATAAAATTTCTTGGAAACATTGTGAACAAACACATTTTATTTTAAATAACAGTTCAGTGGTAAGTTTCCTTTTCAGGAAATCTCTTGACCATTTTTGAAGAGAGGGATTTCTTTCCTGTTTTCGACACAATTGGAACATATGGGTTAAAAATAATTAGTAAGGGGAGCGCAAATATTCTTTGAGAGTACCTAGTCAGTCGTCTCCGACAAAACATGCACACGGCGACATTGTATTGGATTCAAAAGAAAAAAGCGTGAGAATCTACTACAAAATACTAAACATTACATTGCTTTGCGCGGGTGCAAGACCACCCAGAGACGCGGGAGATGTACTACCAGAGAAATTAGATATCTATCTACTTTCTTTGGTACTACACCTCACAGCCCTGAGGCAAAATTGCCGCACTCTCATAAAGTACCGGACATTTGCTGATAAAGACGATGCTAATCTAGAGAAAGGATCTGCTTTCACAGAACTAGATATCTTGCGAGTCACATGTCTATATATTCTCTTTTTTTCTTTTAAAATAATGAGATTCCTGTTATTTGCGAAAGTAATTCTTTAATTTATGAAAATAATCTTTGTTTTATAACTTTTGCATTGAAAGATAGCATCTTTAAAAATTAAAGCATTTAGACAAGGATTACTGGTTTAACACATATTATACATAATAGAATAATATTAAAGTTTTTAATGTCTATTTATATTTTTAATACTAAAAATAAAAAATGCATTTAGATTATTGAAATAATTTCATGTCAGAGATGTAGATTTTATATCAATGATTATTTTATTTTTAACACTTTCTGGAAAATGCAAATAATAATAATTAAAAATAAATAAATGAAATAAAAAATAAGAAAATAAAAATAAAAATAGAATATTAATCCTCCTTATTACAACAATCTATTTATAATCTAATTTAAATTGTCTTAATGATGTTTTTTTTTTTTTTTTTTTCTAAAATGAATATATACATCCACAAAAATTCAAATATAGTACGTGTACTAAGATAAAGATTATTTTTCTTTTTTTAAATGTAGAGCTAGTTTTAAAATATCATTTATGATAACAGCAAACAGGATTCAATTATTGGGATTTAATATTATACTTTTAAATTTTTAAATTTTTATTTATAATGAAAGGCTTTCTTAAAACTTTTCTTAAATCACTCTTAGAACTTCCATAACTTTTCATAATACGAGGTATTTCGCATAAATTTCTGATATTGAAATAGCATTGATTTGATTGCATGAAAACTGAAATACAAAATTGACAACAGTATAATATCGTGGAATACTGGGGCACACACACACACACACAAAAAAAAAAAAAAAAAAAAAAGAAAAAAAAAAAAATACTGTAGCAAGGAAAACGGTAGCCTACTGGATAGGGCATTTAAGTCTTCAATCGTACCAGGTGACCAGCAGAACTTATATTTCTTCTTATGAAGGGATTAGCTTAGAGTCCTGCGTTGTTCGAGTAAACTTGACTCGCAGCCGACCCGACCTGCTAAATGACTTTTGACCTTCAACACGAAATAAATCTGCAGCTTCTGACCCGCCATATTGTTAAAATTGTGTTAGATAATAAGATGAATAGAAGTTCTTTTACACAAACTACAATTATATTATTGAAGAAATCTTTCAGAAAATTAAGTATTTTTCAATAATGTGTTTATCTAATTATAAACAAACATTTAGCTGTATTAAAACTTATATTTAAAAAATCCATTGTTCCAAGTATTTTGACAGTAAAATAAGGAAGAAAATATAGGTTGGAAAAAAAAATTGTTTTCCATATAAAGCTTTAAACGTTAAGTATTAATATTTAAATTAAGTAAATGTAATTTATTACATTTTAGTAAATGTAATTAAATTCATGTTATCAGTCATGTCTTTAAATTACTAGGAAGGAAGACAATGTCATCCAATTTCTTCATTTAAAAGTTTCGATTCATAAGTAAAGCATAAAACAATCTTCGGAGAAAACATTTTGTGAATAAAAATTAACGCAAATTTTAAATTTTAACTGCACCCGACCAGCAAAGCAGGTAATAAGCGATTACCCGACCCGATGCGTTTCTCTCTTGTGAGAAACGCGTCCTCTCTTGCGATTAAAAGGGTAGAAAGTATTGCTACCAAGAATATAAAAATTCTCCCCAAAGGAATAAAATCCATATGAGTTTGAGTTACTTTTCCCGCTCAAATTCATGAGAAAACGAACTTTGCTCAGCTCAAGTTCACAATTTAAAAAACGAGCGAAATTCAGCTCAAAACTGAAAATGTTTTAATTAAACTCATGAACGCGGTCCTGCGCAACACTGATTTAAAACAACGGAACCTCTAAATGATAGAATTTGTCTCCTATTAATAAGTTCTCATGCGCATAAACAAACGTATTGAAAATTTGAGAATAAAAAACCATGCAAAAACAGTGGGTACACTATTCAGAAGTGTTTGCTAAATAATTTTTACTACAATTAAGTTAATAAGTTATAATTAAGGATTATAAGTTAATAAGTTTAATTAAGCGTAAAATTAAAAATAATTTTCATGGCAATTGGTAATTTTAAAAAAAAAAGGGAATTTACCTATGAAAGTGTTCACAGAGGATAAGATCAATTTAAAAAAAAAAAAAAAAAAAAAATGTACGTAAAAATGAACTTTTAGTGAGCTTCGCTCGTTTTTAAAAATGAACTTGAACTGAACGCGTTCATTTCTTTCAGACATGAGTTTGAGCGCGAACTAGCTCGTTTTTTACACGATGAACTTGAGTTTGAACTAGTTCGTTTTTTTCGTGAACTTGCACAACACTGAATAAAACTACTATAATTAAAATTATGAACAAAATAAAAAATAAACTCTTATCTCCTCCAATTAATACCACTATTTAATTAACCCCTAAAATTAAATTCCCTAACAGCCTTTCTTTTTGCAATGAATTCAACAAATTAAACATTATATTTCTCGAAAAATTAATATTTTAATCTCTTTTAGTTCTCCTATAACTGTTAAACAATTAAGTTTAACCCTTTCAAGAAAGTATATTTACGGTCACTTAAAATCAAATGCCACCAGAATTCGAGAACAGAGTTAGATGATAAGAAAAAAATGAATTTTTTTGTCTAACAAGGAAACGTTCAAAAGGTGTCGTCTTCAAAAAATACTGAAAAAAATATACGTGATTCTACTCTTCATAAAACATCATAAACTGAAAAAATTGTCGGCTGAAATGAATTACAGCGACCACAAAAAATTATTAAAATAAGCACATTTGGCAATTTTACACTGTTAGGCGATTTATTTTGAGTATTTGGCGGAGAATCAAACCACGGTTCAGTTAGAACACGGCAATATCGGTCAGAGCCTGATTAAGGAGGAAGCACACATTATTTATACTTACACCGTTATTTTTTAACAAATACTTTCCTCCTATAATAAACAGAAAATTCTCATTAAAAATTATTTTAAAAGAATTCTGGCGTCTAATAACGGTGAGTAAATTGGATTGTTTTACACCGTTCATTTTTTATAAAAAATATTTCCTCGTCAAAGCGTGGAATTTCTATGACATGAAGTAAAAAATAATTGTAAAAATATTCCGGTGAGAGCGGAGATAATGTGCGCATCCCCCTTAATCAGGCTCTGATCTCGGTGCCAGAGAACTTATCACCTCACAGCGCTAAATCGGCAAAAAAGCTTAATTTTGATAATTTTTTGTGGTCGCTGTAAATCATTTCAGCCGATAATTTTTTCACTTCCTGGTGTTTCATGAAGAGTAGAATAACATATATATATATATTTTTTTTCAATATTTTTTGCAGACGGCACCTTTTGAATTTTTCCATGTAAGTTAAAAAGGTAAAAATTTATAAAAAAAATTCCGGGGTGAATTTTTAAAACTGGCATTTAAAATTAGGTGGTATAAAATATATACCACCGTCCCTGAAAGTGTTCAATAACCACGATCATACTGCACCCAGAGGGGTTTACAAAATATCAATAAAATTGAACAATGATATGTTTTAATATATTGGACAAGCTAAACGAACTCTTAACAAAAGAATTTAAGAGCATATTCGTAGCGTTGAAGAAGAAAAAAGTTTAGGATTAGTTAACTTCATTTACAATAACTCCGGTGCAACACCTATTTTTGATAAAGCAGAAATAATTTCAACTTCTCAAAATCTGCAAGAACTGATCATTTTAGAAGCTGCCCATATTATAAAATGTCGAAACGCAATTAATTCTAAAGATTCAGCAATGCTACCAAAAATTCGGCATTATCTATGAAACCAGATATTTAACTTTTCATTTATTTTTTCAGTATACTTACTTAGAAGTCCTTTACAAGACTGTATGACTCCATCGCTGAAACGTTACAAGCTCTTTGAAAACTTTCTATGGATTCTTCGACTATTCAACGGGTTCTTCCAGAACTGTTACCGCTGGGCCAGCCTATCCAGTTTCCATCCACTGGCTTCTCCGAGCAAGTACCTCAATAGTTCCAGACCTCAAGTTTTGCCTCCTTTTAACCCCGAAAAAGCTCCAACCAATCGACTCAAGAATTTCGACCAAAACTGGCTTCTGTGAATATTTTCTATAAATCAAACTTAACTGTATTTGTAATCTGAAAATGTGATATCGGGGAGACCGAGGTAAAATGGACCAATTTTATAAATTTTAAGTCTTTATTCTCAAAGTAATAATGTTTGGCTATTGAAAATATGTGTGCATAATATATATTGGGGTTCATATTGCACTCAGTCTAAAGTAATAATTAAGTTGCTTTTTACTTTAAGCCCTGGGTAAAATGGTTCATGTTCGTAGCACAGGGTGCTACGGGCCACAGATAATATTTAAAGAACATATTAATGTAGTGTATTATTTAATAAGTATATTAAAGTAGTGTATTTTTTAATGGTATAAAATGTAAAATATATTATATTTGTTTATTTATGTCTTTGATTCTTACAAATAAACATTAAAATTAGAAAACGATACACCAAAAGTGTTTTGCGACATTGAAAATCTGCTTATTTCTTTTTAAGTTTTAGGGTTTGGAAGACTCAGCATTAAAATAGCTTGAAAATTTACAAGAGATATATCAACACTCCTAAGAAAAATGTAGAGATCTTGATTAGGTTTTCGTTGCATGAATCTCACAAAAACGGATTCTTTACCTTTTATTTCTGTGTTTAAATCAACAAAATGTAAAACTTTCTTTTTTGTCCAATTTTTGACGAAAATTTATTTACGCTAATTTTATTAGTATTAAAATTAGCATCTTGTTGTTAAATTATGTCCTTATTACTGAATTTTGTATCATTATAAACAGAAATATTCTTAGAAACACTCGAATTATTAATATATATATTTGCTTTGAACATGATGTGAGACTTCAGTTTTATTTTTATCTTTAACAGAAGCTAATATTTCTTTCATTCTCTCATTTTTCTCTCTTTCTTTTTTTTTTTTTTTTTTTTTTTAATTATTTCTTCTAGCTCTAACTAAAGTGGCTTTTTCTGTTTACTTATTTATTTATTTATTTATTTTATGTTTCTCCTCCAATAATCTTTTTTTACTAGTGTATCATTTAAAATTGGTTAATGCACCTTTATTTATTTAGTTGTTGCCTTTCGCAAAGAAGCTATCGAAAGAAGCTATCGGCAAGGGACGCAGTTCGAAAGATATTATTTTTAAATGGGGATATTTCACCTGGTTATTGACATGTACTTCACTTTACAAACATCTATTATATAATTCCCCCCCCCTCCCATTTCTTCTTCATATTTCGAAATTATCTACTTATATGCTTAGTCTGGACTAAGTCTAATAGTTGATTTATTATCGTTTTCCAGTTTAGGTAATTTAGAATTTTTATGCCTTTATACATAGTGCGTAAGAGCTGTCTTTTAAAGACCTGATGCTATGGAGGATGAACAAATAAGTTTTTCATCATCCACAACTCTTTATATATCCTGCTCTATAGATGACTACTTTTTACTTTCTCTTACCCATTAGGTAGAGAAAGTATTGTTTTTGGGTCAAATTTTCAAATGGGAGATTTTGTTATATTTACACGTTTTGAGGTCCCCTGAATACGAAAATCATGTTTTTAGCAAATGGTCTGAGTGTGTATCTGTGTGTGTGTCTGTGTGTGTGTGTGTGTGTCTGTTATCAGCATATCTCAAAAACAAATTATCGCAGAAAGTTCAAACTTGGTATTCTAACTGTGTATCATATAGGAATGCTACAGTAAGCTTTTCGTTAAGATCAAGCAAATGGTTCGTGTACAGGGACAATCAAGAGAATTCTAATACATTACGTCTATGGGGAAATTGCAGGTAAGTAGAGTTTAACGTCTATAGACTGCACTAAACCAAATGAAACGAATATATATTTTTTGTAATAGAGATAGTTAACTGGGGAAAAAATTTTGTGTATGTAGGAGCCTCGCCTCCCCCCCTGGGGGGGAAGTCCCCCCTCGAGGGGAGTAAATTTTCATGATGGGTATCTTTCAAAAGAGCTCGCCAATACCTTTAAAACGAATGGTTGAACCATCGATATGCGATAATTTAAAACAAAGTTATTGATTTTTTTTACTTTTAACGAAAAAAAAACAGAAAAAAAATCGCATTTTTTTTTTTTTTAATATTGAGAATAAAATGGGCTTTTTTTAGATATTTGGTGTTAACTACTTCTCTAATATAGAAATCGTCTGCATTATCATAAAAAAATATATATATATATTTTAATTATAATATTAATAAATTATTTTTTTAAAAATAGAATTATTTTTTAATAACCGAATTAAATTCTATATAAATGTAGGTGCATTAATGAAACGGGGGGTTGAGAGGGAGGCTATTATTATATAAAACTCTTCAGAAGCCTAATATGAATTGTTTAACGCAGGTTTACATAACAGTACTCGTTATCTTACCTTTTAATCTGCAATTTGTATTTATAGTATTAAATTTCAGGGTAAGAGAAAGTCGTGTGGGTGACACACCAGATTATTTTTATTACTTCTATTACCCTACTACCGTAGGTAATGGAAGTATTGTATTCGGTCTGAAAATTCGATATCGGATTTTCACCTGATTTACACGTTTTAAGGTCCCCTGGGTCTAAAAAAGTGGTCTTTGGCAATTGGTCAGTGTGTATGTATGTGTGTGTGTGTGTGTGTGTATGTATGTATGTATGTATGTATGTGGAGAATCTTCTGGCTATTATAGCTCAAAAACTAATAAAGATAGAGCTACGAAACTTTAGAATTGAAATACGTCTGGTGTACAGATGAAATTTCTAAATTTTGGTGAAAATTGAAAAACCGGAAGTGGGACATCGGAAACCGGAAGTGGGACCGTAAGTCCGTATCTCAAAAACGGCTCTAACAATTTTCTTCAAACTTGCTATATATAAACACTCTATTAGATGTCCTTTCGAATGATAGAGTTGGTTAGTTCAGGAAAATTGATTGGCGTCCTGTATAAATAGTTCAATTTCAGGCCTCGCAAAGGCGTTCCTTTAAAAACGGTTGTACGGATTTTTTTCAAACACGCCATTTTAACTCACTTTTAAATATGCTTTTGTATGTAATTATTGTTTTCCTGTCAATAATTGAGTTTAACCGGAAGTGGGACATCGGAAACCGGAAGTGGGACCGTAAGTCCGTATCTCAAAAACGGCTCTAACGATTTTCTTCAAACTTGCTATATAAACACTCTATCAGATGTCCTTTCTAATAGATGTATTATCATCTCCATAAACTTTTCATTTATTTACTGTCATTTATTTCAGAACTATAAACAAAGTAATATCAACTATAATTAAATTTGACCTTGAACACCGCGAGTGAAAGATTTATAGACTCATAATGACTTTTACTTTTCTCTAAATAAACATTTTCAAACCATTATTTATTTTACAGAACTATTAATTTCAAACTTTATGGAAAATCATGTTATTCTAAATTACTGTTTTATTTCTTTCAACAATGTAGTTTAATGATTGTATAAACAAAATAAGATATTAATTTTTTCCTTTCAAATGTCATAATATAATATAATATAACAATTTATGATCCATAATGATATACTTAAAAATTGTAATTTAAATTCTTATAGCAGTCTGTAACTTTTCCTAAACCAGGAAGGATGCATAAAAATGCACTCCTAAAATATACAATAATAAAGCTAATTACAACACAGAAATATTTTCAGATTCATTTAAACAAATTCAAATAATTATTTTCTTACATTATTAGTTGTAATATACGCTTATTAGAGAATGCTTAACAACTATGAAGAAAGCCTTTTTTTTGGATTAAAATATGCCTGGAGAAAGAAGCTCCTACTGCACTACTGAATACAAGGTAAGTGAAGAACTTATCATTTTTCTTTAAAGTCTTACCTTTGTTGTGATTCAATAATAATTTACTCAACATTGATTATGAAGACCGACTTAAAAATCTCTGGCATACAATAATTAAATTCATATTACATAGGCTATTAGTGGTGGAAGTTATTACTGTAAATTAAATTAAAATTAACAATGGCGTCTTATAAAGACAATGCAATTATTGAGAAGCTCAATGCTTCTAATTATGCTACCTGGTCTTTTAAGCTAGAAATGTTATTGATAAAAGAAGATCTTTTTGACGCCATAACTGAAACTCCACCAGAGCCTATCACTTCAGATTGGTCCAAAAAAGACAAAAAAGCCAAAGCCATGATAAACCTGTTCATTAGTGATGATCAGATAGTACATGTAAAGGGTTTGTCCACGTCAAAAGAGACATGGGTTAAACTAAAAAATTTACACGAACGTACAAACCTTTCAAGCAAGTTATACTTACTAAAAAATTTGTATAGCTGCAAATTAGCCGAAGGAGGCAACATGATTAAACACATCACAAACATTTTAGAAATCAAAGAGAAACTTACTGCCATTGGCGAAAATATCAATGATTCTCATCTATCAGCTCTTTTACTGTGTTCGCTACCTCCGTCATATGATCCTCTTATTACTGCTTTAGAAGCAAAATCTGAAGAGGATCTTATACCTAGTTATATCCAAAGTAAGCTGATGGATGAATATAACAGAAGATCTTGTAATAACATAGCGTTGCAAGTTGATGATAATGCCGTAGCTTATCAAATTAAAAGACACAAACAAAACTTTCCGAAAAAACAAGTGAATAAATTCTGCACATACTGCAAGATGAAAAATCATAATACCAACGACTGTTGGTACAGAAAAGACAAAAACAAAAAACAAAACTATTCATTAAGTGGCTATAACAATAAAAATAAAAACTTTAATTCATCTTTATGTTTTGAAAATAGTGAACCAAAAATGAAACATGACAGGGATGAATCAAATGCATCCGACGATGAAACTCATACAAGAAATAAATTAAAAAAATTAGCATTCATCGCCTGTAAAGAAAACAAAAACAATTGGATCGTCGATAGCGGCTCCTCCTCGCATATCACAAATAACAAAAATTTATTTAGTGAAATAAAAAATTATGACAATTCAAATGTTGTCATAGCAAACGGAAATATTTTAACATCACAGGGCTCAGGTGATGTAGTTATTACTACTGAAACATCTGAGGGGGAAATAAACGAAATAAAGTTACTCGACGTACTTTTTGTACCAGACCTCGAAACAAATTTAATTTCTGTTAGTAAAGCCACCAAAAATGGCTGCACGTTAATTTTCAAAAATGATAAATGTATACTACAAAAATTCGGAAAAACCTTCCTTGAGGGGGAACTAAAGGGTAACTTATATGAAGTAAAACAACCCCAAAACAGTTCAAATGAACATATTAATTTAACTCACGAATGTAACAATAAGAATTGTATCACGCTTTGGCACAAGCGGCTCGGTCATAGAAATTATGCTGACATAAAACACATTATGGATAAGGAACTAGCAGTGGGAATTAATATAAATTTCTGCAAACATGACAAAACATGCGAAACATGCATTAAAGAAAAACTGACAGATTTACCATATCCACAGCAATCTAAATACAGGACTAATAGAGTACTTGAATTAATACATACAGACATCTGTGGGCCATTTCAAACACCCACCATAGGGGGGAAAACATATTTTTTAACGTTCATCGATGATTACACCAGATTCTGCATGATTTATCTCTTGAAACATAGAAGCGAGGTATTAACCATGCTCAAACAATATATAGCATTAGTCAAAAATAAGTTTGGAAAATTACCTGAAAGAGTCAGATCTGATAACGGGAGAGAATATGTGGGAAGTGAAATAGAAAATTACCTAAATCAAATGGGAATTAAACACGAACTTACAGTTCCTTATTGCCCAGCACAAAACGGAGTGGCTGAAAGGAAAAACAGAACACTGGTAGAAATGGTGAGAAGTATGCTATCAGAAGCAAATCTAGATAAGCAATTTTGGGGGGAAGCTGTCAACACAGCAAACTATATTATTAATAGACTCCCCACAAAAGGAAATAATAAAAGTCCCTACGAATTATGGAATGGAATTAAACCTAATTTATCTCATTTGAGAGTATTCGGGTGTAAAGCTTTTGCGTACATAAATAAACAAATAAGAAGAAAATTAGACAATAAAGCGCAAGAGGGAATCTTCGTAGGTTATGACTATAGATCAAAGGGATACAGGATTTACACGGGAGGAAAAGGTATTATTATCGCAAGAACGGTTAAATTTATAGAAAATCAAAACTCTAAACTCTCATCACAAGAAAAACTAGAAAATGATATTAGTCAAAAGGAAACTGTAAATGTAGAACTTAATGACACACCTGAAAATAACACCGAACAAACACTTGAAATAAACAATGAACCTAGAAGATCCTCGAGATCTAATATCGGTGTACCTCCAGATCGACTAATTTACATGGTAAAACATGATCCAATACATGAACCGCAAAGTTGGGCGGAAGTTCAAAATCTCACAAATCCCGTTGAGAAAAATAATTGGATAAAAGCAGCAGAGGATGAAATATCATCGTTAAAAGAACACAACACGTGGACATTAGTAGATCCACCACAAGGAAAGAAAATTATCGGTTCAAAGTGGACCTTTAAAACAAAATATGATGACTCCGGGAAAATACAAAAATTTAAAGCACGACTGGTAGCTCAGGGATTTCTCCAAAAATTTGGGGAAGATTATGATGAAACATTTGCACCGGTGGTGTCCTATACTACAATACGTTCTTTCCTAAACTCTGCAGCTTACCACAAATTAAATGTAAGACACATAGACATTAAAACAGCATTCCTACACGGTGACTTAAACGAAGAACTGTATATGCAACAACCCGACGGTTTTATTAATCCAGGGGAAGAAAATAAAGTGTGTAGGTTGAACAAATCAATTTATGGGCTTAAACAAGCTGCTAGAGCTTGGTACTTAAAAATTGGGAGTTTCCTAAAAACCCTAAATTATGTCGAGAGCAAAGCTGATTCATGCCTCTATGTAAACAATACGTCAGACAACATTTCATTTATTATAGTATATGTCGATGACATATTAATTGCCGGAAATAACGGGCAAATTAATGAAATAATATGGAAATTAAGCAAAGAATTCGAAGTTAAGGATTTAGGAGAGGTTAGTTTCTATTTGGGCATGAAAATAACTAGAAATGATAGAGGGGATTTCGAAATAAATCAAAAACTGAAAATCGAAGAGTTAGTACGTAAATTAAATTTAAAAATCTCTAAACCAACATATACACCAATGGAAACAAATTACTTAAAATTTGATGATAATGATAACCCATTAGAAAACAACACTAAATACCGACAAACAATAGGAAGTTTGCTATATTTGGCTACAGTTAGCCGTCCTGACATATTAGCTGCCGTAAACATATTAAGTAGGAGAAATGAAAGTCCAAGAAAAAAGGACTGGGAAACAGTAAAAAGAGTTGTCAGGTATTTAAATACCACAAAAAATCTAAATTTCGTTATCAGTGCCAATGAAAAACCTAAACTGGTAGTTTACGCAGATGCGGACTGGGGAGGAGACAAGTCCAACAGAAAATCAACATCAGGCAGTGTTTTCATGATAGGAGATAATCCTATTCAATGGATCACAAAACGGCAAAATTGTGTCGCTCTTTCGTCGGCTGAGGCCGAATTTATTTCTGCCACGACTGCTGCGAAAGAAATCATGTGGATACTAAAATTATTAAAAGACTTGCACTTGCCTCAAGAGTTACCTATCAAAGTTTTTCAAGACAATATTTCGTGTATAAAACTGATAGACATCGGTTTTACTGGAAAACTGAAACATGTTGACCTGCAATTCAACTACTTAAAGGATCTAAAAGAAAAAGGTGTGATAGAACCCGAATATTGTCCAAGTGACAAAATGACTGGTGATATCTTCAACAAGGCACTTCCAAGACAGATTCACGAAAAACACCGAGAGAAATTGAAATTGATTAGTGGAACTTAAAAGATTTATGGAGCTGAAGGGGGAATTAATAGATGTATTATCATCTCCATAAACTTTTCATTTATTTACTGTCATTTATTTCAGAACTATAAACAAAGTAATATCAACTATAATTAAATTTGACCTTGAACACCGCGAGTGAAAGATTTATAGACTCATAATGACTTTTACTTTTCTCTAAATAAACATTTTCAAACCATTATTTATTTTACAGAACTATTAATTTCAAACTTTATGGAAAATCATGTTATTCTAAATTACTGTTTTATTTCTTTCAACAATGTAGTTTAATGATTGTATAAACAAAATAAGATATTAATTTTTTCCTTTCAAATGTCATAATATAATATAATATAACAATTTATGATCCATAATGATATACTTAAAAATTGTAATTTAAATTCTTATAGCAGTCTGTAACTTTTCCTAAACCAGGAAGGATGCATAAAAATGCACTCCTAAAATATACAATAATAAAGCTAATTACAACACAGAAATATTTTCAGATTCATTTAAACAAATTCAAATAATTATTTTCTTACATTATTAGTTGTAATATACGCTTATTAGAGAATGCTTAACAACTATGAAGAAAGCCTTTTTTTTGGATTAAAATATGCCTGGAGAAAGAAGCTCCTACTGCACTACTGAATACAAGGTAAGTGAAGAACTTATCATTTTTCTTTAAAGTCTTACCTTTGTTGTGATTCAATAATAATTTACTCAACACTTTCGAATGATATAGTTGGTTAGTTCAGGAAAATTGATAGGCGTCCCGTATAAATAGCTCAATTTCAGGCCTCGCAAAGGCCTGAAAGGTAGTACTGGGTAATGGAAGTCGTGTGGCTGCTACACACCAGATTTTTTTTTTTTTTTTTTTACATTACATGACCTGTGAAACTGTCCTTATATGACAATTGTAAACTTCTCAAATAAATAAATATATATATATATATATATATATATATATATATATATATATGAGGAGCAGACATTAAAACTGTGTTTTCTCAAAAAAACCTCCAGTCAGCCAATCAGAGCTGTTCTTAATGGTCATGTGACCTGCACACGTACCACTTTTTATGTTTGTTTATTTTGTTTATGCTATGATGGTTCATACTTTTTCATTTATAAAGTACTTTATCCACACTGGAAACATTAAAACACCTTCTTTCTCGGATTTTCGGTCAAAACATGATTTCTCGAAATTTGAAATGCATTTTCCTAATTAATTTCATGTTCATTAGGTTATGTATGTCTACATATCTTCCTAGAAACCAGTAATACATCTAAACAAACAATAATTAGTGTTTAAATGTAAATATTTTTTAATTTACTATTTTTTGTGTTTTCTGATAAATTTTATCCGAAGGAGAAAACACGGTTTGAATGTTTGCTAATCATATAACATAGATGTATTATTACTTTTAATTGCATTATTGTATTCAATTCGTTGTAGATATATAATATTTGTAAAAATATAAGAATACAAAAGTAACTGGATGTATACTAAAAATAAGAAATAAGCTTAAAGTAAATTGCTTGCATTTTCCTCTTTGAACACATAATAGATCTAATTAAGGTTAATTTTTAAATTTTTAAGTATAATTTATAGCTAACACTTCATAAAAAAAAATAGATTTCCTAAATATGTTTATTATGACTGAGAACGGGGGTGAAATGGACCATGATCCAATGTACCCCAGTTCCTAACGTTCCCTTTCACCTCATGTGGAACTCTGACAACAAATGTTAAAAAAACAAATTAAAATAAAATAAATATTTTAGTCAGATTAAATATAATGATAGAGGAACTTAGCTCTTTATTGTGCTGAACAACTTCTTCCAGATCATAATTATTAAATGATGAAAAGAAAAATTGTTTAGCTAAAAATATTTACCTTTGTCCACGACAAGTTAAATTTCACGAATAAAATTACTAAATTGTCAGTAAGGCATGGAGTTTCTAGATAAGTTTCATCACTGCAATATGTACCAAAATACGAACAATAAAAATAAATATATAAAATAAAGAGTGGTCCATTGTACCCCAGTCTCCTCTACATATATATGGAGAGGTTGTTTAGGATTTTTTTTACGTCGCATTAGTGCTGCGCAATGGGCAATTGGCGACGGTCTAGCACTCACCCCTATAGGTGGTCCGGATATATGCTATCACAATTTTGATCCTCCACGGAAGGGATGGCTCTCCCGCTTCGGTGACCTTCAGAGGTATAATTTTGATGGCCACGACAGATTTTATGGGCACCAGCCACCATTAGTGTACAGGACAGTCTTTGGCCGGCTCGAGTACCGAACCCGCAATCTTCCAATTACGAGTCCGACGCTCTACCGACTGGGCTACAGCAGCCCTATACATGGAGCGAGAGGTGCACGATAGAAACTCACTTATTAATTTAATGGTGATGCCCTGGCGATCAGTCGGAAAAGCTTTCAAAACGTTTTTTAATACAAATACATATTTTCCAACATACTAATTAGTATTCCGTAGTATTGTTAGCTCCGCCTTCTTTTTGAAACCAGTATTTTTTTAGAGTATTTTTCTTCTTATTTAATCGTAAATGCATTTGAAGAATATTTCTCTAAAAATTCTCTGGTGTGGAAAAAAGGGCGGGACTAACAGCACTACGGAATATTAATTAGGATGTTGGAAAGTATGGAAATACATCTTTTAAATAAATATGTTTTTAAATATACGTGGTTTAAAGTATCTTTTTTTTTTTTTACAAATTTTTGAATGATCATATTTTAATCAGTACTTTTATTATGGGATATGATATCTTATACACCTAGAAATAAACAGACTGTCGTTTTCACAAATTCACTAAATTGTGTAGTGGACCGTTCACAACGCAGTATAAATGCATCAAAAACCACAAGCCGAACATTTTTACATATCTGATTCTTTCTTTTCATGAACACAGACAAAAATAATTAATTACTAAAAATGCTAGTTATTAATTTTAAAAATGCATATTTTATTCTTACGTCTTTGAAATTTTATACATTAACTGAACTTCAATGCAATTTTTTAAATAAATGATTTATTAATTTTTCTATAATCAATTCACAGAAACAAATCGATTTATCTGGTTATCGAATTTTTAAATAATCTATCACTCCATATAATTAAAATTTCATTTTACTTTAGATTCTGTACAAAATTCAACACACAGATTCATAAAAAGAAATTGAAATATTCATTTTATACTAAACTATTCGTGAGTAATTTGGACACCACGTGTTTTATAGAGATTATATTTTCATTTTAGTAGTTAATCGATTCTCAATAAATGTTTTTTTTTTTTTTTTTTAAGTGATTAATAACAATCAATTTACTCTCTTTTATTTTACTACTAGCAGGCAACGCCCGCTTCGCTGGTCCCTATTTTTAAATGAATCACTCTAATTACTGAATTCTCAAAATTGTATTCATTTTTATCACGTGAAAAGAAATGAGAAACAAAATCTGATTATGAAAAATGTCGCACCGGGTTCTCACTGCCTTCGGAAAAAATTCCCAAAATGCTCTAACTCTTATTTCTATTATTTTCCCCCTTCGCCCCTCCCCCCTCCCGTCTATCCTAATAATTTTACAAATTCGAAAATATCCGCAATCGATTTGTAGGTATCAAAAACCACTATGCACCAGTTTTGAACTATCTATCTCTATTTTTATTTTTTGGCCCCTCCGTTCCCCCCCCCCTTCCCGCCCCTCCCAATAATTTAAAAAATTCGAAAATATCCGCAATCGATTTGTAGGTATCGAAAACATCTATGTACCAATTTTGAATGATCTAACTCTATTTTACTTTTTTTGCCCCTCCGCCCCCTCCCCCCACCTTCCCGGCCCTCCTAATAACTTTACACTTTTGAAAATATCCCCATTCGACTTGCAGGCCTCTAAAACCTATCTGTACTAATTTTGAACGGTCTAACTGTATTTCTATTTGTTTTTGCCCATAGCCCCCCCTTACCGCTCCACCCCCCTTCTCGCCCCACCCAATAATTTTACAACCTCGAAAATATGCACAATCGATTTGTACGTATCGAAAACCTCTATATACCAATTTTGAACGATCTAACTCTATTTTTGTTTTTTGTCCCCCCTCTCCCCCCCCCTTCCCGGCCCTCGCAATAACTTTACACTTTCGGAAATATCCCCATTCGACTTGCAGGCCTCGAAAACCTATCTGTAAAAATTTTGTACGCCCTAACTGCATTTCTATTTGTTTTTGCCCATAGCCCCCCCCCTTACCGCCCCACCCCCCTTCCCGCCCCTCCTAATAATTTTACAACTTCGAAAATATCCGCAATCGATTTGTAAGTATCGAAAACCTCTATATACCAATTTTGAACGATCTAACTCTATTTTTATTTTTTGCCCCCCCCTCCCCTACCCCCCTTCCTTCCCCTCCTAATAACTTTACACAATCGAAAATATCCTCATTTGACTTGCAGGCCTCTAAAACCTATCTGTATCAATTTTGAACGCCCTAACTGTACTTCTATTTGTTTTTGCCCCATAGCCTCCCGCCCCCCCTGCTGCCCCACCTGGGGGCTGTATTTCTAAAATTCCAGAAATTGGTTTTTAGATATTTGTATTAGCTATATTTTAGCGCAAAATTTTCACGTATATCTATTTTTTTGTTTCAGATATATAGGATTATGCGAAATCACGTTTTACGCATGTGAAATCACGTTTTGCCCCCCCCGCCCCCCCTTGGGGACCGAATTTTGAAAATTCCAGAAATTGGTTTTTAGACATTGGTATTAGCTATATTTTAAAGCAAAAATTTTACGGATATCTGTTTTTTTGTTTGAGATATGAAGGATTTTGTGAAATCACGTTTTGCCGTCCCTCCCCTCCTTGGGGGGCGAATTTTGTAAAATCGCTTCTTAGTGGATGCCTACGTCATAGAAAGAACATTGTCACGAAATTTCATGCTTCTAGGTCCAGGGGTTTGGTCTGGGCGTTGATAGATCACCCCCTCACTCACACACTCACTCAGGAAGTGTTCTTTTATATATATAGATTTTGAATAGGTAAATTTTTAAGAACTAATTTAGTTTTTAACTAAAAACACAAGACTTCTTTTTAACATATTCCATGCGTATATTTATATCAAACAAACATCTTATTTGAAAAGTTTATTTCTAAATTAGCTTAAAAATAAGAGCACTTATAATGTTGGGTTGGCAACTAAGTTCCCGACGATTTTAAAATTTTAACTTGACACTGAAATCTATGTTTTGTTTTACGTTTAATTTTATGAACTAATCTACAGTTTCGGTCTGTAAATCCAACAAAAAACAAAATATAGATTCCGGTGTCAAGTTAAAATTTTAAAATCGGCGGGAACTTAGTTGCCAACCAAATACATATATGCATGAAAATTATTTTAATATTTCCTTGTATACTTTTAAAAAGTAACACAATAGGTAGCTTTAATCAATGTTATTTGTGTACAGCATTCGATTGTTCCAGTGCACGTTTTGAAAATGTGTGCAAAATTTATTTTCTGTAAATCCAAATTTTTAAATATCTGAGTCAAAATTTTACATTTTCGTTTGAGTTTGCGGTGCATAGGCATTTCTTAATGAAAATTTTCATGTTATTTAACAACGTAACATATATTTGAAAAATTTATAAAAAAATCTCTGTAATGGAGTACTATTCTTTAAAGTAAAAATTCCTTACCACGTTAGAAAAATCAAAACAAAATGAAATAGGAATATTTATAAAGAGAAAGAATGTACAGACATTTTATATTGTAGATTACAAAATAAGACATAATAAATTAAGCTGTCATCTACTAATATTTATGAAATGGGAATTAATTTAGTTTGGAATTTATACTTTTTAAAAGTGTGACACCTTGATATAATTTTGTACATCTGAAATGACTAGAAATGCATTTCTGATTTCTATCTAATATATATTTTTATCAAGCAATTTCGTGATATATTCAGATTTTGCATATTTTATCATGTAGTAATACCTTATATAATTAGTGGGGCTGGGGTAGCCCGGCTATATACCTGCCAATATTCAATTTAGTATTCCGTAAAATTTATATGTAGAATCCATTTTTTTCTCTTTCTTCTTTTTTTCCCACACCAATCTTTTTTACAGTATTTTTCTTCTTATTTAATTGCAATTACATTTCGAGTAGTTATTTTAAAGTAATGTAAAAAAAAAAAGAAAGAAAAATAGGCGAATACTTACAGTTTTTCGGAATATTAGTTAGAATGTTGGTACACTGTAAAAAAAAAAATAACTATTACCAGCTGCAAGAAACTCTCTGTGATTGGAGAAAATAATTATTTTCTCCAATCACAGAGAGTTTCTTGCAGCTGGTAATAGTTATTTTTTTACAGTGTAGGTATGCAGTTGGTGGAGTCAGTGCTGCGTATAACTGCCAACTTAGCCCTTTTGGGCTACGCGAAAAATTTAGTACAAATATTTATTTTATTTAATCAGAGAAATATAACAGTTTTCACTGATTAAAAAAAAAAAAAAAAAAAAAAAATATTAAAATTTTCCGGTAGCCAAAAGGCGCTAAGTTGGCTGCTTTGGTGCTGCCGATGAATGATATATATATATATATATATATATATATATTTTAACGTAGCTAATTTTATAAAGTATTAATCCATTGGTTTAATCACAATTTTTTGTTTTTCATGCATGTAGCAGCAGTTTTAATGTAAGAAAGCGGTGTTCCTCTAGCAACTCTGGGTAGAGTGACAAGCTCATATTTGGAGGATTGCATGTTCCACACTGGAGCCAGTCAAGTATCTCTCTCTGCCTATGTTAATGATGCACGTAAAATCCGTTGAAGATAATATCGTCATCATGTTCTGTAAAAATATACCACTAGCGGTTGTCAAAATAGATTAATCGTACCTTCTACAGAGCACTAAATTTGTGTTGACATATCACCAGATCAACCTTAAGGATTAATCCTAGACCATATTAACCCCTACAGTGTTGTTCTAGTGCAAAATTAACCCTTTAACATTCATCGGCTTCGCAACCAATTAGTTCGAAAATGAAACACTTAATATACTTATAAAACAATTTATCAATATTTAACTCTTGTTTTAATCCCTTTTTAAACCATTATTTCGATTTTAAAACCATTTCCGTTCCGTAGATAACAGCTCTACTAAGAAAAGTAACAATTCAGTTTGAAATGTAGTCATATTTAGAAGTCACTCAAAATTTTTTAGTTGGCGATAGTGCATCGTGCTGTTTTGATGATGTCTAGCTTTTAACCTGAGGGAGGGTCATGCAATTATTTTAACTTGAAACAACTGTTGCGAGCTTTTGTTGTTTATAGTATTTACTTACAAATATATATGTTTAGTATCTTAATTATTAATTGAATTTAATCAGGTGACATATAGATGTTTCTAGCAAAAGATTTCTGCATAGGTACACACACACATATATGTATATGTAGATAGACAGATAGATAGATAGATATACAAAGTGATTGAAGACCGAAGGCGCGAAATTTAAAGTAAAGTAGGACACTTCATACGAATTAAAAACTGCATAGGAACACATGACCGCAATCGTCATTTGAACACTTTATGTTTATGTTTGGGTTAATTTTTAACACTACAACATATAAAT
The DNA here is from genome assembly GCA_963930645.1 of Salticus scenicus. Lineage (NCBI taxonomy): Eukaryota > Metazoa > Arthropoda > Arachnida > Araneae > Salticidae > Salticus > Salticus scenicus. The sequence goes on along the minus strand of OZ005653.1, from coordinate 237,495,112 downwards.
GGGCGTGGTGTTTGTATACGCTTTTTTAACTAAACATTTTTAGATAGCAATGTTTTTACAAAAAAGAGGTTATATATCAATATTATCTACAATATAACACTTAGATAAAAATTCAATTTCCAAATGTCGCGACCATATTCGTGTTATACTGTTAAAAATTTTACAGGGTTAAAGTGACGTTTTCGGCCATGCGTTCCTATGCAATGTTCAATCCTTTTGATATGCCCTACATTTCCTAAAAATTTGTACGTTAGGTTTTGAATCACCCTGTGCATTAATACATTTGTGCTCAGTTATGTTTGCAGAACTACAAATAGAATTAATGTTGTGAAATTGTTAAAGATGAGTATTTAGAGATATTGAAGTTGACAGATTTTTGTCAATAGATGAAAATTATCATCCCATTTAGGTTGGATAAAAAATAACTCCAAAATTTATCGAGACACCGTCTTCTTTTCATTCGGTTAAAAACTTGGGCAAATGCATGTGGGACACCGATTGCTATAAAATTCCATCATCAATCCTGGACAAGTATCAGAGTTTATGCCGGTTCTTGCACAATCCCTATCATTTTCTATCTTGATAGTTCAACTGATACAGTATAGTCCAGTGATTTTAAATGGTCTATCAGTTCACACTGGTGCGCCCTAGAAAATTTCCAAGTATGCCCGGATGTATTCCAAAGGATCTTATATTTATTTTTATATATGAGTCCATATTTATACTGTGTTGGAGGATAATATATCACATTTTAATTATTTTTTAAAAAATCTCTGTAAAATCCCTGATTTTCAACCGAATTTAGACTTTTTTGTTTGTGAAGTCAAACCTTTATAAAGGTCAATCTGTCTAATAGCGACGTGATTTCTGGTATGCTTATCGCATTTAGGCAATATTTGACATTTTATTCTATAAATAACGGGAAAAAAAAATGGTTCAACATTACACTCTTAGGTTTAAATTAGTGTACTGATTCTTTTTTTTTCCAAAGAAATTCAGTTAATATTTGTAATATAAGAAGAAAGAAATAATAAAAATACGTCGCATTTACAGTATTTATTACCTAAATGCGATAAAGCTTTCAATCACTTCAGTAAGCATTCTCCAGTTTTTTTTTTTTTTCCCTCAAGAGATTTGCACATTTGATTAGTGTACTGATTCTTATTATTATTTTTTTTTTAAATTTCAGTTAATACGAGGGTTGTAAATTAAATAGTGGCAACTTAACCTTGAAACTCGCAGAAGGGTGGACATGCATATATAGGATATGGGAGCGGTGAGGTGGCGCTGTTTTCGATGTGTAGAGTGCAAAAAACAGTCGATCTGCTAAGAAGAGTAGTTGTTGTGTGGCGTTAAAGTGAGGAGTTTCGTTTCTATCGCTCTAAAGCATGTTTTCAAAAGGTGATCAGCGGTCGGGGCTTAAAATCGAAGTATTCGTGCTACTATCCTATACGGTAAAGCATTTGTGACACAGGCTTCCACTAATCCTCGATAGCATTCTGTTGCATTTTTTCCACGGGCAACTTCGATTTTAAGCCACGACCACTGATCACTTTTTGAAAACATGCTTTAGAGCGATGGAAACGAAACTCCTCACTTTAACGCCACACAACAACTACCCTTCTTAGCAGATCGACTGTTTTTTGCTCTCTATACATCAACAACAGCCCCACCTCACCGCTCCCATATCCCATTTGTGCATGCCTGCCCTTCTGCGAGTTTCAAGGTTAAGTTGCCACAAATTAATTTACAACCCTCGTATTTGTAATATAAGAAAAAAAAAGTCGCATTTAGGACATTTTTGTCGCAGTTACAGTATGGTATCTATTGCCTAAATGCGATGTCCCAAGTGCCTAAGTGTGATAAAGCATTCGACCACTTCAGTTAAACATCCTTAAGTTTTTTTTTTTTTTTTTTTTTCTCTTTTTTTTTTTTTAGTTTGCACATTTTGGGTGCATTCTGATTTGATATAATTTATTACAGAAAATTCTCCTAAAGAAAAAGTTTAAAATGCGGTAAAATGTTCTGCATATTATTCTCAAGCTTTAAAAGTTTCATTATGTTTCCTTTGAATATGATTCCTACTTTAAGATTGTCAGTAAAAGTATTTTGTCGCATTTACGTGTTATCGCATTTAGACACATCGACCTTATACCTTTTTTTATTAATTTTTCCAAAATTTATTTAAAATTCCCAATTTTTCAAGTCAGCTCTTTAAAATTTTAAACTTAAAAAACTATGTAGTTTATAACCTAAAATAATTTGTAATTTAGAGTTATGCCAGTTCTCAAATTTTATGTAACATGTCTTGGAAGATAGAAATTTGCCAGTTCGCAAATTTACAATATGAAACTCAAGTTTCCTAAAGAAAGAAAATAATAATAATAATAAATAAATAAATAAATAAAAAGCTTCTGTCAAAATGATTTTCCTTAAAATCCATTCAGATTGTGCCAGAGTTCTAACAAAATTGAAAGTAACGCATTGAAATCAGTCTAACCGTTTGGAAGCTGTAGTGCCACTCATATGCACTGATAAAAGCTTCAAACTTATAATATCCCTCGTTACTTTCCGAACACTATAGTGAGGAAAGTATTGTAATCATGCCAAAAATCCGAATTGGAGATTTTGATGTTTCTATACGTTTCGAGGTCCCCTGAGTCCGTTTCCACTATTTTTGAGATGATGTATGTATGTGTGTATGTATGTGTGTATGTCTGTGAGTGAACAGGCTAGCGTCTAAACGCTTTGTTCGAATAAGCTGAAAGTTGGTACGTATATTGTAAGTCACCATAGTACGAAAACTATAGATTTTGGTGAATCTAGCTCTTATAGTTTTTTTACAGGTACACAAAGAAAAATTCTTTATCATTATGGCCTATGGGACCAAAATCTTAAAAGTGCGATAGCATCTAAATGCCTTATTCAACAGAGAAAAACCATTATACACATATTATAGGTCACAGATACTCAATCTGTATAGATTTTGGAGAATCTAGCGCTTATAGTTTTTTTACAGGGACACAAAGAAAAATTTATTATCATTATGGCCTATGGGTCCAAATTTTAAAAAGTGTGATAGCGTCTAAACGCCTTATTAATCTGAGCAAAAATTTTTTACACATGTTATAGGTCACCGTTGCACCAACTGTATAGATTTTGGTGAATATAGCACTTATAGTTTTTTTACAGGGACACAAAGAAAAATTCTTTATCATTATGGCCTATGAGACCAAATTTTTAAAAGTGCGATAGCATCTAAACGCCTTATTCAATTGAGCTGAAGATTTGTATGAATATTATAAATCACTGTTGCACTAACTATAAGCATTTTGGTGAATCTAGCATTTATAGGTTTTTACAGGGACACAACGAAAAATTCTTTATCATTATGATCTAAGGGCTCAAAGTTCAGTAGCGTTAAATAAAACATCGTGTAATATATGAAGAAAAATACTCAAACACTCTATTATGGTTTTCTCTCTTTTGTTTGTTTAGCAACTCCTCTTTCTTTACTTATCTACAAAACTGTTAATTACTCAATGTACGGAATGTCGAGTGTAGTCACTCCGAACATACATATGTAAGAAAATTATTGTAATCATGTCAAAAATCCGAATTCGAGATTTTGGTGTTTCTATACGTTTTGAGTTCCCATGAGTCCATTTTCACTATTTTTACGATAATTTATGTATGTGTGTGTATGTATGTATGTATGCGTGTGTGTATGTCTGTGAGTGAACACGCTAGCGTCTAAACGCTTTGCTCCTATGAGCTATAAGTTTGTACGCATGTTGCAAGTCACCTTTGCATGAACCTTATTGATTTTGATAAATCTGACAATTATAGTTTTTTTTACAGGGACACAAAGAAAAATTCTCTATCATTATGACCTATGGGGCCAAATTTTTAAAAGTGCGATAGCGTCTAAACGCTTTATTAGTCTGAGCAAAAAAATTGTACACATATTATAGGTCACATGTACTCAACTTGTATAGATTTTGGAGAATATGGCACTTATAGTTTTTTTTTTTTTTTTTACAGGGACACAAAGCAATGTTCTTTATCATTATGGCCTATGGACCAAATTTTTAAAAGCGTGATAGCGTCTAAACGCTTTATTAAACTGAGCAAAAAATTTATACACATATTATAGGTCTACGATCTGTATAAATTTTGGTGAATCTAGCACTTATAGTTTTTTTACAGGGACACAAAGAAGTATTTTTTATCATTAGGATCTATGGGCTCAAAGTTCAGTAGCTTTAAATAAAACATCGTGTAATATATGGAGAAAAATACTCAAAGACTCTATTATGGTTTTCTCTCTTTTGATTGTTTAACAACTCCTCTTTCTTTACTTTATCTACAAAACTGTTAATTACTCAATGTTCGGAAAGTCGAGTGGAGTCACTCCAGATTTTTTTTTTTTTTTACCGGTTGTTACGAGTAGTATATAGCCATAGACTTCTAAACTAGATGCCTTCCGTGTGGCTCGGAAACTTTTCGGTAGACAGCGCCACTTGGTTCAGATTGCGCGACTTTTTTATTCAACAGCCATCAAAAATTTTTTAAAGTGGGATTTGCTATACATAAAAGGCGAATAGAATCGAAGAAACGTCAATTGTATATATCATATATCACTTCTTAAAATTATTGATGATATTTGAATAAGAAGAAGCGCAATCTGCACCAGGTGGCGCTGTCTATTGCTTGAACTATTGCCATGTTTCCGAGCCACGTGGAAGACATCTAGTTTAGGAGGCTATGATATAGCAGTTAACAGTATATAACCGCATCATAAGGAATTAAAAGCAACACCAGCGCGAACTTATTATTCTCCTAATTACCGCTGCGATCCACAGCAATTTAACTTGAAAAAGGAAAAATCAATGCACCTCGACATAGAATAAAATTGCTCTAGACTTCTGTGATTTTAATTTTAATTTTAAATATTTTTTTTCTGATTTCTTTGATAATTATTACTGCAATGAAATTGTAAAAGATTAGGTCATTTTTAATTTTCATGCCTAATTTTTATAAATAGCGCCAAAATGTAATTTATCGATAACTGTCGTTGCTTTGGTTGTCTGTGTTGATTGCACTTGAAAGATAAAAGCATCTTTTACCCTACAGCGTTGAATATTGGTATTTAAGATCGATTTTTGTTCACGACAAATTTTTTAAATAACAACAAAAAGGTTTTTTTTTAACATGTGATAACTTCCGTAAATCGTGAGTGCTGGAATTGCGCAAATAAACATTTTATCTGTTTGCTTAACTTTTTGTCGGTCCTTTCACTCCTCTGGTCAATGTTGCCAATTTTAAGGATATTTTTATTCAATATCCATCACTAAATTTTAACTGCAACAGTTTGCTAATCATTTCGAAGGTTATTCGTTTATTATGCATAGCTGCCAATATTTTAATTTTTTCCGGAGTATTTTTAGCTCTGTCTTTAATTGCAACACTTTTTTAAAAAAATATATATTTTCTCCAATATATAACTATGTTAAAATAAGAAAAATGTACTCTTAAAAAAAAAAGTAAAGTAAAAGAAAGAAATAAGTAGTATGCAGGTGTCGAACTCTCCGACCTTTTTTCAGGATACTGTCAGAGATGAGAAATTTTCAAATATATTGCTACCACTATTTTTACAGACTATTATCTATCCCGTATAATCATGGCACATTGCTATGGACATACCAAAAGTATTTTTGCATGAAATGTTGCAGTGAAGACAGAAATTTCTTATTTCTGTGAATGTCCTGAAAAAAAGGCGGAGAGTACGACCCCTGAGTATGGGAATAAAGGCGGAGCTTAAAGTGCTCCGGAATAAATTAAAAAATTGGCAGCATTATGTATATCAACTGCATTATGCATATATCTCTGCATTGAGTATATCAAATATCACTCCTCAAAATCATAGGTTAAAATTGAATAAGAGAGTCCCTAAATTTTGCAACACTGTTTAGAGTGTTTTAGAGCGTTAGTATAGATGCCAATATTTTAATTTATTCCGCAGCATTATCCTTTATTTCATACCACTTATTTTTTATAGGTATATTTTTCTTATTGTACCCAAGTTATACTTCGGAGAAAATTTTTCTGTAAATAAAGTGGTGCAAAATAAAGGCGGAGCGAAAAATACACCGGAATAAATTAAAATGTTGGCATCTATGTGTTAGGGTTGGCAAAGGTTTCAACCAGACTTCTACCCTGCTGACTGTTACAAATATATATATATATATATATATATATATATATATATCTATTTTGGAATGACAATTTTACTCCGTAAATCAACCAAGATCAGGACAATGTGCGAGGGTGGGTACTTCTGTGGAAGAAAACCTCAGAAGAGTAACTAACTAAATTGTGGAGAATTGAAGCTGTATGTTGATATCTTTTACTACACTTCGCTATTTTAAGAAGCTTGAATAAATTTCGAAGCTGAACACTTGGATGCCACATGTCGTGACCGTAAAGAACAAGCTGACTCGCACAAATGCTGTTATTTCTCCTTTTACACGCTACAAAAAGTTTTGTTTTGATTGTTTGGGAACAAGCAATGAGAAGTGGATAAAAGAGACACAGAAAATATAAATGAAATTACAGAATATATTCTAAAGGCTAGGCGCTATGCTGCACTCTTTAAAATTGTTATTGTGTGCTTGGTGAAACTCCACTGAAATTATTAATTTAGAGATGGTCTAACGTGGTGAAACGTTTACATCAAACAAGCACTGTGAATAATGTGTGATTCGATGGAGAACATCCAGCCATTTTAGGGAAATCTCTGGTCCTGTCCGACAGAATAGGTGTCGAATAACTCTACGGCAATGCTATACCATATATTGCATAACAAATGTTGATAAAACTGCAATAGTTGAATTGGGAAATTCTTCAACATCCACCATATGCCCTATATTTCGCCATCTTAACATCCTTCGTTTAGGTCTTTGTAAAATAGTTTAGTTGGACATAATTTTAAATGTTTTGAGATGTATAAAAGCACGTAACCATCTTTTTTTTTTTTTTTTTTTTTTTTTTTTCAATGAAAGCAATAACTTTCTTTAGAAATGGAATCGGCAAACTTGTAGATCAGTTAAAAATCTGTCATATAAAATTTCCAATAAAAAAATAATTATTATTTTTATTATTTTACATTTTGCTCATTTATGCTTATCGATAGATCAGGAATAAGCTTATGCAATCGCCTAATATATTGTGTTATAGTATCTCCCAATAAAGTATTTTGCTTTTTTTTCTTTAAGTAAAGATGATTATTTGTAACAGTAAATTACCAATAAAAATAAATTTATTCAGTAATTGCATAATTTCACGCGCGATTTCACATGTAATTTTCTCCATAATTTCATTAACACTTTCGAGATCGCATTCTTTTGGGGTTTTTTAACTGTAAAATCGGTCTGTGGGCGTTATACTTCCTAGTTACAATATTTCAGAGCAATATTTCCGGTATTAAAATTTATATTACAAATGGATATACATTACATTTATATGCTTTCTAATCAAAATATTTGTATCCATAGTAAATTTGATTGAAAAAATACGAATTTCGACTACATTCCTAAGAAATAAATTACACACAAATTTCGAAAGAAATGACCACTGGCGGAGTTATAGATTTTCATATGACGTAAATCTACGTCAGCGGTCGCGAAAGTGTTAATTCATGCTTGCCAACATACTGATTAATACTCCGTAGTACTGTTAACCCCGCCTTCTTTTTCACATCAGTATCTTTTTAGAGTTTTCTTCTTCTGATTTAATGGTAATTGCATTTACTCTAAAGATTTGCTAATGTGAAAAAGAAGGGTGGGACTAACAAGAGAACGAAATATTAATTAGGATGTTGGCAAGTATGCATACATGTCAACATCCTAATTAATATTCGGTAGTGTTCTTAGTTCCGCCCTTTTTTGCACACCAGTAAATTTGTAGAGCAGTAATTTCCAAATGCAATTACGATTAAATAAAACAAAAAATGCTCTAAAAAGAATACTGGTGTAAGAAAGAAGGCGGGGCTAACGGTACTACGGCATAGCTGCCAATATTTTAATTTATTCCGGAGTACTTTTAGCCCCGCCTTTATTTCGTACCACTTATTTTTTAAAAGTAATTTTGTCTAATTTTATCAAAGTTATATATTGAAGAAAATTTTTCTATAAATAAAGTGGTGCGGAAATAAAGGCGGGGCTAAAAGTTCTCCGGAATAAACTAAAATATTGGCAGCTATGCTACGGAATATTAATTAGGATATCGGCAAGTATGCAAGTATAGTTGATTATATACTCCACAGACAGTGTTGCCAAATTAAAAAAAATTAATTCAATATCTACCACTAAATTTTGATTGTATCTATTGCCTAGTCACTTCGAAGAGGAAGTTATGATGGAATGGATGGGAGACACCTCTAACAGCGTCACGCATCCTCCAATAACTAAGAGTGGAAGCTAACCCCTTGAACTGCTCATGCAGGCAATTTAATTTTCTTAGTTTTAAGAGGCCGGGATTGATATAGAAACTTGCGATTTTGTTGCTCAAATAATTTGTTACTGTTAAAAATAATGTTTATTATTTTATATACATATAAGAACATAATTAGTGTCGGGAAATTCATGACGAGCTGGACTTATCATTTCAGTTCAAGGGGTTAATCGTCTATTATGTACATCAAATAACACTCCTCAAAGTTATTGGTGACTATTGAATGAAAAAATCTGCAAATTTGGCGACACTGTTCTCGCATCACCATTGAAAACGTTACTAAAGTCCCAAACATAGATAATTCTGTTGTTTTCCATTATTTACAGAACTTGGTTTTACTTATTTAGAATCAGATTTCTCAGCAAAACATCAAGACACATTTTCACACTATGCAGCACATTCTTTAACTCAGCCTCATGAATTCTGATCTTAAGTTATGGCCATCACATTTTTCAGAAAATTCTTTTAACATATTCAGTACAGAATTTTGGAGCAAATTTTTATTTTCATTTACATAAAAAAGGTCTATCATGACAATACTGATCGCTAATTAAACTTAAATTTTCTTTCACTTTAATACAAATTTTTCACTTTATGTTGTAGGCGTGCCATGATGTGCGAACTGCAATAATGTAGCAATATATATACATGCTTGTCAACATCCTAGTTATAAACCGAAAGATTTTTTAGTGCACGCCCCTTTTTTTCCACATCAGTATATTTTTAGAGTAATTTCTCTCCAAATTTAAATGCGATTAAATAATAAGATAAATACTCAAAAAGTATACTGGTGTGGAAAAAGGGGCGTGTACTAAAAAAAAACCTCCCTGTTCATAATTAGGATGTCGGCAAGTATATATATATATATATACACTCCTTCTCATAATTATAAGGACACCCGTTTTTCTATATTAACTAAACACTATTATTTAAACAAATATATTCTTGATTAATTTGAATTTCATTAACAGACTATATTTAAAAAGTTTTATCGTTTTTCTATCTTAAAAAACTTTAAATATGGTAAAAAGATGATTTTTCAGGTGTTCACAATTATAAGGACAGCTGGAATTTTAGAAATTTTTTTCAGTTATTCTTTAAATTAATATTTTATGGGGTCTCTTTTTAGGGTTAAACAGTCAGACATTCTCTCTGGTATATATATATATATATATATATATATATATATACATTTTTTTTAATATTCAGTTTCAATACCATTTCATATAGCATATATGATATTCTTAATACATTAAAACTATTTAAAATTGCTTTCCACTTGCATGCACTTTTCTAATATCATAAGTTAAGGTTTTTTTCAACTTTTTGGCCATGGGAAAGGCAATAATACAGAAGTTTCTTTCTTCAAACTATTTCCTATTGCTCTAAAAGTAGAGCAAAAATATAAGTCTTGTTGAAAAAAGTATTATTACCCCCCAAAATTTAACAAAAATCTGAAAATTCCACATTTAAAATTTGCAGGTATTCTCTTAATGTTCATAATAATAGAAAAAATTACAAAATTTATTCTGCCTTCAGTAGAAGCAGCTCCCCAGATCACCATAGATCCATCTTTAAAATGCCCGATTCATAGCTGACTTTAAAAAATCTGCTCTGTCTTTCGCTATCTTCAGATCGTGCCAGTAACTGTTAAAACCATTTGGTTAATCAAGAATAAAATGTTTTTCATCCGAAAATGCAACATTTTACCATTTAATATTGTCTTTATTCAACTTTAACACAGACGTTCTTTCCCCCATTAAATGCTGATTGATTATTACAGGTTTTTTATTCATTTTAACATATTATTAATTATTTTAAACATGCATAAATGTAGACCCCTATCCTTTCGTTAAAAATTACGAGCAAATTCGGCAACAATCATTATGAGTAGAACAGTAAGAGGAAATATGAGTCTTCGATCTCTGTAAAACAACTCTGATTTTGCATCAGATCTCTCTCCTATCGAACCAGCAGTTCAATGTTTGATCACATTTCCTTCAGCAATTTTAGACCTTCGAATTTCATTAGAAATTCGGCGGATTGAAATTATCCTTCCACTTAAAAAACACATTTATCATACTTCACTACTTGAACGTTCTTTTTTTCGAGGAATTATCAGTAATGTCCGTCCAAGAAAAATTGAAGGCTTATATACGAATTAATCTAGCCCAGTAGTTAACAAATTCGCATGTCAACTGTAATTTATACGCTAGTAAGTTAAATAAAACGAAAAAATCTGGATTGTCCCTATAATTATGAACATCTAAAAACGTGGAGAAAAACACATTTTGCATTATTTTTTATTAATTTTGTTTTATATAAAAAAAATTATAACAGTTTTTGTTTTTTGAATACTAGATATATTAAGTGCACTTTGTATAATCTTGTTTACAATTATTTTTACGTTAGTTATTTAAAAATATAAAGTGTCCTTATAAATATGAGGACTGTATATATATACATACCTGCTTAACAAAATTGATATTAATAAATTAATTGTTGTATGACGATGAAAAATCTGTGAGCAAACAAAATAATTCAACAGAAGAACAACGCATAAACTTTTTGTTTTTTCAGAGATATTGTAAGCTATCATGAAGAATACATTAAACATTTTTAATTGTACCTACCAACTTTTGGTTAGTTTAACTCTTTGAAACTATATGATTTGTTTTAAAATTTCCATGAAAATCTAGTTTCTTAGATAAACTATATTTATCAAAGTAATTTTTAACACTAAAGCATCGTTTATAATAATACTCTCCCCCCCACCCCCGCCCCCCCTCCCCCCAAAAAAGTAATATATGAACTAAATGATTAACTTTTTAACTATTAGGCACTTAAGAACCGATTTAACAAGTCTGCCTTGCATCACAATGGTTGTCAATAGACTATTCGTTTTTTTTAATTAACTATTTTTATATTCACCTATTTTTCTGTTTTAAGCAGTAAGCCCCGCCTAGTTGATCTTCTATTCTAGTGTAAGTTTAAAAATTTATCACTAGTAATCGATGAATTAAATGCAGCTAGCGTATATTTTGGCCAACGTAAATTAAGCTGTTTAACTCGATCATTCAATGTCACATTTTCTTTTCTTTTTTTATATTATGTTATTTTAGAGGAACACCCATTTATATTTTTATACACCCATATTTTTCAGAATTAGGATTCTTTTATGTAAAAATTAATATAGGTCATACTTCATAATTTTTTTCAATATGAATTTATTGATGTTTTTTCACAAATAAAAATAATTTTTTTTAGAAAAAAAAAAAAAGTAAACGTGTATTATGTTTCTGCTTCTTCAGACTATCTCGTAAAAAAAAAAAAAAAAAAAAAAAAAGTTTTACTTTGTGAAGATGTTAACAAAAGTTTGCTATATGATTTTAACATTAACATTAGCATCCTCATACTTTGAACGCTCAGAACTCTATAAAAATTAAGTAAAATATACAACCGATATACTTTTTCGCATAGCCTCCTAATCTAGATGCCTTCCGCGTGGTTCAGAAACATGGCAACAGTTCAGGCGGTAGAGAGTGCCACCTGGTACAGATTTCGGTACTTTTTCACTTAAGAGCCACCAAAAACTTTTAAAAGTGGGATTTGATATGCATAAAAGGCAAATAGAATCGAAGAAGCGTCGATTATATATATCCTATATCACTTCTTAAAATTATTGGTGACAGTTGAATAAAAATGTCCCGGAATCTGTACGAGGTGGTCTACCTCTTGAACTGTTGCCAAGTTTCTGAGCCACGAGGAAGGCATTTAGTTTAGAAGGCTATGCTTTTTCGTATCGTCGCGACCGCAGGAATTCAAATATAAAATCGAAATTGGTCATTACTATCGAAAAAATCAAAGTTGGTGTATGGTTCAATATCTAGATCAGTGCTCAGATTGCGCGACTTTTTTATTTAATTATCCCAATAATTTTGAGAAGTGATGTTTAATAAATATGACAGACGATTAATCGTCGATTGTATGCATTAAATATCACTTCTCAAAATTATTGGTGACTGTTGAATGAAAAAATCGTGTAATCTGGCAACATCGATCTAGACGACCCCGAATTCAAAATTTAACCTTTTTTTCTAAAAGCACTCCGCCGAATGATATCTATTACATTTTTCTGCATCGATTAGCATCGAAGTTACGTCGAGGGTAGTTTTTTTTTTTCTTCTACAACTGTACAATTTAATTAAGATGAAAAGTAATTTATCATTCTTTCAAAAATCGCAGATCTTTTAAATAAAATTTTATTAATACTGATTACATTTCTCTTCCGAAATCCTAAGAGGATATTCTATATTCTATTCAGTGCTATAATTTATAAAAATGTCTTTTATTTAATTATTATTTTTTTAATTAGAAGAGGAAATTAATCTTTAACTTTTAGTAATATTTCCATAGAATGAACGTTTTCAATCATTAATAATTTAGTTTTCTTTCTCCCCCCCCCCCTTTTTTTGTGCGTAATTTTAATTAAGATCACATGATAAAATAAGAACTGCTATGTATACTTAATGTAAATTTATTAAGCTTAAAACAACTTTTCCAATTAGCTTTGATAAAGGATTCTAACATGAAATTTTAATTTTCAGATACAGGATTGAAATTTATATTTTCCTCGACGTGTTACTCTTCTTTCACTTGTTGCCTGTTAAAAATAAAATTAAATATTACAGATAGGGTTCTTACAAAGGGAAATTTAAAAACTATACCTTGTACAACTTTTAATTTTAGTCATAACTAATCGACCATTGAGTAAAAAAGTCACAAAGTTGCCAGACTTTGTGACTTTTTTACTCAATAGTCATTGATAATCCACAGCAATGATATTTGATATATTTAATAGACGATTAATGGTCCGTTAAGTATATCAACTATCACTATTGGTGGTACAAATCTATAACCTAATTGTTATAACATATTTCTTAAAATTTTGTTTAAAGTTTCGTACTTTCTTTATTTCATTTATTTATATATTTATTTCTCTTTTAATGTTCTTTCTTTCCTTCTTTTAACTTAAGGTTTTAAATGTGCATGAACTAAAAAAAGAGAGAGAGAGAGAGAACTATTACAATAATTAATAGGCGTTTGCACACGTGTCACAGCGTTCACTTTTTATTAATAATCGGAGCTCTAAGTCTCCGCTATTTATTTATTTATTTATTTATTTATTTATTTTTTCAAGATATTTCCAGGGATACAAAATTCCTGCTTATATTTCGTTACTACAAATCTTATAAAATAACCTCTATCTTATTTAATAATAACACATTACTATAAAAATATGGTAAAGATTTCTATTTGAAAACAGTGGTAGCACAAAGGCAAATAATTCTAATTCCTAAAAGTATCCTAAAAAGGACGGGAACTTTTCCAGTGAGTTCTGCTGTCAGTTATTTAAAAAATATATATATATCTGCCGTTCTGATTTAATTTCTTTCTTTCAATAAATTAGAACGGCATTCCTATTTGACAAAATGTCTAATGTTCTTCACTCTTCTTGTACATGTTTGTAGCTCTTTATACAGACTAATTTGTATATTTATTGTATGCGTTCATTTCAAATAATGAAATAAATTGTAGTAAAACAAAATTATAATTTTATAATTTTTAAACATTAATTATTAATGATAGCATCACCAAAAGCGGTGCAAGAGATCTCATGGGAATTTGTTTCTATTTCAGTTCAGTGCTGATTCATTCAGCTACTTAAATAAACGTGTGAATCGATATTTGAAGTGATAAAAATTATTTTTTTCATCTATCCTGATATCTATTTTGAAAGCAGTTTTTTATAAATATCTCATAGTAAATGAACATTTATATAAATCTTTTTTACTTTCACAGATTCATCACATTCTGAATTTAAACAAGCTACTATCTTTTTACAGAGTACAAAAATCATAAGAACCAATTGTAAACTAAATTCTTTCTTTTTTTAAAATAAATAAATAATAATAATAATAAAAAATAGCTTCACAAAATGTAAACGTTCAATAAAAATGAAGGCACTAATAATATAAACATAAATAATATAAATAATAAACAGTAATATAAAATTTTCATTAAAGTGGGCAAATCGTATATCTACCAACTATTCGGTTTGCAGAGTTGCCAGCATTTTAATTTATTCCAGAACGTTTTTAGCCCTGCCTGTATTTCCATACATAGCCTCCTAAACTAGATGCCTGTCGCGTTGCTCGGAAAATTGGCAACAGTTGAAGCGAAAAGTGGGATATGATATACAAAAAAGGCAATTAGAATCGAAGAAATGTCGATTATATACATCATATATCACTTTTTAAAGTTATTGGTGACAGTTGAATAAAAAAAGTCGTGCAATCTGTACCAGGTGGCGATGTCTACCGATTCAACTGTTGCCAAGTTTCCAAGCCACGCAACAGGCATCTAGTTTAGGAGGCTGTGTTACATAACACGTTTGTTTTAAGAGTATTTTTTTCTTATTTTATCGTAGTTATGCATTTGAGGAAACTTTTTTATAAATACATACAGTGGTGTGAGATAAAGACGTGGCTAAACATGCTCCGAAATAAATTAAAATGTTGGCAACTATGCGTTTCATACAGAGAATCTATTAACAATTAGTTTTATATTTCGAACAGCAAATCTCGATTTTTTGATTTCCTTTATGTGTTACATTTTTTAACAAAAAGATTTTACATATTTCAGAGTAATACATTTAAGTTTTGATTTCATGAATGGATGCGGTAAATTCTAGTGGCGTATCTACATATGCCTGTAGAACATAGAGTGTTCAACATGAATTCGAAAAATTATTATTATTAATATAATTTTTAGAGGAGCGCGTTAAAATAAGGACTCAATTTAAATAAAAGTCAAGTCATATCCCTACTTGAACTTCTCGAAATGTGAAAATCTATATACTTTCTACAACTAAGTACATAGAAAACTATTTAAAAAGTGTCAATAATAATAATAATAATAATAATAATAATAATAATAATAAAACCCTGACTTAAATTGAATATAATTTTCTGTAAAATTGTGATTTTCAATTTCAGTTGAATAAACGTTACTTTTAAATTATGAAATTTCAACGCAATGATAGACTTGAATTTGTAAAATATTATGTTTCTTTAAAATCTTTAATTTGCAACCGAATTTAGTGATTTTGGGACTGCGAACCAATAATTAGTATTTTTAGTCAATATTTGTTTTTTGGTAAAATAGTTTAAAACTTCGTTATCAAATGAAATAATAATAATATTGATTAAAAAAAAAAAGGGATGGGGTCAAATATTTTTACAAATGCCTCCGATCCCATATCTATAGCATAATAAAAAAATAAAATGCTTTTCTATACCCTAATCAAAATAATAATAATTATAATAACACATGTCTTTTCACTGAGCATTCGTTGGAAGTTAAATGACAGACAGCTCGTAAATTTAAAATATCAGTACAAAGTGTTTTGATATATATACAGGGTGATTAGAAAAAAACTACCCCGATATATGAGACCATAGCTACCATACCGTTCCGAGAAACTGAATAAAAATTTGGTGGAAGGTATTTTGAGGTATGCGCTCAAGAATTATACAAAAAACAACAGTTAAACTCTAACAGTTACGATTACTGTGACAAAATTTCGAAAATTTCAAATGGCAACACCTACTTTTTTTTATTGAAATGGAATCTCCATAGCAAAAAACCATAAATAGCTTTGGAACGGTATCTCTAGCACGAAAATCGGCAGCGCTAGCAGGCTAACAAAAAAAGAAAAAAAAAAAAACGACTGTTACGTGCCTACCAGATCAGACTTTCATTGTTTTAATGACGTCACATTTCACACTGAGTCTTTCGTTCAGACTAAAGTCTACAGATTCTGCTTTGAAACGAAGAGACTAAAAGATCCTTAATTTCGTGTAAGGCTACTGAATAAAGGCTTTAATTTCGTTGTTAGTCGTAAGACACTGTCATGATGAAGTCATCACAGTACGTGAAAAACAAGGCATTGTAAAATGGCAAACAAAACCGATTTTGATGATGATAATGATGTTTCCCAGTAAGCGGCATATTGTTCGAAGAGCAAGAAAGCAAGATACACATCACGCATTTCACAATGCCTTATTTTTCACCTAGTGTGATGACGTCACTCATGAAGGTGTTTTACAACTAATAACGAAATTAAAACCCCTATTCAGTAGACCCACATGAAATTAAGGATACCGTGGTCTACTCTTCTCGTTTCGACGCAGAATCAGTAGACTTTAGTGAGAGTCGAAGACTCAGTGTGAAATGTGACGTCATTAAGGAAATGTAAGTCGTGCTCTGGTAGTTACATCACAGCTGTTTCCTTTTTCTTTCTTGGTATGCCTAGTGTTGGTGAGTTTCATGCTAGAGGTACCGTTCCAACTTTATTTATTGTTTTTTGTTAGGGAGATTCCATTTCAATAAAAAAAAGTAGGTGTTGCCATTTGAAATTTTCGAAATTATGTCACTGTAACCGTAACTGTTACAGTTTAACTGTTGTTTTATATATAATTCTTGAGCGCATACCTCAAAATACCTTCCACCAAATTTTTATTCAGTTTCTCGGAACGGTATGGTAGCTATTGTCTCATAAATCGAGGTAGTTTTTTTCTAATCACCCTGTATATATATTCGTTTGTTTTTGCGCTTGCGTCACTTGAGACTCTGCCGAGTCTCTTGATATGTATGTATAAGAAATGCATTAAAATCTGTCTATGGCACGTGTTTGGCGCAGCACATCCATTTCTGGATTTTGCGACATAAAAAAACAAGCAACCAATTGTTTATGCGTTTGGAAGCTCATCTGCTAGACATATACTGACGAAAGCTTCAACTTAAAACATCCTCATTTTTATCGATGCTTTAGAAAGTAGTATGCAAACGCACCTTGAGAAGAAGATAGCAATTTCATCTAAGAGAACGCGATCTCACAATTTTCTAAAATACCGTTTCTCTCAACAGACTTTTTACTTGAAAATTTGGGAAATAACGCACCCTATAATAATACAGCAAAATTTGTAGAATTCTATGATAGCAATTTGAATTTCAAATGTTTTTTCCTTTATGTATGTATGTATGTATATATTATTATTATTATAACGAACTTTGTTTTTATTTATTTTATTTTTTTTTTTTTAAGGTTTTCGAAAAAGTTCATGCTCAACTTTTACAAATGTCTCCAAAACGTAATTTACAGATAATTGCTATTTAAAATTGCAACTTGAGCGTGGGGCATGTTGTAACAGCTTTTGAAAAATTAAGTATATTTTGAAATGTATCTACGTTTTCCTGTTTATAATTGTTGTTTTCCATAGCATGCATATTCATCTATCAAATTTATAGAAAGAAACTTTCGTTAATTTGCCGACATTTTTAATTTATTTCGGAGCATTTTGATTAACCATCCTTTTTTTTTATAGTACTTCTTCATGCCAGCCAACAATCTCATTATAAATCGTAACATTTTTAGTACCCACCTTTTTCTTTTTTTTCACACCAGTCATTCTTAGTAATTTTATTCTTATTCAAACGTAACAATATTTGGAGAAATTTACTCTAAAAATAAAGTGGTGTAGGAGAAGGGGTGTTTTGAAGGGGTGTAACAATGTTACGATTATGAATGAGATGGATGGCAAGTATGCTTCTTCTGTAGAGTAATTTTCTCTAATAGCATACTTGCCAACCATCTCATTAATATCCGTAAAATTGTTAACGCCCCCTGAAAAAACGCCCCTTTTCTCACACCAGTATATTTTTAGAGTGATTCTTTCCAAATGTTGTTAGGATTAAATAAGACTAGAATTACTCTAAAAAATTATTGGTGTGAAAAAGAAGGCGGGTACTAAAAATTTTACGGATCATAATGAGATAGTTGGCAAGTATGTAATAGGCATCTTTAATTAAATAAAAAGAAATTTATTCTTTAAAAGAAAGTGGTGTGACAAAAAAGCAGGTTTTAAATATACTCTACAATAAAGAAGAAATTTTAGCACTTTTGCTTTGATTTGTCACAAAACTATCTTTACTAAAATTACTGACTTGAGTACGATCACCTATTTAGTATTCATTGCTGCCTACATCCTAATTAAAATTCTCTAGTGTTGCTAGTCCCCGCCCCATTATCCAAATCACTTAATTTTTAGAGTAATCCCAGGGGTTTTAGTCTCCGCCCTTTTTTCAGACACTATGAAAAATGAGAAATTTATGCCGTTTTTGCTACCACTTTTTCTGTACAATAATTTCTGTACTATTTCATAGCTGCCAATATTTTAATTTATTTGCGGAGTACTTTTAGGCACCACTTTATTTCGCACCACATTATTTATAGAAAAATTTCTGCAATATATATAAAAAAAAAAAAAAAAAAAAAAATCTTTAAAAAAATTATTGGTACGAAATAAAGGCTAAAAATACTCCGAAATAAATTAAAATATTGGCAGCTATGCTATTTAATTATGACGTACTACTTAAAAAAAAAAAAAAAAAAAAAACAGTAAAGATTTCTCTAAGAAAAAAGTGGTGGCAAAATAGACGAAAATTTATCATCCTTGAAAGTGTCCTGAAAAAAAGGCGGAGACTATAACCCCTGTAATCCTCTTTAAATGTAATTACGATGAAATAAGAACAAAATGCTATTAAAAAAGACTAGTGTGAAAAAAAAAAAAGCACAAAAACAACACTAAGGGCACAATTTTTTACGGAAATTTCTTATAATCTTCTTAGTAGTTTTCTTCATTAATTATGATATATATATATATTTACAAAGAAATGCCAATGTTAAAAAATCGTACAAGTTGGCACCTATACGTAGAATATTAATTGGGATGTTGGCAGCTATGCAATATTTAAAAAATAGTCCCAATATTTAAATTTTTATGAAGAAACTTCTAAAACAAAGCATTTCCTTTATTCTTTAATTAGTTAAAAAGAAAGTAATGATTTTAGGCAAGAAAAAACATATTGTTAATTAAATGTAGTGAAGCACGAAGTATTTAAAGATAGAAAAAAAAAATAATAATTAATTGCATGCAAAATACACATATCATAATAAAACGAATTTAATGTGCTTTGGTTAATTACCTTATCCAGAAAATGCATTATACAATCAACATTTAGATTATTTTATTTTATTTTATTTTATTTTTTTACAATATACATTATCTGCTTTTGTCACGGAAGAAATTATTCAGAAAAGGATCTAGTATGAGTATTAAAAAAATGCTATTTTTTTTTTTTCAAGATTTTCTTAATTAAGTTATTAAAACATGTTTCTTTGATTTGAAATTTACTTTATTGTACAAATAATTTGTTTAAATAGTCCCCCCCCCCCCCCGAAAAAAAAAAAGGAAGTAATCCATTTTCTTCAGATATGAAAATTCTACAATAATGAGGTGATAGATTCAAATTTAAAATTGGTTAGAAACAATTTAAAAGTGAAAATTTTTGCTTTTTAAGCTTATGAACCAATTTCTATGTTAAGAGGAGTTATTCATAGTTCAATTAAAATCTGACTTTACTAAAATCTAAATGAACTAAAATCTGTCCTAATTTTTTTTAACGTATTTTAAACTGTGTTTTACATATCATGAAAAAATTTAAGGAAAAAAAAAATTAAGAATTGCGTGATAAAAATCAATATTCGATTTATTGATGAACAATATCGTTCTGCTTATATTTTTCTATTTTTTATACGTGATATAATTCATTTACACAACAGTTTCATGGATGAGAAATTTCCATCTTTTATGTTAAAACTATTTTCATAGAGAAATTTTCATCCAATTTTTCTAGTAATGTACATTGATTTAATAGATAGAGTTTATTGTACAAAAATATTTGTAACAAAATATGGAAATATCTCATGCCTGTAAGTGTCTTGAAAAAAGAGCGGGGGAGACGACGCCTGTTTATACAGAGCTTCCAAATTTGTTGTATTCGGTAGTGTTGCTGGTATCCAATTTTTTTGCACACCACTTTTTTTTTTTAAGTAATTTTCTTCTTATTTAAACATAATTACATATTTCAGAAATCTACTCTACGAAAAAAAGCGGAGTAAAAAAAAAAAAAAAAAAAGGACGGGTAATAAGAATACTACGGAATAAACTAAAATGTTGAAAACTATGATTAAATCAAAATATATACAAAGAACTATAAGCATAGCTTCAAATATTTTAATTTATTCCGGAGTATTTTTAGCCCCGCCTTTATTTCATACCACTTATTTTTTAAAAGTAATTTTTTTTTTTTTTTTTTTTAATCGAAGTTATATATTAAAGAAAATTTTTCTGTAAATAAAGTGGTGCGAAATAAAGGCGGAGCTAAAAGTACTCCGGAATAAATTAAAATATTGGCAGCTATGGCTATAAGTGTAATAAATTAATAAAAAACACTTTAAAAACACGTTAAAAATACATTTATTAAAAAAATAAAAAACTTCCAAAGCTTTTCGCCTACATAAAAGAAGGCATCATCAGGGAATTTGGTTTTACACATACTTCAGAGCAGTTATATGTACTTTTGAATCACATGGTTAACAGTTAAGTCCTTACATAAAATATATTCAACTGGAAGTCAGATAGAGGCTGGAACTATTACATGGTAATGAGCTGCTACACTTGGACGCTGGAGTTATTTCAGGAAGAGGAGGTGCTACACTTGGACGCTGGAGCTATTTCAGGAAGAGGAGGTGCTGCACTTGAAGGTTGGAACTATTGCAGGAAGAGAAGGTGCTACACTTGGAGGTTGGAACTATTGCAGGAAGAGAAGGTGCTACACTTGGAGGTTGGAACTATTGCATATAGCAGCAATATTACTATAGCAGCAGTTATTACTATAGCAATAGTTCCAACCTCCAAGTGTAGCACCTTCTCTTCCTGCAATAGTTCCAACCTCCAAGTGTAGCACCTTCTCTTCCTGCAATAGTTCCAACCTCCAAGTGTAGCACCTCCTCTTCCTGAAATAGCTCCAGCGTCCAAGTGTAGCACCTCCTAATCCTGAAATAACTCCAGCGTCCAAGTGTAGCACCTCATTACCATGTACAGTAGAACCTCGATTATCCGAACCTCGATTAACCGAAACTACTCTCCGTTAACCGAAGTCGGTTTCTTCTTCACTTTTTTTTTTTTTCACTTTCTACTATCATCCAAAATTTTCTCTTAAACATGCGTTTTTAAATTTCTTTTGTATGCAAGCCGTCCTTTCCAAACTACGAGTGCAGATAAATATTTTGGAATTCCCTTTTTTAGAATTCCTTCTCGCAAGCTTAATTCTCGGTATGAGTGTACTCTTCCCCACTTTCAAACGTCGTTGTTCTAAACAAAAATATACCCCATTACGAAATTTGGAAGGTCATACTGCCGAGTCCCAGAACAATCGAATGTTATTGCACCCTCTGATTGTAAGCAAGTGTAAGGGATAGAGCTGCAAAGCAAAGGATGGCCAATTTACACCAGATCAAGCTTCCATTTAAACCATTGTAAGTTTTTGTTTCAGAAATAAATTTATTTTCATTTATGATTTTAATTTATTTAACAGTTAAAATAGTCATAATACAAGTTCAATGACGATACTACATACTAAACTAGATGATTATTGATGAATTCTCGATTATCCGAAAATTTCGATTATCCGAAGTAGGTTTGGTCCCAATTACTTCGGATAATCGAGGTTCTACTGTAATAGTTCCAGCCTCTATCTGACTTCCAGTTGAATATATTTTATGTAAGGACTTAACTGTTAATCATGTGATTCAAAAGTATATATAACTGCTCTGAAGTATGTGTAAAACCAAATTCCCTGATGATGCCATCTTTTACGTAGGCGAAAAGCTTTGGAAGTTTTTTATTTTTTTAATAAATGTATTTTTAACGTGTTTTTAAAGTGTTTTTAATTAATTTATTACAATATGACACGTGTTTTTAATTCAATTCTTAACTGGAGTTTGTTTATATAAGTGTAATCTTCAACTTCAGTTCCTACACTTTTGTTATTACACAAATGTGAAAAAAAAAAAAAAAAAAAAAAATTCGAACTTACACGCATTCATTTATTTTTTAATATATTTAATAATACATAACGTTTGTAGCTTCAAGAAGCTTGATCAATCATTAGTGGATTTTATCCCCATAATATGACACCTTTAGATGTACAATACAAAATATTTCAGTGATAGCTTATGAGAAAAACTAAAATTTTCACTTTCTGGAATTTGCGTTATCTTCGTAAAGCTTGACTTCTTTTAAACATTTAAAAATTAAAACATGTATTTATGAACTTTTTTATGTAATAAAGGTTCATTGAGAAATGTATAACTTAAAAGAATATATAAATGTAAATTTCAGAAATCATGTGAGTAAAACCATATCGGTGATTTTTTACCACTTTTTTCTTGCGTAAATCGTCTTTGCATTTCTTCTGCAGTCTATTTATGAAATTTGGTTTTATTCCGTTATATAGTTTTAGTTGCAAATTTCTCAGACAGGGAAAGTTTTTTTATGGGCAACATGTTTTTATTACCACATAACAAGTAACATTATGAAAAATAATCTGGTGTGTCACTCACACGACTTTCTCTTACCCTAAAATTCAGTACTATAAATGCTGGTTGGAGAGTATGGTAGTAAGAGAACGAGTACTATTACGCAAACCTGTGTTAAAACAATTTAATATAGGCTGCTTCAGAATAGTTTTATATGATAATTAGTTCTATGTGCGGGGAACTACCACCCCCCTCAAGCCCCGTTTCATTACTGTACCTACATTTATATAGAATTTAAAGCTGTTATTAAAATTAAAAGTCCACTTAAAATTATTCAGACAACTTTCACGCGCAACATTCTTTAAAACTTGTCAGTCTTGATAAGACTTTTCCAGCAACAAACTTATATTAACTTCAAAATACAACTTTTGGATCTTCTGAAATTGTTCGTTTTTAAGTTACTCTAAGAGACACAGACAAAGATCATACATTAAAAAAATTGACTTTGGTAATCCGGAAGCTTCAAAACGTATAAATATACAAAAAATACAAGCAATGAATATTTAGCTTAAAAACATTATTTGTCATATGTCTATGAGGAATTCGTTTCAATTCCTGAGCAGCTTTCCTGGACATGGTTAAATATTACAGTAAAGCAATTCCACAAAAAAAAAAAAAAAAAAAAAAAAGTTGTTTTCGCTGAAATATTTGCATTTCTGTGTATCTCTTAAAGATTTTGTACAGACCACATGGTGCACCTAAATATAATCCTATAGTAATAATACATGGCACAACCTGAAACACACATCTAACAATTTTCAACTATTGTCGCACTATAATCTAGTTCTTTTGTGAAGTCCTGTAAACGAACAGTGAATGATTTCCCCACCATATTCTACACGAGACATGTTTTTACGCATATAAAAAATATATATTCATTTCATTTTGTTTAATACAGTCTTAAACTCTAGTTACCTGCAATTTCCCCTCATAGACGTAATGTACAGGGTGATCCGAAAGTCAGGACAAACTTTAAAAATGAATAATTCAAAAACGAATCAAGATACAAAGATACGGTTTGCCCCAAACGGATGGAAAAGAAGCCGGGTTTTGTGTGGCAAAGAAATAAAAATTAGTTCTGCTGGTGACCAACAGATGGCGCTGTCGTATTTCTGATATAGGATTATGCACAGCAACAAACGATATAAAAAGGAACAACTACAGCAGGTAATGGTAGTCGAAGCTTATATGCATCGAAATACCGCATTCTCAGTCGCTACTTTAATCACGCATGGCCTCCAAGATCTCCCGATCTGACACCCTGTGACTTTTGGCTGTGGGGATTCTTGGAAGTCAAAAGTGTACCGCGACCAACCGGCATCACTAGCAGTACTGAAAGATGCCATCCGCCAAAATGTGTCTGCCATAACGCAAGAAATGCTACTAAATGCTGTGAACGATGTGGTGAATCATCTCACAGCTGTACTTCTGAATGATGGACATTGAACAGTTACTGTAGTAGTACTAATTAACTGTAATTAAGCTGACTTGTAAGTTGTCAACATTTTTTTTTTCATTTGTAAATCATCTTTTGGTGAAATAAAACACTATAGTGCCATCTGTTGGTCGCCAACAGAACTAATTTCTTTCCTTTGCCACACAAAACCCGGTTTCTTTTTCATCCGTTTGGTGCAAACTGTATCTTTGTATCTTGATTCGTTTTCGAATTATTCATTTTTTAAGTTTGTCCTGACTTTTGGATCACCCGGTATTTGAATTCTCTTGAGTGTCCCTGTACACATACCATTTGCTTCATCTCAACGAAACACCTTAGTATAACATCCCTATATGATACATATTTAGAATACCAAGTTTGCACTTTCTGCTTTTATTTGATTTTTATATATGCTGATAACACACACGCACACACGCACACACACACAAACCAACCGCTAAAAACGTGATTTTTGGATTCAAGATATCTCAAAACGTGTAAATATAACAAATTTCGAAAATTTGACCCAAAAACAATACTTTCTCTAAGAGAAAGTAAAAAAAAAAAAAAAAAAAAGAAAAAGTGTTTTACATAAAATTTATGTTTTGTATCTATGTAAAAGTATTGAATATTACAATTTTTTCAATTAATAAAATTTAATTAAAATGCTAGCCTACATGCTCTTATTATAATTAATATTCCGTAGTATTGTTTGTATCCGAACATTTTCCCACACCACTTTATTTTTAGAAGAATTTTTTTCAGATTTAATTACGATTATATATAAAAAAATAATAAACTAAAAAAATATTGGTGTGAAAAAATGGCGGGTACTAATAAAACCCGGGGACGAAAGTGTTCCGTTTTTTGCTTTAGTATTTCTGTATGTGACTTTTTTTTCTTTTTTATAATATTTTTACAGTTATTATTGTGATTTTATAGCATACCTGGCAAAATCCTAAACATGAAACGGAAGATTTTTTAGTACACACCCCTTTTTCCAAACTACATTATATTTAGCCTAATTATTTCCAAATGTATTTATGATTAAATAAGTATAACATTACTCTAAAAAATGACTGGTGCGGAAAAAAAAAAAAAAAAAAAAAAAAAAAAAAAAAGCGAACACTCTCATCCCTGCAGTACTACGGAATAATAATTAGAATGTTGGTATACATATATTAGACAAAATAATAGAAACCTATTACTAGTATTCATAAAAATACAATTTCGTTACATGCTCAATATATTAATAAAACGAGTAATATTAAGTAATTTATTTTATGTTGCTAAATCCCATCTAAACCTTTCCACTATGAAATCCAGTTAAGAGCTACTTTTATAACAAATGATATTTCCGCAGCAGTAAGTAATTATTTAATGTCAAATCGTTCAATAAAAATCATTTTTCATTCCTTGTTCAAAATGACATGTAATTTCTTTTTCATGAAATACTTGACGGAAAAATGAATATGCCGAAGTTCACAATCATATAACGTAGCATGGGAAAGTGTAATCAATAAGCTTTCATCATTTAAAGAAAGGAATTCATGCTTTCAAAGATTAATTTCAACCTCAATATATCGTCTTTTTCTACTTTTAATGCAGTTTTTACATCAAAAGCACTTTTCCAAATTATTGATGGGGAACCTAACAAAAATTGTAACATGTTTTCGTTTTAAAAATATATTGACTATGTATGACTTCTTTCGATTGAATTAAATAAAAATGGAAATTTTGCAATGAAAAAAGTTTTTAATCAAAGAAAAGGATATTAAATATTAACATTTTATTAATTATTGAATTTATAATAAAATGTTAATATAAACTTACAACACTTTATTAATTAATTACTTTTATTTAAATCCCGATTACCCTTATTTACATTAAAAAAAATATTTACTATGTAACAAAAATCATTTATCAAATTACATCATACAGAGCTGCACACCTAATCCGGAAATTGTTAGTACCGCCCATTTTTCTACACCACTTAATTTTTTGAGTAATTCTCTTCAAATATATTTACGATGAATTAAGAAAACAAATACGCAAAAAATTATGTGGTGTAGAAAAATGGGCGGTACTAACATTTTGCCGGATTAGGTTGTCAGCTCTGATCATAGTTGCCAACTTTTACACTTTTAAAATGAGGATAATCTATATAGCAGAAAATCCTCTCATATTAATTTTTGGAGATTTAAGATCTCGAAATTTACTATCATAAAATTCTGGTGTAAAATCTTCCCAAAAATCAGGTCCACTCCATGGAAGATCAAAATTTTGATGGAATGTCTCCGCGCCATCCTTAGGGGTGTGTCCCTGACCGTCGCCAATTACCTATAGTGCGGTAGTAGTGCGATGTTAAACCTAACTAACAAAACAAACTTCCCAAGAATCGGGAAAATTTATCAGCTATGTTACGTACACCAATATTATTACATGATAAATACATTATTAAATAACATTATTTGCTAAATAATCTAATATATAATATTACATATTAAATGAATCATCATATAAATTATATGCTAAATATAGGTGCCGGAGACTTCATACCGGAAAGTTTTTATAGATGATTTTAGTTTACTTCATCATCATCATCATCAAGGAATGCGCGGGAGTTCCTACAGTGATCGAAATTTCCGATTATCGCCACCTGCCGATGTTGTTGCTTGTATACAGATACCATGTTCAAACGTTTCGGTAGTTTCACTTTACTTAATAGTATTTATACATCAAAAATGTATAAAAGAGATTAATATTATTATTATTATTTTTTTATAAGAATACTGGTGAACCTGATTTAAAATTTAAAAAAGTTGGCAACTATGGCTAAATATATTATTAACTCTTTGAAGGGCGGTGGTTACTTTACATAGAACACCAAATTTTAACCCTTTGCGCTCCGCATATTTTCCGTAAGACACGCCTTTTGGCGTTCCTTTAAATCGTCACACGTATAGTTTCCAACTTACTACCTTTTGGCTAAGGAAAAATTGTAATAATTTGTTTTATTTTACTTCATCATTAAATAAAATAAATCTTTCTGTTAACATTTTCCGGTAGCCGAAAGGTAGCCTATAGTTACGAGTTTTAGAAAAATAACATTTCATTTGCACCTTAAGACGTGGCTCGATTTTTTAATGTCCCCTCAGAAGGGACATACGAGCGATAAGGGTTAATTTCCATTTGCAAAAATTCTTTCTGGAATTTTTCAAAAGTGTTTTATTTTTTTAACGTCTTGGGAAAAAATGTTTTATATCTTTTCTTTAACTTTTGCTTTGAAGGTGGCTTTTCATATTGAGAGTAAGTCAATTGTTTCAAAACGAGTTATGATATTACATGGTAAGTAAATGTTAAATGATAGCGCATGATAAATAAATTATAAAAATGTATAACATGTAAAGTTTATTATATCATATAGCTAGATTACATCTTAACTTTTCCATTATGCAATTCAGTTAAAAGCTATTTTTATAATAAATGATATTTCCGCAGCAATAAGTAATAATTTACCTTTCAATAAAATTCATTTTTCATTTCTTGTTGAAAATGACATGTAATTTCTTTTTCAAAAGGAAAAATGAATATGCCGAGGTTCACTGGCAAATAACATAGCATGAGAAAGTGTAATCAATAAGCTTTCATCATTTAAAGGAAAGAGTTTAAGCATTCGAAGACCAATTTCAACCTCGAAATATCGTCTTTTTCTACTTTTAATGAAATTTTTATTTGAAAAGTACTTTTCAGAAATTATTGATAGGCAATCTGACACAAAATTGTAAACTTGTTTCCATTTTGAAGATATATAGACTATGTATGTGTTCTTTCTACTGAATTAGATAAAATTACAACAGTTTTTTTTTTTTTACTGAAGTTAACTACAATAAAGTATTATTATTTTATTAATTATGACATTAAGAATAGAATGCAAAATAAACTTATTATACATATTAATAATTTTTCTTCAAATTTATTTTTAAAAGTGCATTTAATTTAACAAATATCCATTATTTGTATAGATATATTTTTGGAAAGACGACTGTTTAATACAAAAGTACTCCATGTACTTTGAAAAAGTAATCCATAGCAATTCACTAGCTGTCAATAAACATATGAGTTAAAAACCACAAATTGAAATCCTCAGATATAATTTCAGCTAATCATGATTTTTTCCCAGTTTATTATTTAGAAAACAATAATTTTATAAATAATAAACTGCTATGTTTTAATTGTTGCTATATTGTAACTTACAGAGTTGCCAGCATTATAATTTATTTCGGAACATTACTAGTCCTGCTATTATTTTTCGCACCAATTTATTTTTAAACTATTTTTCTTCACTATATAACTGTGATATAATAAGAAAAATTTAGTCTTAAAAAAGAAGGGGTATGGAATAAAAGTGAAGCTAAAAATGTTTCGGAATAAATTAAATATTGGCAATTCTGAACTTAATTGTAAATGGGAATTCATTTTTCATTAAACGTCATATTTAAATAATGTACGTATATTTATACATAATTGCGAACGTAACCCTGAAGATTGTTAGTTTCCACCCCTTTTTATACGCCGCTTAATTTTTAGAGTAATTATCTTCAGATATATTTACGATTAAATAAAAAGAAAAGTACTATTAAAAAAAAGACTGGTGTGAAAAACTAGGCGGAAAGGGGCTGGACTAACAATCTTTCGCCTTAGGGTGGCAAGTATGATTTACACCA
Organism: Salticus scenicus; assembly: GCA_963930645.1. Taxonomy (NCBI): domain Eukaryota; kingdom Metazoa; phylum Arthropoda; class Arachnida; order Araneae; family Salticidae; genus Salticus; species Salticus scenicus. The sequence continues at coordinate 237,465,870 of OZ005653.1, read as the reverse complement.
TTTTCTTTTTTCCCCTATATTGTTTTGAAAATAATAAATTGGTGCTAAATTACAACTAATTTGTAATTTAGATTTCTTTTTAACCCTTTCGCTATGGGTAAAACTATACTTGACAACAACACCCAACGAAAATAATAATAATAATAATAATAATAATTAAAAGACAACTTTCATCAGTTTTTGAATGGGAAAGTCGCGGTAAGATATTTTACTACAGTGTTTACTCTATTAATAATTCCATGGTACACGTAATGACAATCACCCACAAAGATATTTTGACTTCCACCACTATTTTCTAACAATAATCGAGAAATTTGCACTATTTTTGCTTCTGTTATTTTCACAAAAAAATCTTAATTATATTTTTTCTAGTAATGTGCCGTGATTAAATAAGATAGTTATTTATGCATAAAAATACTGGTAGCAAAATAGATAGAGATTCTTATATCTCTCAAATTGTCCTGAAAAAAGAGCGACCACTGCCTATGAAATGCCACTATAAAAATTGTACTTATTTGTAGGTAAATCTGTAATAAATCTCTAAATTCAACAAGTTACTTCTATGAAATACCTAAAATTTGCGATGCCTGTTTTACAAAAACGTTGTTTCAAAATGACTCTCATTTAAAATTTGACAAATTTAATTTTTTAATGAATTGATTTTTCTTCTGTTATTCTTTTCTATTTTATATCCTGCTATTTAATATTTTCTTTTAGACGATAATCTCTACGTCGATAAAGTGATTTGATCCCAAATAATTACAAGATAAAAAGAACTTTTCATATACCATGTTTTTAAATTTTCTGTTGAATCATATAAACGCTACCGAAGGCAGCGGGAACCCGTAGCAATTGGATAAAAGCATTAAAAAAATGCATTGCTATCGTGTTTTGAGCTATTATAAAAGTTTCAAATGGTTCAAAAAGTTTCAAATCTTGCCGGGAAGTTAGTTAAAAATTGATTGCAAGCTTTGTACTGGTAACGCTGCCAAAGGCAGCAGGGTCCTGAAAAAATTGGTTAAAAATATTTTTAAAATGCATTTTCACCGTATTCTGAACTATTCTGAAAGTTTCAAATGTAGTCGGGAAGTTAGTTAAATAAATTTTCTGTTGAATCATATAAACGCTGCCGTATACAGTAGGGACCTGAAACAGTTGACTAAAAGTATTATAAAAAAGTACTGTCACCGTGTTATAAGCTATCCTGAAAGTTTCGAAAAGTTAGTGAAAGCTAGTCGAAAAGTTAGTGAAAAATCGATTGCAAGCTTTGTGCTCGTAACGCTGCCGAAGGCAGCAGTGTTCCGAAGCAGTTGGTTAAAAATATACTAAAAATACATTTTCACCGTGTTCTGAACTATTATGAAAGTTTCAAATGTCTAGCTAGTCGGGAAGTTATTTAAATAAACTTTCTGTTGAATAATATAAACGCTGCCGAAGGCAGTAGGGACCTAAAACAGTTGACTAAAAGTATTACAAAAATGTATTGTCACAGTGTTTTGAGTTATCCTGAAAGTTTCAAATGTTTAACTAGTCGGAAAGTTAGTGAAAAATCGATTGCAAGCTTTGTACTTATAACGCTGCCGAAGGCAGCAGGAACCCGAAACAGTTGGCTAAAAGTATTAAAAAACAGCGTACTAAAAACAACTAAAAGTATTAAAAACAGCGGGACCTGAAACAGTTGACTAAAAGTATTATAAAAAAGTACTGTCACCGTCTTATAAGCTATCCTTAAAGTTTCGAAAAGTTAGTGAAAGCTAGTCGAAAAGTTAGTGAAAAATCGATTGCAAGCTTTGTGCTCGTAACGCTGCCGAAGGCAGCAGTGTTCCGAAGCAGTTGGTTAAAAATATACTAAAAATACATTTTCACCGTGTTCTGAACTATTATGAAAGTTTCAAATGTCTAGCTAGTCGGGAAGTTATTTAAATAAACTTTCTGTTGAATAATATAAACGCTGCCGAAGGCAGTAGGGACCTAAAACAGTTGACTAAAAGTATTACAAAAATGTATTGTCACAGTGTTTTGAGTTATCCTGAAAGTTTCAAATGTTTAACTAGTCGGAAAGTTAGTGAAAAATCGATTGCAAGCTTTGTACTTATAACGCTGCCGAAGGCAGCAGGAACCCGAAACAGTTGGCTAAAAGTATTAAAAACAGCGTATTAAAAATAACTAAAAGTATTAAAAACAGCGGGACCTGAAACAGTTGACTAAAAGTATTAAAAAAATGTATTGTCTCCGTGTTCTGAGCTGTCCTGAAAGTTTCAAATATCTAGATAGTCGGGAAGTTAGTTAAACTAGTTGGCATAGGTGGACTCTGCTCAGTTCCCCATCATATTTATGTTCTCAGAAATTTCTAGTGCGAGACATATTACTAGTGGATCTGCAGATCAGGAGCCTCAACGTCCTATTTGCATCAGACATTATTCAAAAGGTCATTTTTATTTATTCCTTATTATATAATAGTATATATTGATTCGATCGACTTATTACCAAAATCAAATACATTCCTGAGGGGGGCGGCAGCCCCCCTCAAGCCCCCGTTGTATCTTTCTTTGTATACCTATTTGTATATGATATAAAGTGTTACGAAATTGTAAATAATTGCATTTATTTTTGTATAAATTCTTTCAAAGAGGTTTAGTAAGTTGATAAAATGCTAATTTTGTGCCTTTATAGTCGTTTTAGCATTAAAATAGCCAAATTTTCCTTTAAAAACGCATTAAAAAGCTCCTATAAGGGAAGAAATAAATTTGGCGCCAAATTTGGCGACTATTTCCCTCCTTGGCGATCTTGGCGAGAAAATCCTTATTAGGGATATACCAAATATGGAAGCTCTAATCTCATTGGCTGATGTGATACGAGAATTTTCCAGAACAGTCTGTTTTCGATAGAAAAGTATAAAAGGAGCATTATTTTCGCCAAGGCGGTCAGTCTCAGATCTATATCAGTTTCGTCAAATGCTTGCTCAATGGGCTCATGAATATGTGTACCAAATTGCAAGTCAATAGCGTTATTTTGGGGGCCGCTATCGCGGTACATACAAATTCTTCCCATAGGCCGTAATGGTAAAAAAAACTTTGGCGTGTCCCTGTACACGAACTTACAAATGGAAGGCACACCGAAAACTATACAGCTAATTTCGTGGGCATCATGAACATGTGTACAAAATTTCAAGTCAATAGCGTGTTTTTCGCGGCCGCTATCGCATGACAGACAGACAGACAGACGGAATCCAAAATCCCTTTGAGTCTCAACAGAGGGCCTCCATTCACATTTCGGCAAAAATTGGAAGTCAATAGCTTGATTTTTGCGGTGGCTATCGCGGTACATACAGATTCTTCCCATAGGCCGTAATCATAAAAAATCTTTGGCGTGTCCCTGTACACGAACTACAAATGGAATACACACCTAAAACTATACAGCTGATTCCGTTGGGCTCATGAACACGTGTACCAAATTGCAAGTCAATAGCGTGATTTTTGTGGCCGCTATCGCGGTACATACAAATTCCTCCCATAGGCCGTAATGATAAGAAAAACTTTAGCGGGTCCTGTACACAAATTACAAATGGAATACACACCCAAAACTATACAGCAGATTTCGCGGGGCACATGAACACGTGTACCAAATTGCAAGTCAATAGCGTGATTTTTTGGCCGCTATCGTGATACATATAAATTTCTCCCATAGGCCGTAATGATAAGAAAAACTTTGGCGTGTCCCTGTATACGAACTACAAATGGAATACATACCAAAAACTATACAGCTGATTTCGTGGGGCTCATGAACATGTGTACCAAATTTCAAGTAAATAGCGCTTTTTTGGCGGCCGCTATCGCGCGACAGACAGACAGACAGACACAGCCTAAAACCGTTTTGAGTCTCAACAGAGGGCCTCCACTGACGTTTCGGCAATAATGGTAAAAGAAATCAATTTGACCAAAGCTTCATACAGTGACAGAATGAAATCCCCCCTAATAGGCTATCCACCGTTCACTTCGATATATTTATCTTATTCTAATCTATTAATTTATTTTATCGGGGTCAATTCCGTTGTTTAGTTTTCATGCTACTATTTCCAATGCAATAATCCTCAAATTCATATTTATATGAAAAATTTACAATTTCGCTATGTTGATAAAATCGTAAATTACGAATAATTTACGAAATTTTCCTACTAGAATATTTGTATTCAATCATGTTCAAACAAATATCATAAACGTAATTTTGAAGTTGTCTAACGTATTTAGGATCCACAAAATGGAAGTTTATGCTCAATTTTGCTTTATTCTGACATGTTAAATAAATCGTAAATTCCAAATAACTTACGAATTTTTTAAATTGGAAAAATCATAGTCTATGATATTCATGCCAGTATCCTAAATATTATTTCGAAAGTGGTTTGACATCTTTACGATGAAAATATCCCTCAAGATTGACGTTTATGTGAAATTTTGCTCTATTCAGCCATGTTAAGAAATTCGTAAATTTCCAATAACTTACGAAATCTTTATATTGGAAAATTCATAGTCATTAATATTCATGCTAGTGTCCTAAATAATGTTTCAAAAGTAGTCTGACATCTTTACGATGAAAATATCTCTCAAAATTGACGTTTATGTGAAATTTTCCCCTATACTGCCATGTTAAGAAATTCGTAAATTTCCAGTAACTAGCGAAATTTTCAAAGTAGCATATTTATAGTTACTGATGTTCATTCCGGCATCAAAACTGATATTTTAAAACTGGTCTGACATTTTTACAGTAAAAAGTTTACATTTAATGCACGTTTAAGTGATTTTTTGTCCTATTCTCCCATGTTAAGAAAATCGTAAATTTCGAATAACTTACGAAGTTTTTAAAATCGAATGTTGCAAATGAATAGGGTTCTTGCCAGTGTCGAAAGTAATATTTTAAAACTGATCTGACCTCTCTGCGACAATTTGTTCTTGAGATATCGTGTACACAGACTAACAAACTAACGGACTGACCCACTAACAGACTAACACACTAACAGACTAACAGACTAACAGACACCCTACAGACAGACACCATAGAAATTTTGTCATTTTCGGATTCCTCACACCTGAAAACGTGTAGAAAAGTCAAAAAACCGAGGTCGAAAATTTTCACGATTACCTAAGTTCCCCATACCTATAGTATGATGGGGAACTAAAATGTATTGGAACATTTGTGCTGGACAAACAAACAAACAAAAATCAAAGCTAATAAAAACATGGTAAAAATGACTTTGATGAAATTCGTTTTTTGCGATTCTAGACAAAATATGCAATAATATATTTCCCTTTTAGTTTTTCTGGAATAAGAAGGAGAACAACTTTGTTAAACATTATCAAAAAGTTTTTTTTTTTTCTTTATGTTTAAGGCATGCATTTGTCAAACTAACGTCATTATAACTTTAAATTTATCTATCTCTATATATATATATATATATATATATATATATATATATATATATATTGATAAACTTCTGTTTCAAAATTACCATTCACGTTTTTTTTTGTTGTTTTTTTTTTTTTTTCCGAAAAGGTGAATAAACTTATACTTATAATCTTCTTTGTACTTTTTCTTAGTGTTTTTGTTGTCGAAAAAGTAAATAAACTTATAATCTTCATAGTAAAAAAAAAAAAAAAAAAAAGTTTCCCGAAAATAACACTGAAAATGATGTCATAGCTAAAGTAATGAACTGGACTTAAAAAAAAAAAAAAAAAATCACAGTTTCAGCTTGTGGAATTTCAACTGAATAAAATAATAAAAATCTGGTGTGAAACAACCACACGACTTCCATTACCCACTATTACACGTATTATAGGCATTTTTGAGAGATAATGTGATCAGAAAACATAAAAGTGACTTAAAGAGAAAATCGTTAGAGCCGTTTTTGAGATATCAATTTTTACAAAAAATCAATTATTGACCAGAAAATAATAATTACATCAAAAGGATATTTAAAATTGAGTTAATAGGGCGAGTTTAAAAAAAAAAAAAAATCCGTACAGCCGTTTTTAAAGGAACGTGCTTAGAAGACCTGAAATTGAACTACTTATACAGGAAGCCTATCAATTTTCCAGAACTAACCAACTATATCATTCGAAAGGACATCTAATAGAGTGTTTATATAGCAAATTTGAAGAAAATCGTTAGAGCCGTTTTTGAGATACGGACTTCCGGTCCCACTTCCGGTTTCCGATTCCCACTTCCGGTTAAACTCAATTATAGACAGGAAAACAATAATTACATACAAAAGCATATTTAAAAGTGAGTTAAAATGGCGAGTTTGAAAAAAATCCGTACAACCGTTTTTAAAGGAACGCTTTTGCGAGGCCTGAAATTGAGCTATTTATACAGGACGCCTATCAATTTTCCTGAACTAACCAACCATATCATTCGAAAGGACATCTAATAGAGTGCTTATATAGCAAGTTTGAAGAAAATCGTTAGAGCCGTTTTTGAGATACGGATTTACGGTCCCACTTCCGGTTTCCGATGTCCCACTTCCGGTTTTTCAATTTTCACCAAAATTTGGAAATTTCATCTGTACACCAGACATATTTCAATTCTAAAATTTCGTAGCTCTATCTTTATTAGTTTCTGAGCTATAATAGCCAGAAGATTCTCCACATACATACACACACACACACACACACACACACACACACACACATACATACACACTGACCAATTGCCAAAAACCACTTTTTTGGACTCAGGGGACCTTAAAACGTGTACATCAGGTGAAAACCCGATATCGAATTTTCAGACCGAATACAATACTTCCATTACCTACGGTAGTAGGGTAATGGAAGTAAAAATGGATAATTCATATAACAGTAAAAAAAAAAAATAATAATAATAATTTGCAGTCAATAACCATGGTTTGCAAGATTTTGGAAGATTCGTTCATTGCAGAGTTCCCATTTTTTTTTATAATTTATTCACGAGCATTTTTAGCCCCGCCTTCTTTTCGCACCAGAAATTTTGTAGATTATTTCTCTTTAATAAGTGACAACGATTAAATAGGAAGAAAATCATTTTGCAAAATTTGCGGTATGAAAAAAAAGTGGGGCTAAAAATGCTCGTGAATAAATTATAAAAGTTGGGAACTCTGGTTTTCTATTAACCCTTTCAGTCGCAATATTCCCGCTGATGGAACATCTAATTTTAATTCTCAAGTGCAAAAGTTGCAAAACCTCATACCGGAAATTTTTTAGCAAAAATTTACTTTTATAACATAGCCAAAAGTGCCCTTTTTTTAACGTGGAAATTTAAAATTTCTGCTATTTTAATTATATTCGTAAATTCCGGTGGCAGTGTAATTTAAATGATCCAAATTACCTTGCACCGCAAAGGGTTAAAATACTACGGAATAAATATAAATGTTGGGATCTATGAAACTTTTACAAGTTTTTGTTGTCGATAATGTTTCCTTATAAAGTGATTTATTTATTAAATTAAATATTATTTGAATTTAATAAGGTTTACTTACAGATGTTTCAAACCGAAAACTTCTCGAAAAGGAACAATGCTAATTTTTACTTTTTAAATATTTATGATCAGCTATGTGTCTAAAAGCCATTTTTAAAATTAGCTTAGTAATTTTTAAAGTAAATTAAGTAGTGAACGTTAAAGGGTTAACATATATATATATATAAATATATTTAGAATATACTTTACGTTGCTATGCAAAACTTTAATATTAGGTGTACCGGAAAGTTCTGTCGTTTTGAATTAAAATACTGACATCGGAAATTTATCCTGGATAAAATTTAAGATATTCTTAGGTAACTTATAAGATGGTTATTTGTAAAGTACCATGTAAACACTGTTAAACAAAAATTTCCGGTTTCATTTTATTAATTCAAAATGACAAAACTTTCCGGTACACCTAATATATCAGGAGAAAATAATAATATAATTCAAGTAAGTGAGGGAAATAAATAATATAAATAAATAAATATACATTGGTTTTAAATTTTAAATTAAATGATTATAATGCCATTTTTTATTTCTTGAAGACGGTTGGACTTCAAAATATATAAATATTGTGATGTAAGAGATAAAATCATTTGTTTCAAATATCATTGGTTTAAACCAATGTTTAGTACTTTGATGTGAAAAAGAGAGTATATGTGTAATATTTAAGCACTAGGTGTTCGCAAACAGACTGTCAGAATATTTGATTAATAAAATTTGATTCAAATTAATATTTAAATAGAAATAAAATATTTAAAATAGGAAAACAGTCACAAAAAGTTAGTTGACTTATGCAGATGAAATTGCGCTTATAGCATAATTTAATATCATATTTGGCGTAAAAAACGTTGTTAATTATAGTCGATAGGATAAAATATAGAAAAAAATGTAAAACAGTGAATAGTACATATAGTACGTAGAGTGTTGTTTGTACATAATTAAGATTTAAATACGGTGCTATTTGTCGTTCTATTTTGATTTTTTCGGCACTGTCCATTTTTTAACTGTCTTCCGTTAGATACCATAGCTGCCAAATTGTTTAATGTATTTATGAATGTTGTTAGCTCCGCCCCTTTTCCCACTATAATCTTTTTATAGTAATTTTCTTGATATTTAAACGTAATTATATATTGAAGAACGTTTTTCTACCAAGATTACGATGTGAAAAATGGACTGGACTAACAACATTCTGAAATAAATTTAAAAATCTGGTATTTATGATTAAACGCGAAAGTCGAAGTGCATGGTTCGCCCGGACACCTCAGCATCAGCTAATGATGTTGGGATTTTCAAGGAAAAAGTTTCGTATTTTAAGAAAGTGTTTATTATATTAATACAAAGTTTTTTCTTCTTTTTTCTTTTCTACGTGAGGTTTTCTTCTAATCATCTGTTATATGTATATAGCATACCACTCCTACAAAAATATTGGTGATTGTTGAATAAAATAGTCTCTACATTTGTCAACACTGGTTGCAGGAATTCTGAAAATATTTGTAAATATGACGGATTCTGTACTAAATATTATAGAATGGGCATTAATAATTCAAAGCCTTTCGAAATTATAATAATATAAATTCAGTTTCGTGCAACGGTAAGGCTGCCACTGACGATTTGTTATATTCCTTTCGTACCACTATTTCCAAAAAAGAAAAACTGTAATATATTTTCGCAGGTAAATCAGTACTTTTCCTGAATAAATTGTATGTTATAGAATTACTGGTTCGAAAATTGTTGATAAAAATGTCGCCTATGGCTGCCCTGAACGGTGTACATTCGTTCAATATTCTGTAATTATAATTGCAAAATAATAATTTAAAATAATAAATTTGCTTTGAAATAATATTTGCGAATAATAATAATTGAAGTAATATTGTAGTTCCTTAATTTATTTTAATAAATTATATAAATAAAATATTTTTATTAGTTTAAGAAATTTAACAAACAACTGCTAACGAATTTTCTTATAGTATATTATTATTATTATTATTATTATTATTATTATTATTATTTTAACTTCAAGATATTGATTCATACCAACAATTATTACAAATTTAAATCAATATTGCACCTTATGCTCCACATTTTAAAAAAATGCGCAAGCTATAGACATCCCCAATTTTGCCCCGATATAATTTTATGTAAAATTGTCATGCACTGGTTAGCATGAATAAGAATTTTATCAATACATTTGACATCTGACAATAAATGTTTTACTCTCTACAATACATCTGATAATAAAAATTTTACAATCTGCAATATATCTGACAATAAAGGTTTTGCGTTTGAAAATCTGTAGAATTTTAAACATTAGATGCTGAATATAGTTATCTAGAATTTCATAAAAAACGAATAACAGCAGCGCCGCATGCCGTTCGATTTACACTTAACTGAAACACCATATTATTTTCTAATATCATCTCATATATCAAATTTAGTTAATTTATGTATCACACACTGTTAAAAAAATGACACTTTGCTGCCAGAAATTCTCTGCAATTTGAGAAAATAGTCGTAAATTATGTTGACAAAACGTATTTTTCTGTCATTACAGAGAATTTTTGGCAGCAAAGTTGCATTTTTTTAACAGCGTAATCAGAGCCTGATTAAGGAGAAAGCACACATTATCTCCGCTGTCACCGGAATATTTTTACAATTATTTTTTACTTCATGTCATAGAAATTCCACGTTTTGACGAGGAAATATTTTTTATAAAAAATGAACGGTGTAAAACAATCCAATTTACTCACCGTTATTAGACACCATAATTCTTTTAAAATAATTTTTAATGAGAATTTTCTGTTTATTATAGGAGGAAAGTATTTGTTAAAAAATAACGGTGTAAGTATAAATAATGTGTGCTTCCCCCTTAATCAGGCTCTGAGCGTAATAGCTAAAATATTGCCTTACTATAAATAAGGAAAATTGTATCATAGCAGCGACACCTATAGACTACCTTTCAACCACATTAATTCAGCATATTTTTTAAATGGAATAAAGTGTTACAAATTAGAAAATGGTTAAAATGGCATTATCAAATAAAGAAATAATATTCTCAGTGTAAGTTTACCAGTGCATTGTATCAAATATATTTTCCTTCAGAATATCATGCATTTAAATAATTGAAATTACTTTGCACTGGAATTTACTTAATTGTAATTTTCTGGTCAACCGTGCCTTTTACAGCACCCCATTGGGTCAGAGATCGATACTAATTATTATCAAATGAGTTTTGTTTGAACTACCTACTGTGTCCCAGCATATTTTAACATGCTAATTACGAACGACAAACATTATAGAGAACTGTAGCTTGCAAATTGTTTCTTAATTCACCTGTTAACGAGTTTTCTCGAAACAAAGGGCAATACTGAGAGAATTTTACTCATTGTAGTTTATTTAATTAAATGCATTATGCGCTACTTTATTTAATTAAATATATTTTTAAATAAAAACTGCAATAATATATTTAATTTGTGATGTGAAAAGAGATAAAGTTACCTTTTTTTTTTTTTTTTTTTTTAAGAACTTTATCTTTTTATTTGTTTCAAATACTTATAATAATTCTGTACTAAAGTATTAGTTTTCCTTATATTAACCATCATTTGCAGAGCTGTCCACTTTTATAATTTATTCGGGAAAATTTTTAGCTCCGCCTTCTTTTAACATCAGAATTTTTGTAGACTATTCCTCTCGAATATGTGACAACGATTAAATAAGAAGCAAACCATTCTATTAATTCATTAGTGTGGAAGAAAGGGCGGGCTAAGAAAACTCCGGAATAAATTATAAAGACGGTTGGCAGGTATGCAAACCATCTTATTATGAAGCGTAAAATTGTTAACACACCTCGAAAAAACGCCCCTTTTTCCGCACCACATTATTTTTAGAGTAATTCTCTCGACACAGTAGAACTCCTGCTCATTGCTGCCAGATTGAGGGGAATTTTTATTCAATATCCATCACTAAATTCTAAGTGGAACGATTGGCTAACAATGTAAACACTTTTTTTTTTCTTTAATAAAAAGGTCATCGAAGTATAAGGTAATCGTTGTAGTTATAATTTAGTGGTGGAAATTGAATAAAAAGTTCCCTCAATCTGGCAGCACTGCCCCTGCTACCAACATTTAGAGGAAAGTAGTCGAATATGCAACACCATTTATATTTGAATTCACCATAATAAACTGAAGTATTTTGAATCCTTGTGGATTCAACTATTGCAAACTTTTAAGTTTTATTAATGCGTTTTGATGGTTTTATGATACAAAAAAAAACAGTTTACATGCAAAATTTTTAGTAAAAAAAAACTATTTTTGTGTAATATGAACCAAGCGGGTAATATGGAAGACTTATGAAAGGAAATATGGAATGTCCATTTCCTTAAATAATATTAAGGAATAAGGTATTTTTTTACAGAAAACAAGAATAATTGGTTTGAAACTAATTATTTCTACAAATTAATTCTAGATTTATCATATTCATAAATGCACTTTCATATAAATTGATAGACATAGGTATATTGAAGTAAGGTTATTAAAATATTTTACAAACTAAATTTTAGAAAATTGTTAGTTGTAAAATTTTTAACTTATATATTAGGGGAGACTGGAGAGGTCGTTGACCCTATGGGAGGCTTGACCCACCTTTCTTTATTCTGTTATTTTTAGCTTTCAAAAACTTCCAACACATGGCACCACATCCTACTGATGCAAGGTAACAGCCATGTTTGTTTGAAAGTTATCCCATGTTTATTATTTGAACAAGCTTGAAATTTGTGTTTTCCTCATCAAAAAGTGAGTAATTTTGATTAAATTTGTAAGGCATTGTGCAAATATTCTTAATCAAATATCACTATTCAGATTTAGATGATTAAAGTATATACCTCAAGCTAATATGTGCTATAATTAGTTTTGCTAAATACCTGTTTAATTCCCTGATTTTTTTTTTATGAAATTGCAAATGACCCACATGATATAAGGGAGGCTTGACCCATGGGTCAAGCCTCCCTTATATATTTCTTTGTTATTGTGGACTGAAAATATTAATTCATCTATTATTTAATTGTATAAAAATTAAAAAAAAAAATGATTTTTGTTTTTATCCTGTACCATTCTTTTACCAAAAATCATTCGCTACAATGTTTTTTAAAACATAAAAAGAAAATAAGAAAACTTACTTTTATTTTTAGTATGTAGTTTTTACCAAAAAATAATCCCATAACAATGATATTTGAAATTCTTGCTGAATAATGTTTAGTACTGTACCTATATTCTGCTACAAGATTTAATCCTACAACTGTAAGAGAATTTTTTGATAACTTAAAGGCTGTTCTAGCAAAGGAAAATTTTACTCCAGACAACATTTATAATGTTGATGAATCTGGTGTAACAACAGTTCACAACTGGAAAAAAAAAAATATATTGCTCGTAAAAGAGAAAAACAAGTAGGCAAAGTAACTTCAGGAGAAGGGGGACTCTGGTAACTATTTGCTATTCGAACATCAATCCCATCATTTTTGGTCTTCCTTCGCCAACGAGTGAAAGATATGACCAAAGGTGCACCTGTTGGAACACAAGCTGTTGGGCATTCTAGAGGATGGATGACATCCGAAAACTTTGAAGTGTTTTTAACACATTTTGCAAAGTATACAAAATGTAGTATACAGAAAAAAGTTCTTATCATACTTGATAATCAGGAAAGTCATGTATCTCTCAAAGATTTGCAATTCTGCAAAGATAATGGAATTGTACTCTTAACATTGCCACCGCATACAAGTCACAAATTGCAACCACTCGATCGATGTGTGTTTGGACCCTTTAAAGGTTTCTACAATGAAGCGTGTGATAACTTTATGGTGAGTAATCCAGGAAAAACAATTGGGCATTACGATATTCCTGAACTCATCGGAAAATTTTATCCACGAACTTTCACCCCCATAAACATTAAAAAATAATTCGCTGTTACGGGAATATTTCCTTTTGATTCAGGGATTTTTATAGAGGCAGATTTTATGGCCTGCAGTATGACAAACCGACCTGAGCCAACCGATTCTCAGACAACACAAATTGGTCAACATGATATTCACAACCTTGCATGCAAACAGAATTTGCCAAGTTCTTCGCAAATTACTACTTCCTGTACTTGTCGATCTAAAAGCAATTTATCTCTCATTCCTGAAGATTATATTCCTCATAGTGGTAGTTCACAAGTCACTTCTACTAGGATCACCTGTCAGCCAGAAATTGAAAAATCTGCATCTTTGACCCCTGAACAGATTCGACCTTTCCCGAAAGCTGGACCACGAAAACATAACTATAAAAGAAAACAAGCAAAGTCTCGAATATTGATAGATACCCCAGTTAAAGAACAAATAGAAAATGAGCATGCATTGATAGCATCGAAGAAACGACCTTCTGTTAAAACTACTAAAACCAAAAGATTTTCTAAACGGAAATTTTTTAATCTGGTTGAAACCTCGAGTGATGAGGATGAAGAAATCCCTCATCTGTCAGATAGCAGTGAAGATGAGTTTGTGATATCAAAGTCAATGTCAGAAGGCGATTTTGTGCTGGTAAAATTTGTGAGTCCTAAAACTGGTAGGCCTAATGCATCTCATTTCGTAGGAAGAATAACCAAAGTGGAGAGAGAGAGAGTTTCTTGCTACATTTTTACGCCACGCTGCTGAAACAAATTACTTTATTTATCCAGAAGCGGAAGATATAGCTGTTGTTTCAATGGATGATATGATAAAGTTACCAAATCCAATATCAGATGGAGGAACTGCATGAGTTGCATTACGAATTTATTTTGACTTTGACTTTTCTGAGTATAAGTGCTGCTAAATATTCGTTATTATTTAACATTTCTAGCTTTTTTCAACAAAGCTTAATGGCAATGACTATTTTTAATTTAAGAGTTGTTTTAGTAGTGTGAACGTGTTCTTTTATATAATTTTTTCAATTTACGCTTTAGAAATATTGCAACTTCATCAATTATAACTTTTATTGTTATCACATTAATTTCATTGCTAAATTTCCTTAAATTTTAGGACTAGCTTAACTTTGTTCATAAATATTATAATATGTGAATACTGGTGGGTCAAACCTCCCATATGTGGGGAGCCTTGACCCAAAAATTCTGCTTCAATCACATTCATTATTTCTCTTTTCTGTTGCAAAGTATGAAAAATTTTTATTTATGTTTTGATAATAGAATATATCAGGTATAAAATAGTGTACAAAGTTTTTTTTCTGAAAGTAAAATTTTTTTCTCTAAAAATTTTTTTGTAAAAAATGGGTCAACCCTCCCCAGTCTCCCCTACTACTAATAGATATTTTTACGTTTTTACTCGCTTTCTGTATTTTACGGAAATAGATGTTTTTGTTGTTGCGGGAATTAAGGCCAATTGACTGCACTAGGGTAGGCCTGAAGGGTAATACTCTCTCCGTGAGGGTCTTTCTGAGAGGTCCTAGCCCGTATTTAAAGAAGTTCCAGAGAAAACCACAGAAAACTTCGAACGGTTAGACCGACGAGCGTGACTTGGGATTTATCCCGCCACCTCACGTCTACAAGCTTTGAGCGCGGAAACGCTCACCCGCTGGTGGGCTTTTACGGAAATAGAAAACTATACCATAATTTAAATTTATCTAATACAGTATTTTTAATTTCTTCCATATTTAATCGAAGAAAATGTTGGAGTCGTTATTTTTTTTTTTTTTTTAAATTTTTTACACAATGCTTTTTTGTCTCTGTCACTCATTTCCTACATTAAAGTTTTTCAAGAACTTCGTTGCTATGTCGCACAATGCAGATTCTTCTTGCAGTGGTGAACTTGTAAAATAAGCTTTTTTTTTTAAACCTCTTTACACTAAAGGACAAGGGATTTTACATCAATGCTGCCAATTTAACGGGCTTTTTTATTTAATATCTACCACTAAATTTTAATTATAAGATTTGCCTAATTACTTCGAATAACAATCGTGTATAATGCATAC
This sequence comes from Salticus scenicus, assembly GCA_963930645.1. NCBI lineage: Eukaryota > Metazoa > Arthropoda > Arachnida > Araneae > Salticidae > Salticus > Salticus scenicus. Next base: position 237,450,391 of record OZ005653.1, on the reverse strand, counting down.
ATAGTTGTCAGACTTTCCGACTTTATATTCTATAGTCTGTTCGCGAAGAACTGATAGCGAAAGTAAACATGAAGGGTTGCTGTTTTATCACCAAAGTTTACCACAGTTACGTTTTCTCGCTGAATGGCCGATTCTGTTTATATTGACCGATGGTTGGTTTCTCTGAATTGTAAGCGACTATAGTTTCCGATAGCTGGATAAAAATATTCTCTGGATTCACTGCATTTATCTTTCCTACCGAGGACTTTATTCCATGCTTTCATTATCCATAATTCTCACTAAACACTTGGAGAAAGGAAAACACCGCTACGAAATAAACAAACGAAAAAAGAAATCGTTCGTTTGTCTTCAATCCAACGCCAGTCATTCAACAGTATCGCCAAGAATCACGCTGCTTTGTTTACTTTCGCTATCAGTTCTCGGCAAACAGAGTATAGTTAATGAAATTTATGATATGAAATGAATGCGCTTGAGGCAGTGTTGCCAGACTTAAAGAAGTCGCAAAGTCTGGCAACTCTGCTTGTATACCAAACATTACTCCTCAAAATTATTGGTAAATATTGAATAAAAAGTCTCTGAATTTCGAAACATTATCTCCTATGGGTGTTTTTTAAGTTTTTTTTTTTTTTTTTTTTTTTTTTTTTTTTGAGTCGAAAGAGGCATTAAATACTATTACTAACAGATTATTGTAAATTTTTTACATAACAATCTTTCATGTTACTGTTCGTATATTTAATATAAATATCTTGAAAGGTTATATATGCCTGTATATATGGGCAATACTTTAGCGGCATATCTCGCTCGAGATCTAATACATATATCTTCATTAAAATTTATATGTAGTTGCTCTTTAATGTAAGTTAGCGGCTATAACATTTTGGTGAAAACAACTTACCTGCCAATATTTAAACCACTACCGGGACACCTAATTTTATTTCATAAGTGCAAAAAATTATCAGGAATATGGTTTAAAGTTTTTTACTTTACTTACATAAAGAAAACTTTAATTTTTTTTTTTTTTTTTAGACTTGATCGTAACTTCTGGTGGCAGTTGATTTTAAATGGGTCAAATTTTCTTGCTCTTGAAAACATTAATAATACAATTCCGTAATAATATTAATACCCACCATTTTTTCTACACCACTTTATTTTTAGACTATTCTATTCCAAACGTTATTTAATGAAAAAATAAAATAAAATAAAATAAATAAATAAATCTAAAAATGATTGACGTGGGAGAAAAAAAAGACGCACGAACAACATTATGAAATATTAATTAGAATGTTGGCAGGTATGAAATAGCGTAAAGAATGGCGTTGTCCTCTCGTTTTATCTTCATTTTTAATATGACAATCTAGAACAAAAATCTGTATAAATGTGCACAGTGAAAATTATTTTTAACAAATTACTGGGTAATTAAAACAGTTATTTTTAATTATAGCAATCAGCTAAAACGATAATTGCATATGTAGAAGCTTATGTTCACCGTGGGGAATGGTGCGAAGCATCTCTCCAGGGAGTGCAAAATTTCATAATAATAATAGTAAAAAATAAAAATAAGAATTCCAAATATATTTAAAACTAATTGGTGTGAAATAGATCAGCGATAACGTAAATCAAAATTATCAAGGTTTTTTTTTCATTCAAAAATATATCCTAATAATAATAATAATAAAGCATTTCTTCAAATGTCATCTATTGAGCCCAAAATTTACTTCAGCTTCTATTAGATTTAAATCATCTGCATTTATCATTGAAAGTAATTTTAATAAATAATAATTTTATTAAATAATTTGTACTAGGAGAATTTTCATTGTCATGTCATAATAACATTAATTTAATTATTAATTTCTGCTATTTTTCGTTTATTTAAAACAACAATTTTAGATCTGCCAACATTTTAATTTATTCCGGAGTATTTTTAGACCCGCCTTTATTTCATACTTCTTTTTTAAGAGCAATTCTTTTCTTATTTAACCGAAGTTAATTAATGGAGAAAATTTTCCATAAATAAAGTTGTGTGAAATAAAGGCGAAGTTAAAAATGCTCCGGAATAAATTAAAATGTTGGCAGCTGTGCCATTTATTTAACTATACATGTCCGTTTTTATTTAAACCATAACACAGAATTTTTTTTGTAATAAAATTAGAAAATAAATTTATATTGAAGATAATTTTCAATCATTTATTAGTAACAGTGCAATATTTCATTGCAATGTTTATATAAATAAATCGTTTAATTTTTAATAATCGTTTAATTTTAATTTTTTTTATATTAGTAATAATGCAGTATTTTATTGCGATTTTTATATAAACAAATAGATTAATTTTTAAATTCTGTAAATATTATTGACAATATCATGATTTTTCAAAAACCTGTGAAAGAAGATTGACAAAGAAAATTTTTTTAGTAATTATATGTGATAACTGTAACAATAACTGTGAAATGAGAGTTGAATTGCTATGTTTTATACATACTTGCATACTTGCCAACATACTAATTAATATTCCGTAGTGTTGTTATCCCCGCCCTTTTTTACACACCAGTAAATGTTTTAGAGTAATATTTTCCAAATGCAATTATGATTAAATAAAGAGAAAAATGTTCCAGAGTTGCCAACCAAATCCGGCAATTTGTTAGTAGCGCCCCTTTTCCGACACCACTTAATTTTTAGAATAATTCTCTTCAAATATATTTACGATGAATGAAAAAAACAAATACTCTAAAAATTAAGTGGTGTAGAAAAAGGGGCGGTACTAACAATTTGCCGGATTAGGTTGGCAGCTCTGATGTTCTAAACAGTTACTGGTGTGAAAAAGAAGGCGGGGCTAACAATACTACGGAATATTAATTAGTATGTTGGCAAGTATACCATCTTATTATGAAACGTACTATTTTTAGTACACGCCTTTTTTTCACACCAGTCATTTTTTAGAGTAATTTTATTCTTATTTAATCGTAACTACATTTAGAGAGAATTACTCTAAAAGTAAAGTGGTGTGATGAAAGGGTCGTTAACAATTGTATGGTTATTAATGAGATGTTGGGAAGTGTGTTTTATATATTAAACCTTCTTCAGGTTCCCATGGCCAAAATTTTTTCAAGGACTCTCCTACCAGTATTATCTTAAAATAAATTTCTTCTTAACAGTACAGCGTATATTTAAGATTATTTATTGTTAGATAATATTGGTGTGAGAATTCTTTAAAAAATCTCGGCCAAGGGAACCCTATTCTTACATAATTCATATTTACCAGCCTAACACGAAAGATTGTTGGTCCTTTCCGCCTACATTTTCACAACAACCTTTTTTCAGAGTACTTTTCTTCTTATTTTATCGTAAATGTATTTGATTCGAATTACACTAAAAATTAAATTGTGTATAAAAAGGGGCGGGAACTAACATTCTTCCGGGTTAGCTTGGCGAGTATGATGATTTAACATTAGTAGGGGTCGTACTCTCCGCCCTTTTTTAAGGACACTCTCAGAGATGAGAAATTTTCGCCTCAGTTGCTACCAGTATTTTTATACAACAACCTATATCATATTTACACATGCCACATTACTATAAAAATACCATAAAGATTTCTGCATGAAATTAGTGGTAGGAAAAAGGCGGAAATTTCTCATCCCCTAGTATCTTGAAAAAAGGGCAGAAAGTATGACTCCTGCATCAGCTTTCACAAGCAATGAAACGGATCGCTTTTAAACAATGAGATATCCTTAACAAAAAGGAGAGGGTGGTAAGTGCAACTATTAATAAATTAATTTATATTATGTATACATAGTCACATAAAATCTAAGTAATCGTATCACTGCATACACACATGACAAATATTCGTTAAATTTATTCCATAATTTGAGAAATTAATTCATGCTTTGAAAACGTACGTCATACTCTTATCAGAGCCTGATTAAAGGGGAAGCACACATTATTTATACTTACACCGTTATTTTTTAACAAATACTTTCCTCCTATAATAAACAGAAAATTCTCATTAAAAATTATTTTAAAAGAATTCTGGTGTCTAATAACGGTGAGTAAATTGGATTGTCTTACACCGTTCATTTTTTATAAAAAATATTTCCTCGTCAAAGTGTGGAATTTCTATGACATGAAGTAAAAAATAATTGTAAAAATATTCCGGTGAGAGCGGAGATAATGTGTGCTTTCCCCTTAATTAGGCTCTGACTCTTATATATTCTATTTTGGAAGTAAAAATAAAGATTAAAAAATGATAAACGTCCTAATTATACAAAATAATATTATAAAATTCCTTTTTCCGTAGTAAACTCGTATAAATTATTTATCCTCTATTCTCTTTATTGTTCCTTGAGAACGAAAATTACTTGATTGCATTCGAAAAATCAATCTTGCTGAAACGAAGCATAATAAAAACAAATAGCCTACAGAGGGACATAGAAATAACCTCATGCATAGCAAATAGCGTACATTATGAGATTTCGTTGCCTAGTGTTTCATAAATATCTTATTAGGTTAATATTATGGAGGTTTCTCAGAATGAAAAATTAATTTACCTAGAAAAGTATCTTAGAAATATAATATTTTCCCTAATATACATATATATATATATATATCCATATAGTATACGTAACTGTTGTAACGAATTTATGAGTTTAAAGATAAGAAAAACATAAAAGGAGAATTGCAAACCAATGCGCAGAATTGCTGCAAAAGGAAATGCAAAACTTAAATATAGGAATTGTTATTCATTAAATATTATTCATTGATAATTTATTTTATTCATTGATAACCTATTCCGACATATAATATATATATATATATATATATATATATATATATTGTACAAATGTAGGAATGTGGAAACTTTAATTTTAAATACAAAAAAGTAACATTAGATGAGCGCAATGCTGCTCCTTGCTAATGTACAATATAAATCTAAATAGAATGCAAAAGAAAAACATCAACATATGTAACTGAAAAGGAGTTAAAGAAAAAATGGAGACAAAAGTATCTAAATGGCAGGGGGGAGTTGAGGTGGTCACAACTCCCCCCTGCCATTTAGATACTTTTGTCTCCATTTTTTCTTTAGCTCCTTTTCAGTTACATATGTTGATGTTTTTCTTTTGCATTCTATTTAGATTTATATATATATATATATATATATATCCATTTGAATGAAAGAAAAGAAAATTTCTACACAAATATTGAAAAAATTCTATACTAAAAATATTGAAACGTAAATTATGAATGCGTTTTGTACCAAAGTTTATGCGCGTACCATTTATATATACGTTAAATGTTATTATGCGTATAATAATATTAAAAAGTGTGTATTATATATAATGAGTTTGTGTTTGAATGTATATTAAGATCGCCAACATTCACGCCTTTTGACCACCAGGAATTTTTGATAAAAAAAATTTCTGTATTCCAGTAAGTTTTCATTGATTAAAAAAAAAAAAAAAAAAAAAAACCTATATTAAGTTTAAATAACCTTTACCATGCTTAAAATCCTTTTAAGCGAGCATATATATTTCGGACCCAATCGGGTCCATCCTTAATGCTCTTTAGATGAGAACTTCTGTCAGGCTTATTTATTCATTCTTCTCTTTGTCGGTTTCTTCACTTCGCTTCGCTTTAAAGAGATTCTGTTGCCATTCTATTAGGATTATACTGTGTTATCTGTCATTTATAGCATTATTAGTTATTAATATTTCGATAGCTTCCCTTTTAAGTGCATAATGATGTGAGTGGTATTGGGGTATTTTTAAAAAATGAATAGTATTGGTGTTAATGAGTTTAGTATTGTTAAATCTGGAAAAGCAGTAGAGTGTTCATTATGTTTTATGTCGGCAAGGTGTTCGGAGACGCGATCTTTTATACTACGTTTGGTCATACCAATATAGTTAGCATTACTGGTATCATGAAATTGAGATGACATTCTCACTATTGCCCCCCAAAACATTAATCCCGAAAATCTCCTTACTGTCCTTAATAAACTTGATCCACGTATTAAATTTATGAATGAAATTAGTAATAGTATAAATTTTCTCGATGTAAAAATTATCAAAAATAAAGACAACTCAATTGATACTATTGCTTACAGAAAACCCACAAACAATAACGAAATTATAAATAACAAATGCCGAACCCCTCTTCGTTATAAATACGCTGCTTTAAGATCCTATATTAACCGCTCTATTCTTATATGTTCAAATCTCAATATTGAACAACAATTTATTAAAAATATAGCAAAAAAAGCCAACTATATCCTTATAATCGTTCAAAACTCTATAAAAAAAACGTATAAAATTTCTTTAATAATATTCCAAATGCTCAAAAAATAAAACCTAACTTCAGATCCGCTATTCCTTATTGTAAAGGTGTCTCAGTTAAAATCAAAAATGAAGTTAAAAAACAAAATATTAATATTCCAATAAAACCTAATAAAGACATATTTCAACGTATTCGTAATGAAAAAGATCCTATTCACTTCAAACACACATCCGGTATCTATAAAATTAATTTTCAATTTCATGATCACAGTAATGCTAGCTACATTGGTATGACAAAACGTAGTATAAAAGATCGCATCTCCGAACAACTAACACGCAAATAAACAGGCCGGTTCCAACAACGAAAGAAAAAAAGAAAAAACTTAAAAACTGCTACTCCAACCACAAAGGTCATGATAATAGAATTATATACACCGCTAATATACCAAACAAGTATACCAGTTTTTTCAGGAATGGCTTATTACAGAATCTCTGATTGGCAAATTCATAACTTAGAGTTTAACGAAAATCATTCGAGTATAGATGACCTACTTTTGTTCTCTTTGCCAAAAGTTAGAGGTAAAAAAGATACATTTTATAGAAATAATTCAGTTAAAATTTAGAAAGGATTTACAAATTCTAGCCATCCTGAAACAATATTTGTTGCCAAATTTAATCGCAAATCTTGCCAAGTCGCCAATTTTGTAGCCAACGCTGATTTTGGTCTTGGCATCGATTTTGGAGATTTTGCATCGAATTTGGCGACTTGCGACCGAATTTGGCGAAATTTTGTAGTTTAGGGTTGCCAAAGCTTGAAAGCTCTAATTTCGATAAGAACAGAATTCTGGAATTTTCCAGAAAATTTAATTGGTTTATAGTGCTGAAATCTAAATTCTTCGAAAATTCTTTAAATAACAACACAGCTGCCAAGTTTTTAAATTTATTATGGAATGTTCTTAGTCCCACCCTTTTTTCACACCGTTTCATTTGTAGAAATATTTTCTTCAATACTTCGAGGGGGGGGGGGTGTGCTGAGTACCCGGGGTCCAATGATGACCCCCCACCTCAGCGAACCAGAATTAGGTATCAGAGTTGGATCAAGTTCGTGATGGCTTACAAAATAAAAATAAATAAATGGGTGACAGGCCGGGATAGAACAACAAGAAAAATAATTCTGAGCTCAAAGCGAAAGATGAAAGAAAGAAAATGAAAAGGACTATAATACTACATAAACATTTAAAGAAAACCAATTAAAAATAGTGAAAGGAAAATTAAAAGAAAGTTTGAGTGTAGCATTACAATAACAAACCAGAATAAAAGTAAGTTTAAGTTTAAGTATAGCATTACGAACAAATGAACAAATATTTATGTTTGATTTTTTAAATTTTTTATTTATTTATTTATTTATTTATTTTTTAACGAGAGGACAAGAAAACAACGAAAAACTAAAGAAGAGAAGAAAGAATAATTCCAACATTTGAACGACGCCTATTAGCAGGATCCGTGTGGTCATACACTTCGCGTGTGTTTAAAGCTTGGTTCTCAATAGATTCTAATTGTTCATGGAATTTAATATTAAGGTGTTGTATAAAATTTTCAAGTCGCGGGAATTTAATTTCACGATACATTTGATAGTTGTGAATATAAGGTGGAAGGTTATAAATTTACCTCATGGTTGCATTTTATCTTTGAATAAGCGATTTGATATTAGTTTTGGATGCAAATGATCACACGAGGGATCCGTAAGTAAGAAGAGGACGAAGATGGGAAGAATAAAGGAGCATTTTGTTACTAATCGACAAATCACTGTTCCGAGCAATTAGGGGGTAAAGTTGACTTCTAGCACCTCGGAACTTATTTCGCGAATCTCTAATGTGTTGTTGGAATGGGAGTCTTTGATCAAGAATAATAGCTAGATATTTGGAGTGGTTAGACCATGGAATTGAGTGGTTATTGAATTTAATTTCGTATTTATCTCTGTTAAAGCTGTTCATAGCCGAAAAATGTATGGTCTCCGTTTTATCATAGTTAATGGCTACTCTCCATTTTTGGAACCATTTGGTTAAAATTTTAAGATGTTTTCTTCAATATATAAATACGATTAAATGTTAAGAAAATTAATCTAAAAATATTACGGTGTGAAAAAGGGCTGAACTAACAACATTCCGAAATAAATTAAAAAACTGGGCAGCTTTGAACAAACAAGACAAACAAAATAAAGTGCATTCGTCGACAAGAACCTGCTTATGTATTAAGAATTACCTTCTACACTCAAAATTGTCGGTAACTTTCATAACAATATCATTATGTGCTCTATCTACGTGCTGAATATTCATTAAAGTGCATTCGTCGACTAGAACCTGTTTATGTTTTTAAGAATTACTTTCTAAGGGCAAAAATGTGGGCAATTTTCATAAAAATATTACTACGGGCTCTATTTACGGACTGAACATTCATTACATAAAATGCATTCGTTGACTAGAACCTGCTTATATCTTTAAACATAACTTTCTACACGCAAAAATATCTTCAACTTTCATAATAATAACATTACTGACTCCATCATTAGCTTCTTTTGAAATCTCTATGAATGTAGGTCATATATAATGGCCAAAACCTTTTGTATATTTGGTTATTATGAATATTATTTTCGTAAATATCTCCAAAACGGAAAGTCACGGAAAGACCAAAAAAAGGAGGTGCAGAATTAGATGTTATAATAAACGTATATAACCATTTCGCAACGTACTACGGCCAACCGTTTTTGAGTTATGCGAGATACATACGTCACGGAAAATCGTATAAAGTCGCTGATATCTCTAAAACGAGTTCTCGTACCAAGACGAAATTTGCAGGTGTAAAACTATATGACATGACAGTCATGCATATAAATTTGCAACATTCTACGAGGATTCGTGTTCGAGTTACATGAGATATAAAATTCATTTCGCAAATTGTGATTACAATTCTTCTTTATAATTTGTATAAGGAAGAAAAAAAAGCAGTGCTTTTTGGTTTTAAATTGGCGAAGTTGGACGACTTCGTAAATTCAAATTTGATACAGTTGGTTTTACTTTGCTCGGGGGTATTTTAGAGTACAATTGTTTTTTTTTTTTTTTGGATTCAGAATTCTTGAGTACCATACCGAAAAATTCCATGGAGTTTATTTTAAGAAAATTCTTTATTCGTTGATGTTTGTCAATATCATTAGGGGGTGATTTTAATGAGGTTAGGTTTAAACTGTTTATTTCGATACAATCAAATATTTGGAGCCTATCAGAAATCTTGATAAGAAAGAAAGTTGGGCAGATGTTGATTTTAGGAGCTTCCTCATTCTCTAAAGAAAATCTTTCAGAATCCGAGTTCTGAAGTGGATTAAATTTGTTTTGGGTGGAGAAAGGTTTTTAATTAATGTGAAATAAAATGGATATATATATATATATATATATATACAATGTGAGGTGGGATTCTGCTAACGAAGAAATTTAAAGAAATAAGGAATAACATTCGAAGAATTCTTAAGTATTGGGGGCTAATTTGTACGTTTCTGTCAATAAGAGGACTGTTTGAGTTGTCAAGTTCTTCGATGAAGACCGCTTTATCGTTATTTTCAGGTTCAGAAGAAAGAGGTCAAATATTATCTAAATCTATCCAAGAGGGGATGAGATGGGGGCTATCAGAGGTGAAACAGTAAAATCCATATACCATATACAGTCAGTCCATGTACCTTTTAGCTCTTTGATATCTGCCAGATGGCGACGGCAGTATACTGGATCTTTGTCGGCGAAATCATGAAGAAATAAATAGATGTGGATAGCTTTTCCGGCTTCGGTGTTTTCATTATTTTTTTTTTCGAAATAATTTTTCTAGCAATTTTTCTCGTAAAAATATTACTGACTAGCAAACCCATGCGAAATTTTCGCATTTTATTTCTTTCTTATTCACCTTTAAAATTTGAAACTCATAAATATTATATGAATTTCACCACGTAATTAAAATTTTAACTCATCAGTAGCCGAATAGAATCAAATTAATATCATGCAATAGTGAAACTAAATTCATCCCAAGAAAGTTTTCGAAATAAATGTCATAATTGACGGCCTAGTTTTTATACTTCCGCAACGCAGTACTGTTTTAGTATAGGACCCCCATGAACGAATTTTAAATTTTTGAAGCTATATTGGAAATGACTTTTTATTTATTTATTTTGCCATAGTTAAAAAAAAAAAAAAGAAAGAAAGAAAAAGGAAAACTAATTCTTATTTTGATTATACTTTCTATGATCTGTATGATCTGTTTTTTAGTCAATTTATGATAATAATTCATATTCTGTATATATCTTTTTAAAGTATTGCTAGATTTAAAATGATGCTTGCAAAGATTCTTAAGATTCAACTTTTTATAATACATTTTTCATAAAATACTCTTATCAGTCAAATGTCGTCATTTTTTTTATCAGATCTTTGAGCTGTGTCTGCTTGCGTAAATATTGTCCATTTATAAATATTATTTTTTGTCCTCGTGTATTTTATTATTAATTTCATCACTATCATATCGTTTCGACAAAACTTAATCGTAACTGGACCAAGTTAGAGAAATATTATACAGATATTTTACTGATGCTATAGGAGTTTTCATAATTTATTTTTTGCAAAATCTCACCCTACTTTTTTTTTCTTTTAATGGAAAATATTCACTGCGGTCAGTAAAGGCTGCTTAATCAAAAAACTGAATAATAGAATTTTGGTGGAATTTCTAACACTTCAAGTGCACGAAACGATGTGCCCGTTTAAATGCTTCAAATGTTTTAAATAAATAAGTCATATTTCTGCATTTTAAAATTATATTTACTATTTCAAACACATGTGTTTACAGTGTTAAAAGGAAGGAAGGGTAATTTCAGTGAAATAATCAGAAGAAAATACTAATGCGATGATTGTAAACACGACAATATCAAGCATTAACGAATTTTACAGTATTCTCATCATAGGTAAATGCCTATATTTCTGTCAATAATTGCTTCTACTCTTAAAAATACTTATCCCGAAAAAGAAAAAGTATAGGTATTGCTTCTAGTATTTTGTATGTGTCATTCAAACATGACACATAGGATATCCTTTATTTGCATGCTTTTAGCGGATGTAAAACAACATAAACCCATTCGGCAATGGAAGAAGAAATTCTGCAATGCTTTTCAGATACATCCTTATTTATCAAAGGTAGTAAGTAGGCTTATTCAAAGGTCCGGATACTACGGCAGAACAAATTGTTAAACAGATAAAAACTTTCTATTATACTGTATGGAGGAGACATAGATTTTCAAACACTGCCCGATCTTCGTTGCCAGTTATTCACAACATCGGTAACAAAAACTAAGCTTCAGCTTGCCATACTTTCATTTACATAAAAAACGGTAACCACCAATAAATTTGAGAAGTGATATTTGATACGTGAAATACAGGATCAGCTTCGAAGTGATTAGACAACCGTCACAATTAATGTTTGTGGTGACATTTGAATAAAAATGTCTCCTATCTGGCAACACTGCGGTAGAATATAATGCGTGTTTCGGGCTTTTTACCACGTCCAGAAATGATTAGGAATAGAAAAATTTCATGGATTGAGATTAGATATCCAGCAAAAAATAACTAATTCTTAATATTAAGTCCTAGAATCTTTGTTGCATATAATTTTCTTGTAAATGTCAGAAAGAAAAAGAACTTGCCAGTGCATGCAGAGAATTAAAGTGCACCAGTTTATGCAAGCATTGCTCTGGCCTTGCGTGAGAAAATTCTCCTGAGTTGGTGACACTAATATAACGGAAAATGATGCTGAAAGTGAAATTACATCTGCAATCAATCAAATTTTTATTCACAAGAGTGGTAGACTCCAAGAACTGAGTTATGTTGCGTACAGTTACGTTTAATTTATTTAGACAGAAAGTCAAGCACATATAAGTAATATGTCTCGAACTTTAAATCATGATAAAAATAAATGGGTCTTAAAATAAGATATAAAAACAACTGAAAAGGCATTAAAAAAACATAAATGTTTTAGTTTACAGTTTAGACATAATAGATAGATTCATTAAATAAAATCGTTTTAAATTCAGACAGAAATGTTGCTGAAATATCAATTCAGACACAAAAATGTTGGAAACACGTAAACATATGTAATTTCAGTCAACCAACACGTCTAAATATTCAGACATTTTAGAAATTCAGACATTTGCATTACTTAGCAAATTTTTCATTTCATATGGAATCTACTTTAAGTAACATGCTAATCTTTTAAATTTCTTTCCACATTCAATAAATATAATATCATTTTATATCATAAGCAGTTAAGCTATTTAAACTATGCTAGTTTATGAAATTAAATTTTCAAGGAATACGAATACTCTAGGGATATGTATGATATTTGTATGGAACTATGTTTAATATAATTCATAAGACAACATATTTAGTCGAGAAAGTTACTTAGTATAAAAATAATCTTTGTATTTAAGGCTTTCTCATATTAAAAGAAAAATATTAAGAAGAAAGTAGCTAGTAACCAGTGTTGCAGTTCTGGAGGAATTTTTATTCAAAAATCACCAACAATTTTGAAAAGTGATATTTAGTACACATAATGTAATCTCGGTCTTCGAAATAATTAGCCAAACATTACAATTAAAAATTGCTGGTGATTATTGAATAAAAAATCGGCCAGATCTGGCAACACTGCCTGTAACTTGTAGCGGAGAAAGCGAATCTTGAATAATTTGCGCATAACTGCTTTTTATTTATTATTATTATTTTTCGATTTAAAATCTGTTTTCTTCCATATATTTAGCTGCACTTAAATGTAAAATAAAATATTTTCTGGTATTCATGTTCATAATTTGCTTTTTTTTAATATCAGATTAAGGAAAGATATGAATTAAAATATAAAACTGTCTTTCTTTCTGAAATACTGCAGTAAGAGAAACTTCACCATTTTTCATGGTGGCATGATTGTTAAGACACTTGAATCCAAAGTTAGGTTTCGTATTCTACAGCACGCAAGGTTTCGTTTCCAACATCGGGTAAAAAAAAAAAAAAAAAAAAAAAAAAAAAAAAAAAAAATCTCTTTTTAAAATTATTGATACTTAATTTATGCTCCAGAAAATTCTAAAATCTATTTTTAACAGAAAAACAAAATCACGGACCACCTTTATTTATTTATTACTTAAAAACCATAAAAATACCAGTGTTTTTAAGCCTAAAAAAGATGGCGGCGTTTTAAGCCTTTTGCAATGTCTTAAATACAGTTGTAAAAATGTGTCTTAAAAAATAAGACTTTTTTTCGTTTAAAATAGGACCATATGTATAAAATACCTTTTTAACTAAATTTAAGACATCTACGTTTAATCCCGTAACTGTTTTGTCCGTACAGCGTACACGCATTACTTCAGCAGCAGTTTGTACAAATTGACACTGGTATTTTTTCAAGGTATTTCTTTGGATTAATTTTCGACAAAACAACATGTTGATTTAAAGAAAGGGTTAAGTAACTTGAATATTATTATTATTATTAATAGTATTATGTAGCAATATTGACGTGAGCTGAAACATAAAGTGAAAAAAAAAAGAAAAAGTTAAGGAGTTAAGTGCAAGCACCAATTTATAAAATTATTATATATCTCTTACAGAAAATATAAACATTTTTAACAGTTACTTTTATCATCGTTATTGAAATTTTTAATTTGTATTATTTCACGACAAATATTATTCAAGCAAACGATATTTTTTCTTAGCTGGGTTTCTGACAAAACAAAACAAAAATAAATAAATAAAATACAATTTTCGGACAGTTTCTTAAGAATAAAATAAATAGTTTCAATCGAACAATTTTTTGATATCACGGTATACTGATTAAAGTAATTGAATGCCGTGTTGCTATAAAGAGCTCTTTAGAAAAAACGACAAAACTCATTATATGTTTAAAACTCTGTAAAAATTACGAAAAGAAACAAGAGTCGTTGTTAAAATGTATTCTAGTGATTTTCCTTTATTTCGCTGTTATAAGAAAGAATGCTTCAAAAATAACAATTTTTTTTTGCAAGGAAAATGGTTTTCCTTTTTAAATCTTCTTATTGGAAAAACATATTTTTTATTTCCTTTTTTTTTTTTTTTTTTAAGTAAAATTAACAATTTCTTAAGCTATATTTGTAAAATAATTTTCGCGTGTTACTGATAAATTTAGTATGTGCGCTAAAACATGAATACCAAAACTTGAATGTATTTTCTATAATTAATTTATGGTATAGGAATCTTAAAATAATTTAAAGCAATTGTATATATATCTTATATCTCATTCCAAATCACTCAATCGACTTCAGCCAATCCAGAACCGTTACTGTTTAACCCGTTAGTAGTCGCTAGTTGGTCGATTTGCCGCCCATACTTAAGTGTTGCCAGATTTTTTTATTCAATAGCCACCAAAAATTTTTAGAAGTAGCATTTGATATACATAAAACGCGAATAAAATCGAAAGGACGCCGGTCACATCACTTCTTAAAATTATTGGTGTGAGTTGAATAAAAAGTGCGCAATCTGTTATAGGTGGCGCTGTCTATAGCGACTACTAACGGGTTAAGGTCAGCAGGGTTGAGGTACTGCTGGGGGTTGCGCATTTCTAGCGCCTGCACACTCTTTTTGCAAAAAGGGGGGAAACCCTCTTGAAATCCATATTTTGTATGATTTATAAAGTAATAATGCATCTAGAAACTTCAAACTTGATATGTAGGTTACTTCTAATGTATATATTCACCCTAAATAAAGATTTTAAAAATTCGATATTAAAAAGTGGTGGAATGATCAAAATAGTTCGAAAATTACGCTTTGGTTAAAACGTCATGCATGCATTTTAAATATTTTTTTGTGATTATGTCAAAATAACTTAGTATATTGATCTAATTAATATTAAAATAATTTTTATAACGTGTTAAAATGATTTCACTTCCAGAAAATCTCCCAAATGAAGTACTATATTGTCTTTGAAAATGCCGTCATTACTTCGAAATAATTCGATAGGAAAAAAGCATTTTTATAAATGTACTTAAAAGATATAGAATAAGTAGTACGAAATGTTAGTATTCGCTCAAAAGTATAATACACTTATCAGTTCTACTCGTTCTTCGCACGGGGAAAAATACAAAAAGAAAAATTGAATGCAAAGCCAATTAATTTCATCTGATTGCAAGACACTATTTATTCTGCGTTCTGATGAATATCAGAAACGTAAAAAATTAAAATGTTTGTTTGTTCAAGTCTGTTAAAAAATTGTACTGGAAACCACTACCTTTTTCCACGTGTGAAGAACGGGTAGAAATGCTAGACACTCTCTATTCCAATCTTAAGTGCTAAATTTCGGATGATTCTTTAAAAGTTGTTATTTTTCTTGATGTTGGCCGTTAAGATAAATAAAATTATTATATTTAGCCCAATTCACAGATTTTGATTTAAAATGTTAATTCTATAAATGAAATTGCTTAGTTATAAAACTTGAATATTGCATTTAAATCAATAGAAACGGATAATCTATAAAACCATTCATATAAGACATGGAGCTTAGACTTTGAGCATGGGAAATTGAAGTATATTTCATTTTTTATGCAATGACTCCGACATCTATTTGTTTGATTTTGAGAAAATAAAAATGTTAACACAATTTAAAATATGTTGCAGTTTTTATCTCTTTCTAATGGAAAATGTTATAGAAAATTTTATGCCTTTAAAAACGGTACGAGCCCGAATGCCGGTGCAATAATCAGATACTGAAACGCCCTAACAACTCTGATCAACTATTTTTACCGCTACTATTTTATATTAGGCATTTCCGTTTTTATCCAATTGTTGAAATTAAGCTGTTAAGCAAAGCAAAAGTTTTTATTCGAGGAAAAATGTAAATAAAATACCTGTGGTTAAGATTAAAGCCATGTTTAACTAATTTATAGGTTACATTACTTAATCGGTGCACTGTTTGATTTCATACAAGAATCACGTCTTCGATATTGGGCATACATTAGGACTGCTGTAATTTTACCCATATATTGTTCAGATGCAAGGATGAATCTATACCTTTTATCTACTATGTTGTTTTAGCGATAGATCAGCATATCCTCAACGGTTGAAGTAGAATAACCCCAGTCCATTTTTTGAAATAGAATAATCCCAGGTTATTTTCGACTCGCATCCACAAACGAACAGTAATTACTTGCTTTGTGTTTTATGTGATAATTTCTATAACAGATTTCTCTGTGGGAACGGACGTTTCAATAGGCAATATATCATCATCAAGGTAAGCCTTTATTAATCAACTGCAAGAAAAAGTCTTCTCCTATTAATTCCAATCAGCCCTATTTTCTGCAATTCTTCATCATTTTGTTCAAAATTTCATCTCTTCAACGATATAGTGGTCTTTTTTCTCGATTTTTTCTTATCTCTCGGTGTCCAAAATATGACTTTGGTGGCCCATCTATCACCATTTTTTCTCGCAAGGTGCACAGTTAGTTCCATTTAAACTTCTTCTCTTGAAATAGCATAAGTAATTTTGGTTTGTTTCTTAATTCATGTGTTTCGCTTTCTGTCTCTTTGAATGAATCCTAACGTGCATCTCTGTATGTTACTCTATTGTTTGTTTGAAGTTTTTGTATAGTTTTACGTTGAAGTTTCTGAAGCACAAGCAAAATGCACTGACCTAAAATTTCTCTTTTCAAAGAAATTGGAAGGTCGATTTTTGATATAGCGCTATTTCTTTCGAATGCTGTCCATGCAGGTTTAACTCAATTGTTAATTTCTTCCATGATGTTCCCGTTCACCGTAAAGGCTTGTCCCAGATAACTACAAACCGTTTCTAATTCATCCATATCAACTGTGATCTTCAGTAGAGAAACAATGAAATTTGACATAATTTTTGTCTTACTGAGGTTCATTTTCAATCCAAGGAGCTTATTTTCTTTGTTTGATATCTGAAGTATTTTTTGTGAATCCTCGAATGAGAAGGAGGGAAGTGTAATATCAGAAAATCTCAAATGATTTATAAACTCTCCATCAATTTTTATGACTTTCTGTTCCCAAATTATTATTATTAGTTTTTTAATCTTGAAGTATTGCACTGAAGAGTTTAGGGGAAATTGTGTTTCTTTGTCTTACACTCTTTCATATTTCGAATGCATTACTCGTCTTGTGGAGTTTTAATTTGCCTGTTGCTTCTTTATAAATGTTTCCAATAAGGCGAATACATCCTAAATCAGTATTAGTATTCCAATGCATCAATAACTGCTAGTTATGATACAAAGTAAAAAAAATTCATAGTCCACAAAAGCCTCACAGAGAGATAGTTCATATTCATTAGGTAATATACATATATGTATATTAAAGTGATATATCCTTTAAAAAATTGGAAAAAAAAAAAGCGATAAAAAAACGACGGATAATCTCCTCAGGAAACGAATATAACTAGTATAACTCTGTTAACTATAACTACATTGTTTAACATTAAGCTAAACAATATAGTGTACGCCCGATCTTGTGATAAAATTTAAAAAATATTTCAAAGAATATTATATTTATATTGCAACATACTTGCCAACCATCTCATTAATAACCGTACAATTGTTAACGCCCCTTTTTTCGCACCACTTTATTTTTAAAATAGTTCTCTCCAAATGTTGTTACGATTAAATAAGAATAAAATTACTCTAAAAAATAACTGGTGTGAAAAAAAAGGCGGGTACTAAAAATTGTACGTTTCATAATGAGATGGTTGACTGTATATTGTAATTATGTTTTAGGATGTATCACAAGCACAATGATGCCATCTTGTACGTTTTTTTAGCATCACTATTTTTTTGCAAAATATTTCATCATTTTAAATCGCAGAAAACTGCTAACAGACTTCTTAAAAATTTCTATTAAATATTTCAGGTTGGGAAAAAAAAATCGTATAAGTTGGAAGCTATTCATAAAACACATTTTTTCAGATAAATACCTCTACACCCTGCAAAATTTATTATTGAATGCTTATCAATCATTTGTTAAAAAAAAAAAAAAAAAAAAAAAAAAAATCATAACCAGAAAATAAAATTAATTTTCAAGTACAAGATGTTTCATTGAACTCTATCCAATTTATAAGCTCTTCACAATGACAATATAGGATGAACGTGATTAATTACACCGAGTTTTAATTTTCTACTTAGAAAAATACATAAAGCAATACAGAGGTTTAGTAAAAATAATAATAAAGAGATTTTTATAAAGAGATTAGACTTATTGAATTTTTTTATTCAACAAAATATGTCATTATACTGAAATATTACTCTTAATCCTTTTAAAATTAAAAAATATGACAGAATAGAAATATGTAATATGAAAATTCAGGATTAGAGATAATTATTTTTTCTTTGGGATAAGAAAGGACGAAAAGTATACTTAAAACTCTTTTTTAAACCCTGAAATTTACATTTCTTTAATATTTTAAAGGAAAAAACATTAATTAAAAAATATAATTTACTAATAATTTTTTGCTATGAAATTTTTTTGTAAAGTGCAAAGTTTCTAAACTTGCATATTAGTTTTTTATATTGATTCCTTTAACAATCAAGTTATCGAAATATCACTTAGTTTCTTATCTATCTCTATATATAATGTTGACCTGCTAACTATGCTAGTTTATCCGTAATGGTATTAAGCCCCGCCTTTTTTTCACACCAGAATAGTTGTAGAGCAATAGTCTTCTTATTTAATCAGGTGAGCATATTGTTTTATATTACTCTACAACTATTCTGGTGGGAGAAAAAAAAGGCAAGGCCTATTATTATTACGGATAAACTAGCATAGTTAGCAGGTCTATAATATAATGGAAATTTTACCTAACTTCTGAAATGAGAGAATGAACATATCTTAGATATACAAGGTGGGCATAAATTTTCAGTGCATTTAAGAGTTCTAGAAAAACAAGATTATATAACAACCTCTGTTGTTTAAATAAGATAGCGATCTTCAGTTTTTTAACATTTTCCAACAAGGTTTAAAAATGTTAATGACTTCGGTTTGTCTGTCTGCATTTTCAACAATTTCTAACAATGTTTATGTGTGATTACGAATGCAATTAGTCAAGCAAGTTGTTCAAAATTTACGATTTTCTCAGCATGGGGCAATAAAGAAAACCTTTGCATAAACATTTATTATGAGGATTATTTTCATTGTAAAGATATTACAGCAATTTAAAATTATCATTTATTTTATTGGCATAAATATAATTGAGTATGATCACGCTTCTTTGAAAATTTTGTAAATTATGCATAATTAAAATTTTTTTTAACATATTTAGAATATTGTATAATTTTGCTTGCGGGTACTATGAGGATTACTTTCACCCAGAGCCTGATTAAGGGGGAAATACACATTATCTCCGCTCTCACCGGAATATTTTTACAATTATTTTTTACTTCATGTCATAGAAATTCCACGCTTTGACGAGGAAATATTTTTTATAAAAAATGAACGGTGTAAAACAATCCAATTTTCTCACCGTTATTAGACACCAGAATTCTTTTAAAATAATTTTTAATGAGAATTTTCTGTTTATTATAGGAGGAAAGTATTTGTTAAAAAATAACGGTGTAAGTATAAATAATGTGTGCTTCCTCCTTAATCAGGCTCTGCTTTCACCATAAAAATTTCGAAGCTTTAAAATACCACTTATAATTCTGTAGTGAACACTATTGATTGTGGACAATCTACTTAGAAAATTTCGCAAGTTATTCTATTTTGGTATGGTAGCAGTAACATGGTAGAATAACATGGTATAATAATTTAACATAGTAGAGTAGGGCAGTATTTCACATAAATATTCATTAGAGAGATTATTGGATTGGAAACACTCTGAAGTTGAGCGAAAACTGGAATATAAAGTGACCGTAATAATATTAAACAATAAATTAGAATAAGATAAATATTTTCGAAATGAAGAAAGGGTAGTCAAGTAGGTAGAGAATTTCATTTTGTGATCATGCCAACTGATTCGTAGACTTTTTTTTTTACTTTAGCGTAACTACAGTATGTCGTTATAATTACAAAACTTTGAATAAACGCCGTATAATACAATAAACTCACACCAATTGTTTCGGGTTGAAAGAACACACGACCCTTTATCAGGCGAACAAAATAAGCCCGAGCGCTGCAGCCAAAGCAGCAATGCACCTAAAATTACTGCAGCACTCGTGCCTACTTTGTTCACCTGACGAAGAGTCGTATGTTCTTTCGACCCGAAACAATTGTTGCGAGCTTATTGTATTTTGTATTGTTTATTCAAAATTTTGTAATTATTACTTACTTTAAAACGCCAGTTCTATGGTGCTTTCTTATTATTACATTATGTCTTATAAAAGAAATTTATAATATGAAATACATGATGGGAAACTGAGAAGATTCCACCTTTGGCAACTTTTCTCTTATTTGTAATAGACAAGGGAACCTTTTTAAGTGCTAGTCACACTTTGAAACGACACTTGGCGCCTTTTATAGATTTTCTAATGCTGATTCAGAATATTAATCAGTTTTTTTGCACAAGTCACTTTTCGAGAAATGATGAGTGCTTAAACTTTGACAATTTGACGACTTTTGGCGAAAAATGAAAGTGGCGCGCTTTCTTAATACAGGAATACTTCGCATAAATATTATCGTAAGAGAAAGCATTTTTACGTATCGCAGCTTTGTTTATAAAAAAGCTTTCAAGAAATTTTTTCTATAGTTAAATATCGATCATATGTTTTTATTTATAATTGTAGAAATTGGAAAAGTGTAACGAAAATATTTTAAAAATATAATTTAGAATAAATACTCATACGCAAAGCATAAATTCTTTTCAGTTTGGAGAAGTAAAAGAGTGCAGACGATCATTATAAAAACTTGATTCTGAAACTCAAAAATTAAAACAATTTAATTTTTTAACACGATCACAATCTGCTGCTTTTATATTGATCATATACTTTAGACTTCAGTTTTGGTAACCTATTCGGTAAAAAAAATTATGTAGATAGAAAAAAATTATTTATTTTTCAAAATCCATCGGTAAGATATTTATTACTTTTAACTAATAATAAATTATTTCTTTTTCAGCCTATTTATATTTTCTCTCAACATCGTCTGCCACTATAAAAATTAGTTCTTGAAAAGTACTTGTTGTCATATAGTTTTGTGTTTTTTCTATTTTTATGAGCAATTTCACAATCATTTAGACATTTATAACAATGTTTCTTATCCGGTATGTCGTATATTTGTGATTAATTAAATACAATTAAAAGTATTCCCTTTTTCAATCGCTCTGTAAGCCGCAGATAGATTTTAATGGAGATTAAACATTTAGAAAATGTAACTTGCGAGAATTTTCCGCCAAGAAGGAGAAAAGTCGCTAATTTATCAAATTTAAGAGGGTCATAATCATACCCGCTGACCATCTCATTATGAAGCGTAAAATTTTTAGAACATTTTTTTCACACCAGTCATTTTTTAGGGTAATTTTATTCTTGTTTAATCATAACAATATTTGGAGATAATTCGTGTTTATGATACAAATTAACCTATTTTTGTAAAATAAACGCATTGCAGGCGGGAAATTTTGATGGCGTTCCAAAAGAATATAAAACACACCCTCCGGCTTCTACTGAAACAATACTTATTTCCTTTTTTTTGTTTGACTTTTTATAGGACGCTAGTATATATAAACGAATGAAGTTTACCGTTTCGAATGTTGATGACAAAATTTCAATTATTTAATTATGAATTTGTTAAATAATTTGATGTTTCAGAGAAACGTATAAAGGCGTGACTTATTACTCAAAATAGGAATGATTTTGGACAGTATCCCTTTTTTCTTGAACATTAAATATTCTTTCCCTGGTTTTTACCAATATATATATATATATATATACATTAAATCTTGTTATCTATATTTTTGTATATCGTATATAGCAGGTTTGTAAGCCTCGAATTAAATGTAACAGTTTATACAAACATTTCGATGTGGCGCTTACTGTATAAAATAAAAATTTACCCAACAGAAATAAACTCGTTTTTCTTAAATATTCTTTTTTTTTTTAACTTTTACCGCAACTATTATTATTATCATTATTATTACTATTATAATTTTATCTTGCTTTCTATATTTTTGTAACTGAATATTGCAGGCTTCATATGTCTCAATTTTTTTTAATTTTAACACACAAAGTGACGTAATAAACTATTTATTTTTTATTAAAAATAAACTATACTTAATAAGAAAAAATACAAGTCATTTACGCCTTATAGGAATCAAAAATTTGAAAGTGTCTCAATGAGTAATGTGAATTCTATGGTAGATCATAATTTATTCTTTCTAAATATATAGCCGGACCCCTAATAAATTTTCTCATGTAACTATGTCAAGAATTGATTTAAAGTATATAAATAGGACATTTTTGAAACCGCCTTGATCTCAGGAATATGAATATGAGATCAAAAATAGGGGTTGTCTTTGAAAAATATGCTGATGCTTGTTTCAATATGTAGACGACCCCTTAAGCATAATTTAACTATACCATTATAAACTAGACGTTATTACTAATCGATTGACATCAGTTGCATATTTATAGGACGATTTGTGACAAAAGTAGTTGGGCGGGGGTATGGCGTTCTTCTTCTTTTTTTTTTTTTTTTTTTTTTTTCTGACTGTACATCATTTGCACATGAACTTTGGTCGGAGTCATCTCTGCTTTTGGCAGCAGCTGCTTATCTCCCCCTTTTATTTTATAGCCTGAAAATTAAGTTCATTAGCATCTCAATGCTCAAAAGTTAGAAGCCCGGTTTTTATGTCTCTTAGATCTATATTTTAAATTTCAAAATAATTGTCCCCATCGCACTCGCCGTACGATTTTCAACTTCAAAAGTACGCTCAATCGATTCCTCACATTAAAGAATTAAAGAACCTAATTACACGACCTGGATTTCAAGTCATATTTAAGATTGTTAAATACACGATCCACATGTTCAATTACAAATTTTACAGCTTCAAAAATATATGCAATTGATTCCCCACCCCTAAACGAACAGAAACGCTATTTTTCAAGGCCTTAGCTCCAATTTTAAATTTTAAATTTATCTGCCTCCTATCCTCCTATTCATTTTACAACTACGGAAGTACGCAGCTAGAAAATGAAAACTCGCTTCGCCTATGTAGACGTAAATTTTGCGGTGAACCGTAAAATTTACGGAAAAATTGCTCTAAATTATGATAAATGCTGCAAACTTAAGATAAAAAATACAGATTAGCCATAAAATTTAAAGCTAAATTTTGGGAACGCGGTTATAATTTAGTACAGTGTATGCACAATCGATTGCTGACCCCAAATGCCTATTAACATGGCTATTGTAGCTCCTAGCTCTATTTTAATTTTTCTAAATACTTGTCCTTATTTTCCTTCTAACAATTTTATGGATTCGAAATTATAAGTAATCTATTCCTCGACGTCAAAAAACCTACTAACCCAGATTTTCAAAACCTGAGCTCCACTAAATATTTGCTCCCTTATTTCTACTCCTTATTAATTTTTGAGCTTTGAAATCATGAAGAATAGATTCCTCGCCTCCAAAAGAAAGAAAAAAAAGCAATTTTAATCATCAGTTTTATTTAAAAATTTTACTTTTTATTTAAATAAATTTTCATTACATATACAACTTAATAAATTGAATCTTTTCTTGTATATTACAATACAGAATTACTTTCAATATATGTAAAATAATGGTATATACGACGGCAAGTGCGACTTTGATACTAAAATTTTCCCTGTTTGCGGGAAAGCTTTATTTCAATTTCTATAAAATTTAAACGTCTCAAATTTGCTGTGCGAAACGGGTATCATGAAACACTGTAGGCATAAGAAGAAATAAATAGAAAATGGTGCAAATAACAGGGATAATTTTGCAGGTTATCACTGATGTTTTAAAATTTTTTTCTATTAAAATAATCAGTTATGTTTTAAGATTATTTGCATTTTTTTAATGTTTTACTAGAAATCCTACTGTTGTTAAGTTATTATTATTTTTTTTTTCTGAATCATTCAAACACACAACATATACTTCAGAATTTTCGGGATGAACGAAAAGTTAAATGAATATATTTTAATTATCTATCATAAAAATTTAAATTTCATATCAGGCTCTTTGAATTTCTTACCCGCATTTGATAGGCAGCTATAAAATTGTTCTAAATTTATTACATTAATCGACTTTTTGAAATTTTTCAAATGTATGTTCAAAATATAACTTCACGTTGATTTTGATTATGTAAAAGTATACATATTATTAGATTTAGTAAATACAGTTTTACATATAGAAATAGAAATTTATCGCGGTAATTTATTCTGTCGTCTCATTTTCTTGTAATTTGAAAGCAATAAAAAAGTGTTCATGATTTCCCTGTAATAGAGAATTTGCACATTTTCTGATTTTATTCTTACATGATAGAAAATGAAAAGGTATGAAAATAAATGCATACATTTTCTTTATCTGAAATCTAATTACGTATTTATAACAATTTTAAGATCGCACTATTTACTCTATCGAGAAAACGCAGTATTATGTTTCATGACGTCACTCTTTATGACAACAAACGGGAGTAATCGTTGTTTACATTCGATTTCGTGCTTTGCTTCTTGAATCAGTGAAACAGATTTTGTATTTTATAATAATGTCGGATATTAAAATACTGTATTATAAATATTGTATTTCACCACTCTGCACTAATGCAATGGCGAATTCTTTTCAAAAGCTATTCTTTAGCATTTCACAGGATCCTACTAAACGAAAACCCGCCATGAAAAGAAAACAATTGAAAATAATGATAATGGAAAATGGTGATAATAATATTAAATAATTATAAGATGAAAAAGAAATGCTCAGAAATCACATAAACGATTAACAATTACGCAAGTTAAAACGAATTGCTGCTTGCTAACTAGGCTAACAAAATGTAAACATTGAAGCATCATAAAGTGTGACGTCAGGCAGCGTTTTGAAGTCACGTGATTTTTGGTTATTTTTAAAGTTATTTTTTAAATTAATGAGAACTTTTTTTTTTTGCATTTTTAATAAACTTTTTGAAATTTATGGGCCTAAAACTACAAAAAAAAAAAAAAAAAAAAAGGATTTTGTTCAAATTCTTCATGTGTGCAAATTCCTCATTGTTTTATTATAATTAAAGAATTTTAAAGCATCACTGTCATGACTAAATATGTATTTATTTTATAATAAAATTTTTCTTATAATAAAATAAGAATTTCTATTGTTTTACCTTAAATAAATTTATTTTACATTCATAAAATGGTATTCTTTCTGATCATTATTCTAGAAATATATTTACATTTTTTAAGCAATCACATTAGCATAGCTGCCAATATTTTAATTTATTCCGTAGTAATTTTAGCCACGCCTCTATTTCGTACCACTTATTTTTTTTAAGTAAATATTTCTTATTTTATCGAAGTTATGTATTGAAGAAAAATTTTCTATAAATAAAGTGGTGAGAAATAAAGGCGGGGCTAAAAGTTTTCCGGAATAAATTAAATTATTGGCAGCTATGCATTAGTGGTCCGCGGGATATTAAATTGTCTTTTTGGTGGTCGGTGAAGTCGAAAAGACTGACGACCGTTGGTTTAGTTTATTCATACTATGTATTGTAATTAAGGAATTAATTTTTCCCACTTAGTATAACCACAAGAAATGTTTTGTAAGCTAATTTAAACATGCAAAATCCATAACGGAAGGCTAACATTTTTTGAACGAATTACCTTTAAATCAACTAATTAACCATTTTTATAAATGGAGCTTTAAATTTAAATAAGTTGATTTGAGCGTCCTGATATTTAAAAAATCGAAACTCAGAAATTTTAATCACAGCTTTAGTGGCATTTGCTACGAAGAAAGGCATCTACAACAGAAATGTGAAACTTATTTGAATGTCCAAAATCTGAATGATATTATTACTGTTAATTGCTCCGTTGAATTGAAAATGTGAAATCATTACGGGAAGGAGAGTACTGAAATGTTTAACACTTCTGTTAGATTCCGCTTAATAAGTGAACACGTTAATTTGTTTTCTGTGCATTCAGGAATCTAATTTGAATTTGAAAATCTTTCATCCATGATGTATCAGAATTCAACATTTACAATATTTCAATTAGTTTGGAAATTCAAAATAATTGTATTTAAGTATTAGCATCGGTTGTTAACGTGTTCTGTTCGTGTTTAAATATAGAGATGACTTAATGTATTTTGATATATAGGGTGCATGTAATTAAAATTGACAATAATCGTGATAATTCATTAGAGATTTGTGAAATTTGGAACGCTTTTTAAAGTTGTGACGGAAAAGGTAGTTAGATTTCTTGTCGTATTTAATTACACTACTGCCATAATAAAAGTGTTTTGGAGTGTGCTAAAAAGGTATTAAATAAAAATGCAACTGAATTAGCCGTCCTTTTTTTTTTTTTTTTTTTTTATTTCCTTAATTATGATTAGCTCCAAAACTTGATTTTAATGTTTGAACTTATTTATTTATTTATTTATTTATTATGTTCCTTCTTTGGCAGTGATATAAAATTTCAGATTTTTCCACCCTGCTAGTCATTACCTTTATGCAGAGGATGATGTGTGACTTTGTGACAGGTGTTTCCGTCCCAAAGAATTCGAAATCTTGTTGATGAAAGCAACTTCAATCTAGCAAAGCAACTTCGGTGCAGCGCCAGGTTGGGTTCCGGTTAGAAATGCTTTACATTTTCACGCAGGTCTACCCGAAAACAAAGTGTTCAAAGAATATTTTTTGCATTTATTTTATGAATTAAACCTTCTGAATGAAGAAGGTGTGTGACATTCTCTTTCGCCAAAATAATTTAAAGCAACATGCATAGAAAGAATTTCATTACAGGTGCGAAAATATAGATATTTAACGCTTAAATCATTGCACGCAAAAATTATTTGTCTTTAACGTATACTTACTTCCTTATTTAATTTGCCTTATTTATTTAATTTTATTATTTTTTTAACACTGTCAAAATATTAAGAACAACTTTTTTCTCTTTTAAGAAAATTTTTATTTATTTTATTTTATTTTATTTTATTTTTTTACTTTGATATTGTACGAAAATGTAATATACATATTTTTAATAACTTTTTTCAACGTGATTGATTTGAGAAATTGCGACGAAACAAACGCGCATTTTATACTTTCTTCTCATAGAATTACGAAAGGCGAAATTTTACAACATTGAATTTGACTTTTCCTACCCATTTTTATTTTCTCTTGCGCATATATACGATACAGAAAGTATTGTTTTTGGGTCAAACTTTCGAAACTGAGTTTTTGTCATATTATACGTTTTAGTTTCCCTTGAATCCGAAACACATGTTTTTTTGCAGTTGATCTGTGTGTCTGTTTTCAGCATATCTCAGAAACAAAGAACAGCAGCAAGTTCAAAATCGGTATTTTATATTTGTATCGTGTAGTGATGCTATAGTTAACTTTTCAAGCAAATACTTCGTGTACAGGGTCTTATAAGAGAAATCAAATACATTAAAGTCTAAGGGGAAATTTGCTGATAAGTAGAGTTTAAATCTATAGGCTGCACTAAACTAAATGAAATTAATATACATTTTTTTATGTGTGTAAAAGCAGGTTTCATGTAGAATATAATATGAAAATCATTCACCGTTCATTTACAGGGCAACACAAAAGAACTAGCATATAGTAAGATAATACTTGAAAATTAATGGAAGTATGCTTCATGTTGTGCTGTGTATTGTTTGTATTGGGTTATATTTAATTATGTCATGTAGTGTGTACGTAATTTTTAGAAATATACAGGGATGGCAATATTTCAATGGTTTCTTTTTTATTATATGTAATTAGTAGAAGTGCTTTACTATAATTTACCATGTACAGGAAAACTGCTCAAGTATTGAAATTAATTCTTCATAGTCATACGGTAAATAAAGTATTTTTTGCGCTAAACATTCATCGTTTGTTTTTTTGTATATTTTAACATTTTGAGTTTTCTTGAATACCGAAGTCAAGTTTTTAACTTTTGGTCTTTGTCTCTGCCTCTTATCAGAGTAACTTATTCTTCAAATAATTCAAACGTTGTACCTTTGGTTACGACTTGGTTAATATAGGTTTGTTACTTAAAAAATTATTCAAGATTGATAATTTTAATAAGGAATGGTGCGCGTGAAAATCGCATGACCATTCAGAATGAACTTTTAAATTTAATAACAGATATGAATTCTATATAAATGCAGGTAGAACAGTCAAAGGGGAGGAGGGAAGGGTTGAAAGGAGTGGTAGCGCCACTCATACTGAAATATTTATCAAATAAAGCTGTTTCGAAGAAAGATTTGAATTGTTTTTAACATAGGTTAACACTCGTTATCTTACCTTCAACCTCCAACCTGTATTTAAATTATTAAATTTGTGGGTGAGAGAAAATCGTTTGCGTGACTCACCATATTATAATCGTTTTTAGAGATAGAAATGTTATCTAGGTTCTTTCACGAAAAGTAGTTTTGCAATCGATCTCAACATATAGTGCGTAAAAGCTCTTTAATATACACATTGTATCTAAGGCAATAAATAATTTTAGGCTCTGTCCTAATTTTAAGGAAATGGTGACATTAGTGAACACTCTGTATATCAGAAATAGAGCAGTTTTATTCTGTTCGTTTACTTCACACAACTATGTTTATTATAGATGACATCATTTTAATTACGTTTATTTCTTTTGAGCTTGTGTCATGCTCAATCTAAGATTTTAGTGAGAAGTGATTGCTCTTCATGTAGAAATCTGCTGCGAACCATGAATTTACGTAATTTCAGTAAAAAAAAAAAAAAAAAAAAGTCTAGTTACATTAATGTAATCTGCCTACATGTCAGTATTCTAATTGATATTCCATAGTACTATGTTAATATCCGGCCTTTTTTCCCCTACCAGTCATTTTTCAGAGAATTTCGTAACTACATTTGCAGAAAATTATTTTAGAAATAACGTTGTGTCGAAAAAGGGGGTGAGTACTGACAATGCTACGGTATACTAATTAAAATGTTGGCAAGTATGGAATACGAAAAGAAAAATATAGTTCCGTTTTATTTACCTGAGCTTGCGCAAATGAATTTCAAATGCTGAGATTGTGTACATGACAATTACTAAAATATGTCGAAGAATAATGTATTTCTTAGTTTTAACAAAATAATAATTGAGTGAAAATGTATAATAGTAAATGAAAGAAATATTGAAAAAGATGTACTATTGAAATATTCTTAATAACATGTTAATTTTTTGTCATTAATGCAGGCCTCGCAGCGTTCCTAAAATTTTAAATGCATTTTATTATATTGTCACCACTGTCTATGAACAAAAAATTTTTCTTGAATATTTTAATGATAAAGCATGTGTAAATATTATCTGAAAAATATTATTTAAAAATGATGGTGACAATATAACAAGATGGGCGTAAAATTTTAGGAACGCTGCGAGACCTGCATTAATGTTTCTTTTTACTTTTTTCTACCCACACTAGGGGCTCTGCCCCCTGCTCGCTCCACTCACCAACCCACGAGGGAGGCTTCGCCTCCCCTCCGACTCACTTTACTTATTAACACATGCAGAGCTCTGCCTGCCTATTCTCTGCTTTCTTTCACTGAAAAGGAATATTAATAGTGCATATTACAAGACAAAAGCAGAAAATGATTATGGAAATCCACATATTCAATGTAAAATTGAAATATACAATATTTATATATATTTTTTTTTAATAGAAGGAAATTAATAATATCTAGACCATTTTGCATTACAGCTTTAGTATACGACCTTTTTTCTATTTTTTTTACAACCTTAGATCCGGACCGCGCTACCCGAGTAGGTAGAGCGCCAAGCAAGTAATTGGCAGATTGTGGGTTCGGTTCTCGAGCCAGCAAAAGACCGCCATATACACTGATGGTGGCTAATGCTTGTAAAATATGTCGTAGCCGCAATATATTCCATGTCCCCATCAAAATTATACCTCTGGGGGCCACCGAAACGGGGGAGCCATCTCCTTCGTGTAGGACCAAAACTGTAGTGGCATGTCCCCGACCGTTGCTAATTATCCATAGCGCTGTAATGGTGCGACGTCAAACACATCCTACCTAATTATCTACCTACCTACATCCATGGATCATATTTTAATTTTCCCGTGTAAGAAAATAAATTTTTTAGAAGTCGAGAAAAAAAGTTGATATTTATTTTATTTCTTTTTTACATCCATGGTTTTGGCCGCGGTACCCTAGTCGGTAAAGCGCCAAGCACGTAATTGGAAGATTGCCAATTCGATACTTGAGTTGGCCAAAGACCGTCGTGTACACTATTGGTGGCTGGTCCATATAAAATCAGTCGTGGCTGCAAAGTCTTAAATGTTCCCATCCACACTATACCTCTGGGGATAATCTAAGTGGAGGGATGGGCATCCCCTCCGTGAAGGATTAAAATTGTGATGGCATGTCTGAACATCTCTAGGGGTGTGTCCCAGAACGTCGCCAATTACCCATAGCGCAGTACTGGTGCGACGTTAAATACAACCTACGTACCTACCTACGTACAACCATGGATCATATTTACTTTTCCCGTGTAAAATGACTTCATAACAGAAGAACAACGACACTGGGAGAAACTTTTTTCAAAATGGCATATAGAGTAGCTCCATAAACTTGTCGTTTTTAGTTAATAACTTCTTTAATTGAAATGATAAAAATTTCTAAGCAGCTGAAATGTCTGCCTTGGAGTATTCGGAATACATTGATACCTCTCATGATGCGAAGGACCCTGCCCTCCGCGAGAAGATGCTGTCGCAGACAAAAGAAATTGACGCCAGTGACAGTAACTTTTTAATATATAGAGATATATGGTAGATAAATTATTTTTTTGGGGGGGTTAAACTTTTGAAATTGAATTTTTGTTATATTTACACGTTTTTAGATACTCTGAATAAAAAAAATAAAAAAAAAATTTTCAGCGTTGGTCTGTGTGTGTGTGTGTGTGTCTATGTCTTATGAACAAATAGTAGCAGGGAGTTCAAACTCAGTATTCTAAATTTGCATCATATAGGGATGGTACACTAAACTTTTTGCTGAGGTCAAGGAAATGTGTCGTATATAAAGACACCCAAGAGAATTTAAATAGGCTACGCCTATGGTCAAAATTGCAAGTAAGGAGAGTTTAAGCTCTCTAGGCTGCACTGAACCAAATGAAACAAACATATATTTTTTATATGCGTAAAATAATATTTCATGTAGAATACGACATGAAAATCATTTACCATTTGTTACAGGGCTACCGAAAGTACTAGAATACAGTACGACAATACGTAAAAAAATTGATGGTAATACATTTCAAACGATGGCCTGTGCGTTATAATATAGGGTTATATTTAAGTGTTCAATGTGGTGTGTATGAAATTTTCAGAACATATACAGGGCTGCCAATAATTAAGTGAAAGCATTCATTTTATTGAATGTTATTAGTGGAATTGCTTTACTATAATATATTACTATGTCCCGGAAAACTGCTCAGGAAATAAAATTATTTTTTCATACCTATACGGTAAATAAAGTATTTTTTTAATAAATATTTATCACTTGCTTTTTGTATATTTTTGAAGTTTCCTGAATACTGAAGTCAAATTTTTAACGTTCGATCTTTGTCTTTGTTTCTTATCCAAGTAATTTAAACAGAAATAATATCAGGAAATTCAAATGAGGTATTTTGAAGTAAATATAAGTTTATTACTTGAAAAGTTTGATCAAGAATGGTAAGTTTCAAAGAATGGTGCGGATGAAACTTGTTTGTAAACTTCTAAATGAACTGAAATTTAATAGCAGATTTGAATTCTATATCATACTTGCCACCCTAACCTGGAAGATTGTAAGTTCCCGCCCTTTTCCGCCTATTTTTTCACTCCAGTTTTTTTTTTTTTTTTTTTTTTTTTTTTAAGTACTTTTCTTCTTATTTAATCGTAAATATATTTGAAGAGAATTTCTCTAAAAATTAAATGGTGCACAAAAAGGGGCGAGAACTAACAATCTTCCAGGTTAGTTTGGCAAGTATGCTATATTAATGTAGGTACAAAATTCAAACCGGAGTGGTTAGGGCGCGCTAGCCCCTTCACACAGAATTATTTGTCAAATAAAGCTGTTCTGAAGACAAATTTGAATTGTTTTTTCCTAGTTTTATATAACAGTATTTGTTTTCTTACTCCTTAATTTCCAATTTGTATTTTCAGAATCGAATTACAAGGTAAAAGAAATTCGCATGAGTGCCACATCAGCTTATTTATATAATCTCATTGTTGCAATATATAAAATTTATTATTAAATAAAAGTTAATTATTTCATATATCTTACACTTTTTTCCCTTCAAGAAAACACTCTTTAATTTCCAATAAAAAAAATTTCCATGTACTAACATGCTATTGAAACGTGCCTTTCTATTGAAATTCTTTCTAAACCCTTCTCGATAAATTTTGGAAAATATTGTTTTTCCGTTTTAATAGGTATAAAATAGAGTTAAATGATTTGTAAGGAAAAGCAGTTTTCTAACACAAGAAGTTTTAAAATCGAAATATGCTGATACAACATAAATGCATAAAATTACTTCTAGCTGCTGCATTAATAGATAGTGGAATAATAAACATTAGTATTGGAATCCTGCAAAAATGTTGTAAAATAAAAGAATTTTTTGGGGTTTTTAAATGGTTCTTGTGGATTAAATATATTAATTTAAATATATGAATAAATTCATTCGACTGAAAAGTATAATGTGTTAGAAAGTAACATATCTAATTTAATAATTATTTAACTCATACATTAAATATCAAATTAAAATTTAGATATATTAGGTGCACCGGTAAGTCCTGTGATTTTGAGTTATTAATAAATTAAAATTTTGGCATGTCAGAATAAATTAACCCCTTACTTGAGTCGTCCGGGCAGTGACCAGACCCAGAGCCTGATTAAGGGGGAAGCACACATTATTTATACTTACACCGTTATTTTTTAACAAATACTTTCCTCCTATAATAAACAGAAAATTTTCATTAAATATTATTTTAAAAGAATTCTGGTGTCTAATAACGGTGAGTAAATTGGATTGTTTTACACCGGTCATTTTGTATAAAAAATACTTCGTCGTCAAAGCGTGGAATTTCTATGACATGAAGTAAAAAATAATTGTAAAAATATTCCGGTAAGAGTGGAGATAATGTGTGCTTCCCCCTAAATCAGGCTCTGACCAGTCCCCTTGAGTTATCTTCCCTTAACACTTTCACAAAAGCATTTTTTTTTGTCCCCTTAAGGTTCGGCCGTGGGCGTTATTCTCTCAAGTTATAATATTTCAGAACAAAAATTTCTGTACTCTCATTTACTATAGAAATGGACATATATTATAACGCAGAGCTGCCAGATTGAGGGAAATTTTTATTTAACAACCACCACTAAACTTTT
Organism: Salticus scenicus; assembly: GCA_963930645.1. Lineage (NCBI taxonomy): Eukaryota > Metazoa > Arthropoda > Arachnida > Araneae > Salticidae > Salticus > Salticus scenicus. The sequence goes on along the minus strand of OZ005653.1, from coordinate 237,416,545 downwards.
ATTGAAACGGTTTACTATATGTTTCGAAATATATTTTACGTAAGTCTTTGATGAAGTTACATAACCCTCAAAAGTAAAATGTAACGGTGGCTGTTGAATAAAAATTTCCCTCAAATCTGGCAGCATTGTATAAGTATAGTCTTTCTAATCATTGTACTTGTATCTATAGTTTATTTCATTGTAAAAATATGAATATTGGGTATATACTAAAGAAATAAATAACATACGAATTGGGAAAGAAACGCCCACTGGTGGAACGATACTTTACGGAAGACACCACTGTGGTTTCTCCGGGCGGCATAGTGTTAATATTTTACGGTATAAGAAAGCCTCCACCAGCCAACGCCAGACCATATATAACTTATTTGGAAATATGCACCCATACATATTATTCATATAAATATTTCCAATATTTATGTTTTAAAGAAACAAAAATGTAGGTCCAATGGGCGTGTCTTTGAAATATATGCCACAGTTAAGGAACCTAAAATGTTGGCATGTCTGCTCCATAGTTGTCAACTTAATACAGGGGTCGTACTCTCCTCCCTTATTTCAGGACAATCTCAGAAAAAAGAAATTTCTGACTTTTTTTCCACTAGTAAATATTGTCTGTTCTATTTAAAAGCTGATAAAACATAACAACTCTTTCGATAAAACTAATAAAAGTTTATAGAAAAGTGCAAAAATGTGAAGGCAAAATTGTTTAGATACAAGTTCAAAAGTAAAAGGTGAATTTATACCATACATTTTTCGTATGATATGTCAAATACGGAATGTTTTTTCGTAACGTTTTACGGAACGTTTTTTCTTTTTTTGGTAAAAGGAACGTTTTTTCTCTTATTTTGCTTATTATTTTTATGTGATACAGGTTTGTCACGCACGATGTCAAAAGTTTTAAAACCCAATTTTATAACTGAGTGATAACGATTGATTTATCATAATCCATGAACCATGTTAAATAAATATATATATTTACATCTTTAACTTATTAAATTTTATACTATGTTATCACGAAATCTTAGATTGTTTTCGTGATCATGCTAATATGTAATAGCATGCAATATGTTGGATTAATTTTATTTTATTCAACTTGGTATCTATCTATATAAATAAAGAGAAGTGTCTGTGTGTTTCGGTGTGTGTGTGTGTCTGTCTGCGCTCTGGTGCTCACACTACTGATCGCAGAGCTTCCAAATTTGGCATATGGGTACACCTCAGGTGTGCACCTCAACGAGATTTTTTCGAATTTCGAATTTGAATTTTTTAAATTAATGCTTCTTCGATTTTAAACATTGGCTTTTATGTTCACTTTTTCATGAATTTATTTTTCGATTGTAATCGTCTGCGTATCTCAACAACGGCTATTACGGAATTCATTTCTATTTAATACATTCATTTGAAGGCGATTTTCTTTTCTTTTCTTTTCTTTTAATTATTATTATATTTGTTGAAAATCAAATGGTAATGCAATAGAAATAAATTGTTACGTCTATGTATAAATTTTATAGTATAGCAACTTTTTATTTTTCATTTCTTTAATTAATTCCTTTAAAAGAATTTTTTTTTTTTAATAATGTTTATTGGGTGAAAAAAATGGTAGTTTATAGTAGAAAGGATTAAACTGATTAAAATTCTTTTGTTTTTCATGTACTTAATTCCTTTTAAAAGAAAATCTACCTTTTTATTTTATTTTATTGCAATGGTCGGAATCAAATCGTAATATAGTGTAAATAACGGGGGCTATAAAACACATGGTTCAAAAACTAAAATATATAATAGATGCTGAGATACAGTCATCTTTAAAATCGTAGTTCTGAAATAACAGAAAATCCACAAGTCGTCGATAAATACCCAGATTGAAGTGCCCGTTAAAGACGTTCCTGTAGACAGTGGGAAACTGGATCCGATGCAGTACGGTCAGAAAAAAGAGCTGACTAAGGCAACGGGTACCCGAAGAAGTGAGATCTACAGCAATTTCAGTGGTTTTTTTTTTCTTTTTTCTTTAAAGTTTTTATTTGTAATGTGATGTAAAAAATAAATACTGATCCAATTATTTTGAAAATTCATTTAAATATAGTGACCAGCGAAACGGGCGTAGCCTGCTAGACTATATAAATAAAGAGACGTGTCTGTGTGTCTGTGTGTATGCCTGCGCTCTGATGCTCACACTACTGATCGCAGAGCTTCCAAATTTGGCATATAGGTACCTAGGACCCTGCAGGTGTGCACCTCATGGAGATTTTTTTCGAATTTCAAATTTGAATTTTTTTAATTAATGTTTTTTCGATTTTAAACTTTGGCTTTTATGTTTCATATTTCATGAATTTATTCTTCGATTGTAATCGTCTGCGTATCTTAGCAACGGCTATTACGGAATTCATTTATTTTTTATACATTCATTTGAAGGCGATTTTCTTTTCTTTTTTTTTTATTATTAATATATTTTTTGAAAATCAAATGGTAATGCAATAGAAATAAATTGTTACGTTTATGTATAAATTTTATAGTATTGCAACTTTTCATTTTTAATTTTTTTAATTAATTCCTTTGAAAGAAAAATGTTTTTTTATTTATAATATTTATATTGGGTGAAAAAAATGGTAGTTTATAGTAGAAAGGATTAAAGTGATTAAAATTCGTTTTTCATGTACTTAATTCCTTTTAAAAGAAAATCTACTTTTTTATTTTATTTTATTGCACTGGTAGGAATCAAATCGTAATACAGTGTAAACAACGGGGGCTATATATAAAACACATGGTTCAAAAACTAAAATATATAATAGATGCTGAGATACAGTCATCTTTAAAATCGTTGTTCTTAAATAACAGAAAATCCACAAGTTGTCAATAAATACCCAGATTGAAGTGCCCGTTAAAGACTTTTCTGTAGACAGTGGGAAACTGGATCCGATGCAGTACGGGCAGAAAAAAGAGCTGACTTAGGCAACGTGTACCCGAAGAAATGAGATCTAAAGCGATTTCAGTGTTTTTTTTTTTTTTTTTTTTTGTAATGTGATGTAAAAAATAAATACTGATCCAATTCTTTTGAAAATTCATTTAAATATAGTGACCAGCGAAGCGGGCGTAGCCTGCTAGTTTCGAATATTTATAAAACTGTTAAAAGAAAAAAAAAAAAAAAAAAAAAAAAAAATTGCAGTAAATTTTTGGATACGATTGGTTGAATTTTTACTTTTATTTATTTATTTATTTTACTTTCTTCTTACATAAGAAGAAAGTATTGTATTCGTGAAAATTTTCGAACTCTAGTTTTCGATGTATTTATACGTTTTGAGGCCTCATGAACACGATTTGACTGATTTTAGAAAATGTCTGTTTGTGTGTGTGTATAACAAATTTTGTGGATGCTGAATCTCACAAACCAATGAACGAAATTTAACCAATATTGGTATGTAGTTGAACCCTGGTGCTGATCAGATTTGGTGATAAATCGCTCAGCAGGTGGCGATGTGATCTCATTTTTTCTAAATTTTTAACATGGCAGTATTAGGACAAATTTCGTGTAAACGTAAATAATGAGAATTATTTTTAACGTATGATAGTAAAATTAATACGAATTATTGAAAATAGTGGCAGTAATTTAGGAAAAAATGTTTGTGCATGTGGAAGAAATAAAATAATAATAATAATTACAGATTAAAATTACAATATAATACACTGTAATTAGGGTTTCTTAAAAGTAAAACTCACAATTTTACAGCGGTTGTTTTAAAATTATAGCACGCGTAAATTTACGACTTTTTAGCTTTTTCTAATGACTATATTTTGAGCATCATAAATTAAGATTTTATTTTTTATAGTCTTTTAAGCTTTACATATATGTTTAAAAAATATCGAGAATTTTTTATGTATAAGACATTAAAATGTAAAGTTAAAATTATTTTGATTCGTATAAAAATACATTTAGGTACAAATGACGCATTAAGACATTTTTCTAAGCAGTAGTATTAGTTAACAACTGCTAAAAAATGGAATATATACATCATTGTTTTAATTTTGATTATTTAATTAGTCACTTATTTTGTAAAAAAATATAGGTATAAAAAATGATCGTGAAGAAAATGCATCTATTTAATGTGAAAATTTATTAAAGTAAATCGGTGTCTTATGTACAGTATGTAGAAAAACGAATGGTCACAATTGTAAATGTTGATATAACTTAGCATTAACATGCTAAAAAATAAACAAATCTAACTTGCTAAAACATATTTCACCATGCAATGGGTGGTAGAAAAGAAAGTTTTTATTCTTTAAAATGCATTTTAACAGCATTTAAGAATATTTAGTGATCATTTACAGAAACAGTTGCTTCGCTGTTTTCAAGGATGCCTCTTTAATTAATAAATCATTTAACATGAAAAATTAAAAAAAAAAAAAAAAAAAAAAGCTTTGTTTCTATATGTTTCAGATTTGCCAAGATCAGATACATGTATATATATTCTACAAATATATGATATAAACGTTCTTTTTTCTATGAACAAATTTAAGCATTTATTAGAAAATATTAAATAACAGGACTAACAAAAACAATACATTAAAATAATTTACATTTCTTGGGATAAAAATATATAAATAAATAAAACTATCTATGTTTGTATTTATTAATTTACTGAGTAGATTTTTTTTTCTTTTAATGTTAGTTTGATAAAATTCTTGTAGATGTAAGAAAATATATCAAACATTATAAATAAAGATGTTTAAATTTTCAATGTAATGTCTCAAAAGTTTTCTTTATGATGTATACCTTACAATAATACATCGAATTAAGTATTTCTACGTTTTTTCCTCCAAAATTCTGCATAAAATATCCTTAACACATTGACTACCAAAATGTATATTTTCATGTATTCTAATTCTCTCCCCCCCCCCTCTCTCTCTCTCTCTCAAGAAATGTATATACCCACGTATTCAAAGTCAAAAAAATTATGTTCCCATGTAAAAGAAATTGTAAGCCACCTGTGGTACATGTGGCCACAAAAATTAACGCTGCTTTGAAATACCGGTGAACAATAAAGTTCATCGAAAAAAAATAAGTAAATAAATAAATAATCGATCATGATCCACAAGTAGACCATGGGCCGGTTAAGGTGCTATGCATTTAAATATTTTTGTATTTATTTCCATTTTTTTCAGGCGATAAACAGGCTATTTAGCTTGAGTGCAAATTATTCTTTATAATATTAAGATCTTACAGGTGAAAACAGTTAAAATCATTGTATTCGTATAATTCTAGAGATTCCTCTATATCTCAGATGTTATCAGATTTTACACATTTGTTTTTACTTTTACTATCAATGCCTGAAAGATATTTTTAATGTAAAATTTCAGAATAATACATTAAATGAGACTTTTCGATTTTTAAAAATTAAATAATGATCATCGGTAATTTTTTGTAGAAAAGATTTTTAAATAAAGTATTTCTAAATCTTTTTGTATTTATATGTTATTTTTCTCAAACGATAAATACATATTTGTAATTCGAGTAGAATATTTTTTTTTTAATCTTATTTAACTCAATGAATCAATTTTTAATATCCTGATGCTAGCAGTGGAATTAAATTAAAAAACTCTACGAGCTAATATTTCTGGAGTATTATCATACGCGCTTTTTTCCACGTTACTTAAAAAAGAGAGAGAGAGAGAGAGAGAAAAGAAAAGAAAGAAAGAAAAAGATTAACCCTTTCAGTCGCAGTGTTCCCACTGATGGAACACCTAATTTTAATTCTCAAGTGCAAAAACTCATCCCGGAAACTTTTTCGCAAAAATTTACACTTATAATATAGCAGAAATGGTCCTTTTTTAAACAGAATAATATAAAATTTCTTGTATTTTAATTATGTTCGTAAATTCCGGTGGCAGTATAATTTAAATGATCCGAATTACCTTGCACTGCAAAGGGTTAAAATACTCCGGAATAAGTTGAAATGTTGGGATCTATGCAACTTTTACGAGTTTTTGTTGTTACGAATTTTTATACGTCACTCTTAATAGTGCTAAGGGCCTATTTCAGTCGGTTTATTGAATGGGGATTTATTGAATGAAGTCCCCCCAAGGCAGAACTTTGACATCAGTCCCCCTCAGGCCCAACTTTGACATGAGTCCCCACCAAGGTACAACTTTGACATGAGTCCCCCCCCCCCCAGGCCCAACTTTGACATGAGTCCCCCCCAAGGTACAACTTTGACATGAGTCCCCCCCAAGGTACAACTTTGACATGAGTCCCCCCCCAAGGCAAACCTTTGACATGAGTCTCCCCCAAGGCACACCTCCCCCTCATTGGGAAAAAGAGAAAAATCGTTGTTTTGCGGCTATAAGACAGTTTGGACTTCCAACGTTATTTGTTACAGTATCTGCAGCTGAAACACATTGGTTTGATTTATTGAAAACTTTATCATGGAATTTAGATCGTCACGAATTAACTAAAGAAGAATTTGTCGATATTAACAAGTTTAGCAGTAGGCCTCTGGCACTAAATTAAAATCTGTCAATGTCAGATTTTCATGTTTTAAATAATGAAATAATGTCGTGTCTGTATAATTTTTTTTTTTTTTAACTTTTTTTTAACATATATACGTATGTATGAATTATTTTTATTTATGCACTGAACTCTAAGTATTATATTTGTAATAATACATATTTATTAGCCGATTATAATTTATTTTTATGTTTTAAATAAGCTATTAATAATCCATAATAACAAAATAATTAACCCTTTGAGGGATAAGGTAATTACGCTTATTTAATATCATCAGTTATCATAATGTACATACAAACATGATTGGAATAAAAGAAATAAATTCATTAAAAATAAGGAAAAAATGTATTTTTGTACATAAGTTTTAAAGGTGAAATTTTGTTGAATTTTTCCGGGGCTAGATTTTGCAGTTGGATCTTAAAATTAGGTGTTAAAAATATATGTTCCACCGACCTTCAATGTGTTAAAATGCTATTTAATGCTGAGACCATATTTAATAAATAACATCTGCCAATTAAATTTTCAAATGATCATTTGTATAAATGGGTATTCATATCTATATCTATCTGTCTATATCTATATTAAATATTTATGTGTTTTACTTTAACCCTTTCACTCGCAGTGTTCCCGCTGATGGAACACCTAATTTTAATTCTCAAGTGCAAAAACTCATCCCGGAATTTTTTTAGCAAAAATTTACATTTATAACATAGCAGAAAAGGCTCCTTTTTTTAACGTGAAAATTTAAAATTTCTTCCATTTTAATTATGTTCGTAAATTCCGGTGGCATTGTTATTTAAATGATCCGTATTACCTTGCGCCGCAAAGCGTTAAAATACTGCGGAATAAATTGAAATGTTGGGATCTATGCAACTTTTACGAGTTTTTGTTGTCGATAATGTTTACTAAAGTGATTTATTTATTAAATTTAATATTATTTGAATTTAATAAGGTTTACTTACAGATGTTTCAAACCGAAAATTTCTCGAAAAGGAACAATGCTAATTTTTTATTTTTTAAATATTTATGATCAGCTATGTGTCTAAAAGCCATTTTTTAAATTAGTTTAGTAATTTTTAAACTAAATTAAGTAGTGAACTTTAAAGGGTTAAAGTATTGATTGATAGAATTTTCTTTTTCTTCTGAAACTAGCTGTAAACAACTCTATTGAGTGGTAGGAAGTATTAGCTTTTGTTCGCAACCGTTAATTCAAAGTATCAACTGCGACTTCTAGAGAAAATAAGCTCCACCTACAAATACTATGAATAATGCAGGAAACATTTGCGAGTTCAGCTCGTCCGATTTAAATGCCATAAAAACTTCTTATGACTACTGCATTTGATGCATTTGGGCTGATATCAAATAGATCCATACGAAGTGATATATTCAGAAAACTCGAGAGCATGTTTTACACATCTTACGTTGCCAGATTCTAATTCTAAATAACGATGCATAAAAAAAAATAATAATAATAAAATAAAATAAATAAAAATGTTTACAATTTTAACCTCAATGTCTCAAGTGTTTTCTTTAATATGTAAAATGTTAGATAATTATATCTAGTTAATATCTTTTTACATAGCTGCCAATATTTTAATTTATTCCGGAGTACTTTCAGCCCCGCCTTTAATTCGCACCACATTATTTATAGAAAAAATGCCTTCATTATATAATTTTGATATAATAAGAAAAGAATACTTTTGGAAAATAAGTGGTACGAAATAAAGGCGGGGCTAAAAGTACTCCGAAATAAATTAAAATATTGGCAGCTATGTTTATATATTTTCCCCATCATAATTCCTGATCAGAAGCAATGTTATTAAAAAACATAACAGAAAATAGGTAACTTAAATATCCGGTTTTACTTTACTTTTTTCTTTAAGGGAAAAAAAAAAAAAAAAAAAAACGAACAAATCTGCGCAATTTTTGACATTAAAATGGAGCCGAGGTCATGTCACGTTACAAGCAAGTTCTATTATCATTGAAGTCTATGAATGATTAAGTGGGATGGATATTTTTCACGATATAACATGTTTACGATTGATTTAATGGAGGACACTATAACCGAATTAAACTGTGTTTTATTTATTCTCGAACAAAAAGTGGAATTTTTATTTCGATTATAAGTGATTATGAATAGTACTTAAAGTTTAATGTGTAACTACAGTAAAAACTACTATATTTAGACAACTCTAGCGTCTATTTTATGTATCAAATGTTATCAGATTCGACATATCTGTAAACATCCTCAAAACTACGTTTACTTAAAAATTTTAGCAATTTACTTATTTTAATTCAGAACATTTTTATAGTGCAAAGTGTGAGGTAATATTCAGAGTCGCTTACTCTGGTTTTAAATCTCGGACAATCAGTTTTATAATCAATAGAACAGTTAATAAAAATTTATTTATGTTCTTCTTCATAGAAGCATTTTTTTGCAATAAAATCATATTTCTATAAAACAAATAAATAAATAAATAAATTATAACTAAAAGAAAATATACTGAAAGAATTTTTATTTTTTTATTTTTATTTTTTATTTATTTTTTATTATTATTATTTTTTATCATGTCAAATTTGAAATAAGTGGAACATGACAAAATTGTATACTATATTTAAAAGATGCTATAACATATTTAAAATATACTATATTTAGATATACTATATTTAAAAATACTTCAACAAAAATCTATCAAATCACCTTTTAGGAGGTTCACAAATTGCCTTAAATGATTTTTACTCACACACACACACACACACAATATCATTGTAGCCAACATTTTATGTTATTCCAGAAAATTTTTAGTCCCTTCTTAGCTTCACACCACTTTATTTATAGAATAATTTTTCTGATATGTAACTATGATAAAATAAGAACAAATATTACACTTAAAATAATAATAATAATAAGTTGTATGGAATAAAAGCGGGGCTAAAAAAAGCTGCAGAGTGGTAAAAATTAAACTTCCCCTATAAACAGCAGCCTACAGCGCAAACGGGTGAACGGAATGCAACGAAATTTGGTATAGAGAATAAAGACGAGATGCGTTCACGGAATTAAAAAAAAAAAAAAAAAAAAAAAAAAAAAACAAGTTTTAGTTCTAAAATGTCCCCTAGAGGGCGCCTTTTCCGGATAACATTAATTTTAATACAATAAACGACCAAAACGGAATACAGAAATAATATTAACAATATAGACAAGAATTATGAGTAATACAATGTAAAACCAGGATAAGCTGTCAGTTCTAAGAAAAAAATGTCAAAAATTTCATTCTTGCAAAGAAGAGGAAGCTTTATGCAAAACAGGTTTTTTTTTTTTTTTCTTAAACAATGTACTATTATTTTTTCCTTAATGTGGTTCGATGACAATGTGATCAAAAACTAGTCAGTAAATGTTAATATTGCTTCTGTATTCCGTTTTGGTCGTTTATTGTGTTAAATTTAATGTTTTTCCCGAAAAAGCGCCCTCTGGTCGACATTTTGGAACTAATTTTTTTTTCTTCTCGAAATTCCGTGAGCGCATCTCGTGTATAGTGTATATACCAAATTTCGTTGGAAGGATGCTGTTTATAGGGGAAGTTTATTTATAATAAGGACATAAAAATAAGGATATAATAATGACTTATTAAGCGTAGAAAAGCCAAGCAAGAAATACAAGATCACTGAAACGACAAAGACCAATAAGAATGAAAAAAAAAAAAAAAAATTAAGTAGGAGAAGCTCAGAAAGGTGAAAAAAATGCATCAGGGTATGAAATACACATATTTAAAGAAACCAAATTTATTATTTGAAAGCCTGCAGGAAAAAAAAAAAAAAAAAAAAAAAAAAAACGGTTCAATAAACTAACTCAACAAAATCTTAAAAGAAAAATTTAAACTAAAACGAAATTTATGAAAAAACAATTTAAGAAACTTAAGAAAGGAAGGAAGGAGGCAGGCGGCAAGACTTGTGACTTGCCTGTGGGGTTAAACTAGTTTCACGTCGGCAACACTCCCCCAGCCTGCCAAGACCAGAATAGGAGTCTTATGGATTAAAAAAAAGCAGAGTTTCATAGCAGATAAATAATAATGAAACTATGAAGCAACAATGAAATTTATTGATTACTTTGTTTAATAGTTTTATTAGAATTTTAATAATAGTTGACAACTCAACAATGAAGAAACTGAAAATTTGATGGAAAAAGAAAGATTGCATAATAATAATTAAAAAAAAAAAGACGCCTTTTTTTTTTTTTTTTTTTTTTTTAAATATAAATATTTACACACACACACACACATATATTATTCACGAAATCTTTAATTCTCATTTCTTTGAAAGTCATTTACAAAATATTTACGAAAAAAAGAAGAAAAAAATTAGGATTTATTATATAAATATAGTTTTAAGTTACGCGTCGCAAAAATTAACTTAATTGAAGCTAAAATTAATCCTTACTTAAGACCTGGTGAATAAAAAATAAAATAGAAATTAAAATTATAAGTCCGCACGATAGAATTTTTAAGTAAATATTTGCAGTTGTTTCATTAAAATGGGATTAGTAATTAGTAAGAATTTTAAGTGCTTGAAAAAATAAATAAATAATAATAATAAGTAAATAAATCTGAAAAATAAATTGCACATTCCATTAGCAGAAGTTGTGTATTTAGTTATGACGAAGCGTATTTGAAATGTATTTAATTTTTAATTATTTAGCTTTTAACTTTAAAGAAGAGAAATATTTATGAGTTGAAATCGCATGAAAGGGGAAAAAAAAGAATTTTCTGGATTAAAGCACTTATTTCATATGGACATTTATAAAACAAATTAATAAAGTGAATCAATACTCTCTCTCTCTCTCTCTCCCACTCTCTCTCTCTCTCTCTCTTTTTATGTTTTGATTGATTTTTCAGTTCTGTATTATTCGTAGAATTTCATGTAGAATCAATGCTTTAAAAAACTAAAAATTGTCTCATGCATTCTTTCGTTATACATAAAAAAAAAAAAAAACTTTTTTAAATATTTTGTAGTCAAGGTATTTTTTATTCAGAGCATTTTTTTTTTCTTAAACACAAATCCTCGCCCTTAACAGAGCTGCCAACTTTTGTAATTCCGGAATATTGTTAGCCAGGTCTTTTTTTCATACCAGTAGAACAGGGGCCGTACTCTCCGCCTTTTTTTTCAGATTACTCTCAGTAATGAGAAATTTCCGCCTCTATTGCTACCAGTATTTTTAACTAATAATCTCTACCCTATTTATTCAGGACAAATTATTATAAAAATATCATAAAAATTTTGACTGAAATTACTGGTGTCGAAAAAGGCAGAAATTTCTCATCCCTGAAAGTGTCCTGAAAAAAGGGCGGAGAGTACGACCCCTGCAGTATAGGGTTGACAACATTTTAATTTATTCCAGAACATGTTTAGCCCAGCCTTTATTTCCACACCACTTTATTTATAGAAAACTTTTCTGGAATTCTCTACGTTAAAATAAGAAAAAATTATTCTTAAAATAAAAGTGGTGCGAAATAGAGGTGAGGACTAGAAATGTTCCGAAATAAGTTGAAATGTTGGCAATCCTGACAATAATCCTCAAGACTTGTTTTCTTCTTATTTAATTATTGTCACATATTGAAGAGAAATAATCTACAAAAATTCTGATGCAAAAAGAAGGTAAAGTTTAAAATGCTCCGGGATAAATTGTAGACCAGAATTGCCAGAATTGAAAACCAGAATTGCCAACTATTATAATTTATTTGGAAGCATTTTCTGTCACGTCTTAATTTCAAACAACTTTATTTGTAGAATTTTTTTTACATATATATAACGAAGATAAATTAAGAAATATTACATTCGAAAAAAGTGCTACGGAAAAAAGGCTGGCTAACAATGTCTAAAAATAAATAATAAAATTTAACAACTCTCGAAAATTATTAAATTTTTTAATAAAAGGTCTTTAGTAGTGTAATTAACTTTTTAATTTATTTCGTAGCATTGTTCACTCCCGCCTTTTTTTTTTTTTTTTTTTTTTTTTTTTTTCCTGAATCACTTTTTTTTTGTACAGTAATTCTCCAATATGTGATTGTGATTGACACTTTCGCGACCGTTTACGTAGATTCACGTCATTTCGAAATCTGAAACTCCAACAGTGGGCGTTTCTTTTGCAATTTGTACGTTGATATATTTCCTAAGAATCTTCCCATTATTCCCATTTGTACAATCAAAATAATATAAATACAAATGCTTTTACTTGAAAGAGTATAACTACTACGTATATTTAAATGTAATATAAATATGGATAGAGAAAACCTTGTTCTTAAATAATTTAACTTGAAAGAATAACGCCTACAGGCGGAACATACTATGAAGAAAACAAAAACATGCGGTCGATAAAGTATTAAATTAAAAGATAATCAATTACTCTTATTAAATGTATTACGAAGAAAAAACTAATAATGCCACGGAATACATTAAAAATTTGGGAGTTCTGACTTTAAGTATTCGTGATTAGGTCAATTAAAATTTATTCTCAGCAACCGATTCGGTAAATGGCACAGGCATATATATGCGTCGAAGGCCCATTGAAAACAAGTGTTTACAGCGACAAATTCTTTTTTAAAAGTAAATCATTGTTTTTAAAGACACGGTTGGTTTTTCATTAAAAATAAATAAATAAATAAAAAGTAAATAAAAGAAATAAATAACAAAAGAGCATAAAAGTGTTATTTATTTATTTGTTTATTTATTTACGTTTTCCGCAAGCAATGTTTTAATATTATTGAATTTTGTAAGCTAGAAAATATTAAAAACCAGAGTTAAAATAAATGCAATACAGTACAACCCATGAATAGAATAACATCGGTAAAAATTTTTTGTTTCTGCAATAATAATAATAATAAAGACGAAAGGGAACAGTGCATACAAGTCATCTGGAAACACAGATATCCATAGTTGCCAACTTTTACGCTTTTTGGCTACCGGAAAAAAATTTATTAAAAAATATTGTACATTTCTGCTATAGTTTTCACTTATTAAACGAAACAAAAAATTTTATTGCTTGTTATGCGTAGGGGTTAGGAGAGACTCCCAAGCCTACGGGTAGAGGAAGAAGTGGCGGGCCCAGGGAAACGTGGCCTATGTATTGATGACAACCTGAACAGAGATCTTTGGAGGAGAGGTGGTCTCGATTAACTTGTGTGTGTGTTGCAGGTAACCGCTCTTGAGTGGAAAAATCTGGTTGGTGATGATGATGAAGACAAATTAATATTAAAATTTTCCGGTAGCCAAAAATCGTAAATTTTGACGACTATGAATAACTTATAAACATTTAAAATGTAAGAATATTGATTATACGCAAATTAATAACGTATAAATATTTTATTTCGAAAATTTTTAAAAGCATTTTTCATAAGTATATAATTTGAAACTTTTTATATGTCAATAACGGCAAATGAAAATATCACTGCTGTACTGCTGAATGAATTATCATTTAGTTTTCCAATTAATCTACAGAATTGCCCCGAGTACATCTATCTTCTTGGTCGATCGCCGAATGCAGTTTATCTATTCAAAATTATAATTTATTTAAAATATAAACTTCTTAAAAATGCGAGGTATATTCAGAAAGCAAATTGCGTTTGACAAATAAAGAAAAAGAAATAATAATAATAATAATAATAATAATAATAATAATGTGAAAAAATCGTTATAGGTTAGACACTTTTTCTACATAACTTTCACCATTTTGTAAGCGCGTACAAGCTTTCCTATTCCCTATTCATCGAGAAGTCCCCCTTGTCATATCATCTAAGAGCAAGATATTCTTTAATCTCATCATGATTACAGAAACTTTTGACACTAAGTGATGGTTTAATTTTCAAATAAAAGATGGAAGTCGCTAGAAGCAAACTAGATCATAATTAATAAAGATGGACGCTCACCCTAACCATCACCAAGGGTACATATATGGTCCTTCATTGAATTGTATTACCCCTATCACTTTACCATTTAATTACTTATCCCATTTCCTCTATGCACATCACTAATATCTTGATATGTGGAAAAATTTAAAGTTCTTCGTGTTGAGACCACGAATTACAGACCTTATCTCATAAGAGATGGTAATATCAATTGTTTTTGCCATTTCTTACATATACCATGAAGCGTACACAAATCTTATCTAATTTAAAAAAAGACATAGATCGTGTTCAGTAGAGCGCCTCAGAGCAACACCTCCTGTGATAATGCCTTCGAGCTGACCTCTACGTCATGGAAGATCGGCCGATTTTATCCAATCAACACTTCCTATGATACATGTTGGATTGTGGATATTGGATGAAATCGGCCGATCTTCCGTGACGTAGAGCTCAGCTCGGAGGCATTATTACAGGTGGTGTTGCTCAGAGGCATCAGTTCGACCGGTCGATTGACGTCATCGATCCTTTTGCTCCATGGATTGGTCTTGGATCAGTCAAGAACGCACTGATCGATTTGGAACAATTCTGACGGGAATGGAGCAGCACCATCTACCTGATTTGAACTGTATTAACAGGTTATTTATTGAATTGTTGTTGTTTATTTTGACTGGACCTTTAATTCTGTTGGCAAAGCTTTGAACAGAGATTACAAAACTTACTAATCATGGCTGAAGTTTATGATTTTGCTAAGATAGGTCATCTTATACATGAAATTATGGATGATGAGCTGGAATCATCCGATTCTGAGGATGATATAATCCCACAAATAATGCAGAAAAACAAAACACCGAAAATTCCTAATTATGCGGAAAAAATTATGTCTGTGATGGGTACAGCACTTTTTAAAAGTCATTTTAGGCTCTCGCCTCAGACTGTTCGTGCTGTAGAAAATATGGTACGTAATTCCACAGAATGCAGAACTATATTATGTCTATTTCTTTCCTTTCCTTTCTTTCTTTCTTCTTCTTCTTCTTATTTTTTATATAAAAAAAGTTCTAAGAATTACGTAATAACGATTTTCCTTCTTTCTTGTTAATGTAGATTTTTGTATTCTGCTAACATGAAATATGAAGGTATTAATTAATTGCATTTAATAATAAATTACTGATATACATTATTTTGGTTTTGATTTTCCCGCATTCATTTATAAACAATTTTAATCATGAAAAAGTTAATAATAATGCGTTACACAGTACTTGCATTTATTTTTAAAGGAGCAGGGTGGATTTATCGTAAAGGAGTACTTTTTAAGTGAAAAGACACTTTTCTTTCTATTCTTTTTTTTTCCCGTTTAATGAACGGAAATGTACAACAAAAACTTAATTGAAAATTTTTTTAAATCATATAAAGTGTGAAAATTGCTGTACGTTTAATATAATGGATTTATATAATAAATAATATTACTTTTTTCTTCGATTTATGAATCCCTCTAAAGAGCTTTTTCTCTTCTCTTCGGGATAAATTGACAAAAGGGCATAACCGTCGGTTTGCCTCATGATTTTATTTCTTCATCCTTGTTTGTTATGGCACTGCATCCGAAAAGTACCAATTTTATTTCATCAAGAAAATTTCGATCGCAGTATTGACACTGATAGATAGGTAAATCAATATTCATGATCAGTTTATTAAAGAAATAAACACTCATCAAATATCAATGTCCAAAAGAGATGTTGATAGTTTAGGTTCATGTTGTGCAAAGTCAGTCAGATTTTCACCCTAATGCGAATAAAATCAGTCACGCGATCCAATGGCCTGAGAAAATTTTCTGAGCTCTTTGATCCATGACCGGTCCGGATCGCAGCATTCCACTGAACGAAATGGCACTAGATCCGTCGTCAGTTTGAACACTTTGGCTCTGGATCAATCGACAGGTCGTGGATCGGGCCGCTTACTGAACACGCTCATGATCTTCTTCATAATAGGACACTGTCAATACCACATATGTGCAAAATATGATCACAAAGATGCGGTTGCAAAAACTGCAAACGGAATTAACTCTCCGAATACACCTCGGACTTAAAAAGTAATTAAAATTAGTATACTGTGTCCAACAAAAAACTTTTCTTTTTTTTGGATCAGTCTATATAACAGCGCTACCTATCAAATAACACACACACACGCACACACACAAAAAAACCAACTTACCTTTTCACAGTTAACATTTTATATCAAAAGTACCAACATTAATAATTTATTTTATAGTATTGTTAGCCCCGATTTTTTTTTTCAGACTTCTTCTTCTTCTTCTTCTTTTTTTTTTTTTTTTTTTTTTTTTTTTTTTAAGTAATTTCCCCCCTACTTTATCGCAGTTATATATTGGAGAATTTTTTTCAACAAATAAAGTGGTGTGAAATAAAGGCGGGACTAAAAATGCTCCAGAATAAATTATAAGCATTGGTAACTCTGTTCTGTATAGAATTTGGTGCGATATTCATCGACAGATATTGCTGTGAAAATCGCATCAGATGTTATAGCCATCTGAAAAATCGCAGCGTCGTTTGTCAGCCGATATGCACCGAGATTATATCAACATGATATTTTATAGTATCTATTCCACATACTAAATTTAGTGCAATTTCATAACATACAATCTCAGTTACAACCTTCTTGTAAACAGGAATTACTGCAATACAGCAGCAGCATCTATCGTTCGATATAATCCAAATTGAATTAATTTTAAATAACATCCCTCTCAAATTTGATATCATGTTTTGTGCATTTATGCACTATAGAAGATGGGATAGAGTTTTCCAAAACGGAAAAAACTCAGCATAGTTGTATGTATCCCAGCATAGAGTCCTAGTATAACTGATGGAGGATATATCCGGACAACTAACACCCCGCAAATTTCAGTCAAGGACTATACAAATGTTATTAAAATTCTGCCCATTGATTCGTGAGATACAACGTCCGCAAATTTCGGTATCACAAGCACATACAGATAGACATTTTCTAAAAATGGTCAAATAATGTTTAGAGCACACCAGTACGTATAAATCAAGTGAAAACTGGAGGCCTTTTTTTTTTTTTTTTTCTTTCTTTAGAAACCAATACTTTCTTCCTGTATATTGAATATTAACCCGTTAGTAATCGCTAGTTGGTCGATTTGCCGCCCATCTTTTAGTGTTGCCAGATTTTTTTATTCAATAGCCACCAAAAATTTTTAGAAGTAGCATTTGATATACATAAAACGCAAATAAAATCGAAGAAACGTCGGTCACATCACTTCTTAAAATTATTGGTGACAGTTAAATAAAAAGTGTACAATTTTTAATAGGTGGCGCTGTCTATAGCGACTACGAACGGGTTAATGGTGCTTGACGTGGGATTATAAAAATAACGCAAACAACAACGTCTAAAATGCCAAATAAAAATAATAGTAGAGCAGACAGCTGTTTCGGTTGCGTTTAGCGTACCGTATTCAGTGCATAAAGAAATGAGAGAGAAGTGCTCCTACATCTAGGGAAGGAATCGGATTCAGATCAGAATGATCAACCAATAGGATTACGCGGAATGTGGGTGGTTGGCCAACAGGAAATTACGAAACACTAGTGGTGAAAAATATGGAAGAAATTAAAGAAATGTGGACTGAATATAAAATTTTCAACAATCAGACAAATTGTGTATAGTTAAATCACAATTAACAATATTTTAAAGATTTTTTTGAACATAATAAGCTTTAAAGAAATCGGGTTCATCCGTGGATTTAGGCCTGCAAATTATTTTAGCTGAATCAAATTTAAAATTATGGTTTTTCTTCCTGCAATGTTTAGAAATAGCCGAATTACTGGTTTCCTGTTTACGGACGTAATGTAATTAATATGTTCTTTAAGGCTGAATTTAAAGCTGTGCTTGGTTTGGCCAATGTATGATAAACCACACTAGCAGGAAGTGCTATAGATGTCCCAAGAATTATACATATCTATAGAATCTTTTAATTGAGAAAAGGTGAGTTTAGTGGAAGGTGAAAAAATTATTTTAAAATCATATTGTTTAAGAATTTTAGCTAAGATATCACTGGATTGAGGAAAATAGGGTAAAGCAATACTAATATCAGAACAGATTGATTTAGCAGTCGAAGTACGAGGAAATTGTAATTTTTGGATAGCTTTATCTAGAAGGATTATGACCTCTTTCAATTGCTATGGCTTTCAGATAGCTGATTTCAGAACTTAATAAAATAGGATTGGGACAAATATTGAGGGCACGGTTAACAAAAGTATAAAAAGTTTGGGGGTAGGTGGGTGACATGAACGCGCATGGGGAGGTAAATAGACATAAAAATTTTTACGATAGACGATGGTGGAAAAGCCATTTGCAGTGCGTGAAACAAGGGTATCAAGGAATGGAAGTTAGCTTTGAAAATTTAGGAGTGACACATTCAATTGCATAAAAATAAATCCGAAAAAAAAAAAATAATAAATCCCAAACATAAGTAACATAGAAAATACATTAAACTCAATTTTTTTTTTAAACATATAATACGCGGATTGTAGGCAAGAGATTAGGGTAATCTTTTATACTGAATAAACATACTTTTCTTTTCTTTTTTTCTTTTCTTTTTTTTTTTTTTTTTAAAGGGTAAAAGAAAGCATTCATTGTTTATTGATACAGAAATTCGGCAATTCGGATTTTTTACATTCAGATTACTAAAGTTTTAATGGATGCTCACTGCAACACTAATGTTCATTGTAGACTTTTATGAATAAATTAGGAAATAAAAAGTCAAATTTTAACCACAATTCTAAATTTATAGTAATTGCTTTAGAAAATTTCAAAATATTTTTCTCTGCTATTTTTTTCTTAAATGTAAAAAGCGTTATTTTGTAAAAAAAAAAAAAAAAAAAAAAAAAAAATCTTAGCTATGCACTTATCTAAATACCTTTTCTTAAATCAATATTAAAAGCATTTTCTTTCCTATTACATTGAGAGTTTATTTTCTTTAATTAAAATACAAACTCATTCATCGATTTATTTTATCCTTTTTGAAGAATGAGAAAACTAATTAAATATATTTTATTTTACATTTATGTTGAACATATTTCTTTCTTTCTTTCTTTCTTTCTTTTTTTTTTTTTTTTTTTTTTTTTTTCTTTTATTGTAATGGACGGTTTTCTTTTTCTAAAGAGAAGAAATTAGTTTATTTGATTAATTTTCATTAAAAAATAAATAAACACGATCGAAAGTATTTTAATAATTTGACACTGCTTTCATTTTGCTATTTGTATATTAAAATCCCCGAAGACTCATTTTTTAAACTATATATTAACGCAAACATTTCTCGGATAGTAGTGTCTGGTCCTTAAAGTGCTTAAAATATATTTATTCTATAAAATAAATAAATAAAATTCTTAACTGGTCGGAGACGATTATATATTTACGTCTTCTCATTCTTATTTCCTAAGACGAATAGGATTTAAACTTTTCTGTTCTAAGAGACGAAGCCGAGTAGGACAGATGACAGCTATGAAATATCTATTCTGTCAGGTTTCCTTTCAATTTAGTGAATATTATTCAATTTAGTGTGATATTTTGCAAAATATCAAACTAATAATAAATACTTGATATGTATATAAATAAATAATTTTGCATCATTTTTTCAGATTTTGTATTCATTTAAAAAAACTACATAGTGTATACATAAATCTTTATATCCTCCTAAAATTAATGTTCTTCTCTTTATTCGGAAACCGAGAAAGAAACGCACAGAGCAACCTGCTTGTTTCACTGGAAAACTTTCTAGAACAATACATTTTTTAGCATAATCACAAAAAAGGCTGTTGCGTAATTTTTTAGATCTTTTCTGTAAAAAAAAGAAAAAAAAAGAAAGAAAGAAAGAAAGTGATGTTCCACACGTGAGCTAGACTAAAACTAAAGATTATTTACATATTGTGATGTTTCGAACCACACAAACAGAGTAGACAGAATGTCTACGATTTTGACACTATTTAACAAAGGATAGCCGCCCTGTTTACGCCCCTGACGGGTGTTGCACCTCCCGGAGAAAGGTTGGAAGAAGAATTGCAGACGACGGATTTCTCCGCCCTGGCGCCACAAGTTGCCAAATGAGAGATGAACGGGTCACCTCCATCTAGATACTATTGAAGACCTAAAGGACAATTTCACTCCCCTCCAAAAACCGAGTCTTCTTGGGAAGAGAGAGAAGACAGTGAAATTAATTAAAGGTGTACGAGCTGAGGCTCGGAGCTTTCTTCAATATCAGAGACTTTGCCTTATAAGGCAGGCGAAATTTATTTGTGCAAAAGTACTTGTTCTGAACTTTACTATTGTATGGACTCCATCACTTATCTTTAATGTTGAACCCATATTTAATCTAGACGACTATTTAGTTTATTTTAAAAATAAATAATTGTAATCTTTTAAAGTTGTGATAGTCTCAATGTCACGCTACTTATCGGAGACGTCACAGCTAAAATTGGTGGCAGCGGACGATAACAGTAAATAAGGTGAAGTGTTTCCAGTCTCAAGGGACATCTCCTGGGATAAAAGATTTCCGAGAGGACAAGTTGACCGGAGCGAGACTCTGCTAATGCCAAACTCTCCTCCCCCTGCCTTTTCAAAAGAGAGATAAAGATCCAAATGGAGAAAGAATAAGGTAAGCTCTTCAGTATTTATTTTGGGTCATTCTAGAGGCATTCTAAATTGCATAGTTCATTTAATTCATAGAAAATAATTATTTATCTTAAGGTTAAGAGCGGGTTGCAAATTGAGAGTTTTTACTCTAGCAAACCATTTATTTTGTTTAAAGTTTTGTGTATTATTCGCAGTAATTATTTTGAAGAAATATAGCAATATATTCTTAATTGTTTGGGGTTAAGTGAGTAAAATAACACTTATTCGTCAGCAATTTTATGGGAAATAGAAATGATTTTGAAGTTTGAAAACTAAATTATTGATAATTAATGCAATTTAATATTTATATTTTTTCTATTTATTCAGAATTTTGCAGCCAAAATTTTGAGGTTTTAGTTAGAAAATATTTTAAGGAATTAAATTGTTGAAAATAAATGTGAATTAAATTACACCGATTCCTTCTCACTAATTTAAAATTTTGTGCTATTATTTATTGATAAAGGGTGTTAGACAACTTAAAATAGTCTATTGTCACATGTTTTATTTCCTGTATGTTCTAGAAATTTAATGTTAAAAATTTATTTGAATTTCTGTTTAATTAGAGTGTACTATTAGTGTAATAGTTAAAGGGATTAAAATGGCCGGGTTATGGAAATATCGGAAGGCAGATTTGAAAGCAGTAGCTGAGGAATTAGATATCGAGGTATTGCCTAGTGATAAAATCGCAAATATTATTGAGAAAATTTCGAGCGAGCCAAATTTTAACGAAATCGCGGTACTTGCGCAACTGGAACTAGCGAAAGAAGATAGGGAAGCAGAACAACGGCGGTAAGAAGACAACCGCAAGTTTCAGGAAGAAGAAGGGAAAAGATTACACGAATTAAAAATGCTTAGATTACAACAAAGCGCAGAAACGGTTAGTGTAACTTCGCAAGTTAGTGAAAGCACTACGCCGACCGCGTCTTTAACACAGGTGATGCAAAAGTTCGATGCTGAGAAAACTGATATTTCTATATTTTTAACCTTATTTGAAAGGCAAGCAGAGAAATTGCGTATTTCTGAGGATCAGTGGGTGACTCAATTATTAGCCTTAGTGCCGGTAGAAATAGCGGAGATTGTGATAAGAGAACCGGAGGAGTCTATTGAGAGTTATGAATATGTAAAAAAATTATTGCTGAACAGATTTAAATTAAGTCCTGAGGTTTTCAGAACTAAATTCTTAACTCATAATAAGAAATCAGATTCGATTTGGAGGGATTTAGTATTTGAACTAAGAAGTTACCTTGAAGGATGGTTGAGCGGAGTCGAAGTTAATGATTTCGAATCGCTAAAAAAATTGATGATCGCAGATCAGATTAAAAAGAGGGCTCCCCATGAAGCACGGGATCATTTAATAGATCAATGGGCTATTCTAAAAGAACCCGAAGAGGTTGCGAGTAAATTAGATGAGTATGAAGCGGTAATAGTCTGAGATCCGGCTGCAAAATTGCTACATTCATCGAGTATGTAATCAAAATCAGATTTTTATATTCAATTATAAAAGGGACAATATGTTTCGCCCGGGTTGCCTAATAAAATGTGCCCGCTAGTATTTTTAATTAAATTAATATTAATTGACTTTTTGGAGAGAAATTTCATTCATTTGTTATTGAAATAAACTATACTCCACATCACAGACATATACATAGTGAACTTGAAAAGTAATGGTTGCCGTTGCGCGTTTGGCCGCTACCTCTTCGCAGCCACGTGTAAACAGGTAGTATTTTGGGGCGTTTATACGTTCATGGCGTATATTCATCATTTATATATCAAATTAAAGCTAATTGTTTTCTACACATGGTAAACTTCGTCTGCCAATGTAAAAGTGGCCGCAAGTAGGGGTTGCCAGCTGTTAAAGATTGCTTAGAATGAAAATTAGCGCGCTACATCGTTCGTCAGACAAGGATGGCGATAGCCAATTGTACGCGTTTTTGAAGCTTTTGCGCATGCGTCGATTGATAGTGCTCGCAACTATTCAGCTGCATTTTCATCAGTGTTGCCAAACTTGGGGATTTTTCAATATTTCGGGGATTTCTGAAGTTTCGGGGAAAATGTTTGGGGGCAGAGATTTCGTGGGGCGTAGTTTGGGGAAATGATTATTATTATTATTATTTATTATTTTTTTTTGGGGGGGGGGATATGGGGTTTTCTTTAAAATTGGCAATTACTTTTACTTAAAATCCTCACCGAAAAAAAAAAAAAATCAAGCGTATCATCAGATGATAATGCATTGATTCTGGATTCTATTTCTGAAATAGGAAAGTAATGTGTTGAAAGATTTTTTTTTCGAAAAATAGCTTTATTTGGGGGAAAAATGTGAACTTAAATTTATTAAATATTCTTAAATTTCTTTTTTTTTCTCTTTCACTTTACATTTTTAGCATAAATTGAAAGGGATTTTGAAACATTAAATGAAGATTTAGAAGCGGTAAGAAATACTTCATGTGAAATTAATGAAAGCATTGTTTTAACTGACTCCCTGCAAAAAATACTAGAGGATTACAAACAGTTTCGCGAAGTCACACTGCAGGGTGGCCGTGAAAAGACTGCTCAATATTATTTGCAATACACAAACCTCATCAACATATATCTTCCATTTTCTAGAAGTATTCGTTGCAGTAATTTTGAGCTTTACCTTGATTCTATCTTCAAGATGTGTGATTACTTCTTTGCGTTCAATCTACCAAATTACTCCAAATGGGCTGATATGTATTTAAATAATTTAATCAAGCTGAAAATTGAGAACTGAACTCTGGTTATGGAATTTCGTGAAGGCGCCTTTGGTATTAGGCGCACAAAATCATGCTTAAGTAGATCGCCTGTGGGCCTGACTTTAGAACAGACGATTAATGCTGATGCTGGTAATACTTTGACCATTTTACAAACTCTATATCTGCACGGCAAAGATAGCCACAGCATGAGGGCTAAAATCTTATCAGTAGTAAAAAAAGAAATCAGATTATCACAGGCTGATGATACATCACATTCCCTACAAAAGAGTCGAATTGAAAAAGATAACATAACTTTGGACAGCATTATTGAAACCATAAAGAAAACAATGAATCCTTTTTCTGAAAACCTGGACAAAAATATTTTGTTCAATCTGTCAACTGGTAAGACGGCATCTTTAGGTGTTGCAAATTGTTTACTGAACAGCAAGTCATTGGGTCAAGAAGAAAAGTTGAAATTTTTTCAGAATGTTTTGAAGATCCTACAAGATTTGTGAAATCAATTAGATGGATGGTTGGATGGTTGGGTTTAATGTCGCACTAGTGCTGCGCACACTGTAAACGTAAATGTCTTAAATTCAGTTTAAAAAGTGTCGTAAATGGATGGTCATTTTTTAAGCGAAAAAAAAAGTCTAACTTTTTAAGACACCTTTTTGCATCAGAAATTAAGATATTGCGTCTTAAAATGCCGCCATGTTTTAGGCTTAAAAACACCGCCATGTTAGGCTTAAAAATACTACCGTTTTTAAGGCCTTTTTAATAAATATATAAATAAATAAATATGGCGTGCGATTATGCTTTTCTGTTAAAAATATATTTTAGAATTGTTTAGAGCATTAATGAAATATTTATATAAAAAAAGAAAGAAGAAAAAAAAAAGTCCCATTTTCCCGCGTTGGGATTCGAACTTATACTGTTTAAGGAAACCGAAACCTCGAGCCAAGCATCGTCGGAGTGAAGCATTTACCAATAATGCTACCGTCGAACACAGCAATATGTGTTTTTATGATATAATATATTGCATTATTCGTGAAACTAATCGTAGTGTTATGTTTTATTTCTAATTTTTTACCATAAAACTATTAATAGTATGGTACCTTAAACTTAATAAATATTATTATCTTAAATTTCATATTTAGAGGACCAGAATGTTTTAATAATGCATAACAAGTATGTGAAGGTTTCATCCCTCTATGATAACGATTTATTTCCTTAAAGTGATATTTAAATAAAAACGAACTGTAATCATGAATACAGGAAAATTTGTAGTTTTACATTTAGATGTGGGTGCATTTGTGAAAGAAAAAAGTTTTTAAATGAATAATTATAAGAAGACAGAAAGAAAAAAAAAATATGCCCAAATTATTCATGATTGTTCACTTATAAATTCGCTTTCTTCTCTACAAATTACTTGTCTTCACACTTTTTCTTTTAATATAAGAAAGCTTTAAAGACAAAGATTTTTTTTTTTTGAACAAAATAAGCTTTGTGTCTAAATATGTTGTTTATGAATTGTGTTAAAGATAATAGAATGCAAATATCATTCACTTCCCTAGAGTATTATTCCATAAAAATATAATTTCATAAAACTACCATAATTTAAGTAGTTTAACTGCTTATTATATAAAATAATAATATATTTATTGAATGTGGAAAGAAGTAGGATAAGCATATTTTCTTAAAGTAGATTCCATATGAAAAAATTTCTAAGTAATGCAAGTGTCTGAATTTCTTAAGTGTCTGAAAATTCAAACGCGTTTTGCTGTCTGAAAATTCGCGTATTTACGTGTTTCAGACATTTTTGTGTCTGAATTGATATTTCAGACATAATTCTGTCTTAAATTAAAATATCTATAACGTCTAAGGTACATTTTAAGACATTTACGTGTCTTAAATGTCGTTTCAGTTGTTTTTATGTTCTTACTTTAAGACCCTTTAATTTGCAGTGCAGATGGGAAATTGGCGACGGTCTGGGACACACCCCTAGAGGTGGTCCGGAGACAAGCCATCACAATTTTGATCCTCCACGGAAGGGAGTGAAATCAATTAGACGTAATAAAATACATAATTTTGCATCTGATTGTGTAAAAAAAAAAGGATCAAGAGTAACACCGGAGACAACAAAGCTTTAATTAAAATGGAACGAGACATTTTTAGAGGGCTGTTGGCAATAGCTATAGATAACAAGATTGACATTGAGTACTGTTTGTCATACCCTCTTACACCAATACCGCCTGCACTATTCCATTGTTCAGGCTACATGCTCAAAACCGACAAGACTGCTTTAAGTAAACAATTAACATCACAGATTGTATCAGCCAATCCCGGAAAAATTGATATAGAAATTATTGATGGTTTCTACTATTTGTATCGGACTGGCTCTACTTTGCCGCAAACATTTGGAAAGCTAGCTGAATCGATATTGGTGAAGCTTTGTTCAAAAAGCGCTCGCAAAGTACATATCATATTTGATAGATATTTAACGCCTTCAATCAAAGATTGAGAAAGACAAGATCGACAGGAAATTGATATTCCATATACAATTAATGGTCCGTTATAAACGAGACCCAGTGATTTTACAAAAAGCTTAAAGAATTTTCGTTTTAAAGAAGCTCTAGTTAAATTTTTAGCTTCTCACTGGGATAACAACTTTTTTGTTTCACTATTAGGGAACAAAAAAATTTTATTACTGTTAGAGAACAATGTTTTTCATATTGTTCTTCTGGAAATTGCGTTGTAAAACAAGAGGAAACTGAATTAGAATGCCAACATGAGGAAGCAGATACGAGAATAGTATTTCATATAAGCAAAGTAGGTAAAGAGTCTAAAATATTGGTGAAAGCATGTGACACGGCTATTTTAATAATTTTACTAGGTAATCTGAACAAATTTCCTCATTTACAAATTTGGTTGGCAAGTAGCACATCCAAAAAAAAAAAAATAATAGTAAAGACGAAATATGTATAAATTGTACGGAATTGTAAAAAAATTGAGCCCAACATTATGTATTGCGTTGCCAGCGTTTCACGCATTCACAGGTTGTGACTATACGACTGCATTCTTCAATAAAGGGAAAGTAAGGCCCTATAACATTTTTGTTAAACATCCGAGAATTCAACAAGTTTTCGCATCTTTGACTGACCCTAATGACATTTTTGACGAAAGTAAAACTGCTGCAGTCCAAGAGTTTACGTGCCTTATGTATGGTATCGTTGATTGCCAAAATGTTAATACTGGAAGATTCATTTTGTTCAATAAGACGTATGCTACAAAAAAAAAAAAAAAAAAAAAAAAAAAAAAAAACAATGAAAAGTTTTTGAAAAAACTTAAGGGCTTCAACTCAACTCATATTCTACCTTGCTGGAATTCTTTAAAGTAAAAATTGTTGCGGACGATCTTTGTTAATTCGATGTGGCTAAATGCTACTGAGCCGAATTGTATTAAGTTTAACACAGAAAATAATGGGTGGATCCTAGATGGTTTTCTTAAACCAACATGGTTCTTAGGAGATTCAGCGCCAATGCAAGTTGAAAGTGTGCTATATAATTATCATTCGTATTGATAATGAAGAGGATTTTGATATTTCTGACGATGAAAGTGATGGCTGCAATGAAAGTGAGAGTAGCGATGATTCAGATTTTGAATAAATTATATAAAAATGTAATATAGGTTTCAATAAATATTTAATCATTTTTTCAATGTTCCGTTTAATTTGTATACCTCAAGTAATCTGTCCTATTTACTGAATATTTAATTAATATGTAATCTATAATAATAATAATAAAAAAAAAACAAGATCAAATATTTCCTAAGACATTACAGGTATAATATAAACTTCGTCTACATGAATAACCAGGGTTCTTATTTTTCACAAATATTTATTATATGTTCTAATTATATAGAGAAAAGACAATTTGATTACTTATTGAGAAATAAATGTTTTATATTTATAGGGAATTTTAAATGTAACCACACAAAAATTTATTAATTATATTTCTTTTGGAGTTTTGAAATTCTTTTCTACTACTGTTTGTGCCATTGGTGGAGAACACTATCAATCGACGCATGCGCAAAAGCTTCAAAAACGCATACAATTGGCTATCGCCATCCTTGTATGACGAACGATGTAGCGTGCTAATTTTCATTCTAAGCAATCTTTAACAGCTGGCAACCCCTACTTGCGGCCACTTTTACATTGGCAGACGAAGTTTACCATGTGCAGAAAACAATTAGCCTTAATTTGATATATAAATGATGAATATGCGCCATGAACGTATAAACGCCCCAAAATACTACCTGTTTACACGTGGCTGCGAAGAGGTAGCGGCCAAACGCGCAACGGCAACCATTACTTTTCAAGTTCACTATGTATATGTCTGTGATGTGGAGTATAGTTTATTTCAATAACAAATGAATGAAATTTCTCTCCAAAAAGTCAATTAATATTAATTTAATTAAAAATACTAGCGGGCACATTTTATTAGGCAACCCGGCCAAAACATATTGTCCCTTTTATAATTGAATATAAAAATCTGATTTTGATTACATACTCGATGAATGTAGCAATTTTGCAGCCGGATCTTAGACTATAAGGGGTATAAAAAGAAAACAAAATTCTAATGATTCCAAAAAGCGAGATTTCGACAGACAGCGAAATAACGAACAGGAGAAAAAGGATAGCAAAATAATAGGAAATAAGAAGGCTGATAAAAATTAGAGGGATAAGAATGTCGACGAGGAAAGGGGAAAGGTAAAAAATATTTGAGAAAAGAAAAGAGCCAGCCTGTTATGAGTGCGGATCAAAATCTCATCTAAAACCGATGTGTCCCAATTTAAATAAAGGAGACCGCGTGTGTTATTTAAATACAGCGGAAAAATTTGCCCCTTCCTTTTCACCTTACCTGAGTAAGGTGAAAAGGACGTAAGGTGAAAAACGCGTGAACGGTGAACAAATGATGATTCTGCGGGATACGGGCTCAAGTGTCGATATAATTTCAGAAAAATACGTTAAAAATGAAAATTTAAATGGAGAGACAATTTGGATAAAGACCGCCCTAGAAAATGAGTCTCGATGTTTACCCTTAGCCACGGTAGAACTAGAATTCGCAGAGACTGAGACTGGCCGATTTTTAACAAAGGCGGCTGTGGTAGGCTTAAGTATAAATATGTCGCATTATCTCTTAGGCAATAATACGGCTGAAATTATTCAAGAAATGAAGCTACGCCATAATAGGATAAATCAGGTCGTTATTCAGAGCCAAACTGAACAAAGGGAGAAACAGCATTCTCGAAGCGAAGTTGAAAGTGAAAGGATTAGCGCGGACTTAGGAATTGAGGGAAAGACGAATGGGGAAGAAATTGATTTACCCCCGAGAAAAGAAAACGAAGTGTCAAACTTAGCTAAGACGGATACCGTTAGTTTTCGGTTAGTCCAGTCGAAAGATAAGAGTTTTAGTAAATCGTGTCCTAAAGAGACTAGCGTCTCGCCGCAGCGCCGGCTCCCTACAAAAATGCTAACTGAGCATGCGTACAGACTTTGATTTTTGCAAGTTATTGGATTCAGGCAAGTTAAACTGAGTTTGGTGAGGCATCACCCTTTTGGCACATTTTTCTAATATATGCATATTCCTTTAATACAAACATGTTTCAAATAACAAAAAACATCCCGACCCCTAATATATATATATATATATATATATTTTTTTTTTTTTTTACAGTATTTTTAGGAAAATTAACTTAAAAAAAAAAAAAAAAAAAAAGAAAAAGAAAAAGAAAAAGAAACTGCCATTTCCTTTTAAATAACTTTAATACAGATTTAAATTTATTGCATTTTTTTTTTTTTTTTTTTTTTTTTTTTTTTTTAATCTCTTATACAGTTTATTTTTTACTTAGCTTAGACAAAAAAAAAAAAAAAAAAAAAAAAAAAAACACTTGCATTACAATACAAATTTAAAATATGTAAAATATTTATTTTTATGTTTAAATAGTAAACGAAAATTATATTATTTAAATTTTAATTATTATTTAAACTTGCTAAATATGTTGTTTAAATTACTTCTTTTTAAAATTTCTTTTATGCAAAGAGCTCCTCTAAATATTTCTTTCCATATTTTATTACAATAACGGCAATTTATGAATTAATAGACTACAAAGAGAATTTAAAAAATAGACCAGGTAAAAGGTTTTATTAAAAAATAACTTTTTTTTAAGGAAAATTAATAGATAATTAAAAAAAAAACTCTTTAAAAACGAAACTGCCATTTTCTTAAAATATCTTCAATACAAATTTAAATTTATTTCATTTCTTTTCTGTTTTTTAATCTATTAAACAGTTTATTTTATTTTACTTAGCTTAAAAAGAAAAAAAAAATGTGCATTACAATAAAAAATTATAATAGAATTTTTAAATCTGTAAAACATTTATTGTTATGTTTAAACAGTAAACAAAAATTATTTCATTTAAATTTTAATTATTATTTCAACTTGTTTACATTTGTTAAATATATTTCTTTTTAAAATTCCTTTAATGCAAAGATGTTTCAAATGACCCCCCACCCCATCCCTAAATATTTCTTTCCATATTTTATTAAAATAACTGCAATTTATGAATTAATACACTACATAGAGAATTAAAAAAAAAAAAAAAAAAAAAAAAAAAAACAGGTAAAAAAGTTTTATTAAAAAATAGCATTTTTTTTTTTTTTTTTTTTTTTTTTTTTTTTGTTAGGAAAATTGATAGATAATGAAAAAAAAAGGGGGGGGGGGTTAAAAAATTCCTTAAAAACGAAACTGCCTTTTATATCTATTTCTATTTTTTTACTGCCTAAATATCTTCAATACAGGTTTAAAGATTTTGCCTTTTTTTTTTTTTTTTTTTTTTTTAAATGTATTATACAGTTTATTTTATTTTATTTACTTAAAAAAAAACTTGGATTACAATAAAAATTTAAAAGAATTTTTATGTTTAAATAGTAAACAAATATTATTTTATTTAAATTTTAATTATTATTTAAACTTGTTTAAATTTATTAAATATTTTATTTAAATTACTTCTTTTTAAAATTTAAAAAATTAGTCTCAACAAACATTTATGAATGCATTTTTAAGGAAGTTTAGTACTTTATCTTGGTGCTCAGAGCAGGGACCTCAGGTTCCCATGCTATAGTCAGACTTTGACTACAGACGAAAATTTGTTGCCAAAACCTTTTTTAAATTTCTATTTATATGGAAAAAAAAAATAGATAAATAAAAATACTACCAAAATATCAATTTAAAAAAGTCCTTTTAGAATTTAAAATCTGTATTTCAAACAAGTTTCTTATTCTAAATTTATTGCACTGGCAAAGAGATTTTGTCATCCAAGCTGATAGATGGTATGCGCTAGGTTTGAATCAGGTACACACTTGTTAACCTGGCTGTGCGACTTTTCCATGGTCTTCTCAGAAACTCGCATTAGAATGTGCTAGGGCACCTGAAAAAGACTGCCCAGAGAACAGCTCTCTCAGGCATAATCCCGCATTCAGAAACAAAATTTTAGATTCTGTAGAAAAGTTGCTGCAATGTGCTGATGCATTCATACTGCACATTTGGTCTGATGGTGAGTCATGCTTTATTAAAGTTGAAATAATTGTTGAATGCTTTTACAATTTGTGGGGTTTTCTAATTGTCTTCATATTAATAAATTAACATAAATGACTCGCATAAAAATGTTTTTTTTTATTATTAATCTTCACAGGAATTAGTATTAAATAAAAAAGAAATGTATACATAGTTAGGCAATTTGCATTTATGTAAACTCAAAGTGTTTACGCTGCTTTTCATTAAGAGAATTGATATATGCAGTAAAAATAAGTATAAAAAGTGCTCTCTTGTATATATACTATATTAATCTTTATCTACCATTTTATATTATTGGACCACAAAATTTCTCCTGATATAGCAGATTTTATTTTGTAACTTTATTATACATATAATTTAGAACATATAAATGTAGTCAATTCTAAATTTAAAAGCAGTTTTCAATTTATTTGAGATAAGTTAAAGATATAAAAAATACAGTAGTATTTTATGTATTATTCTCTCCCTCATAAACATTATTGCAGGAAAATAAGGGGTAGAGTTATTAAAAGTTTCACAAATAATAAAAGAAGGTGGATCAAACAAGTCACATAGGTAAAAAACAAACTGAACAGAAATGTGAAAAAAGACACTGTATTAAGATTATAATAAATTATTTCAAGACTTTTACAATCTGATATTGGTTTTATTTCTAACAAAGATACATATATGTAATTTTTCCCCCATTTATGTTGTATTACATTAATCAAGATTTTAAATCATATGTTCTTATTCTGATAAAGGGTCTGACTAAGGCAGAGCCATAAGGGTCAACTGATTTAGGCTCCTGTGACGTAGCCCATTTCTGGTTAAATCTTTAAGAGAAGAAATATGAGTAATCTGATCACAAGATGAATAAGAAATTAGATTATTCATTATCAACAATTATTAAACAGCTTCCGAAAATCATTCAATTCAATATGAACTACCCTACACATCTCACGCATTAACAAAAAAAGTAAACAATCTTACAACCCTTCAGAATTGTAGCATTGCATCGCGAAATTACAGCATGCCAAACCTGCCAAGGCAATTTATTCAACTTTTTCGTAGGGAGCCGGCGCTGCGGCGAGACGCTAGTCCTAAAGAGGAACAAGAAAGGAACTCTAAACATTTCGTGAAGAATGAATTGTTAGTTAGGAAATCTGCCGATTGCAAAGGTACGGATAACAGACAATTAATCATGCCGAAAGAAGTTAGACTTAAAAACCTTTCTAGATTAAATATTGATGTAGTAGATCCCCAACCTGTTTCGGATAAGAGAAATAAAACTACTTTTACGGCTATGAGTTTAGTTTTAAATTGTCCGGAAGTAATCCGCATCGCAGATAATAAATCAGAGCCGATCGCATAGACTTTATTAACTAATTTTAGTACAGTTGGATTTCCGAAGGAAATAAAAGGCAATTTAGGGATAGGTTTTACGAGCAAGCTTATATCTACATTTTTCGAGAGATTGGGAATTAAAGTGATCGAATGTTTCCATGATTCTGTTGAAAGGCTATTAAAGTTCTTATGCATAGAGCAAGGCCAGAATTGGGAAAAACAACTGCCAGTGGCAATATTTAGCTCGTTAGGAACAATAACTTACGAACTGAATGGTTCAAATTTTGCGGAGTTAATTTTTAGAAAAATTCTTAGGACTCCCGAGACTTTGTTTTTCGAAAAATTGTATGATAAGAACGTTATTCATAAAAAGTGCAAACCAGAGAACCAAATTGTAAATTTAACGGCTTCAAAGCCAAATAAACTGCCCGTTACTTGGATCGAACCGAAAAACATAGAATGCCAAAATTCCGAGCCAGATCCTAGTGTTAACTTGCCGGAAAAAAGAGAAAAATCTCAGATCTTCTATACTAATCTTCTAAAACCCTATTATAAGAGAGGGAAACCAAAAAATTCATTAAATGAAAGGTACAGTCACGAAATAAAGGAATCAGATTTAAATAGTCCTTATTCCGTGTCTGAACTCGGTGTGTTCAATTTTAAGGAAATAGTGCAGGAAGGCGAATTAACGGAAAAATATTCTCTCGAACAATCTGAAACGCAACGAAAAAAATTCATGAAATATTGGAAATTATTTTCGAACGAACCAGGTCGTACGGATATGATAGGTCAGAATATAGAGTCAGTTAGTTCGAAACTTTATCGCACTTCACCGCATCAATTTATGATTTTAATTATTGACAATAAAAGGATGCTGGACCTTAAAAGTATAGAAATCGGGAAAAGCGATTATGTATCTTCGTTTAGAGTAGTGAAAAGAAAGCTTCGGAAGAAAAAAACTCCGGATTACTCAAGGGAATTCATTTTAAAAAACAAACGCCGTAGATAAGGGAATAGAGAAGAAGGAAGAACCTACTACTTTGTGTAGGAAACTTTTGAAAACCGGAAAGAAATTCGGTACTAAAGAAAAAGGATGTGCGGGAATAATTTTCGCTATTAAAAGGCTGAAACTTCACTCAGATGGTCAGCACTTTAAAACAGGGACGGATCATAATCCTTTTGTCCGGTTGCAATTGAACCCTAGGGAATACCAACGTCGCATGAGGTTATCGTTAATCCTTTTACTTTTCAAAGGAAAGGAGATAAAACATGTAGACGGTCTCAATCATGTTTAAAGAGAAACTTAGAGTTTTATTTGTATTTTTTTCCCTTGTTTTCTTATTTTATTTATTTATTCATTTATTTTTCTCGTGTGTAAAAAAAAAAAAAAAAAAAAAAGTTTATCATGTTAAAACTTATTTAGGGTAAAATTAACTGTAGAATTTCTTTGATTTATCAGTGAAGTAATTGTATTTAGTTATTATTGTAAATTTACTGTTTTGAATGAACTGTAGAAGTAAGGTTCTTAAAATTAACATTAATCAAATGGGTATTAGAGGAAGTTATTTTGTTGCCTCTGGACCCAAAGTGAATATTGTAGGAGTAACCTTGTATGAATCCATACCAATTTCGATTCTCTGCAAAATTTGCATATAATCGTCTTAAGGGGGGCGAGCTGTGATGTTTCGAACCACACAAACAGAGTAGACAGAAAGTCTACGATTTTGACACTATTGAACAAAGGAGAGCCGCCCTGTTTACGCCCCTGACGGGTGTTGAACCTCCCGGAGAAATGTTGTAAGAAGAATTGCAGACGACGGATTTCTCCGCCCTGGCGCCACAAGTTGCCAAATGAGAGATGAACGGGTCACCTCCATCTAGATACTATTGGAGACCTAAAGGACAATTTCACTCCCCTCCAAAAACCGAGTCTTCTTGGGAAGAGAGAGAAGACAGTGAAATTAATTAAAGGTGTACGAGCTGAGGCTCGGAGCTTTCTTCAATATCAGAGACTTTGCCTTGTAAGGCAGGCGAAATTTATTTGTGCAAAAGTACTTGTTCTGAACTTTACTATTGTATGGACTCCATCACCTATCTTTAATGTTGAACCCATATTTAATCTAGACGACTATTTAGTTTATTTTAAAAATAAATAATTGTAATCTTTTAAAGTTGTGATAGTCTCAGTGTCACGCTACTTATCGGAGACGTCACAATATGTACAGTTACAAGAGGAAAGAATAAACAAACAGCGCAATCAATTGGCTTTCTATAAAACTCTTTGAGCATTGTCATTATTACTATACCAACATCCCCCCCCCCTGCGAAAAGGGTTTTATCATAGCCTCCTAAACTAGATGCCAGCTGGGAACGGTGGCGTGTTCCTGTTATCCAAGCCAGAGGAAGCTTGGGCTGCAGGATGGATTGGGTTCGGTCCTCGGAGCCATTATTGAAAGAAACTAGATGCCTTCCGCGTGGCTCTTAAACTTGGCTACAGTTTAAGCGGTAGACAGCGCCACCTGGTACAGATTGCGTGCATTTTTTATTCAACTGTCACCAATAATTTTAAGAAGTGATATATGATATATATAACCGACGTTTCTTCGATTTTATTCACTTTTTATGTATATCAAATCCCACTTTTAAAACATTTTGGTGGCTGTTGAATAAAAAAGTCGCAAAATCTGTACCAGATGGCGCTGTCTACCGCTTGAACTGTTGCCAAGTTTAAGAGCCACGCGTAAAGAATCTAGTTTAGGTTTTATATTTTGAATTATGAATTTTAAAATTTTGAATTTTTAGTTGTTTCATTCAGAACAAAAATTTCTTTAAGTTTACTTATTTTATCCTCACATAATTTAGAATTACTATTTGAAAAAAAATTGCTAAATCATCTACATAGACGCAAATTGCTAGAAAATTCGTTTCACCTTTACAAATAAATACATAATTATCAGACGCAAGAGGAGAGAAGCCAATCGCTCTTAGTTCCTGTTTAAGTTTAATGTGCCAATTTCGACCAGATTGTGGTAACCTATATGTACTACGTTTTAATTTACATACATTATTCTTAACCAAATTTATTTTCATAACCAGGAGGAATTTCCATATATACAGTCTCTTCAATTTTATCATACAAGTGTGCAGATTTTCCGTCAAAAAACCTTATAGATAAATTCAGATTAGAAGCGATTGCTATTAATAATCTAAATGATTAAATATTTGCTACCGGTGAATATGACTCTGAATAGTCCATTGTTTTATTTGATTGAAAGCTGCCGCTACTAATCTAGCTTTATAAATTTCTCATTATTAACCCTTTTAATCGAGTTAATCCATCTACTTTTAATTATTTTTTTCATTTTTTGGCCTTTCAACTATCTCGAAAACGTTGTGTTTGTTCATAGAATAAATATTCTTTTCCATAGCAATCTCCCATTTTTTACGATTTGTTTTATTTTTTATTTCCTCAAAAATCTTCGGTATAGACTTCCCGTCATGGTCATTTAAAGCCAAATTTGCTGACATTTTATTTTTTATTCCTTCACATCGTCGCAATTGGGATGGCGATTTAAAAGTAGATTCAGAATCATCCTCTTTTTCATTTTGTTCTGTTTGTTGTTCAGATGAAAAATCTGAACAATTATTATCAATGTTTTTAGGTGGGGTAGAAGTTTTGGTTTCTCGTTTTAATTCAGATTCATTAACACGTTGAACGCCACGCAAATTCTTAAAATCCGTTAAAATTCCATAATGATTCCTCCTGTAATAAATAAAAATTAAGCAAATTTTTAATAATTTTTCAATCATTAAATGTAATAATTTTAGTTTTATAACCTATTTTATATCCGCCACCTATGGTTGATGCGGCTTTATATCATATTTGACACTGTCATCCACCGGTGGCTGATAGGGCGCTCAAAGTTTTAATTTTTTATTGGTACTGCTTTTACTTTCGGGGTGAAACTTTCATTGAAATGTTTGAAGTATAACATATTCTGCACAATCCTAAAATTTCAAGATGATTCCTTCAGTATTTAGTTCCTTCAGTATTTCAGAGACTCCAACATCCTAATTAATATTCCGTAGTGTTGTTAGTCACGCCCTTTTTTACACACCAATAAATTTTTAGAGTAATAGTCTGCAAATTCAATTACGATTAAATAAGAAGAAAAATACTCTAAAATGATACTGGTGTGAAAAAAAAGGCGGGGCTAACAATACTACGGAATATTAATTAGTATGTTGGAATCTCTGTATTATATGACAAAATGCCTAGAATCTAGTATGGCTGGCATGGCGCTCAACGTGTTAAACTGTGTTAATTCTTTAATATCCCACAAATAAATTTCGGTTTCCCTTTTTAAGAATTTACTACCAATAAATCTACTTGATCAAATTTAACTGAGCTTTCTTCAATAATTTTCCTTTTATCGATATCATAAATTCTGTAAGCGCGCCTGTCTCTAGAACATCCAATAAATATACCTTGCTTAGCAGGAACGTCTAATCTTTTTCTGAAATTTTTAGGAATGTGATAGAAAGCTAAACAACCAAATGTTCTTGAATAAGTTAGTTTTGGTTTTCTACCTCTCTATATTTCGATAGGGATTTTTAGTTTACCTTTTCGCGGTGTGTTATTAGAAATGTGGGTACTACAATTTACGGCTTCCGTCCAAAATCTATGTGGTAATTTACTATCATATAACAAAGTTCTTGAGCGTTCTACAAGTACTATTACGCATTTTTCTGCAATACCGTTTCTTTCAGGGTTATATGGTACTGTTTTTTCATGTATTATGCCAGATTTTTCTAGAAAATTTTTAAATTCATTATTTTCAAATTCCAAACCGTTGTCGGTTCTCAAACGTTTAATTTTTTTATTCATCAAATTTTCATACCATTCTTTGAAAATAGTAAAAGCATCAAATGCTTCATGTTTACGTTTCCAAAAATAAGTGAAATACATACCAGAAAAATCATCGACTAATGTTAGAAAATACTTAGAATTTCCTAAAGACTTAACATTTATAGGTCCTGCTAAATCAGCTTATTTCTTTTTCTTTAATAACGTTTTCTTCATTTCTATAATTTTTTTCTGAGTACCACTATAATATCATAGCTTCCTAAACTAGATTCCTGTCGCGTAGGACGGAAACTTGGCTACAATTCAAGAGGTAGATAGCGCCACCTTGTACGGATTGCGCGACATTTTTATTCAACAGCCACCAAAAATTTTTAAAAGAAGGATTTTATATATATAAAGGGCGAGTAGAATCGAAGATACGTCAATTACATATATCATATATCACTTCTTAAAATTATTGGTGACAGTTGAATAAAAAAAGTCGCGCAATCTGCACAAGGTGGCGCTGTCTACCGCTTTAACTGTTGCCAAGTTTCCGAGCAACGTGACAGGCATCTAGTTTAGGAAGCTACGGTTCTTTTATCATGATTGTTTAAAGAAAACTCATTTCTATTCCTTAAATAGCAGTTTTTCAGATTCGTCTTCTTACAGATAAAACATTGTTTTTGTTCTCATTTTTAACATAGAATGCTTTTTCTCTTTTAGCACTTTGGTAATCATTAGAATTAAGGATTGTTCTCTCTCCTTCACGTAAAATCTCTAGTATTTCCTCTAAATCCTTTTCTCTTTGAGTCTTCAATATTTCTTTAATTGTCGAGAATTTTCCTCTAAGGACTCTCACAGTATAATAGACGATTTCTCTTTCTGCAATTTCCAGACTTAATGAAGCACATTTCGTTTTCAGTCCTCTTGCTTGAGCAATATAATCTGTTACGGTTTCTTCTGGTTAAATTTCAATATTCTTTATTTCATTACTTGCATCGATATTCCGATGTTCCAGTTTTCCGGTAAATGTTAATTCTATCTTCTCCCATAAATTCTTTGCGTTTTCTTCGTCTGCGAATGAGGAATTTTCACACATGGGGGATTTGAACAAAATCCTTTTTTCTGGTAGTTTTAGGCCCATAAATTTCAAAAAGTTTATTAAAAATGCAAAAAAAGTTCTCATTAATTAAAAAAATTACTTTAAAATTAACCAAAAATCACGTGACTTCAAAACGCTGCCTGACGTCACACTTTATGATGCTTCAATGTTTACATTTTGTTAACCTGGTTAGTAAGCAGCAATTCGTTTTAACTTTCGTAATTATCAATTGTTTATGTGATTTCTGAGCATTTCTTTTTCATCTTATAATCATTTAATATCATTATCACCATTTTCTATTATCATTATTTTCAACTGTTTTCTTTTCATGGCGGTTGTCCAATGTTTTCGTTTAATAGGATCTTGTGAAACGCTAAAGAATAACTTTTGAGAAGCAATAGCCGTTGTATTAGTACAAAATGGTACAGTCGGGAAAAAAGAAAAACGCAACACCCGCCGTAATTTCGTTATTAATTGACGCAGGAACTTCTAAGAGACATAATTCAACAGGAAATTAAATGCACTTTCTGAAAATGTAGTCAAATTTTGAATTAGGGGTCATCTACATATTGAAATGAGCACCAACTTGGTGCGCGTTTTAATATGTAGACGACCCCCAATTCAAAATTTCAGTTCATTTTGTGAAACTGCTCACAATTTCCCGTCGAATGATACAAATTACATTTTTCTACATCGATTAGCAACGAAGTTACGTTGCGTGTTGCGGGTTTTTTTTTTCCCTGACTGTACAATACAATATTTATACTACGATTTTTTATATCCGTCATCATATACAAAACCTCTTTCACCGACTCAAAAAGCAAAGCAAAGCACGAAATCGAATGTAAACAACGATTACTTCCGTTTGTTGTCATAAAAGTGACGTCACGATATATTATACTGTGTTTTCTCGATAGAGTAAATAGTGCGATGTTAAAATTGTTATAAATCAGTCATTAAATTTCAAATAAAGAAAATGTATGTATTTATGTTCTTACCTTTTCATTTTCTATTATATAAGAATAAAATCAGAAAACGTGCAAATTGTCTATTGAAGGCTCTGTTCGTCGGATAACGAAAGTAGGATGTAGGAAACCGCTTCAACGTTTTTAGTTTCCCATCCAGTCAGTTCTTTATCTTTTAAATCACATACTTCTTTGCTTACGGCATCATAAAATATTTAATTGTTAGAAGAGCTTTTAATTTTAATGGCCACGTAATGGCAATGGTACTGAAGGGATTAATTTATCCACTTTTTATTTTTTAATTGAAGATCTACTTTCACTCATCCATTTTTAGTTTCAATTACCGGAAACGCGGTGTCATTTCGCTTTTCGCCGCCGCTGATCGAACGCAACCACCGCAAAGAAAGAAAGAAAGAAACAGAAAGAAAGAAAGAAAAAGAAGAAAAAGATAAAATAAAAAGAAGAAGAAGAAAACTGATTTACTACAAATATTGCTGTGCAGTGACGATGAAATTTGACAGGGAATGTTATGGTGTGTACCCCGTGATTCATATTAAGCAATTAGCATCATTCTTGACTTCAGCACGATAGCAGAATTTTCACTTCTAGAACAGAAGATTAAAAAATTTAATCCTCATATGCATAAAACTGAAATGTGCGTTGATATGAATTGAACATATGTAATGGGGAACGTTCGAAACAATAGTCACTGCAACTATACACGAACATGCTAATACTTCTAATTTATTTAAGAGTATTGTTAGCACCCAATATTTCTTCACGCCACAATTTTTGTACAATTATTTTCTCCAATAATAAATTTTGATTAAATAAGAATAA
Organism: Salticus scenicus; assembly: GCA_963930645.1. Taxonomy (NCBI): domain Eukaryota; kingdom Metazoa; phylum Arthropoda; class Arachnida; order Araneae; family Salticidae; genus Salticus; species Salticus scenicus. The sequence goes on along the minus strand of OZ005653.1, from coordinate 237,376,039 downwards.
AATTTCTTAAAAAAAAAAAAAAAAACAGTCGGGTATTGACAATATTCTTATAAAGTTCTGTAACGTTTTTCACAGATTGCATAAAGCAAAAGTTTTTACTAAAATAAAGTGATCTTTAGAACGCCTAAATGTGGACACAGGGATTCCACGAACTGTAAATTTTTACTGATTCCTCCACTAGATTTTTTTTACAGTAAGTTTCAATCATATAAAAATTACTGTATGAAAGTTCTGGTGGGAGTGCAGGGAAAGAAAGGCAGGTTCATGGCAGTAATGCGGCAGTTATGTTTTTTGTTGTAGGGTTTTGAAATTGTGTTTGGGTTCTTTTGTTTTTTTTTAGGAGACGTGTAGTACAGCAAAATTTAGTAAAATTACAGGAAATTGAAGTAAAAGGAAATTTATTTTACAGCAAAGTGCATAACTATCAACATAATAATTAATATTAATTAAGTGGTATTCTTAGTACACGCCCCTTTTTCCACACCATTTTATTTTTAGAGTAATTCTCTCCAAATGTAATTACGATGAAATAAGAAGTAAAAGATTCTAAAAAAAATATGTTTCAAAAAAGAAAAAAAAAAAAAAAAAAAAAGAGCGGCTCTTAACAATACTGCGAAATATTAATGAAGATGTTGGCAGGTATGACTGTATAAAAATACACCTCAATGTGTTAACACCGCGGAAAATGTAATAAAAATTGCGTTTCTGAGAAAGGGGAGAATACAATTGAGCAAAAGAAATTTGTTTTACATTAAAAAGGAATTTATATGCTTTTTTTTTAAGTCCAAAAAGTAAAAAATATCGCAAAAGTTTTCAATACTGTGCTATTTACAGAATATGTCTTTATACAGAGGTGACAATTTATTATTAAATAAAATAAAATATCATACCACTATTTGAGAATAATAATCGTTGTTTTCTATAATACAGCCAACATTCTAATATTCCGTAACATTGTTAGTATGTGTTCCTTTTCTACACCACTATATTTTTAGATTAGATTTCTCTAAATGTGATTCCGAATTAATAAGAAGAAAAATGCTCTCCAAAAATACTGGTACTGATGTAGGCGTCAATATTTTAACACTTTTGCGGCCATTGACGTAGATTCACGGCATTTGAAAATCTGTAACTGCGTCAGTGGGCGTTTCTTTTGCAATTTGTACGTCATTTATTTCTTAAAAATATACATAATATTCGTATTTGTACTACCATATACTATGGATATAAATACTTTGTTAGAAAGTGTATAATTATAATGTACATCCATTTGTAATATGAATCTGAATATAGAAAATTTTCTTCTTAAATATTGTAACTTGGGAGAATAACGCCCACAGACACACCTTAATGTGAAAAAGACAAAAATATGCGGTCGCGAAAGTGTTAATTTATTCCAGAGTATTTTTAGCCCCGCCTTTATTTCGTACTACTTTATTTATAGAAAAAAATTCACCAATATATAACTTTGATAAAATGAGAAAAATTTATCCATAAAAAGTAAATACTCCGGAATAAATTAAAATGTTGGCATCTATGAACTAACAATACTATGGAATATCAATTACTATGTTACGAGGTGTGCTTAAAAAATCGCAAATACAAATTACAAGAAACACCTAAAATTTCCAGTATTAGGATAAAAACAATTCGTAATAAATCGGTACTTATATTTATAAAGGATGGTTACAGACGCTTTTTTCATTCCCTGATTCTTCCACCAGTATATACGTATGTATACATACAAATGATAAATTTTACTTGATTAATCGTCTAAACTTACTATTAAAATGTCCGGAAAAAAATACTGGTGGACAAATCGGGTAAAAAATGTAGTCTTTCACCACCCTGTTATGGCATAAGCATATATATTTTTGCCCATATCTCTAAATCTAATCAAAATTATGAAAATTTCGATCTATATTACAGGGCTCGTACGAGCGTCAATTTTTCTCTGAGTTTCATACCAGTATTCTAAAACAATGAAATTCAACTTAATCAGACTTATTTTATAACAAAAATCGTTCTAAAAAAATACTGGTATAAGACTCAGGGGGAAAAAAAAGGCCCGTATGAAGCCTGTATTATATACTTTTAAGTTGGGTTCTGGAGTACACCATGCACACAGCTATACACATGTACACGGCTGGATTCACGTGTGTCTGAAACGTTAAAGATATTTCAAAATTTTCGATTATTGAGGGTTAGAGACAAAAGTCGTATTATATAGATTCCACACGTTCTAAATTTAAAAATATGTGTAGGTAGAACTTTGAGAAACTTATTAAATATTTCAGGTTTCCTTTTCTTATAACCAACTTTTATGCAGTCAGCATAATTTGACTTATTATTATTATTATTATTATTTTACTTATTAATTATACAAAAAAATAATAATATAGATATTATTATTATTATTATTATTATTATTTAGCTAATATTTTATTTTCCAAAATATTTTGTTTTAATTTTAATAATATTAAAATTAGACAATCTGATATTCATCGAAAACAGTTATCTGTTACAATATTTTTTTTTAACATTCTTAGTGAATACTCCTTATTTGAAAGATTGTATGTTTTACAAAAGTTTAAAAAAACAATGCCCTTTTGTCTTGTAAATAATGAATCGATCTTACAAAGGATGGGAGTTAAAGAAAACCTATTCCAGCGAAGCTAATTACAGAGAAAGAAAACAATTTTGCTAATGAAGCTGTCTTTGAAAAGCATTATCGCATTGTTTTATTTCCAGTGGTGTTTCAGTCGATAGAGCCAATAATGAACTCTTGGTGAAAGAAAGCACTCCAATTATGTTTTTTTTTTTTTTTTTTTTTTTTTAAAGCATTCATGCATAGTAATCATAGAAATATATCGCAAAATATTATAGAATAATGTACTGTTTATATACACATGCAAAGACAGATGGATTTACAGATAGAATATGTGTGTATGAAATAAAAATCCCTTATCAAGTCTTTTCATATTAAATTATTCTCACATAATTATTTCAAATCGAAATTACTATTTCCGAAGCGGTGCGAAGTTACTATTTACTAAATATAAGTTTCATACCACTATTCCAGAGGTGCCAATACTTTAATTTATTCGGAAGCGTTTTTAGCCACGCCTTTATTTCATACCACTTTCTTTTAAAGAGAATTTTTTTCTTAATTTATCGTAGTTTTATAATGGAGAAAAATATTCTATAAATAAAGTGGTACGATTTAAAGGTGGGGATAAAAATGTTCCGGAATAAATTAAAATGTTGGCAACTATGCTAATCAGGAATAGCAAATCTTGTATTATTTAATCACAGATCATTATTATAAAAAAATACTTAAAAAAAACCTAGTATGAGGATTACGTATTTTTTATTAGGCCTCTTTCTACGCAGAAGTTTCCGTGCCTTCCGTTTATTAATTAATATTAAGTAATAAACTAATTTATTTAAAACTTGTTTTACCATCACTGCCTGCACTTGTCTTTACGTTACGCACACACACACATACGCATCATATTTATAAATATTTTCAACATTTAAATCCGATTTATCACCAACATACTTTTACAAAAATCTATTTTGAAATTTTTCTTTTGATTAATTATAGAGAAACTTCTTGAAGAAATTTTCTGATATAAAGATTCCCACCGAAAATCTTGAGACTTCACAACTATGATATACATATAATATGATTACATATACAGAGCTGCCAACATTTTCAACTTTTAAATCAGAATTGACACCAGTATTTTTAAATGGAATATGTTATATATATTATTATTACGGAAGACAGCTGTAAAAAATTTCCGGTTTGAAGTCTCCCTTGAAAAACGGGAGACTTGGCACCTATGCACATAAAATAAGTTACCATAAATTGATTTTAGTATCCCTTTCAGCAGTGCTGCCAGATTGAGGGAAATTTCCCTCAAAGTGGGCAATTTTGATGCGATTTTAGATATTGAGAGAAAAGGGGATTTTTTTCTCAAAAAGGGAAATTTTACTTCGTCAGTTTTTAAAGCATTTTTTGTTAAGATTTTTTTCTTCTAGCTCAAACTGTCCGAATTAATTCTATATATGCGGAGAACTTAAAAGCTAATCAGTGCAATTTTTTCATTTTTTTTTTTTTTTTTGTAATAATAATCTAAAATATTCTAAAAATATACTATATGTATATATTGATTTAGTTGTATTCGTCCAAGTCATTGAAAGCATTCCCTGATTTTCTCAGAAATACGCGCGAACGCGAATATTGACTAGGATTCCTTACAAAGATACTTATGAAGGGCGTTTTACTTTCCCCAGGCCTAGGTCCAACGCATAGGGCTTTTAGCCATCTCTTAATTGAATAACATACATTTTTAATATTGAACTTTAGTAATATTTTGCTGTCATTTTTTTAGATTGAATAACATGAAGTTTACTATTAAAAAAGAATGGTATTTAATTAATAGGCCGCTAGACGCCCTGAAATTGTGGATAATTTACCTTAACCCTTACACAATACAATATTCAGTGCTGGTTATTTTACCCTGAATGGCTTCAAAGTCTAGCATGTTGAACAATTGAGGGAAATTGTTTGCCAAAAGGGGAATTTTCTAGTGAAATGTGGGAAATGTTAAAATTTCGATGTGGCTGCACTGCCTTTCAGTCGGAGTGTTCCCGCTGATGGAACACCTAGTTTTAATTCTCAAGTGCAAAAACTCATTCCAGAAATTTTTTAGCAAAAATTTACACTTATAACATAGCCGAAAAGGCCCCTTTTTAACGTGAAAATTTAAAATTTCTTTTATTTAAATTATGTTCGTAAATTCCGGTGGCAGTGTAATTTAAATCAACCGAATTACCCTGCTCCGCAAAGGGTTAAAATACTCCGGAATAAATTGAAATGTTTCCATCTATGCAACTTTTGCTAGTTTTTGTAGTCGATAATGTTTACTTACAAAGTGTTTTATTTATTAAATTAAATATTATTTGAATTTAATAAGGTTAACTTATAGAGGTTTCAAACCAAAATTTTCTCAAAAAAGAACAATGCTTTTTTTTTTTTTTTTTTTTTTAATATTTATGATCAGCTATGTGTCTAAAAGCCATTTTTAAAATTAGTTTAGTAATTTTTAAAATAAATTAAGTAGTGAACGTTAAAGGGTTATACTTCTCTCTCTATATCATACGTAAATATTTATAATTTCTTCTCTTATTTTTTGTTTACTTTATAGCAGTTAATTACTACAATTAAACCTTTAATTTTTCAATGGATCATAAAAATTGCATAGACACTTAATTAAATACCGGAAGTAAAGACCTCTGTTCTAGGTATTCCATCAATGCTAAAATCAGTTCAGTCAGTTCCAGTTCCATGTAATATGACTGATTATACGATCATAGCTGCCAATATTTGAATTTATTCCGGAGTACTTTTAACCCCGCTTTTATTTCGCACCACTTTATTTATAGAAAAATTTTCTTCAGTACATAATTTCGATAAAATAAGATAAAATTAATTTAAAAAAATAAGTGGTAAGAAATGGAGGCGTGGCTAAAATTACTCCGGAATAAATTAAAATATTGGCAGCTATAAGTAAAGTCTCGTTCTCGTACAACGCGAGTGCACGTTTACTCCATAAATAATACAATTTTACTTGTTAACACCACTAATTTTATATGAAAGCAACTGCTTTATACTAAAACGAAATCGAGTGTATGAACCAATAGATCGGTACTCTAAAAATTTAGTAGTGTTTTAAAAAATAAAACTGTTTAATTTATTTGTCATCTTTTCCACCGCGTTATAAGAGACTATACTGTATGTAATCAGTCATAGTTGTCAATACTTTAATTTATTCCGGAGTATTTTTAGTCCCGCGTCTGTTTCAGATCAAATTTTTTTAGAAAAATTTTCTCCAATATATAAACTACAATAAAGTAAGAAAACTTCACATAAAAAAATTGGTACCGAATGAAGGCTGAGTTAAAAATGCTCCGGCGTAAATTAAAATGTTGGGAACTCTGATATATCTATCTATATATATATATATGTATACTAAGGAACAAAAGAAAAAAAAAATAAGAGCCGCACTGCGGAAATATTGACTTAGATATTTTTTTGTTTGTAATAACATCGAAACTAATTGTTGAAGCAAATAAAACTGTCATGTTTGTATAATACCATAGAAATGAAATTTTACCTATGTAGTACAGTCGGGGAAAAAAAAAAAAAAGAACTCAACACTCGATGTAATTTTGTTGCTAATCAATGCACAAAAACGTAACAGGTATCATTCGACTTGGAATTATGAGTACTTATAGAAAATGAAGTGAAAATTTGAATTGTGGGCCGTGTACATATTAAAACGGGCACCAACATTGATTTTTTCAAACGTAATACCCTATTTTTATTTTATATTTTAATTCATAGGGTCGCGACTATGCGAAAAAATACACTCATATTTGAGAAAATTGGAACACCATGATGGAATTACACAAACGTAATCAAACTTACAGGGAATGTAAAGGGAGGTAAGGCATGCAAATGATTAGAATTACAAAGCGATTGCGCATGCGTGGAACGAGAACCGACTCCTTATACGTCGCTTGCTCCAGGTATATAAAGGACTGTAAAGGCGCGTTGAAATCTTTTATCGTCCTCTGTCTGCGGGAAAAAGTTCATTGGCGGTCAATATACTCGTCAAAAGCGGAGGGTGCCATACCAACAACAAGCGGAGTTCATATGAGGCCTCATCGTTGGTATGCAAGAGGGTGGATTTTCGTATCGAGGAATCGCAGCCCACAAGCAGTGTAATGCCACAACAGTGATGCGTCTTTGTAAGAAATTGACAGAGGAGAATCAAACAAGCCGAAAACCTGGCAGTAGGGCACGCAATAGAACAACGGGACAAGACGACAGACACCTGATCCGCATGGTTGTGACGGGCCGTACAGCGTCCTCTCATGTGTTACCACAGTATTGGAGCACGGCTGCAGGTGTTTTGTCGGTGTGGCACGGCTGCAGGTGTTTTGTCCACGGTTCGTCGCCGTTTGCTTCAACATGATCTGCGTGCAAGGGTTCCTCTACGCAGGATTCCCCTCTCACCGAATCACAGACGCCTCCGACTTCAATTGGCTCAGCAACACAGCACTGGCATGCCCAGTGGCAACACATTCATTTATCCGATGAATCTCGCTACAATTTGCAGTACAATAATGGAAGAGTACGCGTCAGACGTTACAGGGGGAACGTCTGCTCCCACAGTGGGTTATCCAGCGTCATACTGCACAAACGCCTTGCATCATGGTGTGGGGAGCTATTGTGTATAATTGTCGATCGCATCTAGTACACATTGCGGGCAACCTCAACAGTGATCGCTATATAAGGAGAGGTCCTTCCCATTTTTAGACGCATTCCGGGTGCTATATTTCAGCAGGGTAATGCCCGTGCACGTGTTTCTCAGACTGCACAAGCCTTCTTCAGTGCACAACAGGTTTTGCTTCTTCTATGGTCTGCTTATTCCCCTGACATGTCGCCCATCGAGTATGTCTGGGATTTCATTTGTCGGCGACTCGCTCGAACAACTGGTAGGGCGCACAGAAAGATTGGCTTTAAGTTGAAGCCATCCGGAATGCCATTCCCCAGTATTAAATTCGGAATCTGTATGATTCAATGCCACGACGTGTGCAGGCTCTCGTCGCTCAGTGGGGCGGACACAAAAAGTACTGACTTCAGACGTTCTTTTTGTTTTTCGTCTTGTACATTTGATGGTTTATTTGTACTACTATCAGTAATATGTGGAAACAATTTCATTAATTTCTGACAATTGTATGATGTTGCAATTTTTACAAACATGAGTGTATATTGGTTGTACATTTTACTTATTTTTTTATAGAGTTATAAGCGTTCAAAATTTGAAGGTGGTAATGTTAAATTTATATTTCAAACTTTTATTAATATCTTCACAAAAAATAATTTGATTGATATATTTCTTTTTCTCATTTTTACGAGATACAGTGAAGAAACCCAAACATAATCCATTATGATTAATTTTTACATAAAATGAATCCTAATGCTGAAAAATATGGGTCTGCAAATTTGTACCTCATTGCAGTAATTAGTTTTCAAAATATAAATAAAATATTTCTTTTAAAGAAGCTCTTACAAAGTTTTGCGTGAGATAACGAAGAAAATCTTTAAAAATAACAGAGAAAATTAAACAAAATATTTTTAAATTTATTTACCGGTCAAACTGTTTGACAACAACGTCAAAAGCGAAGAAATGAAACAAAAAGGATGATTTTTAGACATTAATGTTAACAAACGAATTCTTGTTTTCTAAAGAGAACAAGCCCCGCTTTTCATCGTTCTTCTAAAACAAAAGAATATATAATAGAAAAAAAAAAAAGAAAAAGAAAAAGTGACTATGCATATTCGTATTAAACCACTTATTTTACTTTGGCAAAAATATACACAAGGGGAATTTGCCTCATCGATTACTGTTGATAAATTTTGAATCCTTTAACCCTTTAACGTTCACTACTTAATTTATTTTAAAAATTACTAAACTAATTTCAAAAATGGCTTTTAGACACATAGCTGATCATAAATATTTAAGAAATAAAAAATTAGCATTGTTCCTTTTCGAGAAATTTTCGGTTTGAAACATCTGTAAGCAAACCTTATTAAATTCAAATAATATTTAATTTAATAAATAAATCAATTTATCAGTAAACATTATCGACAACAAAAACTCGTAAAAGTTGCATAGATCCCAACCTTTCAATTTATTCCGGAGTATTTTAACCCTTTGCGGTGCAAGGTAATTCGGTTAATTTAAATTACACTGCCACCGGAATTTACGAACATAATTAAAATAGAAGAAATTTTAAATTTTCTCCTTAAAGAAAGGGCCATTTCTGCTATGTTATAAGTGCAAATTTTTGCTAAAAAATTTCCGGGATAGGTTTTGCGCTTAAGAATTAAAATTAGGTGTTCCATCAGCGGGAACACTGCTACTGAAAGGGTTAAACGAACATTGGAAGGAAAAAAATCCACCAAATAGACGGAGCTTATTGTTTAAAACAGAGAAGTAGGTGGAAAGTATAATTTGTCAATTTAAAAAAATCGAATGGTATCGGAGTGCAATGTAGACTTGTTAAATCGCTTCTCAACTACCGTCATAGTCAAAAGGCTAATCATTTATTTCATATATTGTTTTAATTTTTTCTATTTATTTATTTATTTGTTTTCTGTGGGGGGGGGGGGAGGGAGGGTGATTATTATTTTAAGGATACTTTAGTATTTAGAAATTACTTTTATAAATACATTTTCATTAGGAAACTTTATTTTCATAGAAATTATAAAACAAAACGAACAGTTTTCAAAGACTTAAACTGAGCAAAACTGGTCATTACGATTAAAATTATTTAATGTTTATTTCATGACACCTTACAATAATTTATCGGAAAAGATTTAGTTTATGCATCGTTATGTAGGTCAAACTGTAAAAGGGGAAATAAGGCACTTCATAAGGCATACTGTATAAGGCATAAGAACCCATGTACGCAAATGTCGCCAAATCTTCGACGCTAGATGGCATACTGCATAAGGCATAGGGAACTGCATAAGAACCCATGTACGCTAATATCGCCAAATCTTCGACGCTAGATGGCATACTGCATAAGGCATAGGGAACTGCATAAGAACCCATGTACGCTAATGTCGCCAAATCTTCGACGCTAGATGGCAGAAGCAGCGTGCCAAATTTTCTTGGAAAGCTATACCCTGACTTTAGACGCTTTTCAAGATTTTGCGTTGAACTGACAGTTCAAGTTAATTGTCAATACCGCCGTAATATTTTTTTTTATAAATTAGACCTTTTATATATCAAGTGATATGCGTTTACACACACTACATGTCGATCTTGAAAAATTGCAGTTTAAAAATTGTCAAAAATGATGCACATTAATGACTGCACTTCTATCAACTGAAATACACTAAAATTTAGTTAACGTGGTGTTTCAGAATAGACATATTACATTTCAAGTTTTTTGTGATTTCATTTCATGGTAGCTGATATACCGGAAGTAATAAATGTATAGGACCGGTTATATGCATCGAGTAATACACCTCGGACCAAAAGCAAAATAAAACTTCTTGAATGTTTTTAGAAAAAATTTTAGATAATGCTAATTTTACAGTTTTTAATGAGGTTGTTTTTTATTAGATAATGCATCTACTGGGTTAAAGCAAATCAATTTAAAATATATTTCTTAACAGTGAATGACTGAAAAAATAATACTCAATGAAAACATCGTGTACATGACTTTCCTGCCACACAATTTAAATATATTGCTTTATTTTCAAACATAAAGTCATTTTTTAAAGATTAATAGGTTAAATACAACTCGAAAGTACGTACATCATAACAACCGTTGCCAATCGTTCCGTATTGTGAATACCGGCATTTTTTTTTTTTTTTTTTTTTTTTTTACAGTAGCCATTTTTAGTATGCTTTTATATAATTTTTCTATGATTATAAAGGATAAAATTTTCAATAAAAAATATGCAAAATATATAAAAAATATCCAAAATATGCAACTGGTTGCAATTATGCCTTCAAAATGACGAAAAGAATATTTTTAACCCTTTAAAAGCAAGGGCGTATATATACGTTTTTCGGAAGTACGATCCTTTGTATTATACTGCTACCAGTAAAACAACTGACACGGTTTGACAGTGCAATAAAATAAAATTGAAAGTGATCTTAACAATGTTTTTGAAAGATTTACTTCTTTCAGAGTTAAAAAAGAAGGGTGGCACTTTGAAACGAATCTCGTAAATTTTCCTCGACAGATAAGAGGTTAATATAACTAATTTAACAAATAAATAAGTAATATAATTTTACAGTTAAACACATTTAAAAGGTAGAATGCTATCTTGTCTTGTTAGTATCAAAATTACCGTAGAACGATAACCCCACATGCTCAATGTTGTCATTTCAGATAAGGCTAAGATTTTTACGGTTAAGCGCACATCAAACAATCAAATCCGGCTGCCACTTTGATATAAAATAACTTCACCTCGCAACGAAACCCAAACACACTGCGACGTATGTACAGTCAGCCAAAAACAACCCCCCCCCCCCCACACACACACCTATTTTCGCCGTAAATTATCGTAGAAACATGCGACTAGTACCGATCAGTTTGTAATAACGTCTATTTTATAATGTTATAGTTAGATTTTACTTAGGGGGTCGCGTACATATTGAAACTGACATCAACTTCATTTTTTTCAATGGTAACCCCCCTTTTTTATAATTTATTTGAATTCTTTGGATCAAATCATCACGGAAAATGGTATAGTTTATATATTTCTCTCAATTTTTCATAGAGTTATAAGCTGTCAAAGTTTGCGGATGCTAATGTTAAATGAATGTGACAAACATTAAATCATATCTTCCGAAATAATTGTGATATTTGAATTCTGTTTTTTTTATTCGTTAGAATGAAGTCACCCAAACATATTCCATGCAAAATTTTGCTAAAAAAACATTTTTTGAATTATGAAAATTATTAATAAATTCATATTTGAAAAAATTATGAATTATGACCTATGTTAATTTTTGCACGAATAGAACGGGCATCATCAAAAACATGGGTTTCCAAATTTACAGCTCGTTCCTAACATTATTTTTTGAGTTACAGTGATATTTCACTTTTTATTCCTGTTAGGGGGTTGTCACTTGTTATAATCTGTATCCTCTGTAAGTAAATGTTTGTATATAATTTGAAGGAAAACTATTTTAATTTACCTTTATGTTATTTTTATTGTTTCCTAAGCAATATTTCAATGTTTATTATACAAATTGGCATGTTTTTGTAAAGTTATCACAATGTAGGCGAGGGATTGTGAAAGAATTTCAAAAGAAAAGAAGCCCCGCCTCTGATTCGCTGAAACACTATTTAAAAAAAAAGACTAATTTGCCTATTCCTATTTGACTCTATATGCGACGCTGGGATGCATAAATCAGGGTTGCCAAATTTAGCTTTTTTTTATTCAATAGTCACCAATAATTGTTATTTGTAACGTTTGACTAATCACTTCGAAGATTGATAGTGTGTTATGTATATCAAATGTTATGTCAAAAAATTATTGATGACTATTGAATGAAAAAAAGGCCAAATTTGGCAACCCTGGCATGAATCACAATGGTATTTACTAAATTGATTATTGAAGACAAAACTTAAATGATTTAATTACAAATATGCAAAATTATTTTGTTTTACATTATAAAGTTTTAGAAAATTTGTGAAAAGGCGTGGCTTACGGTACAAGAGAGGAATATATCCGATCCTAATATGTTAAGTCTTTCTTCATAAGTATTAAATATCTTTTTCTATTTTTTCGCTGCTGAAATTCTATTTTAACCCTGTTACACTTTTTTCCGCATTTCAATATTCAAGAGTACGTACACCTCTAGTTAAATATCATGTTTTAGAAAACACGGTACAGAGAAACTGATTGCATGAAACAGCAATTATGCATTCGACAATCGTTTTATTATTATTATTATGAATATTTAATAATTTTAAAAAGATTTTTACCATGAATTTTCTGTTTAAATTTTGTTGTGACATATTTGCATTTGGTTACTGTACCGTTTGTAAGCTTTGTCTTATTTAAAATTTATCCCATAATGTAACATAATAAAATATCAAATTTCTATTAAAAGTTTTTTAATACGGAATCAAATAGTGAAAAATTGCTTTTATTTTTATTTATTTTTATTTTTTTAAGTTTATAAGATCTATTATTGGAACATAGCTCAATAGTATTTATTTTCAATTTCATAATCACGAAATCAAAGTCACAGTTATTATGGAATACAAATTTAAAACAAAGGAATAGTCTTATTACTTTCAAATATATAGATATTGATCTTACAGAATCCTGAAATTTCATTTAAAAGACTTTAATCGTCTAAATTTAAAAATTCAAAATAAAATACATTACAATGAATTTTGAACATTTTGGTGCGGCAGATATTAAAAACTATATTTTAATGATGAGCTGAACCTGAGCTTAAGAGAGGGCGAATCCAGCTATTTAGCACAAGTGATATCACCTGATTAAAACCAGAATAAACAACATTTTAATTTATTCCGGGGTATTTTTAGCCCACTGTTATTCCTTTTATTTTTTTAAAAAGAAATTTAACTTACTTTAACATAGATTTTTACTTTTTACCGCTATCCACATGTGACCTTCAGCATTAGCATTTAAATGAGGAGTCATTCTCTTCTTCCAAAGCAAATTTTAAAACAACTTAAAATCATATATATTTGTGAAAATCCAAACAGATTTTTCTTACTAAGAAAGCCATTCCACATTGAAATACATGCGTAATCGGTCACTTATACGCCAGTTCACACCACAATATATTGGTAGGTAGGTAGGTTGGGTTTAATGTCGCACTAGTACTGCGCTATGGGTAATTTGCGACGGTCTGGGACGCACCCCTACGAGATGGTCCGGAGACACGCCATCGTAATTTTTATCGTTCACGGAGACGATCGCTTCCCTGCTTCTGTTCCCGTAGTTTATTGTTCAGATTTTTCATTTATTTATTTTTATTTTATTTATTTTATTTTATTACTAGCAGGCTACGCCCGCTTCGCTGGTCACTATTTTTAAATGAATCACATTAATTAATGAATTGTCAAAATTGCATTAATTTTTATCATGTGATAAAAAAAGAGAAAAAAAAAATTCTGATCGGGAAAATTGTCGCACCGGGTCCCCACTGCCTTCGGCAGCGTAGACCCTTGCGCTGCTCGCACGTATTCCTTCACCATCCTTATGACTTCTCAAAATTCCATGTTATTACTCATAAACTTTCATTCTTAAGAAAAGGAATTAAAAAATATATCATGTAGCATCGGGTAAAAACTCACACCGGAACTCCACTACTGTTCGATTTTCTACACCCACCGTCCACTTCGGTATCTGTGTTAAGAGTAGAATTTTAGAACATCCCATTAAGTAGTAGGATTTATTATTTTGCATATTAATTTGTTACACATTATAAATATAAAAGCAAAAGAATATCGTGGAGATTTATGTAAAAGTTTTTAATAATGTCATGAAAAAAATAATAAATAATTAAAAAAATAAATAGATAAAAATAAAAAAAATCGTTTTAATATTTTTAAAAAGTCTATTAAGTTAAAGAAAATGAAAGTACTGCAGTATCAGAACAAGCTTCCATTGTCTCTGTGAAACAGCCGTGGGAACCAGGTTGAGTGTCACAGTTTCAGATAATTATACGGCAGCTTAAGTTAAAATACTTGTGAATTTTCAAACAAATTTAAAACCATTTACCTTTTTTTTTTTTATTAATATTTTAATATCTATTCAAGCGATTTAATTTTCTTCGTATGATGTGCACTATTTGATGTTTAATCAATAGAAACCAATAAAAATCTTTTAATTCATAAACTAACTGAGAGAATTCTGTAAATTAGTCATTTTTTATTTTATAATTAGCATTTCTGAAAGTTTTTCCGGTGTGAAACTTAATAAATAATATATACTGGGTGGTAGATCATGATTTATATTTTCTAAATGTATAGACTGACCCCTAATACATTTTCACGTGTAACTCTATTTAGACTTGATTTAAAGTATGTAAATAGGTATGTTTTCCGAACCGTCTTGATCTCAGAAATCTGAATATGAAATCAAAAATAGGGGTTGCCACTGAACAAAATGAAGTTTATGCCAGTTTTAATATGTAGACGACCCCCTACGCAAAATGTAACTATACCGTTATAAACTAGACGTTATTACAAATCGATCGGTACCAGTCAAATGTTTCTACGACAATTTACGGCGAAATTAAGTGGGGGTGGCGTTTTTTTTTGGCTGACTGTACTAACAGTATTGCAATTTCGGACGGTTCAGCTACTGTAGCAACCTTCCGTAATTTAAAATGTGCCACACTCAAGAGGACATACAAGTGCGAGACGGGTGCGATTAGACAAATATTCACTTTTAGAAGCTGTAAAAAAAAGTGGCGTAGAAGCAATTTTATTTAGTTTAATTTATACTGTAAAATTTGCCTTTGCGTGCGTTTTCCTTTATAATAATTTTAATCAAATTCACAGTTTTAGACAGTTCTAAACTATCTAAAGCAGTGCTTTCGGTAGTTATCAATGTTCGAAACTGGTAAAGGAAAAATAATTATTCTTCATTACCAGTTTCGAAGATTGATAATGAAAAATATATTAGAAGGATTATTTAAAATATTTAACTATACATTTTTTTTATTATTATTCTTATATATTATTAATTTGATTTAATAGTGATACAGAAATAATCCACAATACTTATTCCGGGTATTTAGAAAAAAAAAAGAAAAAGGTAATAATTAGGAGAATTTCTATCAGTAAAATAATACAAAAACTAGTTAAGTAGTCGATAAATTGGAATCAAAGTATAATTGCGAAATTTTAATATGTATTAAGATTATTACTTTAAACGAGCTATTCTTTTAATCTGCTGTGCAATGCAATACGCAGTTGTAAACTTAAACATGAATTTTAGAATAAAGTTACCAACATATTGAAAAGGTTAAAATAAATAATTTTCCCTTTTTACGAGTATGTTTTGTACATATTAAAAGTATTTATATTATGCAGTGTGTTTATTTATTGAGCAAATAAATTCAGAGGGTAAAAGAAAAGTTTAATTGAAGCATAAATCAGCATAGTGTGCTTTATCCATATCTGCCAGCCAGTATTGCCAGATCTGGCAGCATTTTATTCAATACTCACAAATATTTTTTTATTGTAACGTTTGCGTAATAACTTCGAAAAGTGATAGTCTATTATGCAATATACATATCAAATATCACTTCTCGAAATTATTGGTATATATTGAATAAAAAAAATGTCAGAACTGGCAACAGTGCTACCAACATTTCTAATTTATTCTTTAAATTTATTAGTATCCGCCTTTTCTTTCTCGTCAGTTTCTTTAGGAAAGTACAGTGTTAGACGAATTATTACGGCTTAAAAAAGTACTGAATAAGATGACCTTGAACCTTAGACATGCAAAGAATATTTGAAATTCATATTTTCCACAATCGATTTAGTCACGAGTGCAATCAGGGGACCTACCACAAATTGAAGAAAAACACAATTATTTTGGATTTCCCTGTATCATAAAATTTTACAAATGACTTGTAACTTTAACACATAATTTCACATACTATGTTCAATATTTTCATGCTTTATTGGGGCAATCGCTCAATTTTTAGATAGATATAAATTTGTTTATTTTTTCAAAATTGTTAATTTTTTTGTTAAGTGTTTTGCGTATAACAAGAATGGATTTCAACAAAATTTTACAAAACATTCAGAAAACATGACAAACTATTAGAGAATTATTATTCCCAATCATAAAATGCACGCTTGGAATTTTCGCTGTGATACGGACATTTGTAGCAAATAATTTTTTTTTAACTGCGCATGCGCAAAAAATAGAAATTTTCTTATTATGTAGAGTGAAAACATGCTATATTAGGCAACTTAAATCAAAAGTTCATTTGATTAAAGTAAAAAATAAGAAAATTATCGAGAAAAGAATGAGTAAGATTTTAGATTTTTTTCGTAGTTTAAATTTCATGATTGTTTTTCACATGCCACGTATTTCATTAGGAGATAAAATTCTTTCACCCAAGTTGCAAAAGTCCTTATTTGTGAAAAACACGTATCTGTGAAAAACACACAAAAATCTTAATAAATAAATAAAGTATGTTTTGTTTATGTTCCAAACCCTTAAGAAGTGATGATGTAAGGATGAAAATGAATTTTAGACATAAGTGATCCAAAATATAAATTTTTCAATCTATGTAATACAAACAATTCTATCTTTCGTGCATACGCCGTAAGAAAGTAAATATATATATATTTACTACAAATACTCATTTCTCACCGAAAATTACACGTGTGCATTTTATATTTCAAAATTATGACTTTGCATACTTGCCACCATCCTAATTAATATTCCGTGGTGTTGTTAGTAGAGGTCTGCACGGGCTGGGTTTGGGCCGGATTTTTGAATTTGCTCTCTGGCCGGGCCGGGCTCGGGCTGAGTTTTTTTCTGTATATTCGGGCCAGGCCGGGCCGGGACTGAATGAAATTTTCTCCGGGCCGTGTCGGCCCGAATCTTTTTCTGGTTTCCTCGTTAATCAATGAAAAAGGAATATGATAAGATATTTCTTCAGTCATTTATTCATTTGTCATCTCTGCCACCGCATTATACGAGACTTTATTGTAAATAATTAAATATAGTTGTCAATAGTTTAATTTATTCCGGAGTATTTTTAGTCCCACCTCTATTTCAAACTACATTTTTTTAGAGTATTTTTCTCCAATATATAAACTACAATGAAGTAAGAAACATTTACTTAAAATAATTGGTACCGAATAAAGGCTGAGCTAAAAATGCTCCGGTGTAAATTAAAATTTAGGCAACTTTGATATATTTATCTATCCATCTATATATATGTATACTATATGTATACTATATGTATACAAAAGAAAAAAAAAGCCGCACTGCAGAAATATTGACTTATATCTTTTTTATTAACACTTTCCAACAAGGTTGAAAAGTGTTAATGACTTCGGTTTGTCTGTCTGTCTGTCCACGCTCTAACTCCCGTAAATAATTATGGAATTTCTTGAAACTGATATCTGTTATTCACGTTCACTATCGGATGTTCCCTATTGAAAATGGAGTTTATACCTCTACTGGTTTGTGTACAGGGACATTCGAAAGTATTTCAAAGCATTGTGTTCTATGAGAGGTATTTCTATAAACCATATTTTCATATCTTTACTATACATATATCTCGAAATTGAAATACGTTATTCAAGTTAATTATTGGATGTTTCCTGTAGAAAATAGAGTAAATATCATCACTGGTTTATGTACAGGGACTCTGAAAAGTATTCCAAAGCATTGTGTTCTATGAGAGATATTTCTGTAAATCAAATTTTAATAACTTTACTTTCTACGAAGTTTTATGAAATTGAAATATATTATTTGTGTGCACGAAAGAATGCTTTGCATAGCATGATTAGCATTATATTTACAGGGTGACACAAAAATATTCATTTATATTAAAAGCTAGAAATAAAAATTTGCTAAAATTGTGTTTTCGTTTACATTAAGCGTTTTTAACTCTTTCTGACATTTGTCAAGTGTGAATATGATTTCAATATGTGTATATGTCCGTCTGTCTGCCCGTGCTTTAACTCCCGTAAATATTTATGGAATTTTTTTAAACTGATATATGTTATTCAAGTTCAATATCGGGTGTTCCCTATTGAAAATGAAGTTTATACCTCTACTGGCTTGTGTACAGAGGCACCCAAAAATATTAGAAAGCTTTGTGTTCTATGAGAGGAGAACATATATTAACATGTATTAAACCATATTTTGATATCTTTACTGTATAGAAACATTAATGAAATTTTAATATGTTATTCAAGTTCCCTTTAGGATGTTTCCTATGCAAAATCGAGTACATTTCTAACTCTTTTGTGTACACGGGGATTTGAAAGTATTCCAAAGCATTGCGTTCTGTAAGAGTCATTTTAATAAACTAAATTTAAATAATTTTACTCTGCAGAAAGCTTAATGCAATTGAAATAAATCATTCGTATGCACAAAAGACTATCGTTTATATAATATAGTATGATTAGCATTATATTTACAGGGCCACAGAAAAATATTCAGTTACATTAAGAGCTATTAATAAAAATTTGCTAGAATTGCACTTTCGTTTGCATTTAGCGTTTTAACCTTTTACAGGCCAAATTTAGATCCAGGTATATTTTTCATTAGTTATTTGCATATTTTACGTTATAATACTTTTGTTAAGGGATTTTAATCATTTAAATGGAAAAAAATACATACATAAATATTAATTGCCATTAATAATAATTATTAATATTCTTAAATTATTAAGATTAATATTATAGATTATTAATATAATCTGATTAATATTATCAAGTTTGATGTCCTTTTTGATAATAAGAGCTGTTTAAAATAAACCAACTGATATTCAGAGTCATCGGATACTTTCAAATTTTTTATGCATTTTCTTATTTGTACTCTTTGGGAAGAAATATGAAAATGATCATTTTGGGGATTTTTTTTACAGTTACCAACTAATGATAGGAATGTTGCTTCTGTTTTAAAAAATCAAGTCATCTTTTAAGTATGTCCGCTAATTTTGGCAAGTCAATATTAGTGCAATTTAATGTTTTAAATAAGTTTTAATTTGATGTTCCCAATTGGGAACATTGGCCTGTAAAAGGTTAACACTTTCTTATATTTTTAGTGGGAATATGATTTCAATTTGTGTATCTGCCTGTCCGATTGTCTACCTTTCTATTTGTTTGTTTCCGGCTCCTAGCGTCGGTAAATATTTTTAGAATTTCTTAAAAATGATACAATCATGTTCACTATGGAATGTTCCGTATTTAAAATGACATTAATAGATCCTGTGCAACTAGTTTGTTTACAGAGACAAAAAAAAAATGTCAATGGATTAAGTTTTAATACAGAATTTTTTAAAAGTTATATTTAAAATCTTTCTATTGTAAAAACCATAAAAAAATTCACATGTATTTTTAATATTCTAAAATAATGTTTTGTATAGAATATGATATGATTAACTTTTTCAGATTAAAAGTTATTCGATACAAAAATTACGTACATTTGGAAAGTCTAATCAATGCGTGCTGCATGATTTTTCTTTCTTGTTTCTAATAACATCGAAACTAATCGTTGAAACAAATAAAACTGTCATATTTGCATACTGCCGAAGAAAGGAAATGTTACCTATGTACAGTTGGGGAAAAAAAAAAAAAGAACTCAACACTCGGTGCAATTTCGTTGATAATCAATGTACAAAAATGTAACAGGTATCATTCGAATAGGAATTATAAGTACTTTTAGAAAATGAAGTGAAAATTTGAATTGGGTTCGTGTACATATTAAAACGCGCACCAACATTGATTTTTTCAAACGTAATACCCTATTTTTATTTTATTTTTTAATTCATGGTGTCGCGACGATGCGAAAAAGTACACTCATGTTTGTGAAAATTGCAACACCATGAAGGGATTATGCAAATTGAAGCAAACTTACACGAAATGTAAAGTGAAATAAGGCACGCAAATGAGCATGCGTGGAACGAGAACCGACTCCTTATCATTCGCTTCTTCTAGGTATATAAAGAACTGTAAAGGCGTGTTGAAATCTGTTTATAGTCCTATGTCTGCGGTAAACGTTTCATTGGTGGTCAATATGCCTCGTGAAAAGCGGAGGGTGCCATACCAACGACTAACGAAGTTCCTAAGAGGCCGCATCATTGGAATGCGAGAGAGTGGATATCCATATCGAGAAATCGCAGCTCACAAGCAATGTAATGCCCCAACAGTGATGCGTCTTTGTAAGAAATGGACAAAGGAGAACCAAACAAGCCGAAAACCTGGCAGTGGGGCACGCAATAGAACAACGTCACGAGACGACAGACACCTCATACGCATGGTTGTGACGGACTGTACAGCGTCCTCTCGTGTGTTAGCACAATGTTGGAGCACGGCTACAGGTGTTTTGTTGTCTAGCTCCACGGTTTGCGCCGTTTGCTGCAGCATGATCTGCGTGCAAGGGTTCCTCTACGCAGGATTACCCTCTCGCTGAATCACAAACGGCTCCAACTTCAATTGGCTCAGCAACACAGCACTGGCATGCCCAGTAGCAACAAACTGTTTTCTCCGATGAATCTCGCTACAATTTGGAGTACAATGACGGAAGAGTATGCGTCAGACGTTACAGGGCGAATGTCTGCCCCCACAGTATGTTATCCAGCGTCATACTGCACAAACGCCTAGCATCGTGGCAAGGGGAGCTATTGTGTATAATTGTCGATCCCATCTAGTGCACATTGCAGGCAACCTCAACAGTGATCGCTATATAAGAGAAATTTTGGAGCCATAGGTCCTTCCCGTTCTTCGACGCATTCCGTGTGCTGTATTTCAGTAGGGTAATGCCCGTGCACATGTTTCTCAGACTCCACAAGTCTTCTACAGTGCGCTACAGGTTTCCTTCTTCCATGGTCTGCTTATTCCCCTGATATGTCACGCATCGAGCATGTCTGGTATTTCATTTGTCGGCGACTCGCTTGTGCAACTGGTAGGGCACACAGTAAGATTGAATTTTGGCTTCAAGTCGAAGCCATCTGGAATGCCATTCCCCAGTATTACATTCAGAATCTGTATGATTCAATGCCACGACGTGTACAGGCTCTCATTGCTCAGCGTGGCGGACACAAAAAGTACTAATTTCAGACGTTATTTTTGTTTTTTTCTCTTGTACATTTGATGGTTTATTTGTACTACTGTCAGTAATATGTAGAATAAATTTCAATTATTACTGACAATTCTATGATGTTGCAATTATAACAAACATGAGTGTATATTAGCATAGCTGCCAATATTTTAATTTATTCCGTTGTACTTTTAGTCCCGCCTTTATTTCGCACCACTTTATTTATAGAAAAATTGTCTCCAAATATATAACTTCGATAAGATAAGACAAAATTGCTTTTAAAAAATAAGTGGTACGAAATAATGGCGGAGCTAAAAATATTACGGAATAAATTAAAATATTGGCAGCTATATAATGGTTGTACATTTAACTTAATTTTTTATAGAGTTATAAGCGTTCAAAATTTGAAGGTGGTAATGTTAAATTTATATTTCAAACTTTTATAATTACCTTCACAAAAAATAATTTGATTGACATATTCTTTTTCTCTTTTTTACGAGATACAGTGAAGAAACCTAAACATAATCCATTATGACTTTTGATTCTGAAAAATATTTTTAATTATGAAAAATATTAATAAATTCATATTTAAAAAAATACTAATTATTACCTATATTAATTTTTACATAAAATGAATCCTAATGCTGAAAAAATATGGGTGTGGAAATTTGTAGCTTATTGTAGTTATTAGTTTGAGAGATATAAATAAAATATTTCTTTTAGAGAGGTTTTACGTAAGGTTTTAGAGAGGTTTACAAGGTTTTGCGTAAGATAACGAAGAAAATCTTTCAAAATAACAGAGAAAATTAAACAAAATATTTTTAATTTTTATTTACTGGTCATCTGTATGACAACAACGTCAAACGCAAAGAAAAGAAACAAAAAAGATGATTTTTAGACATTAATCATATCAAACGAATTCTTTTTTTCTATAGAGAAGAAGCCCAGCCTTTCATCGTTCTTCTAAAACAAATGAATATAGAAAAGAAAAAGAAAAAGTGACTATACATATTCGTATTAAACCACTTATTTTAAGTTGGCAAAAATATACACAAGTGGAATTTGCCTCATCGATTACTGGTGATACATTTTGAATCCTTTAAACGAACTTTAGAATGAAAAAATCCACTAAATAGACGGAGCTTACTGTTTAAAACAGAGAAATAGGTGGGAAGTAAAATTTGCCAATTAAAAAGAACGAAAGGTATTGGAGTGCGATGCAGACTTGTTAAATCGCTTCTCAACTACCGTCATAGAAAAAAGGCTAATCATTTATTTCAAATATAGCTTTCATTTTTCTATTTATTTATTTATTTGTTTTCTGTGTGTGTGTGTGTGGGGGGGGGAGGGAGGGTGATTATTATTTTAAGGATACTTTAATATTTATAAATTACTTTTATAAATACATTTTCATTAGGAAACTATATTTTCATAGAAATTGTAAAACAAAGCGAACAGTTTCAAAGACTTAAACTGAGCAAAACTGGTCATTACAATTAAAATTGTTTAATGTTTACTTCATGATACCTTACAATAATTTATCGAAAAAGATTTAGTTTATGCGTCGTTATGTAGGGTGTCCCTGAATTCATGGGCCAAACTTTAAGAGGAAATTGGGCACTTCATAAGGCATACTGCATAAGGCATAGGGAACTGCATAAGAACCCATGTACGCAAATGTCGCCAAATCTTCGACGCTAGATGGCAGAAGCAGCGTGCCAAATTTTTCTTGGAAATTATAACCTGACGCTTTAAAGAGACGCTTTTCAAGCTTTTACGTTGAACCGACAGTTCAAGTTAATTGTCAATACCACCGAAATAGTTTTTTATAAATTAGACCTTTTATATATCAACTGCATACTTGCCAATACTTCTTAATACTCAATATTATTCCTTATGATCCGAGAAATTTTTAGTACCCGCCTTTTTTTCCACACCAGTCATTTTTTAGAGTAATTTTATTCTTATTTAATCGCAACAACATTTGGAGAGAATTTCTCTAAAAATAAAACGGTGTGGAAAAAAGGGCATTTTTTCAAGGGGCATTAACAATTGTACGGTTATTAATGAGATGGTTGGCAAGTATGCAAGGGATATACGTTTGCACACACTACATGTCGATCTTGAAAAATGGCAGTTGAAAAATTGTCAAAAATGAGGCACGTTCTGACTGAACTTCTGTCAGCTGAAATACAACGTGGTGTTTCAGAATAGACATATTACATTTCAAGTTTTTTGTGATTCCATTCCATGGTAGCTGAAGTGTAGGACCGGTTAAATGCATCGAGTAATACACCTCGGATCAAAAAGTAAAATAAAACTTCTTGAATGTTTTTAGAAAAAAATTTTAGATAATGCTAATTTTACAGTTTTTAATGAGGTTGTTTTTTATTAGATAATGCATCTACTGGGTTAAAGCAAATCAATTTAAAATATATTTCTTAACAGTGAATGACTGGAAAAATAATACTCAAAGAAAACATCGTGTACATGATTTTCCTGCCACACAATTTAAATATATTGCTTTATTTTCAAACATAAAGCCATTTTTTAAAGATTGTTAGGTTAAATACAGCTCGAAAATACGTACATCATACCAACCTTTCGGTATTGTGAATACCGGCTTTTTTTTAGAATAGCCATTTTTAGTATGCTTTTATATAATTTTTCTATGATTATAAAGCATAAAATTTTCAATAAAAAATATCGATATCCAAAATATGCAAGGGGTTGCAATTATGCCTTAAAAATGACGAAAAGGAGATTTTTAACCCTTCAAAAGCAAGGGCGTATATACACGTTTTTCCGATGTACGATCCTTTGTATTGTACTGCTACCAGTAAAACAACTGACACGGTTTGACAGTGCAATAAAATAAACTTGAAAGTGATCTTAACAATGTTTTTGAAAGATTTACTTCTTTCAGAGTTAAAAAAAACGGTGGCACTTTGAAACGAATCTCGTAAATTTTCCTCGACAGGTAAGAGGTTAATATAACTAATTTAACAAATAAATATGTAATATAATTTTACAGTTAAACATATTTAAAAGGTAGAATGCTATTTTATCTTAGTATCAAAATTACCGTAGAGCGATAATCCAAACACAATCCCATTTCTCTACACATGCTCAGTGTTATCATTTCAGATAAGGCTATGATTTGTACGGACAAACACACATGAGACAGTCCCAGTTACTTTATCAGTCCCAGTTATTTTATATCAAAATAGCAGCCAGAGTTGACTCTGGCTGCTATTTTGATATAAAATAACTTCACCTCGCAACGAAACGTAAACCTACTCAGTCGTAAGGACTAACTGTATTTCAACATCAGGAGGGTCAGCTACTGTAACGACCTACCGTATTTTAAATAGTTTAACATTCAATATTATACTCGCAAGTAGTGTACGATCAGACAAATATTTATTTTTAGAAGCTGTAAAACAAAGTGGTGTAGAAGTAATTTTATTCAGATTAATTTATACTGTAAAATTTGCCTTTGCTTGCGTTCTGCTTTATAATAATTTTAATCAAATTGACAGTTTTAGACAGTTCTAAACTATCTAAAGCAGTGCTTTCGGTAGTTACCAATCTTCGAAACTGGTAATGAAAATTATGTTAAAAGGACTTTTTGAAAATATTTAACTATATATATATATTTTAAATTATTCTTAATATTAATTTGATTTAATAGTGATACAGATAAAATAGCAAAAAAAAAAAAAAAAAAAAAAAAAAAAAAATTCATAACACTTAATCCTGATATTAAAAAAAAAAAAAAAAAAAAAAAAAAAAGGGGGGGGGGAGGTAATAATTAGGAGAATTTCTTTCAGTAAAATAATACAAAAACTAGTCAAGTAGTCGATAAATTGGACGCAAAGTGTAATTGGGAATTACACTTTTTTTTATTATTATTCTTATATATTATTAATTTGATTTAATAGTGATACAGAAATAATCCACAATACTTATTCCGGGTATTTAGAAAAAAAAAAGAAAAAGGTAATAATTAGGAGAATTTCTGTCAGTAAAATAATACAAAAACTAGTTAAGTAGTCGATAAATTGGACGCAAAGTATAATTGCGAAATTTTAATATGTATTAAGATTATTACTTTAAACGAGCTATTCTTTTAATCTGCTGTGCAATGCAATACGCAGTTGTAAATTTAAACATGAATTTTTGAATAAAGTTACCAACATCTTGAAAAGGTTAAAATAAATAATTTTTTCTTTTTACGAGTATATTTTGTACATATTAAAAGTATTTATATTATGCAGAGTGTTTATTTATTGTGTAAAAAAATTCACAGAGTAAAATAAAAGTTTACTTTAATTGAAGCATAAATTAGCATAGTGTGTTTTCTCCATATCTGCCAACCAGTATTGCCAGATCTGGCGGAATTTTATTCAATACTTACCAATATTTTTTTTATTGTAACGTTTGCCTAATAAGATGATCTTGAACCTTAGACATGCAAAGAATATTTGCAAATTCATATTTTCCGCTATCGATTTAGTCACGAGACCAACCACAAATTGAGGAAAAACGCAATTATTTTGGATTACCCTGTATCATAAAATTTTACGAATGACTTGTAACTTTAACACATAATTTCACATACTATGTTCAATGTTTTTATGCTTTTTTGGGACAATCGCACAATTATTTAGAAAGATATAAGGTTTTTTTTTTTTCAAAATTGCTAAGTTTTTTGGTAAGTTTTTTTGCGCATAACAAGAATGGATTTCAACAAAATTTTACAAAACATTCAGAAAACATGACAAATCATTAGAGAATTATTATTCCCTATCACAAAATGTACGCTTCTAATTTTCGCTGAGATACGGACATTTGTAGTAAATAATTTTTTTTAACTGGACATGCGCAAAAGATAGAGATTTTCTTATTATGTAGGGTGAAAACTTGATATATTAGGCAACTTAAGACAAAAGTTCATTCGAATAAAGTAAAAAATAAGAAAGTTATCGAGAAAAGAATGAGTAAGATTTTAGATTTTTTTCGTAGTTTAAATTCCATGAGGGGTTTTTCAAATGCCACGTATTTCATTAGGATATAAAATTCTTTCACCCAAGTTGCAAAAGTCCTTATTTGTGAAAAACACGTATCTGTGAAAAACACACAAAGATCTTAATAAATAAATAAAGTGTGTTTTGTTTATGTTCGAAACCCTTAAGAAGTGATGATGTAAGGATGAAAATGAATTTTAGACATAAGTTGTCCAATATATAAATTTTTCCATCTATGTAATACAAACAATTCAATCTTTCGCGTATGCGCCGTAAAAAAGGAATATATATATATATATATATATATATATATATATATATACTACAAATACTCATATCTCACCGAAAATTACACGTGTGCATTTTATATTTCAAAATTATGATTCTGCATACTTGCCAACATCCTAATTAATATTCCGTGGTGTTGTTAGTCCCGCCCTTTTTTTCAAACCAGTACATTTTTAGAGTAATACTCTCGAAATGCATTTGCGATTAAGTAAGAAGAAAAATACTCTAAAAATATACTGATGTAAAAAAGAAGGCAGGACTAACAATACATATAGTATGTGAAATTATGTGTTAAAGTTACAAGTCATTTGTAGCGTTTTATGATACAAGTTAGTTTGTGCTTAGTCCACTATTTGCACTCGTGAATAAATAGATAGTGGGAAATATGAGTTTGTAAATGTTCTTTGCATGTCTAAAATTCAACGATATTTCATTCAGTATTTTTTGAGAAAAAAAATAAAATGCCAGAATTAAAAATAAACCCTAGTAGTTTGGCCAACACTGTAAATTTCTTTAATCCTAATTAAATATTGGAGATAATTACTCTACAACAGACGTGGAGCTAAAAAAAGAGCAGGTACTAAAAATACTGCAGAATAAATTAGAAATAATAGAAGTTATGCATATCTAATTGTTTTAAATTTACCACGGGTTGATAGAAACTGTAAATATTATATTTTGCGTAGAGCCATAACTAGGAACTTGGGGGCCCTGGGGCAACAGCTGATATTCCCCATATTTATTGATTCTCCCAAACGGAATAATTTTTATTCAAGTTATGTTTAAATAAAACCCCGCCTTTATTTCATACCACTTATTTTTTAAGATTAATTTTGTTCTTATTTTATCGAAATTAGGTATTGGAGGAAATTATTTCCATAAATACAGGGTTGCGAAATAATAGAGGGGCTAAAAATACACCAGAATAAATCAAAATGTTGGCATCTGTAGTATGTAGCATGAATATGAAAAAAAAACTTACCGGTGAGGGCTATACGTGTTACATATTTGATCAGTAATTCTCACATGGACTATTCCGAAGTTTGTATAGCAAAATCTGGTGCAAGTTTGTAATATTAAGTATTAACGTTTATATATAATCAGCTTTGCACCGACGTTTTTTTTTTTTTTTTTTTTTAGAATATGTTTCTTTTCATTTAATGTTATTTACATTTGCAGAGAATTACTCCAAAAATTATGTGGTGTAGAAAAAGAGGTAGGAACTAACAGTACGCCGGAATTATAACTCGGATGCTGGCAGCACATAAAATTAAAAGGCTTACAAAGGAAAAAGTACAAATAAGAATATTGAAAAAAAGGTTGCGTAAGAAATGTTCCTTTTTAAAATTTCATACAATTTTGGAAACTTAGAGCTGCTGTTCAAATTACTTTGCTAAATTTGGAAACCAACTTCAACAAGTGGTGTCAGTTTCAGCATATATAGTCATGGAATGCATAATTACTTATTATTTTAATACATTTCAACAGGGTTCGAAAGATTTCTTTTGTAAAGATCTTTCCACAACAATTTTAATATATAAAATTTTATTTAAAATTATAAGCTTACTATATGACAGACATTTGTATTAAAAATTAGAGGTAGCAAAGCATAAGGACTGTACGAACCCTGTTCAACAAAATTAAAAAATATTTATGACTTCGGTTTATCTGTCCGTTCTCCTGTCAGTCCGTCTATCAGTCCTCACTCTAGCGTCCGTGAATATTTTTAAGTTTTTGCACACTGATATGTGTCATTAAATTTCACTACTCTTTTGAAAATGTTATACTTTGGTGACTACATTATGATCAGTGAGATGACTTTTCCATAAACCATATTTTTGCAGAAACCCTAACAAACTGACATGTATTAATTATTGGTACATAAACTGGTTTCCTATAGAATATGATATGATTATCTTTACGGTTTGAAGGGTCACAACAAAACATTCAGATGCATTAAAATCTATAACTGAAAACTGACGTTTTCATTTCTATTATGCGCTTTTAACACTTTTCAGTAACATTTAAGAGTGATTATTACTTCAATTCGTGTATATATCTATCTTTCTATCCGTTTTACTTTGCATTTTATTTTCCGTAAAATTTATATAATGCTTTAACATTAATTTATGTTACTAATGCTCACTATGATAATTTGTTTATTCAGACTGTTATAATCAGTGCAAACGGTTTGAATACAGGGATTCACAAAAGATTTGCGATACATTACGGTCTATGAGAGGTATATTTTTGACGAATAATATTACTATACTAGATAAAACTTAACAATTTAATATATATTTTTACGATACCTGAAACCTTAATTCCTGTAAAATAAGGTATTCGGATTCATTGCGAGATACAAGGGAGAAATATTTAATGTAATTTTTCAGTGTTGTGAGGAATTTCTTAGTACATTATATAGCGGTTAATTCATTCCTTTCTCTGGCTTATTTAATCACATAATTTTTGCTCAAATAGAAAGTGGTTACTTCTATAAAAATTTACTGGTGTTCAAAAATTCAGCAAATTGGCAAGTCTGTGACCCATACTAATTTTTGCTTGAATAAAATAAACATTATCAGAAACATGAGTTTCCAGATTTATAACTCATTCCTAAAATTATTTTTCGAGTTATAATGTTTTCTTTTCGTATTAGTTTTAGAGGACTGACACATGTTATTCTTTGTATTGTCTATTAGTAAATATCTCTATGTAATTTGACTGAAAAATCTTACTTCTGTATGATTTTTATCGTTTCCTAAGCAACATTTCGATGTTTCATTATACAAGTTAGCTTCATTTTGTAAAATAATACTAATAATAAAAACGCTGCAATGAAATCGATCTATTCGTTTGGAAGTTACAGTGCGTCAAGACACATATGCTCAGGCAGATAAGGGTTTAATCTTATTACAATCATATATTTTTATCGGAGGTTAAAAATTTATTTATATGTGCATTTTATTATAATTTCTTATGTTTTACAATTTAACGTAACTTGGGTATGATTTTATTAAAAATCTCTTATAATTAATTAATAATTAAATAATACCAAAAGTTACTAATTTTAATAGTCACTAAACTTAACGTAAGAAAATGAATACTCAATTGTACTGATGAAACATACATTCATATACCTTGAACTTTAGAAATATAACATGGATTCACATACTGATCTCTATAATTAAATTTTCTCATAGATTCAGATTTATATTTTCGGTGAATTGCTAAAAGATCAATTAAACTCTAAGCTTTTCTGCAAATAATTCAACAACATTACATTTCCGTCGCTATATTATAAATCGTTCGATGTCTGTCTGGATTTAGGAGATATTAAGTACTTTAAATGCAGGGAAATATACCAGATTTAATTAACGCAAATCCTTTTGAAATGAGTATTAGCATTTGGAGATTAATATATTTGAAATAAGATTTAAATTGAAGTGAATTAAATTAAGTGCGTTAGTATGATTAGATAAACAATTATAAGTAAAAATGATTCAGTACAGAAAATAGTCAAAATGTTTGTAGAACTACATTTAAATAGAAGGGACTATTTTTTTTTTTTTTTTAATTACTACAGTAATAAATAGAATTAAAATATTCATTAAAACCCGAATAATCTACTACGTCAGAAACGACAAAAGAAAAATATTTGTGATGCATACAGCTGTTTCGGTAGCCTTAAGCCGAATTCGGTAGCCGTCTTCAGTGCAAAAAGAATTCTGAATCTGGAGAAGTTCTCGTATATATAGGAGAGGGACCTAATTTAGTTCAACCAATAGGATCATGGAAAAGGTGGAGTGTGTGTCCAATAGGAATTTAGGAATGTTAACTGTGTAAAAAGTAGAAAAATTAAAAAAATGTGGACTGAATGTAAAATTTCCAACAATCAGACAAATAGGGAACAGCGAAATCCCTATTTACAAGGTTTTCAAAAATTTTATAAATATGAAAAGCTTCAAAGAAATCGAGTTCATGAATGGATTTAGGTCTGCAAATTATTTTAGCTGAATTAAATATAAAATTATGATTTTCCTCCCAGCAATGTTTAGAAATAGCCGATTTATTGGTTTCTTGTTTGCGGACGTAATTCATATGTTTTTTTAGACGGAATTTAAGACTGCGTTTAGTTTGGCCAATATATGATAAACAACACTGACAGGAAATACTATAAATGCCCCAAGAATTACGCATATCAATGGGATCTTTTAACTGAGAAAAGGTGAGTTTATTGGAAGGCGAAAATATTATTTTAAAATCATATTGTTTGAGAATTTTAGCTATGGTTTGACTGGATTTAGGAAAATAGGGTAAAACAATATTGATATTAGAAGAGACTGATTTAGTAGACGAAATACGAGGGAGCTGTAATTTTTGGATGGCTTTGTCTATAATGGAAGGGTCATAACCTCTGTCAATTGCAATAGCTTTCAGGTATTTAATTTCAGATTTTAATAAAATGGGATTTGAACAAATATTAAGGGCACGGTTTACAAAAGTATAGAAAGCAGCCATTTTTTGGTTAGGTGGGTGATATGAACGCGCATAGGGAGGAAGGGAGACTTTTTTTTTTTTTAAATATTCATTGTTGATATTATATTAAATGACTCATTGTCTTGATTGTTAAATTTGTAAAACTACAACTAAATTGTTATTATTAATTAAATTATTTGTAAAACTACTACTAAAATGTTTGTAAAACTACGTTTAAATGGAAGGGACTATTTTTTTTTTCTTTTTTTAATTACTACAATAATAAATAGAATTAAAATATTCATTGTTGATATTATATCGAATGACTCATTCTCTTGATTGTTAAATTTGTAAAACTACAACTAAATTGTTATTATTAATTAAATTATTTGTAAAACTACTACTAAAATGTTTGTAAAACTACGTTTAAATGGAAGGGACTATTTTTTTTCTTTTTTTAATTACTACAATAATAAATAGAATTAAAATATTCATTGTTGATATTATATTGAATGACTCATTCTCTTGATTGTTAAATTTGTAAAACTACAACTAAATTGTTATTATTAATTAAATTATTTGTAAAACTACTACTAAAATGTTTGTAAAACTACGTTTAAATGGAAGGGACTATTTTTTTTTTTTTTTAATTACTACAATAATAAATAGAATTAAAATATTCATTGTTGATATTATATCGAATGACTCATTCTCT
The DNA here is from genome assembly GCA_963930645.1 of Salticus scenicus. Lineage (NCBI taxonomy): Eukaryota > Metazoa > Arthropoda > Arachnida > Araneae > Salticidae > Salticus > Salticus scenicus. The sequence goes on along the minus strand of OZ005653.1, from coordinate 237,344,127 downwards.
TGATTGTTAAATTTGTAAAACCACAACTAAATTGTTATTATTAATTAAATTATTTGTAAAACTACTACTAAAATGTTTGTACAACTACATTTAAATAGAAGGGACTATTTTTTTCCCTTTTTTAATTACTATAACAATAAATAGAATTAAAATATTCATTGTTGATATTATATTGAATGACTCATTCTATTGATTGTTAAATTTTAATGGAATCGATATTACTTTGGTAACTCAAAATTGACGAAAAATAGACAGGGCAAAATACAATGGTATCTAGTTTTAGTTGCTATATTTAGAACCTATACATATATGCCAATATTTTAATTTATTTCGGAGTATTTTTAGCACCGCCTTCATTTCGCACCACTTTATTTATAGAAAAATTTTCTTCAATGTACAACTTCGATAAAATAAGAACATTTATCCTTAAAAAATCTGTGGTATGAAAGAGAGGCGGGGCTAAAATTACTCCGAAATAAATTAAGAAGTTAGCATCTATGCCTATAATTTATACCTAATACATGAAATGTGTAACACACACACTACATTTTCTACAACAGCGACAGAGCTATAAAACTGCTCATCCTTTTGTAAAAGCATTGCTCACAAAATGACATTTCGCTATAAAATTGCATAAATATAGAGATAATATACTTAAAATAATTTCATTTTTATGTCACAGTATTATTAAATCCAAAGTTTAATAAACTCATTAGAAATAACGTTTTTTTTTTTGTTTTTTTTTTTTTTTTTGTTTTTTTAGAATAGTTTAAACCGCAATGTTTCTACACGCTTTATTGTTTTACAAATGGTTAAATTTTAGTATATTCATTGGTTCAGAAAATTGTCAGAAGTTTTATGGTTCAAGAACAGAACTAAATGGGGGGGGGGGGGTTCTATTCAATCCATAGATTGTTGTTCTGCAAAACCAACAATATGTAGCCTGGCATTATTGTGGTGTAAAAAGAAACCAGTGTACTTTCTTTCGACTGCTGCGATACATCTTATTGATAGCTACTGCAGTGTTGAGCATCGATGTTTGAAATTCCGAGTATTTGATGCCAATGTTACAAACACACAAAATGTTATCACACAATGCTGTCCAAAAGACGTTTACAATGTGTAAATGTAGTGTCAGTCAAACGCAGGAATATTTCCATTTCAATCAGGATTTTCTTTAAACAATTACTTATCCTATATTTAATCCGAAATAATTTTGCCAAAACGATTTGACTTCAACTTCGAATAATATAAAGTTGAAGAACCTGTCGCTAGCGGTAAATATACGATATAGATTTTTGTATATTAATAGTGGTAGAAAATCTCATCTTACTGTTTCACTAACACTGCCGTATGATTTATCTATCCAAAGACCTACACAAAGATTCTCACTACTTTTATAAATAAATCGTAATTACTTTGGCTGCAATTTCATATAACATTTATTGACTTTTTCTACAAATTATACTATGGCTGGATATACATATTAACATTATGATGCTTTGTTCACATAGCAAATTAATGCACCTAGAATTCAATAATAAATCTGCTATTTTGACTTTATTCACTTTTCCACTTTCTTCTACATTTAAAATCTTAGAGCTCTCAATTTTTACTGTTCTTCTTTCAAATTCTCCTCTTCACCAGAAGAGCGCGCTATCATCATTTTTGATTCACTCGTTCAGCTATTAATCACTTGAGTTTATTATACGCTATTGTCAATAATTTCTTTATAAAAATATTATTCTATAATACCTTCTGCTGTAGAATTACTCATTAATATAATTAAGTAAAAAATAATACACTTTTACACCAAAATAAAATTCTGTTTTTTCTAAAAAAAATATCGCCTGTATTTCAAAAAGCGATTTAGTTCAGTGTAGCCAAAATTTGCGGCTTTTTTATTCAATGCCTGCCTGTAAATTTTAGATGTAAAGGTTGCTTTATCAGTTCGAAGATTAATCATCTATCCATTATAGATACCTGCTGACTAGAGATGGGATAAATAGTTACTTTTCACTTCGTTCCATACTTCCTTTGGTCATAGGTTTTTGCAACATATTATTTTTATAACCTATTACTGTTTAGTTTACATATGGCTAATGTCTTTCTAATCCTTTCTAGATGATATACAATATATACATGTGTCCTACATAGTGGATGCGGTTCATGTTTTTAAGTCCAAATGCTTTCGAATAGTCACTCATAATAGCTTCACTTTATTTAACACTAGAATTTCTTCAATAAAAAAAAAAAAAAATAAATAAAAAATAAAAAAAACGCTGATATGAAATAGTGGTAGAGTCAAAATTTTAAACAAACGTTTGTCCCAATCGAGTAAGCTTAAAGTTCATTAAACTAATTCCTTTAAACACGAAAACAGAATATTTCAAATAATACCAAGAAACACGTACACGAAAGCCGCTTTCTGAAAAAAAAAAAAAAAAAAAAAAAAACTATTCTCATATTATAAGCCATATATGTAATTAAGAAACAAATAATAATAGCAAATTTTTAAGAAACATTTTTAAGGCATCCCATTTTTTTTAAATTACCAAGTGACTGTTTCTTTTGATTTTCCCGAGAACTTGAACTTTCCAGATTGACAAGAAAATTTGTGTTTTTCACTCGTACTTAGCAAGCAGTCACTTTGAACATGTTTTCTAAAATTAGAAACACTTGTTAAAAAACATAGATTTTGCTTACAAAAATTGCATAAAATGATGTATTTTCTCAGACACTTAATTTTAACATAAGAGCGTAATTAAATATTCTTAACACCTTCACTCATTTTAAATCTAAAAAAATAGTCTCAAGAAAAAATCAGATTTAAAAAAAAAAAAGTGAAGAAAAGCTAAACAGTAAAAATAAATAATAAAATAAATATTCAATTTTCTTCTCAAATTATTCTTAATTAAACTTAAACAATTTTCTTAATAAAACCACAATAAATGCTGTATGCCATTCAGAGCCTGATTAAGGGGGAAGCACACATTATCTCCGCTCTCACCGGAATATTTTTACAATTATTTTTTACTTCATGTCATAGAAATTCCACGCTTTGACGAGGAAATATTTTTTATAAAAAATGAACGGTGTAAAACAATCCAATTTACTCACCGTTATTAGACACCAGAATTCTTTTAAAATAATTTTTAATGAGAATTTTCTGTTTATTATAGGAGGAAAGTATTTGTTAAAAAATAACGGTGTAAGTATAAATAATGTATGCTTCCCCCTTAATCAGGCTCTGATGCCATTACGCATTTTCAATTCCATCTGCTATAAGCAATTAAAATATAAACAAACACACCTTCCTTTCAATTATCAAACTCCCAATATGCAAGCGAATCCAAACCCAGCAAGTGTAATGCCATTCTTCACCTTAATGACGAAATAGTAATCAACATCTAATAATCACCCCTTACCTCTCTCATGCTAGCTGCATAAATTAACACTATTTCGTTAAACCGTGGTGTCAAAGTATTTTATTCAAACGATTTTATTATCCCATGAAAAATAATCAACACCAAATAAAATCATTTCTAAATTAATATGAGCACGATGTTATTTGTCCTAAACGTTAAAATTATCTAGCTTATTACAATTATTTTGATTAATATATTTCACAAGGAATATTCCGTAATACATTCTAGAAAATATTATCATTACAAAATTATCGTTAAAAAAATAATACAGCTGCAGCTGTATCATTTTTTTTACGATAATTTTATGAACTTGGAAATGGGAAGATATTATTGATTTAGAATATCACTGAGTAACAGAGTTGCAATGAAATCGTCTGTATTCCTTACTGAGATTTCAGATCTATTTTTTTCAGACGTGAAGTAATGAATCGATTCGGACATCTGCGCGGAAAGTTTAACACGTTAATCGCCATGTCAGTCATATGTGCCTCACGGATTTTTAGCACGCATTTTTAACTAGGAAATAACCATAAAAGGAATATGATATACGCCGAGTAATTATTAACACGTTAATCGCCATGTCAGTCATATGTGCCTGACGCATTTTTAACACGCATTTTTAACTAAATTGTCTAATAAAGTTACCATGGCCCATGTGAAAATTTTTGTGATATTATCGTGGCGATTAACGTGTTAATGTGAGTCTTTAGCCGGCTTTCATAATATTGTTTTTGAATTTTCTAAAAAAAAAAAAAAACAGAAATTATATAAAAGAAATAATTCAAGCTTTTTACTTGTATAATGATGTATTATATCAGTTTTATCGCCAGAAATTTCTTGTCTATTTCGCGTGCAGAGATAAAGTTGAAAATATTATTTTTTTTTTAATAGGATATTTTTTGTAGTATATTACAGTGCTAATAGGCTACAATGCAATAATAATATTACTTATTATGTTACGTGAAATAACGCCCATCTGTACTGCTGACACCTGTACATACCTGCCAGTGCCAACATCCTAATCAGTATTTCGTAAAATTGTTAGTAACTGCCATTTTTTTCCCACCAGTTTTTTTTCCACTCAATCTTCGAAGTGATTAAGCAAACGTTACAAATAGAAATTAATGGTAATTATTGAATAATAAATATGTCAGGTCTGGCAACACTGAATGTAATTATGATTAAATAGAGTGGAAAAATTATTTAATCATAATTACATTCAGTGTTGCCAGACCTGACATATTTATTATTCAATAATTACCATTAATTTCTATTTGTAACGTTTGCTTAATCACTTCGAAGATTGATAGCCTATTACATATATCAAATATCACCTCAAAATTATTGGTGATTATTGAATAAAAAATCCATCAGATTTGGCAATACTGATTACATTTGCAGAACATTACTCTACAAATAAAGTGGTGTGGAAAAAAGGGAGGGTACTAATAATTATATAGAATATTAATTAGAATGTTGGAAGATATGATATTGGTATTTTACTACAGTTATGTTCTTATGTCTTCTGCAAAAACACGTATTTCTTGAAAGAATTTCAGAATTGTCCGATGAATAAAGTAAGAACGAAAGAAACTTATTACCCTGTGCAATTTTGTAAATGTATATTGCAGAAAGTTGTGGTAGGTTATTCTATGACAAAAGATTGTTCACTTATTTTTCGAATATTATTATACTTTTTGTGTAAGTAGACGTCTCATCAATAAAAATTTCTTCAACTTTGATTAAACAAATATTAATACCTATTTTTTACAAAATATTTAAACTTCTTTAATCATGAGTATATATATTTATATATAGTCTGTTTCGCCCATTCTTTTTTTTTTCTTTTTACAATCTCAGGAATGGAAATGTGTTAGAAGGATTTTAAATTAAGAAATGTAATGCTAATATTGCAAAGGAAAGTAACTGGATTTGTCACCATATACATTCTCTGAAAAAATGTAAAGGTAAAACAAATTATTATATATGACTTAAAATTTACCAACTTACTGGGTGTTTTTATAGAAGCACCCACTTGTCTCATATTTCAATAAAAAATTTTGTTACTAAATAAGTGGAAAATAACATTAGGCAAGGAACTTAGGAGGGTTGGAAGTTATGCTATGACAGAAAAAAGGCTTTGCTACAATCCGCTGTTATTATAAGTTTTAAATAATGCTCGATCAATTTGAAAGTTTTTACAATAGACATTATTGTAATACCAAATTACAACGGTATCTTTCTTTCCTTCTTTTACGCATTTATTTTCGACGACGGTTGAATGTTATTTCTGTGTACCACCTGTGCTGAAGGCATCAATCTACCATCGGAAGTTGTAGCTGAGAGAAACTAAATAAACTGACTGAGATAAGATGCTTAAAAAAAAAAAGAGAGAGAGAGTTAAAGAGAGCAGTACCTAATGAAAATGGAGGCAGAGGGTGTCACACACTGCCTACATTTACAGGCACTCGGTCTGTGTAAGACAGTTTCTCTTGGAAAAGCATATTTTCAGCAGGAATACAGAACTGTTTGTTTGTTACCCAATCCAAACTCCAAACCTAACAGTTTAGATAGATTACACTCGGTATCGAACTTTAAGGATAGTAATACAATAAAATGAAATAGCTGAAAAAAAGGTTATAAAATAAACAATAAATTTAAATTGAATTGATCAAAAATAAAAGGAAAGAACATTGTAATTTTTTAAACCAACTAAAACGGACCCTCCAATGAAGTTCCACCGAAGACTTTTGTTAAGATATATTTATTTTATCTACTTGGAAAACTTTAGACCAGTGACAGGATCAGGCATCTTCCTCTGACTGAGAATGGAGACTAACGGAGTGGATATCCTAATCCTGAATTTATATTCATTGCATCTTCTTTTTTTTTTTTTTTTTTTTTTTTTTTACAAGAAAGCTTTGCCACCGAAGATTTTTGTTACAATATATTTACTTTATCGACTTTGAAAACTTTAGACCTGTGACAGGGTCAGGCATCTTCCTCAGCCTGAGAATGGTGACTAACATAGTGCAATGCCCTGATCCTGAATTGATATTCATTACAAAAGGGTAATTTTTTTTAGCATGTAATTTTTTTTTTCTTTTTTCTTTTTTTTTTTTTTTTTTAAGATCACTGCTTTGCTAGTCAATATATATAAAGACATTTTCAAAAAATATTAATCGGTATATTTTAAATCATTATAAAAATATTAAAAAAAAAAAAAAAAAAAAAAATCCCTGCAATCACTGAAAGATTTGCTTCTGTTACTTGTTGCCTTCTGCAGCCCCTTCTCTACCTACGCTATATTGATTTCGAGGCCTCATTGCTATCATTTGCGCCTAATCCGAACATTTCAATTTAGGTGCTAACTGGACGATAATTGGTGCTGCTATTGTTCAAGAATTGCATTTTTCGAACAAATAGATTAACAGATGTGAATCATTTATTTTAATACAAGAGGTGACAGGACCAGACAATTTTCCAAATGAAAAATGTATTAAATTAATTGAATAAAAACTAATTATAAATTTGGAAATCGGTTTTCAAAGTGCATCAGGACACGTCAAAAATGGACCTTTATGTAGTTCTGCGGTCAACCGTTTACCAAAAGATGAGAAACACACTTGTGTTTTTAACATTGTTTTTTGCCAGCATATTAATGGTATAGGATACTATGGAAGACACTGAAATATTTCTTTTATCAATTGGCATATTTTCTGTTAATTCTCTGCAAAAAGTAACAAATTGGCACTTGGAGGATCGAACCCATCACCTTCGTTTTATTAGCTTGACGCTGTAACCAACTGAGTTAGTGTTTCTACTTTTGCGTTTCCATCTCTAAAGACCGTCATTTCAAAAATTTATGGATTATTAACTTTAAAAAGACTAATCAAAATTTCGAAAATTTGGCTTCTAGGTACAACAGGACAGGTCAAAACAGACATCCATGCGAAATTCCGCAGCTCTGTGATCAGGCGTTAACCTACTAAGCGATGGATAAGCATACACACACACACATCCTATTTTATTATATGATGAGATATAAAAGTAATTTAATGTGCAAGTAACTTAATAACAAATTGCATTCAATTTCTCCTGGAGGATGATAGAAATAAGTTAGAAGGTATAAGCTTTGAGATGTTTTACCGATTCAGTATATAATTACTCCTTAATATTGTATGTAGATAATTATGCATACTTGCCAACCATCTCATTAATAACCGTACAGTTGTTAACGCCTTTTCAAAAAGCGCCCCTTTTTTCTCACCACTTTATTTTTAGAGTAATTCTCTTCAAATGTTATTACAATTAAATTAGAATAAAATTACTTTAAAAAATAACTAGTGTGAAAAAAAAAAAAAAAAAAAAAAAAGCGGGTACTAAAAATCATACAGTTCATAATGAGATGGTTGGCAGGTCTGATTATATAACACCGAATGCCCTTAGCAAGAGTTACAATGGGTATCCTAAATTGCAACAATATAGATATTACTGTGTATGAAAAAGCCTGCATAAGTACATATAAAAACTATTTTATATCACATAAAAAAATGCAAAAAATGACCCTTACAAAAGCATATTTACTTAATTAAACGGAAATTTTTAAAAGAAAGATTGTGTGCTTCAAAACTTTCGCAAAGCAATTTCGCGTTTATTTTTCTTTGCATAGTTGAAACTTTTGAAAATTTCTCGAATGAATTGACCCGATACAAAAAATAAATAAGTACCTAAATAAAAATAACAGCAGTTCAATGAAGTGAATGAAAGTCATTTTACTCAATAAAAAACTTTGAAAGAAATTTTTTTCTTCGCACGAAATAAAGAAATAAAAAAAACAAATTTGAAGATTTTTCTAAGATTTCTTTAAAAACTATAACTAGTTAGTTGCTTAGCAACTCGCTGTTTCTCCTTTGACATTTTTTTTCTGACTTCTAAACCGATAATGCATTTTGTCATTTGCTTTAAAAAACTCTGTTTTGTTTGATTTATTTTATCAATGCGTTATGAAATCAAAAAGTTGTTTAAAATAAAGTATTTGTTTTTGATACAGTTATCTCCTTGAAAAACAAAATCCATTTCAGAAATCCACTTTCTGAATTTTAGTAAATGATTTTTGATACAAATAAATGTTATACTTTGTTTTCTTGCGGCAAAAATATTGTAAAGATGTATTCTTTTTTGAAAGGTATATCTCTTAAAAAAAGGTTTTATTATTTATAAATGAATTTATTGGATTTATCCTTAAAAAAAGTTTTGTACTCAACAAAACGATACATAATTGGCTAAAAAATGAATTTCGTAAACACTTGTAATAACAAAATATAAATTTATTTTGATATAACTCGATTGTTTCTCCGTCTTACTTGAAGGAGAAAAGTTAATAGCTTTTGCATAGCAAGTTAATTTAAATTTGCACGAACAACTTAAAATTGCACATTTCTCCTCGTAAAATTGCAAATTTCGCTTACAAATATAAGCTTAAAATAGTGTGAAATAAATTTGCGAGATGTGATTGGATTATCAGAGCTGCTAACCTAATCCGGCAAATTGTTAGTACCGCCCCTATTTCTACACCAATTAATTTTTAAAGTAATTTTCTTTAAATGTATTTACGATGAATTAAGAAGAAAAAAAACTCTAAGAAATGACTGGTGTAAAAAATGGAGCAGTACTAACAATTTGATGGATTTGGTTGGCAGCTCTGGATTATAAACACTTTCCGGCCGTTGTATAATTTTAATCTTGAATGCATTTTATATTCCTGATACTAACATCTTTAATAACAAAAGAAGATGTTTGTATGTCTGTGTCTATATAACTGTACATTTAGTAAATACGCGTTGCGGAATTTCATAAATTGGTGCATACCTGCCACGATTCTAATTAATATTAACTGTTAGTACTCAAAAATTGTTTATAATCGCCCATTTTTCCATACCACATCATAGCTGCCAATATTTTAATTTATTCCGGAGTTCTTTTAGCCGCGCTTTTATTTCGCACTATTTTATTTAGAAAAAAATTTTCATGAATGTATAACTTCCATAAAATAAGAAAAAATTGCTTTAAAAAAATAAGTTGTACGAAACAGAGGCGGGGCTAAAATTACTCCGGAATAAATTAAAATAATGGCAGCTATGACATATTCTTTTTAGAATCTCTTCAAATGTAATTATTATTAAACAAGATAAAATACTTTATGGAAAAGCTAGTGGAAAAAAAAAAAGACGAGTACTCACAGTTTTATGGAATACCAATTACAGACCTACCAATCTACTAATTAACCCTTAACGGTCGGCATATTTTCCTATATCGAACAGTAAGACATGCCTTTTGGCATTTCTTTAAAACGTCACACGTATAGTTTCCAACTTACTACATTTTGGCTACCGAAAAATTGTAATAATTTGTTTTATTTTACTTCATCATTAAATAAAATAAATCTTTCTGTTAAAATTTTACGGTAGCCGAAAGGTAGCCTATAATTACACGTTTTACAAAAATAACATTTCATTTCCAGAGGAACACCTTAAGTCGTGGCTCGATTTCTTAATGTCCCCTCAGAAGGGACATACGAGTGATAAGGGTTAATATGCAAAAGGATTTTAAAAATTGCCCTTTTTTCCACAGCACTTTATTTTTCATTAAAGAAACTTTTTAAAGTGTAATTACGATTAAATAGGAAGAAAAATACTCTAAAAATAGACTGGTGTAAAAGAGAAGAAAAAAAAAAAAAGATGGGGCGGTCACTGATAATATTGCTTGGCTTGAAAATTGCCTCTGACACCATTTCAGCATATTCTTATGTAAAATGACCTCCTGAATCCGAATATAACCACCACTTTGCCCAATCATCCACCGTTTTCTAGATACACCCCCTTTCTCATTTTTATCATTGTTTGGTAATTTTGTACCCATCAGTTTGATTTGGAGAGGAACGATGATTATTTTAACTGTTAAATGTCTTCGGCTCTGAGGAGCTACAGAGGTAGAAAGTTATAAAACACGAACATTTGTAGTAAGAAGAAAAGAAATTTGAGAGCATTTGTACCCAGAAAACAAAAGAAAATCAATAAAATCAATGAGTTTCTGTTTCCTTTTTTTTATATTCCAGCTTTCAGATTGTCATTTTCTTACTCAAGCACCCCAAATAATAAAAATTATATAATGAAATCTTTTTCAAAATGTTTGTGAGTGGAGTAAAGTCTCAAAGCCCTCGCAAGAAAGTTTGATTGATTCACTGTAAGATGTTTGCTTTCAATAACACTCTCGCTAAATGTTTTGGGCAGTAAAACATGAACAGTAAAACCTCGTGCTTTGACACGTGTTAAAGGTTATTGCTCTTATCATTGTTGTGGTCTGCCGTTATCTACCTTTAGTACGCGTTTTGCGATAAGAGAGTGAACTTTATGGTGTTCTCGACAGTGGTGATAATGATAATAATAAAGCAGTGACATTGGAATTAAAGGTAGAAAACTTCATAAATTGTATTACATATAGTGAAGTAAAAATTAGAGGAAGGCTTCTGAAAAATAATAACAAATCATCTACACAAGCCACATTAAGGAAATTTTACTTTGTCGTCATAGAAGTGACTATGAAATTCCACATTTTATTAATCTATATTAGACTCCTGCGTTGGGTCGACTTACTCGATTTTACTCGAACCCAACCCGATTCACGATTTGAGTTCGGGTCGGGTTGACTAAATTATTACTCTTGTGGTTCGGGTTTGGTTCAGGTTGACAGATTTATTTTACGTGCGGGTTAGGTTGATTGAATTGTTTTTACTGCGTGTCGAGTTGAATTTTCAGCGAATCCGGTCGCCATGAAAAAATCATTAAAAAAAAAAAAATTACTTTAATAAGCAGAAATTTGTTTACTATATAAACCCATAAGTGAACATATGCTCATCCAAATTGTTATACTAAAACAAAAACATCTGTATCCGAATGAAACAAAAAGAAAAAAAAAAAAAAAAAAAAAAAAAAAAAAGCTGTTACTATTATTTAAAATATTGAAATGCAGATTTAAATGAAAACGGAAGTTAAGCCGGCGTCTGTAATACTGTATCATCTCAGTATTTTTGCGCGTGTGCGTTAAGCATTAAACAATAAATTACAAGCACTAAAATTGAAACCTGTTTTTACACACTTGTTTTTACACATACATAAAAAGTTACAAATTATTATTAATCCATTTTTCAGATTTTTAAATCTTTAACTTAGTGTATTAATAATTACATTTTTAATTCGTTTTAAAATGTTTTACCGTGTGTGTGAGTGTGACAATGAAAATTTATTTTATCTTATATAATCTAAAAATGTTTTGCATTATTTTTAAAAGAATTTTTAATTTTCATTTAGATTCGGGTTCGAGTGGAAAGAAATGAGGTTTTGGGTCGGGTTCGGGTAAAAGGAAATCGGGTTCGGATAGGGTACGGGTCGTCAAATATCTCTATTTTAGTTTCGGGGTCGATTAAAAATTTTTGTCGGGTTTGGGTCAGATTTCGGGCTGATTTAAAATTCACCTGTCGGGTTCGAGTCGGATAAACCCGACTCGTGCAGGACTGGTATATATTGTATAAATTTCGTGTCAACAACATTGTGAGATTCTATCTGAAACTTGTTCGTCGAATAGTCGAAAGTAGCTTGGCTTTTATAATTTAATATTATATTTGCACATATATCTAATATCAGGAATGCTATTTCCATCCTCTTCAATAGTAGAGGGTAACCACACCCCCTCCCTCTCTCTCAAAAAAAAAAAAAAAGATTCTTAATGTTTAGAATCTTTATTGAACTGTTCAAAAATTTTAATCAGAAAATTATTTTACTTTATTTAGCAATGTGCAAGATCAAAATTGTATTCATTTTTTGCATTGCGTTATTTATTGAATAACTGAATTAGACTTGTATTGATGTTGATAAATATGAATAAATACTTCAATTAATCATTTAAGAATTTAAATTATCATATACAGATCATTATCAGTAATCAAATCATGGACCATTTATTCACTCTTGCGATAGAATCAACCATGCATTGATTCATAGGAGTGTGTGATTAACTTATATTTTGATTTATATAAGCGAACAAATAAATTAATGTAAATGCGCCAAGCGGGTAACTTTAATTAAGGCTAACTTAAGAAAGTATTTGATTCAATAAACTGCTAAATAACATGATAAACCATGAAACTCTATTCACCATAAAAACTACTAACTTAATAACAATTTTGTTTGTTTGTATTCTGTGAATTCAAGTATCATAATTTACAAGTATCATAATAACTGCATTGATTTTATTGCATCTTTGATACCAACGGAGAATTAAAAAATAAATAAATAAATAAAATAAACACAATTCATAAATACAATTTAACCAAGAATATTGTTGTGAACGACATCAAGTAAAGCTGAAAGAACATGCTTTATTTTCTCCTATTCTACTCCCCCCCCCCCCCCTTTTTTTTTTCTTTATTAATTACGATATTTTTGAAAACGTTTTAATGGTAATATTTATCTTATGTTTCAAAACAACTATGAATTTACCTTTATAAAGCATAAAAATAATAAGAAAATTTACATCGTATAAAAGTTTCATAAAACAGTTTTAGATTGATAAGTCTGAGAAAGAAATTGAGGACAAATTTTTCAAATTATGAACATAAACTATGTTCTCTTTATATAACATTTTGTTTTAACCTTTTACTTCTCGAACTTCTCAATTTGTATAAAAATATAAGCCGTAGAAGAAAAAACATTTTAATTTGAAATAATCATTCTATTTTGATTGGTGTAGTCACTTTTTTCTTTTATATCACTACTTACTTTTCTCCCCTCCCCCCCCCCCTTTTCCCTTTTTTCTTTTAATAGAAAAATTTAGTAGATATCGTCAACTTACTAATACGGAGATTGCTTTATACAAATAGTGGTATTCAAAAAAGTAACGACGCTAACGTTTGCATACACAAAACGGAGAGGAATGTTTCCATAAGAGGAAAGAGAATCCGAAAAAAAAGAAAACTCTTCACACCTTAACAATTGCATATTTTTCAAAGACACGCCCATAGAATTACATTTTTGTTCAATTAAAGTTCAGGGGTCGTACTCTCTGCCCTTTTTTCAGGACACTCCCAGGAATGAGACATTTTCTTCTTTATTGCTACCACTATTTGTATTTAGTAATTTCAATCATGTATAACAGCAACACAATACTATGAAAATACAGCAAACATTTCTGCATGAAATTAGTGGTGGCAAAAAAAGCGAAAATTTCTCATTTCTGAGAGTATCCTGAAAAAAGGATGACGAGTACGACCCCGGAAAATAGACTGAAAATAAATACTTGACTATTATGTATTCAGTGCATATTTCCAAATACGTTATATATAATATGGTGCTGATTATTCCTTTCTAGTACCGTAAAATATTAAAGGAAAAATATAGAATATGCAGGGATGAAACACGGGCGCAGAACTCATACCGGTATTTATTTAAGAAAATTCTCTACCTGAAGTATCGTTGATTTAAAAAGTAGAGAACTTCATTTCATTGATAGTGGTATGAATTCTTGTTTATTATATTATGTTATATATTATGTATATTATGTTTATGTACATGTTATTATACATGTTTGTTATATTATGTTATATATTACGTATATTATGTTTATATACATGTATACAGCATATAAACAGCATATTATGCTTATATATATGTTATTATAAATTGTTGCATTTTATTTATTCATTTTTTTTAATTCAATGAAGAAGAAAAAGAAAAAACAAAAGGTGAAATTTACCCACCTGGACACTAGTGATTGTATTATTATTATTATTAATTACTTTATTCGTTATAATTTATTTTGTACATTAAATAAAGTCGAGGGAAATGTTTGATTACAAATCAGACGAGATTGAATTCTACTAGATCAAAAATAATCACAAGAAAATAAATTCCAACGAGCACAGGAAAGACAAAGCAAAATAATAAGAATAAAATTCATAATATAATGACAATTGTTATAGAAATGTTATAGAAATTATGATTTGTGATTCGATTAGTAATGATTGACTTATTCGATTTTTTCTTTTAGTCAAGTAGGTTTTTAGTTCTAAGGAGTCACTTGTGTGAAATAGTTTTAATTTTGTGAAACATATGTTTATATTAATTGTCAAAGTCAACCCCGGTTTGCTTTATGTATGTGTGGGTTTCATCTGAGAAATTTCAGTTAGACTATTTGGATTAAATCTACAATTAAAAATAAATATGTTGGAATTTAATCACACATTCATATGCAAACATAAATCTTTATTCCACGATAACTTAAATTTTTCTTTGTGAATATTCTGGTATAAGTATCACGACGAGAGAGAGAGGAAAAGAGAGGAAGGAGGTAGAGACAGACAGACCGGATTTGGATTTGGAGAGTAAGGCCGATTGACTGCTCTAGGGTCGATGGCCTGAGGGGGAGAGCGTCTTTCTAAGGGGGTCCTAGCTCGCATCTACGCAAGTTTCGGAGAAAACCACTGAAAATTCCGAACAGCTAGGCCGACGAGCTTGACCTGGAACAGACCCCGGCCAAGAGAGAGAGAGAGAGCGAGAAAGAGAGAAACAAATCCGTATGAATTATGCTTGATTGTTCAACACAACATTAAATGTGATATACTGAACACATTTCAGCAACGGGTTTTGTTTCAATGACAAGTTCCAGAGAAAAAAAAAATTGAAACTGTAATATTATATGAAAAGTAGAAAAAAAAAAAAAAAATCAAGCATGATCACGAATGTGATATTCTTTTATAAGAAACTTTTAGTCCTTTTAGCATCTGATCATTTTATAAAATTGCAAACGATTTCGAGCATGTTTGGCGAAATCTTTAATTTTTGGTACTAAGATTTTAAAGTACCAAAATTTTTAAACAATACGAACTACGATAAATGAGTTGAAAATTTTATTTAAAGGGCAAAATGTTGACAAATGTTTATTAAAACAGCTGTAGCAGACGTTCTAACTGGAATATGTTTTTAAAAATTTGTCAACATGTAGAGAAATGTCTCCTGTTATGGGCATTCTCCGGTTGTGGGGACCCCACCATATCTTTTAACAAAAAAGTAAGTATGGTGGATTTGAGTACTGTCAAAGATGTATCATGAGATCACGCAGTTTTTGTGCTAACACCGAAGTGAATAGATGCATTTTCTTAATAAGTGCAAGCACACACCAAAAAAAACACTGAGAAAAAGCAACACAAATTAATTTGTGAATATATTCAGAATGCGATAAATCGAAGTAAATTATATCAAAAATGTGATTGCAAGGTATATTAATGCAGTATTTTCTCTATATTTTGTGATGCAATATCGAATTCAGTCAAAATGTAGACCGAAAATTGCTTTTTCTGCCATTATAAAAATGTCTGTCATTCCTGGTTGTGGGCATCTTCATGTACCCGGTTGTGGACACGCTCGTTTTTTCACTTAAAACTTGTGTTTGACTTAGAAATTGTCAAATAGGGTAGTTTATATCAAAACAACATATTTTATTAGCGTTTTTATGTATGTTTAGGCTTTTTTGGAATATCAACCACGAAAAAGTCAACCGATTCAAAAGAAATGGATTTTAATGCGTTGGTTAGAGCCATTTAGGATTGCTTAGTGAATAGGAAATCCAAAAAATCGACTGCTCGAGAATTTGGATTTCCTTGCAGCATCTGAGTCCCTCCAGAAGAAGCCCGGAGAAAAAAAAAGGCTCCACCTTTCAAAGTGCCGGTTTAACGCGCTAAAAATTGGAGTCTCAACAATCTGATGATGTCGACTTCTGTGTCATCTGTTTGAAGCACCTGCCACTATGTCTAACACGAGCCATCTCAATCAAATGCAACGAGTGTGATCGTCTAGTGCATTTGAAGTGTGCCAATATACATGCAAATTATTTTACTTGCAAGCATTGCACTTCTGATTTGGAGGACGAAAAAGATGACGAAAAAAATTGGGAAAATGCCATTTTCAGTTATTATTTCGGCCACTGAAGCCTTATAAAAGAAATAAATTTTGCCGTTTTCTGTATTTATGGTAGTTTTTATTGTTATTTTCTCATTTTTAGTGGATTTTTCAAGTGTGACCACAACCGAGTACAAATTTTATTTTGGTCAAAAATGACCACTTCACAAAATTGGTAATAATTTTTTCTGGTTTCCGGAATTAATACAGATACTTGATCAAAAGTTAGCTAAAGGTTTTAGCTTTCCACTCGTATTCATACGTTTGCATAGTATCTACTTTATCAAAAGTTATAAGGCAAAATCAAAACTGTGCCCACCACCGGAGACATTCCCTTACATTAAGAAAAGAGGATGGTTTTAGCTTAAAAATTTTAAAATCGGTGGGCCAACATTTCAATTTATTTTGGAGCGTTTTTAGCCCCGGCTTTATTTTATTCCGCTTTTTCTCAATAGTTATTTTAATTTTTATTTAATTGTAGTTATATATTGGAGAAAAATATTCTATAAAAAAAAATAATAATAGTAATAATAGCAATAATAATATGATGTGGATTAAAGGCGGAGCTAAAAGTGCTCTGGAATAAATTAAAATGCTGACAACTATGGATATGTCCCCTCAAGAGATAAATAAAAAAAATATATACATAATACATGGTGACTATAGAAACAGTTTCTTCCGTGACACTTCCACCAATATTTTCGTACTGTAAACTTTTATAGTATGCTTCTATGATTAATTATAATTTTTTTTATATGAATAGGGATTGTAGAGTCACGAAAAACACTCGAGTCAGTATAGACATCTTGTAACAGCATAGTTGCTGATTTTTTCGTTCTGTCTAAAAGATTTAACGCTAATAATTTTTAATAGTAACTTTTAATAAATTAAATATTCAAAAATTCACACAATAACTTATTTGCCAGCATCCTAAATAACAGTCGCCCGCCCACCAGCGACCGAGTGGTTATGCGCTCAAAGCTGATAGACGTGCGGTGCAAGGTTCGATCACATGTCGCGCTCGTCAGCCTCGCCATTCGGAGTTTTCCGTGTTTTTCTCCGAAACTTGGGTAATTACGGGCTAGGACCCCTTAGAATGACCTCCATGGAAGACACTCCCCTCAGGTCTAAGACCCTAGAGTTGTCAATCGGCCGAATTCCCAAAACACCAAACACCTAATTAATATTCCGTAGTACTGTTAGTCCCGCCCTATTTTCCACACCAGTAAATTCTTTTACCAGTAATATTTTCCAAATTCAATTACGATTAAAAAAGAAAAAAGAAAAAATGCACTAAAATTATACTGGTGTAATAAAAAAGGCGGAGCTAACAATACTACGGAATATTTATTAGGATGTTGGCAAGTATGTATTTGTAAGTAGTTGTATCATGTCTACCGCCTAGTACTTGAGATTTGTCAGCTACGTGATAGATGTTTTAAAACATGTTAACATTTCTAATTTATTAGTGAGCTCGCTCTTCACATCACTTTTTTAGTAGAGGTTTCTCCAATAATAATAATAATTAAATGGGAAAAATATTAATTGTTAAAACAAAAATGGTACAAGAAAAATGCGAATACTAACAATGCTAAGGAATAAATTAAAAAATGTCGACAGCTAAAGTTGAATTATATAACATAATGAAATTTATTAATAGTTTTAAAAAATTGTAAATATATAAAAGTCTCAATGTTTTTGAATACTCTTCAAATATTCATATACAACGATATTTTAAAGTTTTTCTTTGAAAATTTGCATTATCGATTAATTTTGTAGAAAAACGAGAAAGATTTATTCATTTTTTTCTTGTGAATAATGAATCGATCTAATCAAGAATGGAAATAAACGAAAACTCATTCCGCCTATCTAAGAAGACTAATTACTGAAAACGAAAACAACTTTGCTAATGAAGCTTTTTTCACAAAAAATATCGCTTTATTTTTATTTTTAGTGGTGTTTCAATCGATAGCTACCAATAATGATCCGTTGATAAAAAATAGTTTTCCAATTAAGTGTTGAAACGGAAAAATTCAGCTGTACCATGGAGTTTATTTTAATGAAACAATAAAAGAGTCTATATAATTTAATGCTTTTATCTAAGAGGTTTACAATTATTATCCATTAATGTGTTATGGAAGATCCACAGTATTTTCGAATATAACTTAATATCACTTACAGTTTTTATGCGTAAAGGATATTAAAAGTCATAAATAATTCAACGTTTTCTTCTATATTTTTTCCCTTGAATATATTATAGTTTTGTGACAATTTTTTAAATACTTATTAAGTCAAATTGCAACACAAATTATCAATAAAAAATATTTTGAATATTGTTAGTATTTGTTTTCTTTCCGTTTGTAGATATAAGAATTATATTTGAAACGATATTTGGCTAGAATAATTTATTTTAATCCTACAATCCAAAGTGTTCTTTATTTTATTTAAATGCATGGATTATTTTCAATAATAATTTTAAGTTTATTTTTCACAGTTTTTATTTGATGGCAGCAGTGAATTGCGTGTCTGAATAAATCTGATACAATTTAAATATAAAAGTATGGGTTTCGAAAGGTTGGGGACTTTCTTTTTCAGATACAAAAAACACGTGTAAGGAGGTAAAAGCAAAGTGAAGAAGTTTTTATGTTTAAATGTTTGTTGTATACGAATTCTTTAATTTATAATAAATAAACCTGATTATGTGAATGCATAGTTGCCCAATTTCTGCGGTCTTTTAATACCATTATTTTCAAAATTTTTGTATTTTTGAAAAATGAAATATTAAAAAAATATGCAAAAGTTTATATTAAATATTTCATGAGACAAGACTCTGTGCTACTTAGCAACTATAATAATGGTTTTAACGAATAAAAAGTTAAAAAAGAAAAATATTAATATTATCAATATAATATTTCTCTAACGTGGACCAATTTCCATTAATTTTTTTCGGAACGATACAACAGTGGTGATATTAATAAAATAAGCGAGGACAAAAATAATATGAAAAATGAACAGTATTTAATCACGCGGACTCAGCTCAATGGTCTAATAAGAAAACATGACGACATTTGTATGGGGACATTACTTTATGAAAAATGCATTTTTAAAAGTTATTTCTTCAGAATCTTTGCAAACGTCATTTTAAACCTAGCAATATTTTAAAGCTGATTCTTTATTTAAAAACAGAATATGAATTATAAATTGACTAAAAAACACAATCATAAAAAATATAATCAAAATAGGATTTTTTTTTTTTTTTTTTTTTTTTTTTTTTTTTTTTTTAAGTAAAATATTACGCCAAAATAAATAAAATGTCATTTCATTTTTGGCTAAAAAAATTTAAAAGACGTCATGGGGGGTCCTTTACTAAACCTGTACTGCCTGTGGATTTTGAAACTTTTCTTTGAATGATTTTGGTTTCACTACTGCACAATATTTATTTGGTTATGATAAAAATTTTGCTTCTGGTAAATTAAAATTTTAATTAGGTGGTGAAATTGGTATAATATTCAAATTTTAAAGGTAAATAAGAAAAGAAAAAGTGTGAAATTTTCGCACGGGTTTGCAAGTTATTTTTAATTTTATGCTTTGATTTACTAATATAAAAAAAGTAGAGGGATAAAGAGTGCCAAATTTAGACAAACTTGCAGTGTTTTTCCTTTAATGTTTCAGTAATGGAGAATATGTTAATTAGTAGACCATTACAAAAATAATGAAACACTGATATAAATGTTATATCCCTCCATTGCATTCCAAGATTTGAAAATTCATTAAATCAAAATATTTATACATTTATAAGCTATGTTCCATTCTATGCCGTTTTCCTTTCAATAACGACTCTCACACTTTACACAATCCATTTTATTTATTAGAATAATCCTAGGAAACAGAATTCTGTTATTTTTATATTTAAAGTGTTAAAAATGTAACAGGACGAATAATAACTTTTATGGGATTGGTATGTTTCAATAAAAAAAAAAAAATAATAATAATAATAATAAAAAAAAAAAAAAAAAAACGAAACTTTCGTTCTTTTTTTTTTTTTTTCAAAAGTTGTTAATATTATTTGATATAATAGGTCTTGATGATGGTAAATGAGAACTACCTCTCGTGGAAAAAAAAAACACAAGTTTATACTAGAGTACTGAGTGAGCATAGTAATTAAGAACAAATGAACATAAAACTAAATTTACATTTTTTGCAAAATTTATTAAAATACCATGAAATGTCTCCACGAAATTAAGCGAACTCTTGGACTATACAATTAATTAATAAAATCTCGACTGACGTCAATGAATTATTCAATCCGATTTCCGAAACGACTGTATGCCCGAATGAAATGCTCTCTGTTTGTGTTGGTCACACTGAATTCCATTGAAATAATTATGGTCGACACGATCCCGTTTTTAATTTTTATTCTTTCGCCATAATATTTATACAGCAATTTTTACTTTAATTGATCGTTGTAACGTACTTTACAGGAATATAAAATAAATATAGTGGTGGAAGAATGAGAGAAAAAATACAGTCATAGCAACCCTAATGATGTCAAAGATTTCTGTTGGTGTGCAGTTGGACCCTACATGCAAAATCTAGCGAATAAAGATTCGAGAAGTTAAGTGGCCATAAATGGGGAGTACTATGGTTTTAAAAATGACTTTGTTTTAAGAAGTAGTCTCTTTCTTGGATATGTATGGTTTGTTCTCACTTCAACACAGGATTTCAGAAATGTTTCTATGACTTCGTTATTGGTCTCAGTAGTTACCAAGCCTTCTGTGTAGGAAGTTATCTCTGTGACCGGGTTGGATTTCAGAACCACCTGTCGCCCTATAAGAATACGAATTCAATTAACTTATTTTTTTTAGAAAATCATGTCATATTACATGGTTATTGAAATTATTCACTATGGAAGCTGATACATTCACAGAAGAAGCCTTTCTGTAAATTTTCTGTAAATGAGAAAAATGCTGTATAGCAGCGCCCCTTATCTGGCAGTATGCAACCAAATTTATTCACCGAAGTTTTACATTACAACCATAGAAGGTGAAATATAGCCTGTGAAAAAAAGAAAATTTCGACATTGTAGCGCCTCTTACCGACTATTTGCATCAAAAGTAGACACCAATTTATGTCAAGGAGCCAATAAATATAAAATTTCCCAAAACTATGTGCATTAGTTCGTGATCTAGAGCTGCCACAAAATTTTTGTAACACATATACGCAGGCAGACAATCATTTTACAAAAATGATTAAAACTTTTAAATCATTCGGATAAAGGAATTAAAAAACTTCTTTATCCGTCCAATACTTTCTTCTTATTATAAATCAAAATAAAAGTATATAAAAATAGTATAAAAAGAAGGAGATATTAATTTAGTAAAGTATAATTGAACACATTCTTTTCATAATCTCGAAGACTTTTTCAAAGTATAAATTTATATCTATATATTTTAAATAAATTACCCATTCAAATGTGTTCTTCAATGTTTATATTAACTGAAGATGACTTATGAATAACATCTGTTTCCAGATAAATAAGCATATTAGAGTCAAAGTAATATATTTTGAAAGGATCATCTACAATCTAGCACAAAACATATTATTCTCCAATATATGATATATTTCTCCTTTTATTATTAACGATGAATCGTTGTTGATCCCAAAAGATAACATTGGAAAAGATCCAATGTGGCAATCTCTCAAAGTGCTCTGTTATCATTTCAGTTATTATTTATTTTTTACTTGCATGTTTTATGATATGTTACTTTATTATTTAATCACGTGTCTTTTTCAGATTTGGCTATAAAGAGAAAGAGAATACAGAATGTGTGAAAAAAGAAAGAAAAAGTATCTTATAATCGGTAAAATGCAGTCAAATTTAGTTTTAAGAGGGCTAAAGTGATCATAATATTTTTCTTTTACTTCATATGCAGCACTACCTCGATCCATCGTTTTTCATGGGGTGCGCGAAAAAATAAAAAAATAAAAAAATAAAACGATGAAAATGAGAACACGGTGAATGCGATTTAAAGTCAAAACAAGAAAAAAAAAAAAAAAAAAACAATGTTTATGAATTAACACTCGTAATGTATACACTATACAACTAATAAAAACTGTTTTATTACTTTCCAAATTGGCAAAGAAAAAAAACAAAGTTAAAGAACATTAAGTGATATTTATTTTTAAAAAATTAGTAATTTTATGTTGGACATTCCTTTCATTTTATAAATTAAACAGGGAATTTTTTTTCTTACTCCGGCATTATTTTCATTTTTTTGAACTCGCATATTTCTTCTTTGCTTGAGGATGCCGCATGTCGTGCCGCATGCCGCACGTCGATAGTCTTGATTAATGCGAATATTATCACTAAATGTCGTACTATGCAACCACTCTTTGTGCGCCTTATCAGCATGATCATCATTTCCTTGCGCTTCTGTTCAGTATTCTTCATATTTTTTTTTTTTTTTTTTTTTTCGCACGTAACTGTATTTCACGAAAAAAAAATTCTGGATTATTGACGGGGTTACTTCCTGCTATGCTGAAATTACGGAATGAAGACCCTGCAAATGGTTCGGAGATATGGCATCCAATTTTAATCCTCCGTGAAAATGGAGAAAAGAGTTATTTTAGAACGAAAGAAGCAATTCTAATCTGTTTGCCATATGAAACCACCTCACTTTTAGGAGAAAAATTTTATAAAGTCAGGAGAACAATTCTACAACGATGAATGCCGGAAAATGACTTATTGAAGAACGATACATGCGGGTTTCGTTAACATTATTTAAGTACAATTTGTGTAGGGACCATAAAAATAAAATAATCAATGCGGGAAAACGATGGATATGGGAACGATAGATCGAGGTTTCACTGTACACCACATGAAGTATCATAAGTATGATCGTAATATCACTTTCTTTTGTAAAAATTGAAATATTAAAACTAGCTGTAAGTTAAAATTTCACAGTTTATTGATAGAAGTATTTTCATTAAAATGATATATTTAAATATATATTTTTTACTTCCACCTATATTCATTTCTATAATGTTTAAAATCGAATATTATTTTGGGTCACTGTAGTAAAAGTTGCCTACCAAATGAAGTTTTATGCTAAATAAGGGGAATTGGATATGATAGAAACTGGATACAATTAAAACAACAAATCGAATATTAAGGAGACTAGTCACAACAAAGCGAGTGTTGTTGGTAACTTTTATGCGTTTTTAATACCCCTACTTAGAAATAGTTTTACATTATTTAAAAAACTAAAATTATTCAATTAAATAAAACAAAGAAAACTATTTTAAAATAATGATTTTGAAATAGTGAAAGAAAAAAAAATGGCAATTATGACAATAAGGAATTCAAATGAAAACAAGCAGGTTGCATGTTAGAACGAGATTTTTGTCGTTATGTACCATTCCCAGAGGTGCCAATATTTTAATTTATTCCGGAACATTTTTAGCACCGCCTTTAAATCATACCACTTTTTTATTATGAGAAATTTTTTCTTATTTTATCGCTGTTATAAAGAGGAGAAAAATGTTTTATAATTAAAGTGGTGCGAATTAAAGGCGGGGCTAAAAATGCTCCGGAATAAATTAAAATGTTGGCAACTATGCATTCCACGTAATCTTACACAGTGGCGTATTTTGTTTTGTGAACAAAAATAAGTATTTTCAATTTATTTTTTCAATTGGTTCATTATTTTATAAATATTGCATGCATAGTCATTGTACGTTATACGTTATAAACCCATACTTGCCAATCTACTATACATTTACTATATCTCATTACGAACCGTACAATTTTTAGTACCCGCCTTTTTTTTTCATACCAATAATTCTTTAGAGAAATTTTAGTCTTATTTAATCGTAACAGTATTTGGAGAGAATAGCTCTAAAAATATAGTGGTGTGAGAAAAGGGGTGTTCTTTCCGGGGGCGTTAACTATTGTAGAGTTATCAATGAGATGGTTGGCACGTATGTAAACCATTAATAAAGCTTTCTGTTTATTTTTTCTCTTCATTAGATTAGTTTTATTGCCAAATAAGAGAGTGGGTACGGTTGTAACAATTTGTGGGAGGGGGTTTGGGGGTGTACGTTTGAAACATTAATACTCTCAGTATTTTGTTTTAGATTGAAGATGCTCATGTAAAGCATTAAAAAACTTTAAGACTCAATGGCGATATGTTGTTTTATCTGAAAACATACGATGAAATCATAAATTCTTTACGATATAAAGGCATATGGAGTTAACTATATACTTCTATTATTACATAAATAAAAGAGAAATACCATGAATAAATGTAAGAAAGTGGTAGATATTACTTTTTATAAGATTGCACTGAGTCTAATTTTGTAACAAGATAAAGTAATTTTGTTGATTTGTTCAATATATTGTGTTCAAAGAGTCTGGTTAAGCATCGCAAGTCTAATTTTGTTCAACATGAGAAAATCTGTCTTTTGTTGATAAAATTCTTATATCTCTCTTCACTATGAAATTTTTATATTTCGCTTAGTGCTATATTTTTCTGGTTTAAGATGAAAGGAATTATTAATAATAACTTGAAAACCTTACTATCTATGTAAAAATACTGCTCAGAAGTTCCTAAAATTATGTCACATTTTTCTTAAATACTTTAAAAAAAGATTTAATTGATTTAAGATTTTTAAACTTAATTCAGTGCAAGGGGTATGTATTAACTGGGAATGATACAACCGCCACCACACCGTGATCAATTGAAACATTCGGACGCATACACACATAAAAGCAATGATTTTATTTAGAAACTAACTGCACACGACACTCTAATATTGATATTCATTTAAAGACAAGACAACAGTTTCTGAACTCCAAAACTAACTTATATTTGTGACCATATTGACGTTCTGTGGGCGAACAAACAAAATTGCAACAACCATGTATAATCTTCCTTGTATACTGTGCATTTGCTGCAAATCAGCTTACAATGATAATATTTCTCATTTATATACCTTTTTAATATTATTATTTTGGAACTATCTAAAAAAGTATTATAGTGCTTTCTAATTATTATTACTTTTATTACTTTAATAGTACTGATTGATTCAAAAACACATTTTTTGAAGTTAGTTTTAATTTCTGAAATATTGCAATTAAAAAATATAAAATATTTTATTTCCCATTTAAGGTCCGAAAAATATAATGATATTGATTTTAATAAAATCTTAAATTTAAATTAATACTAGCTGAAAAAGCATAAATTAACAATAATTTATTAATATACTTTTTTTTTTTAATTCGTTGCATTAATAATTTTCTAACTACTAAAATTTGTTAAAGATTTTTCTAAACGCATTTTCAATGCAAATTAATTATAGTATTTTTACTCATAATTTCAAAGAGAATTTTTTCGCATGCATTTAAATATATATACATATTTCTAATTTGAAGACATACTTGACAAATATATATAATATATTTTTATTATATTACTTCTCTAATGTTTAGACCTAAATTATAACTTTGAAATTTCATATGTCAAATATCTTTCAGAATGCCATCTATTACACAAATTAAATAAATCATGGTCGCCTGAGATCTTCAGTTAAGACACACCTGCAGTATAACTCAGATTAAATTAGCTTTCAATTCATCACCTTCACCAATCCATTAAAATAAATGTTGGACGGTAATTGAACCAAATGTAATGGATTCGATGAAAAACGCTAGCTAATTACCGAATGTTAAAGAAACGAATAATAGTTCGAGATATATTTTGAAATAAAAAAGTGTGGATGTATAAATAACATATACTAATTTCATATATATATATATATATACATAATACTTTGCGCATAAGGTTGACATTTTATATACCAAACATTTTTTAAACCTAATAATCTAGGAATTAAACGAATCATAAGTCTCTAAGAACTTTACTAGAGCCACACCTTCAGCATACCTTAAATTAAATAAACACCCAATTCATCATCTTAGTAATTTTTTTTAGTAAACGCTAGATGATTATTGAACGAAATGAAATGGATTTGTCAGGAAATGCAAGCTTATTAGCTTTTAAAGAAATGAATGAGTTTGTTATATATTATTAGAGAGAACGCGAGCGTTTCTATGTAAAAAAGAGTAATTAAAAAAAAAAAGTATCAAAGAATGTTTTTTTTAATTCCTTAACCTAGATGCTAAATAAAAAATTTTAATATATCGTAGTATGTGAAGAAAAGTTGCGTTTAAATTTAGGTATACATTATTGTTATACTCTTTCTAATCAAAGCACTTATATCTGCAATATATTGATAGTACAAATATGAATATTGGGTATATTTTAAAGAAATAAATAACATACAAATTACGGAAGAAACGTCTACTGGTGGAGTTAGAAAATATCAAATGACGCGAATCTACGTCAGCTGTCGCGAAGTGTTAAAAATGTTACAATCTATCTATAAAACGAAAGCTGTTCTTTTTACACTGGAAGTAAATCCATGGTACTAGATGAAACTAGGGATAAATATAATATTCGTCTTGCCACCACTTCTTACCATACTATAAACACAATAATTATCTTGGAGTTTTTTTCGACCAAGGTCGCACTTTTAAACATCAAATCACTACTACACGTAACGAATTCCGAATTGCTAAAACTAAACTTATGCCCCCTTTGTCTCGGAATATTAATTTGAATTTAAAACATAAAATGCCCTTCTTTACTCGGTTGCCAAATTTTGTGACTTTTTTTATTCAATAACCACCACTAAATTTTAAATGTAACGGTTATGTAATTATTTTAAAAAGTATGTTCTAAAATTACATCTCGAATTTATTGGTGTATATTGAATTAAAGAGTAGCAAAACTGCTCTACACATCTTACTCACCTCGCATTCTTATTTATGCTTATATCATACTTGCCAACCATCTCATTATGAACCGGACAATTTTTAGTGCCCGCCTTTTTTTTACACCAATAATTTTTTAGAGTAATTTTAGTCTTATTTAATGGTAACAACATTTGGAAAGAATAACTCTAAAAATATAGTGGTGTGAGAAAAGGGGCGTTTTTTCAGGGGGCGTTAACAATTGTACGGTTATTAATGAGATGGTTGGTTGGCAAGTATGTTATATGGTGTGGTCATGTGCAGCCAAAAATCTTATATGATTTGCCTCTCTTATCCATGATTAACAGCGCTCACAGTGACGAATGCTAGAAGCTGGAATGACAGGTTTGTTTCCACGCCAGAACATATAACCACGGTCATATTCAAACTTTCTACCTGGCGTAAAATTTGCATAGTGACCTTAACATTTTGTCCAATGACCGTCTTGTTTCTAAATACAGATCAATAACATATGTCATACATAATTACTTTTTACTATTCTTTTGGCGATTATTGCTTTAATGCATAATAGAAACATTAAATAACTTTCTCAATCTGCAATCTTCTGTTCAGTTCATTTGAAATAACTTTATAATTTTGTCTATGACTGTAAGTGAGATTTCTTCTTTTAAATAGTTGTGATTAATCTTGTTAGAAGACAGTCATTAATAGTTAGTTCCTTTTATCAACATCATGCAACAGTTAACGTACAAGCAATGTGTCTAATAATTAAGATCAGTCAAGAATTACTATAAAATAAAATAAGTGAAGAATAAGATAACGCTTACCTTGTAATTCATGTAGCGCTTAGTATGACATTCTCCTGCGTACTTCAGGTTTTGTCTATTTCATATCTCCATAGCATCTAGCTTCTTTGAATATTGACTTTTATTAATTATTCAAAATGTAAGATTTTAATTCACACCATTTATTAGTTGATCAGTGTGTACTTTTCGAAACAATAACTTAATTCTAATTAACTCATAAGCTTCTATTATGGGCATCTAAGGACACATATCGCTTGATTAAATATCATATCCTTTCGATTCGAAAGACAACTTATAACTGCAATGTAAAATACATTGAGATATTAGCTACATACATAAAAAAGAAAGAAAAGAATAAGAGGGTTATTATATACTAATAATGTAATAGATTATATCGAAAAAACTAATTCATATAAAAATTATGTTCTCGAAAGATTTAAAATGTATTAAATGAAAGCTCAAATAATCAAGTGTTAAATCAGTTTACAGAGTTTAGCATAGCTTTATTGTCTTTGCGAAAAGATAACTGTTTTTGATTGTCTATTAGATGATGGGTTTATGAATTTCTCGCTGAATAGATGAAGAGCTATTATTACATTTCCTGAGATACTGATAGACTGATTATTTCTCTTTTCTAACATTACCCTATAATCTGGAAGGTTTTTTGTATGAATCTTAGTTGAAGATTTCGTCGATGCCTTCGTAAGTATGTTCCTGGCAATGGTTTAGTCAAGCTGTCAGCAGTCATTGACTTTGAGTGACAATATTGCATTTCGACTTCCATTAGGCTTTCTTCTTTCAGATGTTTTATACAGTGATAACGGAGACCAATGCGTTTGCTTTTTAGCTGATGTTTCTTTGAATTAACCATTTTTATAGTTCAAGGATTATCATCGAACAATGTGATTGGTAGTTGTTTTTCGAGATGTATGTCTTCAAGTAGCTTTAATGTCCATTTTATTTCTTCAGCTGCGTTTGCAGCTGCAAAGAATTCTACTTCTGCTGATGACATAACTACACAGTTTCTTTACTGTTTATATATATATATACGCAGAATACTAGTGTGACCAAAGCAACGGTAGCCCAATCGGTAGAGCGTTGATCTCATAATTTGAAGATTACGAGTTCGATACTCGAGCTGTCTAAAGACCGTCGTGTACAGTAACAGCCACCCTTCCGTCGCGGATCAAAATTGTTTTGGCATGACTCCGAACCATCCTTAGTGAAGAGTCCTAGACCGCTGCCATTTGCCCAAACGCACTGCACTAGCGCGACGCTAAACCCAACCTACCGGCCTACCAGTGTGACCAAACTTCAAACACTTACAGAGAGATTTTGAAAGATAAATATCGGAATTATTCAAATTGTCCACGGTAGCCGCATGTCCCTTCTTTCTTGTATAGTATTTTGAAAGTAAATTAAGCTTTTGTAATATTCTCGCATTTAGAACGATTTTCACTATTATCTCTAGATGATTAAAAAAGTGTTTTTTTTTTTTTTTTTTTTTTTTTTTCCGGGCGATGAATTGTGTAATTAAAAAACATTTAACTTGAATTCAATAAAACAAGAATTTTTATACAAAAAAAGGAATTGGGACTCAAATGCAATAAATAAGTCACTTTACATAACGAAATTGCATAACTAGTATTAGTTATAAAAACTCAGTTTGTATATCTACTCTATAAATGTAAACAAAATTTACAATTAACGCTTTTAAAAAACTTTTCTATCATTGCACTTTTTTTTAAAGATGACACACAAACACATACACACGCACTCATACATAAACACATACACATATACGTTTCTTTTCACATACTCACAAACTTTAAAGAGAAAGTTACAATACAAAGAAAATCTGTTTAAAACTATGACAAGTATTTTTAAGGTCATTAAAATTGAGCTTTTAAATTGCATTGCACCCTTTAGAAAGGTAAATTGTTAAAATACGTAATTATGATGCGAAAAAATATCTTTTTTATTACAACAGATTTCTTTCTTTCTTTCTTTCTTCCTTTTATTTTTCAGCTGCAAAAATAGCTTTAAAAGTACTTTTTACGAAAGGCAAAAGGTATAGAATATCTGCAGCGATCATCTTTCACATAAGGCATTGTTATCAAGAAGATAACGAAGTAAAATTTTATTGTTTTTGTCAAAAAAAGCTTTGTCATATTTATTTATGGAGCTATAATTCAAGAGTTCTTATTTAAGTCTGAAGTGTAAGGATAAGGATTATTTTCTTTTCGGTATTTTTTACAAATTTTATGTTCATTAAAATCTTGTAAGGTAGGAGAAAAAAAGACCTCATTTCGTTAAAATAACATATTGTTAGGACGTAATTTTTAATAATAATAAAAATAAATTCCATATTAATTTAAAAAAAGGAAGAAATAAATATTACATCACATTAATTTAAATTTAAAAGGAGCATTAAAACTTTTAATAAATTTATTTTCCATAATTCCAAAAATGTATTACAAAAATCATGTTTAAACTACTCTTTAACTCTTAAACCCCTACACACACACACACACGTTACATAAAATAAATAAATAAATAAATAAAACATTGACGACATCTTTGCTATCAAATCATTTCAACATAAATAATTTAATAAGATAAAAGAAGACAAGATTTAATTAATAATTTTCAGATTATTTAATATTATTTAATACCATTTAAACAAGGGACCTAAACCTGGGTGAATTACCTTCCGTGAGGGTTTTTCTTGGGCTTCCAAGCTGATATTTACGTAAAAGATATTCCTCGATATCCTTGCGTCTGTAAAAAATTACTAGTATATATTTCATGATTTTCTCAAAAATGGTGAAACTTGTCTGAAAATACTCATTTAATATGTATTTCTCTTCTTAGTTCACATGAAAAAGGTGTCACATTTGCTTACTCTGATCATAGCCTCCTAAACTAGTTGCCTGTCGCTGGCTCGGAAACTTGGCAACAATTGAAGCGGTAGACAGTTCCACCTGGTACAGATTGTGCTACATTTTTATTCAACTGTCACCAATAATTTTAAGAAGTGATATATGATATATATAATCGACGTTTCTTCAATTATATTCGCCTTTTATGTATATCATATCCCACTTTTAAAAATATTTGGTGGTTGTTGAATAAAAAAGTAGTGCAATCTGTACCAGGTTACCAGGTGGCGCTGTCTACCGCTTCAAATGTTGCCAATTTTCCCAGCCATGCAACAGGCATCTAGTTTAGGAGGCTATGCTCTGATTGTTGAAGTTGATATTATTAAACGTACCAAAAACGTCTTTAATTTTAATACTGATGTTATACACCAGAAAAGTTTCACGGACAAGA
Source organism: Salticus scenicus (assembly GCA_963930645.1). Lineage (NCBI taxonomy): Eukaryota > Metazoa > Arthropoda > Arachnida > Araneae > Salticidae > Salticus > Salticus scenicus. The sequence continues at coordinate 237,312,716 of OZ005653.1, read as the reverse complement.
TTTATATGAAATATAAAAAAGACTAAGACATATCGCTAAGAAAATTTTGGCTGCTGTTTTATTAATTTAAAACGCGAGGACTTTCTGGTAAAACTAATGTAAGATGATCTACATTTTATTTAAACAAGTGTTGGCTTGAGCATTATTTTAAATATTAAGTCTGTTTTAAAAACATACATTTTTCCGATTTAGGTGTATTTGAATATGTGTGTTAATAGTAGGTCATTAGTTGTTATTCAAAGAATAAATTTAAATAAGCGCACATATTAAAATAATTTTTAGGTATACGTACAGGTTATTTTTGTTTTAGAATATAGACATTTTTTTGGTAGATGTATAACGCTTATCTGATAAGTACGCTAGATATTTCTAATAGATTTTGCAAGGTATTTTTCGAGCGATCTTCCAACTTCTCTGACAGTAACCTTCAATACACAACTGTACCTTTGTTTGAATTTTAGGTCGCTCAAGTGCCACGAATTATGTTACAACGTGTGCAGTGCAGTGTTATTGAGTAAATTAATTATTAAAAATTTAATTAGTTTTTCTGAAAGAAATTGTTAACAGACACACAGATTAAAATTTCCCATCGCCCGAGAGTGTCCTTATTAGTATGAAAGGTCATAATATTTCTTTCAGTTAGCGATTTTGCGTTGTTATTATTTTGCAGTTTATCTCCTTGAATGAACGCACAAACATTTTGCTCATTTATTTAAAATATATAAAGTTGAAAGTTTGTCATTCCATCTGCAAGGATTTTTAGTTCGCGATACAAAGCTACCCAACTCAACATATTGTTACAAAAATTGGTACACTTATTAATTAGGAAAAAATCTAGCTAACATTGTATTTTTTCGTTCAATTGGATAATTGATTCAAAAGATATTAACTCCCATTTAACATTAAAATTGTAAAAAAAAAATAAAAATAAAAATAAAAAAAAAGTGTTGGAATTAAATAAATAAACTAGTGAAAAAAGAAAAGCTAAAAATTTATTAAATGAAGGAAAAGGAAAAAGTAATAGAAATAATAGAAAAATCATGCTAAAGAAATGGAAAAGCATTAATATAGGACTCCTTGGCGAAATTTAAAATTTCGTACCGAAGTAACTAGGACTTTCCTTGCCAAGATGTTTACTTTTACAATTGCGATAGCCATTTCAAACCAACGTCAAGATGACAAAAAAAGTAAAAGCCTCCAAAGGGCTCCTGTACTAAAGCTATAGCAAAGAAAATTCAAGAAATAAATATAGTAGCCGATGGCAGGGAATTAAACATAGATACTGCATGTCTTTATATGGAATAACAGTTTAAAATAAGTCCTATCATTCTAAATTAAATTACATTTCTCACAAAATTTTATATCTATTACTTAGAAAACAAAAATAAGCTTATGGATTTTTTTTTCTTAGTTCACATTAGTGAAATGAAAAAGTCGTCTATCGCTATTGGCAAATGAACCCGTTTTCAGGTTTCTGAGGATTACATGTTTTCTGTTAACGATTTCATAAATCCAAAACATATCTCTTAATAAGAATTTTGTATAGGATCTTGGTAAATTTAAAATTTAGCACAGAACTAGTTCGGATGTTTCTCTCCAAGATCTTTACTTACGAAATTTCGACAATCATTTACATTTATCGCCCAAATAGCAACAAAAATTTAAAAATCGCCAAGATAAATTTTAGAAAATACTGTTCCAGAACAAACAACTTTATGAAGAGGGAAAGTTCTAAGAAAGTAAGTATTTTAGTACTAAATTGAATTATGTTTCGACATTTTTTATTTTTATTTTTTTAATGAAATTGCACATCTAAGTTACTTTTTAAAAATTAAATACTGAATTAGTTATCTCATTTTAAGAAAATGATATATGCTGATGAAAAACGTGTTCTATTTCTACGAATGTCACCCTTATTAAACAGAAAGTGTACTTTTTATTTAAATAAAAACGTTTTTCTATATCATTGTATAAAACTAAGTTAATTATTAATATTTAGCATCTTTATTCATATCGATAAAGAAAATACATATTGAAAATAAAACAGAAATTGTATTACTATAATTTAATTAAAAATATTTAATCGACGTTATGCGACAATTTTTAAATACCTTGAAAATGTAGCTAAATAAGCTTAAACAGAAATAAGACTTACAAAATGTGTTTTAAAATGCATAGATACTGAAACATAGGTGCCAAGTTTTTAAGAACTGTATATAAAATCCATACCACTATTTACAAATAACAGTCGTTATTTAATTTAATTAAAAAATTATCGCAAAATTTATCACAACGATTATCACAAAATATCCTAAATAGCGGTGTGAGGATGACGGGTAATCCGTAATAACTTGGTTCCTATTCTGACATAATAGATACCTATACTTCAGTTGATTGCAGTTTTTGAGATTACGTATATACATACAGACATAACTGCGCAGATTTTAATAACATCGATGATAAAACATGGTCTCAAATATTTTTGGTGTGCTTTAACTTGTGATTTCCCATCAACATTTTTAGTAATGCTAATGTTTTTTTTTTTTTTTTTTTTTTTTTTTTTTTTCACATAAATATTCAAGTTTCCATATTCAAGAAATATTTGCGAATTACTATGGGGAAATCACTTATATAGCTGTTTTCCTATAATATTTCCTCATATCATTCAGTGCACATGTAACAAATCGACCTATTACTCCTTTTCTTGCGCTGTAATTAACTCCTACTGTCTAGAGAATTGATCGTATTAGGTTTAATTACTTTTCGACGCATAATTTATGGCACTGCTCTACATATTATTTGACATTGCACTTAATCTAGAATGAGATTGTATATGAAGTTCTAATTTCTTAGGCATCTTACCACTCTTTTCTTAAACATGAAACAATACTAAATAAATAATAATATTAAATTAAATTAAATTTAAATGAAACTGTTTCACTTAAAGAAACATATTAATAAATTTTGTAAATTCAGTAAGAAGCATAATTATTATCGAATGAATTAATGAAACAATCAATGAATGAAATTTATAATAGTCAGCTGGATACAAGAAATACTAATATATGTATATATATATATATATATATTGTTGCGTACTTGGGGGTTCGTGAGTTGTCTGAGAATGAAAGGCCAAACGTACAAAAATTCAGTAATTTATTCACAGAAAGTTCCAGAAAAATACAGGTCTATAAACCAAGTATCAGCTTCAATTCAAACAGTAAACACAGCTTAAACAACAGCTGTCAGTAGCAAATCCACAGTACAAACTGTATAACAATAACACTTGAAGCAAGTCTCTCTCAAAGAGGCTCAAGAGCAATGCAAGCACTAGCGAAGCTGACTGAGATCTGAACTGAACTGACCGCCTTGGCGGGAAAGCGCTTCCTTATATACTGTTCCATGGAACCCAGATTTTTCGAGAAAACTCTAGAAAGTGGTCAACCAATCAACTTACAGCTTCCATATTTGGTATATCCCATATAAGGATTTTCTCGCCAAGGTCGCCAAAAAAATCGCCAAGGTGGGAAAAAGTCGCCAAATTTGGCGCCAAATCCATTCCTTGCATTACTGGGGCTTTTTAATGCATTTTTAAGGGAAAATAAGGCTATTTCAACGCTAAAACGACTAGAAATGTACAAAATTAGCACTTTATCAACTTACTGAGCCTCTTTGAAAGAATTTATACAAAAATGAACACAATTATTTACAATTTTGTAACACTGCCCCCCTCCCAAGGACTGCACGTCCCGGGCAGTGCAACCCTTGGTTAAGAGGCGAAACTAAACAAATTTACACAATCTAAAACACAAGAACTAAGTTGCACATAAAGATAACATAGAAATATAAATTAAGTGGGAAATATTTACAAAATTCACAAATATGTACAAATATTTATATGCAAATATTTACAGTGCGCATGCGCAAATTTAACCAGTATTTACATTTTAAATTTTAATATTACCGTTAATTGTGGTACTTGGCTAGCCGGTTATAGTGCACCACCTTTGGTTTTGATGAAGGTGTTTTAGTGATCCGCACTACTACATCATTCAGCCTTTTTAAGACTGTGTATGGTCCGTCCCAGTTGCACTGTAACTTGGGAGAGAGTCCTTTGCGTCGAACAGGATTCCACAACCAGACCTTCTCTCCTTCCTGGAACTCATGTTGCGTAGCCTTTAGATCGTACCTTGTCTTCATTTTCTCCGTTGCCATATTAATCCGCTCCCGAGCAAAGTTGTGTACGTCCTCAAATCGTGCCTGGAGATCTTGGATGTACTCCTCGGGCGATGAAGGCGCATCGGGTGGACAACCAAACAGGAGATCACAAGGGAGACGAAGTTCACGTCCAAACAGCATCTGGGCTGGAGTATAGCCGGTGGTTTCATGGACAGCACTTCGATAAGCCAGCAGGAACAATGGCAACTTCAAGTCCCAATCTTGCTGGTTCCTTGATACTAGAAGTGAGAGGTTATTCAGGATGGTACGATTGAACCTCTCGACCATGCCGTCCGACTGGGGATGTAAGGGTGTTGTCCGGGTTTTGTCTGTGCCGAGTAGTTGACACAGTCCTTTGAAAACATCAGAGGTAAAGTTCCTACCTTGGTCGGTATGAAGTTGTAGGGGCGTGCCGTACCTTGACACCCATTGCTGCACTAGGACGTCTGCGACTGTGCATGCCTCTTGATTGGGAATGGGATATGCCTCAGGCCACTTGGTGAAATAGTCCATCACGACGAGGATGTATTTATTTCCACTGGAGGTCCGTGGCAAAGGACCCAAGATGTCGATTGCAATCCGTTCAAATGGTGCTCCCACGTTATACCGTTGCAGTCTTCCTCGACTTCGTTTCTGCGGGCCTTTACGTGCCGCACAAGCATCACAGGATTTACACCATTTCTCCACATCCTCCTTTGCCTTGCACCAGTAGAAGCGTTCCCGAACTTTCTGCAGAGTCTTCATTATCCCAAAATGGCCTCCGGTAGAGCTACTATGCAGTTGTTCTAAAACAGCTGGAATTTTCGATCTTGGTAATAAAATCTGCCATCTGAAGCTTTTCCCATCATCAGATTCCCACTTTCTGTATAATACGCCGTTTCTGATATGAAGAGAGTCCCAAAGTGCCCAATAACTTTTCGTAATGGGACTAAATCTGGAAATGTCCTGCCAGGTAGGTCTGTTGCTGGTCGTCTCCTTCAGCTGTAATATTGGCTTTACGTCAGGATCTTCCAACTGGGCTTGTCTAAGTTCTTCGTCACTCCATGGATCGGGACCTTGATCTGATGGTGTTGAGACAGTAACTTGGCAGGCAACCGGATTTATCGGTAGGTATTTCTGTTCGGCTCTAGAGCAGTACTTGCAGCTTTCCGAGCAGGGCTTCCGTGACAAGGCATCTGCATTACCATGTAGAGTCCCTTTACGATGACGTATCTCAAAGTCATATTCCTGGAGGCGTTGTATCCACCTGGCAATCTGCCCTTCCGGGTTCTTGAACTGGAGCAACCACGTCAAAGATGCATGGTCAGTCCGGAGCAGGAATCTTCTGCCATAGAGGTAATGATGGAAATGTTCTATGGCTTTCACGATGGCGAGTAGCTCTTTCCTGGTGGTACAGTAATTTCGCTCTGGTTTAGATAGGCATTTACTCCAATAGGCTATGACATGTTCTTGACCATCAATTTCCTGCGACAGAACAGCACCGACACTCTCATGGCTGGCATCTGTATCAAGTATGAACTGTCTGTCGGGCTGTGGATATGTCAAGATAGGCGATGATGTTAAGGCCTCTTTAAGTCGCTTGAACGCATTTTCACATTCATCTGTCCACAGGAACTTCTGTTTGGCTTCCGTCAGCTTGTGGAGTGGTCTGGCAATATTTGAGAAACCCTTGACAAACTTCCTGTAGTAAGTGCATAACCCCAGGAAACTTCGTAGTTGGTGTACATTTTCAGGGCGACTCCAGTTCTCGACTGCAGAGATCTTCTCAGGATCAGTTCTCACACCTTCGGCAGAGATGATATGGCCGAGGTAGCTCACTTCACGACGGAACAAGTTACACTTGCCTGGATTCAATTTGAGGTTAGCCATTCTGAGTTTCTCCAGCACCTTTCGGATATTTCGAAGATGGTCTTCAAAGGTGCGCCCCACAATGATAATATCATCCAAATACACCAGACAGGCTTCATAGGAAAGTCCTTTCAGCACTGTCTCCATCAGGCGTTCGAAGGTGGCAGGTGCATTGCATAATCCGAATGGCATAACTTTAAATTGCCACAGTCCTTGTCCCGTGGTGAATGCAGTCTTCTCACGATCATCAGGATGTAATTCTACTTGCCAGTAACCGCTCTTCAGATCCAAAGTCGAGAACCATTTATTGCCAGCAAGTGTGTCTAATGTGTCGTCAATTCTGGGAAGAGGGTAACTGTCCTTCTTCGTGATGTCATTCAAACGACGATAATCCACGCAAAATCTTGTTGAACCATCTTTTTTTCGCACCAGTACTATGGGAGAGGCCCAAGGACTCGTTGATGGCTCGATGACATCATTGTGCTGCATTTCACTTAGAAGTTCAGTGACCTCTTCCTGTTTAGCAAAGGGAAGTCTTCTTGGATGTTGTTTGATTGGAGGATGATTTCCTGTATCAATTCTGTGCTGGGTGATGTTCGTTCTCCCGACGTCTTCAGGTGCTCGAGAAAAAAGGTCTTTAAATTCTTGGAGTAGCTTCTCCGCAGCACATCTCTGTTCCTTTCCTAACTCTGCATTCTTGAGTAATTCCGTCATTAATTGTTCAGAAGACTTGGATGCGGTTGATTGCGTGGGACGGTTGATGCATGTAACAGGAGTGCAGGTTGCTAACACCTCATCCTTCTTCATCGTCCGGACCTTATCGCTGATGTTTGCGACTCTCACAGGAATAGTACTCTTGGAGAGATCCACCAGAGATGAAGCTACCAGAACTCCTCTTGGGTTATTGTCTATATTCGGATATTCAATCAGTCCATAGCGGAAGAATTGCTTGGTAGGAGGGGCTCCTGAAACTATTGTCTCTGTGTGTGGGGGGATGGAAACTTCCGACTTGGCTGTTATCTGGCAAATTTGCTGAATGTCTTGATTTTCAGTGTTGAACACAGCGATGTCTTCCGAACTTGAATGCAGTTCATTATTCTTGAAGTCCAACTGAAAGTTAAATTTTCTCAGGAAATCAATTCCAATGATTAAAGGATCTCTTATATCTGCCACATATGCCATATGATGGTAACTGGCATTTCCAAAAGTGATGGCCAAGTTCATTTTTCCATATATTTTGATTTCGTCTCCGGTCACAGTCTGGAGTTTAACGCTGGTCGGAGTCCAGATGATCTTCTCTTTTAGTTCTTGAGCCAAATCCGTTCTAATGATGGTCACGTTGGCTCCCGTGTCCAGATTCATCCGGCAGGTGGTGTTGTTGACTTGGCCATAGACGTGAAGTCCATTATCGCCGCCACTCATCGATGAAACATGAAATACTGTAAATTGGGGCTCTTTAATTTTAGGCAACCTCCGCCCCGCGAGATGGCCTCCTCTTAGTTTCCCTGTAGTGATGGTGAAGACGGGTGATTTCCTATAGTTGGTCGTACAGGGCAGTTCCTCTTCACGTGACCATCCCCTCCACAGCCCCAGCACTTTATCTTCCGGTCCCTTATTTCCTTGTTATTCTCCAGGCTGCGCAATCTCTTTAAGATCTCTTCGATACTTCTCTTCATTTCATTTTCACCAGCAGGCGTATCGTTTAATGAGACTGCTCTTATGGTATGGCGGTCTTTCCGGGAGGCTTGTTGGGCTGCCTCTATCCTAAGTGCATAGCCTAAAGCTGATTCTACGTCTCTGATGTTGGAGAGTCTCAGCGCTTTTTGAATTTCTGGATCCCGAACAGCATCGATAAAGTACTGAAGAGCTAAGTCGTTTCGAGTGTCAGCTTGACAGTCTGAGAATGCTAGGTGTGACAACCTCTGAATGTCCGCTGCCAGCTCTTGCAAACTTTCGCCCGTTTTCTGGTAACGGGACTTTAGCTGGAGGCGACTATAGTCCTTAGAACACTTCTCTCCGAACCGTAGCTCCAGTGCTCTAGTCAAGGCCTCGAAGTCGTTCCTTTCTTCTTTAGTAACATTTCTCAGTATTTCGGCTGCATCTCCCCGTAATGCTGCTGCTAAGTGGACTGACTTGGCGGTAGAGTCCCAGCCGTTAGCTTCAGCTACGATGGAAAACTGCGTTTTATATACATGCCATGAGGAACTGCCGTCGTAGGTGGAAAGCTTAATAAATTCCTGATTCTGGATTCTTCTCTCTTTCTTTTCAGTTTCCTGGGGCAGGGATTCTAACTTTTCTTCCACTTTTCTCTCCAGATCTTCTTCTATTCTCTTCAGTTTACCTTCTATCTCTGAAAACCTTCCTTTCAGCTCTTGATCAAAGCTTTCTTTAACTTTCTCCTCGAAACTCCGTTCTATTTTCGTAACACTCTCTTCAACCTTCATAACATTTTCTGCTATCTTCATAGCTTTCTCTTCAAAACTTTCTTCTATTTTCAAAACTTTCTCCTCAAAATTTTCTTCTATCTTTATAACTTTCTCTTCAAAATTTTCCTCTATCTTTATAACTTTCTCTTCTATTCCATCCATTCTATTTTCCATCACTGTTAATTTACCCTCGATTGATTCTTTCACCGTTGAAAGCTCTCTCTTCATCTCATCTTGGTTAGATTTAATTTCTTCGGTCAAACTGGCTTCCATCTTTTCCTGAACTGCTTTCATTTCCTTCATTTCTTCAGTCAAGCCGTCTTTCAATTCTTTCTGTCCGGCTTTCATTTCATTCATCTCGTGACTCAGGCTATCTTTCATCTCTCTTTGCGATGCTTCCATACTTTCTTTCATCTCTCTTTGCGATGCTTCCATACTTTCTTTCATCTCTCTTTGTCCTTCCTTCATTTCATTCATCTGGGTAGCTAAGCTTTCTAGAAGTTTCTTCATCTGTTCCTCCATAGCTCTAGTTATAACCATTCACAGACAAACCCCACTCCTGACACCAGAAATGTTGCGTACTTGGGGGTTCGTGAGTTGTCTGAGAATGAAAGGCCAAACGTACAAAAATTCAGTAATTTATTCACAGAAAGTTCCAGAAAAATACAGGTCTATAAACCAAGTATCAGCTTCAATTCAAACAGTAAACACAGCTTAAACAACAGCTGTCAATAGCAAATCCACAGTACAAACTGTATAACAATAACACTTGAAGCAAGTCTCTCTCAAAGAGGCTCAAGAGCAATGCAAGCACTAGCGAAGCTGACTGAGATCTGAACTGAACTGACCGCCTTGGCGGGAAAGCGCTTCCTTATATACTGTTCCATGGAACCCAGATTTTTCGAGAAAACTCTAGAAAGTGGTCAACCAATCAACTTACAGCTTCCATATTTGGTATATCCCATATAAGGATTTTCTCGCCAAGGTCGCCAAAAAAATCGCCAAGGTGGGAAAAAGTCGCCAAATTTGGCGCCAAATCCATTCCTTGCATTACTGGGGCTTTTTAATGCATTTTTAAGGGAAAATAAGGCTATTTCAACGCTAAAACGACTAGAAATGTACAAAATTAGCACTTTATCAACTTACTGAGCCTCTTTGAAAGAATTTATACAAAAATGAACACAATTATTTACAATTTTGTAACAATATATATATATATATACAGTGTGATAATAAAAAAGTTACTCAGATATATGAGACCATAGCTAACATACTGCTCACAGTAACTGAATAAAATTTTGGTGGAAGGTATTTTGAGGTATGCGCTCAAGAATCATTAAAAAAAAAAAAAAAAAAAAAAAGTTAAACTCTAACAGTTACAGTTACAGTAACAAAATTTCGAAAATTTCAAACGGCAACACCTACTTTTTTTTTTAAATTGAAATGGGATCTCTATAGCAAAATACCATAAATAGCGTTGAATCGGAATCTGTAGCACGAAAATTGCCAACGCTAGAAGAAAAGAGAAAACAACTGTGATGTGCCTACCAGAGCCAGACTAATGACGTAACATTTCCCACTGATTCTCCGGCTTAGAGCTTCTATAAACGCAAACCGACTTGTGGAGGTTGGTTTACAGCCTCAACGTGTAGATTATATCCCATCTTAAATAGAAGTGTGTAAAGGAGTGAATTGAAGAGGACAACTTAAAACTAATCTTTGTTCAACCTGACACTTTTACCGAAACCATCGCCATCTAACACTGAAATCAACTTTTGACCTTGACACTTCGAATGCAACACTTCCTAAATAAAAGAAGCTGACTCAGAACTTAATTTATTAAACTTTTGTTTGGGCATCCTTTTCGATGTGAGTCTGTAAGGTATGACATGTGTTGAGTTGGAAGAGTGAAGATCACCAGTCGGATCTAGTGATGAATAGTAGTAGTTTCAGTGACAGCGTCGATCAGAGCATTGATGTGTTGAGTTAGAAGTTTTAAGGTTACCTGTCAGATCCAGCGTTAGATAGGGGTGGTTTCTAGTGAAAATGTTGAGTTGACCATAGAGGTGTTGAATTGGAAGTGTCAAAGTCAAAAGTTGATTTCACCGTTAGATGGCGATGATTTCGGTGGAAGCGTCAGGTTGAACAAAGATTAGTTTTAAGCTGTCGTCTTCAATTCACTCCTTTACACACTTCTTATTTAAGATGGGAGATAATCCACACGTTCAGGCTGTAAACCAGCTTCCACAAGTCAGCTTGTGTTTATAGGAGCTCAAAGCCGAAGATTCATTGAGAAATGTGACGTCATTAATCAGGCTATGGTAGGCACATCACAGTTGTTTTCTCTTTTCTTCTAGCGTTAGCAATTTTCGTGCTACAGGTACCGTTTCAACACTATTTATGGTTTTTTGGTATGGGGATCCCATTCCAATAAAAAAAAGATTTTATCATTGCAACCGTAAATGTTAGAGTTTAACTGTTATTTTTTGTATAATTCTTGAGCGCATACCTCAAAATACCTTCCACCAAAATTTTATTCTCAGATACTGTGAACTGTATGATAGCTATAGTCTCATATATCGGGGTAGATTTTTTAATCACCCTGTATATATGATATAGACAAATTTATGAGTAAGGAAATCATAACTGCATTATAATATTAATGGTGTTGCCATTTTTATAATTTGTTCTTTAGGATTGTTAGCTTCACATTTCTTCGTACTACTTGTTTAAGAGAATATATATATACATATTTATTTTATCGTAATTATATATTGGAGAAAATTATTCTATAAATAAAGTGGTGTGAAATAGAAGCTAGACAAAAAGTGCTCCGGTATAAATTATTATTGTTGGCAACTATGTATTGCTTTTCAAGATATTTTGAAGAGATTCTAAATAATATATGTGGGTTGTTGTGATGAATTATTTCGGGGGTCGTACTCTCCGCCTTTTTTTCAGGACATTCTTAGAGATAAGAAATTTCCACCTTTTTGCCACCATTAATTTCATGCAAAATTAATTCTGGATATATTCATAGTTATGTTTTTTGATTTTACAGGATAGAGATCACTGTATAAATATAGTGGTAGCACTAAGTTTGGAAATTTCTGATTTCTGAGAGTGTCCTGAAAAAAGGGCGGAGATTACGACCCCTGATTATTCATCGGTTTATTTTTCGTTTTCATTCTTATTTTTATCATAAAAAAATTATATATATAAATATATATATGAGGAGAAAACATCAAAACCATGTTTTCTTCTTTAGATGGAATTTTTTAGAAGACGCAAAAAACTAAAAAATTAACTAAATTTAATCCCTAATTATCGTTTGTTTAGATTTATTACTGGTTACTAGGTAGATATATAGACATATCTAGGACGATATGTAGACATTTTATTTTTGTGTAGTTTAAAGGAAAATTAGTAACTCAATTTACTTTATTTTGGAGAAAACACGGTTTGAATGTTTGCTCCTCAAATGTGTGTATGCATGATTGTGTATGTGTACATATGAATAAAACTTTATATAAACGTTATTTTCTTTTACAATACTTTAACTATTGGTCTCTTGGCTTAAGCAATTAAATTCATTTGATAAAACAAACCTAAAAATTCACTTATGGTTTAACCCTTTAACGTTCACTACTTAATTTATTTTAAAAATTACTAAACTAATTTTAAAAATGGCTTTTAGACACATAGCTGATCATAAATATTTAAAAAATAAAAAATTAGCATTGTTCCTTTTCGAGAAGTTTTCGGTTTGTAACATCTGTAAGTAAACCTTATTAAATTCAAATAATATTTAATTTAATAAATAAATCACTTTATAAGTAAACATTATCAATAACAAAAACTCGTAAAAGTTGCATAGATCCCAACATTTCAATTTATTCCGGAGTATTTTAACCCTTTGCGGCGCAAGGTTATTCGGATTATTTAAATTACACTGCCACCGGAGTTTACGAACATAATTAAAATAGAAGAAATTTTAAATTTTCACGTTAAAAAAAGCGCCTTTTCTGCTATGTTATAAATGTAAATATTTGCTAAAAAATTTCCGGGATGAGTTATTGCACTTTAGAATTAAAATTAGGTGTTCCATGAGCGGGAACACTGCGACTGAAAGGGTTAATAAAAACTACAGTCACTGGATATCACATGTTCTTTAATTGATAATAAATTACTTATTGTAGAAGGTTGGTTGGTTAATTGATTGTGTTTTACGTCGCAATAGTGCGGCGCAATGGGCAATTGGCGACGGTGTCTGGGTCTCACCCTAGAAGTGGTTTGGAGACATGCCACCACAATTTTGATCCTACATGAAGAGGATAGCTCCCACACTTCGGTAACACCAGAGGTATAATTTTGATGGGAACATGTAGGATATTTCGACCACGACCGATTTTACGTACACCAGCCAGCATTAATGTACACGACGGTGTTTGGCCGGCTCGAGTATCGAACCCGCAACTTTCTCATTACGAGCTCGGCATTCTACCTACTGGTCTACCGTGGCCCCATGTTGTAGAAGGAAAAATTTTGTTAAATTTACTTTTGAGCAAAAATTATTCAATTTCAATAAATATGATAAATTGTATTATAAATAAATAAGTCATAAAAAATGGAATTATTTTCAGGAAATGACAACCACATTCACGTTAATACTATTTCTGTTAGTGAAACTGCAGATAAATTTTTATCTTTAAATTTTCATCTCACTCTGTTTTCTCGCGAAGGTGACAGGGAGACTGATGTTAGTGCTCTGTCTCCGTACGCTAAAAGAGAAGTTGATGACTCGGTAACAAGAACAGACATGTTCCTGTCTATTAAATTGAACCAGTACTTTGATTAAATTTTACATTTGTCAAATAAATGTGTTTGTTTGTTATTAAACAAACTCATTTATCGTATAGGTTGACATTGAGTTGTTTACATTTAACGCAGCACACACACGTATCATATATATGTATGTATTAAAACAAATTATGAAACTGGAACAGAAAAAAAGCTCAGTTAAGTTATTGCAGTTTCTTTACATTAAACTCATTATCTAGTTTTCTCAAAATCAAGCTGGTAGACGGAGATGCCAGAATCGAATCCAAAACGCCCTCGCCGACCTAGCCATTTACGGATTTTTGTAGTTTTCTCCAAAATTTTAGTGAATACCGGAAGGCACATCTTAGAATGGCTTGCAAAAAAGGCGCGTTATTGCTACTGAAACCTAACACCTTTTTATTATTATTATTATTATTTAACATTTAATGTTTAAAATTTGACAATAGATTGTATCTCTTAAGTAATCTCATATTTCTAAAACTATTTTTTCAGCAATATGAAGATTAAGGATATTTCGAGTTTTTTGTGTTTTGAGAAATTTATTTTGAAATTATCGGTTCAGCAGTACTCTATAATTATGTACTAGAGACATTTCAGTGTAACATGAACACGCAGGTACACACATATATACATTTTAAAGCTTCATCACAGGACTAAATATTAAATGAGACGTTTAAAAATTTTAATGATTCGTCAATTACAAGTAAAGGACACACACTTTCATATAAACACTGGAGAAATCATTCCTTATATATATACAGGGTGGCCATAACTAAGCTGCAAGTGTTCAAGGGATGCTGGAGAGAAAACTACTGGGAACATTCCAGCGAAATTGGGTATCTACACGTTTCAGAACATGCGCAAATCAAATATGCACAAAAAAAATTGCCATTTTCATCCGATAGATGGCGCTGTACGCATTTCAACGCTCACCGATGGCATATACAACTTCCAAAACCGATAGACAGAGCATAATGACATTCTAAGAGGCATATAAACAATATAATACATTACTTATAGTTTATCAAAATTCCAGTAATTAAATTTTTACAGTATCATGTAATCAAAAATTAACGTAAATTAAGATCACAAATTAAACAATCCATAAAGACGCTTTGGAAAACAATTAAACCATTATTTATTCAATGAAATTATCGCATGATGTGCTCAATATGCGAACCACCAGATGCAACCACATGCTGAAAACGTAAAACAGCATGGTCCACCGTCGCATTTAAAATCTCTGTTGTAATACACCTCACGTGTCTCGTTATGCTAGATTTCAATTCATCAACAGAAGCATGCCGTTCTCTATAAACTATATCTTTCAGATGTCCCCACAGATAAAGATCGCAAGGAATTAGGTCCGGTGAACGTGGGGGCTAAGCGTTTTCGAAACCTCTGCTTATGACTCGGTCCGCACCAAAGGTATCATGTAGCAATTTTTTAACAGGTTTAGCGATGTGAGGGGTGCTCTGTCCTGCATAAATATCGGGGTTTCTAAACAATGTCTCTCTTGCAATGCTGGAATCAGTTTTTCTCTCAACCTCGCACCGTAGCTAGTTCCTGTAACACTACAGCGTTTGGGACCACTTGGAGTTGGGGTCTCAAAAAAATATGGGCCGAGAAGAAAATAACAAGTCATTCCACACCATACAGTAAAGTAATCGGAATGGAGGGGGTTTTCACGTTTAGCGTATTGGTTGCTCATTTCCCATATCCTGCAATTATGCGCATTTACACTACCTGGTAGTGTAAAATGCATCTCGTCTGTCCACATGATCCTCTGTATTCAAGTGTCATCCTCACTGATTTTCGACAGGACAAAGTTTGCAAAATCAATTCTTCGGGTGTCATCATGAGGTTTCAATTCTTGAAGCATTTTAATTTTATACGGATAACGCCGAAGAATGTGGCACAACACTTTACGCACAGCTGACCAGGAAAGAGATAATGTCCGACCCACACTTCTTGCGCTCACTTGTTGCAGCATACAAGCTCCTGAACTGTACTCGTAGTAGCAATAGCGTCATCAATTTGTAGCACTGTTTCCGGGTTTACGGCACGCCACCCTCTTGTGCCTGGAATAAAGCCCAGTTCTCCTGTTTCTTCAAACTTAGAAATCATATTTTTCAATCCATTGACACTCATTGGACCTCTTCTTAATCGTTTCATACGCCGGTATTCTTTTAGAGTAGCTGAATAATTGCTACCATTCTAATCTTCACTAACAATGAACGGTCCTTCTTATTCAGAGTCATGATTGACCATTACTCAATGTGATCTTGTTTGTATACTGTTCGATGGGCTTAAAATTTGCATATATGCCGTCAATAAGCATTGAAACACGGCACAGCGCTACCTATTGGGTAAAAATGTCTATTTTTTTTTTTTTTTTTTTTTTTTTTTTTGGCATATTTGACTTGCGCATGTTCTGAAACGTGTAGATACCCAATTTCATTGGAATATTCCCAGTAGTTTTTTCTCCAGCCCCCCTTGAACACTTGCAGTTTAATTATGGCCATCCTGTATATATATATTGTTATACATAGTTCTTTGTTCTCCAAACATATTTATTAACTAACATAAAACACAAAACATTATTTACACATGTACAACTTAACATTTATAAAACTTTTGCATACAGCTACATTGCTATAGCATTTCAAATTTCAAACAAAACAAAACTAACTTAACAGCAAGTCAAAGAATCTCATTCTAACGACTGGCTAAATAGCTTTTTGTTATTTTATCAGAATTCTGCAACCGGCTAAACAGCTTTTACGTTGCCTTACCAGAATGATGAATATCACCATCTCTTAGAAAGGAAGGTTGTTGCAGAACCTTAGTTGCAATATATAATTATTTCACCCATCAGAAATGATATGAAATACACAGGAAATATTCTGTATAAAAACTTAAATTAATAATTACAAAATATATATATATAATAATTACATAAATTGATTTCATCGCTAAAATTTCTTCTCCTTTTATTATTATTTTATTAAAAAAATTACATTAATTGTAAGACAAACATAAAATATCGGTTTTCAAAATATCCTGCAGAAATATCTTCATATTGATTATTTTTTCAATAGAATTTCCATCTCTTATTTTTATTCAATTTAAGAGGCCAAGATAATTGTACAACTAAGAAAAATACCAGTTTTCAAACTAAACTACACATTTATAATAAAAAAAAAAAAAAAAAAAAAAACTTTTAACTTCCGTCTTTTTATATATTTTATTTTTCTTAACATGTTCAAGAATAAAAATAAAGTCTATATATTTCTTAACGAGAAACATGTAATATATTTTTTTCTTTGTATTTACCCCTCACATAAACCATTGTTAACAAAATATAATAGAAATAAATTTTCTTACCTCTAGAGACAATCTTCATTATAGTTATTTATGAAGCACTACTTTAAGAATGTTGTCATTTAAATCTAAATTCTTACAGATGGAGTTAAAATACGTTTGATTATTATCAGAAACGAGTAAATAAATTAACTGTTTTTACAAAAAACAGTATTTGTTACCGTATTTTTATGACAGCGTTGTTATTTCATGTGTGTATAGGATCCAGTATAGAATAAATTGAATTATTGTATTCATATAAGTATACTGTATTCTTTTCTGACTAATTTAATGAACAAAAAGTGTGATCATTCTCATAATAGAAATTGGTAGATTAAGTTAAATATATCAGTTCAGCGCCATCTAAACATAAAAAAAAGGCTTCTCTTAAACAAATACTACTTATTTTGGAATTTAAGTACTAACGAAAAACTTCATGCAGCCTCATAATATGGGAAAAAAAAAAAAGAAGTCTTTCTAACTCATTTTGTGTTTTCTCAACACGCAGCCGAACAAAACAAGATTGCGATTTTAAGACAGAATGACCTATAATGTTTATTAATAAATCTGGTGAAGCCTATGAACAGTCGGGGGGGGGGGGGAGAGAATAGGCAACACCCGCTATCATTTCGTTATTAATTGACGCAGGAAGTCTAACAGACATTATAGAACAGAAAATTAAATGCACTTTTTGAAAATGTTTTCAATTTTGAATTAGGGCTCATCTACATACGAAATGAGCACCAGCTTTGATTTTTTCAATAGCAACACGCAATTTAGACTTCATGTTTAAATTTCTGAAAGTCTGACAGTGTGGAAAAGTATACAGTTTGTATATTTTATCTTTAGTATACCTAGAATTATAATAAAAAATGTGTTAGGGGGTTATTTCTGAATGTAGAAAAATAACAAAATTAGGATCCTACAAGAACTGGACAAAATTTTACTTAAAAAAATAATAATAATAATAATAAAGTTATAAATATTAATAAAAAAGTTATCGCGTTTTAAATACTTTAATTATCTTAAATTCAGTTTTTTAGATAATACATTTTAGGTATATTTAAATACATAACACTTAAGATTGCTCAGACAATGCTCTTTGAAAAATGTGGGATATTTTTCAATTAAAAGTGTCTATCATGGCTATACTGATCCCCAATAAAGCTTAATCATTCTTTCGTATGTGTGACATAATATACGAACTGAAATAATATAGCTATATTATTAATAATATAGCAACAACACATAAACTAAATCTTTTCGGATAAGTTATTGTAAGGTTTCATGAAGAAAACATTAAACAATTTTAATCGTACTTACCAGTTTTGGGTCAGTTTAACTCTTTGAAATTGTAGGATTTGCTTTATAATTTCTATGAAAATATAATTTCTTAATTAACACTTTCGGGACCGCTGACGTAGATTCACGTCATTTGAAATGAAAATCTGTAACACGGCCAGAGGGCGTTTCTTTCGTTATTTATGTATTACTTATTTCTTAAGTATGTATCCAGTGTTCATACTTTTGCAATTACTATGGAGAGAAATATACTGATTAGAAGAAATATAATTACAATGCATATCCATTTGTAATATAAATGTGAATACAGAAATTTTCGTTCTGAAATATTTTAACTTCGAAGCATAACGCCCGCAGGCGGACCTTACTGTCAAAAAGACAAAATCCTCCGGTCGCAAAAGTGTTGGTTGGTTGGTTGGTGTCGTGTCATGGATAGAAAATAATTTTAAATAGGACCAAAGGTCCTATATACAGCATCTGCGATTTGAAGGCAATTTTCTTCATATAAGTCCGCCCACGGATTGTCACTTATTTGCTTCAATTACGCCAAAATAGCGGGACAGTTGAAAAGATGTTTGGGGGGTTAGTTCTATGTCTGGGCAGTTTTTGCAGAGACAGTAAGTCCTTGTCCCGTCTTTATGGATCTTCATCCCTCTAAAGTGTCCTGTCCGGAGTCTTGTTAGAGTGCTGGTGAGAGTTCTATTGGTACTGATTTCAGGGATTTGGTGTTTGATTTTGAGTTTCCTATCATTGAGTTTTGCCTTAGCAACTGAGTTTATATCGCTGAGAGTGACATAAGTAACCCTACTGGTGTTTAATTGTCTTGCTTCTTTTGCCAAGGCATCAGCCCCTCGTTTTCAGTAATGCCAACATGCGCGGGAATCCACTGCATGGTGCATTGTTTCTTCAAATGGAAAATCTTACGAAATGTACGGTGTATATTTATAATTAGCCCTGAAGAACCCCTTTGAATTGCTTGAAAAACAGCTCTGCAGTCACTGAAGATGTTTAACCCTTTGGCCCTTTCATTTTCTTCAAGATTTATATACTCATCTAGGGATTTTTGGATGGCAATGTGTTCACAAGTGTAGTTTGAAGCTATTTTGCCTCCTCCGATCTTAAATTGCTCTGTACTTCCACTCTGTGGGAAAGTAGACACCAGCTCCTCCGTTGTCTAGAGTTTCATCTGAGGAACCGTCAGTGAAGGCAAAGACAAAATTTTCTCTTGAATACGAGGCAATGGTTTTATCACCTTTTGTTTTAATAGCCGAAGTTACTTCTTTTTTGGAACACGGTTCGAGAAGGTGAGTTATAATTTTGGTGTTTTCTGGAAGAGTCGAAGACAAAATTGGCTCTTGCACAATTTCATATGTGTTATGCTCTATGTGTTATGTGTTATGCCTGACCATTAGGTCATAGTGTAAGGTGGAGGATCGTTTGAGTCTTGTATTTTCGTTCCACTTCAAAAAGGGGTTTTTTTGCTAACATGTTCCTCCTCACGACTTCTAATATTGTTGGTAAAGTTGATGACACTACATTTTCTTCTATTATCAAGTAACTGGAGACCACATTTCTGTTGGGATTTAATGTTGTCTGTGGAAGAGACAGCACCAATTATAATCTTTGAGGCTTTTGCCTGTATTTTATCAATCTTCTTAAGTACTGAAGTCGAGGCGTGAGACCAGATGGACGAAGCATATTCCATAACTGGTCGAATCAAAATGGTTAAGGTAGTTTTTAAGGTTTTAGGGCATGCTCCCCAATTTGTACCGCAAAGGCTTTTCAAGATTCTAAATTTTTTGAGTGATTTATTGGCACATTTTTTTATTTGTTCAGTGAAACGTAGTTCAGCATCTAGAGTAAGTCTCAAATAAATAGGATTTTCTGTCTTTCTTAAGGGCTGATTGTTTAGAACTAAGTTTGAAGAGAATAGGTGCCTGTGTTTTCTATCTGTCGCAAAAGTGTTAATATATATATATATATATATATATATATATAAGCTAAAAAATATATAAAGTTAAAATATTTTTTATAAAATTTTAAAGACTAAAGTACCCTTAAAATAATAATCCTTCCCCTCCCCAACACAAAATAAATAAATAAGTAAAATATAAATAAATAAATAAAGCAATATATGAACTAAATGAACCTTTAACTACATACTTGCCAACATACTAATTAATATTCCGTAGCATTGTTAGCCCTGCCTTCTTTTTCACACAAGTAACCTATTATTTTTCTTCTTATTTAATCGTAATTGCATTTAGAGAATATTACTCTAAAAATTTACTAGTGTGAAAAAAAGGGCGGGACTAACAACCAACGGTACATTAACCCTTTCAGGGGCAAGCAAATTTTACTCATTTAAAATCAACAGCCACTAGAAATCACCAACAATATTAAAAAGGAGAAATAAATGAAGTTATTCTTCTAAGTTATAAAAGAAAATTTTTATAACTAATTTCCGGGGACAATTTTTGCAACTTTGAATAAAATTTGTGGTTGAATTATGCAACCAACTCCCCTGAAAGGGTTAATTAGGATGTTGTCAAGTATGTAACTATGACGGTGGTTAAAAAACGATTTTACAAGTTAACCTTGCATTCCAATTCTAGTCGTCTTTTTTAATTGATAATTTTTACATTCGACCTATATATATATATATTATTTTAAACATCCATCTATTTAGTTCATTTTTTTTTCTTCGTGTGTTCGTTTTAAGGATTCAAAATTTATCACCAGTAATTCATGAGGTAAATGCAACTTGTGTATATTTTTGCCAACGTAAATTAAGGGGGTTAAAACTAATACTCAAAGTCACATTTACTTTTCTTGTCTGTATTGTTTTGTTTTGAAGAGCGATGAAAAGCGGGCTTGTTTTCTTTAGAAAACTAAAAGCCTTGATGTCTAATCCTTCTGTCTAATCCTATGTCCTTCTTGTCACTAATGTCTAAAAATCACCGATTTTGTTTCATTTCTTTGACTTTAACGTTGCTATATAATTTCACCCGTAAATAAAAAATAAAAATATTTTGTTTAGTTTTCTCTGTTACTTTGTGAGATTTGTTTCGTTATCTCATGCAAAACTTTATACGTGCTGATATATATATCGACCAATTTATTTTTTGTGAATATATTAATAAAAGTTTTAAATATGAATTTACCATGAACACCTTCAAACTTTGAACTCTTATAACTCCATGAAAAATTAAGTAAAATTTGCAACCAATGAACTTTTTCGCGCTGTTGTGATTCCAGGAATTTATTATGAAATAAAAATAGAGCATTACCATTGAAAAAATAAACTTTGATACTCGTTTTAATATGTAGTCAACTCCCAATTCAAAATTTCACTTCATTTTCTGAAAGTACTCACAATACCTATTACATTTTTGTGCACGGATTAGCAACGGATTTACGTCGAGTGTTGCTTTTTTCCCCGACTGTACATCCAGCGTTCTAAGCAGATCGATTAATAAATACTTTTGTAATTGAATTTGAAATCTTCAGGTGGCGGACATTTGGAATCAAAATGGCGAACCAAATTGATCAATGAGCATATCTAATGTATTTCCAAAATAAATCTGTTGTCCAAATTTTGCTGGTATTAACTCAGCATTTCGAAAGTTATGATAATGAGGAAATTCAAAATGGTCGTCATTTGGAATGAAATGACAAATAAAAATCATCGAAAATTAGTACACCATTCAACTTTTGTTTGAATTAGCTCAATATTTCAAAAGTTAATGGGAAGACAAATTATCAAGTGGTGCAACTTGGAAAAAAAAAAAAAAAGAAAGAAAGGCGTAGCCAGTTGCCCAGCAAACTCATCTAGATAAACAAAAGATAATTTCAGTGCCCAATTTTTGTTCGAATTTATTGAGCATTTCAAAATTTAGCGTTTTAATAATTTTCCAAGTGACAGCGTGATTTCAAATGGCCGCTTCTTGGAAACAAAACGGTTCAGCAAATTTTACAGCGAACTGCTCCAAGATAATTGTAACATAAGTTCATTGAATATCTTTGATTCGAATAACTTTAGTATTTAAAAAATTATCGTAATGATACATTTTCAAGTGGTAGCTTGATTTCAAGTGGCCGCTTTATTTTAAGGTATCCACCATTTAGACAAAAAATGGCAAATCAAGTTCATTATTAAAGTTTTTAGCGATCTTTATAAGTGTACATCAAAATTTAAATAAATCATATCTTAAATATGTTTTTTACAAAGTGGATTTGAAAATTTGAATTGATCGTCGCTTGAAACAAAAGAATAGAGCACGTCAACTGTAAGATACGTTCACTGACCAAGTTTGGTTCGATTTGGCTTATTATTTTGAAAGTTATCGTGATCACAACCAGTACTGTGAGATTTAGCGAATTTTTTATTCAATAATAACCAATAATTTTTGAAGTGATATTTGATATACATAATAGACTATGAATCTTTGAAGTGATAAGGTAAACGCAGCAATTATTTGTTTGTGCTTATAAAAATAGAATAAAAAATCCGCTAGATCTGGTAACACTTATGACAAATTTTCCATTATACACATATATATAGAGAGGGATAGATAGATAAACTAAATAATTGCAATAGATCAATTTCTAAAGAAATTTACTTCAAAGCTGGTTTAAAATAAAATTTCCGCCGAATTATGAACAATATACATGTTTTTGAAATATTTTTTCAAAAAGGTACGGAATTTACACTTACTTCTCTTGTTATATAACGTGTTATTTCATTTTATTCTTTATTTGAAGATCAAGGGACACAACGTCCTACTTTTTTCATACCACAATTTTGTTTATAAGAATTTCTTTCATTATTTAATTTTATAATTTCCACTATTTCGATGATAAATCAAATCAACGTTTATTGGTAAAAAATAGGGGTATGGAAAAGTAGAACGCTATGACCACTGGAAGATGCATTTATTAAAAAAAAATCTTAACAAATGAATTCCTCCAACAGTTAGATACCAGGCAGTATCTTTTATGAGAGACAAACTCTTTATCATAGATGTCGAAACTTATAAAAAAATTTCTTTGCCATAAGAGAGAATATTCATGTGGTCGTTCTTGTACTTCGCATATCCTAAATATCACAAATTTGTTGCTGTTATTGAGCAAAAAATTACAATACGTTGTTAGTTCATGTTTCTATTTTAAATCCAACATTATTAGCAACAGGCTACACTTAGTAGGGCTTTGCTTAATTTGTTGGTAATGTCTTAGTGTTTTAAGGCAAACTAAAAATCAGTTGACTAAAAACGGAAAACTCAGGTAACTCAGGTAACTCAGGTAACTCAGGTAACGGAAAACTCACCTTCATCTTTCATTCAGCCATATATTTCATCTTTCTATTAGCCATTAACTTTACCTTTTAATCCCCCCTCAACTTCATCTTTCAATTGGCTATCAGCTTCATCTTTCTTACTGCCATAAACTTCATTTTCCGACCGACCATTAAATTCATCTACCAATAAGCCACTATTTTCATATAAGCCTTCAGCAGTTTTTTCTTAATCAGTCATCAATTTATTTATTTATTATTATTTTTTTTCAATCAGCTATTAACAGGTTTTTTCAGTCAGCCATCGACTCTGTTTTTATTCAGCCATCAACTTTTTCTTTTAACTATCCATCAATTTCTTCTTGTAATCAGACGTCGACGTTCTTTTAAAACTCATATCAACAACTTCTTTCAACCAAACATAGATTTTTTTTCAGTTAACCATCTTTTAATCGCTCTCTAAATTTGTTTTTCATCAGCCATTAACTTTATTTTTCAATCCGCCAACAACTTCGTCTTTCAATCAGCTATTAACTCCGCCATTCAAGTTATCAACCTCATCTTTTAAACAGCCATCAACTCTTTCTTTCAATCAGCCATCAATCACATCTTTTATACAGACATCAGACTTGTTTTATAATCAGATATGACGTAGTTTTTTAATCAACCATAAACATTTTCTTTTAAGAAGCCACCAACCAAGGTTGCAAGAGTTTCCGTCTCAAGACGGAACTCTTACACCAATACTTTTTATCAATAATTTATATCATATTTGTGGAGTAATTTATTACGATTAAATATGATAACAATTATTGATAAAATATACTGGTGTCAGTATTCCGTTTTGAGGCGGAAACACTTGCACCCCTGCCACCAACGTCGTTGTAAGCTAAGCTATTAATCTCTGACATCAAGAAAGAAGAATATTGGAAAATATTTCAGATTTCGCTTTCAATTATACATAACGTTGCAGCTACAGTGTTGCCATATTGGGGACTGTTTTTAATCAATAGTCACCAATAAATTTAAGAAGTGATATTTGATATACAAAATAGGTGATTAAGCTTCGAAGTGACTGAGAAACCGTCGCAATTAATATTTAGTGGTGGTTATTGAATAAAAAATGTCCCCAATCTGGCAATGCTGTTACAGCAACAAGCAAAATTCTGTAATGAACTGTGAGCAGATACAGCTGTTAAGATTTCGAATAATACTACAAAATAAATTTAGTTACTGAAAGAAATGTGCATAAAATAAATTGAAAAGAAAGCAAAATTGAAGAAATTAAAAAAAAAAAAAAAGTTCTAGAGCATTAAATACATAAAAGAATTTCATATATATGTGTATATATATACAGGGTGATTATATAAAAACTACCCCGATATATGCGACCATAGCTATCATACCGTTCGCAGTAACAGAATAAAATTTTGATGGAAGGTATTTTGAGGTATGCGCTCAAGAATCATATAAAAAATAACAGTTAAACTCTAACAGTTACGGTTACAGTGACAAAACTTCGAAAATTTCAAATGGCACACCTACTTTTTTATATTGGGGATCTCCATACCAAAAAACTATAAATAGCATTGAAACAGTACCTGTAGCACGAAAATTGCCAGCGCTAGAAAGAAAGAGAAAACAACTGTGATGTGCCTAACAGAGCCAGACTAATGACGTCACATTTCCCACTGAGTCTTCAGCTTAGAGCTCCTATAAACGCAAGCCTAATTGTGGAGGATGGCTTACAGCCTCAACTTGTGGATTATCTCCTATCTTAAATAAGAAGTGTGTAAAGAAGTGAATTGAAGACAACAACTTAAAACTAATCTTCAACCTGACACTTATACTGAAACCATCGCCATCTAGCACTAAAATCAACTTTTGACCTTGACACTTCCAATGCAACACTTCTATGCTCAACTCGACATTGTCACCGAAAACCACCCCTATCTAACGCTGGATTCGACATGTGCCCTTAAAATTTCCAACTCAACACATCTATGCTCAGCTCGACGTTGTCACTGAAACTACTACTATTCATCACTGGATCCGACTGGTGATCTTCACTCTTCCAACTCAACACATGTGCTACCTTATAGGATCTCATCGAAAATGATGTCCAAACAAAAGTTTAAGAAATTAAGTTCTGTGTCAGCTTCTTTTTTTTTTAGGAAGTGTTGCATTGTAAGTATCAAGGTCAAAATTTGATTTCAGTGTTAGATGGCGATGGTTTCGTTGAAAGTGTCAAATTGAACAAAGATTAGTTTTAAGTTGTCGTCTTCAATTCACTCCTTTACACACTTCTTAAGATCGGAGATAATCCACACGTTGAGGCTGTAAACCAGCCTCCACAAGTCGGCTTGCGTTTTTAGGAGATCTAAGCCTAAGGCTCCTATATATATACGAGCTGGCGCATCAGCCATCTTGTTGCCTTAGGGTTGCCATATGTACCCAGCGCGTTCTATTGATAAATAAACGACAGTCATTACTTTTATCGTCTTGTGTAACTTTAGAGTACTCCTTTTATTATATTTCATAGTTTTAGCTAAATAAAGTACGATATGATATTTGTTTAACGATAAACTGCTATAATCACTCAAGAAAAGAACATAAAATGTTCAGATTTCCAGAAGATAATTTGAGAATAATAAAACAACATTACTTATATTTACTTATATTTTCCTTTGTATTTCTGACATGTGTTAATGCAAAAATACAGAAAAAATGTTTCTTTTTAATCATATTATTTATATTAATATTGATAAATCGATTTAAGAAGACCTTTTATTACTGTGTATTTGGGTTTTGGCGATATTTTGTATAAGAAACAGAAACAGAACTAATAACACATCTTATTTCTAATACATCCATAGGATATCCTGATAATGTAATGAGAAAAAACTGTGTTGTTAGGAATATTATTGTCGCTTATTGCTTTTGTTGACCAATCGTAGCTTGAGATCATGATTTCTTAAAATCACAAGAAAGCGATAAGTACGTCAAGTGAGAATGCTGCCCTCTTCTGAGGCAAAAAAATGGCGGCGATGCGTCGGCCTATATATTTTATTTAAGGGGCTCTATCTAAGCAGAAGATTCAGTGGAAAATGTGACGTCATTAGTGTTGCTCTGGTAGTCACATCACAGTTGTTTTCTCTTTTTTTCTAGCGATGACAATTTTCGTGCTACAGATACTGTTTCAACGCTATTTATGGTTTTTTGGGATGGAGATGCCATTCCAATAAAAAAAAGTAGGTGTTGCCATTTGAAATTTTCGAAATTTTGTCACTATAACCGTAACTGTTATTTTTTATATGATTCTTGAGCGCATACCTCAAAATACCTTCCACCAAAATTTTATTCAGTTAATGTGAATGGTATGACAGCTATGGTCTCATATATCGGGGTAGTTTTATTTATAATCACCCTGTATATATATAATTTAGAAACCATTGTTAAGAATCTGTAAAACATTATCTCTCTCTCTCTCTCTTTTTTTTTCCGAACATTCACGACTTACATTTAAGTCAATCTTCTCCATAAAGCATGAATCTTTTAAACAAACCTTTCGTAAACAAATCTTTTAAACTTTATTTTCGTTTTAATTATTTTCATTTTATTCCAACTCAGAAATATTAAATATTAAATTGATTATATTCTAAATACATCTCTGATCATTTAAAAACAAAAATAAAAACTGTAAAGAAATTTTCCTAATTTATTTTCTTGAAATTAAAAATTCATTTAAAACTTATTATTAAAAGACTTTTGACAATTTAAGAGTGAGTACTTTTACTGTTATAAAACAATGTCTAAAAGTCTCAGCTTCTTTGTTTATTGTCTATTGTTCTCAGTTCTTCTTGTCTTAGCAAATAAATACCAATCTCAAATTGTTTTTTAAAATTAAATTATTTAGGGATCTTTCTTTGGGAAAAATGCAATTAAATTTTTTTGTTAAAAATTACCCATTAAAGAACATGATTTTTATTAATATCAAAAGCAGATGCGCTGTAGTGTTAAAACCAAGATAATCTTCAACTTCTTGAACACCAAAGAGAAAAACTGAAAAGCAGACAGCCAATCTCAAATTGTTTTCTAAAATTAGATTATTTAGGGATCTTTCTTTGGGAAAAATTCAATTTAGATTTTTTGTTAAAAATTACCCATTAGGAAACATGATTTTTATTAATATCAAAAGGCGATACGGCGCTGAATTGTTAAAACCAAGAAAACTATTAACGTCTTCAACGCCAAAGAGAAAAACCGAAAAGCAGACAGCCAATCTCAAATTGTTTTCTAAAATTAGATTATTTAGGGATCTTTCTTTGGGAAAAGTTCAATTTAGATTTTTTGTTAAAAATTAGCCATTAAAGAACATGATTTTTATTAATATCAAAAGGAAATATGGCGTTGGATTGTTAAAATCAAGAACATCTAAGAATATCTTCAGGTTTGAACGACAAAAAGAAAAACTGAAAAACAGACAGTGTTACGGTAGTATTTAGCCTACCGTCTTCACTGCATAAAGAAGTGAAAGAGAAGTGTTCATATTTATAGGAAACGAATCGAATTCTGATGAACCAACGGATGATGAAATAATTAATATCAGTAAATAGCTCGAATTAATGCTGACCAAAACTCTTCAGTGGAGGCTTCACAAACTAAATTGTAATAAGAATAAGAGCGAAAGGCTAATAGTATTCAGTTAAAATAATTTACATTCCCAAATCCATTAAATAAATGAATTTCTCTGAAGCTTTTTACATCTACAAATATCTGAAAAACATAATTTAATTCAATTTTTTTACATTATTATTCCTTACAGAAAATGTTGAAAATGTTCGCCACCATTTTGAATGCAAACATGAACACGTTGAATCAAGCTTTTTGACACGCTTCGCAGCATTGTTGGTGTTATTGACGAGATTTCTTCAGTTACGATCTGTTTTAATTAATTGATTTTTGCAGACCTTCTCTGGAAAACCCTAAGAAATGATAATGTAAAAATGGTCATGATAATGTAAATGCAATTTAGGAATGATAATGTAAAAAATTTGAATTATTTTTTTTTTTCATAAATAAAATTATTACCGGGTTAAAAAAATTGTGCGTCTCCATTTCTGTTTTACCCCACAAATAAAGTTGTAACAGTCCAACAGTGTTGGAAATTGTCTCCTACACTTAAACAAGGTTCAAACAATTATACTTCAGCGATAGAAGAGTTACCACATCCGTCATATTTAAGGGTAATAAGAAAAACCAATGAGTACTCTTTTAAGTTGATCACCCTGTATATAAAATTTGAAGCATTACATTGAAATTAAGATCATTTCACGAATCTAATATATATTAACTCAGTGATAAATTTAAAAATTTACATAAAAATCAAAATTTAAATTTAAAACTTGCAGATGTATCAGTTTTGGGAAGCAAACTATTATTTGAATAGATTAGAATAATTTTCAGATTTTTCAGAAAATTATAGTATTGTTTAAATAGAAGTATAATTTTTTATATAAATTTCTGCTAAATATGAAACTTATCAGATAAATTGGTTCCGACAAATCATTCATTTGTCCCAGTTTAGCTACACAAGGGGTCAAAGTGTGCTCTATTTTCTGTACCACTATTTCTTAAAAATAAATCTTTTTTGTTTAATAATATAATTTATGTGATTAAATAAGAAAAATATCTATTAACACCTTGGGTAGATCTGATGACTGAAACTCGTCATGCATTAGGGATGATGAGATTAATTCGTCCATTCAAACTATTACAAAATTAAACATGTACATGCTTTTTCATGGCAAGAGTGGCTGGTACAATTGTAAAAGGACGATTCTTCCAGTGCTTCAGTTACCTTGTTTGTGACATGAATCTGCGCCACAAGCAAGATTTTTAAAAAATAAATTCGTATCGATATGGTTAAAGATATAGTACAGTGCTTTAAAAAAAAAATCTTTACATGTCAATTGCCGTTCCCGCCATAAAAAAGTGTCGAACCCCAGTGATGACACGTGGTGTTAGTCGATCACAGACGACCTTTTTCTGTCCTATCAACACTCAGTTCGCCTCGTGCACTTTTAGAGTAAGGCTGTATGCTCTTTGCTCCCGCCAGACAGCATTTTGTTCATTTGTTAAAAGTTTGAGAACTTACATCGATATTCCCACTCCACACAATGGGTCGGGTTAAGCTTAAAATGGATCAGAAATACCCTGCTTTGACTCAGCTAGAGAATGAGACTCTGTGATTGATGTTGCAAGAGCTTTGGAAGACCATTCTAGATGTAGCCATCTGACAGTTGTAGCTAGAGATCCTTGCCTAAACGGTTACAGATGGTAATAAAATGTAAAAGTGATACGACAAATTACTAACTGCAATGTAATATTCACAATAAACCACTTGAATGTTAAGATCTTGACTTAAATGTTTACATTTTATTTACTTTGTAATGATTTTCTACATCTGTTCTACATCTAAGATGATCTGCCAGATATCAAGCTTCGTCAATCACAGAGTTCTATTCTCTAGTAGTGTCAAAGCTGGGTAATTCTCTTTCATTTTAAGCTTAATCCAACCCATTGTGTAAAGTGGGAATACCGATATAGTTTCTCAAACTTTTAACAAATGAACGATATACTGGCTGACGGGAACAAGGAGCATACAGCCATACTCTAAAAGTCCACGAGGAAAACTGTTGATAGGATAGGGAAAGGTCGTCTGTGATTGACTAACACCACGTGTCATAATTGGGGTTCGGCACACTTTTATGGCGGAAACGGCAATTGACATGTGAATTTTTTTTTCCCGCTCAAGTGTAAAGATTTTTTTGTCAGCATTTAAAATATACTATACTTGGATCATTGCGACATTGAACTCAATAATTGTTAAAACTTTTCATCAAACTTTTTTGAACCAAAGTTAAAGCTCTTTAATAAATTTCACCTGACATAAATATAGCATGTTTATACCCAACAATTGCAATTTTAAAAATAACAAAACATTGTTACTGAAATATATTAATGTGAATTTGAGTAGAATTTTATAGCGAACATTATATGCCACTATTTTCGTTATTCAAATCAAGAGACAAATGTAATGCCGATTTCGTTTGGAGAAAAAGAAATAAGTAGCACAGCTGCCAACATTTTTACTTATTCCAGAGTATTTTTAGCCTCGTCTTTATTTCATACCATTTTCTTAAAGTGTATTTTTTTCTTTTCTTTTTGGTTCTTATTTATTGGAGAAATTTATTCTAAGAATAAAGTGATGTGAAATAAAAGGCGAGGCTAAAAATACTCGGAACAAATCAAAATCTTGGCAGCTATGATATTGTTATCGATATAAAGAGCAGTAAAACGAATAGTGACAATTGTAAGTGGTGACAGAATTTGCTAACACAGAAAACTTCCAACATTCAATGTGGGGTCGAAAATCAAAGAGCGAGCAGCAAGACGATGTTTTTTGGAGTTGATGAATCGTCGTTTCTGTTACAGCCGTCATTCAGCTTCTATTTCTCGACAGAGATGCTGCAATTTTCAAATGTGCCCATCACATTACCAAAGAGCCTTCTTGCTCGAATTAGCATCGCAGCCGCAAAAGTTAAATAAATACCAGGGATTTTTCAAAGTATGCGTATTTCCCTCAGAGCCTGATTAAGGGGGAAGCACACATTATCTCCGCTCTCACCGGCATATTTTTACAATTATTTTTTGCTTCATGTCATAGAAATCCCACGCTTTGACGAGGAAATATTTTTTATAAAAAATGAACGGTGTACAACAATCCAAATTACTCACCGTTATTAGACACCAGAATTCTTTTAACCCCTTAACGCGCGCTGTCCTCGCTGCGAGGACGCAAAATTTAAGATCCAGCTGCAAAAAATCATCCCGGAAATTCTTTAGCAAAAATTCATGTTTATAACATATCAGAAAAGGCCGGTTTTTTAAACCCTAAAATTTAAAATATCTTTTAGTTTAATTTAGTTCATGAATTCCGGTGGCAGTATAATTTAAAATTTTTAAATTGTCTTGCGCCGCAAAGGGTTAAAATAATTTTTAATGGGAATTTTCTGTTTATTATAGGAGGAAAGTATTTGTTAAAAAATAACGGTGTAAGTATAAATAATGTGTGCTTCCCCCTTAATCAGGCTCTGATTTCCCTCCGTCGCCCATGTGTCGTCTGTATTGCAACTGACGCTCGCTGATTTGAGCATTTGCTGAAATGTTTTCATTAATAAAACTCTTTTTTGTCGTCATTAATTCTTTTTATTGTATTTTCCATTTTCACCAAGCAGGAGATTTCTTGTGGTTAGCCTTTTGTTCTGTGGCACCATATTGTACGGTGAAAGTGATTTACTTTCATAAGGTGTATCACTCCTTACAGTTGTGGCCATTAGTTTTGTTACACCCTGTATATATACATAATACACTGATAGCTGTGAAATATGATTTTTTTTTTTCTTTAATATTGACGCCAATAGAGGAAAAAAAAATCACTTGTTTAAAATTTCATTCACTTCATTGAGTTTTAAAACAACTATCGAATTTCAATAACACTATGCAGTGCTAATACGCTTCTTAATTTATGGTTTAAAATTAATCTTTGCAGATCGATATTCAAACAACGAGTATTATCATGTGAATAATTAATGTTTACGCTCTGTTGCTATCAAATAAATTCTCTTGAGTTTCCACTAGACAGTAGAGTTTGAGCTAACGAAGAAGAAATTGATTTTAGCTGACATATTGAATAATTGAAGTTAAGTGAGTGTTCTACATGTGAAAAATAAATTCGATATTTCATGCTAAAATGGGATATTAAGATGCATTTAATTTAATGACATTAATCCGTAAATTTCAAGTACAACATATCAATCATGCATATTCTCAATGGAATTCTTTCTGAGCTAAATGTATTTTTAGGAATGAAATTTCCATTTGAAAATTCAATACATTTTTAATGTTTGAAGAGAATACAATACGAGAGCGTCATACATGAAAAGTCACGTTGCGTTATTTAAAGAAGAGGGCAGTATTATACGAAATAATTTAATTTTAGAAAACTGTTGTGTTTTAAGTATTTTACGCCTGAATAATCGCATAAAAATAATTATTAACACTTTCGCGTTTTTGTCTTTTTCACAGTAAGGACTGACTGTAGGCGTTATTCTCCCTTGTTGCAATATTTCAGAACAAAATTCTCCGTATTCACATTTATATTACAAATGGATATACATTATAGTTATATTCTTTCTAATCACAGTATTTATATCCATAGTATACTGATAGTACAAATATGAATATTGGGTATATTTTTAAGAAATAAATAACATGTAAATTGCAAAAGAAACGCCCACTGGTGGAGTTAGAGATTTTCAAATGACGTGAATCTACGTCAGCGGTCGCGAAAGTGTTAAAAACTTTAAAATTATTTGTAAAAACTAATTTTAAAAACATGTTAATTTGTCAATACAGTTGGCAGCAGAATTATTCTAGCATTAGCAATACTTCCTATATTAAAAAAAAGTACACTTAATACTGTTTTGTTAAATAAATCCTTGTCAAATCATTTTCTCAGACTGATTGGAACATGATTTGACAAGGATTTATTTAACAAAGCAGTATTAAGTATACTTTTTTTATATATAGAAATTATTGCTAGCCCTCGAATAATTTTGCATCCGAATGTAGACGTACAATGGTTAAATTATATTTGAAAGCTATTTCAGTAATTTTAAAACTAATTTTGGTTACTTTGTAGAGAATAAGAGGATGCCATATTCTCAAATGTAGATCTTAAATCCTAGATCTTAGATCTTACTAGATCTTAAATATAAATTTGAATACTTAATTACTTAGT
Organism: Salticus scenicus; assembly: GCA_963930645.1. Taxonomy (NCBI): domain Eukaryota; kingdom Metazoa; phylum Arthropoda; class Arachnida; order Araneae; family Salticidae; genus Salticus; species Salticus scenicus. The sequence continues at coordinate 237,279,556 of OZ005653.1, read as the reverse complement.
AATGTGATAGAATTAAGAAGAGCTCGAGACAAAGTTTTAAATTCAAAATAACACAGTTTGTTAATTCTTAATTTCAAGGAGGGCGTTGAGCTAACTCGATTTAAGTGAATCGTTTCAGGAAATAACTTTAACAAGACAAAACAAAACTTATCTCACCAATGTTGATCTTTTTGGCGACTGCCTCTACTACTACTAACTATCCTCACTTCAGAGTGTTGAGTGGATTCCCGATACACGACAGCTCTTTTCTTAATTTACGCCACAAGATGACACCTTTCGACCGTCACTCACACACACCATAATCCTCACACACACCATAACACCGAGATCCTAATTATTTCGCTGCTGCACCCTGCCGACATAAAACTAACTCGACCAAGACTTTCGCCGAGTCACTGGCGACGAAGTGATTTAACCGTTCCAACTTTTGGTGACTGTCTATAGTCTCGACCTCACAGTCCCCCTCCAAGAAAAAAAATTTAGTCGGGAAAATCCTCAACGGGTTTTAACGAGTAAATTTAAACACTAGTATATCTCATAGGAGTAAGTGCAGCCACAACTTAAATTTCTGAAACCAAACTTTAGAATAAGGTAGAAGAAAAAAAATTAACGTTTAATTTGCTGAGCAATGAACTGCTTACAGTTTAAAATACAATGGCGATTAAAAAAATTCCTAAGCGAAAAACTCGGGAACGCAAAAAAAAAGTAATTTTAAACTTTTAAGTAAATGGCGCTCCTTTACCCCGAGAAACTCCGAAAAAAGAAAAAAAAAAAAAAAAAAAAAAAAAAAAACCGCCTCAAATAAGTTAGCTCAACTATACAATGGGGCTAACAACCATCTTTCTGTTATTCCAGAAAGAAAAACTTAATTTTAAACTTGAGTTGTAGGAGGAAGAAGGTACAGGGGGTTGCTTAAACATAACCAAGCAACATAAAGAAAATAGTTTATTGAAAAAAAAAAAAAAAAAAATCTTGCAATCCTCTTTGAAGCAAGCCACTTTCGAAACTTATGATGAGGAATTTCTTCATCCATAAGAGAGCCAGTCTAGGCTTAAAAACGTCAGCTATAACTTAGGTCATCAAAAAAACGAGGCTTTCCATCTTTGGCTTACAGGAGAGTAGGACTGTGGACATCAGATTAGATTGGAAGGACTGGAAATTCCATTTGGAAAGTTTCTAAAATACAAAACTCTTTTTACTGTATAAATCAAAAAATAGACTTAAACTACAACTTGTAGATAGATAAACGAGACAAATTGTCTCTGAATACATAAAATAGTTTATATACAACAATTTTTCCCTCCTGGGCTATAGCATACGAAAAGACAAAAAATTAATTTGTTAGTGATTTTAGTTAAAAGTTAAGCGTGATTTATGCATATAGCCAATAAAAAAATATTTCCCCACTCAAACACACATACATACATATATATATATATATATATATACATAGATAACTTTTAGTTGAATACAAAAGGTTTAACAATAAAAAATATTCATTTTATACACTTACCAAATTTCATTTTATATATGCAAATACAATATGCATAGAAATACGAAAAAGTGGAGGGGGGGGGGGGGGATATTTACAAAGGTTAAAAAAAAACAATTTTATATTACCCGCTCTGCAGGTGATGGCTACAAAATAAAAGAACTTAGTATACATACATAAATATATTAAGAAAGAACTAAAATGTTGACATTGAAGCATAAACATGATTTTCGAAATGAAAGTTCATGTACTAATTTAAATTTTACAGTTTTTTGTTTTAGAAAGTCCTGGTCTTTCATACAAAAATAAGAAGTCCGAGAGGCTTCAAGACATGTCTTACATTTTGGTACAGCTCTGATAAACAAATACTTGAGAAAAAATAAAATAAAGAACGATACGACCTTACGGACGGTTTCCACTGTAACAGCATTAGCCTTACACCTGTTAGTCCTGCTGGTTATTGTACTCGTCACAGAAATCACAGGGCTGGAGGTCTGCAGCACGAGGTCAGGCGTTGCAAGGGCTTATTCCTGGGCTGGGATCGAACCCGGCATCTTGTTACTGTCCACAGTTCCAGGAGAAGGTTTAGCTGGTTCTATAAAAAAATCTTCTGAGATTAAAGTGAAAAGTCGTATGAAGTGAGGTAGTCTCTCTTATGCTACCGAAACCACAGTTACTAGAAATGGTTCGGGAAAGAGCATCCGAACCCGTATGCCCAAGTTTAGAGCTAGCAGATGAAGAATCAACGTGGAAATGTTTTAATTTTCCTCTTTTATTCCCTACATTTTTATGTAAATTAGCTAGCAGTTTTTGAGCCGGACCGCTATTGAACGTTCCACTTTCTTTTACAACATTTTCCGTGGAACTAAAAGGATTTGTCGACTTGACTGTTTTAGAAATTAAACTTAAATTATCAGGAGATGCATGTAAACTAATAGATAAATCTGTTGGTTGAACAGAATGAAAACAAGAGTTTGATGCCTTTAATAAAGATTTAGTACCAACATTAATTTTAAAATCATTTTATTTTAGCTTTGTAAAGAAATTTTTAGAAGCAGCGTTATTTAATAAATCATTTTCAGTTACTTTTTCGTGTAAACTAGTGGATTCTGTCGGCTTGACATGTAGAAAACTTAAATGCCGTTTTTCACTACTTTCATTTACATTAGCTACTAGAGTTTCTTTTAAAGGAGTTGCGAGATATTTAGAGGCACAGTGGTTTAACTTTCCACTTTCTTTTAACACTGTTTCTGTGAAATTAGATAACTCCCCGGATTTGATCGGTTTAGCATTTGTGTATGATGTATCATTAAAAATAGTAGAATCTGCAGACTTGACAGTTTGAGAATTAAACTGTAATTTATCATGAGGTGCATTTAAATTACTAGTAAGGTCTCTTGACTTAACAGTTTGAAAACATAAATGTGATTTATTGATGAAAGGATTAGCCGCTACATTTAATAAGCTTTCATTCGTCTCTAAATTAGAAGGTAACGAAGAGTTTAAATTGGAAACGCATTGAGAAGAATTTAAATGCTGCGAGTTTACTGGACACGCAGTAAGGGAATTTAGAAATATGGATTTCACTTCGGTATTATGAGAGTGCGTTTGATTTCTTGCAACAGTTTCTAGTTGATTTAAATCACTGTTTCTCCGCTGCGAAAAGTTAGCTTGTTGCGGTCGGTTGAAGGTATCAATTTGAGGGGGGGGGGCAATATTTTCTCGCTGTTCATTTTCAACACTGACGGTTTCTTGCCGGCGATTAGTGGTTTTTCGCAGTTTTAGGAGTGTGACGTGCTTGATATTTCTCTAGAAGTTCAAATAGACTATCAATAGATGCGGCTGGTTTTAAATGTAGAAAATCTTGAATTTGGACTGTAAACAGCGGGTTTATAATGTCTAACACTTCAAAAAATGATAACTGTAAGTTAAGTTGCTTAATTAAATCAAGTTTATGCAGGAAAAAGGTTGCCGGCTTATCGAATACGGACATTTTCGTTGTATACAGTTTCTGCATTAATTTAGCTCTATCAGCACTCGAGGAAAATGTGCTTATAATTTTGATTTTTAACTCTTCATTGGTGGGATTTGGACCCAAAGAATGAGAGGCGATGAGGTCAAACAACCTTTTAGGTTCTCTTTTTAAAGAGTATTTTAAACAGTTAAATCGATCAGAAATATCAACATGACATACGTCAAAATATTCTTCAAGTTCCTCAAAAAAGTTAAGCACATTATTTTTGCCGGTAAAATATACTCGAGCGGGGGGGGGGGTCGAACTCGTTTGGGCGCCACTATAGAGAATAAGACGCCATTATGCTCTCAAATGTAGATCTTAAATCCTAGATCTTAGATCTTACTAGATTTTAAATATAAATTTGAATACTTAATTACTTAGTAATGTGATAGAATTAAGAAGAGCTCGAAACAAAGTTTTAAATTCAAAATAACACAGTTTATTAATTCTTAATTTCAAGGAGGGGGTTGAGCTAACTCGATTTAAGTGAATGGCTTCAGGAAATAACTTTAACAAGACAAAACAAAACTTATCTCACCAATGCTGATCTTTTTGGCGACTGCTTCTACTACTACTAATTATCCTCACTTCAGAGTGTCGAGCGGATTCCCGATACACGACAGCTCTTTTCTAACTTACGCCACAAGATGACACCTTTCGACCATCACTCACACACACCATAATCCTCACACACACCATAATACTGAGATCCTAATTATTTCGCTGCTGCACCATGCCGACATAAAACTAACTCGACCAAGACTTTCGCCGAGTCACTGGCGACGAAGTGATTTAACCGTCCCAACTTTTGGTAACGGTCTATAGTCTCGACCTCACAACTTAAATACAAATATACACTCATGTCCAAAATTATTTTTACATGCATAAATTCACGAATTTCTCAGAAACTGTGAACTATAATTTCATAAATTTTTCTGTAATAATACGTAACATTATGGCACATAAATACAAAGAAAAAAATTAAGAACAATGCATATGATGAATAATTGTAAGGTGAAACAGTAAAAGTGGAAATAAAATGTGACAAAGAGGGTTCAGAAAAAGATTGAGTAACTCGGGAAAAAAAAAAAAAAAAAAAAAAAAGCCTTACGAACTTATGTAAAGATAAATTTGTGCATGAGTGTATTTAACCAAGTTTATTTGCATCAAAATGGGGAAAAAAAATAAAAATTATGTTAAAAAGAATTTTTTTTATATGCATGGTTTAATTTTAAATCACAATACATTTTCCTTTTTATGAAATTTATATAATATGCGATTTTTTTTTTTTTTTTTTTTTTTTTTTTTTTTAATGCAAGTCACTTTGGGAACTTCATAGATCTTTTTCAAGTATAAAGATATATTTATCCACTTTTTTTTCTTTCTTTTAAATGAAATTTATGCTTTTATATTAGTTACCATTTAGTTACTGAGTTTTATGTCATATGAACTCTCTACAATACTGGCATTATACCGTGGCAATTACGGATTGTAATTATGAATCAAGATTTTCCATTGAGCGGATTTCAGACACCAAAACGAACTTTTACACTTCTATATTTGAAATGTTTAGTTACAAGGGGAAAAAAAATCTACTACTTTTAATATTTATTATTATTTCTATAGACCGAATTTTTAATCTCAGCTTATTTATTTATTTATTTATTTGCATTTTCAATTAATTTCCCAAATTTATCCCTTTCACGGGAGGTGGTATTTATCTATATATATAATAGAGTAAACTCGCTGATTCACTGATTCATTCACTGATTCACTGACTCAACACGGACGTGGCGATCCTATGGGAGATAGAGTCACAATTTTTTGTGAGCAAGTTGGTTTCAGGACCCTGACGTTGACTAAGAAGGGATTTTGCGATATACCCGTTCCCCCCCCCGGGGGGGGCAGAAAGCAAAAACCACCTTTATAAGCATAACTCGGCTCCAAATTACTTCACGATGAAGAAATTGCAGATAAGCAGACTAGACTTAAATACAAAAAAAAAAAAAAATATTTTCTGGGAATTTGGATTTTTAAGGGGCTGTAGAGGGTGAAAATGAGATTTTAAGAGGCGCATAAGGCAAAAACACATTCACTAGCATAACTCGGCTCCAAATTACTTCACAGTGAAGAAATTGTAGATGGGAAGACTAGACTTGTATACAAAAAAAAATCGCTTTCTGCGATTTTGAAATTTTGGATTTTTAAGAGCAGAAGGGGGTGAAAATGATTTTCGGAGGTGCAGAAGGCAAAAACACCTTTATAAGCATAACTCGGCTCCAAATTACTTCACGGTGAAGAAATTGCAGATGGGGAGACTAGACTTAAGTACAATATAATCATTTGCTGCGATTTTGGAATTTTGGATTTCTAAGGAAGTAGAGGGGGTAAAAAGTATTTTCGGAAGAAAAATTAGCAATGCACGGATTTTCGAGTAAAATTCTAGCAGCAATAGCTCAAAGACAGGGTTGGGTTTCTTCCAGAAGAAACCAGTTTCTTCCAGGACAGTGGAAGAAACTGGAAAAAAACCGGAAGAAACTGGAAGAAATGGAAGAAACCAACCAGAAGAAAAAACAGATGTTCAAAATTAAAATTTATGAACTATATACACTCAAAGCACAAATATAATGTCAAATCTAAACTATAATCTAATTAATATTAATTTTTTTTTTTTAGAAAAATGAGTTATTTTGTAACAAACACTAAATATATACAGGTGATGGGGTTTTGCTTTTCAATGCTAATACTTTTAGAATTTCATGCATAGTACTATCTCATATTACTGTACCTTCAAACAGTACAAGTGATAAAATTACGGAATTAGCCATAATATTTGCACTTTTTTTTTTTTTTTTTTTTTTTTTTTTTTTAAGGATACAATTTTTTGTATAAACTCGAAGCTGGTACCCAACGAACTGTATCAATAAGTACTAAGATACCTATTTTTAAACTCTCCTGCAGGTTCTCTAAGATAAAAAAAATAAATAAATAAAATCCATAGTTTGTATTTATCTATTATAAATTGAAAAATAAAGTGCAGTATTGAACTACTAAAAAACTTTTCATTTGTTTTACATTTAACTCCCTCTAACTCTCAAAAGTTTTGTCCAGAGGTTGTGCGGATTACAGGAATTTGCAGATTAAAGATCATTGCCTTTGTTTACAGTTTTCTTTTGCAGATACAGAGTCAGTTATTATTAATTCATAAATAGACATCAAAATGGAAAGACGATTTCTAATAATTTTAGAATAAAATATTTCTTCAATATTAATAAAACTAATCTATCATAATTCATATATGATGGTAAATAATTTAAGCATATTCAAATAATAGGCACATATAAAATGTAAATAAACAAATTTAAAAAATACGAAACAAAATATTTTTGAAAGTTCGGAAATAATATTCATCACTGATTAATTTTGTTAAACGTTGATGCAATAGTGATTTGTTTTAAGCACTAGTCTGTAAGAATTGCAGGATATTAAATACAAGAATGTTTTTCCCCCTCCTGCCCAATTGTGTTTCAAAGTAAGGATTAAGCTAAAAATTTGTTTAAAAAAAGTAAAAATGTGAATTTTTTTTAAACATGAGATGAAAATTTATTTTTCATTCAAAAAACAATTACGGATTAGAAAGATTTGCAGATTATAAATCTGCGGATTAGAGGGAGTTGACTGTACTGTATATGACTATAAGGAAAATAAAGTTTTTGACGACATTTTGTAATACAGTAATTATTGAATATTAGTACTCTTAATTAACTGGATGTTTGTTAAGAGCTGTTTTATCAGAAAGTATAAGCAAGTGATCCAAACTCTTATTTATTACCAGTTAAATAAATAAAATTGTCTAGATTATAAAACATTACACTGTTTAAATTGAAATTGAATTTTTTTTTTTTTTTTTTTTGTACTGGATTTTGAGTATTTTGGAACGTGATCATCAGATACCAAAGATCACTTCGGTAAAAATCTCATAATTATTAATTAAATATGTAATTAAATTTTTATAGGTATAATTAAAGTTACTTAAAGTTGTTTATAAGCTAAATAAATCTACTGTATCTTAAATATACAATTTATAGGATAAATTTTTAAGAAAAACAGTTTCTTCCATTTCTTCCACTTGGAAGAAACCTATTTCTTCCGGCCGGTTTTTTCCATGGTTTTTCCGCGGATTTTTCCACCTTGGAAGAAACTTGCCAACCCTGCAAGATATATATAAAAAAAAAAAAAAAAAAAAAAAAAAAAAAGCGTCTTCTTGAAGGTATTTTCAAAAACTCATTTTTGATTTTTTCCGATTTTCGATTTTTGGGGGGAGTTACGAAGGGGCAAATTCGATCTCCCCTTTTAGCGCTAAATTCATCTGTGGAAATCTATGAGCTGAGGTCACAAATTTTAGTGTGTGTTCAACACCCATCGTAACGGGATTTTGTGAAAATCCCCCCCCCCCCTTACCCTTTTGGGGGTGAAGAGGGGGGGGGAATAAAAGAGTAAAATCACTAATTCACTATCTCAACACAGCAGTGGCGATTCTATGGGAGATAGAATCGCAAATTTTGGTGAACACGTTGGTTTTAGGACACTGACACCCATTAAGGCGGGATTTTGTGAAATATACCCCGCATCCCCTGGGGGTGGCAGAAGGCAAAAACCCCTTTATAAGCATAATTCGGCTCCAAATTGCTTCACGGTGAAGAAATTGCAGAGAGAGAGAGAGAGAGAGACTAGACTTGAGTGCAAAAAAAAGCATTTTCTGCGATTTGAGTTTTGGATTTTTAAGGGGTTGGGGGGGAGGGGGGGTAAAAACGATTTTCGGAGGCAAATTTAGCAAAATACGGGTTTTCGAGTAAAACTGTACCAATAACAGCACAAAGATATAGAAAATCGCCAAGAGTCTTCTGGAGGATATTTTTAAAACCTCAAGTTTGTTTTTTTGCGATTTACGATTTTTTTTTTTTTTTTTTTTTTTTTGGGGGGGGGGTTTACGAGGGGACAAATTCGAGCCCCCCTTTTAGCGCTAAATTCATCCGGGGAAATCTATAGGAGCTGAGGTTACAAATTTTAGTGAGTGGCTTACTTACATGTGTCCAACACCCATTGTAATGGGGTTTTGCGAAAGTCTCCGCGTTTCCCCTTGGGGGTAAGAGGGTGGGGGGGTCAATATAAACCCATTTCCATGTATAACTTTGCTTCAAATTATCTCGGGAAGATTAATTTGTATATGTAGGTTGTTTATGCTTTCCCAACACGCACAGTAAAGGGATTTTACAAAATTTCACCCTCCCTCCCTTTAAGTACGGGGTGGAGGGGGGGGGGGGAAGCAAAACCACGCTTATAAGAGTAACTCTGCTTCAGATTATCTCAGGATAGCGACTTTTTGATATGTCAGTTGGTTATGCGTACTCAAGACGCATACTACAAAGATATTTCATAAAATTCCGTACTATCCCTCCCTTGGGGGTGGGGGCCAAAAAGCATGTTTCCAAGCATAACTTTGCTTCATATTATCTCAGTAAGATTAATTTTTACATGTGAGTTGTTTCTGCATTCCCAACACGCATTATAAAGGGATCTTACGATAATTCCCCTTTCCTTCCTTCAATGGCGGGGAGAAGGGCAAGAAACGCTTTTAAAAGTAACCCTGCTCTAAATTATCTTAGAATAGCGATTTTTTGATAGGTCGATTGGTTATGGGTACTCAAGACACACACTACTAAGGGATTTTGTAAAATTCCACTTTATCCCCCTTGAGGGTAGAGGTGGGGCAAAATAATGTTTTCATGCGTTACTCTGCTCCAAACTATCTTAAACAATTTTGTATGTGCGGGCTGGTTATGCGTTCCCAACACGCACCATAAGGGGATTTTGTGAAATTTTCCTTTTCCCCCCTTTAAGGGCGGGATGTGTGTGGGGGGGAAACATGTTTTAAAGAGTAACTCTGCTCCAAATTATCTCAGGAAAGCGATTTTTTGATAGGTTGATTGGTTATGCGTTCTCAAGACACACACTACTAAGGGATTTTGTAAAATTCCACCTTATCCCCCTTGAGGGTGGGCGGTGGGGCGAAATCATGTTTTCATTCGTAACTCTGCTCCAAACTATCTTAGACGACTTTTTATGTGCGGGCTGGTTATGCGTTCCCAACACGCACCATAAGAGGATTTTGTGAAATTTTTGCTTCCCCCCCTTTAAGGGCGGGGGGTGAGGGGGCAAAAACACGTTTTAAAGAGTAACTCTGCTCCAAATTATCTCAGGAAAGCGATTTTTTGATAGGTTGATTGGTTATGCGTACTCAACACAAACATACTACAAAGGGATTATTTGTAATTCCGTGCTATCGCCCCTTGAGGGTTGGGGGCGATTAAAAACATATTTTCATGCATAACTCTGTTCCAAACTATCTTAGAATGGCAATTTTTGATGCATGGACTGCTTATGCGTATTCAACACACACTACAAAGTGATTCTGTTAAACTCCAACCTACTCCCCGTAGGGGGCGGGGGGAAACATGTATTCATTTGTAACTCTGCAGTAAATTATCTTATGAAGGAGATTTTCGATGTGTGGGTCAGTTATATGTATCTATCTCATAATATAAAGATATTTTTCAAGATCTCCCCCTCCTTTCCTTTAAGAGCGGGCCGAGGGGGAGTGCTAAAATACACGTTTTAAAACATAACTTTGCTTCAAATAATCTTAGAATCCCGATTTTTTAATATGTGGTTTAGGTATGTGTATGCAACATGCACTATAAAGGGATTTTGTGAAGTGTGGCGAGTGGGAAAACCGCTGTCAAAGATATCGAGAACTTTAACTTAGATTGTGACTGATTTCAATGTTTTTTTTTTTATTATTATTATTATTATTAATGATATGGCATTTTGAGACTTCATCTCAATATAATGACCAGCAAAGCGGGCAAAGCCTGCTAGTACTACATAATTTTAATTCTCAATTGCAAAATATTGTCCGTGAAATTTTTTACAAAACTGTTTCTTTCTTTTTTTGAAACTTATTAAAAATTAAAAAATCATTTATTTATTTTGCTATAATCTTATTCTGAAATTCTGGCGTCACTTTATTTTAAATAAGCGTAATTACACAGCTTGTGAAAGTGGTATTTGCTGTGTGTTTTATTTCTTACAAGATGTAAATGATTTGGAAATATCTTTTTAAGCATTCGCTTTGATTTAATTAACATAATTAACACGATTTACTTGATTTACATGATTTGTCAATGCATATAACGATTAACATGCATTGAGAAATATGCATTGTATAAAAATGTATTTCATTAAGTTTCACAAAATACTAAACATATTTCGAAAGATTTCATATTTTTATAGTTCTTATTCTCGTCAATATTTAAAATATTTTACGTTGATATATGTGCAAATAGTAGTACAAATGTGACATTTATTTACCTTTAAAACTAAAAACATGCTTTGTCATAAAAGAAGTCGATAAATTTTAAAAGAAATTCGTTGTTTGAAAAAGATAATGGAAAAAATTCGGAAAAACGAGTGGATTTTACTTCCAATATGCAGATATGGGAATTTGTAAGTTAACACTCCTTTTTTATAGATTAAAATATCAAAATTAAGCTGAAATATATATTTGGAAATAGTAGCACACAAAAAATATATATGGTTATTTAATATAAACATTTAAAATCAGCGAATTGTTAATTGCATTTTATTATGTTTTATTTGTTTTTAATGAATCGTATTACCGTAGCTCCATAACTATTATAATGAATTCATTTTGTTTAATTTTCATTTTTTTTTCTCTAATTTTTTCCCCCTTTAAAAAATGTAAGGAAATTCAATTTCTGTTTTATGTTCTTCTAAAATTTTAATGTAGAAAAAAGCATTTTAACCCCTTTAAAGTCCCATAAAAAAAAAAAAAAAAAAAAAAAAAAAAAAAAAAAAAATCCTCAATATAGCCTAAATTTACTACAGGATTTCATTGGGACTTCAATGTCCCTATAGTTTAAGCTTCCATTTACAATAAAAAAAAAAAAAAAGAAAGAAAGAAAGAAAAAATTGTAACAGTTTTCTAAATTTAAAACTTTCGCGACCGCTGACGTAGATTCACGTCATTTGAAAATCTCTAAATTCACCAGTGGGCGTTTCTTTCGCAATTTGTATGTTATTTATTTCTCAAAAGTATACCCAATATTCATATTTGTACTATCAATATGCTATGGCTTTGATTAGAAAGAGTATAACAATAATGTGTGACCATTTGTAATATAAATGTGAATACAAAAAATTTTGTTCTGAAATATTGTAACTAGAAAGAATCGCGCCCACCTTACTGTGAAAAAGAAAAAAATATGCGGTCGCGAAAGTATTAATATGAGATGTATCTCATGCATGAAAAAATATACTAATAAAAAAGTTTCAAACTATTTTTTCCAAAAATAAGGTAATTTAGGATATAAAGGGTTAAATACCATCTTCGATATTGTATATTGAATTGATTTAATTTGAGAACTTCGATATACATCCATATCCAAATGAAGAACGCATGTTTTATACATAACAGTTTTTAATTACTAATCTGTCTTACAATGATTGCAAAGACTAAAACTAATGCAAACTGATTTTTGTAAAAATCACTAAACACATAATAAATTAAAAATAGACACTTTTGATAAGAAAAATAAAGGAAAAAATATAAAATCTCGGCATTTATTCTCCGATCTGACCGCCATAGCGACCGTCCTTAAACAACGACTGTCGTCAAATCAAAAGTCGGAATGTGACGTCACGTGATCAAAATAACGATTGCCACAGTCGGAATTGAGGTATAGTCTGGTCGGAGAATAGATGCCCAGGTATGTAGTGAAATTTTCTAAAATGTTTCTTACATAGAAGAATTTCTTTTAATAGAGAAAAAAGGGGGCTCGGGCCTGATGTGTTAAGGCAATTTATTTATTTCTTTAAAAAATAAATAAATAAATAAGTATTAATTAGATTAGATTAAGGATGTCTCAGGGTCAAACATATCGTAGTCAATCGTTATGTAATGGTGATATACAAAAGACTCTTACGCAACTCTTTAATAAGTTTCAATATACACTGAATATACACAAAAAGTTTAAACGATTAAAATAAATAAATAAATAAAAACACATTTTTTTTTTTTTTTTTTTTTACTCACATATACACACATAAGTATTTTTAATCAACATTTTCATCTTCCATATTTCATCACACATATTTTCATCTTCCCCAAAAAACTACGCCGATAAATGGAAAATACATTTATTATATGCTAAATCTAAATTTTAAACCATGTTGAATGTCAATTGAAGCGCTTCAATTTAACTTCCTACACACTTTTTCCCCCCTTAAAGATGAAAGCTGAGATAAGAAAGTTAAATTACAACATCTATTTAAAAATTTCCCGAATCTTTGTAAGCGTAATTGACAAATGAAATATCAAATTTCCGTAAAGTGGTCCTTCACTAAGATTAAAAAAAAAAAAAAAAAATAAATAAATAAAAAAATAAAATCGAAATAAAAAAATAAAATTAAAATTAAAAAAAAAAAAAAAGTCCGAAACTTCTAAAACAAATATGCTTCATTGCAGTTTTTTTTTTTTTTTTTTTTTTTTTTTTTTTTAGTTTAAAGTATCATTCAGAAATCAAAGAAATTTCTTATTTAATATTTTTTTAACTGAAAAGAAAAATTAGATTGGTAAAGGAATTAAAAAGAGTACTTTAGTAATCGCTCCAACGAACAATCGCTCAGTCTCGCAGACAGGTAAAAAAAAAAAAAAAAATGTATTTTTCATACCAGATTTTAAAATTCTATTCTAAAAAAGCAGTTTTTTTTTTCAACAGTAGTAATATAGTTAAAAGCAGATATTTTCAATTAAAAAAAATTTTAGCTTATAATAACGCTATCTAATCAGTTACATATTTTAATTGCTAAAGAAAATGTTACAATGTTATAATTAAAATTTTTACACTTTATTTGAATTTATCAGAAGTAAAACTCCTAATATATTTACTTTTTTAAAAACTTTTTTAACATATATACGTAAGTATGAATTATTTTTATTTATGCACTGAACTCTAAGTATTATATTTGTAATAATACAGATGTATTAGCGATTATAATTTATTTTTATGTTTTTAATAATCTATTGACAATCCATAATTTCAAAATAATTAACCCTTTGAGGGATAAGGTAATTACGCTTATTTAATATCATCAGTCATCATAATGTACAGTCAGCCAAAAAAAAACGCCACCCCCACCTAATTTCGCCGTAAATTATTGTAGAAACATGCGACTGGTACCGATCAGTTTCTTATAACGTCTAGTTTATAATGTTATAGTTAGATTTTACTTAGGGAGTCGTCTACATATTAAAACTGAAATCAACTTAATTTTTGTCAATGGTAACCCCGCTTTTTTATAATTTATTTGAATTCCTTGGATCAAATCATCACGGAAAATGCTATAGTTTATATATCGCTCAATTTTTCATAGAGTTATAAGCTGTCAAAGTTTGGGGATGCTAATGTTAAATGAATGTGACAAACATTACATTATATCTTCCGAAATAATTATGATATTTAAATTCTGTTTTTTTTTTTTGTTGTTGTTCGTTAGAATGAAGTGACCCAAACATATTCCATGCAAATTTTTGCTAAAAAAACATTTTTTGAATTATGAAAATTATTAATAAATTCATATTTGAAAAAATTATGAATTATGACCTATGTTAATTTTTGCACGAATAGAACGGGTATCATCAAAAACATGGGTTTCCAAATTTAAAGCTCGCTCCTAAGATTATATTTTGAGTTACAGTGATATTTCATTTTTTACTGCTGTTAAGGGGGCGTCACTTGTTATAATTTGTATCCTCTGTGAGTCAATATTTCTATACATTTTGACTAAAAACTATTTTAATTTACCTTCATGTTATTATAATTGTTTTCTAAGGAACATTTCGATGTTTATTATACAAATTGGCTTATTTTTTATAAAATTATCGCAATGCAGGCAAGAGATTGGGAAAGAATTTCAAAAGAAATGTAGCCCCGCCTCTATATTACGGAAGCAGTATTAAAAAAACTAGTTTGCATACTCGTATATGACTCTATATGTGACGCTGGTATGCATAAATGTCAATGACATTTACTACATTGAATGCTGAAGACAAAATTTAAATGATTTAATTGGAAGTATGTAAACTAATTTTGTTTTATAACGTAAAGTTTTAGAAAAATTCTGTAAAGGCGTGGCTTTCGTTGCAAAAAGGAGTTTACTCGATTCTGAAATGTTAAGTCTTTGTTCTTAAATATTACTTAAATATTTTTCTAGTTCCTCACTGCTAAAATTCTATTTTATCCCTTTTGTCTTTTGTTTTTAACTTGAATATTCTAGGATTCGTGCATCTCAAGTTATATATCATGATTTAGAAAATGCGGTAGAACGAGTATTATTATTTGAAAGAGCAATATGCAGTGAAAAATACTTTTGTTTTTGCTTTCTTTTAAATTAATATAATTAATTTTTATCAGATTTTTTAAAACATATTTTCTGTTTTAATCTTGTTATGACATTTTCGCATTCGTTTACTCTACCGTTTATGCTATTTAAATTTTATCGCATGACGTAACGTAATAAAATATAAACTTTTTATTAAATGTTTTTTTTAAATACCGAATAATATAATGGATTTTTTTTTTTTTTTTTTTTTTTTTTTTTTTTTTTAAATCTATTATTGAAACAAAGCGCAATATTATTTATTTTCGATTATTCTAATCACGGCGTAAAACTGGCGACACATTTATCACGGAAAAAGAATTTAAAACTAAGTAATATGTCTTATAACTTTTAAAGATATAGATTTTACGCATTTAAAATTAAGAATTCAAGTACAGTAGACGACTGCAGAACGGGGAATATTCGTTTAAGGCAATAGGAAACCTTTTTTTCTGTATCCATATTTATTTTCATATCATGAAAAACGGCAGTTTTTCGAGTGACGCAAGCGGAAGGACAAACGGACGGAACGCTGCGAACTCATATATACGCCTAGTTTGATATCAAAGCGATTTGTAAAAGCCGACACTTAATATCTCAGCAAATATGCCATATTTTGTTCTGATCTTTTCAAAATAGTCTTTTATCTTCGGTCTTAATCTATCCAGAAAATTTTACATTTCTACATGCAGTATGTTTTGAGATCTGAATCTCAATTTAAAGCCAAAAAGGGAAAATGTGTAGTGTAAGGATGTAAGGATGTAATGGACTAAATTCATGAAAAAATATCTCTAAAACCGCACGAACGATTTTAATTTAATTAATATATGTTGTTAATGGGATCTTTCTGAATCTAGTAACGTTTTTTTTTTTTTTCAGGAAAACTCTTGTTTTTTGTAAAAGTTGCTTTAAAAATAGAACTATATTACTCCGCTAAAATGCATGCTTTTATTCGGCGAAAATGTCGTAATTCGGTTCTTACTTTCAAGGCACGTTGGTTGGCTGACCAACGTGAATGCAGTCAATGAATTATTTAAACTTTCCTTTTTTTAACGCAAAAATAATTTATTACATTTTTTATATATTTATTTTATATATACTAAGTCAAATTCACTTAAATATATTTTCTCTTCTGCTATGAAAAAGATATTTTTGATTTCAAAATTTCATATTTAGTCAAAAAAGTATTTAGATAACATTTTAAATAAGGAAGTATTTTGTAATTTTAGATATTCCATTTTATCATAATAATGATGAATTTACAATTTTTTAAAGCAAAAAGTTTTTAATTATTTATAAACATCTATTTTATAGTAGCTCAATGATTTGCGATTCCTATTCATGTATCCTTCCGCACAGGGAATGCAAAAAAACAGCAAATGGAGTTTTGGCGCCACCTTTTGTTTTTAATTTAAATTAAAACATACACTTTTGCAAATATATATATATATATATATATATATATATATTTCTTTTTAAGATACAGTTAGAGTTTATTCATATATTTACTTTTCAGACTTTAAAAGGATACATATTTTAAATATTAGCATAATTAAAGTAATTTTTTTATTATTATTTAAAGCTATAATGGCTAGGGAATGAAAGATGGGATAAATACACTGTATATTTAAAAAAATATATATATCCATGAAAATATAATTAAAATTCATGAAAACTGTGTCAAATAGCAATTATTGAAAAACACGTCAAAATAAATAAATAACATCTTTACTTTGAAACCCATAATAATTTATTTAAAAAATATAATTCTCTCTTTTTTTTTTTTTTTTAATTAATTAATTTCTGCATGAAATATTCCATTTCATAAATATATTTAAAACTACAATAAACAAAAAACCCTCCTTTAATTTTAAATAATTATTTCTACATGTTTCTAAGCAATTAAACTTTTTTTTTTCTTTTTTAAGAAAAATAGCTTAAATATTGGAATGTATATGGTTTTATTATGAAGGTAATAATTTGGCCATCTAGTGGCGCCATCTTATATTAAACCATATACATTCCTATATTTAATTTATTTTTCTTTTAAAAAAAGGACACTCTTAATTGCTTTGAAACATGTACAAATAATTATTTAAAATTAAAGGAGGGTTTTTTGCTTATTGTAGTTGTAAATATATTTATGAAATGGAATTTTTCATGCAGAAATTAATTAATTAAAAAAAAAGAAAGAAAGAAAGAGAGAATTATATTTTAAAATAAATTATTATGGGTTTCAAAGTAAAGATGTCATTTATTTATTTTGACGTGTTTTTCAATAATTACTATTTGACACATTTTTCATGAATTTTAATTCTATGTTTTTTTTTTTTTTTTTTTTTTTTTTAATATACAGCTTATTTATCCCCTCTTTCATCCCCTAGCCATTGTTGCTTTAAATAATAATAAAAAAATTAGTTTGATTATGTTAATATTTAAAATATGTATCTTTTTAAAGTCCGAAAAGTAAATATATGAATAATTTTAAAAAGAGATTTTTAATGTTTAATAAGAAATATATATATAAATTGTATTTTCCATAAAACTTAAGCTTAACTTGTATTTTACTTAACTTGTATTAACTTTAGCTAACTTGTATTTTCCATAATTATTTTTCTCCAAATGATTTTATCTTAGTTTTAAAATTATAGAAATGTAGAGCTTAATTTATATTTTGTCTATTTTTTTCCATCAAATATTTTTATGAAATAATTGTTACCTACACTTTTGACGAAAATTTAAATTGTGAAATTGGAGCTTAGCCTCAAAAGGGAAAAGAAAATAAATAAATTTCCATTTTTAACATTAACTTGATTTTTTTTTAAATTGTTTAATTTGCATTTGTAATTCTCTAAAAAGAAACTTGCAAAATATAAATTACGTAATTCTAACTTAAATTTGAAATTTCCCACTTATTATTTTAAGGAGTTTGAGAATCCCACTCAATATTTTTTTCTAGTGCGAAGCTTCTCCATTTTGTTTCCAAGTGGCAGGCTACTTGAAAATTTGTCAGCATGATAACGTTTGAAATACTGAATTAATTCAAACTAAATCTGTAGTGTGGATATATCTCAGAAATGTATTTGTTATGTTCATTTGCCAACTTAATCTACCCTCTTGTTTCCCTGTGCCAGCCCACTGAAAATTTCAAATTTACATTAGTAAGGTTCTATGAACCGATTTGCTTGAAACTCCATATATACAAGCCTTCATTAAGAAATCCACCAAATCCATTAATAAATTGTAGAATTGAAAAATTGTACAATTGTACAATTTTGAAAAAAAAAAAAAAAAACAATAATTGGTGGCAACTTCATAATAAAAGTTAAATCAGTTTACCCTTCCTAGGAGCCAGAAGGACTTGTTTTAATTTTTTCATGAATAACCCCTAAAAAGTAATGATATCAGTACAAAAAACCCTTACCGGGTTAAAAGTTTGTGACGCCGCTACTTTATGGCTATAAGAATTTGAAATATGAGTCTTAAAAATAATGATATCAAATTTTAAGTAACGCTTTGCAATTAGTTAAAATATACATAGATTTTCTTATTTGATCATTTACTTTCTACTTTTATTTATATTTATAATGCAAACGTAATATTTTTAGCTTCAAGACCAGACAGATATATAAAATACACTCACTAGTGCTTTTTCATTCACATTTCAAATTCAAAATAACAGTTTTAAAAGGAAAGTTATAAAAATTCCAGCGGCGCCTCGGTGTTATTTTAAAAGATTTGTTTTTAGATTCCATTAAGATTACTTTTGTTTTGTCTAATAAAGTATATTTACACATTGAAACAATGCTTTTAATTTTCAAATATACTGTCAAATAATTATACTTTCACTGAGTTTGCATTATAAATTAAAATTATTTATTTCAATAAATTGATTTATCTTTTGCGTCACGCTATCCAAAACTGCAAGTAAAATCTGTGTAAATATTTTCTTTACGTCACACTACGTCTTTGCGCAAATTTTCACTCAGCTGAATACTATGATACTATGTTTTGGATAGCGTGACGCAAAATATAAATCAATTTATTGAAATAAATAATTTTAATTTATAATGCAAACTCAGTGAAAGTATAATTATTTGACAGTATATTTGAAAATTAAAAGCACTGTTTCAATGCGTAAATATACTTTATTAGACAAAACAAAAGTAATCTTAATGGAATCTAAAAACAAATCTTTTAAAATAACACCGAGGCGCCACTGGAATTTTTATATCATTCCTTTTAAAACTGTTATTTTGAATTTGAAATGTGAATGAAAAAGCATCAGTGAGTGTATTTTATATATCTGTCTGGTCTTGAAGCTAAAAATATTACGTTTGCATTATAAATATAAATAAAAGTAGAAAGTAAATGATCAAATAAGAAAATCTATGTATATTTTAACTAATTGCAAAGCGTTACTTAAAATTTGATATCATTATTTTTAAGACTCATATTTCAAATTCTTATAGCCATAAAGTAGCGGCGTCACAAACTTTTAACCCGTTAAGGGTTTTTTGTACTGATGAATATATACAATAATTATACTCTTTCTAGTAAAAGTATTTGTTTCATACTATTTTGTTTATACAAATATGAATATAAGGAATATTCTTAAGAAATATCGTAACGTAATAAAATATAAACTTTTTATTAAATGTTTTTTTTAAATACCGAATAATGGGTCTGGTACGATTTCCCGACACTCAGTTTCCCGACAACTCAGTTTCCCGACGCCACTTTCCCGACAGGTACGTTTTCCCGACAGCTCACATTCCCGACAGGTACGTTTTCCCGACAGCTCACTTCCCCGACAGGTACGGTTTCCCGACAACTCACTTTCCCGACAGGTACGGTTTCCCGACAACTCACTTTCCCGACAGGTACGTTTTCCCGACAACTCACTTTCCCGACAGGTACGTTTTCCCGACAACTCACTTTCCCGACAGGTACGTTTTCCCGACAACACACTTTCCCGACAGGTACGTTTTCCCGACAACTCACTTTCCCGACAGGTACATTTTCCCGACAGCTCACTTTCCCGACAACTCCCTTTCCCGACAGCTCACTTTCCCGACAACTCACTTTCCCGACAGGTACGTTTTCCCGACAACACACTTTCCCGACAGGTACGGTTTCCCCATCGCTCACTTTCCCAACAGCTGACTTTCTCCAATGACATTTCTCGGTATTTCGCTAGTTAACAGATTTTTCTTAATAAGAAATAAGACTGATTAAAAAAATAATAAAAATAATGCTGAATACGTAATTCTATTTGATTATTATTTATAATGAATTTTAAATAATGCTTTACTTTTTTATTCAAAATGCAAAAAGTAAATAAAAATAAATAAATAAAAATATTTCTCTTCCAATTTCTTGCTTTTTAAAACAAAACTTCCACTCTTTAATATATGTCTGACATATGAAAATGAGTTTTTCTAAAGAAAAAAAGAAACATTAGTTTCCGTATTTGAATCAAAAGTGGGTACTTTTGTAACATATTTCTGAATGCATCAAATTAAGAGATTTTCGTAGTCAAATATGAAAATTTGAAAGGTGTTTTATTTTTATTTAATTATTTATTTGTTCAGAAAAATGGTGCTAAATGTGTGATTTATTATTTCCATGTTTTTATTAACTTTCATTCTTGTTTGTTTTTCCGGTACAAATCTTGCAATCTATTACCATGTTTTTATTAACTTCGATTCTTGTTCGTTTGTTTGTTTGTTTGTTTGTGTGTTTGTCAGGGACAAATCTTGCAATCGATTTTTAACTAACTTCCCGACTAGCTAGATATTTGAAATTTTCAGGACAGCTCACAACACGGTGACAATACATTTTTCTAATAACTTTAGTCAACTGCTTCAGCGATATGATTCCGCAGAAAATTTATTTAACTAACTTCTCGACTAGCTAGACATTTGAAAGTTTCACAATAGTTCAGAATAAGGTTAAAATGCATATTTTTAATACCTTTAGCCAACTGTTTCGGGTTCCCGCTGCCTTCGGCAGCGTTATCAGTAAAAAGATTGCAATCGATTTTTTCCTAACTTTCCGACTAGCTAGACATTTGAAACTTTCAGGACAGCTCACAACACGGTGACAATACATTTTTCTAATAATTTTAGTCAACAGCTTCAGGTTCCGCTGCCTTCGGCAGCGTTTATATGATTCGGCAGAAAATTTATTTAACTAACTTCCCGACTAGCTAGACATTTGAAACTTTCAGAATAGTTCAGAATAAGGTTAAAATACATATTTTTAATACCTTTAGTCAACTGTTTCGGGTTCCCGCTGCCTTCGGCAGCGTTATCAGTAAAAAGATTGCAATCGATTTTTTCCCAACTTTCCGACTAGCTAGACATTTGAAACTTTCAGGATAGCTCAAAACACGGTGACAATACATTTTTTTAATACTTTTAGTCAACTGTTTCAGGTCCCCACTGCCTTCGGCAGCGTTTATATGATTCAACGGGAAATTTATTTAACTAACTTTCCGACTAGCTAGACATTGGAAACTTTCAGAATAGTTCAGAACACGGTGAAAATGCATTTTTTAAATATTTTTAACCAACTAATCCGGGTTCCTGCTGCCTTCGGCAGCGTTACCAGTACAAAGCTTGTAATCGATTTTTCACTAACTTCTTGACTAGCTAGACATTTGAAACTTTCAGGATAGCTCAGAATACAGTGTCAATACATTTTTTTTATACTTTTAGTCAACTGTTTCAAGTCCCTACTGCCTTCGGTAGCGTTTATGTGATTCGAACGAAAATTTATTTAACAAACTTCCCGACTAGCTAGACATTTGAAACTTTCAGAATAGTTCAGAATACGGTTAAAATGCATTTTTTTAATACCTTTAGCCAAATGTTTCGGGTTCCTGCTGCCTTCGGCAGCGTTATCAGTACAAAGATTGCAATCGATTTTTCCCTAACTTCGCGACTAGATAGACATTTGAAACTTTCAGGAAAGCTTAGAATACAGTGACAATACATTTTTTTTTAATACTTTTAGTCAACTGTTTCAGGTCCCTACTGCCTTCAGCAGCGTTTATATGATTCAACAGAAAATTTATTTAACTAACTTCCTGACTAGCTAGACATTTGAAACTTTCAGAATAGTTCAGAATACGGTGAAAATGCATTTTAAAAATATTTTTAACCAAATGTTTCGGGTTCCTGCTGCCTTCGGCAGCGTTACCAGTACAAAGCTTGCAATTGATTTTTCACTAACTTCCCGACTAGCTAGACATTTGAAACTTTTATAATAGCTCAAAACACGAGAGCAATGAATTTTTTTAAAAATTTATCCAATTGCTCCGGGTTTCCGCTGCCTTCGGTAGCGTTTATATGATTGAACAGAAAATTTAAAAACGTGGTATATAAAAAGATCTTTTTATCTTGTAATTATTTTTAACTAACTTTCCTACTACCTAGATATTTGGAACTTTCACAGTAGCTCAAAACCCGGAGACAACGGAGTCGAAATCAGATTTTCAAATTTTTGAATAGTTTTTTTTTTTTATTTAATTATAATATGAAAATAATAAGCTCTTAATAGCAATAAAATAGCCACTAAAATATTAGCTATAATGTAATTGCTGCCAAAAAAAAAATACGAGTTCATTTTCTTTCGATATAAAAAAAAATACATTTAATTCAACGTGAACGTTAAATGAATATAAAAAGTTAAATTATGCATCTGACAAAAATTGACGTCATTATCACTTTAAAAATTTTATACACAATGGTAAGTGCTAATGTCGCTTTTGTCATGATGCTATAAGTTGTTCTAAAAAAAGTAATATTTTATTTTTAAAACCAACTTTTTTTTTTCATTATAAAGTTATAATTTAAAGTATTTTTACGGCGGGGTGCGTCCTCTATGTAGAAGTTTTAATTAATAAAAAATTTAGTTAGTAAAGATTAAAATATTATTACGCACCCCGCCGTAAATATACTTTAAATTATAACTTTATAATGCAGCGAAAAAACTAAAACAGATAACACAGAATAATGAAAGAGATTAGGATTTATTAGAAAGATACATGCAGTGTTATTGGCAGATCTTCATTAAGCTAGGCATTGAGTACCCTGAATTCAATAGCGGCGGCGAAATTTGAAATCAATCCTTTTTCTGGCTGCTTAAGAAAGATAAGAGTTTTTGCTGGGCGGGGTGACTTTTACAATAGTATTGGTTTTTTATGAGATTTATTTATTTATTTTAAGGACGATGAGATTATTGCTTTAAGAAAAAATAGATTAAAAGAAAGCGGTTTTGCTTTTGGTAACAAGTTAAAAAATATATATATTAAAATTAAGTTGCGCTCTGGTACTCACACTACCGATCGCAGAGCTACAAAACTTGGCATGTGGGTACCTGGGACCCAGCAGGTGTGCATCTTATCGAGATTTTTTCGAATTTCAAATAAGAATTTTTATTTATTTATTTATTTAGGGGAGACTGGGGAGGGTTGACCCATTTTTTACAAAAACATTTTTAGAAAAAATAATTTTACTTCCAGAAAAAAACTTTGTACACCATTTCATACCTGATCTATTCTATTATCAAAACATACATAAAACTTTTTCATACTTTGCAACAGAAAAGAGAAATAATGAATGTTATTGAAGCAGAATTTTTGGGTCAAGGCTCCCCACATATGGGAGGTTTGACCCACACTATGGGAGGGTTGACCCACCAATATTCACATATTATAATATTTATGAACAATGTTAAGCTAGTCCTAAAATTTAAGAAAATTTGGCAATGAAATTAATGTGATAACAATAAAAGCTATAGTTGATAAGGTAGCAATATTTCTAAAGTGTAAATTGAAAAAAATATATAAAAGAACACTTTCACACTACTAAAACAATTCTTAAATCAAAAATAGTCATTGTCATTAAGCTTTGTTGAAAAAAGCTAGAAATGTTAAATAATAACGAATAGTTAGCAGCACTTATACCCAGAAAAGTCAAAATAAATCATAATGCAACTCTTGCAGTTCCTCCAGCTGATATTGGATTTGGTAACTTTATCATATCATCCATTGAAACAACAGATATATCTTCTGCTTCTGGATAAATAAAGTAATTTGTTTCAGCAGTGCGGCGTAAAAATGTAACAAGAAACTCTCTCTCTATACTTTCTTTGATTATTCTTCCTACGAAATGAGATGTATTAGGCCTACCAGTTTTAGGACTCAAAAATTTTACCAGCACAAAATCTCTTTCTGACATTGACTTTGATATCACAAACTTATCTTCACTGCTGTCTGACTCATGAGGGATTTCTTCATCCTCATCACTCGAGGTTTCAACTGGTATAAAAAAATTCCGTTTAGAAAATTTCGATTTTAGTAGCTTTGACAGAAGGTCGTTTCTTCGATGCTCTCAATGCATGCTCATTTTCTATTTATTTTTTAACTGGGATATCTGCAATATTCGAGACTTTGCTTGTTTTCTTTTATAGTTATGTTTTCGTGGTCCAGCTTTCGGGAAAGGTCGAATCTGTTCAGGGGTCAAAGATGCAGATTTTTCAATTTCTGGCTGACAGAAGAGCCTAGTAGAAAAAGTGGCTTGTGAACTACTACTATGAGGAATATAATCTTCAAAAATGAGAGATAAATTATTTTTAGGTTGAGAGGTACAGGAAGGAGTAATTTGCGAAGAACTTGGCAAATTCTGTTTGCATGCAAGGTTGTGAATATCATGTTGACCAATCTGTGTTGTCTGAAAATCGGTTGGCTCAGGTCGGTTTGTCACACTGCAGGCCATAAAATCTGCCTCTGTAAAAATCCCTGAATCAAAAGGAAATATTCTCGTAACAGTGAATCCTTTTTGAATGTTTATGGGGGTGAAAGCTCGTGGATACGATTTTCCAATGAGTTCAGGAATATCGTAAAGTCCAATTGGTTTTCCTGGATTACTCACCATAAAGTTATCACACGTTTCATTGTAGAAATCCTTAAAGGGTGGTTGCAACTTGTGACTTGCATGCGGTGGCAATGTTAAGAGTTCAATTCCATTATCTTTGCAGAATTGCAAACCTTTGGGAGATACATGACTTTCATGATTATCAAATATGATATTTTCTGTGTACTACATTTTGTATACTTTGCAAAATGTGTTAAAAACACTTCAAAGTTTTCGGATGTCATCCATCCACTGGAATGCCCAACAGCTTGTGTTTTGGTAAAAGAATGGTACATGCTAAAAACAAAAATCATTTTTATTTTTTATTTTTTATACAATTAAATAATAGATGAATTAATATTTTCAGTCCACAATAAAAAAGAAATATGTAAGGGAGGCTTGACCCATGGGTCAAACCTCCCTTATATCATCTGGGCCAAGCCTCCCTCAATAGCCATTTGCAATTTCATAAAAATAATCAGGGAATTAAACAGTTATTTAGCAAAACTAATTATAGCACACGTTAGCTTGAGGTATATACTTTAATCATATAAATCTGAATTCTGATATTTGATTAAGAATATTTGCACAATGCCTTACAAATTTAATCAAATTACTTACTTTTTGATGAGGAAAACACAAATTTTAAGCTTGTTTAAATAATAAGCATGGGACAACTTTCAAACAAGCTTGACTGTTACCTTGCATCAGTAGGATATGCTGCCATGTGTTGGAAGTTTTTGAAAGTTAAAAATAGCAGAGTAAAGACAAGCCTCCCATGGGTCAAGCCTCCCATAGGGTCAACCCTCCCCAGTCTCCCCTACTTATTTTTTCGATTTTAAATGTTGGCTTCTATGTTTAATTTTTCATAAATTTATTTTTCCATTGTAATCGTCTGCGAATCTTAGCAACGGCTGTTATGCTATTTATTTTTTATTTAACACATTCATTTGAAGGCGAAATCTTTTTATTTTTTATTTATTTTTTTATTATTGTTATATTTATTGACAATAAAACGGTAATGCAATAGAAAAAAATTCTGATGTAGCCACCACATGACTTCCTTATAATAGGAATATACATATTTTTATGAAAACATTCACAGTTTTGTGTGAGGTAACTGATTCATAAATAAACACGCAGGTGGCAGGTTCCAGTCAACGAACATTCTTTAAAATAAAAACAAAACAAGAAAAAAAACTGCTACTCCAATCAAAAAAGGCACGATAATACGATTACATATACCACCGAGACAAATATAGTAGTTTTTTTCAGGAATAGTACTCCACGGCTTGTTACAGAATCTCTCACTAGCAAATGCGCAACTTGGAGTTCAACGAAAATCGTTCGAGTATAGACGGCCCAGTTTTGTTCTCTGGCAAAAATTAGTATCAAGAAAAGATAAACTTTACCAAAATAATAATAATAATAATAATAATAATAACTCAGTTAAAATAGAGAAAGGGTTTCTGGCTATCCTAAAACAAATCTGCCGCAAAATTTTATGGCTAATCTCGCCATATTGCAAATTAGTATCCAGCGTAGATTTTTGGTCTTGGCATAGAATTTGGCGAGTTGACGAAGAAATTTGACGAAAACTTGTAGTTTAGGTTTGCCAAAGTTTGGAAGCTCTAACTGCAATAATAAGAGAGTTCTGGAATATTTTGGAAAAATCAATTGGTTTATTGCACAGAACTAAATTCTTCGAAAGTTCTATAAATGAGTCACAAAACTATTAAAAATAAAAAGCATTCGTCGACTAGAACCTGCTTATGTCTTTACAAATTACTTTCTACACGCATACGTGTCGACAACTTTCATAATAATATCATTACGGACATTACTGGCTCTATCATTAGCTTATTTTGAAATCTCTATGTTGGTAGGTCATATATAATGGCCAAAACCTTTGTATATTTTCCATTATGAATATAATTTTTGTAAATATCTCCAAAACGGATAATCACAGAAAGAACAAAAAGAGAGGTGCACAACTAGATGCTATAATTAAACCTATCTACCAATTTTCAACGTTCTAAGTCCAACCGTTTTTGACTTGTGTGAGATACAAATACACTCACACACACGCATACTACAGACTAAAGTTTCTTAATATACTAATATATATTACATTGTAGTAGAATTCATAGTTGAAAAGAGTAAAATAATAAAATAAAATAATGAAAAAGTGAGTTTCCGGCAAATGAGTTGTCAGGAAAGTAAGCTGTCAGGAAGCAGCAGTCGGGAGAGAAAACTCTCTGGAAAACGAATCTGTCGGGAAAGTGAGTTGTCGGGAAAGTGAGCTGTCGGGAAAGTGAGCTGTCGGGAAAGTGAGCTGTCGGGAAAACGTACCTGTCGGGAAAGTGAGCTGTCGGGAAAACGTACCTGTCGGGAAAGTGAGTTGTCGGGAAACTGTACCCGTCGGGAAAGTGAGTTGTCGGGAAAACGTACCTGTCGGGAAAGTAAGCTGTCGGGAAAACGTACCTGTCGGGAAAGTGAGTTGTCGGGAAACTGTACCTGTCGGGAAAGTGAGTTGTCGGGAAACCATACCTGTCGGGAAAGTGAGCTGTCGGGAAAACGTACCTGTCGGGAAAGTGAGTTGTCGGGAAAGTGAGCTGTCGGGAAACCGTACCTGTCGGGAAAGTGGCGTCGGGAAACTGACTTGTCGGGAAACTGAGTGTCGGGAAATCGACCTGATCCCCGAATGGGTTAGTGGATTTTTTTTTTTTTAAATCTATTATTGAAACAAAGCGCAATATTATTTATTTTCGATTATTCTAATCACGGCGTAAAACTGGCGACACATTTATCACGGAAAAAGAATTTAAAACTAAGTAATATGTCTTATAACTTTTAAAGATATAGATTTTACGCATTTAAAATTAAGAATTCAAGTACAGTAGACGACTGCAGAACGGGGAATATTCGTTAAAGGCAATAGGAAACCTTTTTTTCTGTATCCATATTTATTTTCATATGAATATACACAATAATTATACTCTTTCTAGTAAAAGTATTTGTTTCATACTATTTTGTTTATACAAATATGAATATAAGGAATATTCTTAAGAAATATCGTAACACACAAATTGTAAAAGAAACGCCCACTGGAGGAGTTACAGATTTCCAAATGACGTGTAACTACATTAGCAGTCGCGAAAATATTAAATATCCTTTCTCAGATTTTAGTTTAAATCTTGTTATCTATATTTTTGTATATTCTCTATTGCTGGTTTGTACGCCTAAAATTAAATGTAAAACTTTATAGTAACACTTTCATACGGGGCTTACTGTATAAAATAAAAATATACCCAACAAGAAGTAGATAATTCTTTTTTTTTTTTTTTTTTTTTTTTAATATTAAACACTTTTTTTTTTCTTTTAACCGCTATTAATATTATTATCATTGTTACTATTATTCTTTTACCTTGGTACCTAGATTTTTGTAATTCAACATTGTATTGTAGGGTTCATATGATTCAAGCTATTTAACTTTCTTCGTATGAAGTGATGTATTTTACTATTCAATGTTTAAAAATTAGAAACCAATAAAAATCTTTTATTTCATAAACTAACATGGAAAGTTTTGCGAATTAGAATCGTTTTTTATTTTATAATAAACATTTCTGAACTTTGTTTCCTGTGTGAAATTTAATAAATAATGTATATTGCGTGGTAGATGAAAATTTATTTTTTATAAATGTATAGACGGTCCCCTAACACATTTTCACGTGTAACTCTGTTTAGAATTCATTTAAAGTATATAAATAGGTAGGTTTTCCGAACTGCCTTGATCTCAAAAATCGGAATATGAGGTCGAAAATAGTGGTCGTCATTGAAAAATATAAATTTTATACCTGTTTTAATATGTAGATGACCCTTTAAGTAAAATAGAACTACAACATTAAGTCGTTGATGCAGATCGATAGGTACCAGCCGCATGCTTCTATGATAATGTACGGCGAAATTAGGTGGGGAGGTGGCGTTTTCTTTTTTTGGCTGACTGTACAAACATGATTGGTATAAAAGAAACAAAGTCATTCAAAATAAGGAAAAAATGTATTTTTTTACATAAGTTTTAAAGGTGAAATTTTGTTGAATTTTTCCGGGACAAGATTTTGCAGTTGGATCTTAAAATTAGGTGTTAAAAATATATGTTCCACCGAACTTCAATGCGTTAAAAGCTTATTTAATGCTGAGACCATTTTTAATAAATAGTATCTGACAGTTAAATTTTCAAATGATCATTTGTCTAAATGGGTATTCATATCTATATCTATCTGTCTATATCTATATTAAATATTTATGTGTTTTACTTTAACCCTTTCACTCGCAGTGTTCCCGCTGATGGAACACCTAATTTTAATTCTCAAGTGCAAAAACTCATCCCGGAATTTTTTAAGCAAAAATTTACATTTATAACATAGCAGAAAAGACCGTTTTTTTAACGTGAAAATTTAAAATTTCTTGCCTTTTAATTATGTTCGTAAATTCCGGTGGCAGTTTTTTTTTAAATGATCCGAATTACCTTGCGCCGCAAAGCGTTAAAATACTGCGGAATAAATTGAAATGTTGGGATCTATGCAACTTTTACGAGTTTTTGTTGCCGATAATGTGTACTTATAAAGTGATTTATTTATTAAATTAAATATTATTTGAATTTAATAAGGTTTACTTACAGATGTTTCAAACCGAAAATTTCTCGAAAAGGAACAATGCTAATTTTTTATTTTTTAAATATTTATGATCAGCTATGTGTCTGAAAGCCATTTTTAAAATTAGTTTAGTAATTTTTAAAATAAATTAAGTAGTGAACGTTAAAGGGTTAAAGTAAATAAGTTGACAGGTACATTCATTCGAAAGCTAATATTTTAGATTTTTATATTAATTACAGAAAAGTCTGGGTAATCAAACTTTGCTATAAATCCAAAGCGATACCCGGACGCATCTGTATATATTCATCTACTAATAGAACGATTTCGAAATATGTCTCTTTTTAACAGTTTCCAATAAAGTTGCAATACGTTAATGAAATAGATTTGTTTGTCTGTACGTGCTCTAACTAGCGTAATTTTTCATGGAAATTCTTAAAACTGATGTAGTTTATTGAAGTTTATCAAGCAGTGTCTTTTACTGAAAATGGAAAAAAAATACCACCACTGGTTTGTGTACAGAGACACTTGAAAGCATTGCATTGTATGGGAGGTATTTCTATAAACCACATTTTAATACCTTTATTTTGCGCACATTATAAAAAAATTGCCATTTATTATTTATATGCACACAAAAAAAGTGTTTTCTATGGAATACAATATGATTTGAATTAAGATTTTTATGGCCACACAAAAATGTTCATTTACATTTTAGGCTATAAACCGAAGTTATTGGAATTGCATTTCTGATTTTATTAACGATTTTAACATTTTCCAACATTATTTAAGAGTTATTTTGAATTCAGTTCGTCAAACTGTTTGTTTTTCTGTCCTTCTGACTGTGTAATTAATTGGTGTAGATTTTAATGTTAAAATAAAACGATATTTTACTGTGTATAAATCCCCAGGTTTCATAAATTTGTTTCACATCGGAAATTTTATTTAACAGACAAATGTATTACACTGCTCGGCATGCAAATTGCCTCTGACACCATTTCAGCATATTCTTATGTAAAATGACCTCCTGAATCCGAATAGGACACCCATTTTTCCCTATCACCCACCATTTTTTAGGAATAGCCCTCTATTTTTATAATTTCCCGATGATTTTATGGCTAGAACTTCGATTTTTAGGAGGGGGAGAATTATTTAAACCGTTAAATATCTTCTAAGGGGATACAGTTGGAAAATTCTAAAACATGGATATTTGCGACAAGGGAAAAATTTTGGGGGGGGATTTGCCACTGAAATTATGCATTACGTATCTTATACATATATTTTTAATTTGTTATTAATGTTATTTTTTAAACTTTATATATATATATATATTTGTTTTTAGGTGTTAAATTAATTATTTTTCATTCTTCAAATCAAATTCATGGTAAAAAAATTATCGAACAGGAAAAGAAATTGAGGGAGGTGGTGGTGTTTCTAGAAAACGGTGGTTGACTGGGCAAAATGGGAGTCATATTCGGATTCAGGAAGTCATTTTACATAAGAATCAGCAAGAATGGTATCAGATCTCCATTTTTTTTTTTTTTCAGAGCAGTGTTATTAAATGATATATATGTCTCGCAAAAATATACGTTTATCTGTAAATTACATTTTTTGGTGTAAAACCGATTTATTAGCCATGCGAATTACACGCAGGAAAATACGTTATTTTAAAAATTACTGATTGAAAAAAGTGATGACAGAATAATAAAACTTGTACAAAAATTTAGGTCTGATGCCAGCTCTGTTTATAGAGTGTCACAAAGTTATTTCCATACATTTTTTTTTTTTTTTTTTTCAGATTTAATTAAAAATTACTTAAAGCTAATTTTTACTGTTATGAGATTTTTAAAATGTATTATATGACGCTTTTTTAAATCTTAGATGATTTACAAGGTTACACAAAAGCAAGCGTTTTAACCCTTTAAAGTTCACTACATATTTCCTTTGGAAAATTGAGAAATTAATTTTAAAAAAATGACTTTTAGACGCCTCACTGATCATAAATATACAAATGAAAAAAAAAAAAAAAAAGCACTTTTTATTTTCTAGAAATTTATGCTTTCACAGTGAAACCAATGAACGGTGGGCCCACCAGCGGCCGAGCGGTTCTGCGCTCAAAGCTGGTAGATGGGAGGTGCCGGGTTCGATCCCAGGTCGCGCTCATCGACCTAGCCGTTCGGAGTTTTCCGTGGTTTCCTCCGAAACTTGCGTAAATACGGGCTAGGACCCCTTAGAAAGACCCCCACGGAGGGCATTCCCCCTCTAGGCCTAGGACACATCAGGAGTCAATCGGCCTTAAATCCTACAACCAACCAACCAATGAACGGTAACGGGCTATTTTTTCTCCTTAAACAAACTAATATAAAAGTTGCAGATAATAAATCAGATACTTTAGAAATCTAAAACATTTTATTTTGACTTACTTACTGAGAAATTCAAATAATGATTTATTCAGAAAAGAAGCAAGTATGGAGTCACAGCTCTAGTGAGTACAGTGTGTACAGTGTCACAGCACTAGGCGCCTAGGCAAACATTGTTGCTACAGCTCTGGATTTATTATTTAATTTTTTACTTTATTTACAAATTTACACATAAAATTAACTATACTTATTAATTGTTTTACCATTAAAAAAAAAAAAAAAAAAAAAAAACTTATTCATAATTGCAAAAATTTTTTGGTACATATAAATTATTTAAAAAGAAAAAAATATATATAAAGATATATACCCACATACATACTTATATTATATTATATATATATATATATATATATAATTCCAGAAAATGATATTTTAAGAAATTGCAGAAAATCCAGGAAATGTTTATTTTATATTTGATTTCCTGGGGTCGCAACGATGCGAAAAAGCATATTTATTGTATATTTTACTTATTTTTGTTTATATAGATATAAGCGTTCATTGTTTGAAGGTGCTAAAGTTAAATTCATATTTAAAACTTTTATTAATATCTTTATTACACTCAAGTAATAAAGCAGTGCTTCGTCTACTGATATAATATAGGTCTATGGATAAAAGGTAATATGATATTGTACAGTCGGAGAATAATAATAATAATAAAAAAAAAAAAAAAAGACAGTCAACAAATAATATGCTTTTGTATAACACATTTTTTTTTCTTTCATCTGAAGATGTTAACTTGTATCTACTTTTGAATGTTCTTTATCTCCTATTTGTCCTATTTCGAAAAATTGTTCCAAGTAATATTCCTTGTGATACGAATTTAAGATACAGGTTTAGACTTTTTTATAATAATTATTCTTTCCTTATTCCGATAATAAAAATTATACAGAAACACATACATACAACGATTAATCGCTAAATTATCTGATTTTTGGATTCAGTGACCTAAAAATGTGTATATAAGCAAAAACCGAGTTTCGAAATCTTTTTCCAAAAAAAATACGTTTTCTTAAGATAATATGAAAAACATTACTTGGTATTGTTATAAATAATTCGACTTCTAATATAAATACAGTTTGATGTGCACGTTACATTGTTTCATAATAATATTTTTTAACAATTTCTTTAAAATTATAAATTCACTGTCACTTATCTTTAATTTTTTTTTTCACTACATATAATTCAATATTTCGTCTCTGTCAAAAATTCTTTAAGAATTGTACACATCTTACAAATTAAATTAAGAATCTCACCTGTTCTGAAAAATAGGGTTAAGCTACACCTGCCGCATAATTCAGTTTAAATGCAGTCGCAATTCATCTCCTTCACTGTACCCATAAATTAAGTTTCGAATGGTAATTGAACCTTATGTAATGAATTCGCTAGAAAATGCAAGATAATTGTACTCCGTGAAGTAGAGTAATAGGTGAATATGTGACATATGCTCTGAATGTCTGGAAGATAAAGCGTGCATGTGCCCTATGTAAGAGAGCAATTTGTAAAGATTTGTTATTGGGAGAGATTTCCAAAATAAGTTTGGGTTGATAAATTTTGCGCTAAAATTTAGATTTTGATGGGAGTGGAAAAATTATTTTTTATATGCAAGTCACACGAAAAAAGAAAAAAAAAGAAGAACAGAAATATCAAATTTGTTATTATACATATAAAATTCGATAATTTATGGAATCATGTTTCATTGAAAATACAAGCTTCAAAATAAAAAAAAATATTCTAAAATGATCAAAATTAACTTTTTGCTTCGAGGACTTCGTAACGAACCACGCCTCAAATGACATTTTAAAATAATTTGTGTTTTAAAATAGGTATTTTGCGTATCCGCATTTAATCCTTTTGAGTGCTGTCGGTGCTATATATATGCTATATATTAACGGTGCTACACATATATGCTATATATTGTCGGTGCTATATATATATATATATATGTTAGTTGCATTTATCTTATCAATTGTCGGGGGTAAAATTTAAATGATTTAAATACGAATACTTAAAGTCTTTTCTAAGATACATTAAGCACATAAAAGGGGACGAGGGGCTTGCTTTTCAAAATAGAAAAATTAGTCGCGTACCAAAGCTGCCAACCAAATCCGGCAAATTGTTAGAACCTCCCCTTTTCCTACACCACTTAATTTTTAGAGTAATTCTCTTCAAATATATTTGCGATGAATGAAGAAAACAAATACTCTAAAAATTTAGTGGTGTAGAAAAAGGGGCGTTACTAACAATTTGCCGGATTAGGTTGGCAGCTCTGGAGTACAAAGGGTTAAATTTGAAATCAGACATGCCAACATTTTAATTTATTCCGGAGCATTTTTTAGTATCCAACTTTTTTCACATCGCCTTTCTTGAAGGATATTTTTCATCATATTTAAACATTGTAGAAAATTTCACTGCAAATACAGTGTTGGGGGGAAAAAAAGCGGCTACTAATAATACTCCGCAATAATTTAAAATTTTGACATGGCTGCTAAAATACGAATTTCATTTATAAATCCAAATTATATATATATATATATATATATATATATATATATATATGTTTGTTTATTAAAATACTTCTTTAATAAATATATATTTTCTAATAAGAAAACTCCATAGTAGCTTTATGATTAAACTTGTAATGTTTGAAAGTTCGCGTATAGAATTCATTGATGTAACCCAATATGGTTATATAAACAAAAAGGGTACATTTGAGATAAACTTAAAAAATCAAGTAAGTAATCATGTTAGGAATAAAGATTGAGTATGTGATATATGCTATGCCCATACTTGCCAACATCCCAACTAATATTCCGTAGTATTGTTAACCCTGCGAATTTTTTCCCACCAGTAATTTTTGAGAGTAATTCTTTTCAAAAGCAATTACGATTAAATAAGAAGAAAAATACTCTAAAGACTTACTGGTGTGAAAAAAAAAGGCGGGACTGACAGTACTACGGAATATTAATTAGGATATTGGCAGGTATGGCTGTGACTATAGAAACTGTGTGTACGCTTAATTACAAAGGTATTTATAAATATTTGTTATTCCTTGAGAACAAGATTGAAATTTGAGTTAATAACTTTAAAATATTACAATATATTATTTGTATTTTTATTATTAATTATTATTAGTAATAAATTATTTTGTTAATAATAATAATAATAAATAAATAATAATAAGCGACAGTCATTTAATTTTGGTATACTTATTGAACATTTCCAATCTGAATAATATACGATGTGCACTTTACAATATTTCCCCATAATGATTAAATTTAAAATATTTCACATTCTTTAAAGCTGTAAATTGGCGTCCAATAGTACTTATGATAATTTTTTTCTCTAGTTTCATACGTGAAAAATAATACAGTATTTTGTCTATATTAGAACACTTTAAAAATTATACACATATTGCAAATTAAATTATCTTACTTTTTAAAACGTATAATAGAGCTGCATCTGATGTACAGTTCAAGTTAAATGTATTCACAGTTCATCACTTTTACGCATAGCTGCCAATATTTTAATTTATTCCGGAGTACTTTTAGCCCCGCCTTTATTTCGCACCACTTTATTTATAGAAAAATTGTCTCAAATATATAACATCGATAAAATAAGACAAAATTACTTTTAAAAAGTAAGTGGTACGAAATAAAGGCGGGGCTAAAAATACTCCGGAATAAATTAAAATATTGGCAGCTATGCTTTTACGGCATTAATAGATTAAACGTCGAGTGGTAATTGAACCTAATGTAATGAATTCGATATAAAATGCAAACTAATTAAACTTTGTGAAGTAGAGTAATGGACAAATACGTGACATGTGCTCTGAATGTCTAGAAGACAGAGTGTGCTTGTACCCTAAAGAAAAGGGAAATTCATAAGAATTTATTATTGCATAAGAACTTCAAAAGAGTTTAATATATTTTGCGCTAAAATCTCGATCTTGGTGGAAAAAAAAAAAAAAAAAAAAAAAAAAAAAAATATCTGCAATGTATAAGCGAACATGTAATTCAAGAAATATAAAATTTATTAATAACTTTACAAAATTTATTAGTGTATGTTTTTTTTTTCCTTTTTAAAGCTATTAAATCTAAAATTATTCTCACTTAAATAAAATTTAAACAAAAGTTCGAATTTCTTGCTTCAAATTACTTAACAGTGAAGAAATTGCACATGGGAACACTAAATTTGACTAAAAAAGAAAAAGAAAGGAAAGAAAAAAAAAAAAAAAAAAAAACTGTGATTTTAGAATTTTCGATTTCAGGGAGGGGGCAATTCAATTTTTGGAGGGAAATTTCGCAAATTCCGGATTTTTGAGTAGAACTTTACAGCAAATATTATATGCTGAAAACAATATTTCTTAGTATATTTCAAACCCTCCCCCCTTTTGTGTGTGTGTGTGTGTGTGATTTTCGATTTGAGAGGGGGGGGGATATTACGAGGGAGAGAATTCGAGACAGCCTTTTCAGCACTAAAAATGTCCTGGAAAATCTTCGGGAACTGCGGTGACGAATTTTGGTGCGTGGGTTATTTTTGTGTATCCGAGATCCACTGAGGAAATTTTACGAAATTCCCTCTTTCCCCACTTAGAGGTAGGGGCAATACTCACGTTTCCAAGCGTAACCTTGTTCCAAATCATTTCAGTAAGTTTAATTTTTATATGTGGGTTGGTTAAGCGTACTCAACATGCACTAAAAAGATATTTACATAACTACTCATATAGATAAAAAGGGGGTAAAAATACGTTTTCAAACATAACTCTACTTCAAATTACCTCAGGAAGGCGATTTTTTGATGTGCTGTTTGGTTATGTGTATGCAACATGCATTATAAAGTCATTTTGCGAAATTACACCCCTCTATATGGAGTGTTCCAGGCAGAAAACACATTTACAAGCTTAAATCTGCTTCATATTATGTTAGAATGGTAAATTTCGATGTGAGAGAGTTGGTTAAATGTACGCAATATGCACTTTGGTAGGATTTTGCGAAACTGCTATCTTACCCGTGGGAGAGGGGTAGTAAAAGGCAGGTAAGTCTCTTTTTTAATTTTTGATATATTTAATAGATTTTATTAAAAATGGCATGGAATTTTTGAAAATTCACATAAATTTATTGACCAGCGAAGCTGGAAAAGCCTGTTAGTAATTAAATAAATATGAAAAATTTAAACGTTTGCCCGTAGAATGCAATATTAATCTGTTATGTCTATTTAATCAAAATAGTACACTTCAGAAAAACTGGAAACAGACAAAAATAATAATAATAATAATAATAATAATAATAATAATAATAAATATTGAGTATTTGAAATGTTAATTAAGGGTTAAAAGAAAAGTGTAATTTTATGTCACATACTATGCTTGGGATATAGGATGTGTGTGTATTCTAAATAAGAGAGCAATAGCTTTAATATTATTATTCCATTTTCATTATTAATGATTGATAGTGAAATAAATACTCTATTATAAGAAAAATTAATTATATAAGAACTGCCTTAATATTGAAGATAAAGCTAGGAGAGATCACATGCACGGTAGGATAATTTGCGCACGCCACGGGATCGTCGGAAAGAGTAGAGTGGGCGAGTTGCGATTTCAGGTGGTTGTACTACATCAAGAGTGATGTGGCGACATGAATGTGCATGTTGGTTGCTTCAAGAATGTAAGATGAAGCGTCTTAATTTTGTCTCGTTTACAAAAATAAATGCTTGAATTATCATAACTCTTCCTAGGAAACTCAATACAATATGGTTAAAGTTACAAAAGGTTTTTGATTTAAACAAATTCTCATAAGCTACTAACCTAGACTAACGGTACGAGCGCCACGATTTTCCCTAAAAGCGAATAATTATTTAATAATATGCTACGCAATCTCTTCCACCAAAATGGGAGGTACTAAATGGGACTTTTTCTATTACGGAGAGATTGCGCATTCATTTTTATAAAATCCTACACTAATAAAGATTTGGAAGTTTATTAGTAATGACAAGACAGTGAGCATGAATTTGTTGGATGTCTGGAAAGGTAACAGGAAATAACTTCGACAAGGGACTGGACCCATTCGAGACGGCGCAATTGTTTGGAGATTGTCGCCAGAAGCTGCAATTGATCATTATTCAGGTATAGCACGATCAACAAAAACCATACATCTGGTGCGATTTACCTCTCAAGTGCTATTGTTAGCCTATGAAAAATTTATTGTTAAGTATTTAAATGTTATTGTATATCTGTTAATTTTGCAATATTTTCACGTATGATGCTCAATTTTTATACAGCTGTCGACTGCTTAAATAGAAGCGATAAAACTAAATGCAAGCAAAAATTATCAGCCTACTCAAACTTCTTTTTAAGGACTGTAGTCGTCTAAATTTCGATAAAATAAAATAAATTAAATAAACCTAGAAGATTTTAAAATTGAAACGAGAAGATTTTAAATCAAGTGAAAATCAAGTTTTGTGTTTTGGACATTTTTGTGCGGAAGATTTTGAGGGAAAAAAAAAGTAATTAAACAGTAAACGGTAGGCGCATTCTACGTTTAAAATATTGCGGGACTAGGCATATATCATTGCACGTACGAGTGCATAGCAACCATTTTTTTTTTTTCCTCGGAAATGTCTTGCATGCAGTGTGCAATACATCTCAAACAGGTTCAGTCGTGGGAGGTAGTTGCACGATAACTTCAGCATTTAGGTCAGCAACAGATAAAGAAATGCGCTAATTTTAAGTTATGCGTGTCATTATTAATAACTAAATGTTATTTTGCAATATTTTTCTGGTCTTGTTGTTTTTTCTGTTCTTTTAATGTATTTTATTTAAACAAATTTTTGTAATTCTTTTTAAATTTCTTTTATATTTCCGATTTTTAAATTATTGAATTGAAATTTCCACTTCCAGTACAAAAATATTTGTTTCCAAATATCTTACAACGATGTCATTTAAATGCAATTATTATTATAACAATGCAATTGTAGTTATAATTGCGCAATTACTCCTACCCTATAAAGAGAGCTCTATTGGTTTTATCACAGCTATTGTTTTATAACAGAACAACAAAATAGTAATGGAAATGCATTAAAGAAGAATCAGTTTAAAATTATACACTGATAATTTAGCAAAAAAATTAATATTTGGATTTTTTATGTCGTTCTGTTGAATTGTGCGCAATTTATCTGATCTAGTTCAACACTGTGATTTTAAATAATATATGATATGTAATTTACAATGTTTCGTGAAAACACTTGCATTTAAACAGGGTTTGAAACACTCAGTATTTTGAATACCATTCTCTTTTTAAAGTAATCTGCACTAAACATTTGTAGTACATATCTTCGAAAATAAAAATATAAATAAATAAATAAACAAATGAAAAATAAATGCTTTATATGAAAAGTGGTATTCAAAATAATGAGATTGATGAGAATATTGATTTTATATTTTTTATATTTCCTTTAAAATTATAAATTTATTTCTTCTAGCACTTTTATTAATTATTTTCTTTACTTTTCCAAATTGAAGTATAATTGAATATTTCATATATGTTAGAACTATTTAAAAGTTCTACAGATCTAGCAAATTAAGTGAAGAACCTCGCCTGGTCTGAAACGTATAATCCAGCTACACCTTTTGTAAAGTTCTGATTAAATGCACTCACATTTCATCACACTCACTGTACCCATAAATTAAACGTCGAATGGTAATTGAACCTACTGTAATGAATTCACTAGAAAATGCAAGCTAATTATACTTTGTGAAGGAGAGTAATGGGTAAATATGTGACGTATGCTCTGAATGTCAAGAAGACAGACTGTGTGTTCGCCCAAAATAAAAGAGCAACTTGTAATAATTTGTTATTCCTTCCGAACTTCAAAATAAGTTTGAGTAAATATATTTTGAGTTGAAATCTGCATGGAAAAAATTTACAATATGAAGTCTCTAATAATTTAAGAAATGTCAGGTATTAATATAATTAAGAAATTTCGATTTTTTTTTTTTTTTTTTTTTTATGCTTTTAAATTTAAAATTATTTCTATATGAGCAAAGCTAAAAATGAATGCAATCTTTTATTTTTATGTATTGATTTATATATATATATATATATATATATATAAATTTATTGTGTATGTCATACTTGCCAACATCCTAATTAATATTCCGTTGTGTTGTTAGTCCCGCCCTTTTTTCCATACCAGTAAATTTTTAGAGTAATATTTTCCAAATAAAATTACGATTAAATAAGAAGAAAAATACTCTAAAAAGATACTAGTGTGAAAAAGAAGGCGGGGCTAACAATACTACGGAATATTAATTAGTATATTGGCAAGTATAATATATACACATACATACTGCTAAAAAAATTAGGGGAGCACATGGTTTTAACAAAATTACGCAAATACTTACACCGACCGCTAATGCCAAATAAAACATCTATGATTTAAAGTGTAAAACAAGAGGTAACAAAATTATGGGTTTTTATTTGACATTAGATATCGATATATATACGAATTTGCTAAATTTTATGCATAAAAAACATGAATATTATCATGCAGAATAGCTATATAAATTTTATTTTTATTTATTTATTTTTTTTTTTTAATGCAATAAATTATTAATATTAAAGGTGCTTGTAAAATTACTCCAAAATGAACGAAATTTAAATTCAAATGCAAATTTATTTAAAAAAAAAAAACATTTAATGCATTTAAATGTATTTTTTTTTTTTCTGAAATAATTCTTTGATTAACAAAATTTTCAAACAACCAAGGAAAAATTAATAGTTTACAATCAACAAATAGAAAATTTTCGAATATATGTATGTGTTATATTTAAAAGTCTGTCGGAAGAAACCTTTAATGTAATTTTTTTTTTTTTTTTTTTTTTTTTCGGCTATCTCATCGTAATTAGAATGGTATTTTTCTGGGCAATAAAAAAAAAATCTTAAATTTTGATTATTTTGATTAATAATAAATATGTTTAAAACAATATTACTATAGAACCTAATTTTTCCGACTCTTTCACCAATATATTCATATGATAATTTTTACTTTAATTGTTTTTGGAAACATATTACAGAAAATATCTAAAAAAAGAAAAAGAAAAAAAAAAAAAAAAAAAAAAAAAAAACTGTTTCTTGAAAATTTAAAATTTAGCAACATTGTTAAAATAATTCTTGACCGTCTGACATGTGCTCTAAATGTGCAGAAGGTAGAAAGTGAATGTACAGAGGGAAAAAAAAAAAAAAAAAAAAAAAAACGCAACACTCAACGTAACTTCGTTTCTAATCGATGTAGAAAAATGTAATAGCGGGGATGGAACACGGGCGCAGAATTCATACCACTATCAATGTCAGAAAATTTTCTACTTCTTAAATCAACGATACTACAGGTAGAGAAATTTCTTAAACAGATTCCGGTATGAATTCTGCGCCCGTGTTCCATCCCTGTAATAGGTATCATTCGACGGGAAATTGTGAGTAGTTTCAGAAAATAAACTGAAATTTTGAATTGGGGGTCGTCTACATACTAAACCGCGCACCAACTTTGATTTTTTCAATGGTAATGCCCCATTTTTATTTTATATTTGAATTTCTGGGATCGCGACAACGCGAAAAAGTATATTGGTTGTATATTTTACTTATTTATTCACAGAGTTATAAGCGTCCAAAGTTTGAAGGTGCTAATGTTAAATTCATATTTCAAACTTTTATTAAGATCTTCACAAAAAATAACTTGATAGATATATATATATATATTTTTTTTTTTTACAAGATACAGTGAAGAAACCCAAGCATAATCCATCATTACTTTTGTTTCTGAAAAATATTTTTAATTCTGAAAAATATTAATAAATTCATATTTATAAACATTATGAATTATGAACTATATTAATTTTTATATAAAATGAATCCTAATGGTGAAAAATATGGGTGTGCAAATTTGCAGCTCATTCCAGTTATTAGTTTTCGAGATATAAATAAATCTTTCTTTTCGAGTGGTTTAGGGGGCCGTCTTTCATAAAGTTTTGCATGAGATAGCGAATCAAATCTTAAAAATTAACAAAGCAAATTAAACAAAATATTTTTATTTTTTACTTACGGGTCAAATTATATAACAACAACGTCAAACGCAAAGAAATGAAACAAAAATGGTGATTTTTCAGTCATTAGTCATCAAGAATTCCTTTTTTCTAAAGAAAACAAGCCCCGCCTTCATCGTTCTTCAAAACAAAACAATACAGAAAAGAAAAGAAAAGTAAATGTGACATCGAATATTCGTGCTAAACCCCTTATTTTATCTTGACAAAAATATGCACAAGTGGTATTTACTTCATCGATTACTGGTGATAAATTTTGAATATTTTAAACGAACACTAGAAGAAAAAAATTAACTAAATAGGCGGGGTTTACTGTTTTAAATAGGAAAATAGGCTTATAATATTTCAGAACAAATTTTCTGAGTATATTTTATTGCAAAAATATGAACAATGGCTACACACTTAAGAAATAAGTAACACACAAATTAGGAAAGAAACGCCCACTGACAGAGTTACAGATTTCAAATGGCGAGAATCTATGTCAGCAGTCGTGAAAGGATTAATTAAGAAATTATATTTTCATAGAAATTATAAAACGAATCGTACAGCTCCAAAGAGTTCAACAGACCCAAAACTGGTAAGTGCGATTAAAATTGTTTAATATTTACTTCATGAACCCTTACAATAATTTATACGAAAAGATTTAGTTTATGCGTTGTTGTATATATATATCTATATTATTTCATTTCGTATATTATGTTACACCTACAAAAGAAAATTTAAGCTTTATTGGTGATCAGTACAGCCATAATAGACGGTTTTACTTAAAAAATATTGCACTTTTTTTAAAGAGTACTGTCTGGACCAATCGCAAGTGTAATCTATTTAAATAGATCTAAAATTATCTAAAACAGTACTGAAGACTGAAGTATATACAAATCTAAAAAACTGAATTCTAGTTAATTAAGAAACTGGAAAATGTAAATGTTTTTATTAATTAGTATAATTCATTTTTCCCTGAAAGGTTTCCGGTGTAAAACATTAAAATTTTGTCTATTTCTTATAGGATCTTAATTTTATTTTTCAAAATTTAGAGATAACCCCTAACACATTTTTCATTATAACTCTATAAATACTAAAGATAAAGTATGCAAACAGTATACTTTTCCGCACTGCTAGACTCTCAGAAATTCGAATATGAAGTCAAAATTTGGTCTTACTATTGAAAGAATGAAATTTGGCGTTCTTTTCAATATGTAGATGACCCCTAATTGAAACTTCGACGACATTTTCAGAAAGTGCATTTAATTTCCTGTTGAATTATGTCTATTAGATGTTCCTGCGTCAATAAATAACGAAATTATAGCGGGTATTGCGTTTTTTTTTTTTTTTTTTCCCCGACTGTACCTTGAATACGAAGCAACTTAAAAAAGATATGTGAAGATTCATTCATAAAGATTTAATAACTGTAAAATCAATTTGAATTACTTTTACTAAATTTTAAATAGCACACTGTCGTGAAAATAACATGATTGTTTACATTTCATTAATTAAATACCTTAAGTCAAGGTTACTGAGACCCTCCGTAGACCCCAAAATACAAAATTATTTCCTGGTACTGTTTATGTAAAAAAATAAAAAAAAAGTAAATAAATAAATAACGTACTTAGTATCTTTTGGGGACAAACTACGAACTACATTCTTTACTTTAATAAACCAATGCCAGGGACGGATTTTACTCATTTTATAGTTTTGGATTCAAGTAATCCACAGATAACACGACTTACGGTGCCATAAATTTTCAGGTACACCAAATTAATCAATATCTTATACAAATGAAGTGTATAATGTTTTATTCCAATATTTTTATTTGAAAATATTCCAACATGAAGTATAGAATAGGAAAAAGAAAATAATCAGTTATATCAGAATTTATTCATTTAATATTTCAAAGTATTTAAATATTTTTTATTAGAAATACTCCGTGGATTTATTGGTAGATTACAGGGGTCGTACTTTCCGCCCTTTTTTTCAGGACACTTTAAGAGATCAGAAATTTCCGCTACATTTTTGCCACCAGTAATTTCATGCAGAAATATTTTTGGTATTTTTATAGTGCTATGCCGTTATTAAATTAGTATGAGATTATTGTATACAAATAGTGCTAGCAATAAACACGAGAATTTTTCATTCTTTAAAGAGTCCTGAAAAGGCGGAAACTACGATCTCTGTGATTATTCTAGAGTTGCCAACATTTTAATTTATTCTGGAGCATTTTTTTGTTCCGCCTTTATTTTGCACCACTTTATATTTAGAATATTTTTCCCCAATATATAACTACGATAAATTAAGAAAACTGTACTCTTAAAAACAAAGTGGTATGGAATAAAGGAGGGGCTAAATATGCTCCGGAATAAATTAAGATGTTAGCAACTCTGTTATTCAAATAAAAAACAAAATGGTTTCAATAATCTTACAACCGAAAAGAAATAATAATAATTATTATTACCTGTGAAGTTTGCATTATAATGCAGGGATGAAATCGTTTTTTGCCACCAGTATTTTCTTACAAGAATTTCTACTCTGTAGAATAAAAAAAACAATAAAATTTTCTGTATAGAAGTGCCGGTGGAAGGTGAAATTCTTTCACCCCTGATAATGTAACGATACACAATTTAAACTAACAAAAATCATAGTTACAAAAATAATGTTATTTAATTAATAAGCGAAAGCTCAATAAGTTATTTAGGTAATGTCACTTCATT
Organism: Salticus scenicus; assembly: GCA_963930645.1. Taxonomy (NCBI): domain Eukaryota; kingdom Metazoa; phylum Arthropoda; class Arachnida; order Araneae; family Salticidae; genus Salticus; species Salticus scenicus. The sequence goes on along the minus strand of OZ005653.1, from coordinate 237,234,737 downwards.
AACAAATTCAGAATTTGAATTAGAATAAATGAAATATTTTATTGTAATTGAAAACGGTTCTTTTCTTTCACATAAAAAATTTGTTGCATAGCTAAACATGTAACAATTATAATAAGCTATACATATAATTTAGAGAATAACAATACATATAATTATTAGATTTATAAAATTATTTACCTTTTAATGTTTTATTCTGCGTGAGAAATCCTTGCAAGAATATGTTATGTATTTTAATCACATTTTAATTTCTCATTATTCAATAAAAGTAAAATATATTTCCTAACTAGAATAATTTTTAAATAGGATATTTTTCTAAGAATGAAAAATCTTCTACGCTAAAAATATTGACAATTTTCACGCATATTGTTTTCGTACTGCGGGATATCATTTCTTCACCAAAAATGTCACAGAAAACTGTTTTTTTTTTTATTTAAATTAATTAATTAATATTCTTCTTCTTCTTTTTTTTTTTGGAATAATTTGTATTTAAAAAAAAAAAAAGAAAGAAAGAAAGAATACCCTGTACTTCTATTTGATTAAAAAAGTTTTTCATCTCCTCTGTAATCCTAATAGCATGTCTTCTAATTTGTCTCTTTCTTGGTTTTATTCATCTCCTCTTATCAAGAGAATTGATTGTATTAGTTTCAATTAACGTTGGACATGTAATTTATGGCACTGTTGTGTATCATGAATCGACATTGCACTTAATCGGAATGTTTCAGTAAGTGGAATCTCCTCATTCTTGCAAATCTTGTACAGTTCATAATGAAACCTGTAAAGTTAACTACATTGTAGGTGGCAAGAAATATGCATTTGAGGAAGGAGAACTGAAACAGGAAGATAAATGCATTAGATGGAGTGAAAAAAAAAGAAATGTTTAGGGAAATAACATAATTATAAGCAATAAATGTGACAACGTTACAAATGATGATGATAATAATTAATAATAGTAATCTATATAAATAAAGGGAAGTGTGTGTGTGTGTGTGTGTGTGTGTGTTCTGGTGCTCACACTACTAATCACAGTGCTCCAAAATTTGGCAAACACATACCTGGGATCCTGTAGGTGTGCACCTCATCGATATTTTTTCGAATTTCGAATTTGAACATTTTTTATTTTATTTTTTTCAATTTTATATATTGGCTTTTATGTTTCATTTTTCAGGAATTCATTCTTCTATTGTAATCGTCTGCGTATCTTAGTAACGGTTATTAAGCAATTTATATTTTATTTAATACATTCATCTGAAGACGATTTTTTTTTAAATTGTTATTATATTTCTTGAAAATCAAATGGCAATACGCAAGCGAATTGATGACGTCACTGGCCGTCCGTGGATGCAAGCAAAAGATTTCCTATGTTAATCGCCAATTGGATTTTTTGTAAAAAATTATTAAAAATCTAGGAAAATTATTTCCCGATTTTAATCCCCATATTTGGTATAGATATGTATTAGTTATCTCGTGTGCATGCGTTAGATTAAGATTGATAAAATCCGAATTTTAAATTTCAAAACTCTAGAAAAAAAATGGCAAACTTCCATATTCGATTGAAAACATAAATATTTCATTTCGAAGGATGATATTTACACAATAAATATCCAATTAACATACTAATTAAAAAGAAAATGATAAATATTCTATCATAATTTGAAGTCAAATTTGTTTACAAGAATCTAAATAAAGTGTCTGATATGAGATACACATATGTTGCAGCGGAATAGATTTCATATCTCTCATCTTTGGCGAAAAAAAAAAAAAAAAAAAATCGCAAAATTACCTGGCGAACGTATTTAATTTCTTTCAGAAATCATGGTTATTTTAACAACTTATATTAAGAGAGTAATGAATTATATCAAACAATATTTCGTGCAATACATATTATGAAAATATACATCTAGCACGTATATTTTGGTATTACGTTTTTGATTGCCAAATACAAAAAATGCCAAGGAGGACAGAGTTTTGAAATTTAAAAGTAAAATTTTGTGAATTTGACAGCCAAATAACTCAATCTAACACATGCATACAATAACTAATACATATCTATACCCAAATACGGGGATTAAAATCGGGAGATAATTTTCTCCGATTTTTAATAATTTTTTTTACAAAAAATCCAATAGATGATTAACACAGAGAATTTTTTTCTTGCGTACACGGACAGTCAGTGACGTCACAATTCGCTTCTGTATAGAAATAAATTGTAATGCTTATGTATAATTTTCATAGCATAACAACTTTTAATTTTCATTTTAAATTCATTCGTTTAAAATAAAAATTCTTTTATTATTATTATTATTTTTGTTTATTTATTTATAATATTTATTTTGGAAAAAAAAAAATGGTAGTATATAGTAGAAAGGATTAAACTGGTTAAAAATTATTTACTTTTCATGTATTTAATTCCATTTAAAAGAAAATCTACTTTTTATTTTATTTTATTATGCTGGTCGGAATCAAATCGTATTACAGTGTAAATAAAGGGAGTTATCAAACACATGGTTCAAAAACTAAAATATATAATAGATGCTGAGATACAGTTATCTTTAAAATCGTAGTTCTTAAATAACAGAAGATCCAGATGTCGTCGATAAATACCCAGATTGAAGTGCCTAGGAAAGACCTTTCTGAAGACAGTGGGAACCTCGACCCGATGCAGTAAAGAGCTACCGTAGGTAGCGGGTACACGAAGCGAGGTCTAGAGCGATTTCAACTTTTTTTTTTCCTTTTTTCTTTTTTTAAGTTTTTATTTATAATGTGATGTTAAAAATAAATACTGATCCAATTGTTTTGAGAATTCATTTAAATATAGTGACCAGCGAAGGGAGCGTAGCCTGCTAGTAATAATAATAATAATAGAAACAAAGAAAATACATTTAATAATTATTTCACTTTAAAATAATTTTATTATTACTTTGAAATATATATATATATATATATTTATTTATTTTTCACAAAACATGATGCATACATTCACAATTATTTAATTAAAAAAAATGTTTTCAATCTATTCTATAAAGTTAATAAGACATCTTATCATTTATCACTTTTATGCGATTTATTTATCTCTTCTTTTACCTTTTCCCATGTTTATATAATATATGAAATATAATTCATGGCGCTGTTGGATGAAAAGAACTGACATTGCGCATAATAGAATTGTTTTAATGAGTAAATTCTTTCTCATTCTCCCAATGAAACTTTCTTATATGTTGACTTACCTTTTTTTTTTTTTTTTTTTTCGACAAATAATTGGAATTTTGAAACGTGTATGGTTTATTCAGTGATTTTATTTTTGCAAAATATGGCTCCCCCCCCCCCCTATAAAATAAAATTAAAAATTTGGTGTCAGGTGTTATGAAACAAATTAAATAGCCTTATAAAACAAATAGAAAATACAATATTATCTTTCTCTCTCTCTCTCTCTCTCTCTCTCTCTATATATATATATATATATATATATATATATATATAGTAATATAATATTATCAGTGCAAACATTTGAAATTTAAACATGATTTAATTTCAGTATTCAAACAATTATTCTGATCAAAAACGAAGACCACCCAAATCAAACCAAAAAAGAAATAAAGTAAAATCTATATGAATTATAGCAAATTGGAATGAGAAAAAGACATTATTTGCATTCTAACGTTTTCAAGGGCCTGGTAGAATGCAAATATGCTAAAAAAAAAAAAAAAATGATGTTTTTCTTTCACAGAGAAAGCAAAAGCTAAGAATTTCTTTGTTCTCAGGCCCGAAACACCCATTGTAAATAAAACAAGAAAAAACGAAGATCAAAATAAAACTCCTCACTATAAAAGATAATTTAATAACCATTTAAAAACGTAGATCAAAATAAACTCACCACTACAAATATTAATCCAAAAATTACTTTAAAAAATATTATTGAAAAAGAGGCAACTCATAGTTATGAAAAACGAGACACATGTGAAATTTAACAAGCAGATAATAGTTAAAAGCACAGTTAGTCAGCTCAAAATTAGCAGTGAACATGGAGTAAAATAGAGAATTCACAAACCTATACAGGTTGAATCCTTACGTAAATTAGGATTCATATTAAATATAGTAACATGAATTGTGCTGCCAACTACAGCAATGTTATGAAAATAATGGAAAAAGAATTAAATAAATAAAATAAATGAATAAAATAAAATGAATAAATAATAAAAGAAAAAGAAATAAAATACATATAATGTCTGTACAAAATGGCCAGAAAGCAAGGAACAAAGATAAAGAAGACATAAACCTATTGAAGCTAAAAAAAAATTTGTTTTGGATTCAGATATTCAATATAGATATTTGAATAGTGCTTCCATCTACGATTGTAATTTGCCACGAAGATTGAAAGAAAATGGGAATAAAAACTAACCATAAAATAATACCTAATTTCAAATCAAGTATCATAATCTCTAGACTTAAAATACAGTTTATTGGAAAAAAAATTTTTAGACCTAAATTTAAATTGGAATAAAAATTGAGAGAAAAAAATAATAATTAAAAAGATTTTTTAATTAAGTGTTTGGGATATCCATTAATTAATGCTAAATATTTAATTTACTTAGATTAGGGAACAAACCAAAGTTACTGATGTTAATGCTAGAGTTAAGAAATTAAAATGGATCTGGGCTGGGCACCTTGCGAGAAGAAATGATGATGGATGGACCACCAAAGTCCTATTTTGGATACCGAGAGATAAGAAAAGCCCGAGGAAGAGGTGTCATTGGAGAGATCAAATTGGGAAATCTGGAAAAGCAGAATGTAGAATTGCAAAAAACAGGGCAGAATGAAATCACGTAGGAGATGCCTTCATCCTGCAGTGAGATAATAAAGGCTAAAATTGATTATACTTATATATATATAAGAAAATGAATGATTAAAGTTACATGATTTTTACAAATAAATCAATTATACTTACTAAATTTATTGGTAGTTTTTTGTTGATTGTTTTCATGATGTTGTATCATTTAATGACCCCAAATCAACATGTATTTCTTTTCTGTTTTTTTTTTTTTTTTTTTTTTTAAATTCAGTTATTACTTGTACCTCTTGTTTATGTGGAAGCAATAACTTCAGAATTTATGATAAAAATTGCATAAAATTCAGCTCTAAAAATATATAAAATAATGATTTTTATAAAAAAAATAATATTTGGTAAAAACAGACATTAATGTCATAAAATGACCCAAATTGGATAAAGTTGTAAAATTACCTGCAATGGAAGCAATAAAAAATATGTGTGCAAAGTAGCCTGAATATAAAATAAAATAAGAAGATAATTTAAAGCAAAAAGAAGCTAAAAGTATTATAAATAATGAAGGAAAAAATTTATAATTCTTATTTCAATGCATATTTTATTTTAAAATAATTTTATAATTAATTGTAAAAGTAAATGTCTTTAACTACTACATAATTTTTACTTTTCCGATTTTTTTTTTTTTTTTTTAATACATGTAAGTAATTCATTTAAATTTTAATCGATTACAATATGAAATGATTCAAGATAAATTAAAAGTTTAATATACGTTTCAGGGAAGTGAAAGAAATAGTCTATTAGTCAGTCTAAAATATGCAATTACAACTTTAAAATGTTTATTTTAGTAATTTAAATGTAATTTAAATTCCAAATGAAAAAGTAATTATACATTATTATTAATGAATATTTTAAAATAAGTTATCGATTAAAAGATTAGAGAAAAATTTGAGCAATTAGTAATAACTTTGCCTTACACCATGTACTGTATCACATTACATGTATTGTATAACGCAATACTAAATATTCGGCTGACTGATTTCTATTATACTCAGGTCTCAATTTGCAAACTTTTTCGTATTTTTTCAATACCACAGTTCATAATTGTAGTATGTTTTTTTTTTTAATCATGAAAAATTAATATTAGAATAATATTATTCTGAAAGAGTGCTTTATTAACATGTTTAATATTAGAAAATCATTTTAATCATTAGAAAATATTACTGTACATAAATATTAATGCGATGCTGAGTTCACAGCAAAGAAAATATTAACTGTTAATCTTCTTAATAAACACTTAAAATTTCATAGATGACAACATTATGGGATCTCTATTTGGTCTCTAAAAATTTCCTGGACCTCAACATTATGTGAATACACGGTCCTTGTTAACCCGACTTTAAAAACATTCACATAACTTTATGTTAGAAAGTATTCATTAAACCAATTCCATGACAAGAAAGGTTGGTTCATATTTCTCAGAATAAAGATCCAATTTACTTAATTTTAAAAACTTACAAAAAAAACTTTTCAATTTTATGATTGTATGAAATATCAATAACAATATTCTAGGTCAAATTAATAAAAACAACTTCTGATGATTCTTTAGACAAACACATAGAAATATAACAAAAAACATTACTCCTATTATTTTTATTATTATCAGTATTTTTTCTATATTAAATAAAATAAGGTATTGGTTTCATACAAGTTTTTGACTTTGGGTTTGCGGCGGATTTATTCATTTTTAAAGGTCCAAAAACAAGATTTGATCATTTAAAAAAATGTCTTTCTGTGTGTGTAACAAAATTTTGAGGGAATATCTTAGGAACTATTGCGCAGAATTTCATACAAATTTGTATGTAGTAGCACTTTGACATGAATAAGTACCAACTATTTTTTCGAGAAAATCATCCATCAGCTGGCGCTGTTATACTTTATTTCTATATTTTTAACATGACAGTATACAGGGTGGATATAATTAAACTTCCCCTATAAACAGAATCCTATAGCGTAAACGGGTGAACGGAATGCAACGAAATTCGGTATATAGACTATACACGAGATGCGCTCACGGAATTTCAAAAAAAAAAGTTCCAAAATGTCCACCAGAGGGCGCCTTTTACGGAAAAACAATAAATTTAACACAATAAACGACCCAAACGGAATATAGAAACAATATTAACATTTATTGACTAGTTTCCGATCACCTCGAAAAAGTGTATCGTGGAGGTGTTGTGACGTTGAGTGCCTTAAAGAACTCCATAACGCTTCATGTACGAAGCATCACAATTGATCAGTTACGATCTGTTGTTGAATACACTGTCCATCGACTTGAAATTTTACAGGTGAATGAGGGTGGTCAAACAGCTTTCTCACACAGGTTCTCAAACAGCGTTCTGTTATTTTTTTCCTTACCTTTACTTAATGTGGTTAGATGACAAGGTGATCAGAAACTAGTCAATAAAAGTTAATACAGAGGCTGTTCGCACATTTTTTAGACGATTTCGATGGAGTGTACTGAAGCAATTTATACTCATATTTCGTGTTTTATTTGTTCAGTTTGATAGCCCTTGTTCTTAACTAACATTCTACATCATAATTTCTATGATAATAATGCTTTTTATAATATCGGAAGAGGTATATTTTTCTACTCCTCTTGAACGGCTTTCCAGAGTCCACAAAGCGTTGTAGGGCGGTGTTTGGATAATGCTGATTTTAAGAGTCGAAAAACACAAAATTCCAACAGTGATACATCAGAAGATTTAGCAGGAATGTCAGTGAAGGGTATGGTTTTAATTCCCGTTTTTTGTTCCATTTTTTTTTCTAGAAAAGCAATTGCGGATTGCGATGTGTGGCTGCTTGTTTTGTCTTGATGCAGTTCAACGGCATTGTGGATAAAGATCTGGATTTTCATTTTTAAAAATTGGAATTAAAATATGTTCTTGAGAGTATTTAGAGTTGATTTTGACATTTTTGTCACATTTTTTTGCTTTTATCTTGCGCTTGTATGAAAAAAACAGCGGCAATCATAAATTCTTTAGAAAAACTCTCTTTTGATGCTTTGAGCCATGTAGCAAATTTTTTTTTCTCCACTTTTGTGGTAATAAATTGATCTTTTTTTATTGCAACCACTTAAATAGACCCAAGATTCATCTGTTGTTGCAACATTTTTCCATTTTTCTCCTGATAAATGCTTTTCATAAAGATTTCACTAAAAACTATCTTTGGAAAGAGTGGAAACCTATCCTTCCATCCACTGCCATTTTAAAAGCGCATTTTTGCATCTAAACAAAAATTATAAATATCAGAAGATAAATAAAACTTCCAAAAATATAACTGCTGTGAAAATAAAATTTTCCATGCAAACGATTTTTTCTTACTGCGAAATAAAATCGTCTAAAAAATGTGCGAACAGCCTGTATTGTTTCTGTATTCCATTTTTGTCGTTTAATGTGTTAAATTAAAAGTTTTTCCGGAAAGGCGTCCGCTGGTGGACATTTTGGAACTATTTTTATTTTTATTTTCGAAATTCTGTGTGCGCATCTCGTGAATAGTCTATGTACCAAATTTCATTGCATTCCGTTCACCCGTTTGCGCTGTAGGATGCTGTTTATAGGGGAAGTTTAATTATAATCACCCTGTACATACTTTCAGTAGTCTTATTCTCCGCCCTTTTACAGGACACTCTCAGGTATGAGAAATTTTCGCCTGCATTACTACCAGTATTTTTATAAAATAACCTTTATACTAATTAATTACGACACATAACTATAAAAATAACATACAGTTTTTTACACGAAATTACTGGTGGCAATAAAGGCGGAAATTTTTCATCTCTGAGAGTGTCCTGAACAAAGAGTGGAGAGGACGACCCCTGTACTTGCCAACATCCTAATTAATATTCCGTAGTAAAGTTAGTATCTTCTTTTATACAACAGTATTTTTTTTTAGAGAATTTTTCATCTTATTTAATCGTAGTTGCATTTGGAGAATGTTACTGTACAAATTTACTGTTGTGGGAAAAAGGGCGGGAATAACAGCACTATGGAATATTAATTAGGATGTTGGCAAGTATGCAGTATAGGACAAAATTTCATATAAATGTGCACAATCACAATCATTTTCAATGACTCATTATGAAATTAAAAATCGAGTAATTATAAGAGTAAGAGTAAACTAGGAAAAAATTTTAACTGTACCATCAATTTGTCATAATTTAAAATAAAGTTATCGATTTTGGTCATAAAAAAAAAAAAAAAAAAAAAAAAAATCGCATTTGTTCAGTTATTTCTTCAGCATAAAATTGACTTTCTTTGTATTTTTAGCTTTATACTTTTCTGGGATAAAAATCGTCTGCTTTCATTGTAGGAAATAAATTTTAATAGCTTTTTTATTAAATTATTTGTACTGAGTGAATTTATATAAGAAAATATAGAAGAAAATGAATTTATGAAGGCCTTAACTTATTAGTTTTTATTAATAATCCTGTATTTTTTCTTCTTGTATACTATAGAAAAATGTTCATTTATTCATTCATAATTTATTTATATATAATTGATCTTATTAAGAGAAAAATAATGTTAGATATCATTAATTGTTATGCTTAATGAAATTAATGATTAACTTTATTTAATACTGTAGTCTCTAAAACACTTTTTTTTTAAATTTAAATGTATAACAGAATGGCCCCATAGAACTATGATAGAACGCTTAAAGAACGAACTCGGGCATTCCGTTATTTAATATTTTTAATTATAATAAAACACAATTACAAAACTATATACAACGCGCGCAGTAAACAGAACATTAGGTTACATAAGAACGATTATAACTTCTTACAGGCCACTGCCTGCGGCCCATGGCCACAGGGGCGTCTTACAAGAAGAAAAACGACTACATCTTTCAGCGAGAGCCGATGAACTTCTGACTCACTTCTGAAAACAAAATGATTTCACTTCACTTTAATGATCGGCACAATATCATTAGATATTTTGCCGAGAATGGCGACAGCGCCGTCTATATTATTTTAAATGACAGGGAAGATGGCTCAATAGTAATTACGCTATTTAATCTATTCGTAAGAGTTTGAATTTAGCGCTACATTCTCCCTCTCTGTTCCCGAGCCTACGTCCCGAGGCGGGAACAACACTTAAAGTTTCCGTGTATACCACAGGAGATTGAACTTTTGTAACTATAACATTTTAACATGACGATGAAAGTCGATGCGCAGTAGATACCCAAATTTTAATTTAATCAGGATTTACTATTTCAAAGGTACTACATTCTCCCCCTAGTCGGAAGATTTAATTAACAAGACCATCACACTTGTATTTATGTGATTACTTCTTATGCGTTTAGTTAATTCTATAAAACAAGTTAATTTATTCCAGAAATACGGCTATTCATTTGAACAAGTTGAGACATCGATTGGGATTTCGATACGACGGAATGCAATACGAAAACTGCGCCCTGAAAACTACCTTGGACCATTGCGGCTCCATTCCACCTCAGAATTATTGCTATTCTTTCAAAAAAAAAAAAAAAAAAAAAACTATGTACCATTGCGGCTCCATAAAACATCAGAATCCTTGCGATTCTTCCAAAAAAAACTATGGACCATTGCAGCTCCATAATACACCAGAATCATTGCGATTCTTAAAAAAAAAACTGGACCATTGCGGCTCCATTTCTGAAATATATAATTTATTTTCGGCATTAACTTGAACTCCGTGTTCTAATGCTAAATTATATAAATCAAACTTTTTACCCTAGATAGAAAAGCCGTTTTTCTCTCTGAGTAAAATAAATTTCCTTTTTTAAAATACAAAATTAACCCATTTATTAAAAAATACTACTCATACTATTATGGTATAGTTTAAGAACAAATACACAATTACTGTTAATAATACCGTTAAATTGTCCATCTTCCCTTTACAATGAAATATAATTAAAATCAACTTTCAAAATACTAAGAAAATTAAGAATAATAATTAAAATATTATTGATATATCCTTATGGCGGGAAATATTTCTTTTGAAAATTCTTTTTTCGTAAATACACAAAATATACCAAAATATTATTCAAAATATATATATTTAATATAAATTAAAAAATTTCATATTAATAGTGTCATTGTTATTTTCAGAACAACTCTTAAAGAAAAAACAGATGCATTTAAATGAATATAAACATATTCCGGAAGTGCGTGGCAACTTCTAAAAAATAAATTACTCGTTCAAACTTGGTCGAATAACTAATAAATAAAACAAAACACTTCGAAACCAAAATAAAATAGCATTCGTTAAAGAACAGAATTAATTATTTAAAGACTAGTTTCGTAACTGAGTACCATTTTGAGAATAACAATTCTGCATTTGTTTTTTCCTTAAGAAAACACCAATAACATTCAATTCTATATTTGAAAATAAAAATTAGAATGATAAACAAAAACATATTATTGATATTACATCTGAGCTCAGATATATTTAATAAAACCATTCATAAAATAAATAAATAAATAAATAAATAAAAACTGAAACACATCTATTTTCTGCACAAATAATTTTCTAAAAAAAAAAAAAAAAAAAAAAAAAAACCCACAAAATACGTATTTCAAAAAAGAATAAAACATAATTTTCTCTTTAATTTTTTCAGCAAAGAAAGAAAAAAAAAAGTAATTACCCTTTTGACTGGCCAGTTGAAATAGATTCAATTAATCTTTTTTATGACGAGACATAAATATATCAAAAATAACTGAAACTGGTAGGGGGAAAAAAAGGGAGGGGGAAATGGAACTAAACTTGCATAAATGATGCAATAAAGAGAACTACTATATCTTTTTCTCAGATCGACTGAGAATATTTCTATTTTTATATTGTAGAATATATTCGGTATTTGCAGCAATGTGGAACAAGAATTTTTCTTAACGAAGCACAAGCATTTATATAAAAGGTGAAATTTTGTTGTTAAACAAAACGAAAACACATTTCACAACACTAATACTACTTTTACGCAAGCAGATTTCCTCACGATAAATAAGCACTTTTCTTCTTTTTGTGATGCACTTATTATTTGAACTGGTTTACAGAATTCCATTCATTTTAATTTGAAAAACACAATGAATCTGGATGATTCTATATAGCACCAAATCAGGATGATTCGGATTCCACTCATAACTTTTCGTAAAACGAAAATTGCACTTTTATTTGGGCACATGAAAAGAGGCACAGATTCGCATTGATACACAGATTCAATTTTCGGACAGCAGCAAGCATTCTTTCAGAACAGAACACAAGTTTACGAAAATGTTCGATGAGCGCCATCAGAAACGTTCCACTAAGATATAAATTTTAAGTTGGATAAACTAATAAAAACTAATATTTAAATTATAAACTAAGATATAATTTTTAGTTGGGCGCCAATTGTGACATAATGGCCCCATAGAACTATGATAGAACGTTTAAAGAACGAACTCGGGCATTCCGTTATTTAATATTTTTTATTATAATAAAACACAATTACAAAACTATATACAACGCGCGCAGTAAACAGAACATTAGGTAACATAAGAACGATTATAACTTCTTACAGGCTGCTGCCTGCGGCCCATGGCCACAGGGGCGTCTTACAAGAAGAAAAACGACTACACCTTTCAGCGAGAGCCGATGAACTTCTGACTCACTTCTGAAAACATTTCACTTCACTTTAATGATCGGCACAATATCATTAGATATTTTGCCGAGAATGGCGACAGCGCCGTCTATATTATTTTAAATGACAGGGAAGATTGCTCAATAGTAATTACGCTATTTAATCTACTCGTAAGAGTTTGAATTTAGCGCTACAAATGTAATATATTTCTTAATTCTTCCAAACAATCTCAATTTAATGATAATTAAAAATAGTTGCTCTGTAAGATATATTTCAAATTAAAAAAAAAAAAAAAAAAAATGAAATTTTATAAATTCGGCTAACCGAAAAGTTTAGCTGAATAATTTGATATTCATATTCAGCCAAACCGGATATTGAGTGGTATGGCTGAATAGGCCTGTTACCGAATATATACTGCATATTCGGTACATACACACAATCATATATATATATATATATATATATATATATAATTATTTTTAAAATTCAACATAAAATCCCAAATCATTAATTAGAATTTAATTTCACTCCCCTGCTACGTATTGCCAAATTTAAAGGACTTACCTATACAATATCCACCACCAAATTTCAGTTGTAACGGTTGCCAAACCCTTCGATCATTATTTGTCCATTTTATTTATCAAATATCAATTCTCATTATCGGTGAGACTTGAATAAAAGAGATCTGAATTTTGGTACTGCTGTTTACAACGGTTTAGAGCATTCGGGCCGGAGAGGGTTAAATAAGCATATTATTTGAGTATTTCAATTTATATATAGCTTAATCCCTCGGTTCTTAACTAATTTGAACATATATATATATATATATGTGTGTGTGTGTGATAAATCTCATTACATTTCTGATGATAAATCTCATTAAAACCATAAAAGCCATAAAAACATTATAATGTTAAATTTTAAATCTCAAATGTCATTCTTTTATCTAGAATTTAAGATACTATTGTAAAATAAAATTTTATTTTCCGAATAACTTGGAATTTGTGTGCTTCTTGAGAGATTTCTGACACAATAAAATGAATTTTTGCTTGCTCAAAGCGGTCAAATATATAATAAAATTATGTTTAATGTTTAATAATATAAAGATCATGTTCATAAAAAAAATAATAATAATATTTAAAGATAAAAGCATTACAACAACAAAAAAAGTGGTTATAATGAAGTAGGCAGTCCATAAAAGCTTCTTAATTTTTTCTGAATATATAATAGCTACCCTGTACTTGTTATAATACCTTGATATATTCATTTAGATATCGAGTAACTGTAATGATCATATGGACAGAAAAAAAAATGTTAACAAGTGTATTACGTTATTACTTAAAGAAAAAATCTGGTGTGAAACAACCACACGACTTCCATTACCCACTATGACTATTACACGTATTACTATATGCATTTTTTGGAATTTTTCAGTAAGAGAAACTTGATACACGTGTAAAGAGATATAAAACAGAGTTTACACAGCGAGTTAAAAAAAAAAAAAAAAAAAAGAAAAAAAATTATGACGCGATTATAAAGCCACAAAACAAATTCAAAAAGAATATCAGAATATAATATCACATAAAGAATATTACAAAAAGAATATCAAATGAAACCAAACAATTTTATAGGCAATACATTTATCAATTTTCTGAAGAGTGTAGAATAAGCTATTTTTGAAATTTTAATTTATATTTATTCTCGATGAAATATATTTGGAAACAGTACATTGCAAATTTAAGAAACTTTCAATTTTAATGATTATATATATATATATTGTATTTTTTTTCCCCAACACTAATAATAATTGCATAGTTTAAACGTCAATATATTTTGCCTCCGTAATACCGCTTTCATAAACTATTTTTTTTCCATTCCCAGGTAAAAAAAAAAAAAAAAAAAAAAAAAAAAGGAAATTAAAGGGGACTAATGTGCAAGTTGTACCTGACGGGACTAAAGTGAAAGTTGTCCCTCAAGGGACTAATGTGAAAGTTGTACCTCACGGGACTAATGTGCAAGTTGCACCGAACGAACAAACTATTTCTTTCAACGAAAATGACTACTAACCCTGGACGATAGGTCTAATATATCGTATCATATTATATATCGTATTTATCGTAATATAACTCAATACTTATTTCGCTTCCTTCTTCGACTCGTTTTAATACGCAATTTTTATATGCATGAGCAGCCCCCCGAAAAACAAAAACATTAAATCATTAAATTCATTTTTTTTATTTCATACTATTTCACGCGCACTTTTTATTTCCTAATTCAAAATTATTAAAAAAACTTTTTCGACATCGCTTGTAACGATACTGATTATTATTAATTTTCTTTTTCTTTCAATAATAATAATAATAATAATAATAATAATAAAAAGATTTTGATGAAATTCTGGCAAAAGCAGAATTTAGTTTAGGACGGAGGACTATTAGTTTTTTTTTCTTCCCAATTATAACATCGCTTTCAAATTATTCAATTATATTTTCGATAAATTTTAGATTTCGATAAATGTCCAACTATCGAAAAATGATTTCGACAAATGTCCAACTATCAAAAACGACAACGCAAAAATCCCAGATTGAGACTAATAGGCCCACAGTCCTTAAAAAAAAAAAAAAAAAAAAAAAAAAAAAAATTCCCATTTACAGTCGGCAGCAAAATTATTCGAGCACTAGCCATAATTCCTATGTAAAACAAGTACATTTAATACTGTTTTGTTAAATAAATCTTTGTCGAGTCATGTTCTTAGTCAGTCTAACGACATGATACGACAAGGATTTATTTAACAAAACATAGTATTAAGTGTACTTTTTTTACATAGGAATTATTCCTAGCTCTCGAATAATTTTTCTGCTAATAGGACATTGCCAACTCCGCTGCTGTGTTTAATTAAGACTCGTACACAGTAAGTTTGAATCAAAACGATCCCAACAATTCTAATTCCAATATTTTCTTTTTCTTTCTTTCTTTTTTTTTTTTTAAACTAAAGTAATGTGAAACGATTTTAATTTTGTTTTGTTTTGTAAGTTCTTGGCGTAAAATACAAATTTTCATATACGCCAGTTTTTCGTCGAAATGAACCCGAACACAGCAGCAGGGTTAACTCTTTGCACTTCGCAGCTTTTTTACGACCTCTCAAAAACTGCGCCAAGCCCCGCCTTTTGACAATTCTTTAGAACATTATGTTATTCCGCAAAAGGAATTTACATATCTGTAATTTGGCAATTTAGCAACTATGTAAAGTTCAATGATTAAAAAATGAATATACCGAAACAAGCAATTACATTAATCAAATGTTTCAGTGTTTTTTTTTTTTTTTTAAATCTGTATGTGTTTTTTAGTAAAGTAAAATATTACATTGATAGAATTATTTATGTTTATAAAAACATGCGCAAGGGTTATAGCCAGCGTTTCCAACTTTTATAATTTATTCAAGAGCATTTTTAGCCACGCTTCTTTTTCATACCGGAAATTTTGAAAAATGATTTTCTTCTTTTTTAATCGTTGTCACATATTAAAGAGAAATAATCTACAAATTTCTGGTGCGAAAAAAAGGCGGGGCTAAAAATGCTCGTGAATAAATTATAAAAGTTGGGAACTCTGGTTATAGCATACTTATCAACATCCTAATTAATAATCCGTTGTATTCTTAACCCCACGAATTTTTTCACACCAGTAATTTTTTAGAGTAATAGTTTTCAAATATAATTGCAATTCAATAAGTAGAAAAACACTCTAAAAACTTACTGATGTGAAAAAAAGGCAGGACTAACAACACTACCACTACGGAATATTAATTAGGATATTGGCAGGTATGGTGATAGTGTCCTATTGATTTTTATACTATTATTTATTTATAATATTTTTTCTTTATTAAATCACTTCTGTAATTAAATAAAGAAACAATGTAAAAAAATGGCATGCAAAAAATGTAGAACACTATGACCCCTGCATGCATTCACTAGAATAAGCAAAACACAGTGATTACTCAAGATTTTATGGTGAGATATTTACATTTTATATTTTAGAACGCAAAAGTAAATTCAGTTCAATCTACATTTAAAACTTTCGGACTGAAACAATAGAATTGTAATCTCAATGAAAAGAATAATACTTTCGTAAATCGAAACCTAACTGCAAGTATTAAAAAAAAGGAAAAGAAAGAAAAGAAAAGAAAAAAGAGCTCTTTATTGGCGCTAATTTGAATTTAACCAGACAGCTATTGAATTTCAATAATACTGTGCAGCTTTAATGCTTCTCTTAATTTATATTTTAAAATTAATCTTTGTAGATCAATATTCAAATAATAAGAATCATCGTCTGGATAATTAATGTTTACGCTATGTTGCGTCCAAATAAATTCCCTTGAGATTCCCTTAAAGTTATGCTTTCACTAATAAAGAAGACATCGATTCTAACTGACATTTTGAATAATTAAAATTAACTGTATTGCTGTGCATATGAAGACTGAATTTAATTTTTCATTCTAAAATAGGATATTAAGAAGTATTTAATTTAATGATGTTAATACTAAAAGTCTATAAATTATAATTTATCAATCTTGTTAAAATATTCATTGTGGAATTTTTGAATATTCCAAATAAAATATGTGAAAGGGAATTTTTATTGTAAAAGAAAATCATAGAAATTGCAAAATTTAAAGACTTCGTCAAAGGTAAAAGTAATATATATTGAATTTCATTTGTTTATGACTTTAAGTAATATTTTGATTTAGGAAATATATTTATTTTAAAGCGTGTTTTTACCTTCATAAATTCGAATATATGTATAAATATTTCTAATATAAAATAAAGATTCTGAGGGCGGAAAAAATGCATGTAAATGTCTCATTGAAAACACAGTGTTATTAAATATTAACGGTCTAGTACAGTGGTCGGTAACCTGCGGCTCGCGAGCCACACGCAAATTTTTCGCCCCCTTGAGACTTCAGCAAATGTCGACTTATGAATACTCCAATTATGTTAATAAGAATGAATGAGCCAATATAAATTAGGTTAAAAATTTTTGGCTCCCAAAAGGTATTTTAATCGTTGTATTGTTGACATTTGGCTTTGTTCAAAAATGAGGTTGCCGACCTCTGGTCTAGTAGAATAGGAAAAAAGAAAGTAATCTGTGAGTTTATAAAATGAGTATATGATTAAAAAAATGTTAAATACTCGAAAATAACTGCAAGAAAAATTTTGTTATCGACTGTGTTAATGAATTTAGGGATATTTATTCAATATCCACTACTAAATTTTAATAACAACGCTTGCGTAATAACTTCGAAAACTATCGTCTATTATGCATATCAAATATTACTCCTCAAAATTGCATTGCGCTGCAAATAAATAACTAAGTAAATAAAATAAAAAATAAAAATAAAATTAGTCCTGATGTCACTTCTGTAAGACCACCTAAATCCGAGTATGACCCCTATTTTGCCCAAATCATACCTGCTAACAATCTCATTATGAATCGTAAAATTTTTAGAACCCGCCTTCCCCCCCCCTCCACCAGTCTTTTTTTAGAGTAATTTTATTCTTATTCAAACGTAACAACATTTGGAGAAATTTACTCTAAAAATAAATTGGTGGGGGAAAAGGGGCGTGTTTTGAAGGGGCGTAACAACGTTACGATTATTAATAAGATAGTTGGCAAGCATGCCCAAACACCCACCGTTCTAGGGAAGACATCTCCTCCCCCAGCTTTTAGCATTGTTCGGTAATTTTATGGCCACGAATTGGATTTAGAGGACGGAAAATAAATATTTTAACACTTATAAACAAAAAAATATATAATGTTTAATAAATAATAATAAGAAGAAATTAATAAAATATAATAAATGTAATTTATAATTTCAGTGGCATACACCCCCCCCCCCAACCTCCCCAAATTTACTCCATGCGACAAATGTTCATGTTTTAAAATTTGTCATCTCTGTCGCTTCCCAGAAAATATTTAACACTTAAAATAATCATTTCGTCCCCTCCAAATCAAATTTATAGCCATAAAATTACCGAACAGTGGTAAAAATAGTGGGGCGTTCCAGAAAAAGAAAAACAATGAGTGATGTAATAAAATAGGCGTCATGTTAGTCATTTTACATAAGAATTTGCAGGAATGGTGTTGGAACCGATTTTAATGCAGAGCAGTGTTATTGGTGATTATTGAATAAAAAAAATTCTCTACTGATTTCAAATATAAATGTAAATTATTCCTTGTTTGAATGACTAATTTGGTACATGCATAGTTAACTCTCTGGCCTTCAGTTGCAGATTCGGGTTTTTATTCCCAATTATGTTATATTGCAACATATTTTTGAGCATAAAAATATTTTTTTTTTCCAAGTTTGTACTGGTTCGGAGTCCCATTTAAACTGTAAATAACGATCGAAATGACTTTTAACCGTTTGCACTCGAACGTCGCCTCTCAGGCGACATCCGAATTATTATTTCAACTCGAACGGCGCCATGACCAATTAAGATACTATATATATTATATCCACCAATAACGTTCTACAACTAAAAGTGCTATAACGGATGCATACTTCGTTAAGAAAGAGACTCCACCCACACTTTATAATAAGTGCCTTTGGGCGCTGCTTGCCTTGGTCATTGGTAAATGGCCAAGAATGCTTTGCAAAATATCACACGATGGAAAATTATAAATCACAATATTCATACATAATGCTTGTAATATGTAAATAAACATCAAATATAGAAATAAAATATTTATATTTAAAATTCTCATGTGTCATATTTTGCATTTTTTATTAAAACAATTGTCGGGTAGCTTCCATCTCACTTCAGGCCCGCACATTTGGAAAATACAAAGTAGTGGACATAAAAGAGGCCACTGACAAAAAAGAAGGCGCAAAAGGTGCATTATGCTAGACTTTTATTAAGCGGCCAGCATAACATAAGGACAACCAGATCTTATATTAAGCTAGATTAGATTTAGCTAGACTAGCTAAAAAGCGCAAACTACGAACCCTGCTGTACTTCTATATTTTTGAATAGATCTCTTACACAATTCTAATTCTGTTCTCAAGCCACGCCCTTTTAAGAAGCATTTTCTAGTACGAAAAATTATTCCATGAGTACCGGAAAAAATTATGAAGGTTTATATGCGGATCACCAAATATCTGGAAAATAGCTTCGAGTTGCTGGTATACCCATGCGAAAAAGGCTTCGAGTGCAAATGGTTAATAATGTGAAAAATTTGATCGACATCCTAAAACCATTTTTATGTATTTTTTAAGTGAATGTTACTTGGAAGGATTAAGTATTTTTTTTACCAGTTGCAAACTGTACAATGAAGCAAATACTGGTGTTGAATAAACATAAATAGAATTTCGTAAAATAATACCATGAATTGTGAGAACACCCAGTATTTATTTCTGGTCGATAAAATTAATCTCCAAGAATCGAAATAAACGGGCATGATTTATACGCTGTAGTTTCCTTTCTACGAGTGCACTAAATCTCACTGAATATTACATACAGAGAACATACAGTAGTTGTAGAAAATTGGACTAAACAATAATTAAAATTTGACTATATATATATGTATATATATAATTCTATTCAATAATTACACGACGATCATTGACCCCTAGACAAATCAAATTGCTTAATAAAGTCTCATTAGTTGTATTAACAGATTAAATACCTACGGTATCGCTAATGATTTCATACCCGAATCAAACGCTTCTTGTCTATATTATTCATTGTTGTTCGTTTCTGAAACTTTAATGTAGCTGATGGCATTCACTCAAGTCCTTTTCTGGAAAAAGTCGTGGTATAAAATATCCTTCGTTTATTGTAACATATAAAACTATAACAGTTGCTATTAAATTCGTGTGCGTAGCACGAAGATCCTCTGCAGGGCATGAGTATATATAGCTCTTATTTCTTCGAGTTTTGGCAATAGATGTTTTTCGAAATATTCATCGAAATCTTTTTACCATATTTTTTGTTTATCAAATGCCAGGCCATTGACCGTCAGATCATTAGGCAACGAGCTCTCCAATGTTTCTTCACAATACAGTCCAAAATCTTAAGTGCAGAACACACGTCTAGATGAGCACAGGAGCGTAGCTTAAGGGGGGGGAGGGGGGGTCTCCCCCCCAATGTTTTAAAAAATAGGGCGGCATATTGAAGTTTCTGGGGGTGTTGTTTTGTTACTTGAAAGTTCATTTGAAAGTGGATCATAATTTTGTTAATTATCGTTAGTTACCAAAAACACTTAAGAATTTTATGTATCTCAAGCTGACCAACTGGTTCACCGACCAGCAAAAAAAATTGCGTTAAAATGTCTGAGTGTAGCAAACTCCCGTTAGCAAACCCCCGGCGCCCTCAACTAATTAGACGCCTAAAACAGCCTGTTTTCCTACCGTGGAAACAACCCTTGAAAATTCTCATCGTATTCATGACGTTTAAAAAAATCTGATTATAACAAATTCCTGTTTGGGGGCGACTATGGCATGATTTCCCGTTTTGTTCACTTACAATAGCCTGATCGCAATTACCATGCAAAAGACTGTTGAAAATTCTAATCGTATTCGGGACCCTTTAAGAATAAGTTAGTACCAAACTTCAGTTGAGCGGCGCCCTTCCCTGTTCAGGCACCTACAAAGGCATAATGAAGTTTCTGGGGGCGCTGTTAGGCGCATTGAAGTTCATTTGAAAGTGGATGATAATTTTGTTGATTATTGTTAGTTACCAAAAACACTTAAAATTTTATGCACCAGAAGCTGCCTTCGGCGACCAACTGGTTCATCGACCAGCAAAAAAAGTTCGCATTAAAATATCTGACTGTACCAAACTCCCGTTAGGTGGCGCCCTCTTAACTAATTAGACACCTAAAACAGCCTTTTTAAACGTGTATAACAGCCTGTTTTCCTACTGTGCAAACAATCCTTGAAAATTCTCTTCGTATTCACGACTCTTAAAGAAATCTGATCATAACAAATTCCTGTTTGGGGGTGCCTATGGAATGATTTCCCATTTCAAACATTGACAATAGTCTGTTCGCTTACCGTGCAAAAGACTGTTGAAAATTTTGATCGTATTCAGGACACTTTAAGAATAAATTAGCAGCAAACTCTAGCTGAGCGGCGCCCTTCCCTGTTCAGGCACCTACAACAGCATGTTTGCTTAACATGCAACGACCCTTGAAAATTCTGACCATAGCAAATTCACGCTCTGCGGTGACTGTGGCGCCCTACACCCATTTCAGATACTTACAACGGACTCATAAGTATGCGCAATCGCTTTCTCACCGCCAAAAACTTAAAATTACGATTTTTCAAGACCTTAGCTCGAAAAAAAAAAAAAAAGAAAAAAAAAGTAGTTTATTGTACGTTTTGACTATTGTATAAAAACTAAATTAGATGAGGTTTGATTTAGCTATAACGATTTCTCACTAACAATTTTTGATTCTAAGTGATCCTTTAAGCAATTTTTTTATTTTACTTTCATCGCTTACGGGTTTTGAAAAATTTATAAGTCTATAGAATTCAACTGGTGTTTCTTGACTTGAAATAGTGCGAGGAAGCTGATTTAATGTCGATTAATAGGCACATATTGGGCAATTGGCGACGGTTTGGGATTAAAGCCCCAGTGGCGGTCCGAAGACAAGCCATCACAACTTTTATCTTCTGCAGAATGGATGGCTCCCCCGTTTCAGTATCCCCCAGAGGTATTATTTGAACGGAGCATAGAGGTCATTGCAGCCACGACAGTTTACGTGCACCAGAGACTGACTTTCATGATGGTCTTCAATTGGCTCGATTATTGAATCCGCAATCTTTATGACAAGCTGGTAGACGTGAGGTGCTGGGTACGATCCCAGGTCGCGCTTGTTGGTCTAGCCGTTCGGAAATTTCCATGGTTTTCTCCGAAACTTGCGTAAATACGTGCTAGGACCCCTTAGAAAGACCTCCACAGAAGGCACTCCCCCTCAGGCCTAGGACCCTAGAGCAGTCAATCGGCCTTTTTTCCCAAACACCGACACCAACACCTAAGTAAGATATAATTTCTGTACAAAAAAGAAGGGGGGGGGGAAAGCAGCTTTTTTTTTCTTGGCAGATTTTAGGAATATGCCCCGAAGAAGAGGGGGGGGGGCGTGTATTAACCGACGAGAGGGCCTGTGCTCTCGATCCCTAATATGGCAACACTCTTGAAAGTATGTGGGTGGCATTTTCGGATAAGGAATACGAAAGGGCGCCAAACGTCAGGTCTCCCCCCAATCAAATTTTCACGCTACGCCCCTGGATGAGCAGCGTCCATGACTTGTCCAAAAGCACACAAAACATAAAAAAGTGAGTCAATCAGATTAAAACGAAACAAATGAGCACGGAAGCAGTCATGGCCAGTCAATAGTCTAAACTCAGCCACAGCGGCAAACCTAGGAGAGTCCGAGACACAGTTAGGTTTTAATAGCACCCTCCATCATTTATTTTTAGTAGCACTGGCAGCAGCAATTCGAAAACATTTTTTATAGATCCTATTAATTTCAAATTTAGCAGAGTGAAACGACAGGTCTCTAGAAGATCTTTGGAGAATATCCGTGCCTCTTTTTTCTAAGAAGTCCGCCATTTCATTTCCTTAAAGACCAGAACATGAAGGCACCCACTAGAAGGCAATTGGCTGGATTCTGGATTAGCTCTCTGCAACTCTGGACTCGGGAACTTTGTTTATCTTGGTTACGTGCCAAGGCCTGAAGGACAGAACTTGAGTCTGATAAATTTGCAGCCTTATAAGGAGGGGAGAGATGGTAGAAAGCTGATATAGGGCCAAATGAATGGCATCGACTTCACCATCATAATGAGTCGCATGAGAGCTAACATGTAAGTAGAAGGAAAAAAGATCACAGCTCCAGCGCCCTGGGTGAAATCCAGAAGGGAGCCAGTGTAAATATGAAGCCATTCATCTGGAGGATAACGTGTATTAATGGTTTCCAAAGCGATGGCATGAAGAGCTGCTGGGTAAAGGTCATTTTTCCTCATATTCAAAGACGATTCCAACCTGATACCGCGAACCATAAACTCCAGTGGATTTATGTAAGATAATAGTTCATAGACCTTGTCGTTAATAGCATTATATTGGGCGATCTTCGGGACGCATTGAAGGAAACCCTTCTTTTTTTTTTTTTATAAAACCGTATCTAATCCTATAAAATATGGTAGATATAAAGAGGTTTAATTTATTTAAAAGAATTATTTCTCGGTTAAATTTCTTATCTCAAGTATGTGACAGTATAAATTGCCCTTTGCCTACAATGTAAGACTTAGATCTTCGTAGATAACCTGAGGGATTAGAACCTTAGAAATATTAGGCTCCTGAATGACGATTAGAACGTCCCTTGTAATACCCCTGTAGACTCGGAAAGATTTTCCTTACGCCTCTCTTGAAATTGTTGAATAAATCGTATATGAGACTCTAAACTATTCTAATGTCTTTTATAGTTTGAACATTTTGAATATTAGTACGTTGGGTACACAAAATAAAGCTGCACTTTTTGATTTGAATATGCCACTTTCTGTGGAAATAGTACACGCCAAAAGATAACTTTCTGGATAGGGAGCCACTTGAAAATCCGTGCAGAACACCCCGATGGCGGTCATCAAAGATGGCCACCGTCAGCTGCCATATAGGGGCGCTAAATGTTTTGTATCTGAACTCCTAATGATCCGATTTCAATTTTTTTTTTTTTAATACCTTCTGAATAAAATACTTTTTAAATTCTATACATTTATCTATGTATATTATATGGCGTGACACTCACACTACCTATAGTACGTTGGGTACACGACAAAAAAATCCAAAATGCTGCACTTTTTGATTGGAATATGCCACCTTCTGTGGTCAAAGTTCATGCGAAAATATAAATTTCCAGATACCGAGCACCTTGAAAATCGCAGATGAACACTCAGATGCAATCATCTGCAATCTCTGCAGATGCATGAACATTCAGAACAATCTCAGATGTCACTTGAAAATCTCTTGTGCAGAACACTCCGATAGCGGCCATCTTACTACTATAAAGAGGCACTAATTGTTTTTGTATCAGAACTCCTAATGTTCTGATTTCGATTTTCTTTTTTTATATATATATATATCTTGTGAATAAGATAATTTTTAATTCGAATACATTTATCTATGTATATTCTATGGTAGGGCATTCATACTACTTAAGAAAGCTTCTTTTGAAACCATCTATTTCGTCCTGAAACTTTCTCTGATAAGCAGCATGCTGTTTATCATGAACAGACCTGTCAGAACTGTTAATTCAGCTTGTAGACTAAAACTCGTAAATAATATTAACTAACTGTGGCTCAGAGAGAATCCATCTTCTCAACATGGCTGTGTCTTGCAAAAGACCAACAGCACTACTATTTCCTTTTATAAGGGAATGGTCTTGCTCATGAGCTTGATCTACAGCGAGTACAGAAAAAGGACTATTTGTGTTGTTTATAACAAACTGACCTCTGTAAAAGTAAACATATACACTGGGTGCTGTGTCTTTATGTTCTACTAAGTTTTTTTTATATAGACAGGCAACCAGCGAACATAGTTTGGTATGGTCCATAAAAAAAGTGCTATTTTTTTTGGCGTTTGTTTATACAATTCGTAGTTACCATCCTGACTGAATAAAGACAAAAGTATCTTTAGGTTTAACACTAGAAGCTAGAATCGAAAAGTTGGACAGTTTGAACGTTTTTCATAAATCTATTTTTCAAACGAAATCTTTGGATTTTGTTATATAAACATTTCTTTAAGTAGCATGTTTAAAACCACAGCAGTCTTCTGATGAATGTTTCTTGCTTTTGTGACATGTTTAACTTTAAGAGATGTTTTTGCTCTTTTCTGTCTTGATTCCAGAATTTGAAACAAAGTAGTCCAACCACTATCTTCCAGAATCTAGCCGAGCACTTTCAAAAAAGACCTGTACTTCAAAAAAGCTCCAAGTGTGGCTACAAACTTGCAATCAACCTAAAAATCTGGACAGTTCCACTAGACGATTTTGTCAAAACTAATAGAGGCTGATCCGCACGCATGACAGGAGTTTACTTGGATTTATAAATGTAGTAATTTTTTTATTTGTTTCAATGCATGCTTCAGCATTGCTAAAAAAAACTTTCATTGAAAGGGGTAAAAGAGAACAACGAGTTAATACAATCGAAGAAAACATTTTCCTTTAAGCATGAAAATCTGCCATGAAATATCTAAATTTCCCTCTTTTCTATCAATGATAATATGATCTAACTAATCCTGTGCCATTTTCCACTCAGATCCAAATTCTGAAATAGACATTTCGAAAGAAGTGGTCTGGTTTGCTTTTGGAACAATTGTTTTGATCAATACAAAAGATCATATTTAACAATTGCACGAGGCTCATTAACTTTTCCTTTCTCAGGCACATGAAAAATAGAAACCGCTGTTCCATGGAATGATGATTCTGAAGTTGTACTACAACAATTACAATTAATGATATTGTATGCACCAATGGCAAAAATGACCGTGAAGCAAGTCTGAGGGGCATACGACTCCTTCTTCTTGAGTTCTGAGAACCTCTAAGTAAGCAACACTTGCTATTACCTCCCGAATTCTGCTTGGTAATATTGAGAGGTCTCTTTCATTCATGACTTCAGTTTTTGTATTATTTCGTGCTCTTCCAAAAAGAGACAGGCCGGGATATAATTGAATATGCGGTTCATGAATTTTCTTATGGTTATGACGAATAACGTTGCCTCTCAGAATACGTTCACGATGGTTGAAAACTGTTAATTTGCTGATAGTCAAAGCATGCTGAGTTGCTCTAGTTGGATTCGGTACTGAAATGTAACCATGAAGTAGATAACACACTAGAGCTAGAAGTTCTGGAGGTACGCTTGCAGTTTGTTGATCATCCTACAGGTGACTATCAAAAGTAATTTTCTTCATGGTTATTATTTTTCTAATTTGTTTGATGAATCTTCCTCATGCAATAGCATTATCATCAAGATTTTCAGACTGAACATTTTGAAATATATTAGCACCATCTCGATACAGAAAGTAATCTCTGATTTAAAGTTGAGCTTTGAGTTGTATGTTGCGATCGAGAATTCTCTCACGTAAACGAGTAGTATATGTGTATTTGGAAGGTCTTTGCTTTCAATGCCCAGAAGATTTGCTAAACTATTTGTATATTGAGTTTTATGATGAGACATTTTGAAAAAAATTCAGTGCTTCCACATTCAAAGGCCTGGATTTTTTCTCTTACAAATCCTGCAACAGAAGTAAAAGCCATATACTTTCACAGATGGATCTGACCTCTCCTTTTTTTACTTCACTTGATGGTCGTAGGCAATTTGTTAAATATATATAGCACTTTTTATGATACTTTGCTGTTTTAAAAACTAAATCTCTACGCTTGAGGAATGCTTTATGTTCAACATTATTTGTAATT
The DNA here is from genome assembly GCA_963930645.1 of Salticus scenicus. Classification (NCBI taxonomy): domain Eukaryota; kingdom Metazoa; phylum Arthropoda; class Arachnida; order Araneae; family Salticidae; genus Salticus; species Salticus scenicus. The sequence goes on along the minus strand of OZ005653.1, from coordinate 237,207,847 downwards.
TTGGCGCATTTCATAAGTTTATCGTCTTATAAAGAAGCAACTTTATACAAAAACCACCGAGTAGTTTCCTTCCCATTACATATGAAACATATTTCATCTTTCATTTTAATAGATAATGTTGCACGGATAACAAGCATTGTTTTTTTTTTCATTTAGTTCAAATGCAGATTGTGGATTGTCCTGTGGACTGTATTGCAGTGCTGCCAGATTGAGGGAAATTTTTATTTAACACTCACCACTAAATTTTAATTGAAACGATTTGCTAATTGTTTGGAAACAACTTTTACAGAAATCGTCTATGTAATTAGGAAACCGTTACAAGTAAAATTTAACGGTGGATGTTGAATAAAAACTTCCCTCATATCTGGCAGCACTGCTGTATTGTGGTTTGTCCTGAGATGACATACTGGGATGATCAATGTTTGCGTTTCTTTGCCATGTCATGCTTTCATTTTTTAAAGTTAATGGCACACATTTTGTGCACTTTTGTGATTTATTTTTTCTAAATATTCCTTTTATTTCTTAACAATCATTTAAATTTTTTAAATCTAAACCAAAAGGCACTGTACCGATAGTCTGAAATTACATTAAATTTTCTGAAAACTTCCTGTAAAACTTCCTGTCCCCACTCCAACGAGTGATTCAGAAGTATATATGACAAGACAAATCAATTCTTCATGCCTATGTTTTTGACATAAGCAGCATATGGTCCAATCTATGCCATTGTGAGTAAATTTGGATTTAACCATCTGGCAGTCGCTGACGGATATATTCGGTCACTGAGCTGTTCTTTTTTCCACAATAAAACTTATAATTCAAAATCGTATACTTATGGAATTTTAGCTTGTTTTTCAAGTTTGAAGGCCGTAAATAATATTTATAATGATTATAATCCTTACACAGTTACATTTTCTATCTCAAGTTAAAATAGATATAAATTTAGTGCATTGAAAAAATTATTCGGTGAAAACAACATTACAAATTTGCTCTTTTCAAAGGTCGTCATATGGTTAATATGAATATCTACCAGCCGCAAACGCATTGAAGCCATTTTCAAACTAAATTCAAAACAGTTCAATCTGAAACAAATAATGTTCAGTATTTAAAATGAGAATAACATTATAATAATAATAATAAAAAAAAAAAAAAAAAAATCAAGATTATGTCAAAAACCAACAAATTACAAAAATGCCCCCTAAAGAACTGTTTTTTTTTTTTTTTTTTTTTTTTTTTTTTTTTTAAGTTGCATGGAATTTTAAACGTGTAAAGATAAATGTATTAAGACAAAAGTGTCTTTTATACAAAACTTAAAAAAAAAAAAAAAAAAAAAAATCGAAATCGGGCCATTAAAACTTAAAATACAGAAAAAAAATTATATCAGTGCTATTACACGGCGGATGATGACTGCTGAAAAGCTTTGTTAAGTAGTGTGAGTGTCACACGATATAATATACATGGATAAATGTATAGAAGTTAAAAAGTATCTTATTCACAATGTATTAAAAGAAAGAAAATTGAAATCGGATCATTAGGAGTTCAGATACAAATCAATTAGCGCCCCTATATGGCAGCTGACGTCGGCCATTTTTAATGGCCACGATAGGGGGTGTTCTGCACGGATTTTCAAGTGGCTCCCTATCTGGAAATTTATATTTTGGCATGAACTTTGACCACAGAAAGTGGCATATTCCATTAAAAAAGTGCAGCTTTTTGGCTTTTTATTGTCGTGTACCCAACGCCAGTTGTGTACACGACAGTCGTGTACCAATATTGCCAGTTGAAGCTTTTAAATCACAAAGAACCTTATGTATAAATGCTCAGGTGCTATTTCATATATCTAGATTTATTTAAAGCGATGTGATTTGTGTGCATAATGACGATCACTGCATGTTTGTCTATTTCTTGTGCCAATTTATACTTGCCCATTCATGATCTTAAAACAAAATTCATTGTTCTCGAAATATTAAAGCCAAGCACGTGAGAGTTCTCAAATACCCTCTCTATAACTTATAGAATAAAAATGTCTACATATGATTCTTCATCAAATAAAAAAATAAATAAATAAATAAATAAATAAATGTTTGTAGATGCTAATTAAATTTTAATTACAGAAAATTTATTTAAAAATAAAAATGAAAATGATGTTATATCTCCCCCCCCCCATCCAATTTAATAAAACAAAATTTAAGACATTTCTTCTTTGAAATATTTAATTTATTTGGTTCAAAAAATCTTTCCATTTCATATGTAAAAATTATTTCCAGTTTATGAAGGGTATTATTTATCCAAAACATTATTAAAATTTTATGTCATTAATCAAAAACTTTTAATTTAATACTTAAATGTTATGTCAAATTTTAACGAAAGAATCGATAATGAATTTTCCACATAAAAATTGGATTTAAAGATTGATTATTAGACTCAACAATTCAACGTTTATCTTATCAGACCCTTTTGATTTCTAATTCCTAAAATCAATTATAAAATTAAAAATACTTATCAACTTCTACTTTGAATTTTACTTTTCTATATTAGTAGAATTATTTAAAAAAAAAAAAAAAAAGTAAGAAGTAATAAAAATGTTGTGTAGTTCACTAACAGTAAATTGAGTTTTATAAAATAATTAATTAAATTAAACAAGTCAACATTTTTCTAATCTCATATTCATATTAATTCAACAAAACTTCTGGAATATTCAGTTATATAAAGTATTTATTTATTTATAATTATATTTAATGAAGACTCTTTCAGTGAATTGAAAATAATTTTTAATCTTAATTTTTAAATGAAACATTTAATTAATAAGTTTTCAAAATTTATATTTATCTTTTCGAATTAGTAAAAATAATATGTATTCATTTAATTAACATCCTTACAAAAAGAACTTTCATAATTATCAAACGAAAAATGTACTAACAAATAATAATATTTTTCCTTTAATCAATTTTTAAGAAAATTTAAGTTTTCAAAAGTACTTGCTATTTTTAATGATTTATTTTGCAAAAATGAATTATTCTTCTAGTAAGCTATTTTAAATAGATTAGGAATTTTAATTCCAGATACATCTGTAAAATTTAAATTTATTATATAATGTTTTTGTTGTAAAATGAAATCTAATTAAGCACATTATTTTTTATTATATTGAATGATATTTATTACACACGCGATATTTTGCATTGTTAAAAAATAAATTAAATTAAAATTAAAAGACAGATACACTCATGTCCATAAATTAAGGATAATGCTAGCTGAGGCAAATAAAGGTTCAGAAACAAAACAAACATGACTTATTCATAAAGTCCATTTATTAAACAAAAGATCACGAACAAAAAAAGGGGGTTTATGTAGGATACCATTTATAAAAACTACGATTTTTGCTCCCTGAAGCAATTACAAAAAATATCTCCTTTACAAAAACTTACCATTACATGGTTGGTATGATGGTTAATACATCGTATGCCTCTCAGATGATGAAATACAGTCCTTACAACGCCTAGTAATGCTGATTATTAAATTATTGATCTGATCTTAGGGAAGGTTACTCTACTCAGTAAGCAATGATCTCCGAAGTTCCGGTACACATGTAGGAGGTGGTTGACGGACTATAGCTCGTCGGAAAAGCATGTCCTGCACATGCTCTATCGGATTCTAGTCAGGTGAGAATGCTGGCCATTCCATGCGAGTGATAGCTTCAGATTGTAGGCATCCGTGTACAGCGTTTGCACGGTGAGTACGCTCATTGTCATCCATAAACACAAATTCTGAGCTCATGGCATCCCTAAACAAACGTACATGTTGTTCCCGATTGATGTCCCGATACGTTTGACCTATCATTCTTCCGATTTGAACATGCAGATCTGTTCTGGAGCCCAATATGATCCCCACCCCCCAAACGAGCACTCCTGCCCCACACGGTGTCTTTCAATGTCTTTGTTTTGGTGGTAACGGGTACCTGATGTTCTACATATGAAAGTCTGGCGTGAATCCCACTGCAAGCTAAACCTGGACTCGTCGGAAAACATCACACAAGCTCACTGTGCCGCTGTCCACATTGCATGTTCTCTACTCCAAGTTAACCGCTGGCACAGTGCATTGCCGTGAGTGGAACACATCTAACAGGCCTGTGAGCATATAGACCAATATCTACCAAACGTCTATCCACGGTTTGCCTTGAAACTGTGGCTTTCATGTCTGCAGACAGCTGACGAGACAGGTCTGATGCTGTGCTTTATCTGCTTATTTTGGCAGTTAGTACCAAATACCGGTGGTCATTCGGAATTGTAACTCGTCGCCGACCAGTACTGTAACGCCGACTGGCATTTCCATCATTTTGGAATCGTTGCCAAAGCCTAGAGATGAGACTTTGGGCGATTTTAAGTTTCCCCGATACTTCTATCTGAGTACGCCCACATTCTAGTTGGCCAATAATTCTACCACGTAAAAAATTATCTGCATGCGTCCTCTGTGTCATAACTATTCGGTTGTGGCACTGAGCGGCACACAGAACGCTTGTGAACAATTTTCCTTCTTTGCTTCCATTCCTTATCTACCCCCTTCTTACACTTTCGTCATTGTAACATCATATCGGCGTCATCTGATGGCTCCTTATAATTTGCATATTATTCTTAAAGGTGTGTGTGGTATTTCTACAGGTGAAATTTTTGCATTAAAGTTCGATTTCCGTGTGAATCTGAATTATCCTTAATTTATGGACATGAGTGTATTATGTAGTAATAAACATATATTTAGTTTTTATGAAAATGTTTTCTAAGAGTTTTAAAAAAGGAGAGCTGGTAAACGGCAAGTGCCGGGTTCGACCACAAATCCCACTTGTCAGATTTGATGTTCTGAGTCTTTCGTGGTTTATCCCAAAACTTGCCTAAATATGGGCTAGGATAACTTAGAAAGACCTTCACGGAAGGCATTACTCTTTAAAGTCAAGATTCCTAGTATAGACAATTGGCCTTAACCTCCAACACCATGCCTCAATGTTGTTTTAATATTTTAAAGGATATTTTTAATAGGATCAGACCTTCCAATAATTCCAATTTATTTCATAATAGTACTAAGAACCACCTTTTTATCCCATTGCTATATTAGAGTAAATTTCTGCATGATGCATTTACGAATAAATAAGAAGAAAATTACTCTTCAAATGCAGTGGTGGGAAGGATAAAAAAAAAAAAGGTGGGTCTTAACCCTTTGCGCTCGGCATATTTCCTATTTTGAACAGTAAGACACGCCTTTTGGCGTTCCTTTAAACGTCACACGTATAGTTTCCAACTTACTACCTTTTGGCTACCGAAAAATTGTAATAATTTGTTTTATTTTACATCATCATTAAATAAAATAAATCTTTCTGTTAAAATTTTCCGGTATCCGAAAGGTAGCCTATAGTTACACGTTTTAGAAAAATAACATTTCATTTGCAGAGGAACACTTTAAGGCGTTTCTCGATTTTTTTTAATGTCCCCTCAGAAGGGGCATACGAGCGATAAGGGTTAATACTATTAGGGCATATATAAGAAAAACTGGCAGTTGTAAAGTATATTTTTACATTAAAAACAAGTGTTTCCTTATTCATAAATATTTTTAGACGATTTTCTTTTAAACACTTTACAAAACACTTTGCTGTCCGTCCTAATAAACCGCTAATATGACGGTCACTATTGCAGTGTATTATAGTTTATGAGCTAAAATCGTTCATCAATCAGTAGATTTCAGAATCCGCATTACACACTTTACTGTATAAAACTTAGATATATATATTTTTTTAATTCAACCAGTTAGTAGTCGCTAGTTGGTTGATTCGCCGCCCATCCTGTTAGTGTTTATTCAACAGCCACCAAAATTTTTTCGAAGTGGCATTTATATGATAAAAGGCGAATCCACTGGTATGATCGTCAATTACATATATCAAATGCCACTTCTAAAAATTTTTGGTAGCTGTTGAATAAACACTGAAGGAATGGACGGCGAATTGACAACTAGCGACTACTAACGGGTTAACAGTTGGAATTATCATATTCCTACCATCTAAATAATCAAATGGACATTATATAATGGAAGTATTATCATGAATGTATCAGTTCATTGCTGGTGTGGGGGTTAAGGTCGTTGGTCTCTACGAGGAACATAGGCCACCGTGTATTGCCCTGTCTACATGTGGCCATTCTAAGGTATCCCAGCCAAATTATATATTTGCCAACCATCTCATTATGAACCGTACAATTTTTAGTACCCCCTTTTTTTTTTTTCGCACCAGTCTTTTTTTAGAGTAGTTTTATTCTTATTTAACCGTAACAACATTTGGAGAGAATTACTCTAAAAATAAAGTGGTGTGAAGAAATGGGCGTTTTTCAAGGGGCATTAACAATTGTACGGTTATTAATGAGATGGTTGGCAAGTATGTAACATACTCGCGAATTTCTTAGAAAAACCACAGAAAGCTACAAAAGTCAGAATGATAAACGGAAAGTTGGATCAGAACCCGATGCTTTCGGTCTACTAAATGCTAGGGCAGTAATTCTGGGTAACTAGTCGGGTGGAAATTTTATAGAAACAGAAGATTAAATAAAAAATTAAATGAGGAACTATCGTTTACATCGTCGTTAAACACAATTATTGAATTGAAAGATGAAAAGAAAAATAATTTGCTTCATTTTAACTATCTATGTATATAATTTCTTATCAGGTAGATTAAAAACATGATTAATAAGTAAAAAACTTTAAATAAAAACCCTAAAATGCAAAATACTCGAGACATTTGTTTCAGGTAAAAAAAAAAAAAAAAAAAAAAAAAAAAAACTTCGTCAGGCGAACAAAGTAGGCCCGAGTACTGCAGAGAAAGCGGCAATGTTGCTGCTTTGCCGTGCATTCCAGCATTGTTTGTAGCACTCATGCCTACTTTTTACGCCTGACGAAGAGTCGCGTTTTCTTTCGACTCGAAACAATTGTAACGATATTTTTTCCTTTTGTATTGTTTATTTAAAGTTTCTTACTTATTAACTAAAAACGACTGTCTTTTGATGCATTTTTATTATAAAACATGCAGGCTTCATATTAATTTGACACAGATTAAAAACTTAACACAGATTTAATACCATTTAATAGGGAAAAAAATAATAAAAAAAAAAATTCCACTTAGCCACACTGAGCATCGACGCCTCCATCTTCAAATTTACAGTCAAACATTCCACCAGTGTGTCATCAAGCATTTATATCTGTTAGCTTTAATTTAAATGTAATAATTATATATCTAGTTTTTGTATTTGAATAACAATAAGATTCATATTTGGCAATCGAAAATTTTCATGCATTTGAAAACGTTTACGCTCACAAATTATGCGTTTAAAATTTATTAGTACACTGTTAAAAAAAATGCAGAAAAAATACAGAAATTCTCTGTAATTTCAGAAAAAAAGTCGTAAAAAACGTTTTGTCTACGTAATTTTTCCGTAATTTACGACTTTTTTTCTGAAATTACAGAGAATTTCTGTATTTTTTCTGCATTTTTTTAACAGTGTATGTACAAAGATTAAAGGCAGCTTTCATCGCTTTGATAATGTCGTTTAAAATTGTATACGATAATTTTCATATTTAATCTATGAAAACACACGAAATATGAACATTTTAAAGGTTTAATGCATGTGCAGAACAATATATACATTGAATTGTGCCAACATAGGGTAGACTTCTACTTTTCAAAATAAAAATGACGCTTTTCAAGTTAATTTCTATTTAGGAAATTATTTTTATTTATTTATTTGTTTTCTAATTTGCAATTTTAAATCTTTTTTTTTATTTATTTATTTATTTTTTTTTTTAAAGATTTTTATTAAAGACATTAAAATTTTTATATTTATTAATCTTGCATATAATCTTTTTGAAAATACATTAAACGGTTATGAATATCGAAGCGTTACTTTAAAAAAAGAATTTTGGTCATTTAAATAAAAACCATGGTTACTGAAACATGGTGAGTTTTTATCGGGCGGGATTTTATCGAAGCAATGTTAATTATGGATCACCATTTACAAAATAATCCACATGTTTACACATCGAAAGGCCGCATAACGTTATAGATTTCAATAAAAGTATATGAACGAGAAATTCCATACGAGTGTGTGCATTTACAAACCTAGCGTTGTATAAAAGGATTGACTTTAAAAGGATACCCTTCTGGAACTAGATTAAATTATGTTTAGGACAGAAATTTAATTTTGATTTTTACTTTCATTATTTTTTACTTGTTTCCGTGAAGATTTTTAAGAAAAATACCACTTTTAGTTTTTTAATGACTTAAGACTATAACTGTTGAAGCACAATAATATTTGTATTTATAAAAGTTACCGTTTAACACTATTATATTTTTTGGTTTTAAAATTAAGAGACGCTTAAAATTAGCTCTCAGTAATTAATGATGTTACATTAATAGTCAAGGACAATTGTCTAAATTAGGATTTTTATTCTAAAAGCTATTCCCTCTCTGAGGATCTTTTTAAGTGGTCTTAGCCATTACCATTCCTTCAGAGGTGGAGGAATGTAAGACTCTGAGGAGACGGTAATGACACAGTCATTATTCCAACGAATCACCAAAAAATTAAAAATAAAACATTAACTTAAATTAAATTAATTTAATTTAATTTAAAAGGACAGAAGAAGAAACAGAAAAAATACAAACTCCCGCACTGACGAAAAAGACCAGGATTTGAACCCTGTACCTTTCAAATACAAGCTTTTAGAGTGGAACCAGTTAGAAGTAGACACAGATAAGTAATCAGAAAACTAAAATTTTACTTAAAATGATATTTAAATAAAAAATTACAAATATTCATTCGTAAAGAACTGTCTATTTCATGTTATACAAAAAGTTAAATAAAATTAAATACATAATAATTTAAAATAAAATAAAATAAATAAATAAAAAGAATGACGGGACGATATATTGATTCTAATATTTAAATTTTTATTTGTTTGTTTAAATTCTGCAGAATATATAAACCAATATGCATTAATATTTAAAATGTTCAATTTACGCATCTACCACGAAAACACCATGTTTTCATTACTACCAAAAAAGTACACAAATGTTTCATTACTATAAAACATAAAAATTGATTTGTAAAATTGGTGTTTGTGTAAAATATCACTCCCGTAAATAAATATTTGCTAGGTCCTTAAAGCTGTAGCTTTGTTGTAACAATATAGTAATTTGTCTCAATTCCTTTAATGGTAGTGTCAGACAAAATTACCTCAGTCACGGAAACTCTTTCAAAAGAATGAATATCATGTAGCAATTTATGTTGTACAATGTTAGTCATAAATGTATAACAGTTACATTGTGCATGTTAAAAGAAGAATAGTTTTTTTTTTTTTTTTTTTTTTTTCCCATCAATATCAGAGACTAAATCGATTTTTTTTTTTTTTTTTTTTTTTTACTTCATCTTAAAATCCATTATCGAAAAGGATATCGAACATTTTATCTACAGTAACACAACATGTAACTTTAAGAAGTTGATTTACAAAAATAACATAATTATTATTCTTTGCAGTAGGTTTTTATTCTATATTTCAAATTTATTATCCATTAAATAGGATTCTTTTAATGTATGATATTTTGAAAGCAAATTAAATATTATAATCGAGATTTTTTTATAAATTGAATGCATTGTGATTTGACTTTTTTAATTACACAATTTCAATAAGAACACTGGATAATTAATGCCTTAATACTAAATGCAATTTTATTATATTTTATTTAATTATTTATTAATTATTATTATTATTATTATTGTTATTTGGCCACATAAATGTTTTTTTACTAATGCATAAAAATATTTGTTTTTATTTAATAAAATTTTGCTCTCTTTAAAGAAAATTCACTTTTAACGCATGAAACTGGACTAGTTTCCGTCGGCTGCATCAAAGCAACGTCTAAAGATTCTTGAAGAAAATTTCTATAAAAACTTGCATTTAATAAGCATAGATTTGTTTTTGTTTTATTATTTAATTAATTGGATAATTTTCCATATTCCAGCAACGCGTTTATATTATTTTCTCTTATCTTGATCATAACTCCTAAACTAGATGCCTGTCGTGTAACTCGGAAACTTGGCAAAAGTTTAAGCGGTAGACAGCGCCACCTGATACAGATTATACGACTTTTTTATTCAACAGCCACCAAAAATTTTTAAAAGTGGGATTTAATATACATAAAAGGCGAAAGGAATCGAAGAAGCGTCGATTATTTATATCATGTATCACTTCTTAAAATTATTGGTGTAATTTGAATAAACAAATCTTGCAATATGTACCAGATGGCGCTGTCTACCGCTTGAACTTAGGGACCCTCTATCGAGGGTCCGTAAGTTCAAGTATGGACCCTCGATAGAGAGAGACTGGACGGTGCCGCGCCGGCTTTTTGACGAAATTCTCCATTTTAGTGCCAGTTGCTCCATTGCTTATCATTACGCTGAGAAGAAATTTTGATTATTTTACGTCATAATCGAAAAAGAACTTATTTATTACATCTTTACTTTGTTGAGAGATAAATTTCTTTAATTTTGGAATACTTTTAAAAGATAAAAATGCATAATTATTTATTTTATATCATGCTTTAAATACTTTGAATTTTCTTATTGCATGCTGTTTTGCGTATTTATTTCCTAACATATGAGATAATTACAGTATTTATTTGCTAGGTATTAGTTTTTAAGTTCTGTTGTGCAATATATTTAATATGTTAGATCTCAATGTATTTTTCTGATATATTTTAAAATATATATTTAAAATAACTATATAAAAATATATTTTTTGTTTTTTGCGAGTACGCAAAATGTATCAGATTTCTTAAAATGAATTAATAAAATTTTTTTAAATAAGGTGTATATTATTTGCTAACATATGAAAAATAATTTTTTTTAAAATAATAATTACTATAATAAATTTTATAAATAATATTTAAATAAGTAATTATTTTTATTTACATAATATTAAAAAAAAAAAAAAAAAAAAAAAAAAAAAATCAATGAAATAAGCAAATGTAAATAAAATAAATAAAAACATTTTTTAATTTCTAAAGATATAGTTAATATTTTTACAAATTATTATTAATAAAATTTTTATTTTTAATATTTAACTAAGTCATTATTATTAATAATGCGTAATTGAAATAAATAAAATATGTATTTTTAGCTTGTAAAAATATTACGTAAATATTTTTATAAAATAATAAAAAATAATTTCTGTTCTTCTGCCGTAGTTTTACATTTATTCATGAATTATTTGACAAAAACTTTGATTACCTTATTTTTTCTAAAAATTTTCTAACATTTTATGTATAGAATGTATGTCCTCAGAAAAAAAATAAGGTAGAATTACTTTCACTAAGGTAGAATTGTTTTCACAATCAACGTATTTTGCTAAATATAGAAATATACAACAAAAAATTCCTCTGTTTTCCGATAGGAATTGAAAAAGTAACCACGTCGAAGGTTAAAACAAAATTCGTTTTTCCTCAAATTCTTTTTCTCTAAGACGAAAAAAAAAAAAAAAAAAAAAAAAAAAAAAAATACATATTTATATTCTGCATTACTTTCTGTACAAACTTAGCACAATTTCCTTTCATTTATGTTGTACAGTAAAGCGTCAATCGCGAAGAAAAAAGCATTACGTTCTATGGGGATCGCTCCGAATTGGCACTAAAATGGCCAATGGTCAATGTCCAGTCTCTCTATATATAGGGTCCCCACTTGAACTGTTGCCAAGTTTCCGAGCCACGCGACAGGCATCTAGTTTAGCAGTCTATGTCTTAGTATATTTGCCCAAGTATTATGATTACGATTTATAGATTATCCTCGTACAGGAAATTACATTTATTATATTTTATTAATCAATTATATTTATTATATATTATACATTATATTTCTTTGTTTTTAAATGTTTAAATAATTCTTTTCCACTCTCCAAATCAAATTCATGGCCATAAAATTACTGAACAGTGATAAAAAAATGGGTGAGGGGATGGCTTCCCGAAAAAGCAGTCGGTGATTGGACAAAATGCAGATCATATTCGGATTCAGTAGATCATTTTACGTAAGAATCAGGAAATTAGTATCAGGGATCGGAAAAGAAAAAAATCTTTTTTTGCAACGCAGTTATATCCGCTCTTTATAAAATACTATGCAAGTTTGTAATTCTTAGATGTTTTTTTTTTTTTTTTTTTTTAATTCCTTAGAGTAAAAAATTACGTACTTGCCAACCATCTCATTATGAACAGTACAATTTTTCGTACCCGCCTTTTTTTCCACACCAATAATTTTTTTGGGGTAATTTTAATCTTATTTAATCGTAACAACATTTGGAGAGAATTACTCTAAAAATATAGTGGTGTGAGAAAAGGGGCGTTTTTTCAGGGGGCGTTAACAATTGTACATTTATTAATGAGATGGTTGGCAAGTATGAAATGACCTTTTCACCTCTAATTGATTACGAAAGTTTTCTATCTATACATCTAATAGCAAGTCTTCTCATTTGTCTCTTTCTTAGGTTTTATTCATCTCTTTGTATCAGGGGAGCTGATTGCATTAGGTTCAATTAACATTGGACATGTAATTTATATCGCTGCTGTGTATCATGAATTGACATCACATTTAATCGGAATGTTTTAGGGAGTGGTATCTCCTCATTCTTGTAAAACTTGCATTGTCTTAATTACATTCGAATGTTAACACTATTGTAGGTTCTTAGAAATACGTGTAAGAAAAAGGAGGAGTGAAAAATGAAGATAAAGGTTTTAGAGATGAAGTGAGAAAAAAAAAAAAAAGATAATTAAAAGCAAAAACAAAAACTAAATATAAAAACTAGTATGTTATGCTATAGATGCCAATATTTTAATTTATTCCGGAGTAATTTTAGCTCCGCCTTCATTTCATACCACTCGTTTTTTAAGGGCAATTTCTTCATATTTTATCGAAGTTATGTATTGGGGAAAAAAAATCTATAAATAAAGTGGTGCGAAATAAAGACGGGACTAAAAATACCCAGGATTAAATTAAAATGTTGGCGTGTATGGTTATGACCTTTACACTTTTTCTTTCTCTTTTTTAACACGCTTTTATTAGCTTCACCTGTATGTATGTTTGTATGTATGTTTGTAACTGCTCTTGGAGCAAACAAAAAATCTATATCGTAAAAAAAGACTTTCCCTACGTGAGCGATGTGGCTGAGAGGTAAAGCTCCGCGCTACGAACCGAAAAGTTCAGCGTTCGAGCCCAGTCAGGGGAGATTTTTAAAAAATGGTTTTTGTTTAATTTTAAATTATTTTAATTAAAGATTTAAATGTATGCAAATATTATGGTGTGTCACTCGCACGATTTTCTCTTACTCTGCATTTTAATACTAAGATAGATATTTTGTGCTTTTTAGTTCACATGTCTATGAAAGCGTGTTCTTTAATTTTTTAAAACTATAATATTATTATATTTGCAGCTTCATATAACGGAGACCAAAACTGTCACCTTTGTATTTTACTTTGAAATATACATATACATGTATATATATTAAAGATGAAAAGGTCGAAATGTTTTTTAAAAAATAAATTATTACAAATGAGTTGTTCGAGCATTAATTTTTGAGGTACGATATATATATATTTTATTATTATTACTCATATCGAAAATTCACGCCTCCGTGGCTGAAGCGATGCTTTTATATATTCAAAAATTGCATTCTGATTGACTATTGCTCTTTTAAAATGTTTAAAAAATACTGTAAAAAACATTTATTTAAAAGTACGAAGTAAAATACAAATTAAATAAGTTAAACATATAAACATAAACGTTTTGTATGATTTTTTTAGCACCTCATCAGTATTTATAAGAAACAACTTACAACTGCGTATAAACGGAATTTAATATAGGACTGCATATTAATGTGTATTCATTAATTGATAAATATAAAGAAACAATTAGTAATCTTCAATCTGATAAAAGTTAATTTGAGTTAAATTTCATTTGTCCATGTGTTTCTTAGGAAAATAATGGGTTACTCTGATATAAATATGTATGCATGAGCACCTGCCTTTAGTTGCATAAATATACAAAATAGTTAGTTTAGTGTCATTGTCAAAAATTCCCCTTTTAAATTTTAAAATAAAAAAATATATGGAATTTAACCCTTTCAGTCGCAGTGTTCCCGTTGATGGAACACCTAATGTTAATTTTCAAGTGCAAAAATTCACCCCGGAAAATCTTTAGCAAAAATTTACATTTATAACATAGCAGAAAAAAGCCCCTTTTTTTAACCTGAAAATTAAAAATTTCTTTTATTTTAATTTTGTTCGTAAGTTCCGGTGGCAGTAAAATTTAAATCATCCGAATTACCCTGCGCCGCAAAGGGTTAATCTATATTTAAAGTTTTAGAATTAAAACAATAATATTGAAATTTGAACAAAATAATAATATTGTGGAACGTGAAACCCATACTTGCCAACCATCTCAATTATAACCGTACAATTGTAAACGCTCCCTGAAAAGACGCCCCTTTTCTCACACCACTATATTTTTAGAGTAATTCTCTCCAAATGTTGTTACGATTAAATAAGACTAAAATTACTCTAAAAAATTATTGGTGTGGAAAAAAAGGCGGGTACTAAAAATTGGACTTCCAGTTTCAAACCTTAACTGGAAGTATTGAAAAACTCAAGCTCTTCATTGGTGCTAATTCGAATTTTATCAGACAGCTACTGAATTTCAATAATACCGTGAACGCTTAACTTATACTTCAAAATTAATCTTTGTAGATCAATATTTAAACAATGAACATCATGGTCTCGATAAATTAATGTTCACGCTCTGTTGCGTAATAATAAATTCCCTTGAGATTCCCTTATATTCATGCTTTCACTAATGAAGAAGACATCGACTCTAACTGACATTTTGAATAATTATAATTAACTGTATTGCTGTGCATATGAAGACTGGATTTGAATTTTCATTTAAAAATGGAATATTAAGAAGTATTTAATTGAGTGATGTGATATTAGTACTAGAAGTCCTTAAACTAATTAATCAATCTTGTTAAAATATTCATTGCGTAATTCTAGAACATTCCAAATGAAACATGTGGAAGGGAATTTTTATTGTAAAAGAAAATCACAGTAATTATAAAATTTAAAGACTTCGTCAAAGGTGAATGTAATATATATTGAATTTCATTAGTTTATGATTTTAAGTAATGTTTTGATATAGAAAATATATTTATTTTAAAGTATGTTTTTACCTCTACAAGTGAGTATACACGTATAAATATTTCTAAATTAAAATAAAGTTTCTGAAGGCGTAAAAATGCATGTAAATGTCTCATTCTAAACGCAATGTTATTTATATTAATGGTCTAGCGGAACAGGATTAAAGAAAGTAATCTCTGGGTTTATAAAATGAATGTATTGTAAAAAAAAAAAAAAAAAAAAAAAAAAAAAATGAAACTCGAAGATAACTGCATGCAAAATTTAGTTATCAACTGCAATGGTGCCAACTTGTACGGTTTTTTAACACCAGAAATTCGTTATAAAAATATTATCATGTTTAGTCGCAGAAAACTGTTTAAAATCATGTTTGAGCTCTAAACTTTTTCAATCATTGTTATTTCACTTCCCCCTTGCCCTTTTGCATCCCCCCCTTTTTTTTTTTTTTTTTTTTTGTATCCATTACGTCTGGTAGCCGAAGTTGCAGTAGATTTTCTCCTAGGTACTTTAGATTCAACTCATTAATTCTCTGTTTAAAGTCATATTTAAAATTTTGATAAAAAATTTACGGAAGTAAAAAAAAGTACAGGTTGGCAATTATGCAACTGTGTTAATAATTTCAGGATTTTTTTTTTTTTTTTTTTTTTTTTGTTAATATCTGCTACTAAATCTTAACTGTAACGCTTGTGTAATAACTTCGAAGATTAATCGACTGTTATGCATATCAAATATCACTCCTCAAAATTACACTACGCTGAAAAAAAAAAAAAAAAAAGCCTTGATAACATTTTTGTTGATTCTTTTATATGATTTCCTAAATCCGAAATTGACCCCCATTTCCCCCAATCACAAATCTTTCTCTCGGAAAGACATCCTTTCCCCCAATTTCTATCACTGTTCGGTAATTTCATGGCCACGAATTTAATTTGGAGGGTGAAAAAGAAATATTTTAACACTTAAAAACAAAAAATATGTATAATGTTTAATAAATATTAATAATAATAAATTAATAAAATATAATGAATATAATTTTTAATTTCATGGGCATATATCCCTCCCTTAAATTTCCTGTTTGCTACGAATGTCCATGTTTAATGTGGCGGTATAAAATATCCTTCGTTTATCCTAATTTATAAAAATATGACAGTTGCTATGAATTTCGTGTGCATAATACTAAGAAATTCTGTAGGATATAAGCATATATAGGGGAGAACGTGTATTATGGACCATCGTGCAATACGGACCATCAGGACCATTGTATGTTCAACACTAGATGGTGAAACCATCTCACTGCGTTTAGTGAATATTTTTGTTATCTAAAGCAAGAAGTGACTTGTACGTGCGTACCTGTATTTGGACAATTATGAAATTGCGTTTTCGGTTTATATGATCACTGATATAACAAGTATGTTAAAATGAAAGTATTACTTTCTACTGTTAGGTAATTGTAATATAATTTTCACGTTAATAGTAGCAAATGTACTTATTTTATAAACAATATAGACATGCGTTTCATGGGTATCAATTTGCATAGCGATTTTTGAATGGAAACCACGTTGCTTTGTTTACGCGTGTAATATGAACCATGCTGTGTTGTGTAATATGGACCAGTGGTTCATAATAAAAACAGAGAGATTTCGTTAATGCTCAGCGTACATATGTCGCATACTCAAAATCTTGAGGCTATAGAATAGGCCAGGGAAGCAGAGGTAATCAAATTATCACTTCTTTCGCACACTACCCATTTCATAGCTGCCAATATTTTAATTTATTCCGGAGTAATTTTAGCCCCGCCTCTATTTCGTACCACTTATTTTTTAAAAGTAATTTTTTCTTATTTTATCGAAGTTATGTATTGAAGAAAATTTTTCTTTAACCCTTAAATGCCGTGCGTTGCCTTTCGGCAACATACCTAATTTTGTCTTTTAAACTATTATTAGAATAATATTGAAGCTCTAATGCTCATGTTTGCCCACTGACAATAACTTGCTTTTTAGCTGTAAACCATAGTTAAAATAATGTATGATTTTTTAAAGTATTTTTCCCGTGATTTATTTAATAAAGGTAAGAATAAAACATTTTTAAATTGATTTAAAAAATAATCAGGCATTTAAGGGTTAAATAAAGTGGTGCGAAATAAAGGCGGGGCTAAAAGTACTTCTGAATAAATTAAAATATTGGCAGCTATGCCCATTGGATATAACAATAACCTCAGTCACGGAAACTCTTTCAAAAGACTGAATATGATGTAGCATTTTATGTTGTACAATGTTAGTCATAAATGTATAACGGTTACATTGTGTATGTTAAAATGAGAGTAGTATTCCCCCTCCCACCCCCCTCAATATCAGAGATTAAATCTTTTTTTTTTTTTTTTTTTACATCGTGAAATCTTAAAATCCATTATAGAAAAGAAAATCGGACATTTTATCTACAGTAACACTACATGTGACATTAACCCATTTTATTTATTTTGCTCAAATTTGAGAAAAACTATATTTTTTAAGGTTAATTAAACCTAAATAAACTAAATACAACAAAACTTGAAAAAAAAATATATATATGTATATATTCTGTATAAGAAATATTATCCACCTTGTACGCAGGACATTGAAATAAAGAGGATGAAATTTGCACTTATATGTTTTAGTGTTCTCTTCAATAGTGAAAAGTTCTTTCCGAGTACAGACTTTTGCTTTATCTGTATAATACTTTCTTATTTACATGATAGTTCTCCAGAAAGAATTTTCAATCACAAAGAGAAGATAAACCAAGCCCCCCAATGTAATGATTAAACAAAGATTCCAGATGGAAGAGGAGGAGGAGGTTAAACACATAACACGCAAGCAGATAAGCTTTATATATACCATTTTATATTCCAGCTGACAAAATATTCGCACCAAGCAAATTCTGATTTCTATATGCTGTTTTTCAGCTGTCCTTTAAGTTGGACAATGGGATAAAATGGGTTAAGAAGTTGATTTACAGAAGTATCATAATTATTAATCTTTGCAGTAGGTTTTTATTCTGTATTTGAAATTTATTATTCATTATATAGGGTTCTTTTAATGTATGTTATTTTGAATGAAAATTTAATATGTAATCAAGATATTTTTATAGATTGAATGCATTGTAATTTGCCTTTTTAAAATAAATAATTTAAATAATAACCCTGCATAACGAATATCTTCATTCTAAAAGCATATTGTTTTCTTGCTTGCCAGCGTAATATTTTTTAATGATGCATAAAAATAATTGTTTTTATTAAATGAAATTTCACTCTTTTTTAAAAGATTTAACTTTCAGCACGAGAAACTGAACAAGCTTTCGTCAGCTGCATCAAAACGACGTCTAATAATTCTTGAAGGAAATTTCTATGAATTATTTTATTTAAATGACATAGTTTTTTTTTTTTTTTTTTTTTTTTTTTTGATTAATCGCAACATTTTCAATATTTCAACCACGCATTTATATTATTTTCTATTATCTTGATGTAATATCTTACTATATTTACGGTCAAGTATTATGATCATAATATATAGATTATTCTCGTACAGGAAATTAGTTTAGCGAATCAGGAACTTTTATCCTCTCTGGTGATCAACAACCATTATTTATCAACCCACTTGCTTCATCATTTGAGACACTGTCCTAATCACTATCTTAGATAAATCTTTTCACTCGATCAAACAGTCTGATTACTTTTTGGAATCAAAGAGACGCAACATGTTTTACGAAGAGTTTGTGTAATTTAACACATAACCTTTTTTCTGAAAAATATTATTTAATTCTGTATTCTATCTTTAAATTAGATTTATGTAAAGGTAGAAAAGTAAAAATAAAAATAATAAAAAAATAAAAATAAAAATAAGCTTTTTTTTTTTTTTTTTTTTTTTTTTTTTAGAATTAAAATTACGTTAATTTTAATTCGAAAAATCTTAGTTTATTATTTTTATATTTCTGTTTTTATTACATTACTGTACAGTATGCTTGGATTACAAATATAATGACACTATGTTCCAAAAATTTTTATAAAACTGTGTTTATTTATGCGCCGGGAGAAGTTTTTTTTTTTTTTTTTTTTTTGTAATCTTATTTTAGGGATTCATTATTAGACATAGCATACTTTAACATTTTATTAACTGACGGTACCATTAAATAAAAAAGCGTATAAAAAGAAATTGATGTAAGAAATGTGATATGTATTTATAATAAATAGAACACATATACTACATCCCTTTAATCTCACTGCATGGCTCTAGACACTACATATGGCCGTTATTGTTAAAAAAAGAATTTTTTTGTGTTCTGTCGTTGTTTTTTATTGGTGTTTTTCACGATCTTCACATGTGTTCTAATTATTTATTATGCAGTGCCCGCAGCTGTCCTATATTTTCATGTTTGTTTTACTATTTGAACACCATTTTTTTTATACATTTTTGTGAAGATTTTCAAAGCCATAGCAATATGTAAAAGTATACTGATTGATTAAAGTGGTGGCAAAATAATAAAATGCAAGTAAAAATATAGAACTGCTGCAGGCACTGATAATGTAATTTTACGAATCTACCATTAATATTATAAAATATATAAAGGCATAATATAATTATAAAATATATACATGCGCACACACACAAAATACAGTTATTGTTTTTATAATTTTTTTAAGGCTTTGATCGCTTGTTTGACCCTTATTTACCAATGGTTAATTATACCGCCACCTCACTAATTCTTCACTAATTACTATGATAAGGTGATAAGATAATTTTTATTACTGATATCTTTAAAAATTACTCTTAAGTAGGTAAAAAAAAAAAAAAAAAAAAAAAAAAACTATAAAAAGTTACAGTTACAGTTACATCTTAAACATGAATCTACTCTTCATAATATCGCAAGATTGCTAAACTAATTAAAAAGAAATCGTTGTCAAAATTTTGTAAAACTTGTAAGCTATCATTCACTTTATGCAACGCACGGTTATGGTAAATAGAGGGGACAGGTTTAAATCCCTATTCAGGCAAGGATATTCATATAGTGATTTGGAATTTATTTTCTGCAGTATGTCGCAGTCTTGCCTGCCTTAATGCGAAAAGAATATATATATAGCAAATTTCACAATTTTGTCACTATTTGATATTAAATTAATACTGTTACACAAAAATTGGTTTTAAAAAACTTTTCAATATCTTCAAAATTATATAGCTATTTATTGATCACAATTTTTATTCTAAATATTTTCTCTGATTTTTATGAAAAAAGGGCGACTAATATAGGATTAATATATAGCATTGATATTTGTCGTCCTTTTCAGTTTTTTGGATTTGACGATCTGAAACGCAATGTGAAAATATATACGCTAAATGTATATTTTTCTAAGAAATATTGTTTCACATTCTTGATAATATACTTTATTAAAGTAACCATATTTTGTAAAAATGAATTAAATATGTGCGCTAGATAATTTGGCGATCATATTTCTTTCTTTCTTTCTTTTTTTTTTTTTTTTTTTTCTTTTATCGACAGGTAATACTTAGACCATATCGGCTCCAAGTAAAGTACTGTTTAACCCTCTGCGCTCCGCATATTTTCCGTAAGACACGCCTTTTGGCGTTCCTTTAAAACTCACACGTATAGTTTACGGCGCCATGACCAATTAAGATACTATATATCTTATATCCACCAATAACGTTTTACATTTAAAAGTGCTATAATGGGTGCATAATTCGTTAAGAAAGAGACTCCACCCACACTTTATATTAAGTGCCTTTGGGCGCTGCTTGCCTTAATCATTGGTAAATGGCCAAGAATGCTTTGCAAAATATCACACGATGGAAAATTATAAATCACAATATTCATATATAATGCTTGTAATATGTAAATATACATCAAATATAGAAATAAAATATTTATATTTAAAATGCTCATGTTTCATATTTTGCATTTTTTTATTAAAACTATTGTCGGGTAGCTCATTACGCTTAGTAAAAGAAAATTCGAATGCAAAAGGTTAATTCTCCATCTCACTTCAGGCCCGCACATTTTGAAAATACAAAGTGGTGGACATAAAAGAGGCCACTGACAAAAAAGAAGGCGCACATTTTAGCAAAAGGTGCATTATGCTAGCCTTTTATTTAGCGGCCAGCATAACATAAGGACAGCCAGATCTTATATTAAGCTAGATTAGATTTAGCTAGACTAGCTAAAAAGCGCAAAGTACGAATCCTGCTGTACTTCTATATTTTTGAATAGATCTCTTACACAATTCTAATTCTGTTCTCAAGCCACGCCCTTTTAAGAAGCATTTTCTAGTACGAAAAATTATTCCATCAGTACCGGAAAAATTATGAAGGTTTATATCCGGATAACCAAATATCTGGATAATAGCTTTAAGTTGCTGGTGTGCCCATGCGAAAAAGGCTTCGAGTGCAAATGGTTAATAATGTGAAAAATTTGATCGACATCATAAAACCATTATTATTATTTTTTTTTTTTAAGTGAATGTCACTTGGAAGGATTAAGCATTTTTTTTACCAGTTGCAAACTGTACAATGAAGCAAATACTGGTGTTGAATAAACATAAATAAAATTTCGTAAAATAATACCATGAATTGTGAGAACACCCAGTATTTATTTCTGGTGGATAAAATTAATCTCCAAGAATCGAAATAAACGGGCATGATTTATACGCTGTAGTTTCCTTTCTACGCGTGCACTAAATCTCACTGAATATTACACACAGAGAACATATACAGTAGTTGTAGAAAATTGGATTGACTGTATATACACTCCTTCTCATAATTATAAGGACACTCGTTTTTCTATATTAACTAAACACTGAACACTATTATTTAAACAAATATATTTTTAATTAATTTGAATTTCATTAGTAGACTATATTTAAAAAGTTTTATCGTTTTTCTATCTTAAAAAAACTTTAAATATGGTAAAAAGATGATTTTTCAGGTGTTCACAATTATAAGGACAGCTCGAATTTTAGTAATTTTTTCAGTTATTCTTTAAATTAATATTTTATGGGGTCTCTTTTTAGGGTTAAACAGTCAGACATTCTCTCTGGTATATATATATATATATATATATATATACATTTTCTTTTAATATTCAGTTTCAATACCATTTCATACAGCATAGATGATATTCTGAATACATTTAAACTATTTAAAATTGCTTTTCACTTGCATGCATTTTTCAAATATCATAAGTTAAGCTTTTTTTTTTTCAACTTTTAGGCCACGGGAAAGGCAATAATACAGACGTTTTTTCTTCAAACTATTTCCTATTGCTCTAGAAGTGGAGCAAAAATGTAAGTCTTGTTGAAAAAAATATTATTACCCCCCAAAATCTAACAAAAATCTGATAATTCCACGTTTAAAAATTGCGGATATTCTCTTGATGTTCATAATAATAGAAAAAATTACTAAATTCATTCTGCCTTCAGTAGAAGCAGCTCTCCAGAGCACCATAGATCCACCTTTAAAATGCCCAATTCATATCTGCCTTTAAAAAATCTGCTCTGACTTTCGCTATCTTCAGATCGTGCCAGTAACTGTTAAAACCATTTGGTTAATCAAGAATAAAATGTTTTTCATCCGAAAATGCAACATTTCACTATTTAATATTGTCTTTATTCAACTTTAACACAGACGTTCTTTCCCCCATTAAATGCTTATTGCAGGGATGGAACACGGGCGCAGAATTCATACCACTATCAATGTAAGAAAATTCTCTACTTCTTAAATCGACGATATTATAGGTAGAGAAATTTCTTAAACGGATTCTGGTATGAATTCTGTGCCCGTGTTCCATCCCTGTTATTGATTATTACATGTTTTTTATTCATTTTAACATATTATTAATTATTTTAAACATGCAAAAATATGGACCCTAACCTTTCGTTAAAAATTACGAGCAAATTCAGCAGCAGTCATTATGAGTAGAACAGTAAGAGGAATTATGAGTCTTCGATCTCTGTAATTCAACTCTGATTTTGCCTCAGATCTCTCTTCTATCGAACCAGCAGTTCAACGTTTGATCACATTTCCTTCAGCAATTTTAGACCTTCGAATTTCATTAGAAATTCGGCGGATTGAAATTATCCTTCCACTTAAAAAACACATTTATCATACTTCACTACTTGAACGTTCTTTTTTTCGAGGAATTATCAGTAATGTCCGTCCAAGAAAAATTGAAGGCTTATATATGAATTAATCTAGCCCAGTAGTTAACATATCCGCATGTCAACTGTAATTTATCTGCTAGTAAGTTAAATAAAACGAAAAAATCTGGATTGTCCCTATAATTATGAACATCTAAAAAGGTGGAGAAAAAAAGATTTTGCATTATTTTTTATTAATTTTGTTTCACATTAAAAAAATTATAGCAGTTTTGGTTTTTAGAATTCTAGATATATTAAGTGCACTTAGTATAATCTTGTTCACATTATTTTTACATTACTTATTTCAAAATATAAAGTGTCCTTATAAATATGAGAAGGAGTGTGTATATATATATATATATATATATATATATATATAATTCTATTCAATAATTACACGACGATCATTGACACATAGACAAATCCAATTACTTAATAAAGTCTCATTAGTTGTATTAACAGATTAAATACGGTATCGGTAATGATTCCATACCCGAATCAAACGCTTCTTGTCAATATTATTCGTTGTTGTTCGTTTCTGAAAGTTTAATGTAGCTGATGGCATTCACTCAAGTCCCTTTCTGGAAAAAGTCGTGGTATAAAATGTCCTTCGTTTATTGAACATATAAAACTATAACAGTTGCTATTAAATTCGTGTGCGTAGCACGAAGATCCTCTGCAGGGCATAAGCATATATAGCTCTTTTTTTTTCGAGTTTTCGTAATAGATGTTTTACGAAATATTCATCGAAATCTTTTTACCATATTATTTATTTATCAAATGCTAGACCATTGACCGTCAGATCATTAGGCAACGAGCTCTCCAATATTTCTTCACAATACAGTCCAAACTCTTAAGTGCAGAACACACGCCTAGATGAGCAGCGTCCATGACTTGTCCAGAAGCACACAAAACATAAAAAGGTGAGTCAGTCAGATTCAAACGAAACAAATGAGCACGGAAGCAGTCATGTCCAGTCAATAGTCTAAACTCAGCCACAGCAGCAAACCTAGGAGAGTCCGAGACACAGTTATGTTTTAATAGCACCCTCCATGATTTATTTTTAGTAGCACTGGCAGCAGCAATTCGAAAACATTTTTTATAGATCCTATTAATTTCAAGTTTAGCAGAGTGAAACGACAAGTCTCTAGAAGATCTTTGGAGAATATCCGTGCCTCTTTTTGCTAAGAGGTCCGCCATTTCATTTCCCCAAAGACCACAACAGGAAGGCACCCACTAGAAGGCAATTGGCGGGATTCTGCTCAGTAGCTCTCTGCAACTCTGGACTCGGGAACTTTGTTTATCTTGGTTACGTGCCAAGGCCTGAAGGACAGAACTTGAGTCTGATAAATTTACAGCCTTAGAAGGAGGGGAGAGATGGTAGAAAGCTGATATAGGGCCAAATGAATGACCTCGACTTCACCATCATAATGAGTCGCATGAGAGCCAACATGTAAGTAAAAGGAAAAAATATCACAGCTCCAGCGCCCTGGGTGAAATCCAAAAGGGAGCCAGTGTAAATATGAAGCTATTCATCTGGAGGATGTATTAATGGTTTCCAAAGCGATGGCACGAAGAGCAGCTGGGCAAAGACCATTTTTCCTCACATTCAAAGACGATTCCAACCTGATACCGAGAACCATAAACTCCAGTGGATTTATGTAAGATAATAGTTCATAGACCTTGTCGTTAATAGCATTATATTGGACGATCTCCGGGACGCATTGAAGGAAACCGTTCTTTTTTTATATAAAACCGTATCTAGTCCTATGAAATATGTTAGATATAAAGAGGTTTAAGTTTATTTAAAAGAATTTTTTCTCGGTTAAATTTCTTATCTCAAATATGTGACAGTATAAATTGTCCTTTGCCTACAATGTAAGACTTAGATCTTCCCAGATAACCTGAGGGATTAGAACCTCAGAAATATTAGGCTCCTGAATGACGATTAGAACGCCCCTTGTAATAAATACCCCTGTAGTCTCGGAAAGGTTTTCCTTACGCCTCTCTTGAAATTGTTGAATAAATCGTATATGAGACTCTGAACTATTATAATGTCTTTTATAGTTAAAACATTTTGAATATTGCCAGTTGAAACTTTTAAATCACAAAGAACCTTATGTATAAATGCTCAGGTGCTATTTCATATATCTAGATTTATTTAAAGCGGTGTGTTTTGTGTGCATAATGACGATCACTACATGTTTGTGTATTTCTTGTGCCACTTTATACTCGCCCATTCATGATCTTAAAAAAAAAAAAAAATTCATTTTTCTCGAAATATTACAGCCAAACACGTGAGAGTTCTCAAATACCCTCTCCATAACTTATAAAATAAAAATGTCTATATATAATTCTCCATCAATTATTAAAAAAAAAAATAAAAAAAAATAAATGTTTGTAGATGCTAATTAAATTTTTATTATGG
The DNA here is from genome assembly GCA_963930645.1 of Salticus scenicus. Classification (NCBI taxonomy): domain Eukaryota; kingdom Metazoa; phylum Arthropoda; class Arachnida; order Araneae; family Salticidae; genus Salticus; species Salticus scenicus. The sequence goes on along the minus strand of OZ005653.1, from coordinate 237,181,999 downwards.
AAAATTTTATTCAAAAATAAAAATGAAAATGATGTTACATCCCCCCCCCCCGCATCCAATTTAATAAAACAAAATTTAAGACATTTCTTCTTTTAAATATTTAATTTATTTGGTTCAAAAAATCTTTCCATTTCATATGTAAAACTTATTTCCAGTTTATGAAGGGTATTATTTATCCAAAACATTATTAAAATTTTATGTCATTAATCAAAAACTTTTAATTTAATACTAAAATGTTATGTCAAATTTCAACGAAAGAATCGATAATGAATTTTCCACATAAACATTAGATTTAAAGATTGATTATTAGACTAAACAATTCAACATTTATCTTATCAGACCCTTTGGATTTCTAATTCCTAAAATCAAATATAAAATTAAAAATACTTATCAACTTCTGCTTTGAATTTTACTTTTCTAGAAGAACTATTAGTAGAACTATAAAAAAAAAAAATGAAAGAAATAATAAAAATTTTGTGTAGTTCACTAAGAGTAAATTGATTTTTATAAAATAATTAATTAAATTAAACAAGTCAACATTTTTCTAATCTCATATTCATATTAATTTAACAAAACTTTTGGAATATTCAGTTATATAAAGTATTTATTTATTTATAATTATATTTAATGAAGACTCTTTCAGTGAATTGAAAATAATTTTTAACCTTAATTTTTAAATGAAACATTTAAATAATAAGTTTTCAAAATTTATATTTATCTTTTCGAATTAGTAAAAATAATATGTATTCATTTAATTAACATACTTACAAAAAGAACTTTCATAATTATCAAACGAAAAATGTACTAACAAATAATAATATTTTTCCTTTAATCAATTTTTAAGAAAATTTAAGTTTTCAAAAGTACTTGCTATTTTTAATGATTTATTTTGCAAAAATTAATTATTCTTCTAGTAAGCTATTTTAAACAGATTAGGAATTTTAATTCCAGATACATCTGTGAAATTTAAATTTATTATATAATGTTTTTGCTGTAAAATGAAATCTAATTAATCTCAATATTTTTTATTATATCGAATGATATTTATTACACACGCGATATTTTGCATTGTTAAAAAATAAATTAAATTAAAATTAAAAGACAGATATTATATACTAATAAACATATATTTAGTTTTTATGAAAATGTTTTCTGAGAGTTTTAAAAAAGGAGAGCTGGTAAACGGGAAGTGCCGGGTTCGACCACAAATCCCACTTGTCAAATTTGGTGTTTTGAGTTTTTCGTGGTTTATCCCGAAACTTGCAAAAATATGGGTTAGGATAACTTAGAAAGGCCTTCAAGGAAGGCATTACTCTTTAAAGTCAAGATCCCTAGTATTGACAATTGGACTTAACCTCCAACACCATGCCACACTGTTGTTTTAATATTTTTAAGGATATTTTTAATACGATCAGATCTTTCAACAATTCCAATTTATTTCGTAATAGTACTAAGAACCACCTTTTTATCCCATTGCTATATTAGAGTAAATTTCTGCAATATGCATTTACGAATAAATAAGAAGAAAATTACTCTTCAAATGCAGTGGTGCGAAGAAAAAAAAAGAAAAAGAAAAAAGAAAGGTGGGTCTTAACCTTTTGCGCTCGGCATATTTCCTATTTTGAACAGTAAGATACGCCTTTTTGGCGTTCCTAGAAACGTCACAAGTATAGTTTCCAACTTATTACATTTTGGCTACCGAAAAATTGTAATAATTTGTTTTATTTTACATCATCATTAAATAAAATAAATCTTTCTGTTAAAATTTTCCGGTTATCGAAAGGTAGCCTATAGTTACACGTTTTAGAAAAATAACATTTCATTTGCAGAGGAACACCTTAAGGCGTGGCTCGATTTTTTAATGTCCCCTCAGAAAGGACGAACGAGCGATATGGGTTTATATATCTTAGAACTCTTAAAGAATTTTACAGATTATGAAAATTAAATTAAGAATATTACCTGATCTGAACCATGTAGTTGCGAAACATCTTTTTTTTTTTTTTTTAAACACTGAATATTGAATTTAATTACAGTAAAAAATTACCTTTTCACCCCCTACTGATTTAGAAAGTTTTCTATCTCATCTATACAATATATTAGCAAGTCTTCTCATTTGTCTCTTTATATATAGTCAGTATACATAATAAAGGCAGGTTTCATGGCTTTGCTAAAGACTTTTAAAATTGTATAGGATAAATTTCATAATCAATCTTTGAAAACACTCGAAATCTGAGCAGTTTAAAAGTTTAATACATGTAGAGAACAAGATGCATATTAAATTGAGACAAAAGGTAGTAGACTTTTATTTTTCAAAATAAAAAGCTTTTCAAGTTAGTTTCTATTTAGGAAATTCTTTTATTTATTAACTTTTATTTATTTACAATTTTATATCTTTTTATTATTATTATTAACGACATTAAAAAAGACTTACATTTATTAATCTTATACAAAATATTTTTGAAAATACATTGAACGATATTGTAAATCGATGAGTTTACTCTAAAAAAAAAAAAAAAAATAAAAATAAATAAATAAATAAAAATTTTGATCATTTAAATAACAATCATAGTCACTGAAACATGGTGAGTTTTTATCCGCCAGAGTTTTATCGAAACAATGTTAATTGTGGATCACCATTTACAAAATAATCCGAAAGTTTATGCATCGAAAGGCTGCATAACTTTATAGATTTTAATAAAAGTATATGAACGGGGATTTGCATGAGTGTGTGAATTTACCACCTAGAGTTGTATAAAAGGATTGACTTTAAAAGATTACGATTGTCGTATGAGATTAAACTATATTTTGAACAGAAATTTATTTTTTTATTATTATTATTATTTCTATTATTTTTTACTTATTTCAGCGGAGATTTTTAAGAAAATTACCATTTTAAATCTTTTGATAACTTAGGTTAAGGTCAGTACAATTGAGGCACAGTAATATTTCCCTTTATAAAAGTTATCGTTTAACACTATTATATTTTTTAGAAGCTTTTTATATGAAATTGGATTTGTCATCGCGTCTTTGGGTCACGCTAATAATCAAGACGCCTCACATTTTAAAGTAAATATAAGCTATTCTGTTTGTCGATCCTTAATGTAGTTGGTTAGCGTGTCAAGTTAATAACGCGATAGTCGAGAGTTCAATTCCCGAAGATTCCGCATGTTAATTTTTGCAGATAATTAGTAAGGTGTCAGTTGATAAAACAAAATATTTTGTTGACTACACAGTATCTAAGAATATTTAAGGAGTTCTTCGAGAAATTTTTTTTTTTCTTTTAGAAATTTAATATTCTGGTGTGTCACTCCCACGACTTTCTCTTACCCTGAAATTTAATACTATGAATACAGGTTGAAGATTAAGAGGTAAGATAACGAGTACTGTTATATAAACAACCTATGTTAAACAATTCAAATTAGGCTTCGAAAGAATTTTATTAATTAGTTCTGTGGTGAGGGGGGTTCACACAGAACGGAGGTGAGGTGGGCTACCGCCGCAATCAACCCCCCGTTTCATTAATGCATCTACATTTATATAGGATTTAAATCTTTTATTAAAATTAAAAGTTTACTTAAAATTATACAGACAGTTTTCACACGCAACATTCCTTGAAACTTATACATCTTGATCAAACTTTTTCCAGCAACAAACTTATATTAACTTCAACATTTGGATCTCCTAAAATTATTCGTTTTTAAGTCACTGTAAGAGACACAGACACAGATCAAACGTTAAAAAACTTGACTACGGTAATCAGGAAGCCTCAAAACGTGTAAATATACAAAAAGCAAGCGATGAATATTTAGCTTAAACCATACATTATTTACCATATATCTATGAGGAATTTATTTCAATTCCCGAACAGCTTTCGTGGAAATGGTAAAATATTATTAGTAAAGCACATCCACTAATAACAACAACAAAGAAAATGTGATCTGTTAAATATTCGCAGCCCAGTATATCTTTCGAAGATTATATACAGACCACATAGTGCATCTAAATACATCCTATAGTAATCATACATGGTCCAACCTGAAATATACTTCCATCAATTTGAATGATTGTCACACTTTTATCTAGTTCTTTTGTGTAGCCCTGTAAACGAACAGTCAATGATTTCCTTACCATATTCTACATGAGACATGTTTTTACGCATATAAAAAGTACATATTCGTTTCATTTGGTTTAATGCAGTCTATAGATGTTTAAATTCTACTTACCTGCAATTTCCCCCATACACTTAATGTATTTGAATTCTCTTGTGTGTGCCTGTACACGAACCATTTCCTTCATCTCAACGAAAAGTTTATTGTAGCATCCCTATATGATACACATTTAGAATACCGTTTGGAATTTCTACTACTATTTGTTCATGAGATATGGTGATAACACACACAGAGACAGACACAAGACAGACACACAAACACAGACCATTCGCTAAAGCATGATTTTCGTATTCAGGGGACCTCAGAACATGTAATTATAACAAAAATTCACTTTCGAAAATTTGACCCTAAAACAATACTTTCTCTACCTTATGGGTAAGAGAAAGTAAAACCACGAAATATTTTATATATTAAAAAAGCACAAAATAAAATGTTTTAAGTAAAAAATAAATAAATAAATAAATATATTTTTTAGATGTTTTTTATTGAAATTGGATTTTGTCATCGTGTCTTCAAATCACACTGAAAAACAAAACGCCTCAACTTTATTGTAAAAGTTAGCACCTTTTATCGTCACTTGTTAGCTCAACTGGAAAGAGCGTCATGTTGATAATGCGATGGTTGTAAGTTAGATCCTCCAAGGCCGATCTGTTACTTTATTGCAAATAGTTAATAGGGAAAATATCAAATAATTTTAAATAAAAAAAAGATCTTTCGTTGTCTACACACTATCCTAAATGTTTTTTATTATTATTTTTTTCTTAAGAAGCTTCTTTCAGGTACTAAAACGTCTGAAAAAAAAAAAAAAATGTAAAAAAAAAAAAAAATAAATAAATAAATAAAAAATATGTAGCCCTAAAAAGCATTTAAAAAAATATTCTCGCAAAAACATACTATAAAAAGATAAATAAAAGTTTCAGCAATAAGATAATTGATCAAACAAAATTATAAATATTTAAAGAAAAATATAAATATTTCACTTTGCAAGAGATGAAAAATTTAAATATTCATAATATTTTAAAAAGCATTCGAGAACAATATTCTTTTTGTATTAGTATTTGTTGGAATCTTTTAGCATGTTCTGTAACTTTTATTTACTGTTCTTTGGTTTTTAGTTAGAGTGTGTCGTGGGTTGGATTCTGCAAGGGCCGAAGTGTTAATTTTTGCAGGTAATTAATAGAAAAGTTATTAATTGATAAAAGAGGACATCTGAAAGTCTACAGAGTATCCTACGAATTTTTACCTTTTTTTTTTTTTTTTTTTTTTTTTTAAGCAGAATAAAAATGTAAGTAAAAAAATATTTTTTTTTTTTAACAGTAGAAGCTTTTTATTGTGGAGCCCTCAAAAGCATAAAATAAAAATTTATTCTTGCAAAGGCGTGCTATAAATAAATGAATGTTTCATCACTAAGGAAATTTTAGAGAAAAATATAGATATTTCACATTTGCAAGAGAGGAAAACTTTTAAATTAAAAAAAAATATTTTTTAAGAAGCTTTCGAGATATTTGTATTATATGGCTTAAAGAAAACTTATGTAGAAACTAATGACTAAGAATATTGATCTCGAAAGCTTTTTAAAATAATTTTTAAATTAAAAAAATTTCCCCTCTTGCAAATGTGAAATATCTATATTTTTCTCTAAATCTTCTTAGTGTTGAAACTTTCATTTCTTTGTAGCATGTCTTTGCTAGAATAAATTTTTATTTTATGACTTTCAGGGCTCCACAATAAAAAGCTTCTACACTATTAAAATATATATATATATATATATATATATATATATATATATATATATATATATATATATATATAACTTCTATTTTTATTAGTTTTAAAATTAAGAGACACTTAAAAGTAACTTTCGGAACTTGAATGATGCTGTTACATTAACAGCCAAGGCCAATTGTTTAAATTAAGAATTTTATTCTGAGTGCTTATGCTTCCATAATGGTGGGAGGTTTTTTATAAGTTGTCCTAGCCAAGCGTTCCCAACTTTTATAATTTGTTCACAATCATTTTTAGCCCCGTCTTTTTTTTCGCCCCAGAAATTTAGTAGATTATTTCTCTTTAATAAGTGACAACGATTAAATAAGAAGAAAATCATTTTTCAAAATTTCCGGTATGAAAAAGAGGCGGGGCTATAATAATTGTGAATAAATTAGAAAATTTGGGAACGCTGTTTTAGCCATAACCATTCTCTAAGACATGAAGGACGGTCGGACTTTCAAGAGACGATAATAGTCCGTATTCCAACAAATTAAAAATATTAAAAAAGAAAAGAAAAGAAAGAAAAAAAATTACGAATAGCCACACTAACGAATATATCAGAATTCGAACATGGTACTTTTCAAATACAGCCTTATAGAGTAGAACCACTAAGAAGCAGATACAGATAAGTAATCAGAAAACAAAGCTTTTACTTAAACTCATATAAAAAATTGCAAATATTCATTCGTGAAGAATAATCTATTTTACATTATACTAAAAAATAAATAAATAAATAAAATAGAATAATTAATTAATAAAATAGTTAATTAATTAATTGAAACAAAAAATAAAATAAATAAATAAATAATTATATATTGATTCTAGTATTTCAAGTTCTTTATTTTTTACAGAATATATAAATCAATATTTAAAATGTTCACTTAATACACTTACCACGAAAAACCAAGTTTTCATTACTAGCAAAAAAAGGACATAAATATTTTATTACTAAAACACAAAAATTGCTTTGTAAAATTGGTGTTTGTGTAAAATATCACTCCCGTAAGTAAATATTTACTAGATCTTTAAAGCTGTAACTCCGTTGTAACAATATAGTAATTTGTCTCAATTTATTTAATGGCAGTGTCGGACAAAATAACCTCAGTCACGGAAACTCTTTCAAAAGAATGAATATCATGTAGCAATTTATGTTGTACAATGTTAGTCATAAATGTATAACGGTTACATTGGGTACGTTGAAAGGAGAATATTATTTCTTTTCTTCTTAATATCAGAGACTAAATCAATATATTTTTACATCATGAAATCTTAACATCCATTATCGGAAAGGATATCGAACATTTTATCTACAGTAACAATACGTGTAACATTAAGAAGTTGATTTATAAAAGTACCATAATTATTATTCTCTGCAGTAGGTGTTTATTCTATATTTGAAATTTATTATCCATTATATAGAATTATTTTAATGTATGCTATTTTGAAAGGAAATTTAATATGTAATCGAGATATTTTTAATGATTGGTTGCATTGTAATTGGTCTTAAAAAAATTAAAAAATAAATAAATAATAACACTGCATAATGGATGTTTTAATATTAAATGCAAACTGCTTTATTGTTTGTCAGCGTATTTATTTATTTATTTATTTTTCCTTGTTGCATAAAAATATTTTTATTATTATTATTATTATTATTTAATAAAATTCCACTCAAAAAAAAAAAAAAAAAAAAAAAAAAAAAAAGAGTTTTAACCCGTGAAACTGAACTAGTTTTGTGTGCTGCATCAAAACGACGACTAACGATTCTTGAAGAAAATTTCATGGAATGTTTTCTTTAAATAACACATTTTTTTTTTATTAATCGCATATTTTTCAATATTTCAACTAGGCATTTATATTACTTTCTCTTATCTTGATGTAATATCTTACTATATTTGCTCAAGCGTTATCATGACAATTTATAAATTAATAGCGTACAGGAAATTCAGAAACTTTTATTTTCTCTGGTAATCAACAACTAGTATTTATCAATTCACTCATTTCAGCATTTGAGACTCTGTCGTAATCACTATCTCAGATAAATCTTTTCGCTCGATCTAACAGTCTGATTACTTTTTGGAATCAAAAAGAAGCAACATGTTTTACCAAAAGTTTATAAAGTTTTACACATAAACTATTTTCAAAAATATTTAACACAGTCTTCTTTCTTTAAATTAGATTTATGTGAGTCTTTTATTTTTCTTTCTTTCTTTTTCATATATAAAAAAAAGTATATAATGCAATTTTCGTCTTAATTAAGAAATAAATAAAATACCAAACATATTTTTTAAAAGCTTTTTCTTCTTTCTTTTCTTTTCGATTTTTTTTTTTTTTTTTTTTTTTTTTTAGATTAAAATTACTTTAATCTTAACTCAAAAACTTTTTGTTTATTATTTTATATTATTGCTTTCTTATACATTATTGTGCATTATGTTTGAAATAAAAAAAAAATATATAATACTAAATATCATTTTTTTAAACTTTGTTTATTTATGCATCTATAAAAGTTATGTTTATCTTATTTTAGCAGTTCATTATCCGACCATAGCCTCCTTAATTAGATGCCTGTCGCGTTACTCGAAAACTTGGCAACAGCTGAAGTGGTAAACAGCACCACCCTGGTACAGATTGCGGGACTTTTTTATTCAACTGACACCAATAATTTTTAGAAGTGATATATGATATATATAATCGACTTTTCTTCGCCTCTATTCGCCTTTAATGTACATAATATCGCAATTTAAAAAAATTTTTGGTGGCTGTTGAATAAACAAGTCGCGCAATCTGTACCAGGTGGCGCTGTCTATCGCTTCAACTGTTGCCAAGTTTTCGAGCAACGCGACAGGCATCTAGTTTAGGAGGCTATAATCCGACAAAACATACCATACTGACGGTACTTTAAAGTACCATTAAAAATCGTATAAAAACAAGTTGATGTAAGAAGTGCCAAAGGTACGAGGTCTGATAAAAAAATACGGTGATTTTTTTTTTTAGTACTAGCAACAGCTGAAGCTACATCCATTTGAAGTAATACGTTCAATAGTCTGATTATTTGAGATAATCTGTGTCAAATTTGAACAAGTTGTAACTTGTCTGTCGGATTCCAGAGCAGGAATAGCGTGTTCGTGTTTACGGTATCTCTCGCACATAATTAATTTTGATTAACACGCTAACTTTAAATTTTGTTTTAAGTTGCAAAAATGTGCGGAAGAAACTCATGAAATGTTAAAATCAGTGTATAGCGATTATGTGGTGACTTTGAAGGCTGTTTATAAGTCGTAAGAGCGATTCAAATGCGGAAATGAGTCGATTGAAAACGAGCAACGGTTAGGATGTCCTGAGATGAAAACGTGTAAAAAGTGGCACAAATGATTCGTACAAACCGACGATTGACTATTTGGGAGCTTTCTACAACTTTTACTAGACAATGTACGAAAAAAAAAAGCTTTCTGCTTCATCACGATAACGCGCCATGTCACACCTCGCTTCTGATTCAAGAGCTTTAGACCACAAAAGACCTTGCTGTCTGTCCACATCCACCTTACTCTTCGGATTTAGCACCATGCGGCTTCTGGCTCTTCCCAAAAATAAAAACCATGTTAAAAGAAAAGAGTTTTGACACCATTTCCGAGATTGAAAGAACCACGATAGAGCAGCTGAAGGCCCTTCCGATAGAAGCCTTCTAGAAATGCTTCCAATCATGGAATCAACGTTGGGATAAGTGTATCGCTAGCAGAGGAGAATATTTTGACGGAGATTGAATAAATTTTGATGTAAGCTTGTTACTTTGTACATAATAAAAATTTGAACCGTATTTTTTTTTATCAGCCCTCGTTTAAAATTTATAATAAAATGCATGTACTTCACTTTAATCTTACTGCATGACTCTAGGCACTACATGAAACTGGTTTTGTTCAAGAAAGGTGTTTTTAAGAGTTCTGTAGTTGCTTTTGATTGGCATTTTTCACGATCTTCACGTGTTTTGTAATTAATTTATATATCCCTTCACAATTCTACCACGAATGTTATATATAATTTAATTACCGGGTGTCCCATAAGTCACTAGACATTAAAAAAAAAAAGAAGGAATTGGTAGATTTGAATGTGATTTAAGAAAAAATTATTCTCATGATTTTTTTTTTTTTTTTTTTTTTTGAGAGGGGCGGGGGGGGGGGGAATAAAGAATAAATAATAATTAATATTTTCGTCGATAGGGGACGCTGTACGTCAGCAAAGCACAATTTTCTATGAAAAACTTCATTTATTTCCATGCAAAACTTTGCAGGCATATAAATTGTATTTTATTTGTCCGACAACGCCACTAATCACAACTCAGTCGTCGATTCTTAGCTCGGGGAAAACATCTTCACCAAACACATTTTACCCACCAAGTCAGCATCTCAATTAAAACTTCATGAAAGCACAAGCAAGAAGCAAAATAAGAAATAAGATGTGTCAATCGTAAAAGCGTGCAATTTATGGGACACTGATTTGCATATTTTTCGTTATACGTCCGTGCAGCGTCCTCTATTGCCGAATAATTTAACTAATTTCTTTTCTTTACAAGGGGAAAAAAATCTTTTACGAGAATAACTTTTTCGCAAACTCCGTTCAATTCCACCTACTCCTTCAATTTTTATGGAATTTAAAATGTCTAGAGATTTATGGAACACCCGATATGTATAAAAGACATAAAAAATACATAATTCCTTGGAATTTTTTTTAAGTTTCGGATCTTTTTTTTTTTAACTCTATGTATCTCAATACATGAAAATGCCACTTCACTAAATCTTCATTAATTACTGGGATGAGGTAATATGCATAATTTTTACTGCATATATCTTTAAAAATTACTCTTAAGTAACTGAAAATGGATTTTAAGCATTTTTTTTCTCTTTCATAATGTAGTATGTAAAAGAATTGAACAACAAACTGTTAGAATTACATCTTAAAGTCTAATTTGCACTTGACAGTATCACAAGACAGCTAAGCGTACTGTCATTGTACGCTTAGCTTGACAATCAATCAATAAATAATCATTGTACAGATTTTTTAATACTTGTAAGCTAAAATCAATTTTAATGCAACGTAGTTTATAATAAATATCTGAGACTGAGAGATATTTTTTTTAATTATTAACTGATTTATTATTTTTATTAAAAATGAAATGGTTATTTAATTTACAACAAACCTTTTTTTTTCTTTACTTCCAGATAAAACAAATTGTTCTCAACGAAAATTGTTCTATCTTCTTCAATACTGATACACAATAAAACAAAATTATCATAACAATAAAACAAAATTTAAAAAGCAAATTTTATCGATATAAATGTTTTAACTGATAAACTAATTAATTTATGAGATGGATTATCTGGCTACTTCATAATTTATAGGGGCGACAAAAATGTTCGTAGTTGTTTGGAATTCACTTTTAACAGTAGGTCGCAGTTTAACCAGCTTTAATGTGAATATCAAAGTAGACCTGCTAACTATGCTAGTTTATATGTAATGGTATTAGGCTCCGCCTTTTTTTCACACCAGAAAAGTTCTAGAGTATATTCATCAATATGTTTACATGATTAAATAAGAAGACTATTGCTCTACAACTACTCTGGTGGGAAAAAAAGGTGGGACTTAATACCATTACGGATAAACTAGCGTAGTTAGCAGGTCTAGAAAAGTATAACGAATCCTCTCATCATGTGGCATCAAATTAACATTGATTTAAAAAATTTGGTTATATAAAAATTTTCAGTATCTTCTATATCATAAATTTATTGATCACAGTTTTTATTCTAAATATTTTTTCTCGTTTTTATAAATGAAGTGTATATTATGGTACAGTCGGGGAAAAAAAAAACGCAACACTCAACGTAACTTCGTTGCTAATCAATGTAGAAAAATGTAATAGGTATCATTCGACGGGGAATTGTGTGTAGTTTCAGGAAATGAACTGAAATTTTGAATTGGGGGTCGTCTACATATTAGAACGCGCACCAACTTTGATTTTTTCAATGGTAACACCCTATTTTTATTTCATATTTGAATTCTTGAGATCGCGACAACGCGAAAAAGTATATTGGTTGTATATTTTACTCATTTTTTCACAGAGTTATAAGCGTTCAAAGTTTGAAGGTGCTAATGTTAAATTCATATTTCAAACTTTTATTAATATCTTCATAAAAAATAACTTGATCGATATAATTTTTTTTTTTACGAGATACAGTGAAGAAACCCAAACATAATCCATCATTACTTTAGATTCTGAAAAATATTTTTAATTCTGAAAAATATTAATAAATTCATATTCATAAAAATTATGAATTATGACATATATTAATTGTTACATAAAATGAATCGTAATGCTGAAAAATATGGGTGTGCAAATTTGCAGCTCATTCCAATTATTAGTTTTCGAGATATAAATAAATCTTTCTTTTGGAGTGGTTTAGGGGGGCGTCTCTTATATAGTTTTGCATGAGATAACGAATCAAATCTAAAAAATAACAAAGAAAATTAAACAAAATACTTTTATTTTTTATTTACGGGTCAAATTATATAACAAAACCTCAAACGTAAAGAAATGAAACAAAAATGATGATTTTTAGACATTAGTGTTAGCATCAAGAATTTCTGTTTTCTAAAGAAGACAAGCCCCGCCTTCATCGTTCTTCAAAACAAAACAATACAGTAAAGAAAAGTAAATGTGACATTCAGTATTCGTGTTAAACCCCTTATTTTATGTTGACAAAAATATGTAGAAGTGGTATTTACTTCATCGATTGATTGGTGATTAATTTTGAATCTTTTAAACAAACACTAGAAGAAAAAAAATTAACTAAATAGGCGGGGTTTACTGTTTTAAATAGAAAAATAGGTGTAATGTGAAATTGTCAAATAGAAAAAACGAATGGAATTGGAATGCAAGACAGACCTGTAAAATCGTTTCTTAACTACCGTCATAGTTAAAAAAGGCTTAATCATTTGCTTCATATAATGTCTTATTTTATTTTATTTATTTACTTATTTATTTATTTTGTAGGGGGACGATTATTATTTCAAGGACACTTTATTCTCTAAAATTTTATTAATATATTTTAACTTTATACATTTTTAAAAACATACTTTAACTTTTATAAATATATTTTAACACTTTTTGCGACTGCAGGATTTTGTCTTTTTGACAGTAAGACCCGCCTACGGGCATTATACTCTCAAAATAAAATATTTCAGAACAAATTTTCTCTATTCAGAATTATATTACAAATGGATATACATTATAGTTATATTCTTTCTAATCAATATATTTCTATCCATAGTATATTTTATTGCAAAAATATGAACACTGGGTAGACACTTAAGAAATATGTAACACACAAATTATGAAAGAAACGCCCACTGACAGAGTTACAGATTTTCAAATGGCGTGAATCTACGTAAGCGGTTGCGAAAGGGCTAATTAAGAAATTATATTTTCATAGAAATTATAAAACGAATCGTACAGTTCCAAACATTTCAACTGATCCAAAACTGGTAAGTGCGATTAAAATTGTTTAATATTTACTTCATGAACACTTACAATAATTTATCCGAAAATATTTAGTTTATGCGTTGTTGTATATATATATATTATTTCATTTCGTATATTATGTTACACCTACGAAAGAAAATTTAAGCTTTATTGGTGATCAGTATAGCTATAATAGGCACTTTTACTTGAAAAATATTGCGCTTTTTTCACAGAGTACTGTATGGAGTAATCGCAAGTGTAATGTATTTAAATAGACCTAAAATTATCTAAAACAGTACTGAAGTATATGTAAATCTAAAAAATTGAATTCAGGATAATTAAGGAACTGAAAACGAGGCATCGTTTTATTAATTAGTATAAAAAATTTTTTTCTTGAATGATTTCCGGTGTGAAACATTAAAATTTTTTCTAATTCTTATAGGATCTTAATTTTATTTTTCTACGTTTATAGATAACCCCCTAACATATTTTTGATTATAACTCTATAAATACTAAAGATAAAGTATACAAATAGTATACTTTTCCGCACTGCCAGACTCTCAGAAATTCGAAAATGAAGTCAAAATTGGGTATTACTATTGAAAAAATCAAATTTGGCGCTCACTTCAATATGTTGATGACCCCTAATTCAAAATTTGACGACATATTCAGAAAGTGCTTTGAATTTCCTGTTGAATGATGTGTATTAGATGTTTCTGTGTTAATTAATAACGAAATTACAGCGGGTGTTGCGTTTTTTTTTTTCCCCGACTGTACATATCGTCCTTGTCGGTTTTTAAATTTGACGATCAAAAACGCAACACGAATATGCACATACTAGGTGAGACGTAATAATCCTGGACGATGTATTTAACGCCCCAGCCCGCCCGTTCCTGCTCGCTCGCTGCAAGTACGCAGAATTTAAGATCCAGCTGCAAAATTTTATCCCGAGATTTCTTAGTAAAAAACTGCCTTTATAAGATGGCAGCAATTTAAAATTTCTTTTAGTTTAATTTACTTCATGAATTTCGGTGGCAGTATAATTTAAATGATCCGAATTGTCTTGCACCGCAAAGGGTTAATATGCCTTATTAAAATAACCAAGATTTTTTAAAAGGAACTAAATATGTTCGCAAGATAATCTGGCATTTTTTTTTTTTTTTTTTTTTTTTTTGGCCTAGGGCGACAGGTAAGACTTGTACCAAATCAGCTCCAAGTAAAGTATTGTTTAATATTTCTTAGAACTTTCAAAGAAGTTTACAGATCATGCAAAATAAATTAGGAATCCTACCTGGACTGAAACATATAGTTGCAAACCATGATTTTGTTTTTGAAATGCTAAATATCAGCTCTTTATCAAAAATATTATGCATATTTATTATCCTGATTTGTAATATATATATATATATATATATATTTAACCTCTTCGAACCCGAAGCTATAATAACAACAAAAGTTACACTTGTAGGCTTTTAGACATACACGTGCACATCGTACTTTACAAAAAAGTATAATTTTCTTACATTTATAATTTAGGAGGTTAGTAATGTACGATACAAGTGTATGGCTTTAAAAACTAAACTCTAAATTCTTAAGATACATAAATCTTCCTAACTGTAAAACAATTTAAAATTTAATGCACTTCAATAAATCAATCAAGATTAGTTTTCTTTCTATTCTGGCAAGTGTCTAAGTTATTCTTTAAATAATTATCAAAATTACATATTTTTTTTTATCACGCTCTGTTGAAGCCATTTTACAAAACTATATATAATAACATTATATTTCGAGAAATTAACTTGATTTATGCTGCTATATATTGAAATCATTTTAAAGCTTTTTATTAGTCGAATCCAAATGTAAAGATATTAACTAGTCTAGATTTTATAAAGCAAGGGACAGAGGTCCACATATGTGGACCTCTGGAGCGAAGTGGATATATATTATTACTTACAGTAAAATATTACCTTTTAACTTCCGATTGATAAAGAAAGTTTTCTATCTCATCTCTACATCTAACAGCAAATCTTCTCATTTGTCTCTTT
This sequence comes from Salticus scenicus, assembly GCA_963930645.1. Taxonomy (NCBI): domain Eukaryota; kingdom Metazoa; phylum Arthropoda; class Arachnida; order Araneae; family Salticidae; genus Salticus; species Salticus scenicus. Next base: position 237,166,508 of record OZ005653.1, on the reverse strand, counting down.
CTTAGGTTTTATTCATCTCCTCGTATCAAGGGAACTGATTGTATTATGTTCAATTAACATCGGACGTATAATTTATGTCGCTGCTATATATCCTGAATCGACATCACATTTAATTGGAATGTTTTAGTAAGTGGAATCTCCTCATTCTTCTGAAACTTGCATAGCACTTGATTAATTTTTGGATGTTAACACTATTTTAGTTAGTTAGAAATATGTGTAAGAGAAAGAAGGAATGATAAAGACGATAAAGGCTTTAGCGATAAAGTGATAAAATTAAAAGAAACAACAATAACAATAACTAAGTAGCAGCGTTACAAAAAATTAAAGAAACTAGTATGTTATGGCCATTACATTTTTTTTTCTATATTTCCTTAAGCAACTCCATATAATTTAGGCCAAAAATTTCACCTTTGTATTTTACTTTATAAAATCAAGAAAAAAGAGAGAGAAAAAAAAAAGATATTAAAGATATTGCTAAATCCATCCCTAAATATTTTAAGTAGGTTCATTAATCATTTAAAATAAATAAATAATATTAAGTGTTTTCTTAAATATCTGTAGAAATTTTAGCAGTTTAAGAATAATTAATACACGAAAAAATGCAAACTGAGAAAATGCAGTTTAAAGGTGTCAAATCTGTAAACAAATATATCAAAAACCATAAGAATTTTTGTCTGAGTATATGTTTTATTGAACAAACCTAATATTATAAAAATAGTTCAATTTATAGATATTAAATAGAAATATAAGGTTTTAGACGACAACTGCTTCAGCGGTGCCGTCAAAGGTTCCAAGTCCCCTTTAATGAATCACAGTAGTGGTCCGCGGGATTTTAAATAGTCATTTTAGTTTTCCGTGAGGTCGAAAAAGTTGGCAACCGCTCGTATAGAATGCTTTAGAGACAGTGTTGGGCATAATTGATTAAAAAGTAATTGAATTACAATTGAATTACAATTAAATTACAATTATGATTATTTAACTGGCAATCGATTAACAAGTAACTGATAAAAAATAAATTAAATTATTACAAATAAATTAAATAAGTAATTCAATTTATTTGTAATCAATTACTTGTTAATAGATTGACAGTAAAATAATTATAATTGTAATTTAATTGTAATTCAATTGTAATTCAATTACTTTTTAATCAATTATGCCCAACACTGTTTAGAGCTTACCCTCCAAAATACTAATTAATATTCCGTAGTATTGTTAACCCCGCCTTCTTTTCCACACCAGTATATTTTTAGAGTATTTTTCTTCTTAATTAATCGCAATTATATTTGGAGAATATTACTCTAAAAATTTTTTGGTGGGAGAAAAAGGGCGGGACTAACAATACCACGGATTATTCATTAGGATGTTGGAGGGTATGTTTTAGAGTGTTAGGGCCGAGAAAGGCTTAATATTCATTCCTTAATTAATTAACATAAAGAAACAATTAGTAATCTTAAGAATGATAAAAGGTAGCTTGAGTTTTTTTTTTTTTTTCCCTATTGTCAGCTTGAGTTATATACCATATGTCCATGTGTTTCATAAAAAAAATAATAGATTACACTGATATGGATATGTATGTATGACATAGTTGGCAACATCCTAATTAATATTCAGTAGTATTGTTAGCTCCGCCGTTTTTCTCTCACACCAGTATCTTTTTAGAGTATTTTTCTCCTTATTTAATCGTAATTGCATTTGGAGAATATTATTCTAAAATTAACTGGTGTGAAAAAAAGGGCGGGACTAACAACACTGCGGAATATTAATTAGGATGTTGACAAGTATGATGTATGAGCATATGCGTTCAGTAGTATAAACATATAAAGTAGATTGGTGTCATTGTCAAAAATTCACATTTTAAATTTTAGGATAAAAAAGTAATTTGAGTTTCATCTACATTAAAGGATCTAGAATTAACCCTTTCAGGGGAAAGCAAATTTTTCTCATTTAAAATAAAAAACCGCAAGAAATCACCAACAATATTAAAAGACAACAAATAAATGAATTTATTCGTCTAGCAAGAAAACATTCAAAAGGTGTCGTCTTCAAAAAATATTGTAAAAAATATATGTGATTCTACTCTTCATAAAACACCAGAAAGTGAAAAAAATTATCGGTTGAAATGAATTACAGCGACCACAAAAAATTATCAAAATTAAGCATATTTGGCGATTTCACACTGCTCGGCGATTAATTTTGAGTACTTGGCGGAGAAGCAAAACACGGTTCTGTTCGTACACGGCAATCTCGGTGCTAGCGAACTTATCGCGCTAAATCGCCAAAAATGCTTAATTTTGATAATTTTTTATGGTCGCTGTAATTCATTTCAGCCGATAATTTTTTCACTTTCTGGCGTTTTATGATGAATAGAGCCACATATTTTTTTTTTTTCCTTTTCAATATTTTAAAAATTTTATATAAAAAAAAAAAAAAAAAAAAAAACGGGGACAGTTTTTGCAATTTTGAATTAAAATTTGTGGTTGCTCTAGACAACCACAGACCCTGAAAGGGTTTAAACAGTAAATGTACAATCTTGCCAAAAATAATAATAGTCTCGAAAATCGAAACTCAACTAGAAGTATTGAAAAATTCCCAGCTCTTTATTGGTGCTAAATCGAATTTAATCAGACAATTATTGAAATTCAATATTACCGTGAAACTTTAACGCTTCTCTTAATTTATACTTTAAAATTAATCTTTGTAGATCAATATTCAAACAATGAACATCATGGTCTCGATAATTAATGTTTACGCTCTGCTGCGTCCAAATAAATTCCCTTGAGATTCCCTTAAATTTATGCTTTCACTAATGAAGAAGACATCGATTCTAGCTGACATTTTGAATAATTAAAATTAACTGAATTGTTGTGCATATGAAGACTGAATTTAATTTTTCATTTTAAAATGGAATATTAAGAAGTATTTAATTTAATGATGGGATGTTAATACTAAAAGTCCATACACTAATTAATCAATCTTGTTAAAATATTCATTGAGGAATTCTGAAACATCCAAATAAAGCTTGCGGAATGGAATTATCCTTTTTAAAGAAAATCATGGATTTTATAGTATTTAAAGACTTTATCAAACATGAAGTTAGGTATATTAAATTCAATTTTTCTATGATTTAAAGATATAGAAAACTTTCATATAGAAAATGTCTTTAATTAAAATTTTAATTTTTTTCCCCTATAAATATGTATACTTCCCATAAAATACTTCCTATAAATATTTATAAATTAGAATTTGTTAAAAAATTCTAATAAAACGTTCAAAACACATATAAAGGTAAAGTTTTGGACAAATATCATTAAAGATAAAAGATATTGCAATTTAAATCATAAAAACTATTCTAATCATAACTAAACAGAATCATAATCACAGACCTGTAATATATGAGTTTAGAATTAGCTACTTAATAAGAAAAAAATTGCACTTTAAAATAATTACAAGAAAGTTTTAACTATCAAGTATGATTGAAGTTTATACATTGTTTAAAATACCTATGTGTAAAATAAATGGTTAGAAGCCTAGTGTTAAGTTGCATAGTATCGGGTTTAAATCCCAGATAATGAATGCATGTTCGTAATGGTTTTGGAACAAAAATTGGTCCACGTGAAAAATTAAATTCCTGAAATTCGGTCTTAATTTGCAGATATCGATCGTAAAGTGCCACCTCAAAATCAATCCACTGTTTGAAATATAATGCTATCTCTATCAGTTAAACGTTGTTTTGCTCATTTACGAACTCAAAGCTGCGAACATAATCCGGAGGATTGTTAGTGCCGCCCCTTTTTCCACGCCACTTAATATTTAGAGTAATTCTCTTCAGATGTATTTATAATGAATTATGAAAAAGAAATACGCTAAAAATTGATTGGTGTAGAAAAAAGGGCGGTACTAACAATCCTCCGGATCATGTTGGCAGCTCTGCGAACTGTAAAAAAAAGTAACATATACAGCTGCTCTATGAACATTAATAAAAAAAAAAAATCTCTTTAAACAAATGACATATATTGACATGACAATCAACAGTTGTATCTGGTCGATAAAATTAAATATGAAACTTCATCAGGTGAAAGCTATTAATCGTAATTGCTACGCTTCTGTAATGCTGAAGCGAGATGTATCAAATTTTAATGAATAAAAAATATGTAAGATGTGACACTCTCAAGTATTTTCATTAAAAAAAATAATTACTTATGAATACTAATTAATTTTTAATAAAAATATTTAATTAAAATTAAGAAATAAAATATAATAACTTGTATTATATTAATTAAATCAATATTTCATTTCATACTTAAAATAATTCTCATTACAAATGGTATTATTTATCAAAAATATGAATAAAACTATATGCCATTAATCAAACATTTTTTATTCAATATTAAAAATTTAGTTAGAAATTCAAACGAAGGAAATCGATAATGAAGTTATAGGTTTCCCATATAAAAAATGGATTTGAAAAATGATTAAAAGACTCAATATTTCCAGATCCCGAAATGTAGATCTTATCAGACATTTTTTCTTTTTGAATTTCTAAAACAAATACTCTATTTTTTATGGGATTTAAAAAATAAAATAAAATAATTGTTTCTCGAAATTTAATATTAAATTTTAGTATAAGGTAAAGCTAGGAGAGTTTGCGCACAGTGCAACAAAAAATGCAATGAATGCAATAAAAAAATTGCAAATATGAATTTTCTGTTATACTATGCTGAATAACTTCATATTCATTTGTTTTTGTAAGCATTTCCATTATTATAATTTAAAGCAACATCTGTAATAATACCTAGTTCTGCACAATCTTTCCATATTGTGTAGGTGCGATTGGGCAAATTGGTAGGAGAGATTGCGCTTAATTATTATAAATACAATTACATTGTTAACAATAACAATCTTGCTTAAATGACATCGGCATTGCAAGGTTTTTGTTAACAAAGATTCTTAGTAGTAAGAGTGTATATTTCAATTTAATAATTACAAAAACTTAAAAATAAAAGAAATTAAAAAAATATTTTAAAAATTGTTAAGAAAAAATAATAATAAAAAAGAAAAGTACAAGAAAAGTACAAGAAAAGAAAAAAAGAAAAAAATATCCAGATAAAGTTACAGAATAATATTAAGTTACTAGATAACACGTTTAACTTAAAATTAGTGCATTTTTTTTTTTTCAGCTTGAACGGTTTATTGTTTGCTAACCTAACCTGTCATTGTCAGCAGACGTTGCACTTATTGTAAATGATGCATCTTTCGTGCATTCACCTGCCACAAATTAATCCATTATGTGTTTCCGTCTTTATTTCGCACCTTTTTATTTACAGAATATTTTTTTCCTCGATGTATAACTAAGGAAAAAAAAAAAAAAAAAAAACTCTTAAAGTAAATGTGGTGTGAAATAAAGGAGGAGCTAAAAATGCTTCGGAATAAGTTAAAATATTGGCAACTCTGCTTGTATGCTATGATCTCAGGCTAGTTCCGCCCACATTTAAGAACAGAATCCGCGCACCGTTTATTATTTATTAATGTTTTTTCTCCAAAAGCTTCCGCTCAAACATGTTCAAAGCACAAAACCTAAATTTAACTTTCTTTGAAATCGTCTCGTTTCAAATTTAAAATATTTTACATTTGCATAAAGTTTTATCGCTTCTCTTTTAGCCGACAGCTGCATAGAACTTGAACATCATACTTGAAAATACTGCACAACTAAATGGATATACCATGATATTTAAATAATTTCTAAAAAAATTGCCATAGACTAACGTTTGCACTCAAACGGTAAATACCACCTGAGGTGTGGCTTTTATCGATCGGTGCCACTCCTGAAGAATATCCAATTTCGAATTCTCGGAGTACGTTCTCCATAAAGATGCGTAATGGTCTCGAATGGTTTAAACTAGACCTATCACTTTTCCTTGTCGAAGTTATCCCCTGTTACATTTCCAGTTACATTCAAAAAACTCATTCTCATTTTTTTCTACCAATTAACTGCGTCATCTCTCCTATTATAAAATTTAATGAAATCAATGCGCAATCTCTCCTAATAGTAAAACCGCAAACTCTCTCATTTTGGTAGGAGAAATTGTGCAGCCTTTTATTCAATAAGTATTTACTTTTAGAAAGAATCGCACCATTAGTCTAAGCAGTAGCTTATGAGAAATTATATAATTAAAAAAAATATTTTATACTATTACTATTCTGCAGAAATTCGTTAGGAAGGTTATGAAAATTCAAGCATTATTTTTGCAATCGAGACAAAATAAAAAGGCACTATCTTAGATCCTTGAAGCAATCAACATGCATACTTAAGTCGGCACTTAACTAGTATATTGTACAACTACTAGGAGTCGCAGCGCGACCACTTTACTCCTACCGTTTGCACTCAAACGGTAAATACCACCTGAGGTGTGGCTTTTATCGATCGGTGCCACTCCTGAAGAATATCCAATTTCGAATTCTCGGAGTACGTTCTCCATAAAGATGCGTAATGGTCTCGAATGGTTTAAACTAGACCTATCACTTTTCCTTGTCGAAGTTATCCCCTGTTACATTTCCAGTTATATTCAAAAAACTCATTCTCATTTTTTTCTACCAATTAGCTGCGTCATCTCTCATATTATAAAATTTAATGAAATCAATGCGCAATCTCTCCTAATAGTAAAACCGCAAACTCTCTCATTTTGGTAGGAGAAATTGTGCAGCCTTTTATTCAATAAGTATTCACTTTTAGAAAGAATCGCACCATTAGTCTAAGCAGTAGCTTATGAGAAATTATATAATTAAAAAAAATATTTTATACTATTACTATTCTGCAGAAATTCGTTAGCAAGGTTATGAAAATTCAAGCATTATTTTTGCAATCGAGACAAAATAAAAAGGCACTATCTTAGATCCTTGAAGCAATCAACATGCATACTTAAGTCGGCACTTAACTAGTATATTGTACAACTACTTGGAGTCGCAGCGCGACCACTTTACTCCTACCCGCCGATTCGCTGTGTGCGCAATCTCTCCTAGTTTTACCTTTACTTTAAAAATGCATTAGTAAAATGTATTTTAAATATGGAATGCAGTTCATTAATAGAAAGTTTGTTTTTTAAATAAAATATAAATTTATTTAAACAAAAAAAAAAAAAAAAAAAAAAATCTGTCGTATAATGATATTATTTAAACAAAGCATTGTCAATAATTGGTTACAGGATTAATTATTTATTGTTAATTTTGTTTTGAGATTTTCTCACCGAAATGGTAATAATTTTTAAGGCTTAATTTTTGATTTAAACACATATTTTTATGTTTTTCAGTAAAAATATTTCATATTTATATAACCAATATCATTACAACAAGAATTTTTCCAATTACCAATATCAGGCGGCAAAAGCAGCATCATTTGTAAATTTTCTTAATTAATCAACCTTGAAGAAAATTCGATTGAGTTTTTAAAAGCATTTAAATTTTTATTTATTTCGAAAAATAGACATTTATTTGGGAAGATATTTTAAACAGCCATACAATTTTAATTTATAATATTTTTGTAAAATTTAACTTAATTACTATGTGTACCACGTACCGGTTAATAATGGGGATCGTTTTTAATTATATACTGGAGCATATACATATGTGGCAACCACGTATATATATGTGGAACATATTTCAAATATTTCAGAGCTGCCAACATTTTAATTTTTTCTATAGCATTTTTAGCCCTGCCTTCATATTATACCACTTTTATTTACGACACATTTTTTATTTTTATTTTGTTGCAGTTATATATTGGAGAAAATTGTTCCATAAATAAAGTGGGGCGTAAGAAAGGCAGGGCTAAAATTTCTCCGAAATAAATTAAAATTAGTATTATTTTAGATCAGCAATATTTTAGAGTACTTTTCATCCTATTTGATCGTAATTGCATTTGGAGAATAGTATTAATACTCTACAAATTTACTAGTGTGAGAAAAACGGCGGGACTAGCCAACACTACGGAATATTAATGAGGATGTTGGCAAGTATGACTACCATGATCTATCCAAAAATATTAAGATATGGTTTAATTTGCTTTAAAATATTAAATATAATATCGTGTCAGAATATAAAAAGTAAAACTTAAAATTCTAAATATCATTTTCTACAGCTATTTTTATCCGTAAATTCCACTCCCCTCTTCCCTAACCTAAACTTTTAAATGGACAAAGCTTATTGCTTTAAACGCGGTGTCTAGAGTTAATCCTGTGGCTGTGTGGTAAAAGTACAGATTGGTTACAGCGTTCCCTCACGGCAGACAGCTTAGTTACTGTTCCTATTTCAAAAATCGTAATATTTGCAGAAAAGTGTCGATTGTAAAACTGTTTTACAGAGAATCGATTTAGAAAGCGTAGGCAACTTACACATGATAATTATAAAAACAAACAAAAGTCATGCATTTGTTTGATCGCGATTTTAACGTCAGCGATTTTGGAAATTGATAACAAGAAAAAAAGAGAAAGAAAATAAGAAGAAAAAATCGCGCCTTTTATACATTTTGGTCTTAAATCTTCTGCGCTGAAGTCGTCTTTAATACCGGATCGAAGACACTCTACAACACTGTAATTGAATTTCCCCCATATGTTTTGCCACTTGCGAAATTGTAAATGTAATCCGCTTTTGCCGACAGTAGTATTATAAGCAAACTCAACCTGTAGTACATGGCCACTTTGCTATCCCGTCTAAGGCAAGAGCCATTCAAAAAATGAGGTAATGACAAGACTTAAGCAGACATCTGCATATTAGAATGCAAAGAACTGAAATACTGGATAATACTTGCATACTTGCCAACCATCTCATTATGAACCGTAAAAATTTTAGTACCCGCCTTTTTTTTCACACCAATAATTTTTTAAAGTAATTTTAGTCTTATTTAATCGTAACAACATTTGGAGAGAATAACTCTAAAAATATAGTGGTGCGAGAAAAGGGGCGTTTTTCAGGGGGCGTTAACAATTGTACGGTTATTAATGAGATGGTTGACAAGTATGCAACCATCTCATTAATAACCGTATAATTGTTAACGGCCCTTGAAAAAACACAAATTTTTTCACACCGTTTTATTTTTAGAGTAATTCTCTCCAAATGTTGTTACGATTAAATAATAATAAAATTATTTAAAAAAGTGACCGGTGTGAAAAAGAAGGCGGGTACTAAAAATTGTACGGTTCATTATGAGATGGTTGGCAAGTATGTACTTGGTATTAATATGAAGCTTATTGAAAACAATGAATATTCTTATTTCACCAGTTTTGAATTTTAAAAATTAGACAAAAAAACATGAGAATGTAATACGTTCACTAACATAGAGTGAATCTTTTAGTGATGTCTTTTGAGAAAAATCAGGCTTGTTATTATACGGTAAACTGTAAGAATAGTAACCTAAGAAAAGTTTTATTTAGTAGTTCAACATGAAATACGTTTTAACAATGTCTCTAATCCTTATATGTATTTCTAACAGAACATCAAATTATTTAACCCTTAAATGCCTGATTATTTTTTAAATCAATTTAAAAATGTTTTATTCTTACCTTTATTAAATAAATCACGGGAAAAATACTTTAAAAAATTATACATTATTTTAACTATGGTTTACAGCTAAAAAGCAAGTTATTGTCAGTGGGCAAACATGAGCATTAGAGCTTCAATATTATTCTAATAATAGTTTAAAAGACAAAATTAGGTATGTTGCCGAAAGGCAACGCACGGCATTTAAGGGTTAATACATTTGCTGTATAGGTATTGAACTAATATTAATAATAATAATAATAGTAAAATAAAATAAAATCTTTAATTTTTTCAGCAGCAATTTAACGAGCATTTCTCTTTTATCATTATCACTTTCTAATCTTCACATAAAAAAAAAAAAAAAAAAAAAAAGACTATGTATCTAATAATTCTTTCAACATTTGAAACCTATCAGCTTTAGAATGCAGAATTACATAAGCTATTCTATGAAAAAAAGACTATTGTTAAAGTTCTCCTTTTGACGATAACCTGATACAATGCTAACACTTATCTAATTAACCTCATTCTGCGCTTATTTTATCAGCGGATCTCTTTTCATTTACAAAGATATGTACTTCCACATACTTGGATGATCTTTATCTTTTGCCCCTATTTAAAAGAGTACTAGCTGCGCCATAGTTTTCGACTTCTAATCAATCATTTAAATCTGCTACTTTGTACTTTTTTCAACAACTTTTTTTTCTTCTTTCGGAGATTTCTATGTCTGCTTAGAATTTTTAAGACGCATATAGAAATTTTTAAAAGTGATGTCTTTAAATGATAACCTCCTATTAAAATCTTTTAGATTATATAGATTATTTCAATTTTAAAATTTTCTGTTAAAACGTAAGTTTCTCATTAATTTATTTTCCCATAAAAATAATACACGTTATTGTAGTAAAACGAAGATTTGAAGCTGTTTTATGTATTTGAACTTATTTTATTGTAACAATCTTTTAACTATCAAATAAAAGTGGATATCATTCACAATCGATTATTTTTATTTATACTGCGCTATTATTATTTCTTGAGGAAAATTGTTAACACGTTTGGCTTTCTATAGTTATGTGTATGAATGTATACAATTTATATATATATGCATACTAGCAGGCTTTGTCCGCTTCGCTGGACATTAAACTTAAATGCGTTGTCAAAATCCCATATCTTTATTAATAACCTAAGGTAGAGGTTTTCTCGCACGCAAAGTGAGGAGTCTGGGTCTCCACTGTTTTCGGCACAGCTTACCAACTCCTTACTTCCCCTTCCTCAGCGGGTGAGTTTTGCAAAATCACACTAATGTACATAATGAGTACACTTAATCAATATCCAGTCTGGGTCTCCACTGTCTTCGACACAACTTACCCACTTCTTACTTCCCCTTCCTTAGCGAGTGAGTTCGAAGTTTTGCAAAATCCCATTAATGTACATAATGCGTACACTTAATCAATATCCGCACACCAAAATTCGCCATTCTAAGATAATTCAAAGCGAATTCAAATGGAAAAACATGTTTTTACACATGTTTATTGGGAACAACTTCAGTATAACCCCACAACGATATTTGGCGACTTTTTGTTGGCGATTATGGCTAAATCATTAATCTAAAAATCATAAATCATATATGATAAATGATAAAATCATAATCTAAATCATAAAACATAAAATCATTAATCCAAAATAAACAACATATTAGGCTGCCATATTATATCGCAAACAGTCCAGAACGACATTGTTATCCTTCAAAACGGTGCCAAAGAAAAATTTCCAAATTCAGCTGTTGGGTTATACTGAAGCTGAAGTTATATCGTTTATTGCCCTCCGACTCCGAGAAGGGGGGGGGGGATTTCGAATTTCGTGAAATCCAGTTACAATAAGTGCCGGATGCAAACAAACAATTTACGCACCAAATTTCGTGACCACAGAAGTCTTTAATAGAAAATATTATAAATAAATAAATACAAAACGCTTTAGTATGGGAACCCTTCGGTGACTTTAAATATTTTAAGCCATTTTTGCGATGAACTGAATTGGCTATCTCAATTGTGCAATTAAAGATCTTGGCGAGAAACGTCCAAGTTACGTCGGTTCCGAATTTCAAATTTTGCCAAAGGGATCCAATACTAAAGCTGTTCCATACACAAAATAAATAAATAAATAAAATAAAATAAAATAATAAAATAAAACAAAAAATATTTTGTGATATTTACAAAATAAAAATAAAAAATCTTAATAAAATCCAAATTATAATCATTTACAATTAATGGGAGAACATAAAAAAAACCTTCATAAGGTACATAATAACAGCAAAATGGTTTTTTTACTACAGGAAAGAAAAGTACTGCTTAATTAAATAAAAATATTAAACTAATGCCAAATATTTCTATGAAAATATTTATCTACGTGCAAATTCCTCATAAAAAAAAAAAAAAAAATCACCAACTTTTGTAGGTATTTTTCTCTCTAATTTTTTATTATTATTCACGTGAAATTAAAAATATTTCATTTTATTTCTCGAAAATAAAAATATATATAAATGCATATTTATAAATATAAAACCTTTTACCGAATCCGCGTTGAAAACGAAAAAGGGGTAAAATAAATTAGAAATATCAGACCTATATTTATAAATTTGATACCAAATGAAAGGGGTGATTTTTCTGAATCCAGGGGTGCAAACAATTTTTCGATGCGACAATTAGATTTTTAAAAAATAACTAAAGTATGAAATTTAAGTGGCAACGGAAAAAGGGGAAAATAAGTTAGAAGTATCAGACTTATCGTTACAAATTCAGTGCCAAATGAAAGAGGTGATTTTTCTGAATCCTGGGGTGTAAACAGTTTTTCGATACGACAATTAGATGTTTTAAAATTAACTAAAGTATGAAACTCAGATGGCAAAACTTCATTTAAATCTTTTCATAATTTGTGGTGCGAATCACGCGAATAAAAAAAAGTCTTTATCTTAAAAATTTATTTTTGCATTTTATTTTTCCATTCAAAGCGTTTTAGTGAAAAAATATTTATGGCGCATGCGCAGGCGTTTTTTGCCCACAATTTAAACACTAATCAGAATTTTGAAAATTTCTATAGATATAATTTTAAGTTGGATGAAGACCTAAGATTTTGCCAAGCGCCGTTGAATTCCGTCTAGCCGTTCTCGAGTGATGCCCGGACAAACGTGTTTTAGTCTTTTATCCCCCAGGGGGGAACGGGGGGGGGGAATTTCTGAAAAGTTGATAGATATAATTTTAAGTTGGGTGAAAACCTAAATCCCTGCCAAGCGCCGTTGAATTCCGTCCTGCCGTTCTCAAGTGATGCCCGGACAAAAAAAAGCGACATACGGACACGATGACACACACACACACAGGCAAAATTTTCTGAAGTCATTTTCGGCTTTCATGGGGTGTGAAACGTGAAGATATCGCAAAATTTTTCGATTCCGACAAATTTACAGACAAAAGTCTGATTTTATTAATATAGATATATACTACGGTCAATATTATTAATTGTTAATTATTAATAATAACCCTAGTTTATTAATAATAACTAAATAAGCCGATTAAAGTGAATGATGTTTGAGAATTTATCACATTGACCGGTTATTATTAATAATTACCAAAGATGTTTGTTCAATGTGAGAATTTTAACGCGTTTAACTAGCGGTTTCCATTACTAAGGTATGACTAATTTATCACAATGAACAACCTTCCTTGGTAATTACTAATAATAACCGGTTGATAAATATCCATTATTTAATCACATCCACAAAATTCCTTTGGTAATTATTAATAACAACCGGTAAAGTGATTAATGTCTATTAATTGATCACATTTACCAAAAGAAGTCATTATTGATAATCGCTGGTTATTATTATTAATAAAACCGAATTTATTACTTTAATTGCAATATATATATTACCAGGCAGGAATTTTAAAATAATCTTGTAAAATGAGAAAAGTTTTATTTTGTAGAAAATAACTATATATTTGAAAGGCGTTCTTTCTATGTAACAATAAATATTATTTTATTTATTTATTTGTTTATTTTTTTTTTTTTTTACACACACATAACCTAATTATATTTAAGTAACTTACATATTTACAAATGTTTGAAATTTTCTTTTATTTTAAAACGATATATTTCAAGTTTGAATAATGACACTTTTTTTTTGAAAATATGTCCTAATTAAATGATAATATTATTGTATAAGCACGCATCAACAAAAGAGTATTAACCTATTTCTTAATGCTTTTTTAGTTCTAAAGTTCCTGTTCTTTTTCTCGAAGCCATTGCTACCTAATAAAGAATAGGGTTTATACATTCGTAGAACACGTTTTGCTAAATCTCATCTCCATATGAACACATGAAGGAGAATAAGTAATTCGAATCTATCGCTATACTAATGAAAATAGAAGAAAGTTGCTGCCTTCTTAGTTGACACAGTAGAAGGAATTTCACTCAATTCTACATAACAGCAAATATCCATGAATGAGTTCCCATCCGTGGAGCATCAGAATTGTGATGACACGTCTCCGGACTATCCTTAGGGCGCATCAAAAACCGTTGTCAATTACCCATAGTACAGTACTAGTGCGACGTTAAAAACCCAACCAACAAACCAATCTTGACTGTGTAACATTGATATCACTATTTTACGTCACAGCTAAAAAATATATTTAAAACAACTAATTAACTGCAGTAAAATTCATTGAAAAACTGATTGTTAATGATGAACAATCAGAATTACATAATCAAACCGTTTAAACAACAACATTTATATATATATATATATATATATATATACCTGCTAACTATGCTAGTTTATCCGTAATGATATTAGGCCCCGCCTTTTTTTCACACCAGGATAGTTGTGTAATATTCCCCAATACGTTCTCATGATTAAATAAGTAGACTATTGCTCTACAATTATTCTCGTATGTGAAAAAGGCGGGGCTTAATGTCATTACGGATAAACTAGCATAGTTGGCAGGTCTATATATATATATATAAAGTTCATTGTAGTATTTTTAAATGTTATTTAACATTATGATATTTTTTAGTTTTAAAATCATGAGGTATTCAAAGATACATTTCATTATGAGGATAATGCGATCACTGTTGACTTTAAGTCCGATGGTCTAAATTCTATACCTAAACCTACCTGAGATGTCCTCTATGCGGGTTGTCTTTCTAAGTGATCCTAGTTCATATTCGTGTGGGTTTCGGTGAAAAAAAAGGAAATATACGAATAGCTAGGATGAAGAAAGCAATCATGAATCGAAACCGTTGCCTAAATTCTACTAACTTTAAGAGGAGAAACTCTCGGACATTGCTGCAATCAGAAAAATAAAATTTTATGTAAAATAATTACAAATATCTTACACATACTTATTTGTAAACCGTTATCAATCTTTTCAACAAATAATATTTTAAAAGGCATAACATGATATATTTCTTCTAATATTTTAGTTTTCAATTCTCTTTACAGAAAATATGAGCCAATGTATGTGAAATATTCACTTAATGTTTTTACCACACGAAAACCGATTTTACCGTTACTTCTGAAAAAGTACATGAATGTTTTTTTAACTAAAACCTAAAAATTGTTTTGCAAAATGGGTATTTATTTGTGTAACATATCACTCACTTAAATAAATATTTACTACATTTATAAAGCTATATATATATATTGTAACAGTTCAGTAATTTGTTTCAATTGTTTGAATGGCAGTGTCAGCTAAAATTACACACAGTCACGTAGACGTCGTAGACGCCTTCAAAAAATGAATACAACGTAGCAATTTGTGTTATACCATGTTAGTCTTAAATACATGCTGATTACACTGTGTAAGTTAAAAGAGGCTTAGTAATTTTTTATTTTTGTTAACAGAGACTAAATCGATTTTTTCTACATCTTATGATCACAAAATCCATCATAGAAAATATATAGTATATTTATTTTATCCACAGTAAAACTACATATGTGACATTAAGATGTATTTACAACACGTTACATAATTGTTAATACTTACAATAAGTTTTTATTTTATATTTGTAAGATTATATGCAATACATATCGTTTTTAATGTATATTATTTAGAAAGAAAATTACATATTAAAAATATTTATATAGAATATTGCGATTTTTCTCTTTCAAACAAACAGTTTTAATAATAGCAATACATAATGAATGCTTTAAACCTGATTGGAAATTGTTTTCACGTGTATGGGTTTAATGCTTTATTACAGTTGCATAAAAACTATAGCGTTAATTTACTAAAACTTCTCTCTTTTTTAAACTGAACTAATCTTAAATTTTTGATTCTCGGAGAGCCGAGTTTGTGTATGCGCGGCCTGAGATCGCCCCAGACTGGGAAAGGAAAAATGCTTAGTGCATACATAAAAATTTTGATCTCTTCGGTTGCATCGTTTCTCCTACTGTTATTTCTCCAAGCTGAGTGAGAATAGATGAGCAGAGAGCCTCTTTGCCCGTCGCCCACTATCCCGAAGAAGAGATATGCGAAAGTTTGCCTATGCAATATTGTCAGGAGCCAGAGCCCTTTTAAAGATACTGCCTATGTTTATTTTGTTGAATAATGATCAAAAAACAGTTCTTATTTTCCAGATTTTTACTGAAACGCCAATGATTTACGCTTGTAATGATTTGTAAGCAACGATTTTATCGAAAAAGTTATTCCAAAATGGCTATTTAAAATGACAACAATGAACAAGTTATACACATCGTCATTCCGTCTATTACAAAAATAAAATGGCCGAAAAAGACATTTCTGATGTAAAAAGTTAAATAAATAAAGAGGTAAATAAGGAAGCTTAATCTTTCAGAATAAAAAGATTTTCACAGGATATTATTTGACAAAGAGTTTTTTTTTTTTTTTTTTTCTTTAATGACTCTTTGCATTTATGTTATTAGATATTTTAATCTTTTTCAAATCTCAAATACAATACATTATAATGATTTTTAATTATAGATGATTATGAGACATGACGATATACGACACACTTTTAATCTATATAATTTTAGGCATACTTGTAAAAGCCATCCAAATAGTTAGGAAAAAAAAAAAAAAAAACCCAAAATGCGTAAAAAAGAAAAAGAGAAAAAAAAATGACAACCCTATTTTGTGGCGAGTAAAACTTTTGTTTCGGCGAGTGTAATCTGAGTTGAAATTTCGGGCCCTGGTTTAAAATATATTTCAATATTAAAATGTTGAAATTAAACATGATTTATAGTTTTACAATTTAAGAATTATAAAAAAGAAAAATATATAAGAATTTATGAATTCGGGACTGGAGCATGCCATTCTAACTTCGAGGTGTGTTAGGGCTTTCATTAACCAGGAGTCAACTGCCTGTGTTCTGAAATGTAGGGACATTTTCATTCAATATGTACCACTAAATTTTAATTGCACTGGTTGCCTAATTACTTCGATGACTTCGAGAGATATGGATGAGTGCTGAGTAACCGTGGTCCAGTGGTGACCCCACACCTCAGCGGCTAGATGTTAGTAGAAGATTTGAAATAAGGTTCGTGATGGCTTAAAAAAATAATAAATAGATAAATAAAAGAATTAAGGGGACCGGCCGAAATGGTACATACTAGGAATATAAATTCTGAGTTCAAACAGAAAAATAATAGTTTAACTAAAATAAAAGTGTAGACTCACATACAGTAAACAATTAATTCAATAATTTAAAATATATATAGCAGTAAGAATAACTAACAAAATAAGAAATAGAAAGTTTAAGTACAGGATTACAGTATTCAACATAAAGATAAAAGGGAGTTTAAGTATAGCATTACGAACAAGTGCACAAATATTTTTGGTGGATTTTATGATTTTCTTTTTTTTTTTAATTTAATTACAAACGAAAAGTCAAAAAAGGATAAAAATAATTAGAGGAGAGAAGATGAAAAAACACCGACGTTTGGACATCGTCTATTGCGTGGATCCGTGTGGTGATACACATCAAGAGTGTTTAAAACATGGTTTTAAATTGATTACAATTGGTTGAAATTATTATTAAGGTGTGTAAAATTTTCAAGTCTCAGGAAGTTGATTTGTCTGTACATTTGATAATTATGAATGTAATAAAGTAAATTGTAAATTTGGCGGATGGTTGAATTTCCACTTCTAATGAGCATATTAATATTAGTTTTGGATGCAAATGACAACACAGGAGAACAATAAGTTAAAAGAGAACGACGATGGGACGAATAAAGGAACATTTTATTAATAAGACCCAAATCACTGTTCCGAGCAGTTAAGGAGTATAATTGATTTCTAACACTTCTGAACTTATTATGCGATTTTAGTATGTGTTGTTGGAATGTACGTCTCTGATCTAGAATATTACCTAAATATCTATAGTGGTTGGACCATGTAATTAAGTGGTTGTTGAATTTAATTTGTCCTTGTTATAATGGCTCATAGCCGAAAAAAGAATGGCCCCCGTTTTAGTATAATTAATGGCTATTCTCTGTTTTTGGAACCATGAGGTTAAAATTTTAACGTGTTTGGAGATAGCAACAATGGCATATTTGCTGTTTCTGTGTGCCGAAAAATGCAGGTATCATCTGCATAGATTGCCGCATTAATATGGGGGTAAGGGGGCATATCATTAATAAAAATATTAAACAGTTTTGGAGATATTTTGGAACCTTGAGGGAGACCATAAAGAAATCGTCTATATATGATACTAAATATTACTCCTCAAAATTATTGCTGGTTATTGAATAAAAAAAATCCCTAAATTAATCACCACTGGCAACTGCCAATCATTTACGTAGAAAAAGGTAGGTATCTCTTTCATAAAAACAGAGTTTTCAATTGCCATTCGCATTTAAGGAATGTTCAAGATAATGACCCCCCTAATAATAATATTATGTAACATTAAACTTATATACGTGTTTTAAAGTGTTTTATTTATTAATTTAAAATTTATTATAATATTAAAATAATTCGTATTAAGTACGAAAGAAATCGCATTTCTACTGTATTTGATGACAACTGATAGTGAAAGAAATCACATATCTTTAAGGTGTTTTTATATGTTAACCAGAATTGAGATATTTTTTTAATAGAATGAGATTATTTAAACATTCTTTGAAGTCAACGACACACATACCATTTATTTTACACATTGGAATACAACAATTGGAATACAATATTTTTTCATTTGGAAGAACATTTCCACAATTAATTTAAAAACTTCATAATACATGCTAAAAAAATGATATTTTAAAAAATACCTGTGTAAAGTTTGCACTATGGAATTACATAATATAAAGAAATATCTTTGTTAAAAAATAAATAAAATGCACTATTTTTCCGATTAATATTATTTTTTTTAATGGTACTTTGGTTATTCTAATACATCACCTAAATATGTTTATTTATTTATTTTTTTTAATTAAAGTTTCATATTGTTTTTCAATCCTTTATCAAGAAAAGTAATGCAAATTAAACAGTACAGTTTACCAAACACTTGCTTTTTTCTTTAAGATTCTTCAAGAAAACATCAAAGTTTAAATGATTTTTTATTTTTTAGTTAATCTCACATTTTTCAATTTCTCTTACATCTGCTATATTTGTCCAAATATTCTGATCGTAATTTCTAAATAATTCACGTACAGGAAATTAGCTTAGCAAATAGAGAACTCTTATCTGCTTTCTTCACTTCATCATTCGAGATACTGTCGTAATCACTGTCTTAGAGAATTCTTTTTACTCGATCAAACACTCTGAATACTTTTTGAAGTCAAAGAGAAGCAACATGTTTTGAAAAGAGTTTGTATACTTTAACGCATCACATATTTTCTGAAATATTATTTAAACCTAAAATCTTCTATTTTTAAATTAAATTTTATGTAAGTTTTCATTTCAGTTGTTGATGTAAAAAATATTATAATACTCATTTTCAATTATAATTAAATATTAATTAAAATAGCATTTTTTTTTTCGAAAATATCCCTTTAAGTTAATGTTTCTTTAAACTAGGAAAATCTTAAAGAAGTATTTTGCATCTTTGATTACATTGTGCAATATACTTTTTTATGATACTATTGAACGTATCGATACATTCATCCGTTTATTGATATGAAAGTGTTACATTGCACAGCTACGTGCATACTATCTTAATTAAAGAATTATAAAAACAAACTTTTTGTTCAAAAACCTATTTTTAAGCATTAAAATTACATTAATCTTAACAAAACTATTATACTATAAAGTATAAATAGTCTATATGCTTTTCTTAAATAGAAACAGTAAATGATCTCAATCTCTTACAGATTAATAAATTGGTCGACGATTTCACTTAGCTACAATTGAATTCGTAATATCTTAATACCCATTCTTTAAAAACAATGTAGCAGTTATCAAACTTGACTATGTTACTTAATATTACACTATAGATGTATTCACTTAAAGAACTATCACGAAAAAAAAAAAAAAAAACCTCAAACTACAGCCGTCATACTGGACTGTCCTCAAATCTGAACTAAAGGTGAACTAAATCGGTACTAAAACTGAACCCAATATGAGTACTGAGCAAAATTTTAACATTCCTTTTATACGCTAAATACTTTGCATTTTTATTCAACTCCGTTTTCAACAAACCTAGCCAAGTTTAATTTTTTATTAAACTTCGAAAATTCAAGAAGCTTTCTTTTTAAACACGCAATTACTAGAGTAAAAATTGTTGACCCGACAATTTCGGAAATCTCGCTTCACAAACTTCTTACGAAAACTCGTTGTAACCTCACAAACTTACTTTGTATAACTTCTGACATTTTATGTAATTGAAGAAATCAATTGCTAAAGGTTGCATCACATCATAATCTATAACACGAGGTTTCAGTATTTTGACTGAATAGCACAATGCCGTCAAGATACATTTCCAAATAGCATGCAGGTCCTTACAAGCATCTAAACTGTGTAAACTGTGTTTGCCACATACAGAGCTCGAAGTCTTATCCCTTTTCTCATGACCTTTTCAGGAATGAGAAATTTCCACTTTCTTTGCTACCACTATTTTTATACATTAATCGCGATACTATTTAATCACGACACACTACTATAAATATACGCTAAAAATTTCTGTATTAAAATTGTAGTAGGAAAAAAGAAGGAAATTTCTTATACTTGTAATCGTCTACGCATTCAAAATAAATAAATAAATAAATAAAATAAAATAAATAAATAAATAGATAAATAAAAATAAAAAGCTGGAGACTTCCAGCTGTGCTCATTGTCCTCCCAAAATATCCCAATTCGGGAAGACAAAATCTGATCTGATAAATGCTTGGCAGTGTGACTCAAAAGATAAAATTAGGAATATTTATTCTTCTTTACCTAGATTTTCACTGGGTTTCTGCCAAGGGAATAGCATACAAATAATAGATGAATGAACATTCATACCTGAACATCCATCGAATGTTCATTCAAAGGATGAATGATCATTCATCCTATAGTGGTATGAATGAACATTCATATCACAATAGCTAATCATTGTTCTGTTGTGTCACGTTATCATAGTTGCCAAGTTTTTTAATTTATTCCGGAAGAATGCTGTTAGCCCCGCCCTTTTTTCACACCGTAATCTTTGTAGAAATATTTTCTTCAATATATAATTACGATTAAGTATGAAGAAAATTACTCTAAAAAGATTACGGTGTGAAAAATGGGAGGGACTAACAGCATTCCGGAATAAAAAAATCTTGGCAGCTATGCATTATAGTATAGCTGTGTCCATATCTTAGATTATTTTTTTTACCATATTAATATTATTAAATTAATATTGTTTTGTATAACTATGTATATATATTACATGATTTTCTTTCTTTATTATTATTATTATTATTATTATTATTTTGTCCCACTTCTTTATATTAAAATTTAATTCCTCTCTCTTAAAATTAACTCGAAGATTACAAAAAAGAAAATATGACAATTATTATTTATGGATTTTTATATTCAAAGATAAATGTATATGTATATATATATATATACACTACCGCTCAAAAGTATTTGCCCACCTTGTTTTTTTTTAATATTTTTACCATATTATTTTTTAGACATATAATTTTTATTAATTAATAAAATACACATCTAATCATTACTAAATATTATAAATTAATTAAGATATAATTATTTTTCAAGAAGTAAATTGATTTTATTAAAAACACCAATGAAAATGAAAATTTCATAGACGTTGTTTTTGGCTTATATTTTTAATTTGGAGATCTTAATTAACTATTTTATTATTTAATAATGATAATAATATACTATGTGTCTGACAGATATATTTTGTTTTATAGGTTATCGCCATATTTGTGCTTTAATCCATTAATAATTGAGTAAATTGACAGTGTTCAATTAATACAAGTAGAAATTGAAATTATGCCAAAAAGAAAGGAACTTTCTACTCAGAAACGAGCTATGATTATTGGTCTACATCAGAGTGGTAAATCTAATCGCTAAATTGCGAAAGATTTACGAATTCCACGCCGAACTGTAGATTATAATGTAAAAAAATTTCAAGTATCAAATAGTTTTGCTAATAAAAAACGCAGTGGAAGGCCCCGCAATACAACTTCTACTGATGATAGATATTTAGTTACAACATCTAAACGTAACCGTAGACTCACGGCACCTGAAATCACTGCCCACGTAAATTTAAATAGAGATGTACCCATTAGCGTTTCTACAGTTAAACGAAGACTTCAAGCTGCTGGTCTTCATGGTCGTATTGCTGTAAGGAAACCTTTGTTACGAGCTGTAAATAAGAAAAAGAGACTCCAATGGGCCAAAATACATAAAAACTGGACAACCAAAGAATGGGAAAAAGTATTATGGAGTGATGAATCTAAATTCGAGATTTTCGGATCTAAGAGAAGAATATTTGTTCGCAGATCAGCTGGAGAAAAAATATTAGATCAATGCGTAGTACCTTCAGTAAAGTTCGGCGGTGGTTCCGTAATGGTATGGGGATGTTTTGGAGGTGGTTCTGTTGGAGATCTGGTTAAAATAGATGGAATATTGAAGAAAGAGGGGTACAAGAGAATTCTTCAAAAGAATGCTATTCCATCAGGGAAAAAATTAATTGGAAAGGAATTCATTTTTATGCATGACAATGACCCAAAACATTCTTCAAAGCTATGCAAAGCGTATTTGGAAACACAAGAACGAAAGAATGTCTTAAAAGTAATGCAGTGGCCTCCACAGTCTCCCGATCTAAATCCGATCGAATTGATGTGGGATGAATTAGACAGAAAAGTCAGAAAATCATGCCCGACATCAATTACCCATTTGTGGAGCCTTTTGCAAACAGAATGGAAGAAAATCGGCAAGGAATGCTTGGAAAAACTAATCAAGAGAATGCCAAGAATATGTGCTGCATTAATAAGAAATAAAGGAAACCATATTGATGAATCAAAAATATGATTTAAATATTTATTTTGTTTATCTTTCAGTTTACTTACATCTGTATTTTTGAATAAAATATAAATTATTATGAATTGTCACAATAAATTATTATTAAATCGTCTTACAGCATTATTTGGATGGTGGGCAAATACTTTTGAGCGGTAGTGTATATATATATATATATATATATATATTCTTCCTACAATTTAAACAAATGGGACTAACACCATCAGTAAAACAATAAAGTAATAAAAAATATAAGACCAGGGAATTCTGTCACCAGACTATATATCTGCATAAAGTATAAAAATCAGAGGCATTAATTAATTTCGTTTTAGTACTTATGCTAAAATGAAATCCCGTTGAGATTATTGTATTGTTCAAGGAATACAAGAGAACATTATCTTCTCAAAGAAAGTTTCATATATCTTGATTATTCCACTAGGAATATTTGATAATAAAACTTTTAAGAAAGATTGTAAATTAGAAAAAGAAAAAATTATATCAAATTGGCAAACATTTTATAAGGTTTCTCATGGGGCAACTCCTTTTATGCATAATAATATATATGTTTATAACATATGAAGTAAAAGAACAAAAGATGAAAACATGTAAAATTTTTATCACTTGCTTTAGGGAGGATTTTTTATTGCTTTTATTCAACAGGAAGTTATACTTTCCAAGAAGATATTCTAAAAATTATGCCTTGCATCAATTAAGCTAATTTTAATATTAAGGTATCTTAGCTTTAATTAAGTTATGTTTGTTTAAAGTAATATAATTTGATCACACGTATATATGTATATATATATACACACTTGTGCGTGTGCATTATGTTCTGAATATATATAGTTAAATATTTGCCAACAATTTAATTTATTCCGGAGCATTTTTAGCGCCGCGTTTAGTTCACCCCACTTTATTTATAGAAATAATTTCTCCAATATATGATTACAATAAAATAAGAAAAAATTATTCTTATTAAAGAGTGGTAAGAAATAAAGGCGTGGCTAAAAAATGCTCGGAATAAATTAAAATGTTGGCAACTTTGTATTTAATTCTATCTATTGCATTTTGAAACAGACAAAAAACACATTTGAATCATCTATTTTTAGTTGCTTAACAGTATTTTCTAAAGATAATGCGATGTTTGTTATATTTTCCCTAAGAGTGGTAAAAGATTCTTCAGAATAATATAGGAGTTATTCATATGCACGTGAAGATCATGAAAAAATGCTAATCCAAGACAATGCAAGGTTCCCACGGACCAATTTTTTTCAAGGACTCTTCCACCAGTATTATCTAAAAATAAATTTCTTATTAAATGTACACTGTGCATTTGAGAATAAATTTATCTTTAGATCATTCTGGTGGAAGAGTCCTTGAAAAAACACGTGGCCGTGGGAGCCCTGCAATGAAAGCACTCCATACAATTCTTTTGAAAAAAAAAAAAGGTATCATGCAGCATCTTATGCCATGTAATAAAACTAAAATGAGGTATTATGTCTATTACGAATAAATAGTTTGACATTTATTCCATAAATTTGGTTTTATACGATTTGTAAACTAACAGTACATCGAAGAACACCGTATATAAAGGGTAAATAACATTTTCATGTTATCAGTTTAAAATATTGAGAATGAAAATTTCAAAATAATACAAAAAATGGTTTACCTTTTGTAATTTAAACAGGAAAATATGTTGTTTCCATAAAGTATGAAAACACTTGAGTATCCCTTACATCAGTTGTCATATAAAATCATATAAAATATTATTTACTAATATAGAAGATATATATTGTTAAACCTCAAGGAAAAACTTTTTAGTAGTATTCCTCTCAATTTATTGCACTATTGCCAGATTTTATGAGCTTTTTATTCAAAATCCACCAATAATTTTAAGAAGTGTTATTTGATATTTATAATAGACGATTAACCTTCGCAATCATTAATAGACCGTTAGGTTTAAAGTTTAGCGGTGGATTTTTAATAAAAGTGTCACAAAATAGGATCACACTGATTTGTTACAATATTATAACATTCTAGCATACCAATAATTCGTCCCGAAAAAAGTTCTTGATGTGTAAAAGGGAAATACAAAATTAAGACTGTAATTGTAATTATAAATTCCAGAAAATGCAAAAATTTTTATTCTATAAATAATATAAAAAAAAAACTTATTTTTTTTATAATATAGTTTGAGTATTTTAACCTAGTTAAAATTTCATTTTAAAGGCCTCATTTCCTATAAATCAAAGGAAAGTTATCCGTCTGCATTCGAACTTATATTAGAATTTTTTATCTGCCTCAATTATCATAGAAGCAATTTTTTTGTTTCATAAGCAAAGGCTACACAATTTTTTCATTCAATCAGAGAGAGAAATTTTCTCTTAGAAACAAATTGTTCAGTTCTATTTTTCGGCAGTTTATATAATTAAGAAAAAGGAATCCAATTACAGATTCAGTATGTTTTATCCGGGCATTATTTGCTTGAATAAAACAACTGAAGGCGATAGAGGAAACTTTTTTATGGCTAGCATTCAATACATGTGTATTTGATTATTCAACAATAATTACACTTTTATATTTAATTAATGAATATTAAGACTTTCAAGCATATAAAATTTTATAAATTTAAATAAATAAAATCTAAATAGATTTTTTAATATACATTATTAATTTTTTCTAATGGCTGAAAAAAAAAAAAAAGTTATCATGATCATGTATGTATATGTAAATTGGGCATAGCACCTTTAGTATTTAAACATTATAATTATGTAGTGAACATCACGCTATACATTATTTTTGAGTATTATCATTACACAATCTTTTTATTCGACATTTTATTTTTATCAGTCAAAATACAGGTTTTGAGGCATTTTAAGCATTTATTATTATTGATGTCATTATTATTATTTTGCTTGAATTTCTTCTTTTAACTACAATTAATATGAATTAATCGAATGACATATAAAATATAGAAATGGTAGTATAAAATTTTAGGAAATTACAATATCACATGAATTATTTTTAAGTGTGATAAATAATTTTATGAATATATTTCTTCCTGATAATCATTTAATTCACACATTTAAATAAACGCTTGATCTAGTAATTAATAAAAGAATTTTTAAACTTTTCTTTTGTAACGAAAGCTTCTTTATTTTACATATCTGTTTTCTTTGTGATACTACTTCAGCAAAGGCGCATTTCAAAAGGTATTCCGAAAAATGTGGTCATAACTTACAAGAAAAATTCATCATGTACTGCATCCATACACTTTTGATCATGTGCAGAGCTGCCAACCTAATCCGGCAATTTGATAGTACCGCCTCTTTTCCTACACCAGTTAATTTTTAGAGCAATTCTCTTCAAATGTATCTACGATGTATTAAGAAGAAAAATACTCTAAAAATTAAGTGGTGTAGGAAAAGGGGTGGTACTCACATTTTGCCGGATTAGGTTGGCAGCTCTGAATATTATAATTTTACTGCGCAGGTACCGGAGACAACATGGATGATAATGCAACTATACATCGTGCCAGAATCCTTCGAGGTTGGTACAATAAACATTACTCTGATTTCCAAGAGCTTTTCTGGTCGCTTAAAGGTTTCGGATTTTAATCCAATGAAAAATATTTGGGATATGTTGGAAAGGTGCATTAAAAAAAAGCTTCTTTACTATTCGATTTTCAAGATCTTAAAATCTGTATAGCCATGGTAATCGTTGGACGTAAGTGCAACATAGAAGCATGTAGAAAATCGACACTGTCATGTGTATGGGCTACTATCCATGGAAAAGGATGCAATTAAAATATTATTCAAAGGTTTCTAATTCATTGGCCAGTGTATGTGCGTATATATACATCAACTGCATAAAAGCACGTTTAATATAAAACATGGTTGGAAAATCATTCATCGTTCGTTTACAGGAATACCCAAAGAACTAGAATATAGTGAGACAATACTTGGAAATTGGTGGATTCAGGTTTAGATGTATGTTACGAATATAGGATTATATTTATGTGTACAATATGGTGTGTACATAATATTTAGGAATTATACAGAGCTGCCAACAACTTGGCGAAAATATTGTTTTTTTTCTGAATATAATTAGTGGAAGTACTTTACCATAATGTTTTACCATGCTCCAAGAAAACCACCCAGAAATTAAAATTGATTCATTATATCCATACAGTAAATAAACTAGTTTTTAAGGGAAATATTCAGCGTTTGTGTTTTTGTATATATAGACGTTTTGAGGTTCCCTGAATGCTGAAGTCAAATTTTTAACGTTGTATCTTTGTCTATGTCTCTTTGCACCTTAACTTTAAAACAAATGATTTCAGACAATTAAAATATTGTATTTTGAAGTTGATATAAGGTTATTGCTTGAAAAGTTTTATCAAGATTGATAAGTTTCAAGGACTCGTGCAGGTGAAAGTTGTGTGAATAACTCGAAATGAACTTTTGAATTTTAAAATAGCTTCGAATTTTATATAAATGTAGGTACAATATTAAGAGAGGGGAATGTTATTGTTTAATAAAATTTTCCAGATTGAGAAATTCTGATCATCCTGCTTGCTATCCCTTTCAAGCTCTCAGTGTATAAATGACTGGGCTAATAAATTTAGCTTGAAATAAAATTTAAAATAATATTTTATTTTATTTTATAATTTAATCAGTAATATGAGAATAATCATAATTACCTAAAATAAATAATAACGTTTACACTTCTTTGTCAAAAATATAATTCAAATTTTCTGTATCGTAAATATGAACATTGAACATGAAAAACAATTGATTGGAGATATTTATAAATAAACAAATTAGTTAAAGTTTTTTTTATTAAAATAAAAATATATAAACATTTAATTTTGTATTAAACTTTTAATTATGCATCAAAATATATTAACTGGATAGAGAAGCATATTTGTACGAGTGAGTTTTCTGTATCACTGATGCAGTTTATAAAAAACATATCCTGCTAATATTGATTTTTTTTTCTTCTGAAAGAGTTGTCAATTATTATATAACTAATCTTTATTTTTCTTAACTGTAAACTGTAATAAAATAAATGTTTATTTTTAGGTAATTTTTTGTGTAATTTTTAGCTACGTATCTCTCACTTTAAACGAATTTATTATTTATACTTACATTTAGCGCAGAATGAGTGATAATTTTTAGTAACATTACAAATCGCACAGAATTTTTTTTTTTTTCTTTCAAGTTCTTTAATCTATAAACACTAATTATAAAGTATGAATTTTTATTCTATATTTTACAAAATAAGTGATCGAAAAATTCTTTTCTAAATATTTTTAACAATTTTTAATCGTCTTTCTAACTAATTTTCGGAAGTAATTCAGTACATAAGCGTAAAATTAACCTGCGACAAACAGAAAGTTTTCCGAGTTGATTATTTTCTTTTATTATCTGTATTTACATTGTTTAATTCGTTGATGCAAGGTGCAGTATTTAAATTATCAAAAAGGGTTGATTGCCTTAAACTTCTAATTAAGAACTTCTCAATACTGCCATGAACAAGCTCTTTGTATTGTCTGCTTCAAATAAAAGAATTTCAAACTAATCTCATTGAATCTAATGCCGTCACTGATTTGCGTATTTAATTAAAATCCGAAATTGAAACAAATAATAAGTCTTTTGTTTCCAGGAGAAGTATTTTTTTAACATTTAGAATGCAAACATAAGGAAATCATTGACTTCAAATAAAACTAAACTTGGAATGAAATGAAAATAGTCATAGTTTACAATTCGAATTTTCAGCTAAATATTTACTGAGAAAATGTAAACGCATTAAAATATAAAAATATTAAGAGTGCTGATAGATATTTAAAACATATATTTAGTTTTTATAGATAATAAAATAATAATTGAAATTTTTAAACATAATCAATTTCATTTACTCATTTCGAAAATGTAAATATTTGAATATTATTTATTTATTTAAGGAAAAAAAAAATTATTATGGTAAAATTGTGAATAAACTTCATCACTGAATGTTAAACTGGTTGCAAAGTAAACACGACGTTAGTGCTCCCGGCGTGTCTAAAATTGTAATCCCCACATATCGTAACTAACATCTGTATAGAACTCAGTTCCAAACCTTCAGGTGGTTTTCTCCGAAACTCGCGTAAATGTGGGCTCGGACCCCTCAGAAAGCCCTCAAGGAGGGTATTATACCTCAGTCGACTTTATAACCCCATAACCCAACAACCAACCATCAAAATCTTTAGCAAGGACAAAGAAGAATGGACATCAAAATCATTGAAATCTACTAAAATTTAGTACTAGCAATAAACCTTGTTAAGGTAATTTAAATGTTGGCAGCTGTGAAATAAATGTCTGTATATTTTTTATCTAATGTGAGTCTTTTAGCCTCTTTTTTACGCGTAAGTCGTCTTAGCCTCTAACGGCAATTCTCGCCGCTAGGCTTTTACGGTGAGAAAGTCTGCCAGCTTCCCACTACAGCCGCTAGGCATAGCTCCCAAATTTAGTCCCTTTTGTCTACCGGAAATTTGTAACAGCAAATTTTACTTTATTTAAATACTAAAAACTGTTACGGAAACCAATACGAAATTCGAATTAAAATTCTTCGATAGCCTAAAAGGGCTATTGTGATCAACGGTGCCGCTAGATACCGTTCTCATTAATCAGACAAGTATGCCAACATGTTTAATTTATACAACAGCATTGTTATTGACCACATTTTTTTTCCACTACTTTATTTAAAGCGTACTACACTTTTTCTTACGAGTATTTAATCATAATTACATATTCAAGAAAATTATTCTTAAAAAAAAAAAAAAAAAAACGTAATGTGAAAAAATGCGGTTATTAACGATGCTCCCGATCAATGTTAACATGTTTGCAAAGATTATATCTCTAAATGCATTGTCGTCACTGCGCTTAATAGTATTCGCACTGTAATTACACTTATGATAAATATTTTACGTAAACTATATTAGCAAAGCTGCCAACCTAATCCGGCAAATTGTTTGTACCGCCCCTTTTCCTACACCACTCAATTTTTAGAGTATTTGTTTTCTTAATTCATCGAAAATATATTTGAAGAGAATTACTCTAAAAATTTAGAGGTGTACAAAAAAGGGCGGTACTAACAATTTGCGGGATTAGGTTGGCAGCTCTGAATATTGCAGGATGAACTTAATCTGCTATTATATACAGGTACTGCATGGCTTTTTCTTTACCCTCAAGTAATTCCAAGGGACCATTTTATAAAAGCAAAACTTCTGTACACCATTATAATAGGCTTAGAATACTTGCGTTACTCTCAAGCATTAGTAGAAACTCTCTATAGTTTCTAATTCATTGGCCAATATGTGTATAATCATTTCGTTTGGTTTAGTGCAGCCTATAGATATTAAAATCTACTTAATTTCAATTTCGCCCATAGACGTACTGCAGGGATGGAACACGGGCGCAGAATTCATACCGGAATCTGTTTAAGAAATTTCCCTACTTATAATATCGTTGATTTAACAGGTAAAAGATTTTCTTACATTGGTAGTGGTATGAATTCTGCGCCCGTGTTCCATCCCTGCGTACTGTAGAGTTGTCAATATTTTAATTTATTCCGGAGCAGTTTTAGCCTCACCTTTATTCCATGCCACTTTTATTTTAAGAGTACATTTATCTTATTTTATCGTAGTTACATATTGGAGAAGAGAAAAATATTCTAAAAATAAAGTGGTGAAAAAAAAAAAGAAAAGAAAAAAGGCGGGGCTAAAAATACTCCGGTATAAATTAAAATTTTGCAACTATGGTGATTTATTTAAATTCCCTTGGATGGCCCTTTTTGAACTTCCTGCCGTTATTTGTTCTTAAGATATGCTGATAAGAGACACACACAGGTAGACACACAGACAGACATGCACACAGACTAACATCTAAAAACATATTTTTCAGATTCAAGGAATTTAAAATACGTTAATATAACAAAAACTTAATTTCAAAAATTTGACTCCAAAACAATACATTTTCTATCCTATGGATGGGTAAGAGAAAGTAAAAAGGTTTAATGAATACAGCTTGAAATGGCAACAACGAGGCAAGAGACAGTAAAGTGAATAATAATAATAATAATAATAATAATAATAATAAACGAATAAACAAAATATAATTACACCACACAAAACAAGTTTCTTGGCGACTGCAGGAGCTAGAAGGTTACATGTAATAGGTGAGGATGAAAATTAAATTGAACAATGTTGCCAGATTCAGCTGTTGTTTTATTCAATAGTAACCAATACTTTCGATAAATGATATTTGATATACATAATAGTCGATTAATTTTCGAAGTGATTAACACGTTCAGCACCACGCAAATTCCTAAAATCCATTAAAATTCTATAATGATTCCTCCTGCAATAAATAAAAATTAAGCGAATTTTTAATAATTTTTCAATCATTAAATGTAATATTTTTAGTTTTATATCCTATTTTATATTCGCCACCGATAGTTTTTGCTGGTTTATATCATATTTTACACTGTCAGTCACCGATGCCTGACAGAGCGAGCAACGTGTTAATTTTTTATTGGTACTGCTTTTACTATCGGGATAAAACTTTCACTGAAATGTTTGAAGTATAACATGTTCTGCACACTCCTAAAGTTTCAAGATGATTCCTTCAGTACTTAGAGATATATGACAAAATGTCGAAGAAAAAACATTTTACAATTGAGGAAGAGTAACTAGCTATGCATTGACTTAGGATAATAAAAATAACTTAGTAAAATAAACAGAAATTACAAAGTAAATACTAAGGTAACAAACTTAAATGAAATGCTTATCATAAATACTAAAGTTTAATCGCAGACGCTTTTACAGAACAGGCTTAGAAGTGTTCCTAAAATTTTTTCTCTCTTTTTTATATTAGGGCAGAGTTGCCAACCAAATCCGGCAAATTGGTAGTACCGCCCCTTTTTCTACACCACTTAATTTTCAAAGTAATTTTCTTCATATATATTTGAGATGAATTAAGAAGAAGAAAACGCTAAGAAATGACTGGTGTAGAAAAAGGGGCGGTACTAACAATTTGCCGGATTAGGTTGGCAGCTCTGTTATCGTGACTATCGTAAAAGGTGAAAATTTTCTTAAATATTTTAATGCCAAAATACTGTTTAAAAAAAATGTAAAAAGAGATTGCTTTAAGATGGTAGTGGTAATATAATAAAATGAGAATTAAATTTTAGGAATGAAGTGAGGCCTGGTTTTAGATTTTGAAAAATACAAATGAGAATTTTTTTTTCTTTCTAATTTTAAAGTAAAGAAATCGTGATGATAAATCGTAAGGAACCATAATATTTCTAAAAAATAGTTGTGGTCCATCAGCTAAAGAAAATTTTCCTTTATTTATTTATTGGTATTCTGTTGAAGAAACAAGTTTTTAGATAACAGATTTAATTTCAGTAAGCAGTTATCGTTAACTTAAAAAAAAAAAAAAAAAACTGAGAGCTAGTTACTTATGGAATTTTTAAAATTTCTCTTCTAAAAAAAATATCTGAAGAAAAATAAAAGTAAATAGAAAAAAAAATATATATACAGTACCCGCTGCCTATTAAAAGCACATTCGTTCAGATCCAAAATGATTTTATTAAGCGGTTGAATTTTATATCCGGCGAACTTTTTGCACTCAAGAAAAAGGTATTACTTCTTTAAATGGGTAATGACTAATGGAGTAAATAAACAATATAAATTAATTTTTGACATATATTTAATTAATTGTTACTTCAAAATAAGTAAATTAAACGTATCTCAGGTTCTAATGCACTTTTCTTTGAGGAAAATCATCATTACTTTGCTAAAAGTTCACGCTTTTCTTTTAAATTTAAATTCTCTTTCTATTTAAACCTCTTACTTGTGAGTTATTTTAAAATAAGAGCTTAAAATTGTCTTTTATTAATTAAAATATATATATATATATATATATCCCTTGCGAACCAAATAAAATTTTTAACTTATTACCGCGGTTTGAAGCATACGTTCCTTGAAATTGTTACTAAGACAATCGAGGGGACGTATTTAACTTGTAACTAAGCTGCAAATGTAAAATTTTTGACAAAGAGAGATAACAAAGAGATTGCTGTGTTTTCTTTTCTTTTTTATTTCGAAAAGAAAACATCACAGAGTAATGAAAAATTTGTTGAGCGTTCATAAATGAAAATTTTGCTGTTGAACAGATATTTTTGAGTTTATTAACCTACGATACTGATTTTATTTAGCCAGTGGTTTTAAAATAGTTTATATTGGTCCTGCCAATTTGATTATATTAAGCGGATGATTGTATTAACCAGTGAATTTATTAATCGATGGTTACTGTACATATTTTTCAAATAGAAAATAAATAAATTCAGAGATAAAATGTATGATAAATTTTTGGTTACTGGATATAATGGGATTATTAAGTTATTTATTTCCTGAAGATATTCACAAATGTATTACGGTTGTTATTTAAATTAAAAACACAAAATCATAATATTGCTTCTCTGAAAATATTTACAGGGCATTTTTTCTTTATTATTATTAAATTCGGTAATAAATATGCAAACGATAGAATAGGTTATCTAATTAAGTGTAGGACATTAATGATCTCTTTTATAAAATTTACGTTAAACAAAATTCAAAGTTTGCTATAACTCTGGCATTTCTATTGTAATATGTTTTTTAATAGTGCCAAGCTTTTCTTTTTCAATGATTTTTAATAATATAGCTATAGTAAGAATTCATAGTACTGTTTCGTTATATTGTTTCTTTTTTGAAATAAGTTAAATAATTTATATCATTTTAAAACTTAAAAAATTTGAAGATTAATTGTTAAAAATATAATTTATTACAGAAAACATGTGACGAACAAATTGAAAATTGTTAAATATTTTTGGCATGCAATATTAAAAAATTCATCTGACCTTGCATTTATTTATATGAACACATATAGAGTGAGCGCCATTTTAAAGACGTGACGAAATGCAAGGTACAGTATTTATGCTCTACCAATAAATTTCGTTCGAAAAAAACTACAAGTTTTCATACTTTTCTTTTTCGGTGGGATGTCTGGGTGCATTTTTCAGATTTCAAAAGTAAAAATTATTCTATGGATTCCCTATCTCCAATAAAATGCTACCATATTCAAATAGTGGGAATTTGAAAAATATGTAAACGTGAGATGTTTCGAAACTGTAATTCTATATTCCTACGAATTATATATAGAAAAAATCTATTTTTCTGTATTTATTTATTTACTTATTTTGAAAATTTCAAAATATTAGCTTTACTTATTCGTTCAAATTTTTAGATATTTAAAACTTCAGTTATCTAAAACTTTCAGATGAAAAAATAATTCTAAGTTATAGAATTAAAGTAAAAAAAAAAAAAAAAAAAAAAAATATTTAAAATTCTATTTTGTTAAGATACTTTATTGCTTTTCGTCACAGTAATTTTCTCATGGGAAAAAAACACATTAAACAATATTTATTATATTGATTCGTTACAGGCCTCGCAGCGTTCCTAAAATTTTACTTCCATTTTATTATATTGACACCACTATCGTAACTAAACAAAATTTTTTGAATGTTTTGATGTTAAGACCTGCCCAAACATTAAGTAAAAAAGGATTATTTTACCATAGTGGTGCAAGTATAATTAAATGAGTGTAAAATTTTAGGAACGCTGCGAGGCCTGCGTCGTTATCATTTATTTTTCTTTTAAGGTACACATAAATACACTTTTTATACGTGATTTTCGTTAAAAAAACACATTTCCAATTTTCCTCTAGGAATGCTCTTCAAACCATTAGCTTCAATCAAGTTATGACGTTTTAAAAAAAGTACACTGCAACGTAAAACAGAAATTTTATGTATTCGATTTACCGCAAAACATGATTATCTCCTACACTCTTACTTTAAAAGTTATGAAATTAGGCATACATGTTTAAATATTATTATCCAGGTATGAACTACTTTTATAAAAATATCTTAAAATTTGTTCCTTTTCCTGGATTAAAAGTTTAGAAAACTGTCGAAATTTCGGAAATCTTTCAATACAGTTAGTTGGATAGCACATTACTCCCATCCTAAAAACACGGTTCTCCATAATACATTTTGAAGATGTCCATAGGATGCCTTTTCATCCATAGGACATCATGTCATTTGGAGACAATGTGTTCTTAGAGATACTATTACATAGAAATTTATAATAGTAGTTCAAATCCTAAAACATCTTTTTCTGAGTAAAATGCTTATTATTTTTATTTATTTATTTAATTTTTTTTTTTTTTTTTTTTTTTTTTTTTTTTTAATATGTTTTACGTAACTGTCATTTTTTTCAGACAAATCATCGATGTTTTTACATTTAAAAAAAATGTTTTTTGAACTTTATACATCATAATACTTTTTAATACCAATGAAGAAATTAAAAAAAAAAAAAAAAAGTAAGTATTTAAAAAGTGAACATAAAAGTTTGTGTATACTTTATATTTAAAATATTATTAAAATGTAGTTGCCAGATTTTTTCAATATTTTACACGATAATGCATTGCTCATTAAAATTATTGTTGATTGTATTACTATAAATCATGAAAATGACACTGAAAAATCACTTGTTTCCATATAACTTTGTTATCTCTAATTTTTTTTAAGTATTGCTATTGTATTAATGTGAATTTAAGATTCTTTCAATTATTAACACCATAACGAATTTATATTTACTTCTCATCAGATTGTCATTGCAACAATTACTGTAAGAACCATACATAGAAGAAATGATACGTTAAATTTAATTCCATCGAAAAAACATTTTACATACCATAAAAAAAAAAAAAAAAAAAAAAAAAAAAGATTTGATTTATAAGGCAATAACATCTTAAAAAGACAATTTCTTAAATTCATAACCAGTTTTAAAATAATATTTGAACAAGCAATATTTTCACTTCTTTTTACTATTATTATTATTATTATTACTCACAGAGGATACTCACGAACTGTGACAAGCTGATAGTAGCCAAATTTTACAGGTAGTTAAAGGGAACGAAGGTACACACTTCTATCAATTTTTATCGGCAAACGTTACTTCAGAACGGAGATATTTGTATTCGAAGTTGGAACTATTTTGTTCCAATATTGTGACGTCATTCAATATATCTATTTCACTTTTCTGTTTTTCCCCACCAAACAAGCGTTGTTGATGTATTTATTTAAATTGTATTTCAGATTACTTTCAAGAAAGAATGTAGACGTAAATGTTTGCAAAATTCCACAGAAATAGACCTGAAAATATCCACTCGCCACGTGGCTATTAAAAAGTAGTACGTTGGGGCCACCACAAATCTTTCTTCTATATTTCCCTATATAAATTCATTCATGAATTTTTTTATTAATATTTATTAAAAGTATTTGCGATAAAGAAAGCAGACGATTTTCATACCAGCAATGTAATCAGAATCATTCTATCAATATTAGTACAGTAACCGCCGCTTAATATATTCACAGGTTAATAAAATCAGCCGCTTAATCTGATCAAATTGTTATGACCGGAATCAAATCAATGCAAACTGGTTTTAAACCGCCGCTTAATAAAATCAGCATAGCTTGTTAATAAACTAAAAAAAAATCTCTTCAGCAGGAAAAATGTCATTTATGCACACTAAACAAATTTTTATTTACACTGCGATTTTTTATTTTTGAAATAAAATAGAAAATAAAATATAGAAATCCCACCGATATCTCTCTTTGTCGAAAATTTACAACATTAAATTTTACATTTATAGCAATTAAATACGCCTCATCACTTGTCTTAGTAATAATATCAAGGAATGTTTTCTTCAAAGCCACGGTAATAAGTTACAAATTCGATTTGGTTCGCAAGTGATTTTTTACACACACACACACATATATAATGTTTAATTAAAAGACAATTTTTAGTTCTTATTCTGAAATAACTAAGAAACAAGAAGCATAAACGGAAATATTTTAAATTTAAAAGAAAAGCGTGAACTTTTAGCAAAGTATTGATGATTTTCCTCAAAGGACAACGCAACTTGGGATGTGTTTAATTCACTTATTTTCAAGGAACAAGCAAATAATTATCCGTCAAAATTTAACTACTATAGTTTATTAGTTCCATTATTTGTACCTTTTGAAATTTCTTTCCAAATTCAGGTCAATAATACATTTTTCTTGAGTGCAGAAACTTTCGCCGGATATAAAAATCAGACGCTTTATAAAATCACTTTTCCTTGGAATGAATGTGATTTTAATAAGCGGCGGTTATTGTATTAGCTACTTTATCTTATTAACTACTTCGTACGCTTCATGTTACCATGATATATAATAAAATAGGAAAATATAATATTAAAAATTCTAATTGAAATCTCTCCTATATAAAACCCAATGTTATTTTTCAATTATTTTAATTAAAATGATTTCTAGAACAAGAAAAATATGTATATGATGACGATTAGAAAATACAATTTAAATCAATAAATCAATCGCGCGTATTTGGTTGGGACACGGATTAAGAATCTATCCTAATGGGTGGGGAAAAGAAATAGAAAAGTCGAATAGTAGATATAATAGTGAATGACGTCAGAATAATAGAAAAAATACAGTTCTAACTTCGAAACACCAATATCTCTGTTCTGAAGTAACGTTTTCCGATATAAATTGATAGTAGTGTATATCTTCATACCTTTTAACTATTTGTAAAATTTCGTTACAATCGGCGTGTAACAGTTCGTGAATGTCCCTTGTCAGAAAATCTTTTCTAAGATTTACATTTTCAATTTCCTTATTAAACATGTCATAACCTCATATTAATATATCTTTAAAATCTTGTATTTGTTAAACATATGTAGAAATAAATTTTGGGGAAAAGTGAAAGATTGTGTAATTTATAAAAGTATTATATCGGAAATAATAATTTTTTTGAACTTTCACAACGTAATTCCTTTTCTTAATCCTAATTACAATTTGTTTTACGTAACTTGTTTATTTTTATATATTTAGAATTCTGTACATATATGTGCGAATGTCCTATATTTATTTTTAATTAAAAATCTTAAGTATTTAAAGAATAAACGTACTTAAAAATAATTTTATAAAAATTCTGATTTGTTAATTCCTAAAAGGGTCTTATTGTTATTGTTATTGTTATTTTTATTAGATTCAGCTATTCTCTTTCATTGCGGCTTGTCATTTAAAAATATATAATGAGTAAGGAAAATAAAAGTTTGTTAAATTAAAAAAATTTTATCATTTTTTTAAAAATTTTTAAATGGTTAAATTTTGTTTGTAAAATAAATTTGAAAAGAAAAAAAAAAAGGATTATGTAATTATAATAATTATTCAGTTTAGTTTAGCCTCTGTGCTTTTTTATATATAATAGAAGAAGATGTGTGTGTGTGAAGGGGGGGGGGGGGGAGTACGTCCGTCGGTTTGTAAACGAACAGCTGATCGCTGAGCTACAGAAATTTTCATGGAGATCTATTTTAGCATCTGCTAATGCACCTCAAAATCTCATTTTGAAATTTTTGTTTGGTTTTTAAGAAAGTTAATTTTAATGTATGATTTTTCAAAGAGTTCGACGTTGGATATAGAAACCTAAATGTAATAAAAACTTTTTAGAGGCCCAAAGCTTAGTTCGTTAGAGCATCATGCTAATAATATGAAAGTTGTGGGTTCTATCTTCTAAGAACTAATTGCTTTTTGCAGATAATTAACAGAAAAGGCGTCAAATGATAAAAGAAAATCTTCCAGTGTCTTGGCAGAATCCTATACCATATGAATGACGACACAGGGACAGAAGATAAAGTTAAATTTAAAAGTGTGTTGGGCGTTTGTATGCAAACTGCTGGTCATAAAGCAACAGAAGTTTGTATGGAGGTTCCTTTTATCCCCTCCTGATGCACTGTGAAGACGGATTTTGGAATTTATTATTATTATTATTTTATTTATTTATTTATTTATTTATTGTTCAAAATTAATTAAATCTTTTGCTGCAGGGGAGATTGCCTGGTGTTACCATCTGTTGGCATAGAGTGAGTGACATTGACAATCGATCCGAAAAATGTTTGTACGAAAAACGTAGTTCTTGAATAATAGCAACGCCACTTCTCGTCCAGTTAGCACCTAAATTAAAATCTCCAATTAAGGGGCAAGTGCAAAATATGGGGACCCAGAACCAATATAGCGCAGGTGAAGTAGACGCTGCCGGAGACAACGGAGATCCGAAGGGAATATTCAATAGATTTAAATGGATTTTTTTACTTATTTATTTATTTTTTTTTTTTTTTTTTAAGTGATTTGAAATGCTGTGATTAATGTTTTTGAAAATTCCTTTAAATGTAGTGATAAGTGAAGCAGGCAAAGCCTGTGAATTAAAGAACAAAGTAACTCGTCTTAAGTTTGTAAAGCATGAAATTATTTTGAACTTTGATTTTAAATTAGAAATTAAAGTATGCATTTATTTATTTATTTTCAAAATACTATTTCGTGTTTGAATAAGCTTTTGAGATGAAATGTAAAAGAAATATCATTGTTTAATACTGGTTAAATATGTTTCTGATTGTATTTTATAAAATTATTTTACTATAGAATGTTTTGTAAAATAAAATTCATTTTGAGAGCTGCGAACTCTCCGTATTTTTTCATACCACTATTTCCGCGATTTTTCTTTTTCTTTTTTTTTTTTTTAATTCTGTGGTTAAACAAGATGAAGAAACTTTACGACAATCATGGAATGAAATTATATGCAGCTCTGTATTGTAGTATTTTGTTACCACGTTTTTATTGGTCAATTGTTCGTATTACAAAGGAATTCAAAAATAATTACATAAAGAAAATTAAAGAAAATATAAATATAAATAATAATGAATTAAAATAATATTATTTGTAATAAATTCTTCATGTTTATAGCCAGAAAAAATTTCAGTTATCTCATGAAAATAAATAAATAATACATTTTTTTATTTTCAAACAATATTGTGAATTTGGTGAACCTGCCATTGTTTAAAAATAGGTTTGATGATAGATAATCATAAGGATTTCAGTATTTTTGTAAAAATAACTGCCAAAAAAAAAGGGTCTTAAATTATTGTCTTTCCGTTTTTGCGGGTATGTTTTAAAATTTTTATTATGTTATGTAATAATATGCATGAACATATATACATTTATATATGTATATATTACTGCAATATGTATATAATACTGTATTTATATATGCAATATACATTTATATTGCAACATAGTCCAGCCACATTAATGCGACCACCTTTCAAAAGCAAAAATAACTATATTTCACAGGGCAGACCGATGCGAGATGTGCAGGAAGAGAAATAATAATGTTCTGGTTGGTTTTACAGGAATGTGGAGCCATGCTGGTTCCTGTATCGGGACCATGTACGGTAGGTCCGTGTCTGAGAAACCATTAAGTGAAAAACTCTAACAATGTGGTCCCGCGAATTCTCGATTCGCTTTCAGTCCAAGGAGTTTTGTAACGAGAGAAGGGCGGTAATCTAATCCTGGTACTTTACGAATTATGCACGTACACTGAGAGCTGTGTGGCACGCCACGTTTTCTTCCTGATAAATGTCATCTTACTCAGAAAAAAAAATCTTCGTATAGGAATGGACATGATCTACAAAAATAGATGCATAATTCTGTTGATACCTCGTACTTTCTACAATGATGAGAGGACCAATGGTCTACCACTAAAATATTCCCCAGAACATAATGCACCTTATGGGTTACATACAAACGGAACGCTTGCAACTTCGATGACGTAAATTGTGCAAGTTTTTTGCAAGTACAGTCGGCAGCAAAAGTATCCGACCACTAGCGAAAATTCCTATGTAAAAAAAGTACACTTAAAGCGGTTTTATTAAATAAATCCTTGTCGAATCCTGTTCTTACTCAATCTAAGAACACGATTCGACAAGGATTTATTTAACAAAACAGTGTTAAGTGGGCATTTTTTACATAGGAATTTTTGTTAGTTCTCGGATACTTTTGCTGCCGACTGTAGTCATACGTTTGGAACGCTTGCAAACGGCTTTGCAACCGGAAGTGTTTCATTTGTATGTACCCCTTTAAGTCTTGGTCTCTTTAGGCAATATTTGTAGGATGTTTGCTTTCAGACTTTTTATGCCATTTACACCAACGTCCATCAATCCGAATGAGTATGAAACGTGACTCATCTGCAAAAGCACCTTTCACTACTCAGTAGATGCCCAGTTGCAATAGTGGCGGGGAAATTCATTCCTTTGTTGCTGATGAAGAGAAGTCAGCATAAGTTGGTTGGGTTTAAAGTCGCACTAGTATTGTACAATGGATAACTGGCAACGGTCTGGAACGCACCCCTTAAGTATGGTCCGGAGACACGCTATCACAATTTTGATCCTCAATAGACGGGATGGCTTCCCCGTTCGGTCACCGAGATGTAGTTCGTCTCTGTAATTTAGGATCCCATTTGAAACATTTACGATTTTAGATAGTGCCTTTTAGCCATATATAATATATTTTTACCACTACGGCCGGCGAACTATTTACAAAATTAGACTTTTGGAAATTCTTCTATCCTAGAAACTCATTATCATGCACCTTTCGACATTGGACAAATCGCTCTATTTCCATATTACGGAAATGACTTCAATGTTTTCTGCTTCCTTCCAAAATTTTTTATATGCTCACCATTGTTAATGCTTCCATTTTCGATCTGTGATTTGTTGTTTCAGGTGGACGCCGAAAGTAGGTGGATTATCTTTAAAATTGTAAGCATGGAATAATTTTGTTTTATGCATGTTTTTCATTTATTTTTTTATTTTTGAAAAAAATCATTTAACGATAGTATTTTTTTATTATTATTATAGTTATGCATATAAAATCAACCCATATTTGAATATATTTAGATTAAAACTGTACTATTTAATATTTTGTATTATTACTATTATTATTTTACTTAGTTGAAATTTTATTCATGTTATAAATATTTTGTTTCCTTTTAGAAGAATAAAAGCAAAATTGAAAATCTGTATATGCTTTATTTTAATATGTAAAAGAAAAAAAATACCAAGCAAAGATCAAACTTAGGATAAAGGACCGTAGAAAATTATATGATTATTTCTATACTAGAATTCATTAATACAACAAAAAATTTCTTCTGATTGAAAAAAAAAAAAAAAATCATCAAAATTGATTTGAAATATTGCTTTCAGCAGCTTTCTTTCATGCGTTTCATCCTCAAAGATCTGATTCATAATCGAAAGATAATGAGTTAAGATATACTGAATAGAATTCTTGAAGCGTTAACAGAAGATGCCTTAAGAAGAGAGAAAGCTTTGTTCTGTTATGCATAAATGTGAAAGAAGATGCGATAAAAAAATATTATATTTCATTTAATGCAATAAGTTGACTCTATCTTTAATTGATATTATCGCATTAATATTATTTCTAAAAGTTTAATTAAAGCCATACGTGATTTAAAAAAAAGTAATAATGATTTCAATTACTTTGAAAATAATTACATAATCAGCATGTCACTAATTTTTTTAATAATTTTGATCATTTC
The DNA here is from genome assembly GCA_963930645.1 of Salticus scenicus. Classification (NCBI taxonomy): domain Eukaryota; kingdom Metazoa; phylum Arthropoda; class Arachnida; order Araneae; family Salticidae; genus Salticus; species Salticus scenicus. The sequence goes on along the minus strand of OZ005653.1, from coordinate 237,123,932 downwards.
AAATAAGAAGTAATGTATTTGTATATTAACATAATTTCACCCTTTCAAGTGTGCCGATTGCAAAATGCAAACGCAAATTAAAATTTCAGATTAGATCAACTGGCCCCAGAAATTTGTTTTAAATTTTTCTATTATAACTTCATTTATTTCTTGTTTTTTTATGTTGTTGCTAAATTCTGGTGGCTCTTGATTTTAAATATTAAATTTGTTTGCCCCTGAAAGAGTTTAAGAACAATTAAAAATAGTTTAAGAAAAAAACTTTATTAGATATGTATATTTCTGTTTGCGGAAGGCTACCGCCTTCTCAACCACGCATTTCAGCCTAATACGTACATTCATATAAATGTAAAACTTGGTTTTAAATTAAACTATTTAAACCAGACTATTCAGAAAAACTTCATCCACATCAGTCCTTACGAGTACCACATTTGATTTTACTGTATTTATTTGCTTTATATTATGCTTATAACAAGCATATTAGAATATATACAGATAAACCTTTAAAAATGTCATTTTCTTATTGGGGGACCTCAAGACGAGTTAGAATAGCAAAAAATCTGGTGTGAAGCAACCACACAAATTCCATTACCCACTATTTCACATATTATATACATTTTTTAAAAATGTGATCAGAAGACATAAAATTGACCTAACGAAGTAGACACTTATCAAATTTCCTATAACAGAAAGCTGATATATAAACATGTAAAACAGAGTTCACAAAGCGAGTTAAAAATAAGAAAAAAAATATGTTAGAGTTAATTTTTGAAACACCAATCTTCCAGATCTAAAAGTGACCTACCTAAGAAGGATGACTGTTAATTTTCCTGTAATAACCACGTATTATTCGATAAAAGCTATCTAAAATGGATTTATATAAAAATTTTCAGGAAAATTGTTAGAGCCGTTTTTGATATACCAACTTTTACCAAAACTTGGCATACTCAATTATTGACCGGAAAACAATAATTACATACAAAAGGATATTTAAAAGTGAGTTAATGTGGCGAGTTTGAAAAAAAATCCGTGCAGCTGTTTTTAAAAAACCGCACTTGTGTCCTGAAATCGGGCTATTTATACAGGGCGCCTATCAATTTTCCTGGACTAACGAACTGTATCATTCGAAAGGACATCTAATAGAGTGTTTATGTAGCAAATTTGAAGAAAACCGTTATAGCCATTTTTGAGATACGGACTTACGATCCCATTTCCAGTTTTCTAATTTTCACCAAAATTTGGAAAATTCATATGTACACTAGTTCTGTGTCTTAATTTTGAAGTTTCGCAGCTCTATTTTTATTAGTTTCGGAGATATGATAGTCAGAAGTAGAGTCCTGCATCAGGTCGGGTAATCCGATATTACCCGAACCCGAACCGAACCGAACCGCGAGTCGGGTCTGGTAAGGGTACATTTTATCTCTTGTGGGTCGGGTCGATTTATTTAGTTTTCGTGCGGGTCGGGGTGACTGGATTTTTTTCATTGCGGGTCGGGTTCGGGTCGGGTTTAGTTTTCAACTAATCGGGTCGACGTGAAAACATCCTTCAAAAAAAAATATCATCTTAATAAAGCAAAAATTTGTTTGCTCTGTATACCCAAGAAGAATATACGCTTACCCCAATTACCATAGTAAAATAAACATCCATATCCGACTAAAGCAATAAACAAAAAAAAGCAATCATTATTTTGAACTTAAGGGCCCTCTTCACTCACCATTTGCTTTTCTAAAAGCCAATGTTATCCTATGGAAAACTTTCTTTGCACTTAAAACAGTGACATATTAATTGATTGAGCCGCGGTTTTTTTTATTGGATTACTCTCATTTCGTAAACTGACGCAGCTTTTGTAGATTTTATGAAAGAATAACAGTTGTTTTTTAAAAAAGCTGTTTTATTGCAATATTTGGGTTGATGCATTAAATGGCTTATAAAAACTCTTTCAATTTTTTAAAAACAGAATTTAAAAAGCTGCGTCAATCTCAAAGAGTTTAATTCAGTGCGGAAAAAAATCCTGTATTTTAATAAAATTTTAAATTAATTAAATTTGTAATGAAAGTCCAAAAATTTTACAAATTTGTGCCGAATTTCCTCTTTGACACACCCTTTATCCGGCTCCACCTCTCAGACTGATGTTTTTGCTTTTCGACGAGCCAAATGTTTATATTTTTGTGGTGAAGAAACATCGTCGTGGTTTTTATTTCTTTACTACTTTTATTATTATAGATTTTTTTTTTCTTTTTGTATTACGGATGTGAGTCTGAGTAACATATAGATTTAGAAGACAATCGTTCAAAGAATTTGCGAAATATATGATCGCATTTCATTTTAAATATTTTTCTTTGCACATAATACTGTTTGCACAATAAATCTGATATTTCATTCATAAAGCAATGAGTGGCAATATACAAACATCTATTTTAGCGATTCGTAAGAAATATTTTGTTGAATTAAACAGAATTTCAATAATAGAATTCAAAGTAAATAATCTGGTATGGCACCCATACGACTTTCTCTTACATAAAATTAAAATTCTATTAAGATAGATTGCAGATTGACGAGTAAGATAACAAGTTCTATATATAACTAGTGAATATGCAGATCAGGAACCTCACCGTCATATTTGCATCACGCATTATTCAACAGATTATTTTTACTTATTCCTTATTATATATAATATATATATATTGATTCTATTGGCTTTTTATATAAACAGAAAAGTTTCTGAGGGGGGTTGCAGCCCCCCTCAACCCCCTTTGCTTTTCTCTTTCTATAACTATCTGTGTATGTATGTATTCCTAATAACTGACTATCTTGTACTTGCACTAATTCCCTGTAATTCATAAGTACTTCTACCAAAATTCCTGCAAATTGATTACATAACATACTAGAATTATTTTGTGCAACCCTGTAAATTAAATACCAATTCTATGGCCACATTTTCCCACAAAATATATATATATATATATATATATACTTTTAAAATTCTAATAAGATTTCATCATATTTCGTGGGGTGTAACCATGTTAAAATTCAATACCAGTGTTGAAATATGAACTATAGTGCGTAATAGAACGAAATTCTTTTATGTAACTCGGAAAAGCAGCCACAGTAATTATATACACTAAAAAAATTAGAATACACCTATTTAATTAATTGTAACTCATGAATATTTCAATGTAATTTGAATCATTTGGATGATTACAGGATGTCATCCGAATTCATTTGTGTGATCCCGTAAATAAATCATATAGTCCATACATATCCCTTTTATTAGAGTAAACATGTTTTTATATATCTTTATAATGTATATGTTAATTCCACTGTGTTGAATGCAGCATAAATGTTTTAAAATGCGTTTTTTTTTTTTTTTTTTTTTTCTGTAATTTCACTTTGTTCAATGCAGAGTACCGACGTTAAAATTTGTTTAAATGAAATTCACCCCGTAGGCCTTAATGATAAGAAAAACTTTGGGGTATCCCTGTGCACACACCATAAAAAATATACACATAAAAAATTATACAGCTATTTCTATACAGAGCTTAAAAGTGTATATCAATTTGCAAGTTATTTGGAGGATTTTTGCAGCCGTTATTGCGGTACATACACATTCTGTCCATAGGCCATAGTGATAAGGAAAGCTTTGGTGTGTCCCTGTACACGAATTGCAAATAGAATACACGCCAAAACCAATACAGCCAATTCCATGTGGCTCGAAAACATGTGTAATAGCGTGATTTTTGCGGTCGCTGCGACAGACACACAGACAAACAAAATATACACACAGACGAAACCCAAAATCTTTTTGAGTCTCCACAGGGAAGCTTCCACTGACGTTTCGACAATAAACTAGTGGATCTGCAGATCAGGAGCCCCAATATCCTATTTGCATCACACATTATTGAACAGGTCATTTTTATTTATTTCTCACTATATAATATATGCGCATATATTGATTCGATTGACTTGCTACATAAGCATTACGTGCCTGAGGGGGGCTGCCGACCCCTCCGAAACTAATAAAGATGGAGCTACGAAACTTCAGATTTAAGACAGAACTGGTGTACAGATGGATTTTACAAAGTTTGGTGAAAATTGGAAAAATGGAAGTGGGACATCGGAAAACGGAAGTGGGACCGTAAGTCCGTATCTCAAAAACGGCTCTAACGATTTTCTTCCAATTTGCTACATAAATACTCTATTAGATGTCTTTTCGAATGATATAGTTGGTTAGTTCAGGAAAATTGATAGCCTCCCTGTATAAATAGCTGAATTTCAGGTCTCGCAAGTGCGTTTGTTTGTTTTTGTTTTTTTTAACGGCTGTACCGATTTTTTTCAAACTCGCCATATTAACTCCCTTTTAAATATCCTTTTGAATGTAATTGTTTTCCGATCAATAATTGAGTATGCCTAGTTTTGGTAAAAGTTGGTATCTCAAAAACGGCTCTAACGATTTTCTTGAAAATTGTTGCATAAATCCATTTTAGATATCCTACCTCGTATAATACATGGTTATTACAGGAAAATTAACAGTCTTTTTTTTTTTTCCTGATTTCTTAACTCGCTATGTAAACTCTGTTTTACATGTCTATATATCAGTTTGTCAGGCGTCTATTTCGTTAGGTCAATTTTATGTCTTCTCATCACATTTTTAAAAAATTGTATTTAATACGTGAAATAGTGGGTAATAAAAGTCGTGCTTCACACCATTTTTTTTTTTCTTTTATCACAGATTTAAGGATAGATAATTTTTTTAAATGGTCAAAATATGTTCAGAACACTTGAAAATGTGTAAATATACTGAAAGCTAGAAGTTGAAATGTTTCATGAGTCCAATATTTTATTGCATCTTGTAGTAAATAGGAGGATATTTCTACCAATCATAAAGGCTTCAAAAATTTTTACGAATCCAATACTTTTTACTTTCTTCTATATGTAATATAGAGAAAGTATTGGATTCGTGAAAATTTTTGACCTCCGTTTTCTGATGTATTTACACGTTTTGGGATGTCCAGAACACGAATTGATAGTTTTTAGAAAATGTCTGTCTGTCTGTATCACGCTGTATCTCACGAACCAATGAATGAAATTTAACCAAACTTGGTATTTAGTTGTACCCTGACATAAACTGGTGCTGATTGGATTTGGGGATCAATCGCTCAACAGGTGGCGCTATGATCTCATTTTTTTCTAAATTTTTAACATTGCTGTATAGGACAAAATTTCGTATAAATGTACATAATGAGAGTTATTAGTTTCCCATCATACTATAGGTATGGGGAACTTAGGTAAACGTGAAAAATTTCGACCTCGGTTTTTTGACTTTTTTATACGTTTTCAGGTGTGAGGAATCCGAAAGTGACAAAATTTGTATGATGTCTGTCTGTAGGGTGTCTGTTAGTGTGTTAGTCCGTTAGTGTGTCAGTCCGTTAGTTTGTTAGTCTGTTAACACGATATCTCACGAACAAATGATCGCAGAGAGGTCAGATCAGTTTTAAAATATCAGTTTTGATGCCGGAATGAACATCAGTAACTATAAATATGCTACTTTGAAAATTTCGCAAGTTATTGGAAATTTACGATTTTCTTAACATGGCAGTATAGGGCAAAATTTCACATAAACGTCAATTTTGAGAGATATTTTCATCGTAAAGATGTCAGACTACTTTTAAAATATTATTTTGAACGCTGGTATGAATATTAATGACTATGAGTTTTCCAATATACAAATTTCGTAAGTTATTGGAAAATTACGAATTTCTTAACATGGCAGAATAGAGCAAAATTTCACAGAAACGTCAATCTTGAGGGATATTTTCATCGTAAAGATGTCAAGCCACTTTTTAAATATTATTTTGGATACTGGCATGAATATCATAGACTATGATTTTTCCAATTTAAAAAATTCGTAAGTTATTTGGAATTTACGATTTACTTAACATGTCAGAATAAGGCAAAACTGAGTATAAACTTCCATTTTGAGGATCATAAATACATTAGATAACTTCAAAATTACATTTATTATATTTGTTTGAATATGATTGAATACAAATATTCTAATAAGAAAATTTCGTAAATTATTCGTAATTTACGATTTTATCAACATAACGAAATTGTAAATTTTTCATATAAATATGAATTTTGAGAAATATTGCATTGGAAATAGTAGCATGAAAACTAAACAACAGAATTGACCCTGATAATATAAATTAATAGATTAGAATAAGAGAAATATATCGAAGTGAACGGTGGATAGCCTATTAGGCGGGGATTTCATTCTGTCACTGTATCAAGCTTTGGTCAAATTCATTTCTTTTAACATGATTATAATATGTCTCGCACTAGAAATTTATGAGAACATAAATATGATGGGGAACTGAGCAGAGTCCACCTACGCCAACTAGTTTTTAACTTGTGATTGTAAAATTAATATAAATAATAGTAGTAGTTAACTAGGAAAAAAAATTCTGCGCATCTGGGGGCATCGCTTCCCCCCTGTGGGGGTAAATTTTCAAGATAGGTATCTTTCGAAAAATCTCGTCAATACCTTTAAAACGAATGGTTGAACTATAAATCTGTGATAATTTGAAACAAAGTTATCGATTTTTTTTTTTTTTTTACTTTTAACGAAAAAAAAACTTCGAAAAAAAAAATTGTAATTTTTTTTTCTTTAATTGTTACTGAGTGAATATGTATAGAAAAATATAGTAGAAGGTCTTGTGGTGGACGCAACATACTAGTTTTTCTTATAAATACAGAACAAGGTGCACTATATCAATGACTTCAGTTTTTGGTTATACTTTTCGCATTTTTTCTCGAAATGTAGGGGGGGGGGGGAGAAAGAAAGAAAAAGGAGATGAAATGTGAGTAATCTATAATAATAAAAGAAGATGTCTGTCTGTCTGAACATCTATACGTTCAGCCCCTACTCAACGCAGAAGTATAAAATTTGACATACGGATGCCTAGAAGCCTTCCCGAGGGATCTTTTTATAAAAATGTCTATATTAGCTCTGTATCGCAGCTTCTAATTAACATAATTTCATAAGTAATATATCATTTAAAAAGTTATTTGAATTAGAATTGATCAGTATATGTTTAAATCTCTGTCGCCAGAGGGCGCTTTGATATTTTAATAATTCAATATCTAGAATTCTACTTATAACACATCATTTGAAATATTACGGACTTTTAAACTGATATAAGCCGTTAAATTCCGTACGGGAGTTTCAGACAAAACCACAGAAAAGCCAGAACACCTTTATCATAATTCTCCAATTCTAATTATGATGCAGGCTTTCGAATTCCGATACTCCGTTCACGTTTCGTATTGAGGATTTTTGTGAGCGAACAGGTTATTTCAATTCATGAAACGTAAAGCGGCGCCTTAGTCGCCACAGAGCGAAAATTTCTTTCAGTTAAAATTTTCAAATCTATTTGCAGTATGAGCGTGGAAGCTGTTGTAAGTTCTAAAACGGGGACCACAGTCGCCACCGAGATGGTCTTTGCTAAATTCAGAATTTTGAAAGATCGTAACGCGGTGAGCGAACAGGCTGTTTCAGATATTGAAACTGGAAGAGGGCACCGCAGGCGCTACCGAGCGGGAATTTACTGCGATTAAATTTTTCAATAAAGCTATTTTAACTATATGTCAGTATAAGGTGTTGTAAGACCTGAAACGGGAAAAAGGCGCCGCAGGCACCACCGAGCGGAAGTTTCGTAAAGTCGGATTTTTCAAGGATCGCGAACGAGCTGGTCGCCGAAGGCGGCTAGTTTCTAATATAAAGCTTGCAGGAAATGGGAGGAAATGTTTATAAAATTATTTCCAAGCGAAGAAACCACATTATTAGTTACACTTTACACTCGAAGATTTCGCGGGTTGATTTTCGCGCCTGATGATGTAAATGCGCAGCTGACCTTTTCAGAATGATACATGGACACTGATTATAGTTTATAAGCATTCTTTTAGAATTACGATAAAGAGAAATCACGCCGATGTATTTGTATATAATACAAACTTATTTTGAAGTTATATGTAATATTTTAAAATATTAGAGGTTTTCGCTTATTATAAGATATGCATATGCAATTTTCAGAAATAAGTTCTAGATTAAAAAAAAAAAAAAAAAAATCTGGTGAGAAAGAACTACACGACTTCCATTACTTACTATTACATGTATTACATGCATTATTTGGAGATAATATAATCAGAAGGTATAAAATTGACCCAATAAATTAGACACCTAAAACCTAAAAATTTTCTGGTTAGATAAAGCTTATACTCATGTAAAGATATATAAAATAGATATACATAGCAAATTTAAAAATAGTAAGAAGAAAAACATTGGTTTAGCCGTTTTTCGAAACATTAATTTCCGACATCTAAAACTAATCTACCTAATCAAGATGACTGCTAATTTACCTTTAATAACCGCGTTATACATAAGAAAGGATATCTAAAATGGATTTATGTAACAATTTTCAAGAAAATCATTAGAACCGTTTTTGAGATACCGACTTTTGCCAAAACTTGGCATACTCAATTATTGACCGGAAAACAATAATTACGTACAAAAGGATATTTAAAAGGGAGTTAATATGGCGAGTTTGAAAAACATCCCTACAGCCGTTTTTAGAGGAACACACTTGTGTTCCTGACCGTTCCTAGTTGAGAGACCTGAAATTGAGCTATTTATACAGGACGCTTATCAATTTTCCTGCACTAACCAACTATATCATTCGAAAGGACATCGAATAGAGTGTTTGTACAGCAACTTTGAAGAAAATGTTTAGTGCCGTTTTTGAAATACAGACTTACGGTATCACTTCCGGTTTCCGATGTTCCACTTCCGGTTTTCCAATTTTCACCAAAATTTAGAAAATTCATCTGTACACCAGACCAGTCTCAATTCTGAAGTTTCGTAGTTCTATCTTTATTAGTTTCGGAGATATAATAGTCAGAAGATTCCCCACAAACATATATACATGCACACGTACACTGGCCAATTGCCAAAAATTACTTTTTTGGACTCAAGAGACCTTAAAACATGTAAATCAGGTGAAAACTCGATATCGAATTTTCGAACCGAATACAATACTTTTATTAATTACGGTAGTCGGGTAATGGAAGTAAAAAACCATAAGAAAACTTTTTTCTATACCATCTATATGACAGCGTCATTTACTGTCTAACGAGCGCTCAAATGTTTTATAATAGTTTCTCAGAAGGAAAATTTCAACTATATATGTAATTTGGTGCGATTTTAATCATATGGAAAATAACAGAAGGTGAGAAATAGCAGCGCTACCTATCGAACGATATACACTCAAATTAAGCTAGCTTTCGTTTTCATAATAGTTGGTAATGTCAAATATCGAGTTCAATGCATTTAGCAGCTACAGAAGTTGAGATTTAGTCTTCCTATTCACGAAATAACTTGCAGCATAGCAGCGCCACCTGTTGACCAATATGCAAATAAATTAAATCAACATAGAGTTTCATAATAGGCCTCTCATATACCAAGTTTTGTGCCATTATATACAATATAATCTAAGGCATAGCCTTCCCGTTCATGGGAAAATTACAGTGAAGTCCTGCAACGGATAGGGTTAACTGATTTATTGGCTTTTGCTTGCAACGAGAAGGGTCAACTTAAAAAAAAGTTAACCATAATAATAAGAAAAATTGTTTGACATAATCATAGCTATAACTGATGTAAACCCGAGTCCTGCGTATTGATTTTTTTGTGCTAGATTGAGTCATTTTACCATGTTTTTATTAACTTCGATTCTTGTTTGTGGGTTTGTGGGTTTGTGTGTTTGTCAGGGACAAATCTTCCAATCGATTTTTAACTAACTTCCCGACTAGCTAGATATTTGAAATTTTCAGGACAACTCACAACACGGTGACAATACATTTTTCTAATAATTTTAGTCAACTATTTCAAGTCCCGCTGCCTTCGGCAGCGCTTATATGATTCGACAGAAAATTTATTTAACTAACTTCCCGACTAGCTAGACATTTGAAACTTTCAGAATAGTTCAGAACACGGTGAAAATGCATTTTCTTAAAACCTTTAGCCAACTGTTTCGGGTTCCTGCTGCCTTCGGCAGCGTTATCAGTACATAGCTTGCAATCGATTTTTCACTAACTTTCCGACTAGCTAGACATTTGAAACTTTTAGGACAGCTCACAACACGGTGACAATACATTTTTCTAATAATTTTAGTCAATTATTTCAGGTCCCGCTGCCTTCGGCAGCGCTTATATAATTCGCAGAACATTTATTTAACTAACTTCCCGACTAGCTAGACATTTAAAATTTTCAGAATAGTTCAGAACACGGTGAAAATGCATTTTTTTAATACCTTTAGCCAACTGTTTCGGGTTCTGCTGCCTTCGGCAGCGTTACCAGTACAAAGCTTGCAATCGATTTTTCACTAACTTCCCGACTAGCTAGATATTTGAAACTTTTTGGATAGCTCAGAACACGGTGGCAATATATTTTTTTAATACTTTTAGTCAACTGTTTCAGGTCCCTACTGCCTTCGGCAGCGTTCATATGATTCAACAGAAAATTTATTAAACTAACTTCCCGAGTAGCTAGACATTTAAAACTTTCGGAACAGTTCAGAATACGGTGAAAATGCTTTTTAAAAATATTTTTATCCGATTGCTTCGGAACCCTGCTGCCTTCGGCAGCGTTTCCAGTACAAAGCTTGCAATCAAATTTTAACTAACTTCCCGGCTAGATAGCCATTTGAAACTTTTATAATAGCTCAAAAGACGATAGCAAGGAATTTTTTTAATACTTTTATCCAATTGCTGGGGTTCCGGCTGCCTTTAGTAGCGTTTATATGATTCAACAGAAAATTAAAAAACATGGTTTATAAATTTTTTTTTATCTTATAATTATTTTCTGTAAAATTCATAAAATTTTAATTTTTAATTTCAAATCTCTAGAGAAATAAAATGACAGACTTCCATTTTCGACTATAAACATAAACATGTCATTTCAAAGGAACAGATTTGATATCTGTCGTCCATGGCAAAATAATAATAATAAAAGATGGCCAAATTATCTGACGAACATATTTAATTCCTTTAAAAAATCATGGTTATTTTAATAAAGTATATTAAGAGAGCAATCAGTAATATATGAAACAATATTTTGTACAATATATATGCATTACGAAAATATTCATCCGGCATGTATGTTTTCGTATTACGTTTTGATCGCCAAATACACAAAATGCGGAGGACGAACAGATATCAAATCTATGCCCATTTTGTTTCTAGATTTTTAAAATTTAAAATTAAAATTTTGTCAATTTGACAGCAAAATAACTTAATCTAACACATGTGCACGAAAACTAATTTGTAATTATACCCAAATATGGGTATTAAAATCGGGAAATAATTTTCCTTGATTTTTAATAATTTTTTACAAAAAATCCGATGGACGATTAGAAAATTTTTTTAATTGGCCACAACGACGGTCAATGACGTCACACTTCGCTTGCGTATATCTTCTGCATATATATAAGAAGAAAACATAAGATTTGAAAAAAAAAATTTTTGGTTTTCGGTTTCGATGAATTTACAGACTTTGAGATTTCCTTGCATTTCAATTAACTGAAATTCACTACTTATTTTTAAAAAGTGGATTTATTACTAGCTTCTGCATCTATCAAAGAAAAAGTTTCGATTTTCTGTTTTCGCTGAATTTACGTGTTTTGAGATTTCCCTGCGTTTCAATTAACTGAAACTGACTACTTATTTTGAAAAAAAGGGGATTTATTACTAGCTTCTACTTGTATAAGAAGAAAGTAGAACATACGGGAAAATTTCGATTTCCGATGAATTTACACGTTTTGAGATTTCCTTGCAATTTTATTAACTGAAACTGACTACTTATTTTTAAAAAAGTGGATTTATTATTCTATCCTCTGCATATATAAGCAAAAAGCGTAAAATTAAAAAAAAATTTGAATTTTCGGTTTTCGATGAATTTACACGTTTTGAGATTTCCTTGCATTTTTATTAACTGAAATTGACTACTTATTTTTTAAAAAGTGGATTTATTATTCTGTCTTCTGCATATATATAAGGAGAAAGTATAAGATGCAGAAAAGTTTTAGATTTTCGGTTTTCGATGAAGTTACACGTTTTGAGATTTCCTAAACATAATTCGATCTTGTTTAGAAAATATCTGTCTTTTTGCGCTCGAACACTGTACTTTATGAACCATTGAACTTAATTTAAACCGAACTTGATATTTGGTTGGACCTTGGTTTGAATTAGTGTCGATCAGCTTTTGGGTTATTTCACCGAACACGGGACGCTTCCACATTGCGATTACCTCTCATTTCATAAAAAGTTCAGCATTTACCGCTACAGCATGTCAGCATACCAAACTTAGTAAAATATATTAAATAAAACACTGCTTGCTGAATGACTCCCTGTTTAATAAACCCCATATTTAATTTAATTTAGTTAAGTAAGAAAGTTTAGTTATGTCATTAACTTTAACCCAGGTTATCTAATTTCCCACTTACCACTTATGGAGTCATCCTAGCATATAATTGAAACAGAAACTCATAATGGAAATTACTCACAAATTTTAAATCAAAATCATTTATTTGTGGAAATTGGTTACATAAGTAGGACATACATTAAGCCCATGTAGCTGGTTTAAAATTAATAAGGATAACATTAATTAATTTTAAGGTGTATATGGATTCCTAATTTGTGTTTTTATAAGCACTCAAAGGAGGAAGGGCTAATAAATAAAAATGCTTACCACAAATCCTCAGCACCGAATTAAGATCCATCGTTTATCAGGCCCCGGATGACTCTTCTCTCAGATACTTTTATATCCACAAAAGTCGTACATGGAAAACACACAGCAACTAAAAATCCTAACTACCTAAGAACTAAGAGCTGACTCAATTCTGCGAAGTAAAAACTAGAACTCTCTCTCTTAATCTGTCCGGCATCTCTCTATATCTCATCCAAATTCCTCCCCTGTTCTCTTTCATTTTTCATATCCCCTACACTACTCTCCAATCTCTGGCTAGTTCGTCGTTAACCTTAATATTATTGGATTTTAGGAATTGAATGAAATTTTCCGTCATTGGCTTTTCTTTTCCCCTTTTTTAAATTTTCCTAGCCTTATTTTATTTTATTTTCTCAGCTGGTTTTTCGCGCGCTTTCCGCATCTTTCCATCCGTATTCATCTCTACCCTTTTGTAGACTCGAACGCTTACCAACAATCCTTGCATTATTCTGGTCCCCGGCCTATTCAAAACTCTCTGAATTGGCGGCGCCTTTTGCTCCGTTTATGTAACATAAATTTTTCTTTCCTCTTATAGCGAAGACATTTCCAAAATTTGACTTCTAACATTTCTTTTGAACGTATTCTAATCGAAAATATTTCTTGTGCTATAAATTTACACTCAGTGCCTTTATTTTTTTCTTATGATTTTGACTTTTACTATCGTACACCTGAATAACCAATCCTTTCAGCATTATCCCTGCTTTCAAGCCTTTATTTTTAAAATATCCCGGACACCTGGCCTTAAAGTTGTTTTCGTTTCTTACCTAACACGATATTTTCTCACAATAATAATTTTATTTTTTTCCACCCAAGAATTCCTATAAGCGAGCTATCCTTCTTTAACTTTCATGGGAAATCGTGTGTGACCATTCCTTTTCTTAAGAAAATATGCCTTTTGCAATGTTCCTTTATTCACTTCAAAGAATACACCTCTAAGTTTAACCGCGCTGTTATTATTATGCCTTAAATTCCAAATCTTTAAATTTTCCTCCAAAGAAATTCCAAGATGTCTGAGCGTGTCTCAGCAATATATCGAATTCCCCAAAAAGAAAAAAAAATGAGAAAAAAAAAAGAAAAGTGCTTTAACTCACTTGCTGAATGACTCCCTGTTTAATAAACCCCATATTTAATTTAATTTAGTTAAGTAAGAAAGTTTAGTTATGTCATTAACTTTAACCCAGGTTATCTAATTTCCCACTTACCACTTATGGAGTCATCCTAGCATATAATTGAAACAGAAACTCATAATGGAAATTACTCACAAAATTTAAATCAAAATCATTTATTTGTGGAAATTGGTTACATAAGTAGGACATACATTAAGCCCATGTAGCTGGTTTAAAATTAATAAGGATAACATTAATTAATTTTAAGGTGTATATGGATTCCTAATTTGTGTTTTTATAAGCACTCAAAGGAGGAAGGGCTAATAAATAAAAATGCTTACCACAAATCCTCAGCACCGAATTAAGATCCATCGTTTATCAGGCCCCGGATGACTCTTCTCTCAGATACTTTTATATCCACAAAAGTCGTACATGGAAAACACACAGCAACTAAAAATCCTAACTACCTAAGAACTAAGAGCTGACTCAATTCTGCGAAGTAAAAACTAGAACTCTCTCTCTTAATCTGTCCGGCATCTCTCTATATCTCATCCAAATTCCTCCCCTGTTCTCTTTCATTTTTCATATCCCCTACACTACTCTCCAATCTCTGGCTAGTTCGTCGTTAACCTTAATATTATTGGATTTTAGGAATTGAATGAAATTTTCCGTCATTGGCTTTTCTTTTCCCCTTTTTTAAATTTTCCTAGCCTTATTTTATTTTATTTTCTCAGCTGGTTTTTCGCGCGCTTTCCGCATCTTTCCATCCGTATTCATCTCTACCCTTTTGTAGACTCGAACGCTTACCAACAATCCTTGCATTATTCTGGTCCCCGGCCTATTCAAAACTCTCTGAATTGGCGGCGCCTTTTGCTCCGTTTATGTAACATAAATTTTTCTTTCCTCTTATAGCGAAGACATTTCCAAAATTTGACTTCTAACATTTCTTTTGAACGTATTCCAATCGAAAATATTTCTTGTGCTATAAATTTACACTCAGTGCCTTTATTTTTTTCTTATGATTTTGACTTTTACTATCGTACACCTGAATAACCAATCCTTTCAGCATTATCCCTGCTTTCAAGCCTTTATTTTTAAAATATCCCGGACACCTGGCCTTAAAGTTGTTTTCGTTTCTTACCTAACACGATATTTTCTCACAATAATAATTTTATTTTTTTCCACCCAAGAATTCCTATAAGCGAGCTATCCTTCTTTAACTTTCATGGGAAATCGTGTGTGACCATTCCTTTTCTTAAGAAAATATGCCTTTTGCAATGTTCCTTTATTCACTTCAAAGAATACACCTCTAAGTTTAACCGCGCTGTTATTATTATGCCTTAAATTCCAAATCTTTAAATTTTCCTCCAAAGAAATTCCAAGATGTCTGAGCGTGTCTCAGCATGCTGATTCACTTTTGAATATACACTAACCAATTGCCTCACTTTTCTGGACTCGAGGTACAGGTCATCAGGTCAAAACTGGCTGTCAAAACTAAGTTTTTCGCTGAATACAATATTTTTATTACATACAATAGTCGAGTGATGGAAGTAAAAATTCATTAGCAGATAGGATTTTTAAAATTCTGTAGAGCTCGTTTTTTAATGAGATTCGATTGTAGATATATATTTATGATTTTTTGAGATATATTGGATGATATAGCAATACAAAAAATAAATATATATGAATTTTTTCGATATAACTATAATAGCAGGGCTTCGGTCCTATTAGCTATATGTAAATGAATTTCTTTTTTTATGAATCACTTAAAAAATAATATATATATACATATATCACTTTATAAAAAAGAAATAGCGAAATTTTTTTTTTTATTGAAATCACCCCGAACTTCGTTTTGGGTAACCGCTAACGATGACATCGTTACTCCCACCCACGTTGTATCGGATCCAAATTCTCACTGCATGAAGAAACGTCTTTCCTGGACACTTCAATTTGGATATTTATCGGTTTACAAGTTGAGTTGCTATTACAATTTTAAAAATGGCTTTATCTCAGCATCCATTGAACATTTTAGTTTTGGCACCATGTAATTTATAGCCCTTGCACTGTTTACTATATTACCATATGATTAATAATATAAAAAAGTAAAAGATTTTTAATGGAATTAAATAAATATATTTTAGTTAAACTCAAGTAATTTTTTCTGCTATATTACCAATTTGAGTTAATTTAATAAACCAAGATTTAATAGTGTAACAGCTGTTGCTATGGGACGCAAGCGATTGAAATAAAAGAATAAACTTAATAATGGATAAAATCGAAATATATATATATATACATATGTCGCTGAAGTGCACTCCTGCATCCAAAGTCCTGAGTCCAAATTACTCCTCTGCCAGGTTTTGTAACTCTGCGGTCAGTATTCTGAGCTACAAACCGCAGAGAAACACACAGATCCTCTTCTATATTTCAGTAACATTATACATCTTAGTTATTTTTTTGGTTAAATTAATTATACCAAACTACAAGTTTAATTATAAAGAATATTTTCTTTTATTAAATTTCACTGTTACATAATTCGCCGATATAAAGTACTGAAAGCCTGAAGCGGACTAAAAATAACATTAAACACTTGGTCGTATCAGGCTACGCTATTAAATTACACAATAAATAGATAAGAATAAATGAAGAAACTTATTTGTTGTCATTTGAAAATGGAAAAGAAAACATAAATAAATAAAACAGGAGCGACAAAAATAAAAAAAGAAAGACAGAATTAAAACAAAACGAAGCTTCAGCAAAACCGGAAATACGTAAGTAGCTGATTTTTGATTTATTCTTCCAAAAAGTCAACGATTCGTCAGTGAATCTGTCAATCTTCTCAATTAGTTAACACCAGCTGTCAAAACCACGTGGGTCACTTTTTATCTGGTTTTAGCCGGCATCGGAATTTTTTTTAAGTGAAGAGGGCCGTTAAGTTGTTGAAAACAGGCTACTTTTCCTACAGCAACCAGGTGTATTTATCATCTATTTTGATTACTCACATCCACTTAAAATAGATTGTGATTTTAAACTGATATATATGTTTTTTTTTTCTTGCAGATGTTTCTAAGACGTTATAGAATTGTAGATTTAGATGAGTTGAGTGGACATTTAGTTCG
Source organism: Salticus scenicus (assembly GCA_963930645.1). Taxonomy (NCBI): domain Eukaryota; kingdom Metazoa; phylum Arthropoda; class Arachnida; order Araneae; family Salticidae; genus Salticus; species Salticus scenicus. The sequence continues at coordinate 237,106,872 of OZ005653.1, read as the reverse complement.
CGTGTGTAACATAGTATTATTTTAATATTCTGTGCGTGGTAAGCATTAAACAATAAAACTACAAACACAAAGCTTGAAACCCACTTTTGTACACTTGAAGTTCACAACACACATAAATAGTTAAAAACTATTATTAATCATTTTTCAGATTTTTTAATTTTTAACTTATTTATAAGTTAGTAATTGTATTTTTAATTCTTTTTAAAATGATTTACCACACACACAGCAGTGTGACAATTAAAATTTATTTTAATTTATAAATTAAACATGTTTTCCATGATTCTTAATAGAATTCTTCATTTTCATTTAGATTAGGGTTTCGGGAAAAAGAAATCGGGTTTCGGGTCGGGTTTGGGTTTAAAGAAATCGGGTTTCGGGTCAGGTGGGGGTTGCCGAAAATTCTTTAGTGCGGGTTCGGGTCGGGTGCGGGTTGCCAAAAAATTTTTAGTGAGGTTTCGGGTCGGGTTTCGAGTTGAATCAAAATTCACTTGTCGGGTTTGGGTCGGGTTGCAGGACTCTAGTCAGAAGATTCCCCACACACATGCAACCCCTCCCCCCCCCCCCCCACACACACACACACTGACCAATTGCCAAAAACTGTTTTTTTTTTTTTTTTTTTTTTTTGACTCAGGAGACCTTAAAATATGTAAATGAGGTGAAAACTCGACATCGAATTTTTAGACCGAATGCAATACTTTCATTACCTACGTAGTCGGATAATGGAAGTAAAAATACATGGTGGAAATTTGGACCCTAAACTAGTGCTTTGTTTACCATTGGATATGAAAAAATAATTGGCAGTTTCTGAACTTGATAAAATTTAGTAATGCACTTTCAATAATTTCATTCAATAGAGAAGAGTATAGTCACTCAATTTTGTGTAGCCTTGTATATTTTCTGTAAAGTGTATACATACCATATAACATATTTAAATAAATATAGTATGGAACACACATAACAGAATTTGAAATACGATTTCAACAATTTCAAATAATTGTCCTAGTATATCAGAATTTTGTGTTGCACTGTAAACAATTGGTAAAGTATTTTTGTGTGATATTCTACACTAAATACATTTTTATGCATATAAAGTTATATATTTATTTAACGATGTTTTGAGCTTAGTCAAAATGTGTAAAACTGCAGTAACTAGGAATTTCGCTCATAAACGTAATGTACTTGAATTATCTTGGATGTTCCTCAAGGGCAACCATTTGCTTGTACAGGCTGCACAATATTAAGTTATGTTGTATGATCATTTGATACTGTTTGGGGTTTTTTTTAAGTGGCGCTAACTAAGTGTTTCTACAAGAAAATGCTTCCTGCTATACTCTAAAGCCACTCTGGATCAGTTTAAAAAAAATAATTAAAATGATTTGCCATGGTCAAGTCGAAGTCCAGATTTGAATCCTATGGATAATTTTTGGGTATATTAATGTCACAATTGTTTATACTAATAATAAACAATTTTTATCTGTCAGTAAAACAAAAGTATCCATGGTTAAAAAATGGCACATTGTTACTGAATTTGATATTAACCAACTGATCACTTCCATGAAAAATAGAGTATCTGAGGTTATAAGTAAAAATAGAGGACCATATAATATTAATTTATATGTTATTTTTATTTTTATACAAGTGATCTTATAATTTGTTAACAGTGTACTTTAGTTATTTTCTCAGTAAATTTTGATTGGTTGGACATTTTTCGCATTCAGAAAGCGCATTAAATTACTAACATTAGAGTTGCTGGGATCTTCAAATTCAAATAATTCTAAATAACACACGTAAACAGTAAACTAGAGTTGCAGGTCGCTATTAGTGCCAGAATGACGTGAATGAATGGGAAGCTGGATTGGTGAGATAACTGCGCGGTTCGTGGCATGGAAAAGATCGTTTACATTTCAAATAACCCTCGTGTTTGCGTTAGGGGTTTGTATACATTGAGAATTTACAATTTTATTCAAAGAATATTTTATCATCGCTCAGTAAAAAAATATTAGGTTTTAAATCATTAAATGTTTTACATTTACTATAAAAATACTACAGGGAAAAATTTAGTTAATAATTTTTTTAAGATTTTTAAACATAGAAGTATTTTTTAAATATACAAGAACATTTTTTTTTTTTTCATTTTCTTACTAATATTAAATATACGACAAAATAACTTATGTTTTGAAACAATAAAATAAAATTAAAAATGTTACTTTTCATTAGAGCTAGGTAAACTTCTTTAAATTTTAAAATTTGTAATCTGAATTCTTGATATAATATATATGTCTTTAGCTGCTGAGATAGAAACATTTTAATGAAAACTATTTTTAGACTCTAAAAGTTAAAATCAAAACTATGTAACGCTAGGAAATTTTAACAAGAAATTTTATTTTCGTAATTTTTGTTCCAGGAACTTATTTTTCTAAAGAAAAGAAAACGAGTAAAATAAATACAGAAGACTCAATGATAAGACAATAAAAAAAGTTTTTGCACTAAACGAAAATCGTTAAATTTTAATGTACGAAAACCAAAACTTCTGAATATTATAGCTAACGTTATTTCCTAAGGAACATTTTTTATTACCGCAATAAGCCATTTTACGACAAAGTAGTTTTTTTTTTCTTTTTTTTTTTTAACGCTGAATGAGCATTTGCGTTATTTCATCTTACATTATTTGTTTAGAGAATATAACTATTACATTGACTTAATATAAAAAATTGTATTAACAAAAGTGTACAGGTGGCATTATTTTAATATACTCTATAACAAAAAAAGCGACGCACCAAGAAGGAGTAATGCAAACTGGACACAAATTGACATACGTACAGGTTTCAATGGAAAATGCTAAATTTTAAAGTTTGGCAACCATCGAATGAGCATAGGCAGCTGCGCATCCTGACTGAACAGTTGGCAGAATATTAAAAATGAGAAATTTTAATTCCAGGTAAAAAATTCTTCGAGAATTTTATTTCCTCTACTCAGACAGACAGTAACTATGCCTCGCTAACAGGTGCACAAACAAAATGCGCAGATGTCAGCATTTGAGTGGGGTGTGTAGTTGGGCTCAAAGAAGCCGGTTGGTCTAATCTGCGAATTTTTTGACAATTGGATAGGAGCGGTACCACTATTAGATGATATTGACAGAAATGGGTGAAACATGACTGAACACAGCGTCAGGGAGGAAGCGTTTGGCCTAAAGAGAGGACAGAAAGTGAGAATCAGTCAATCGCAAAGCGGTACTTAAAGCTCCAATTCATCATTATCGTCGATTCTACGTGCAACTGGTTCTTCAGTGTCTTGAAAGACCCTTAATAGGCGGCTCAGCAAAATGGGGTTGAGCTCAGTCCCCGGATTTCTCTTCCACTGAGGACGTTTCGAGCATCATAAAAAGGGTCTTACAGCCAGCTCAGGATTTTTCCATTCTAACGCACCAATTGGACAGAATTTGGCACGACACTTCACAGAAGCACATCTGCCAACTGTATCTATTAATACCAAGCCGAATAACTGCGTACATAAGGGTCAGAAATGGAACAACGCATTATTGACTTGTTGAGGCCTTTTCTCTTGATTAAATCATTTAAATTTTCTGAAACTGTAATCAAATGTTTTTCTCCACATGTATATCACATCTACCAATTTTTGTCCCATTTGGATAACTCCTTTTTAGTGCGTCGTTTTTTTTTTCTTCTGTGGAGTGTAATTTAAAACTAATCATATTTACATTCATTCTCCCATATAATAGTAGTGGAAGTACAGTCGGTAACAAATATGTCCGAACACTGGCAAAATTTCCTATGTAAAAAAAGTACACTTCATACGGTTTTGTTAAATAAATCCTTGTCGAATCCTGTTCTTAGTCAGTGGGAGAACAGGATTCGACGAGGATTTATTTAACAAAACAGTATTAAGAGTACTTTTTTAATATAGGAATTTTTGCTAGTGTTCGGACACTTTTGTTACCGACTGTATTGTTTTTGGTTAATGTTTTTGGAATTCAGATTTTGCTATATTTACACATCCTAGGTCCCCCGAATATTAAAATTAAATTTAGTGGTTGGTCTGTATGTCTGTGTGACTCTTGTGGAGTTTGCGTTCCTGCAAACTCCATCTTAACTTAAATACTTAGATTACTAAGAGAACACAAGACTTTAAATAACAATAACTAAAGTTTATTTGAGCAGATTAATGGGAGGGCGGCCTGGTACTAAAGCTTAGCTCAGTCAGCGTTTTACGTAATCAAAATATATGAATCAATAATTTAAGTAGATAATCTTAAATATCTCACCACAGCAGATAGTCGAAGGTGTAGAGACGGTCACACTCGTACTTCAATACTACCGCTTCACTATGGGACAGAGGATTCCCTTCTGCCCCAGCTTGAACTTTCCGAAAACTAGTAGACACTCACCAACGCTCAACACTACTTAACTTCACACAACTAAATCTCCTCTACTCTACTTTCGATATTCGCCCAAAATAAGAATCATCACATTCGCTATAATATCCTCCAACATCCACTATCGATCCTCCAACTTCCACACCATCTACTAAAACCATCTCCACTTTTATACTTCTTCCTACACCCTCCTTTCACTACATTTCAATCCGTACTTTTAAAAATCACTTCTAATTTAACTAGTATTCAAAATCTAAGTCTTTTAATGCAGCACCCTGCCGACACAAAACTAGCTCGACCTCAACCGTCACAGAGCCACTGGCGACGGAGTGATTTTAACCGTCCCCACTTCCTACTTTGCTGGATCCAGCTTAATTGAAAAAACTGTGGTGACGTTCTAACGTCTCAACCTCACAGTCCCCCTGAAGAAAAAAATTTTGTCGGGAAAATTCCCAACGGGTTTGATCGATTAAATTTAAATAGCTTCATTCCCTCTCCAACTATCTCAAATCTCTGAAGTGTGAGTGCAGCCGTCACTTAAATTTTAACCGGGTGAGAAAAACTTAAAAATTTGTTAAGTCCCTGAGCGAAAACTCGGGGACGCAAAAAAAATTAATTTAAAATTTTAAATAAAAGGCGTACATTTACCCCGAGAACTCCGGGACTCTGACTGAGCTAAAACCAGGCTGACAGTAGGATTTAACTGATCATTCTTTTCATTTAAAGCAAGGGATTGATTTGTAAGATTAGATTCAATCTTATTTTCTTGAGTTTGAGTAGTACGTGAAAGAACGTCAGCTACGATATTGTCAGAACCAGGTCGGTGTTCGATGTTTATATTAAAGTTAGATAACTTAAGAGTCCATCGAATCATGCGAGGGGAGAGATTCTTTCCAGTTGTTAACCGAGTTAATGCCGCATGATCCGTAACGACTGTTACTGGAAGTTGCGTAAAATATAAACGAAATTTTTGCAGTCCCCAAAGCACTGCTAAACATTCACGTTCAGTTACTGGATAATTTCTTTCTGCAGCGTTAAGCGTACGGGACGCATATGCTATTGGGCGGCCTTCTTGGCTTAAAACGGCACCAATGCCGTACGAAGAAGCATCAGTAGCTACTTGAAATTTAATATTATACTTAGGATGAGCTAGTACAGGAGGAGCGCTAAGTATAGTTTTTAACTTATCAAATGCTTCTTGTGCTTCATTTGACCAGTGAAATTTAACTCGTTTCCTTTTGAGTTTAAAGAGGGGCTCGCATATGTGAGCAAAATTAGGTATAAATTTCCCATACCAAGCACACATGCCTAGAAATCTCGAAACTTGTTTGGAAGTTGTAGGAGGGGGCCTGTTTAAAACTGGCTGAACTTTTTCATTATCTACAGAAATACCAGCAGGCGTTATTTTGACGCCTAGGTACTTAATTTCCTGTCGTGCAAAATGGCACTTAGAGGAATTTAAAGTTAATCCTGCATTTTGCAGTAGAGTAAAAACAGTTTTTAAATGATCTAAATGCTCATTGTAAGATGAGGACGTGATTATTATATCATCGAGATAAACATGTACAAATTTATTCAAAACAGGTTTAAGAATAGTTTCCATGGCTTTTTGGAATGTCGCCACAGCACCTGAACATCCGAAAGGCATTCGTTTAAAACCAAACGTGCCATTTTTAGTTATAAACGCTGTTTTTGATATACCAGCGGGTTTCATTGCAATTTGAAAATAACCTGATGTCAGATCGAGAGTAGACATAAAATTTGTCGTTGTTATATGTGCTAACAAATCATCAATTATAGGCAAGGGATACTGAGGATATTGCGTAATAGAATTTAGCCTACGATAATCGATTGCAAATCTCCATGCCTCAGGATCACTAATAGGTTTACCATTTTTCTTACGACATAAAACAACAGGAGATGCATAAGGAGAAGTTACAGGCATAATAATATCATTTTGCAGCATTTTATCAATATGCCAATTTATAATATCTTGTTTGGCTTGATCATAAAGATAAGGCTTTCTAAAGACTGGTTTATTAGTTCCAGTGTCAATTTCATGGCAAACAACATGGGTTAAGCCAGGTGTATCAGAAAATAACTGTTTAAACTGATTAAGAAAATTAACAAAATCAATTTTTTCAATATGAGTGAGGGCACTTTCCTCTAAATTAACAATTAACTCTGTCGGCTCGACAGGTTTAGAATTTGACTTAGAATCATCAATATGTAAAGATTTATTGGCAAAATTAATTTCAACATTATTTGCTTTCATAAAATCTAACCCTATAATGCAGGGATGCTGAAGATTGTCGATGACGTAAAAAGGCCAATTAACACTTAAATTATGAATTTTAACATTCAGGCTGACTTCGCCTCTATTAACACAGGACTTGCCTTGAGCCGTTGTAATATTTAAATTTGTCCGCTTTAAAGGTTTAAAGTCAAAATACTTTTTATAAGTTTCATGTGCTAGAAAGGAGCGTTCAGCACCAGTGTCCCAATAAGTAGGTATGAAAGTATCATGAATTATTGCATTTAAATTAGGAAGGTCCACCGGACTGATACAAATAGTGTCTAAACATATGGAGGTGGTTGAGATATTCAGTGGCTGTTGACCCTCCTCACAAGAGCCACTTACTCGTTTAACTGACGACTCTGGTTATTACGAGAGTTACGGAAATTTCTGTTATTTCTATCAGCTCGAGAAAAGTTTTGAGACTGATTTTGATTAGAACGATCGTTCCGAGAATTTTGAAAGTTATTACGCCTTGGCTGCGGCGATTGACGTTCTTGTTGATAGCGATTGAAATTTTGAGGGGGGGTGAAATTTTCACGCCTAGAATTTTGCATATTTCCATTACCCCGTTGGCGATAAAAGGTGTTTTCCGCCCTTGGAGGGTGTCGTTCTTGATATTTAGCTAAGGTTTGAAACAGACTGTCGTAAGAGGTGACAGGTTTCAGATCAAGGTAATCTTGAATAGGAATAGTCAAAAGCGGGGTTATGATTTCCATTGCAGCGGCAAAAGATAAAACTAAATCCAGCTGCTTTATAATGTCAAATTTACGTAATAAAAATGTGGTGGGTTTGTCATAAAACGACATCTTTGTCGTATAAAGTTCTTGACGGAGTTTGGTTTTATCCACAATAGAGGAGAATGAATTTTTAATTTTGAGCTTCAAATCCTCATACGTATTATTTTGGCCTAGAGCTCTAGAGGCAATGGTGTCATACCAGATTTTAGCATCTCCTTTTAAGGAGTATTTTAATAAATTAAATTTATCAGCCTCATCAATTTTACATATATCAAAATACTGTTCAAGATCTTCAAAAAATTTAAGTACATTGTCTGAGCCAGTAAAATAAACCCGAGTGGGGGGGGATGTCGAACTGAGTTGGGCGCCACTGTGGAGTTTGCGTTCCTGCAAACTCCATCTTAACTTAAATACTTAGATTACTAAGAGAACACAAGACTTTAAATAACAATAACTAAAGTTTATTTGAGCAGATTAATGGGAGGGCGGCCTGGTACTAAAGCTTAGCTCAGTCAGCGTTTTACGTAATCAAAATATATGAATCAACAATTTAAGTAGATAATCTTAAATATCTCACCACAGCAGATAGTCGAAGGTGTAGAGACGGTCACACTCGTACTTCAATACTACGGCTTCACTATGGGACAGAGGATTCCCTTCTGCCCCAGCTTGAACTTTCCGAAAACTAGTAGACACTCACCAACGCTCAACACTACTTAACTTCACACAACTAAATCTCCTCTACTCTACTTTCGATATTCGCCCAAAATAAGAATCATCACATTCGCTATAATATCCTCCAACATCCACTATCGATCCTCCAACATCCACACCATCTACTAAAACCATCTCCACTTTTATACTTCTTCCTACACCCTCCTTTCACTACATTTCAATCCGTACTTTTAAAAATCACTTCTAATTTAACTAGTATTCAAAATCTAAGTCTTTTAATGCAGCACCCTGCCGACACAAAACTAGCTCGACCTCAACCGTCACCGAGCCACTGGCGACGGAGTGATTTTAACCGTCTCCACTTCCTAGTTTGCTGGATCCAGCTTAATTGAAACAACTGTGGCGACGTTCTAACGTCTCAACCTCACACTCTTAGAATATCCCATAAAACAACTGTAGTAGGAAACTCAACCTTTGCATTCGAAATTTGTATCATATATAGATGCAAAATTAACTTTTTCGTTGCGATTAAGCAAATGGTTTGTGTACAGGGATATTAAAATCGAAAATTGGAATTTTCAAGTCTCAGACATTTACTCCGTCATCATTGACAACTAACTGAATACTGGCATTTTTAGTTAATAGTCAATGAAAAATAGATCTTTATCATTAACTCGACACATTTTTGCAAGTTAATAATAGTTGATAATTATAGCCTTTATAGTCTCTTAGCTCAGTAGCTTTTATTTCAACCAATGTTTCGTTAATTATAAAAAAAGTGTATAGATAATAAAGTCCCAGAAATGATGATTTATATAAAATATAACTAAGTAATATTTTAATAAAACCAGTTCGAAAAAAAATTTTAAAGCTGTAAAATTTTGAAAGCTTTGCATAGATGTAACAGGAAACCACTTATAGCCAGAGGTGATTCTGAGCATTTTGCAGGTTAAATCAGCAGAACTAACATACATATGTTAGTAATTAATTACGCTTCATATATTGATGAAATTTAGAACAATATGGTGAAAGTGATGTAATTTTATATAAATCAGTGTACAAAATAAATAAATAAAATAAAATAAATAAATAAATAAGTGCTTTTTCTTTTTTTCCCTGATTTTCATGCACGAGGAAATTTTAATTGATTCATATATGCATCACTATTCAGTGCTTGATTAATATGTCGATTTGAGAAAGTTAAATATATCCCCTCCCTATACATGAATTTTCAAATGATATCAAAGAAAAAATATAAATGATAAAAGTTTAAATGCATTATTTTGTATGTACCAGGCAACATTTTACACTCCTGCTCAAAAGTTTAACAAAATTTGCAAATGATCAGTTTTTTTTTTTTTTTTTTTTTTTCCCAGTTTAAAAACTTATCTCCCGATGAAATGTTTTCAAACATTGGGTGTTTAAAGAACTGGGTCTTCCTCATGTTTTTCAGTGAAGATTAGTTTAAGACAATATTTAGGAGGCCGGTAACAAATTGAGAAATATCAATGATGTTTATGATCACCCAGTATCGTTAAGTGAACGAAATGAACTGTAACTTTAGGATATGTTAATACAGACCCAGTTTAATTTGTGTGAAGATAAGATATTAAATAACGGAAATATAAACATTTATTTTAAAACTCCAAAAAATCAGCATCAATTTATAATATACAGAATTTTTAAGTTGAAAAAACACTTTTAAAACAATATACTGCAATCGATATACAAATATCTCAAATATCTCATAAAATATGAACACTTTTATGAAAAACGATTTCACAGCGCATGTGCGAAAGATAAAATAAATTTTATTGCATAGGTTGAAAGCTAGATATATTGGACAACTTTTGTAAAAAGTGCATTTGGATTGAGTAAAAACTAAGCAAATTATCCGAAAAAGAACGAGCTAGACTTTAGATTTTTTCCAAAAGTTGAAATTCTTCACATGTCGTGTAATTAATTTGAAAATCAAATTACTTCAACCACGCTTCAAATGTACTTTTTTGTAAAAAAAAAAAAAAAAAAAAAACCTGATAAGCTAACGTATTTTTGTTTATTTACTAAGATTTATGAGGTGATAAAGGGTTTTTCAGAAAAAAGAACTTTTGCTAAGTGGTTAAAATAATTGGATCTTTAACCCTTTAAGCAGTTTGGTACGTGCTACCCGAAATTGGCCTCATCTGGTTTGCCCGTACGGCGTACGGGCATCGATATTTTATCCTTTCCCTTTCTGGTTTTAGGCAAACCTACTATATTTCTATTAAAACCCTTTAAGCAGTTTGCCCGTACAGTGTACGTGCTACCCGAAATTGGCATCATCTGGTTTGCCCGTACGGCGTACGGGCATCGATATTTTCTCCTTTCCTTTTCTGGTTTGCTCGCATTTTTCATTATTATTGAAAGAGACTATTTAGTATTATTATTTTTCAACAGATGGCGTGGCTTGTCCGTGTAAATGAAATGCTTTTCATCCGGGTTTTTCTATGTAGCGGGAAAGCGGGAACTTTTCTTTGAAATTTTTGTTCTACTGTATGCCGTGCTTGTGAATCTTATGGAAATTATGGATGGAATAGACGACGAAAATACTTTCTTGTTAGATGATGAACTACATTCTGATACAGATACAGATATTTCTTCTAATTATTTGGATTATTCCTCAGATGACGCTTTCAATAAGCTATTGTCACGATATATCGATAAGCTGTTATTAGACCTGAAACGGGAAAAAGGCGCCGCAGGCGCCACCGAGTGGGCGTTTCGTAAAGTCGGATTTTTCAGGGATCGCGAACCAGCTGGTCGCCGAAGACGGCTAGTCTATAATAATAAAAGAAGATGTTTGTCTGTCTGTCTGTCTGTGCATCTATACGTTCAGCCCCTACTGAACGCAGAAGTATAAAATTTGACGTACGGGTGCTCAGAAGCCTTCCCGAGTTGATAGTGAAAACATAATTTAAAAATTTTAATTAGTTCCGGAGATATTAATTAAAACGTTGACCAATGCCTAATTAAAAAGCGAAAGGATCGTAATTTTCGCCTTTCAGCGTGTTCCTGAAAAGAGAAAGCAGAGAGAGAAAAATTTCGCGGGTTTTTCTAAAGCGATCGCTGCCGATCTGTTGGAAATATCGAAAATACACCTGTACCACGAGAAAGAGCATTTATTACCGATTATTGCGGTATAATTTTTTTAAAAAAATACGGATTTTTTATATTTTTAAAAAAAGTTTTAAAAAGGGTCGAAAATTTCTCTTTTTCTCGATTGTCTTTTTTGAAACGCCCTGTACGACCGAGTAACTGTTCCATTTATTAACAACTGGTATATTTGGAAAGGACATTTAATCCTCTTTCGAACCATATAAACATTTTTACAAAATACGGATTAGCGATCCATATTTTTAGATTTTACGAAACATCGATTTTTTCACAAAACATTTTATAATTCAAAAGCGTTTAGAGATAAATCATTTCTTTTTTTTCTTTTTTTTTTTTTTTTTTTTTTGTACATAGATCTCGCTTCAACAATTGAATACCCAAAAGATTGAGAGAAAATTTCAAAAACTGAATGAGTTATAATTTTTTTAATTTTCAGCATCGCGGCAGTTTTCGATGAAATTCTGAAACTCTTGTAACTGACCTGGACAGAGAAGGGAGAATAAGATTCTTCAGTGCCAGGTGCTAGAGGTCGGGAAAAATTGCTTTTTTGTTTTTCGCCCACGTGACAAAGTATACTGGAAATAAAAAAAAGCAGTTTTTGAATTTTTTCAATTTAAAATCGATCAAAAGCAGAACTTCGAAATTGCCCGTCATTATGGCTCACCTATATGCAGTTAAAAAATCTAAAGTATAGCTTAAAAATAAAAATAAATAGACATATTATATTTATTTAAATTCATTTTTATTTCATCTGTTAATGACACCATTCACCAATTTCATCTGTTAATGAGTTACTTTTAACAGAATAATATTGGTTTTTTTTTCCTTTTTTTTTTTTTTTTTTTTTTTTATGAATTCGGTTGTAAAAAAGCAGTTTTGGAATTCTTAAATTTTAGATGGATTTCAATAGAAATCGTTAATCACCCTTAATAGATTAGCCATTTTGAGTCTAAAATATATCATAGATATTCATTATTGTAATACATAATACATCATTCAAAAGATATTTTAAAGTATTTTTATTGCAGGCTATTAAAATGATATAAGCCGTTCAAATTCTCTACGAAACTTTCGGAGAAAACTACGGAAAAACCAGAAAATTTTTATTCTTTTATATTTTACACAGTTTCAAATTCAGATTTTCGCTCACATTTCGTACTAATAATTTTTAACGATATATAGCCCGGAATTAAACAAGTTTTGGAGAAAACCACAGATAAGTCAGACACAAATCTTTTTTTTTAAATGTTATACGGCGCCGCAGGCGCCACCGAGCGGGACTTAGCTAAAGTCAGAAATTTGAAATATCATAACATGGTGAGCGAACAGGCTGTTTCAGATATTGAAAAGGGAAGAGGGCGCCGAAGGCGCTACCGCACGGGAATTTACTGCGCTTTCAATAAGCTATTTTCACGATATATCGATAAGCTGTTATTAGACCTGAAACGGGAAAAAGGCGCCGCAGGTGCCACCGAGCGGGAGTTTCGTAAAGTCGGATTTTTCAGGGATCGCGAACCAGCTAGTCGCCGAAGGCAGCTAGTCTATAACAATAAAAGAAGATGTTTGTCTGTCTGTGCAGCTATACGTTCAGCCCCTACTGAACGCAGAAGTATAAAATTTGACATACGGGTGCTCAGAAGCCTTCCCGAGTTGACAATGAAAACAGAATTTAAAAATTTTAATTAGTTCCGGAGATATTAATTAAAATGCATTAATTGCATAGAAATAGATATTTTAACGGAGTTAAAATCAGAAAAAGTGGAAAATAAATAAAAAATATTAGTTCGATCGTTACGAATTTGGTACAAAATGAAAGGGGATTCTTTTCCGAATCTAAGAGTGCAAGTGGCTTATCTGTACAGCAATTAGATTTTTTAAAATTAACTAAAGTATGAAATTTAGTTGCAACAGGCAGTTATTTCATTTATCAAAGACTCTTCAGTGCCAGGTGCTAGACATGCTGACTCACTATTCTTCCGGTCCGGAAAAATTGCTTTTCACTTTTCACCCACGTGACAAAGTAGTGGAAATAAAAAAAGCAGTTTTTGAATTTTTTCAATTTAAAATCGATCAAAAGCAGAACTTCGAAATTGCCCGTCATTATGGCTCACCTGTATGCAGTTAAAAAATCTAAAGTATAGCTTTAAAAATAAAATAAATAGACATATTATATTTATTTAAATTCGATTTTATTTCATCTGTTAATGACACCAAAAGTTACTTTTAACAGAATAATATTGATTTTTTTTTCCTTTTTTTTATGAATTCGGTTGTAAAAAAGCAGTTTTGGAATTCTTAAATTTTAGACGGATTTCAATAGAAATCGTTAATCGCCCTTGATAGATTAGCCATTTTGAGTCTAAAATATATCAAAGATATTCATTATTGTATTCTTATAAGGCGCTGTAATATTTTCAAATTTCAATATTTCAATTTCTAATCATGGTTAAATTATTTCACCAGATTCACGCGTTTTGAGGTATGCTGAATCAGTTTTCTTTTGTATCTCAGCTACTAATTAAAATAATTTCATATGTAATATATCATCGGAAAGCTTTTTTCATTTGGAATCGAACAGTGGAATACAGATATTTCTACCGCCAGATGGCGCTGTAATAATTTCAAATTTCATTTTCTAATTATGATTAAATTATTTTTAATGCATCATTCGAAAGATATTTTAAAGTACTTTTATATTATCGAAAGTGGAATTCGAGATTTCACCCGATTTACACGTTTTGAGGTTTCCTGATTAGGTTTCCTTTGGTATCTCAGCTACTAATTAAAATAAATTCACAAGTAATACATCATTTGAAAGGTTTGTTAATTTGGAATTGAACAGTTCTAAAACCAAGATAAAGCGCCGCAGCCGCCACCGAGCGGGACTTTGCTGAACTCAGAAATTTGAAAGATCATAACATGGTGAGCGAACAGGTTGTTTCAGATATTGAAACTGGAAGAGGGCGCCGCAGGCTCTACCGAGCGGGAATTTACTGAGATTAAAATTTTCAATTAAGCTATTTTCATTATATGTCACTAAGCTGTTGCAAGACCTGAAACGGGAAAAAGGCGCCGCAGTCGCCACCGAGCGGGAGTTTCGTAAAGTCGGATTTTTCAAAAATCGCGAACCAACTGGTCGCCGAAGGCGGCTAGTATGCAATAAAAAAATGTGCCTTTTTGGGAAGCATTTCTGGTAAAATAATTGACCGCTTAAAGGGTTAAATTAATTACATGGCATGTGTAAAACACCTTAAGAAATTTCAACTCTTGGAAAGTATCTAAAATCTAGCTCGTTCTTTTTTGGATGATTTGCTTAAATTTTACTCTATTCAAATGCACTTTTGACAGAAGTTGCCCAACATATCTGGCTTTCAGTCTATGCTATAAAATTTTCTTTATCTTTCGCACATGCGCAGTGAAAACGTTTTTCAAAAAATGTTCATATTTCATGAGATATTAGAGATATTTGTTTTCCGATTGTAGTATGTATTGTTTTAAAAATGTTTTTTTTTTCAACCCTTTTGAAAGTGGGAATAATTTTCGTTAAAAACTCTATATATCATAAATAAAAAACATATTTATTTTTTTGGAGTTTTAAAATAAATGCTTATATTACCGTTATTTAATATGCTAGTGTCACACAAATTCATCCACAAATAATTTTGGGTCTGTATTAACATATCCCAAAGTTACCGTTCATTTCGTTCACTTAACGATACAGGGTGATAAAAAAAATATTAATTTTTCTTAATTTGTTACCGCCCCCTAAATGTTGTCTTAAACCAATCGTCACTGAAAAACATGAGGAAGACCCAGTTCTTTAAATACCCAATCTTTGAAAACATTTCATCGAGTGATAAGTTTTTAACTTGAAAAAATGTGATCGTTTGCAAATCTTGCTGAACTTTCGAGTAGGAGTATATATAAATTATCAACAAAATAACGAATATCTATCTCCAAACCGTAGTAATTAATAATAATGAATTTACGTAAATATTACATCTCACATTACTTAATAGGCATTTTAATGAAATTTCTTTAGTTTTACTTCTTTTTTAAGGACAAAATATACTTCCACCAAATACTCTAAATAATATTTGCATTTTTATATTACCCTGAAATTATGAAAATTAAATACTATATTATTTCTTTATTACTAAAAAAGCAAAATTTACTATCAAAAAATATTGCCAATGTGAAAAGAAAGAAAATCTATATTTCATACAATTATTCATTTATTTTGTAAATTAATACGGTTATGTAAAATTAGTTCAATATGAAATTTTAACTTTCTAAAACAATTTTGCTATTTAAAAACATTATTTATAGATTTCGATTTTCGAATACTGAGATTTTTAAAAGAAAATTTTATAAGCTCTTGTAAGCAGTTTATTAATTAAGATGAAAATTTTTATGTAAAAAAAATTACATCCGTTATCCCAAAATTGGTATACTTGTCAGCTATGCATAAAAAATGACTGATACATTATATACAATAGCATTTATGATCAATATAATTAGCCAAATAATTGCTATTTTGTCATTTTGCTCACGATTAGTAATTTATCCATAACGTTTTCTAACTGTCACACGTTTGGTTACTTACGTCATGTAATTACTGTCTAAATAAGAAACCATGTAACGTTTGAAGTCACGCAGTGTAACCATAGACTAAATAGATGTGGTTTTGTAAGTCATTTAGTATAATGTAATTGGATCTCATGTCAGTTTTTTCTGTTTTATACGTTTCATATTATCTCAGAAAAAGTATTAACAAGCTTATTTCTGTAACAAAATTGGACATGTTCTTGACATTAAGTAATGCTAGTATGTAATTTATTATTATCAAAAGGTAATTTCTGTGAAAATACTTCGATATAGCGTAGGTGCAACAGTGATTGACACTTTTAGAGCAATCTCTGATGTTTTTAATGTTCTAGTCATCAGAAAATATTTTTAGAAATCTTAAGTTAGTATACATGGTAAGAAAGACATTCAAAACCACATACATGTTAAAATATATACATTTGATAACAATTATTTTTTTATGAATTTTTATTTGACACCCACTGAATGTTCCAGTAATTGGCACTGTCAGTTTTTCATTTTATCAGTAATTGGCACCCTATGTTCCAGTGTTTGACACTGCTAGTTATTCATTTTATCAATTATTAGCACCCTATGCTCCACTGTTTGAAATAAAATGTTAAAATTCTCATATGTAAAATATATGATTTTCTTATTTTTCTTATTTATTAATTATTTCGGGATATATGTCAGGAGCATGCCAATCACTGGAGCACCCTCTGTTTCTTTTTTTTTTTCTTTATCCTTTAAAAAAATCAAAAGGTAAGTTAAAATTCCGGTTTATTTCTGCTACTAATAAAGTAATTGTCTATGTAATCGATTTTATAAATATTTTATGAGTGTTCTATTAGGTTATAAATTTTAATAAATACAGGACACAAAATATTTAGCGTATTTCCAAGCAGCACTGGTTCTTAGAATCAGTTATATTTTTAATTTAAACCCATGTTTCGAGTCAAAAAAAAAAAAGAGTTCCTTTAGACGTTCAAAAATAGCGTTTCTTAGAACTTTCCGTAAAGGTGTGCTTTGTACCACCCATAAAAGATACAATTCCAGTTTAATGAATAACGTGTTTAAACGGAACGCCATCATAGCACATTTCGTCTAGTGCTATTATTACGAATATGCAAAATGACCCATTTTTAGTTTTCATTTTGTTCTCACATCCAGAAATATTATTCATTGAGTGTTGATGTGACAGCATTAGAGGTTTAGGGCAATTGAAAACAGGTGTGTCCTAGGCTTGGGTATTGTGCCCTCCGAATCGGAGGGAACTTTCTTAATTACTTAGCACGCTATTACGTAAGTTTTAAAGGAAACCACAGAAAACTCCGAACGGCTTGGTCAACAATTTCGAACTCGTTTCAAACCCAGCATTTCTCGTCTACCACCTTCGAGTTCAGAATCTTTCGGCTCCTTATATTCATTGGGAAGCTAATAAAGATGAGGCCTATTTTTTTTTTTTTTTTACATAATTTTAAATATTATACCTTATATATATATATATATATATATATATATATATATATGTGTGTGTTTTTAGTTTTATATTGTGGAATTTAGTAAATCATTAGTCCGGATTTTTTGTTCTACTGTTTTATTTCATTAAATATTGATATAAAAAAATTTTTTTTCATCAATATATTTTTAAGCGTTCTTTTATAATTAAACAAAAATTTTAAGGCACTATGAAAATTTCACCTAGTCATTTTATTACTTTAATTATCTAAAAGTAGTAATCTGAGCACATCACAATAGTTTCTTCTACACCGTTTTATATAACAGCACCGCTTACTAGAAAACATGCATGAAAGTTTAATAAAAATGTATCTCTAAATTAACATTTTTAGTAAGCATTAGTAAGCTGAGCACATCACAATAGTTTCTTCTATATCATTTTATATAACAGCACACTTACTAGACAACATGCATGGAAGTTTAATAAAAATTTATCTCTAACCTAACATTTTTAGTTTTAGTTTAGTTCAATTTTCACCAACACATGCTGCGATATAGCTATCTGGAAAATCGCATAAAATACCACATAACAACTTATCGGCCGAAATACGCCTAAATGTAATAAGCATAGTTTATCATAATCTATATATATTTCACACACAAAATTTGATGTATTTATATAACATAGAAGCTAAGATAATTCATGCTCGTAATTTGGAATGCCTTGTAGCACAGCAGTGCTACCTGCCAATAGATATGCCCCAAATTGAATGAAATAGTTTTAAAAAATATGTACTTCACATAATAAGCTTAATGTACTTTCATACCATAGAAGCTAAGATATAGCCTTTCGTTAAATAGGAGGGGGAGGGGAATTGAAGCATAACAGTTTAACTAGTTGGGTCATATATTCCAAAAGCTAATGGCTAGCCAAGGCTATTTTAAATAAAGGTCGAATTAAATATAAAATTAGTCTAAGTTCTATTCATTGGTTCGTAAGATACAGTATCAAAAATTCTACTAACACTTGCAGATAATTTCTAAAAATAATCGGATTGCGTTCAAAACATCTTAAACTATTCAACGAAAATTTAAATCACTAGGGGGCTTTGCCCCCTGCTCGCTCCACTCACCAACCCCCGAAGGAGGCTTCGCCTCCTCCCCGACTCACTTTACTTATTAACACATGCAGAACTCTGCGCACCTATTCGCTGCTTTCTTTCACTGAAAAGGAATATTAATAGTGCATATTAAAAGACAGAAGCAGAAAATTATTATGGAAATCCTCATATTCAACGTCAAATTGGAATATATAATATATATATATATATATATATATTTAATAGAAAGAAAATGATAATATCTAGACCCTTATGCATTACAGCTTTAGTAAATAACCCTTTTTATTTCTTTTTTGCAATCTTAAATCCGGATCATGGTACCCCAGTCGGTAGAGCGCCGAGCTCGTAATTGGAAGATTGTGGGTTCGATTCTCGAGCCGACCAAAGACCGTCGTGTACACTAATGGTAGCTGGTGCACGTAAAATATGTCGTAGCCGCAATATCCTCCGTGTTCCTATCAAAATTATACCTCTGGGGGCCACCGAAGCTGGGGAGCTATCCACTTCGTGTAGTACCAAAACTGTGGTGGCATGTCTCCGGAACATCCGTAGGGGTGCGTCAAAGATCGTCGCCAATTATCCATAGCGTAGTAATGGTACGACTTCAATCACAACCTACCTAATTATCAACCTACCTACAACCATGGATCATATTTTAATTTTCCCGTGTAAGACGATTAATTTTCTAAATGTAGAGAAAAACGTTGATATTTATTTTCTTTATTTTTTATATCCATGGTTTCAGGCCGCGGTACCCTAGTCAGTAAAGCGCTGAGCACGTAATTGGAAGGTTGCCGATTCGATACTTGAGCCGGCCAAAGACCGTCGTGTTCACTAATGGTGGCTGGTGCACATAAAATCTGTCGTGGTTGCAAAGTCCTCCACGTTCCCATCCCCACTATATTAGTACAGTCAAATTAGGAAAAATAAGGGAAAAAATTTATAAAGTTTTGAAACTTTGGGATTATACTTATGAAGGGTCTAATAATTCAAAACAAAAAAGTTCCCCACTCTAAGGGGGGAGCTTTCCCCCTACCCCCCCCCCAAAAAAAAAACGTATAATTCGTTGAAATAAAGAAAAAAGTAGGGAATTAATTTATCGAGTATTAGAATTATGGCATAACATTCCTGAGGGGTCTAATAATGCAAATAAAAAAATTTCCCCACCGTGGGGTGGGAGTTTACCCCCCCCCCCCCCCCCTCAAGGAAAAATAATAATTCGTTTAAATAAAGAATAGAAAAAAAAATAGAAAATTACTTTATAGAGTATTGAAATTTTGGTACAACATTCCTGAGTAATTTAATAATTGAAAACAAAAACATTTCCCACCCTGGGTTAAGAGCTTCCTTCTCCCCCTCCCCCCCCCCTTAAAAAAAATTATATAACTTATTGAAAATAAGAAAAATTGTTAAATAGAGTTTTGAAATTTTGGTATAACATATTCTTGAGGTGCTTAATAATGGGATACAAAATTTAAAAAAAATTCCACCATGCAGTGGAACTCTCCTCCAGCTGCAGGGGAACTCTCCTCCTTCACCTCCCCCCCCCCCCCCATTAATAAAAAAATAGTTCAATTTTGCTGAAATTAAGAAAAATACGAAAATAAGTTTATAAGAGTTTTTAGTTTTGGGAAAAGTTCTCTTGAAGTGTCTAATAATAGAAAACACAAAAGTTCCCTTCTCTGGGCTTCCCCCCCCCCCCACCAAAAAAAAAAAAAAAAAAAAAAAAAAAAAAAAAAAAAAAATCGTATAATTTGTTGAAATTAAAACAAATGGGTAAATAATTTGTAGAATTTTATAGTTTGTGGACAAAATTGTTGAGTGGCGTAATAATAATAATAATAATAATAATAATAATAATTCACCCTCTCTGTATTAAGAGCTTCACCCTCTGTCCCTTCGCCCCATAATTGTATAATCCATTGAAAGTAAGACAACAGAAATTATTTATATAGTTTTGAAATTTTTTAGATAGGATGCTTGAAAAGGTTTCAATGAAAACAAAAAGTTTTCCCTAGGACGGATGATTTCCCTCCCCCCCTCAAAAATAGTTCCTACAAAGTTCTTTCAATTAAAAAAAAATAGTTGGAAAGAAGCATACAGATTTAAAACTTTGGGACATTAATCATGTGGGGTATCTCAATGGGAAACAGAGAAGAGCCCCTTTTTGAGAAGGGTTTAACTCCTCTTTCCCCCCATAAAAACTACTTCAAAATTTTCTGTGAGTTTTCCTTTTTTTTTTTTTTTTTTTTTTTTTTAATTAACACAAAATTATTTGGTTTCAAAGACAGCTACTATTATAATAATAATAATTAAAAGAAAAAAAAAATATGCCTTGAAAAATTCTGCACAAAATGTTCTCTTCATTATTCATAAACGAAAAATTATTTTTCCTTTAAGTTTTTAAAAGCTACTAAATTGTAAAAAAAAAATAAAATATATTGAAATGATAATAATGAAATTCAGGTAATAACTAGGTAAAATAAATATAGCAATAATTAAGCAAAATGTAGATAAAATAATTTTAATGTAAGTCAATAATTTATTACTTACAAAATCGTCTGAACATCGAATAAAAAGTAATCAAGTTCATCATGAAAGTCATCTTCAAACTCCTCTGTCATGTCAATGGGTTCTTTATTTGTCCAGGTTTGCCCATGACAATTTTTATACATTCTTGTACACAATAAATTTGCTTTTACACAATTGCACTTCCTTCCACAACCTTGCATACAGCCACATGAAATCAAATTTAGTATTTTTTCTGAAGCAGGCGCTTGTCTTAGATATACAGGAGACAAGTATGAATTAGATGCTTTCCCCGCCACAGGTCTTTGGATCCAAGCGATTCCCCAACCACATCTGTACTTGCAGGTAAACCCGATGAAAATGCAGCATCAGTGGTAGGTGGCAAGCACGATAGGATGACAGCATTGCTTGCCTGTCCTACTAATTCATTAAAACATTGAATTCTGAGATCGTTCAATTTTTTTCATTTCAGAAGCTATAAATGCGTTTTTTTTTTTTTTTTTTTTTTTTAACTTTATTGTACATCTCACTAATAAATTTTTCACCAGCTTTTTCAATTGAGTCACGAGTCGATCTTGGATCGTTGAACACTTTGGGTACATCATGAAGATGGTGAGATCGGTTAAACGATTGAACTACTTGCACTTTCCCTTTTCCAAACATGGCCGAAGTGGTGTCGCAACCACTCATTGCGTGAAGAAATAGAATAAATTCCTCGACATTTTTAATAACAGATGAACTTTGCAAATCCTTGGAACTATAAAATCTTGCTTTGACATTTCCCTTTCCTTCTTTCATGAATAGAATGTCCTTATCTTCTGGGGCGAGTGCTATCATTAAAACTATAAGGTCCACATCTTGTCCAACAATAACGATTTGCTTGTTTAAATCAGATGCATCAATTGCTTTCTTAACTATCAAAGCATCTGCGTCATCTTTTGCTATGCTTGCTTTGATACCAGAATTTTCTAAGCGTTGAGCAAATTAAAAATATTTAAAACCCGTTCTTTGTATCTGACCAAGTTGAAAGAAGAGCGTACATTATTCTCATCTGTAAAAAATATACAAAACATACCAAAATCAGGAACTCATTTTTTTTCTCCGTTGCCAATTACTCCGAAAAGATTGATTATATTTACATATATGATATATATATATCATATAAGAGGTCGTAAAAAAAAATTATTATTTGTAATAGTAAACTTAATGATTTTGTGTAAAAAGTGAAAAACTGTAAAGTCATGGTTGGATTTCTTTAGATCGAAAAGAGGAAAACGGGGTATTTTGAAGAAAAGGGGGGAAGCTCCCCCCCCCCAAGTAGGGAGACCTATTCTATTTTCCATTGCTAGTCAATTCATAAGTGCTATCGTAATTTTAAAACATTGTAAATTATTTTCTCGTTTTTTCTTAATCTGAAAAAGTTGTACAAATTCGGGAGGAAAAGAGATGAAGAGGCCCACAGATGAAGAGGGGCGTGGAATTTTCGTTTTTCCATTGCTAGAGCTCTCGAGAGCACTATTTCAAAATTTCAGAACGTTATAAAAAAATACCTCTGTAATAAATTCCTTTAATCCTTTAGAGACTTCTATTTTTTATAATTTAAGAAAGGAACTGTATGTTTTGGGGAGAAAGGGGGGGAGGAGGTGCTTATTCAGGGAAGGGGGATGTCTTCATTTTTGATAATAGTCTATTCATGAGTGTTATCTCAATGTTTCAAATGTTTATAAATGATTTCCTCTGTTTTTTTTTTTTTTTTTTTTATCTGAATGAGCTTACATTTTTTTTCTTTTAATGGGGGGGAGGGGACCCTTAAGAGTATTAATTCAAAATTTTATAACTTTTAAAATATTTATTTCTGTAATATAATCCTTTTATAGTCCCTCCTTTAAAAAAAAAAAAAAAAAAAAAAAAAAAATGAAGGAGCTAAACATATATTTTTTTTGGGGGGGGGGGGGGGGAAGAGGAAGGGGGGGTTAGCATAACCACAGGGAGGAACATTTTTTTTTTTTTTTTGTCCATTACTAGACTTTTTATGAATGTTATCCTAAAATTTCAAGCATTTGTAAATTATTATATCTGTTTTTCCTAATATGAAAGAGCTATATGGTCTAGAGGGGAAAAGGGGGGGAATGGGGGAAGCTCCCCCCAGGAAGGGGGAACTTTTTTGTTTTGCATTACTAGAGCCCCCAGGAATGTTATTCCAAAGTTTCAAAACTTTATAATTTTTTTCCCTTATTTGGTGTTTTTTGGTCTAATTTGACTGTACTATATCTCTGGAGACCAAAACAGAGGTGGATCCCCTCCATGAAGGTTCAAAATTGTGATGATGTCTCCGGAACATCCGTAGGGGCGTGCGTCCCAGACCGTCGCCAATTATCCATAGCGCAGTAATGGTGCGACGTCAATCACAACCAACATAATTATCTACCTTCCTACAACCATGGATCACATTTTAATTTTCCCGTATAAGAACATTAATTTTCTAAAAGTAGAGAAAAAATGTGGATATTTATTTTCTTTGTTTTTTACATCCATGGTTTCGAGCCGCGGTACCCTAGTCGGTAAAGTGCTGAGCACGTAATTGGAAGATTGCTGAATCGATACTTGAGCCGGCCAAAGACCGCCGCGTACACTAATGGTGGCTGGTGCTCATAAAATCTGTCGTGGTTGCAAAGTCCTCCATGTTCCCATCCCCACTATATCTCTGGGGATCACCAAAGCGGAGAGGGATCCCCTCCGTGAAGGTTCAAAATTGTGACGACATGTCTCCGGAACAACTCTAGGTGTGCGTCCCAGACCGTCGCCAATTACCCACAGCGCAGTATTGGTGCGACGTTAAATCCAACCAACCTACCTACCTACGTACAACCATGGATCATATTTTGATTATCTCCTGTAAAATGACTTCATGACAGAAGAACAACGTCACTGGGAGAAACTTTTTTCAAAATGACAAATAGAGTACCTTCATAAACTTGTTGTTGTTAGTTAATAACTTCTTCAATTAAAATGATAGAAATTTCTAAGCGGCTGAAATGTCTTCCCTGGAGTACTCGGAACACATTGATACCTCTCATGACGCGAAGGACACTGCCCTCCGTTAGAAGACGCTGTCGCAGACAAAAAATTTGACGGCAGTGACAGTAACTTTTTTTTGAATATATAGAGAAAATTTTTTAAAAATCCGATTCCTTCTTCTTATACATTGTCTTTAAATTTTGGGATATTCGACATTATGGGTAATTGCTCTTTGATAAACTAGAATTTAGTAACTAGGGTACAGAAAAGTGTTTTTATACACGCAATTTTTAAATTTTGGAATATCTCACAGTTGTAAAATTTTGCACTCATATGCTCTGAAATTTAACAATATTAAATATATTAAACATTTTCAATATCTATTTGAAATAAAAATATATACATATTTGAAAAAAAAAAAAAACGATTTTTTTGTATCAATTTTACATGTTTGTTTATAATAAATTAATTGTTAAAAGAATCGTTTGAAAACGTCTGGAGAGTCGCCGACGAGCTAAAAACACTTCTCCCGAAAGAAGGCTCGTCATTATCATACACCATATCATGGATTAAATAGTAATCAATTAAGAAACGCATTAATGATCGAGTCTTTAAGATCAGCTGATCTTTCATCTTCATCAGGCATTTGTTTCTAAAGTCTTAAGTACGCTTTAATTTTATGCCCCGTCTCTAATTATTGATCAAAATTTAAACGTATCACCTCAGTCGGCAGCAAAAAAATCCGAGCACTAGCCAATAATTCGGATATCAAAAAGGTACACTTAATACTGTTTTGTTAAATAAATCCTTGCCGAATCATGTTCTTAGCCTGATTAAGAGCATGACTCGACAACGATTTATTTAACAAAGCAGTATTAAGTGTACTTTTTTTAGACAGGAATTATTGCTAGTGCTCGGATGCTTTTGGGCTTAAAATTGAGATTATCTATCACTCCTTTATTCATTTTATTCCCTTATTCATTCTATTCCCTTATTCATTAATTTCCCTTATTCATTCTTTATTCTATCACTCCCTTTTCATTCTGTCACTCTCTGATCCATCGGTTGGATAAGTGATGTGACATCTGGTGGAAGGAAGATAGCTTTTATGTCTCCTTTTATACTAAGTCCTCCTCAGATGGAGGTGATAACGCGTTTTTCAGCAGCAATAGAGCACAAATAGGGAGCTTTTTTTGTTTCAAGTCTTTTTCAACAGATGGAAAAAAAAAACTCGTCGAAAAACCAAGATTTGAAAAGATTGCAACCCATCAAAACAGATTTTTTATTGCACTAATAAAACGGCAAGGAATATAAATTTATGTTCTTGAATGCCCTTAGGCTTCTTATATTTGCCAATAACGAGCATGTGAAGCTTGTATGTACCTTCAGCATTGCTGCAAGGAGCATCGGTTAGCCTATCTTTTATAAGTTTCGTTCCTGCTACGGTTGGCAGCATTTTATAGTTTAGACCTGTCTCGTCTATGTTATAGACATGGCAATATAACAGTTCATTTGCTTTGACAATTTTTTGAAACTTCACTTAAAACTCCTTAGCCGCCTCGGCATTATCAGATAAATGTTAACCAGAAATTGAAACAAACCGAACATCATGACGGGTTTTCCAGCGATCAATCCAGCCTTCACTAGCTTCGAACTCACATCCTGTTTGTAGTTTTTTGTGTAAAGCTATTGCTTTTTCTTTTATAATGAGCCCATGTATCGTGGCTCCTTTTTACTTTCTTGGCAAAACCACATCTACAATGCGTTGTTAAGCAGTTCCAGTTTAGGCATTTTCAATGTTTTGCTATTCTTAAGAGTATTTTCACCATGCATTCTCACTGTATATAATTCGATGTTTTCACGATTTCTTCTTCAATCTTTTATTGCCGTAACGCCTACATTGAGTTCCTCAGCAAATTTCTGGACTGATTTCCCTTTGCCCAGTCTTTGTAGCACTGCTAATTTTTCATTTAAGGAAAGAGTCAGATGTTTACGTTTCACTTATGATATATTGAAAATACACACACGACTGTACACACAATGTAAAATAAATATTGTAACGAACACAGACGAACACTGTTGTAAAACCTACAAACAGCACTAAAAACTGCACAGTACAGTACAAAAATACGCACAACGACAGAAACGATACGAAATATGACGGAGCGTTAAAGCGGACAAGTGATAACAACAAGTAAATAACAATGGCGTGACAGTGGTGTGTCCCCGTCGAGTCCGGACAAGTTCGGCTCGAGCACGGTCGGATCAACCGGAGTGGCGGACCAGCCGAGGGCGGACGAGAAGTGTTCTACTGTATTTTTTCCCACTTGAATAAAAGAGAGCTTTCCAACTAACTGCTAAATATTTTCGGGGATAATGAGCGAATAGCAAACATTTTCCCTATCATTTCGAAACATGTTCTATTGGTTTCATATTTAGGGTACGAGCTGTCCAATCCATTCGATGGATTTTTACTTAGAAAAGGAAATTCTTTTCTAGGTAAGCACTATAATGCCGGCTTTTATCATCCATGATAACTAATTCCTTTACGATTGTTGTAGCGTAGAAGTACAATAGGTCTTAGGATTTCATCGCTATATCGAGGAGCCATTAGTGGTCTATTCCTTATAATGTACAGGTCAATAGAGCCATGCTAGGCATACCTTCGTCTCTTCTGCCCAAATTAGATTTTTTCATTACAAATGTAGATTATTTAAAATACCAGGTTCTCTCGATATGAAAATCCGCCTATTGTCAGTTATACAATAAAACGGGACACGTCTGGGATGAGCAGATTGATCCACTCAATCTTGTCCCAATCTGAGATGATCCAGAGCCCATATTCTGCGGAAAGTACGTTGGTCCAATGCCAACGAAACAACAACCATAGGTCTATGAGCATACAATCCCTCAGGTGGAGTAGGTTTTAAACAGTTTGAGTCGAAACACTGGTACTAGTAGCCTTCTGACTGCGCTATACAAATAGAGTAACTTCAAAGGGCGGTTTCTTGTGGCCGTTAGTATTAAACACAGATCATCATTCTATGCTGCTGCAGGTGTACGACCTAGTCCCGATCTTCGGCGAACATTTCCAGTTTCCAAAAACCGGTTCAATAGTCTTAAAATGATATTTTAACAAAATTCTGGCTCTTCAACTACAATGGATTGCATTTGACCTGTCTCTAATCTACCAGTGGCCGTGCAGGCTGCAGATTCAACTAAGCCATTTTGCCAAGACATCATATTTGCCGCTTCAAAACATTCAACACGTGTCTACTGTTTTTAATCTCCTACTACAGAACGAATATTGCAGGTCACTTTTTATTCTTTATCTAAAACACGTCATTTTCTACTTCACATGTAAATTTTCCATATTCCCAACTTTGTAAACGTCAAAGTTATTCTTTTTAATCTATTTTCTTACATTCTTATTAAACATATTGTCAAATGCATGGCTGTTTCCTACGAAACTCATAGTATCCCCTAATTATTTTCAGCAGTGTATAATAAAGTAAAAATTGAAAGTTAATACAAGAAAAAAAAATTACTTAGAAAACGAAAGCAGCCCTAAAAAAACGAGGCAGAAAATTATAATTAACCCCGAAAATATTAAGGCTATCAGAGAGGAACACCTCAACGTAGATTAGGACCAATAAGATGTTTCGTGAGCTACAAGTAGCTGCAAATTCGCATTTCGCTCACTCATTCAAGAAAAGAGTCATTTCTACAAGTTAAATAAAAAATTGAACCTCGATATATTAGAACATATAAAACCATTCTATCCATATTAAATCGAGGTTTATTGCATTTTTTTTTCTTTTCATCACAATGATATATTAATGAAAATTATTTTATAAATAAAGGCGGGCCTAATTCTGCTCTTCTGGAATAAATCAAGGAACTTAGAACTCTACAGTATTGTTTCTCAAAATGAAACAATTTCAAATCTTTAAAAATTTCGTGAAATTACACATAATGAAAAATAATATCATACATATTATGATTAGTTTTGTTGCAATTATTGCATCTGTTAATTTTTTGCAATTACTTTTTACGAAAAACTAAATAGGGATACGTCTAGGCATCAACGGCAGCATATTTTTTCTTTAGAAATCTTGTGGGAATTTAATATTATTAATAAAATTGTGTTTAATGATTTGTAAAAAAATTCAAACAAAATGAAAGTCATAATTTTTTTTTTCTGAGTTTTTCCAAATAGATTAAAGTTAATGTAATTATTATTTGAATGTTATTTTACAAAATCAAAAAGTAGAAAGATATTTTGTACTATTTATATACGTACATTATGCAGATCATAACTGAATTGTGATAATGTACTAGAAATAAATAGATGATATATAATTTAATACGTGTGGTTCTCTTTGCAATTTAAAATGTATACATTTGCAGATAAGTTTAGGTTGTTTACATATAGCAAATAATAAATTTTTAAATAACTGCATTTCATATAAAGTGTTTAACAAATGTATGTGTATAATTCTTCTGCGCAAATCTAAAGAGTTAAAAATAAAATTTTGTACAGCATGATATAGGTAAACAACACCTCTAGGCAGAAAAAAAATTGTCTGTGATTGGATCTTTGAAGAATTTAAAATATTTTATGATTATTATTTTTTCCTAACAACTTTATTAATTTAGTATAAAAACGAAAAAGTTCAATTAAATCAGAAGTCTTGAAATTTTGAAAAATATTTAATATTTGTATTTAAAATCATTATTTTTTCAGGTTATATTTTGCTTTTGTCATTATTTATTGTTCGCCCACGTTTCGTGCGAACATGGGAGCCATTGCGCATGTTCTGACTCAACGAGTCCAGCTTTAAAAAAGGGTTCGTAAATCGTGTGAACGAGGAAAATAAGCGATAATGAAACGCGGAATAACCAAATGTTTAACAAAACCACAGATATATATATATATCAATTTGACACCCCTAAGCTTTTAGGGGTGACAAATTTTATGGGCGTCGAATGCATTTAGGGATGTCAAATTCAAAGATGATTCTAAGCTTTTAAGATCGTCTTTTGCACTAGGCAAAAGACCATGTTTTCTAAAAAACATGGTCGCACTACGAACAAAACGTTTATTTTTATATAAATAATGATAAGTAAGTTTACTTTTTCAGCTACCAAAATAATTTTTATTTTTATTTTTATTTTTATTTAGTATAATAATGATAAAATATTTCTTCGTCCTACTAAAGGAACTAAAAGTTAAATAAAAAGTTCACAATCTGTAATAGGTGGCGCTGTCGATAGCGACTACTAACGGGTTAAGAACAAAATTCGAATTTAACATTATTACAATAAAATCCTTAAAATATATCTACTTGAAATAATCTTACAGAGCTATTAATTTACAACGCAATTTTATTATTATTTATTATTTTACAAAAATTTCACATTGTCAGGCAACATGTATTTAATTCACAAAAATATAATACAGTGAACTGATTTTCTTATATATATATATATATATATATATAAGGCGTGTTTTCAAATGTTATTGTAGTTACATCCAGCACAATGCTAAGCCTGCTTAACGTCTAACTTTACGCTTTTAAATAAAAATAGCCTATAATGACACATTAAAATATAATTATTATGTATATATATATATATTTCAAAATACACTTGAAGTGCGTTTTCTATTTTTTAACAGATTGCGATTATGTAAATTCCTATTTTAACCCTTTCAAGTACAGAACAATTTTACTCATTTAAAATCAAAACCTGCCAAGATTTACGAACAACGTTTGAAAACAACAGCAAATAAAGTTCTATAAAAATGTACACGATGAGTTTGAAATTCGTAACTGAAGGTGATGATGTAATGGCTTTACCACCCTACAAAGTATTAAACAGTAAGCCCCACCTCTAATGCGTTCCTCTAAAGCATTATAATATTTAATAAAAAAGTTTTACATATTACTGTTTAAATCACTTATATTTTATCCTTGGCACTCGATAATAGAAATGTCACTGGCTTATATATATAGGGTAATACAAAACTCACAAAAGAAATAAAAAATGTATTATTCAAAAGCTACTGACTGTATTTCTATATATATATATACTATATATATATAGGCCGATAGTTGGGTTTAAAACAATAACAAAATATCCTTTTGTAAAACAATGTAACGTCTGCAGGAATGTTTAAAGGCGGGGTTAGTTTTTATATTAAACATATATTAAATGAGAATTCTCGTTTCCTGATGCGAATGTATTAACATGTTTTCAAATGCATAATATATACATATAAATACGCTTTTCTATTTTTAAAAGATGATTTCGCATAATTATTTTATATAATATTACTATATTGAAATATGTATTATTCATTTAAGTAAAATTTTAAAAATATATTTCAAAGATATAGCAAGAAATGTATTACTTTCAAATGTTTTGCTTATTCATTGCAGAGTTATAGAAACGCTGTTTTCTTTAATACATACAAAATAGACATAAGTTTACGCTTATGTGCGGCGTTTCCAAATATGTATTCTGCATGTTAAACGGAATTTCAAAATCGCATTTTCAGTCTTATATGAGAAAAGTATAGCAGAAAATACTCTTAGAATTTCAAGATAAAATGCATTCAACTTTGGATATTACAAATTTCGACGCAGCTCAGTTTCAAAAAAGAATTCTTATGCTTTGAAATACTTTACTGTACTTATGCTCTAACACTTCTATTTTGAATATATGAAGTTTAAAAAACCATAATTTAAAACTGTGTTTTAAAATAAAAAGGTAGACTCTATCGTGCCAAATATTTATGTATCAAGTCTGCTGAAGATGGTTTTTATAAATACTTCTACTTCTAGATAGTTGCCCTAAAAAACAATTTTTTAAATATAAGTACATACACTAATTGACCAAAAGAAAAAAAAAAGCCGTACTTGGATACTTTTTTTTTTTTCTACTTATACTTTTATTTACATGCTTTGAGATGTCCTAAATAGATTTTAACATTTTAAAAAAGTCTTAATTTCTGTCTCTCTGTCTGATTGCGTGTATCTTAGTTATAAAAATTTTGTAAGTGCTGTATATCACAAAAAAGGAATGAATTTTAAACAAATACATTTGGTGCGAAGTTAGTACAAATTTGTGTTGATAAGCAACGGCACACATAACTAAGCAGTTTTCAAAGCAATGGTGCAATTTCTGCCAATTACAGCAAGGTGTTGAAACACAATGCTAATTTAATTTGGGTGCATATCAACTGACAGTGGGCACTGTGACGATGAGAAAGTTGTGTTTGTTTTTATCTCTCTCTTGATTTAATTTAATTTATTTTTATCTTTTAAATTTTCCTCATACTACTAAATCACATTAAAGAGCGTTGTGTTTTTCCCGCAATTTCCCAGGTTCCCTAAATATAAACTACTTGTGCAATAAATTGCACACTAGAAAGTTTTATGTTGCTGTGCAGTTATGATTTTTACTCAATGTAGGTGTAAAAATAATTTTTCCTACATTATGGTCTATGGCAGCCTCTGTCCAGCACTACCCATCATTAAACTTTATATAAAATCATTAGGCCTAGACAGAGACTCTCATAGACAATCCTTTAAAATATACTCAATGATAATAAATCAATAGAAATAAGAAATAAAAAAAAAATACACACTGGGCAATTTGCCATCCCCCAAAAATAAACAAAAATAAAAATTAGTCATGTATCCTGCTGTGAGTAATGGGAAGTCAGCCCTATCACATAAAAATAAATCCCTTTATACAACAATGCTCATATTTTTTTTTCTTAAATCCTAGGACTTTTAGTCAAAACTTCTCTCACAGCAGGGTACTAAATTGCCCACAAAATTTGAAAATATACATAAACACACATTGAAATATACATCCCCCCCCTTTTTTTTTTTTTTTTTTTAGTTTAACCCCTTTTTCTTTTTTATCTTAGTGGTCATGATGTGAGGTGCTGTCTGCAAATTTACATAGACCTTATTGGGTGATGGGTCACTTTAAACCTTCATCACTTTATTTAATTACTTTATAAATCTACTTAAGAAATTCAAACTTCACACAGACAAACTGTTTAAATAATGGATATTTAAAACTTAATTACCCCCTTTCCTTCTTAAAACCATAACTCATAAACTCTTTAAACTAAAAATTTTTTCACAGACAGCAGCTCACACACTGAGCTCTCAACAATATAGTATAAAAAAATATATATATACTAATAGTTCAACTGAAACAAAATAAAGAAATCAAGTAATAATAAGAATTCCATGTAATTATTCTACCTTTATTTCCTTCGATGAACTTTGATCCTCTCGTCCTTAAACAGTTACATTAATCAACTTCCTAATTTACATAAACATTAATAGTGATACCACATTTTATTTTTCACAAACATCCAACACCTAGAAACACTTGCTTTAAAGAAAGTTAGAAATATTCTACAAATTCCATCTTTCTTTCTTTCTGAGCATTAAGAGTTTTTACTTTATCTATAGTTAAATGATTAAACAAATGCCACAAGGCGTAGCTAGATAATGAGTTTCTTCATAAAAAACAATTAATTCCTAACCAATGTTTTGAGACGTGGTGTCTCACTTTTTATTTCTTTTTACAAATAACACTTCTTTAATGGATTAAGAAGATTTAAGTCTACGTATTTAATAACTGCAAATGTTCTGTAATACACAAATAAAAGAAAATTAATTTTTACCTCAGTATCACTTCAGTAGGGATGTCAGTCGTCCGGCTGGTGGTCCTGTGATATCGTTACTCGGGGATTTTACTCTAAGATATTTATAAAAACTATCTGCTTTTTCACCGAGAGGGAAGGTTTTTCTCAAGAAGGGTTTACAGGACATTGATTTAAGGCGGCAACGAGTTATTAACGATCACTTTTCCTTCAAAGAACTCTTCAGTCTTTGCCGGTTTATACGTAAAAGCTCATTCTGGCATACAAGTAGGAAAGTTTCCGTTTTAGAGGGAGCATCTTTAACGCACTACGGTAAATACTTTTTTAGTTAAGTGGTGAGCTTTTCTTTTTATATGAGGACCCCTACGTCCAACGTTAATTCTTAACTTTCTAGGTCCCAAGAGCAAATGGGCACTATCTCGAGAATTTCATCCGTTTTTCCATTAGCCTCGGTGACTTCATCAAATTTAGAGAAGTCGTCTTTTGACTCCTTTGAGTTATTTCACTGCTTACTTCTTTAATATAAAGTTTGTCGCGCCTCCTTTTTTTTTTTTTTCTCATACTTTTGGATTTCCTTTCCAAGGGGTGATGAACCTTCGCACATCTCTGCTTTCATAAACTTCATCGATATATATACTCTAATATCTTCTTGTTGTCCTGAGCTACTTCAAAAATAAAAAAAACTGCGTTTCCTTATGAGCTCTCATCAATGTTAACGCTTTAAAAATGAGCTTCAACTGGAGCCAAAGAGGCCTTTTGCAGGGGCTGACGCCCCAAAGGGGCCAAGCGTCATTCCACTTGTCGTAACATCCACGCTCTCTCGCGTCTCATCTGCGCGTCCTCTCCTAGCCAAGCGTCCCTCTTTCCCGCCTTCTCTCGTTGCCAGGACGTAAGAGAAAACTTCTCCTGAAAAAAAAAAAACCTGGCCCATTCACCAGATACGCCACTGAGCCTCGTAACTATCTCACTCTCACACTTTCTCTTGGGTTTTTCCTGACACGCGAGGGGGAAAGCAATTACCTGCCCCAAGGTCAACCTTCCCCTGCTGCTCGAAAGGAAGCGAAAATGTTGCTTTTTTCTTCTCCAATGCGGCAAAGAAAAGCCATCTCTCTTTTTTTTTTTCACTTTTTCGCAGACTGACTCATTTTATTCTAGGGATTTATTTATTTTATACATTACTTTATTAAATTATCTTTTTATTTCCTAAATTAATACAGTTGAGGAACAAACTCCTCAACAACACTCTCCGTCTTCCGGAAAAAAAAAATTGGCACAATTTTTTTTTTTAAAGGATGCCAGATACCCAGCAAATGCCCCTAACCCACGCGAAGTCTGACATCGACCCCGCGAGGACAGGTAGCAAACACTAAGAACTGTAATAGCTACATGAAACATATGAAACATACGTGGCCAATATTCAGCAGCAAAACATCCCACAAAAAAAAAAATATCCACCTAATCTTCCATTTAAGAAAACAGTTAAAATGAAAAAAAAAAAAAAAAAAAAAAATTTTCTTTTATTACTATTGCTAACCTTTTTTTTTTTTTTTTTTTTTTTTTTTTTGTACCCAGCAATGGGTGAATTCTGCTAAATTTAAACTCCCTAGCACCAGACGAAAGGAAAAACAAATCTAAAAGCCACTCAGTTTAAATTACTACTATGAAAGACCCCAAATTCCTACATTTGACAACTGGTAACTGCATATATTTTGTTTTACAACAGCACATTAAAATTCATTTCTCTGAACACGTCCTCATTCCCCACAGTCATTTAAACAATCTTCACCAACCTCAGGGTTAGTTACATTAACATACTGATCTACATAACTCGCACATGACCCCTGTAAATGCCTGTAAAACAAAAAGTAAACAAAAACAAAAATTTCAAACCACCAGCGAGATGACTGTCTTCCAAGAGCAAGATACCGAGACCTCTACAAGACACTAAAAAAAACAAATTTGCAATTTAGACTCTTCGACATGTCCTATAAGGGTAAAGAAAGCGACCACCAGCCATCCACTGACCTCCCTATTACAAAACACAAAAAAAAATTGCATGGTATATACATATTACAAACAACAGCATAAGGCAAATTCTGGAATAACCACATTACATCAACTTAAATTTATCAGCCACACACATATATTAAACTTTGTACTTGGAAAAAAAATCAAAACATACCAATTTCTCCTTTTTTTTTTTTTTTTTTTTTTTTTTTTTTTTGAACTTCCCAGTGCACATATTACATCCACCATTTAAAGCATAACCACACCAGTACCAAAATTTTTCAAGCGAAACAAGAGTTTTCATCTTCGCCAACCATATACCAAAAGTAAGTTTTATTTTCTTAATTTTTACTGATTTTTTTTTTTTTTCATTCTTTTTGCTATTTTTTTTTTTTTTTTTTTTTTTTTAATCAACAAAATATATAGTTGCTAGATCTGGCTACCTACTCTTATTTTAACATTTCTTACTAAATTTTAAATCTAATTTTATCTCGAAAGTTAATACATGCACTGAGAA
Organism: Salticus scenicus; assembly: GCA_963930645.1. Lineage (NCBI taxonomy): Eukaryota > Metazoa > Arthropoda > Arachnida > Araneae > Salticidae > Salticus > Salticus scenicus. Next base: position 237,071,683 of record OZ005653.1, on the reverse strand, counting down.
GTATCAAAGTGACTGACTTAACATCCTACAAATACATATACACAACAAAAATAACAGAAATTTATCAAAATTTTTAACAAGGTCTGTATGACCAAGCGCACACTGATATATAATTAAACTTGAAATTAAAAATTTTAATTCACATTTACACTGAAAATTTCTTCTTTTCCAGTCCTGAAATACACGTACATACATTGACAAGAATTTTCTGAAAATTTGTAAAATACTAAAAAAAAATTTACATGACATCTAAGGCACTGTAACATTAAAAAAAAAAATCTACCTTAAAAGTTTTACTGAAAATATTATTAACTCTCTAAGTACATATCCAAAAACACAAACAAATTTAACTGAAAATTTTAATGTCAGATTGTAAATCCCTTTTTCACCCACACTCGCATAAAATTAAAATCACAGCATCTCTTAAGCTCATGTAATACTAGTTAAATAATTTAAAAACAAACAGAAGAGACAGCTCATGGCCCGAGCAAAGTGTATAAAGCCAAACACCGACCCTACTACTCCAAAACCCAGAACACAACTAATCTCTTAAAACTCAAAATCTGTTTACAATGTGCACCTTGCAAGCAGAAGTTAAGTTACAATTTTGATTAACAATTTAAACACTAACAGTTAGAAGTAAAAGAAGTTTTTGTAAAACTCCCCCCAACATTTACTGTACTCGAGAACTCATAAACAACCTCTTTTCCAAATTAGTATTACAAATTTCCTAGCCGAAACCTTAATGCAAATTAAAATTTTGTATAAATCACCAATGCGAGTGAGAAAATGAAAAAGAAATCCACTTTAAAAAAAAATATGCTATTAGAAATTTAGTAATTGACATTTTACCCCAAAATTTTCTTCTTTTTTCACACAATTTGAAAAAAAAAAAAAAAACACTGAAATATGTATATAAAAAAATTTCTTTGGCAGAATCACAAACAAACAAAATGTAAGTTATTTTTTACAGAATGTGCTAGGGTGGTTTTGTTATTCTTATTTTATTTCTCTACCCCACTATAAGTACAGATTGAGTCTTAATTATTGCTCTCTCAGTGCATCACATATGACGTAAACAAAGATTTGTTTTGAAATTTACACAAAATTCAATGTCCATACCTTATCCCAATTCCAAGTCAGTAAATAGTAAACTACTCTAGGAGCTAAATATTAAAAAAAAAATTATATTTTTACACTTTTTTTTTTTTTTTTTTTTTTTTTTTTTACCATCTTTCTATTTTTATTATTTTTAACATTTAGACCTCAGTTTACTCCAAACTATCAGAATTTACCTCCATTACTAATCATTTAAGAAACCAATATGCACTGAGAGACCTCACTATTTCATAACTAACTGAGTACCTACATCTACAAAATTCTGTACCTCACTGAAACTCAACTTTAATTACCTAGTGCATAACAAATTCCTAAGCTTTCCTAACTTTTCTAGGAAGGTAAAAAAAATTTCAACCATTACTATTAAATTGAAAGATATTTGAATAGGCTTACATGGAATAAACAACATGGGCAGCTCGAGAAAAAAAAATTCTGAATATTCACTATTTTCTCTTTCAACTTTGCATAACCACCCATCTATTCTACCTCCAAATTTTCACTAAGTAAATTCACCTTTTCCCAACATAAACTTCTCTTCTCGAGAAAAATTTCATCATGATAATTCTTTAACACTAACATTATATCACTATCAACATTTCATTCTTTCAAGAGCATAACCCTGTCAGTGAGAACTTTGTAAAGTATTAGCAACAAAATTTGTCGCCCCAATAGGTAAACTCATAGCCATTTAAAAAAAATTCAGTGGGAGACCCACAACAGACTTATTTCATATCTGCGAGCCAAAGAGTTTTCTGGCATACTCCAGTTCTCACACCAACATATCCCAAAATTCACATTTTCCCATTTAAAATATCCAAAAAAATTCTAAAATTTACTTTTTTATCTCATATCATTCATAAATTGCACAGAATAAAAATTTCAGAAGCAAAAAAAAAAAAAAATAAATAAATAAAACTGATTTCTATTTCAATGTTAGTTAAACTTTTGGAATTTCTTTATATATATATATATATATATATAAACCTTAAACAATTAACTGTGAGATCAAAGTAATGACAAATATTTAATTTAACTCTGCCTAGCAAGAAACAAATTTATTACCATCCTAACACATTAACTAATTTACTGTTGAAAGAGGTACTACACTCATATAAAGACTTTGTTTAAATTTTTGAAAAATTTAAAGCCATAATACAGCTGTATGAAGTTGTAGCTCAAAGGACTCGTCAAAATATATTCCTAGTTTCCCTGCATTTACCCTACAATCTTTTTCTAAAACAATATATCAAAAATAAAGTATTACACTTTTCTTTTACAGCATGATAGTATAGTTTTCTAAAATTTATACCCTGCCACCCTGAGAGCTGGTCACAAAACATAACTAGGTGGTAGCATTTTTTTTCGCATAATACTAATATTATTTTTTTTTTTTAACAGAAAATTTTCAGATGCTGGGAAAAGCTTTTTCTATTTATATAAGCAGGTAGGCACAACCAAAACAGAGTTTGGGAAATTTTTAATTATTCTTTGCTAACCTACCAGAGCTGGTACAGAAAATTCAAAATCATGCACTTAGGCATTCAATACAGGCAACTCCCATCCCAAAAATCAAGTCAACCTGAGGACAAACACAACAGAGCTAAGTTAGTTCTGCGTGCAAGGGAGAGGTTAGCCAGTATTGGAATATCAGCTCAAAACAATATTAAAAATAGAACCGCACCCAGCAAATAAATAGTTTTATCTTTTTCTGTATGATCCTCCACCTGTAGTAACAAAATTTTTTTGCTAAACTTTAAAATTGTGACCCACAGTCAGAGTAACAAAGTATCTCAAAACGAAATATTCTCGCTTAAATTGCATTTTCTCACACATTGGAAAGAAAAACACAAAAATTTCAGATTTAAAAAGCAATGAAATTAATTTCCTTAGTATTTAAATTAGAACTCAAATAAACAAACTAAAATTTTACATGCAAACATTAATTTAAAACTGATAACAAAATAAAAAAAAAAAAAAATTGAAATATTTATATATGTACACAACAGAACAGCAACACAAATTCTAGAACTGGTCTCGGCTCCAGTTGTGACGATGAGAAAGTTGTGTTTGTTTTTATCTCTCTCTTGATTTAATTTAATTTATTTTTACCTTTTAAATTTTCCTCATACTACTAAATCACATTAAAGAGCGTTGTGTTTTTCCCGCAATTTCCCAGGTTCCCTAAATATAAACTACTAGTGCAATAAATTGCACACTAGAAAGTTTTATGTTGCTGTGCAGTTATGATTTTACTCAATGTAGGTGTAAAAATAATTTTTCCTACATTATGGTCTATGGCAGCCTTTGTCCAGCACTACCCATCATTAAACTTTATATAAAATCATTAGGCCTAGACAGAGACTCTCATAGACAATCCTTTAAAATATACTCAATGATAATAAATCAATAGAAATAAGAAATAAAAAAAAAATACACACTGGGCAATTTGCCATCCCCCAAAAATAAACAAAACTAAAAATTAGTCATGTATCCTGCTGTGAGTAATGGGAAGTCAGCCCTATCACATAAAAATAAATTCGTTTATACAACAATGCTCATATTTTTTTTTTCTTAAATCCTAGGACTTTTAGTCAAAACTTCTCTCACAGCAGGGTACTAAATTGCCCACAAAATTTGAAAATATACATAAACACACATTGAAATATACATCCCCCCTTTTTTTTTTTTTTTTTTTTAGTTTAACCCCTTTTTCTTTTTTATCTTAGTGGTCATGATGTGAGGTGCTGTCTGCAAATTTACATAGACCTTATTGGGTGATGGGTCACTTTAAACCTTCATCACTTTATTTAATTATTTTATAAATCTACTTAAGAAATTCAAACTTCACACAGAGAAACTGTTTAAATAATGGATATTTAAAACTTAATTACCTCCCTTTCCTTCTTAAAACCATAACGCATAAACTCTTTAAACTAAAAAATTTTTTCACAGACAGCAGCTCACACACTGAGCTCTCAACAATATAGTATAAAAAAAAATATATATACTAACAGTTCAACTGAAACAAAATAAAGAAATCAAGTAATAATAAGAATTCCATGTAATTATTCTACATTTATTTCTTTCGATGAACTTTGATCCTCTCGTCCTTAAACAGTTACATTAATCAACTTCTTAATTTACATAAACATTGATAGTGATACCACATTTTATTTTTCACAGACATCCAACACCTAGAAACACTTGCTTTAAAGAAAGTTAGAAATATTCTACAAATTCCATCTTTCTTTCTTTCTGAGCATTAAGAGTTTTTACTTTATCTATAGTTAAATGATTAAACAAATGCCACAAGGCGTAGCTAGATAATGAGTTTCTTCATAAAAAACAATTAATTCCTAATCAATGTTTTGAGACGTGGTGTCTCGCTTTTTATTTCTTTTTACAAATAACACTTCTTTAATGGATTAAGAAGATTTAAGTCTACGTATTTAATAACTGCAAATGTTCTGTAATACACAAATAAAAGAAAATTAATTTTTACCTCAGTATCACTTCAGTAGGGATGTCAGTCGTCCGGCTGGTGGTCCTGTGATATCGTTACTCGGGGATTTTACTCTAAGATATTTATAAAAACTATCTGCTTTTTCACCGAGAGGGAAGGTTTTTCTCAAGAAGGGTTTACAGGACATTGATTTAAGGCGGCAACGAGTTATTAACGATCACTTTTCCTTCAAAGAACTCTTCAGTCTTTGCCGGTTTATACGTAAAAGCTCATTCTGGCATACAAGTAGGAAAGTTTCCGTTTTAGAGGGAGCATCTTTAACGCACTACGGTAAATACTTTTTTAGTTAAGTGGTGAGCTTTTCTTTTTATATGAGGACCCCTACGTCCAACGTTAATTCTTAACTTTTTAGGTCCCAAGAGCAAATGGGCACTATCTCGAGAGTTTCATCCGTTTTTCCATTAGCCTCGGTGTCTTCATCAAATTTAGAGAAGTCGTCTTTTGACTCCTTTGAGTTATTTCACTGCTTACTTCTTTAATATAAAGTTTGTTGCGCCTCCTTTTTTTTTTCTCATACTTTTGGATTTCCTTTCCAAGGGGTGATGAACCTTGGTACATCTCTGCTTTCATAAACTTCATCGATATATATACTCTAATATTTTCTTGTTGTCCTGCGCTACTTCAAAAATAAAAAAGACTGCGTTTCCTTATGAGCTCTCATCAATGTTAACGCTTTAAAAATGAGCTTCAACTGGAGCCAAAGAGGCCTTTTGCAGGGGCTGACGCCCCAAAGGGGCCAAGCGTCATTCCACTTGTCGTAACATCCACGCTCTCTCGCGTCTCATCTGCGCGTCCTCTCCTAGCCAAGCGTCCCTCTTTCCCGCCTTCTCTCGTTGCCAGGACGTAAGAGAAAACTTCTCCTGAAAAAAAAAAAAACCTGGCCCATTCACCAGATACGCCACTGAGCCTCGTAACTATCTCACTCTCACACTTTCTCTTGGGTTTTTCCTGACACGCGAGGGGGAAAGCAATTACCTGCCCCAAGGTCAACCTTCCCCTGCTGCTCGAAAGGAAGCGAAAATGTTGCTTTTTTCTTCTCCAATGCGGCAAAGAAAAGCCATCTCTCTTTTTTTTTTTTTTTTTCTCTTTTTCGCAGACTGACTCATTTTATTCTAGGGATTTATTTATTTTATACATTACTTTATTAAATTATCTTTTTATTTCCTAAATTAATACAGTTGAGGAACAAACTCCTCAACAGCACTGCAATTCTCCAGTTTGAAACATTTAAGGCTATATATAATCTTCTATTGTAAATAAGTTACCCAAAAACCACATATGAGATAGTCATTGTGAATTACTGATATAAATTATTTTTTGTGCATATCGGTTGACTAATGTCCTTGCTACACTGTTAAAAATAATGGTAGTCTTACATCAAAGTGTGCTGGCAAAAGAAATGACAGCACATTCAGCTGTTAAAATGAAACAATTTACAAAAGAAACATCTGTAAAAGTTTCCCTTTACCATAGTTGCCATCATTTTAATTTATTTCGGAGTATTTTTAGCCACGCCTTAATATCGCATCACTTTATTTATAGTAAAATTTTCTCCAATATATAACTTCGATAAAATAATTTAAAAAAAAAATACTCTTGAAAAGTAAGTGGTATGAAATAAAGGCGGAGGTAAAAGTACTCTGGAATAAATTAAAATGTTGGCATCTATGCCTTTACAAGCGTTTCCGCTATAAATTACTCTATTTAACAGAAAAAATGTACTGCCAGAATTGAATACAGCACATTATGCTGTAAATCTACCTTTTTTTTTTATCGTGTATGGTGAGATCTTTATTTATTAGAAGGTGATCTCTCAGTTTCTATGCTATATAAATGCACCAAGCTTGAAATATAAGATGTACAGTGTGTCCTAAAAGCTCCAGTACTCCAACTTAAAGGACTCATTGTGCCCATGATTTTTTTTTAAATATTAAATTTTATAGTCTGCTTATTATTGCACCAATTCTTTAATTTTTATCGTTTGTTTCTTTTCTCGCTCAAGTTGTGTGAGAATAAAGTTTTATGTTATTTTGTTCTTCATAGTGAAATGAGTTTATCGCGCATTCAGAGAATTGCGCTGTTTGAAGCTTATTTTGAATGTAAATCGTATGAAAGATGCAAATATATAAATATCCAGATGATGCAATACCGAGTAAAAATATGCTATATCAGTTCGTTCGACAATTTCGCAATACAGGTTCTGTACAGGTGTGTACAGGTTTCTCTACAAGAAGTCACTGTTAAAACGCGTTTCTAAACACATGCGCAAATAAGTTCAGCTTTGCCTCCTACAAAAGGGTGGACATGTTGAACATTTATTATAAATGCAAGTTCTGTATTTTTTCCTCCGTTATTTTAAATGTGCCTTTTATCATTAGCATGAAAAAAAATCGTTTTAAGGTTTGTTGTTTTGTAAATAAAAAATGCATCAGCGTCAGTACTGGAACTTTTAGGACACACTGTATATGAAGGAAAACTCTTTTGATTCAATTTTGCTACATATTAGTCGACAGTCGTCGCTGCAGACAGTTATTTTTTGTGACTTTCTAGATGGTTACGCTATAACATCTATTGGATAGTTTCGCACGAATCTGTATAGGTAGAACCTTTATTGTGAAAAGCAATCTTGATTAATTTTTTGTGCATTAAAACAAGGAGGAGATGTTATGTATAATGATACAAAAGAAAGTATTGTGTCAGCCACAGTATATTAGTTCTTCTGGAAACAATCGAAACCGACTAGTTTTTATAACTACGAAATTCCTGTACGAATACAATTTTTATCATTTAAATGTTTACTACTTTAATCTAAATTTTGATTTGGAAGTTAAAAGTTCAACAACATAAACACTTAATCATCATTTTAAATGAATTCTATTTTATTGAATGATGATATTCCGACAAAATATTGTCCCTAAAACCAAGTTTTTTTTCCCTTTTATTTCTATATAAATTTCTTCCTTTATAATTTAAGAGAACTAGCTTTACTTTCGTTAGTATATTTTCTAGGGGAAAAAAAGCAATAAATTTAAAACAAGTTTCATTATTAAGGAATGTTGCGGATATTTCTCAAAATTATTAAAATTTTTGAATTAAGAACTCCGGTTTATTGGATAGGGAATGAATACAAAGCTTTAAAGAGAATCTTCGTTAAAACTTTTAACGCAGAGAAATCCAATTTAAAAAGTATCCAAAGTTTGTGTAAGTTTTTAATAGGATAAAAGAAATTTCTATAGTAAGATAATGAGATAAAAATTGAATTACACGTGTATTAATGACATGAGTTTGTATTAAAAAGTTTAAAGCTTAATGGAAAAACGAGAACTAGCATTGAAATATCAAGATTCGAGAAAAATAACTCGAATGGTACAAAAAACATTCAGATGTTTAAAAATAATTATATATCTTTCGGAAACTATGATATTTATGGTTTTGTGATAAAATAGCTTTATTAAATATTATTGTAAATATTTTTAATGTAATATTCTATTTCAAAAATAATGAAGAATATTTTTTAATTATGGTTCTTCAATAGCATTAAATATTTTTACTCTTCAAAAAATTTGATATTTTGTGTTAACATGCTTATTAATTTAAATTATGACTTGTTTCTGCTGTCTGTTATTGAATTTTTTATATAGAAAGTTAAAAGTAAGACATTTTGTTTGCTATATTCAAAGTGTTTGTAAAATAAATATTGTTTGTATAATAAATTTTATTGGATTTGTTTCTAAAGCGAATGTAATGAAATCTAAGAAACGATTAAGGTAATTGTGCTGAAAAAAGTTTTAAATACAAATACAAATTAGTATGTTGTAGTACCTGATATATTTTTTTTTTCTTTTATGAAAATAAAATCGATAATTTTATTTTAAATTATCACACATCTGTGGTCCAAGCATTCGTTTTAAAATTAAAACTTTTTTTTAATCTCATAGAAAAGTTACATTCGTGTTGCTGGTTAATTATTGCTTTCTAAAATATATTTCTTCTACAGGGATGGAACACGGGCGCAGAATTCATACCGGAATCTGTTGAGGAAATTTTACTACTTATAATATCGTTGATTTAAGAAGTAGAAAATTTTCTTACATTGATAGTGGTATGAATACTGCGCCCGTGTTCCATCCCTGAATTTAACATTGAGATGTTAAAAACATTCTCAATATGTTTATTTATACGAATTTTGTCCTATAAAGCCATATTAAAAAAATAATAATAATTGGGTTGACAAAGCCACCTATAGAGCGATTGATCCCAAAATGCAATCATCACTAATTTAAGTTACGCGTCAACTTAATATCAAATTGACTAAATTTATTTCAAGGGTTTGTGAGATACAGCATCTACGGAATTTTTCATATGCACACACACAGAGACAGACAAACATTTTCTAAAAAAGTTCAAATCGGACATCTCAAAATGAGCAAATCTTTCGGAAACCGGTGGTCGTAAAATTTCACGAATTTAATGCTTTTTTCTTATATACATACAGAAAAAAGTAAACAAATTATAATTTTATTAAATTCAAATAATTTTTTTAAACAGCAAATATGTGTTAAATGACATTCTAAAACAAGAAAAACATTTTGTTCACAGTCTAAGGGAATAAGAAAAAGGAAGTAAAAAATGATCGCAAGATAAGGAGAATAAAAAATAACCTCAAGATAAAGGGAATACAACATAACCTAAAGCCAGCGTTGCCAGGGGTTTTTTATGCAATATTTACCACTAAATTTTAATTGTAACTGTTGCCTTATCACTTTAAATATGAATCGTAGATTATGTATCTAAAATATGAGTCCTCAAAATTATTGGTGATTATTGAGTAAAAATGTCCCTAAATTTGACAAGACTTACATAAGCAACTACACTTAAAGCCTAGTTTCGAACTTTTACACTTTTGGATACTGGAAAATTTTTAATGAAATTTTTATCTTCTTTAATAACTTAAAAGCCGTTGTAGAAATATATAAGGAAAAAAAAACTCTATCAAGATTTTCTGGTAGCAAAAAATGTAAATATTGGCAAATATGTCTAAAGCGTATCACGAGTTCTTACTCTGATTTTAACAGCTCTGTCATCTTTTCGAGATGGATTTTCAGTTTAAAAATTTATAATAAAGAAATTCTTAATTTTTCTCATATCATCATGAATATAACAAAGAAATGAAAAGAAAATTAAAATGTCGATTGCTTTTTAACCATTTAGTGGCGAAATGGGTTGCCTTTCTTTATATAACTTTCAGGTACTTCCATCGGGTATCAGTTCAAGATCAGATTTTCCGTAGTGTTTCGGGTGCCATCATAAGCTATTTCGCCTAAGAAGTCTTAACGTAAAAAGAAAAAAAAAAAAAAAGATCGTAGAACTCCCATAGCTGCCAATATTTTAATTTATTCCGGAGCATTTTTAACTCCGCTTTTATTTCGCACCACGTTATTTTTTGAATATTTCTTTCAATACATAAACTATGGTAAAATTAGAAAAATTTACTCTTAAAAAAAAAAGTGTTATGGAATAAAGGCGGAGCTAAAAGTGCTCCGGAATAAATTAAAATATTGGCAGCTATGAACTCCACCCCAGAATCCATTTTTTTTTTATTTGATGGAGTGATACATTAGTCCATAAGATCGTTAAGTAATACACAAGAATAACTCCCCTCCCCCCCCCCGCCCCCCCAAAAAAAACTTATTTATTTATTTATTTATTTATTTTTTTATTTATTTATTTTTTTTTTTTTAATACAAAATTATGCTTTTACAGCAGTCATCATTTTTAATTTTCAGAAATGTACCTCCTACATTTTAAGTTGATTTCTTCAAAAATTGACCTATTGCAATTACTTTGTTTATCTATCCATCAACTATTTCTCTCTCTCTCTCTCTCTATATATATATATATATATATATATATATAATGAAAATTTTGTCATAACGATAACTCCCGAAATAGTAAGTCTTTCCGGCTCATTCGGAAGGAGGTTGATTTCTTTTTCCTTATCAAGTAGCCGTCATTTTGTTTCAAAAATGGCGGCTACAAATTTATAATGGATTTGGTAGAAATATTGATGTACGCTATGTACATATGGAGTTTTAAGCAAATCGGTTCATAAATACCTTTTTATGGGAATTTAAAGCTTTCAAGTGGCCGGCACTTGGAAATAAAAAAGCGGGTCAAGTTGGCAAACAAATATCTCAAATGCATTTGAGAAATAAGTCTACTGTACAAATTTAGTTCGAATTAATTCAGAATTTTAAAAGTCATCGTGTTGAAAAATTAAGTGACCGCCACTTGGATAAAAATGACGCAGCAAGTTGCTCAGTGAACTTATCCAAGATATTTGTAAGATAAGTCCACTTTCCAACTTTGGTTGGAATAAATTCAGTATTTCATAAGCCATCGCAATAACGAAGTCTCAAGTGCACTGCACATAAAAGGGTCTTAAAGTAAGACCATAAAAACAACTGAAACGGCATTTAAACACGTAAATGTCTTAAAATAAAAATTAGACGTTATAGATATTAAACTCGAATAAACGACTACGTCAGAAACGCCAAAGGAAAATATTGGAAATGCATACAGCTGTTTCGGCAGCTATAAGCGTGCCGTCTTCAGTGCCCTTTTTGCACTGAAGACGGCACGCTTATAGCTGCCGAAACAGCTGTATGCATTTCCAATATTTTTTTTTGGTCGTTTATTCGAGTTTAATATTCCAACGCCAAGTCTCCTGTTATTGTACGTTATAGATATATTAATTTAAGACAGAAATATGTCTGAAATACCAATTTAGACACAAAATTGTCTGAAACACAGAAATACGCGAATTTTCAGACAGCAAAACGTGTTTGAATTTTCAGACTTCAGAAATTCAGACACTTGCATTACTTAGAAAATTTTTCATATGGAATCTACTTTAAGAAAATATGTTTATCCTACTTCTTCCCATATTCAATAAATATATTATTATTTTATATAATAAGCAGTTAAGCTACTTAAACTGTGGTAGCTTAACTGCTACCATAGTTTAATTTATATTAATTTCATAAAAAATTATTAAATTAAATTTTTATGGAATAATACTCTAGGGATGTGAATGATATTTGCATGCTATTATCTTCAACATAAATCATAAACAATATATTTAGACACAAATCTCATTTCATAAAATAAATAAATAAATAAATAAAATAAAATCTTTGTCTTTAAATCTTTCTTATATTAAAAGAAAAAGTGTGAATATGGATATAGCAAGTAAATTGTAGATCAAAAGCGAATTTATAAGTGAACAATCATGAATAATTTGTGCACAACGTTTTTTCTTTCTTTCTTCTTCTTATTATTATTAATTTAAAAACTTTTCTTTTTCACATATTTTCCTATATTTAAATGTAAAACATCAAATTTTCTTGTATTCATGATTACAGTTTGTTTTTATTTAAATATCACTTTAAGGAAAGAAATCATTACCATCGAGGGATGCAACTTTCACATACATTTTATGCATGATTAAAAAATTCTAGATCTCTAGATATGAAACTTAAAATAATAATATTTATTCAGTTTAAAATACCATACTATTAATAGTTTTATGGCAAAAATTTAGAAACAAAACACTGCGATTTGTTTCGCGAATACTGCAGTACATTTTATCATAAAAACACGTATTCGACGGTGGCGTGATTGATAAATGCTTGACTCCGACAATGCTCGACTCCGACAATGCTTGGTTCGATGTTTCGGTTTCTTTGGACAGTGTGAATTCGAATCCCAACGCCGGATAATGGGACTTATATATATATATATATATATTTCATTAATGCTCTAAACAATTCTAAAATCTATTTTTAACAGAAAAATATAGTCGCACGCCATATTTATTTATTTATTAAAAAGCCTTAAAACGGTAGTGTTTTTAAACCTAACATGGTTTTTAAGCCTAAAACATGGCGGCGTTTTAAGACACGTGTAGATGTCTTAATTTCAGATGCAAAAAGATGTCTTAAAAAATATTATTATTATATTTTTCACTTGAAAAACGACCATCCATTCAAGACATATTTTAACTGAATTTAAGACATTTCCGTTTACAGTGTGGCAGTGTTCAAGTGGACGCTACTTGGAAAATAAATTGCAGAGAAACCTGCCCACCGAAATCATAGGATAAATAAATTTTTCAACTTTAGTTTGAATTGATTAAGTATTTCAAAAGTTACCGTGATAACAAATGTTCAAGTGGCCGCCACTTATTAAACATGTGGATTTAAAACGCTTAAGATGTTTTGAACACAATTTGATCATTTTTAGAAAATGTCTTGTGTATCATAAATTTTGTGGACGTTTTATTTCCCGAACTGAGGAACCAAATTTCACTAAACTTTGTATTTATTTAGACATTAATCTAAACTTGTCCGGATTACTTTTTGGGTTCAATCGCTCAATAGGGGGCGCTGCCATCCAATTTTTTCTAAACGTCTAACATGACAGTGTACGATGAAATTTCTTATAAATGTAAATATTGAAAGTTATTTTTAATGAAAAAAGGTCAATTTAATATCAATTTCTAAAAATAGTAGTTGTAAACTAGGAAAAAATTGTGAAGCATCGCTCTTCTCTTTTCGCAATGAAGTACCCCAGGGAGATGTCTTTTTTTTTTTTTTTTTTTTTTTTTTTTTTTTCTTTTTTCGGTTGGGGAATACAAACGGCAGAACGGAACAAAATTACAGGTGGTTAGGCATCTACCCAACGTAAAATAACAAGTATTAAGCATGTTAAATAGTTTATTTGTTTCACAACTATGTGCATATAACTACTGCTGATACGCAATTTAACGTTGAAATATATATATATATATTTTTTTTTTTCAGATATTAAAGAAAGCAAAATGCTTTCAAAATAAAAAACAAATTCCTTTTCTCAGTTACTTAATTTAATAATTGTCTGGATCAGTTGCTTAATTTAATGTCTAGGTCTATGTAGTCAGTTTTTAAACCACTTCCAGCGACTTGATATTCCTCAAAGTTTTTGTAATTTAAATCTTAAATGATGGCAGTACAATATGCAATCATTTACATAATACATAGTATATATTGCCAGGGTTAGCTTCCAGGATCAAGAATCAATTTTCCTGTGACATATCTTTCGGCTAATGTTTAGTCCCCTCTTCCGAAACATTTTTTTTTTTTTTTTTTTTTTTTTTTCAAATATTTCAGGCAAGTCTACAATCGATGACTAGAGAATACGCCAAAAATATTAAGTATCTATCTGACCACGAGCAAGTTCCATGGGCAAAAATTTCTCAACACATTTTTTAATCATGATTTATATATATAGCGTAAAACAGATACAATAGGGCAAATAAATAAAATTATTATCATATTTCTACAAAATAAAATCTTACAACTTACAGATTTTTTTTTTTTTTTTTTTTTTTTTTTTGTAATTTGTGCCGTATAAATATAAATTTACATATCTTTCATTAATAAATGTATTTTTTTATGTTTTCTGCTACACATAAACATTTCTCTCTCAATTGAAATATTTTTAATTTTTTATATATTTATTAATTAATTTCTTTTCATTATTGAACCATCCCTAATTCTGTAGGAAAATTATAATAAATATCCTGCTAAATGTAGAATTATTATAGTACATTAAAACGTTACTTTCAAAATTTTGTAATACAAGAATAACTGTTTATTATTTTTTAAACAATTTTCTAAAAGTGGAAGAAAAAAAACATGTTTTCCTATCTACTTAAAAAAAAAAAAAAAAAAAAAAAAAAAATCATTTTTAAAGTTTTTTATTCATTGGAAATAAAGAAGAATCTCAAATTTTAAAAATCGACTTTGTAATTTAATAACATTTTACTGAAGAGAAAAGAATATAGCATTACAATAAACAAACAAATAACAACGACAAACAACTGAAAGTATTTTAAAAAAAGAAATAAATGCAGATCAACAATTTGAATAAATAAATATATAAATTGTTCAAATAGTGTCTGAAAATACAATCTCTTTTATCCTTCTCACTATTGAAAGAGACAAATAAAGAAAACTTTTCTTGCATGTCTACATTCTTAGAATAACAATTTTAACTCATTGTTTCATATCACAAGACATATATAAGCAGGAGCGTAATACTTTTCTTTCTAAGTTGTTATAGAAGAAAATACTTTACAATTCATGATGTTTGACATATGCATTAGAAAACTGAATCAAAAGCATTACAGAGTAAACTATTCTTATATGAAAAGGTGTCAGTGACGAAAAGCGTAAAAAGGATATGCTTTTGTTTTTACATTGATATGAGTAAAATAAACAAAAGGAATGTAAACTTTCAAAGATTGTTGTTCAGTGTGTACTTTAAAGCTTAGTTTAAAGTTTTTTTTTTTTTTTTTTTTTTTTTTTTTTTAAGGAAACAAAATATTTTTAACTTTCTTTCTGATTTATATAAATTTTGTAATGAAAGTTTTTTTTTTCTATAAGTCAATTTCAACAGATTTTATTTTATTTATCTTTTTTCCACGAAAATAAAGAAATATCATTTATGAAAAAAATAAGTATTCCGAAATATAAACATGAAAAAATGAAAGATAATTGTAACAAATCTATAAAAAGGATAAAATATTTTTTCTGCAGTATATACTTAGTCAATTAACTCATATGCAGGTATGTATATGTTTACGCATTTAATTTTATTTCATGTACTTGCAAATATAATAACTCTTATCCATATTTACACACAACATACAATAAAAGAGATTTTTATTTTAATGTAAATTTTTTATTCTAATGTTTTTTTTTTTACTTTTGATAAATTACTTTCGCAAATTTATACAGGGAATTATACATAAAAATTAATTACGGCATTTTTTTCTTTAGATATTTTTGAGAAATTTTAGTACTTATTTTACAGAAACACACAATTTATTAAGATAAATTATAATGAATAACTAATTATAATTAAAATTGTATATAAAGAATTGCAAACTACTTTTTAATTAGAAGGAAATTTATAAATGCTTAGTTCTTTTTAAAAATGTATGAAAATTAAGGCATTTATCAGTTATTTGTTATCTCATTTACCAGACAAACATTAGATATTTTTGACTAATGATATATCTTGTGTAGGTCATAGCTGAATATTTTGTATAGATTATAACTGACAAATTACAGGGCTTTTAGTGGCCCTTTATTTAGTAATACATTTCTTATAGTAAATTTCAGTAATCGAATTAAGAATTTGCCTTTGATTGAAAAATATTAGGTGTGCCGGAAAGTTCTGTCGTTTTGAATTAAAATACTGACATCGGAAATTTATCCTGGATAAAATTTAAGATATTCTTAGGTAACTTATAAGATAGTTATTTGTAAAGTACCATGTAAACACTGTTAAACAAAAATTTCCGGTTTCATTTTATTAATTCAAAACGACATAACTTTCCGGTACACCTAATACATAGTTTGCTATAAAGATAGTCGTATTCAATTAATCGACCCTCGAAACTTTGCATGTTATGCATGCTACAAGAAACAAATACTTGATGCAAATTTTATTATATGTTATCTTATTTCAAATTCAATAGATGAATCTAAGACTAATATTACAGCTGTATAAGCATATTAAATATTTTTTAATTAACATTTAATATCTAAAATGGTAACAAATACATGCCCACAAATACATGTGTACTTTTAAAGGACATAAAAAATAGTATTATATTGTGGACTATAGACAAACACTTCCACAACCCAAACACACAAATAATAATAATAATAATAATAATAATAATAATAAACTTTTATAAAATATTTCATGTATATATATATATATATGAAATTATAATATATGTTTTCAGTCATATGAAAGTTGAAAGTATGTAACAAAAACAACTCGAGAAAATTAATAAATGTGAAACAATTCATAAGTAAAACTTACTGCAAAAACGTAAAATAAATGATTTAAACTGTCAAAAAATGCCCCGTATGACTTGAGACATACGTGTGGGGTAAAAAAGCACCATGGTCATGGTGAATATATATATATTCACCATGATGTTTTTTTAATTATGTAACATTTTTCGTTTGCCATAATGCATGGCTTAGAGTTTTTTTTTTTTTTTTTTTTTTTTTTTTTTTTTTTAAATATTTCTTTAAATAGATTATTTTTAAATTTAATATGTTAGCTACACTAAACATTTTAAAAATATTTTTAAAAAATTTAACAAAATTGTGTTAAAGTACTTTTTATTTACATAAACATAAAATTTAAAATTCTACAAATTTTCATTCACATATTTGCACCGTTCCGATTTTTGGACAACAGTATTTTTATTTATTTATTTATTTATTTATTACAGAAATTCCTCCTTATTTAATCATAAGAAACAGCTACAAATGCTTACAAAAATTTTCTTTAAAGAAATACATGTACCAAAAAAAAAAAAAAAATCGAGTTGGTTGGCAGCTATGCTTTGAATTTGCTAAATATGAATAGATTTATGTTTTATACTAACTTTTCTCTAAGTAATCATTAGATTCTAAAAGCAATTCTATTAATGTATATAACATAAAAAAAATAATTTGTCTGCTTTTCTTTTTCAGTTTTACTGAAGTAAATAATGCAGCTGTGTTATATTTTCATAATATCCTTTCAGAAAAAGCTTTTTGAGAGATCTTTCGTTCATTCTACTTTCCGCAATATATTCATTTTTCATAGTTTTTCTATGTATACATTTCGATTTTAAATCAGACATCTCAGGGAAACCAAAATACTCACAACAATTTAAGCTGATGGATCTAGCCATTTTCGAACCATATGAAACTTTTCAGTTGAATAAATATCATGTTATCTAGAGGTACTCAGCAATACGTAAAATGTACTTTAAATTCAGTAATATACCTTAAATCCTTTAAAATAAGATTTATGATTCATTTTTCGCAGTTAAATCTAAATAACAAAGAAAAATAAAGTAAAATTTAAAAAATAATAATAGACCGCCGATTTCTTATAATAGAAAATATCGCATTCAAATTAGATTTTATGGGGGTAATTGAAAGTATGTTTTATTCAGTGAACTGTTAAAATTGACTAGATAGTAGTTTTAAAATAATATAAATAAATTATCGGTTAATTTAAGAGCACATTCAAAATATTAAAATACTTAAATCGCTATTTTTGTCATTTTTTATACGTAACAAAATAGCACTTTTCCAGGAAATGTAAATGCAATTAAAGAAACAAAAATGCAAATAAATATCATAATAAATATCATATATATACATACATATAACAAAGTAGGCACGAGTGTTGCAATGCAAACAAAGCGCATTGCAGCATTTATGCCTAATTTGTTCGCCTGACAAAGGGTCGTGTTTTCTTTCGACCCTAAACAATAGTTACGAGTTCTTAAATATTATGGTTTCTAATCGTCAACACTGTGGTGCTTTTTTATAATGCCTATAGCTAATTCGATTTTCCATTTATCACTTATTACCATTTTAGAGGTTTTTAATCTGAGATTATGATTATAAATACAGATTTTCTAATGCAACGTAGGAAAAACCTTAATTAATTAATTTTTTATCAGTTCTTTATTTTTTCTATGCATATATTTCCCTTTGTTGTATTGCTTTGAAAAGAGACATATATTTTAAAATTGTTAATATTTTAACACTTTCGCGACTGCATGTTGTGGTCTTTTTAATAGTAAGGTCCACCTGTGGGCGTTATCTCCCAAGTTACAATTTTTCAGAACAAAATTTTCTGTATTCACATTTATATTACAAATTGATATACATTATAATCGTACTCTCTCTAATCAAAGTATTTATATCCATTGTATATTGAAGATTGTATATATTTTTAAAAAACAAATAACATACAAATTGCAAAAGAAACGCCCACTGGTGGAGTTACAGATTGTCAAATGACGTGAATCTACGTCAGCGGTCGCGAAAGTGTTAATATGATTATTTAACTTTATTATATCATTTTACTTACGTGAATATAATTTTACATGTGAACCAAATTCAAATATTAAGATTGCAAATATCCTTAGTTAAACATACTACATACTTAGAAAAAATTATTAACTTTTTTTAAATAGGTCTCAAAATTTATTTGAAGTACATATTTTTCGGGGTTTGGTTTTTTGAAGGACCCTTCCACTCAACTTTCTCACAAAAGTAAAGTTGTTATTTGAATTAATTTAACTATGAAAACCACTATTTTTATATAGTAATTTTAATCTTGACAAATCCCTAATATCGGTTGATGTCTATTTATGAATATTACTGTATAGAAATTATGGTATCCAAATTTCTCTTTGAGATGACCTTGCTTTCACCGGTATTTTTGAACATTGAATTTACTTTTAAATGTATAGACTTAAAAAGAAAAAAGTAAATACAGGAAGTTCAAGGCCCTTACGAACGCAGTTTTTGTTAGTATAGTCAATTCTAAACTAAAGTTGTTATTTGAATTAATTTAAGTATGAATACCACTATTTTTATATAGTAATTTTAATCTTGACAAATCCCTAATATCGGTTGATGTCTATTTACAAAAATTACTATATAGAAATTATGGTATCCAAATTTCCCTTTGAGATGACCTTGCTTTCATCGGTATTTTTGATCATTGAATTTACTTTTAAATGTATAGATTTAAAAAGAAAAAAGTAAATACAGGAAGTTCAAGGCCCTTACCAACCCAGTTTATGTTAGTATAGTCAATTCTAAACTAAGGTTGTTATTTGAATTAATTTAACTCTTAAAAAAAAAATACAGTCCGCCTTTTAATCGTCAAAAATTCATACATGATACATAACTTTCTAGAAGCAATGGTATGAAATCATCTAGAGGGTTTGGCAATTCTGATAAATATATCTATTTTAATTCAAACTAATGAGATGAATATTTTTAAACAATTTTAAAAATTAAAACAGAAAATCATTCATCTTTTTTAACGTATTCATATTTGATCAAACAAGAAATTACCGATAAAATCATCTTTAGAATACTTCTAGAAATGGGAATTTTGTCCCTCTCTGTACGTATGTATATATTTTATGAATTAATTGTACTTTGATTAATTCATGTTATAAAAAAAAAGAAAAAAAATCATACAAGTAATCTACACTAAAAGTTAAAATAAGTTTCATAACGAAGAAATGTGCCAGATGTTTGTCGAAATTATGAAAATTTTGCAATGAAACTCCTTTTTTTTTTTTTTTTAATTAAATATATATATATGAATGGTGAATGAATAACGCAACTTTAAAGATATTTTTCTTAAAACTGTTAACACAAAGAAATCCAATTTGAAAATTATACAAAGTTTGTGTAAGTTTTAATAAGATAAAAGATTTTTCTCTAGAAAGATAATGAGATAAAAATTGAATTATACATATACTAACATGAAATTGTATTAAAAGGTTTAAAGTTTTACTTAGAAATGAAAACTAACTTTAACATCTCAAGAAAATCCATGGTAATAGTTAAAAATATCTCTGATGTACAAATGTATAACAAAACATAATTATATTATTCTCAGAAACTATGTTATTTATGATAATGTGAGGAAATAGTTTGATGAAAATTTATTAAACATATTTTGATTTATAAAATATGTTACTCTATACTAGAAACGAAGAAAGAATACTTTTGTTAACAGGTCATCAAAAGCATTGTTATTATTATTATTATTTTTTCCTTTCATATAAGTACTATTTACACACAACGGGTGCAACGGTCCTGTATTTTTTCTTTACCTCTTCATCATTTGCTTGTATATAGTAACTTTATTATAGAATATACTTCCATGATCCATTAATCCTCTGATGCAGTGTTGCCATATTGCGCGACTTTTTTTATTTACCAGTCACCAATAATTTTAAAAAGTGATATTTGAGATACATAATAGACGATTAATCGTCGATTATATACATTAAATATCACTTCTCAAAATTATTGGTGACTGTTGAATAAGAAAGTCACGCAATCTGGCAACACAACTCTGATGTGCAAATAATTTACACTGGATAATACACAAATAAGATCTGTCAACTTATATAATTAATTTCGGAGTATTGATAGCCCCGCCCTCTATTCATACCATTATATAATCGTTGTCATACGTTAAAGAGAAATAGACAACAAAAATTTTAGTATGGAAAAGAAGGCGGGGCTATCAATGCTCCGGAATAAATGAGGTATCTTAGCATCACGGTAAACACATTAGCACAAGGTAATTTACACCATAATTAATGATAAAAAAAACCAGACATTACGAACAAAATTATGAAATAAAAAACACTTTTCTGCCAAGCAACCAATGTAAAAATATTGTAAAATTTTCCGAGATGAATTCTGGCAAATGTTAATGTAATAGCTTTCGCATGATGCTGCGCGTTAAAGAGCTAAACAAATTGTTCTTGTGTTGGGAGAGTCGGGGGTTGGATTGGGCTGTGGGAATAAAGGCCGATTGATTGCCCTAGGCCTGAAGGGGAGTTCCCTCCGTAAGGGGTCTTTCTGAGGGATCCTAGTCCGTATTTACGCAAGTTTCGGAGAAAAACTGGAAAAACTCGAAACGGCTAGGCCGACGAGTGCGCCCTGGGTTCGAACCCGGCACCTCACGTCTACTAGCTTTGAGCGCAGAAGGAAGAGTCGGAGGAAATTACAGAACCTGACGGAAAATTATTGATTTGAAAGTAATACAGAATTGCATGAAAACTAAAATACAAAACTAACCTAATAAAAGTAATCAGTAGATTAGAATAATGTAACTCTATTGAATCGGACATTTTACGTCCTATAGAAGAAATTTATGACATCGAACGTAGGATGAGACATATATTAGAAGGCCAACTATTTGAAACTTGACCTTTTATTATCAAAACTTATTATTACTTGATCTTTTATTATCAAAATTATCTGTAGTCATAGTTAAAACAAAATATATATAAAAATAAAAAAATTACTATTAAAATAATTTACTTATTTTAATTTAATATAAATGATTTTTTTTTTTTTTTTTTATTATTATTTATTTATTTATTTTTTTTTTTCAATATTCAAATATGAAACTAAACATAAACAGAAGTGATATATATATATATATATATATATATATATATATATTATAAGTAAATAATTATTAAAATAAGTTATCAGAAACCTCAGTAACTTTTTAATTTTTTTTTTTTTTTTTTTTTTTTTATAAGTAACAAAATTGCTTTAAAATTAATCAAGTGTTAATTTTTTGGAAAAAAAAAAAAAGTACAGGAGTGGGGCAATGATGCATCAAAAATATATAAAAATACCAATATCTTTAACTATGTTGTAAAATCCCAAATATATTATAATTTTATTTCAATTTAAAATTTTTTGGTATTTGAATAACACACTTTATATGTTTTTTTTTTTTTTTTCATTCTGTTATAAAAATCAAACTTAATGCAAAGTATGAAAAAAAAAGATAACTTCGATAACATAAAAATAAATAAATAAATAAATGAAAGCAATATTTACTTTAGAATAAATAGCCAACACTTATAAAAGTTATTTATTATTTATTTAACAGAATTGAAAAAATAAAAAAATAAAATAAAATAAAAAAATTGGAGGTTATAATTATTTTAAAAAACAACATTTCTTTCGTGCTAATATTGTGAATTTAACCAGTTAAAAATAAATCCTTTTTTTTTTTTTTTTTTTGAATCAATGAATGAATGAAAATTGTATAGAATTTAATTTACATTTTTCATCTTATTTATTTTCCGTTACACATGCATAACATTTTGGCTGCGTTATTTGATTATTTCCTTGGAAAAAAATGATTACTTTAATTTTAAAAATTTAGAGCTTAGTTCAAAGATAAAAGACGCCGTTAATAAAAAGTAAATATTATCTTCCATGAAAATTACACTTTCTTCTTTTTTTTTTTTTTTAATACAACATTAAGTTCATTTTTAAAACTTTTCCAACAGGAAAATTTAATTTCACTTTATAAAGAAAAAGATATAGAGTTAGCAGAACAAGAATTATCAATTTTTTAATATCAAAGTTTCTAATCATATCGTTAATTAAGTTATGCATATTCTTCAATTAAATTAAAGAAAACAATTTCAAACATTCTAAAATCGTAACTTTTTGTTTTCCAAAACTAAATTAATTAATACCCATCTGCATCACATTGCGTCTATTTAAAAAATGTCATCGTGCGCGTTCTAAAACAGAAAAAAAAATGTCTTTTACATGAAGATTATAAATTTAATTAATTAGGATCAAGGGTAAAATAAATTAGATGTAAAGCGAAAATATATCCTTTAGGGATTTATTTTTAAGTCAAGTAAGTTATATTTTTTCTTCTTTTAAGACTAAAATTAAAAATGACAAATATGTTATCTATTTAAATAATAATAAAAATAAATAAACCAATAAGTAAAAAATATATATATCATTGACCTTTATGAATCCATTTTTAACCCTAACGCTCTGAAGCAGTGTTGTCAGATTGCGCAATGTTGTTATTCAACAGTAACCAATAATTTTGAGAAGTGGTATTTAATGTACATAATCTACGATTAATGTGTATTGTGCATAGTCATCATCATCATCAACTTCAGGGATTAGGCATAGTGCCTCTTCCGGCTTCATTCTTCAGTCCACCGCTTTCTCGGTCGTCCTCGATCTCTCCTGCCCTTTGGGGAGTAGTGTTTCCGGCATACGCTGTACATGGTCTTTCCATTTAGTACGATATTCTTGTATTCTATCACATAAGTTGAAGATCTTTAACTCCTTCCTGATGTCTTCATTCCGAATCTTGTCGGAAATTGTGCAGCCTTTTATAGGTCTCAAATGTCGCATTTCTGTTGCTTGGATTCTCGATAGATCCCGGCTCCCCAAGGTCCATGTCTCTGAACCATAAAGTAAGACGGGTGTGGCCATGATCCTATAGAATTTAAGTTGTGTTTCTTTTCGTGTCTTCTTCCTGAGGGTTTTTCTCAAAGTTCCACAGATGTATTGGAATTTGTGCAATTTCTGCTGTACCTCGTTCTCGTATTCATATGTGAGATCACAACCTAGATAGGTAAAGTGTGATACTTGTTCTATGACTTCATTTTCAATGACAATTTTTATACGAATAGGTTCTTTCCCTTTGAAAGCCATAGATTTGGGTTTTTTTTATCGAGATTTTCATTCCATAGTCTTGACAAATTTTGTGTAGGCTATACGTTGATCTCTGTAGATCGTCTTCACATTCTTGAATGATAACCTGGTCATCCGCGAACAGTAGCGTGTTGATGAACATGTCTACTTTTAGCTTAATTCCTGGGGCGGCTGAAGTTTTCCATGTTCGGATGATGTCGTCTATGTAGAGATTAAACAGAGTTGGGGATAGACTACATCCCTGTCTGTCTCCTTGGTTAGTGTCTACTTCGTTGGTTTTGTGTGCCGATGAGTATCTTTGTATGTTGATATAAGGACTGACAAGCCTGAATCAAGTGTCGGGGGAATCCCCTACATTCCATGATAGACCATAACTTTTCTCTATTCACACGGTCTAACGCTTTTTCGAAGTCTATAAAAATAGTATGTATTTCCAGGTTAAATTCTCTACGCTTTTGAATTATCCTTTTTAAAGAGAATACATCGTCTATACAAGATCTTCCTCGTCTGAAGCCAGACTGTTCTTCTAAGAGCATTGATTCTGACAATTCCCTTACTCTGTTATTAATTAGTTTGCTATATAATTTATAGGCGGTATTTAGTAGGCTAATGCCCCTATAATTCCCGCAGGAATTCCTATCTCCTTTCTTAAAAATTGAGATAACTTTTGCAGTCTGCCATTCTGTGGGGATCGCACATTCTCTCCAGCACATATTAAAAAGATGTAACAGTTTTTCATGTAGTAAATCGCTACCATATTTGAAAAGTTCTGAATTAATATTGTCAGGGCCTGTAGCTTTTCTCTTTTTAGATGTTTTCAATATATTCTTCAATTCCACCAAATCAATACAATCAATATCTCTTTCAATTGTTCCCATCTCGGTGGTTATGGGGGCGGTTGGGTTAAACCAAAGGTTCCAATAATGGTTGATCCATTCCTTCACTTCAATAGTGTCAATATTTGCTCGATCTCGTTCATCATTATTTAAATTTCTTATGAACTTGTGCATAGTGTTGGGCATAATTGATTAAAAAATAATTGAATTACAATTAAATTACAATTATAATTATTTTACTGCCAATAAATTAACAAATAATTGATTACAAATAAATTGAATAAGTAATTCAATTTATTTGTAATAATTCAATTTATTTGTAAACAATTACTTGTTTATCGACTGACAAAATATATATATATATATATATATATATATATAACTGTAATTTAATTGTAATTCAATTGCAATTCAATTACTTTTTAACCAATTATGCCCGACACTGGTGCATATCAAACATCACTCCTCAAAATTATTGGTGACTATTGAATGAAAATGTCGCGCAATCTGGCAATGCTGCTCTAAAGAGCTGTAAACGGTGCTACCAAATTTATGAACTATTTTATTCAAATGCCACCAAGTATAATTATAAGTGATTATTATCATTAAAGCTAATTTTAACGGTCTCTCGAATGTGTTGTAATGCTATACTTAAACTCCCTTGTAGATGTTTGTATTTTGTTACCTTTTTTTCTTTGTGAGCTCTAAACTTTTCCAGTCATTGTTTTTTTTTCACTCCTCCCTTGCCCTTTTCGCTCCTTTTTTTTTTTTTTTTGTAATATCCATCACTCAGCCCAACTGATCATCTGTCCTTCTACATCTGATAACCGAAGTTGCAGGAGATTTGCTCCTAGGTACTTCGGAATCATCTTCTCGATTTCTCTCGGCAGACTATCTCTCTAAACTATAGCTGTCTATTATCTAATTTTAACAGCAAATTATATTTACATACTTGCAGCGTATAATAAATAACATATAGACTTTTTATATAACTTTTCGGAAACATTGCAGAAAAGCATTTCTGGTAATTTTTCGTGGTAAATATTCTTATTTTAATCTAATAATAGCGGTTTGGTTTGTATCAAATATGCACTATGCTGACAAATAGTACATTTTAGAAAATATGGAATTTTATTTAAAGGAATTGTCCGAAATACATATGTCATGTTCAATTATAATCATAAAATAATTCCAGTTATTTAAACGAAATATCAGAGCTGCCAACTCCCTCGTTTTTCAAGTGAGATTACATATATATATATATATTTAATAATTATTTTCAACTAATTTAATCATTGAAAAAATATGTGGCATGTTTCTTTTTAAGAATGGTGTTGATAAATCTGATTTAAATTATGGAAAGTTTGGCAAATGTGAAATATTGAATAAAAGATTTCAAAATTGTTTCACTTCTTTTAACTTCTTTTTAGGTTTATCGATGATCTAGGTTTATCATCTGTTTTGACGAAATGTGAATTAATTAAAAAAAAAAAAAAAATCTGATTTAAATTCAATGATTAAAATATGTTATAATTATCTACATTTTTAAAAATTATATGCTAGGTTGAACTGAAACATCGTACTACAGTAGTTGCAATCATGGGATGGTGAAACTTTTTTTCATGATTTGGTATTTGGTTCTACCGAAGCTTGATACTATAGTTGTTGTAACCATAAGATGGGGTGATATTTTTACCAGGATTTGGTGCTTTTTTTCAAGAAGAAGGAATAAATCATGGTAAGTGGTTTCACTATCGCATCGTTTTAGCTACTGAAGTACCTGGTTTTGGTTCGTATTAACATATTGCACCTACCATAATACCAAATTTTGGATCAACCTTAAACTGAAATTTTTAACAGTGTAGGGTTCTAACAAAGAGAAATTTGGATACTAGTGTTTTTATACAGTAGTCTTTTTAAATATATGACAATGAATATCAACAATTAGTCAAGTCTAAAATTACTATATAAAAATAGTGGTATTCAAATTTCCTTGAAAGCCATTTAATCAGTAGTCACACACAATGATATGCGCAATTTTTCCTTTTGTTCATTCAAAGGCATTTTAAATACTTTAAAGGTTTTTTTATATTCTCTTTTAAATCAGGTATATTTTGCTCAGGACTTTTAGAAATAATAATAATCAGAAAATTTCAGTGAAAGTGACTATTCATTTATTTCAAAAGACAGTAGGTAATATTTTTTCAGAACGAAACTTTTACCACGCCCAAGGCATCTTCTGTTGGCACCTCAATAATTCTTTTCAGTGTAACTTAATTCATTATCTAATGTTTATGAATCATATCTTTGAAGATGAAATGTATGAAGGTAAACAATTGAAAGCATTTTCTGACTTCATTTCTTATGTTTTTAGAAGAAGCCTCAAACAACATCACTGAAACATCTTTAGATAAATAAGAAAAAAAAGACATGTTTTACGTGTTTTATTTTCCATTTAATTTTTCTTTTTTTCTGCATAGAAAGAAAAGCCATGAGTTTTAATATTACATTTCAAGGGGGAAACTTTTTTTGACATAGAAGTATATTAATTATAAAAGACAAACTTTATAAAACTTGTAAAAAATGGTAATAGATTTAAAACGCTAAAAACACATTTTTTTTAAATAAGTCAAGTGAAAAACATTTTTGAATTCTTAATCATTTAAGGGGCAAGAAAATTTTCTTTATTTAAAACCAACATCCACCAGAAATCACGAATAATATTAAGAGACAAGAAATAAAAAAAGTTGTTTGTCTAAATTTAAAACGAAAAATTTTATAAAAAAAAAATTCCGGGGACATTTTTTACAATTTCGAATTAAAATTTGTGATTGCAACCACCGCTCCTGAAAGGGTTAAATTTAATTCGAAATTAAGAAATTTAAGATTTAATTTAAATTTACGTTACAAAATCATAAAAATAGATAAAATAATTTACTGTAAAATTTTTGAAAAACATCCTTTTACGTTAATTAAAAATGTTCTTTGCAACATTATTTTTATGTATTTAAAGTGTAGAAAGTATAATTGTAGTGTTTAAATTTATGTAAATAATGAAGGATCGTACTGCCCGCCCTTTTTTAGGACACTCTCAGAGATGAGAAATTTCCGCCTTTTTGTCACCAAAAAATTTTTGCAAAATTTTTTTTAGAATTTTTACAGTAATGCGTCGTTTTTAAACAGGATACAGAATATTGCATAAAAATACTGGTAGCAACTGAGGCGGATATTTCTCATCTCTAAGAGTGTCCTGAAAAAAAGAGCGGAGAGTACGACCCCTGTGAGGCGGATATTTCTCATCTCTAAGAGTGTCCTGAAAAAAAGAGCGGAGAGTACGACCCCTGTAATATATGCGTTTGTCATTCATAATGTTATTAGATTTTATATATTTTTAAATTTTAAATTCTGACTATACTCTATAACAAAGAAAGTGACGCACCAAGAAGGAGTAATGCAAACTGGACACAAATTGACATACACACAGGTTTTGATGGAATCAAGCACCAATTCATCATTATCGTCGATCCTACGTGCAACTGGTACTTCAGTGACTTCAAAGACCCTTAATAGGCGGCTTAGTGAAATGGGGTTGAGCTCAGTCCCTGGATCTTTCTGCCACTGAGGACGTTTGGAGCATCATAAAAAGGGTCCTACAACCAGCTCAGGATTTTACCAATCTAACGCACCAGTTGGACAGAATTTGGCACGATACTTCACAGGAGCACATTTGCCATTTCTATCAATTAATACCAAGTCAAATAATTGCGTACATACGGGCCAGAAGTGGACCAACGCGTTATTGACTTGTTTACTTTGTGAAGTCCTTTCTCTTGATTAAATAATTCAAATTTTCTGAAACTGTAATCAATTGTTCTTCACATGTATATCACATCTACCAATTTTTGTCCCATTCGGACCACCAATTTCACCCCATCTAACTATTTTTGTTCCCACTTCTTCTTGGCTCCCTTTTTTTTTTTTTTTTTTTTATAGAGCGCATATAATTCGAATCATATGTTCTACGCAATGCATATTAAATATAATTCTCCGATTCTTATTCAATTAGAAGGATAATGCAGTTACGCAAATAACTGATAGAATAAATTGTGATTAAACTCTTTAAAAATTATGTTTATCCCACGTATACTACATTACAATAATTAATGTTATTCCATTTTTATTTATTTTCTTTCTTTCTTTTACATCTTTATCAGGACACACAATTTTATTCCCGTCTAATTTTTTATTTTGTGTGTATGCGCGTGTGAACAATTATAGTATTGCTTTTACAAAATATTTACCATCTTTTGATTATTTTTCTCACTACTTTTCTTTTTCTTTTTTTTTTTTTTTAATCGCATTTATTGAAAAGTAATTAAACTAATTAATCACTCAACAGTATTCTTAAATTTTTTTGACTGAAAATACTAAACCTCTTCTTCTAACAATAAAATTTCCATACGAATTTTTTTTTCTATGTGAAATGCAAAATTAACGAAAAATTAATTAGTTTTATAAAGACATCGTTACGTAGTAGCATTTATTCTAAACAATATCTTTTCTACTATGTTTGAAAAAGAATCAATTAATATGCAATTATTACCCTCTAAATTACATTCTCCTACCCTCTAAAGTTTCAGTTTTCTTTGAAAGTTGAAGAATACATTAGAAATAGAAACTAATTAAATTTTCATTTTCAAAGCAATCAATATTAAAAGAAACTTTTAGTAGCAACAACTTGTTCCGATTGTTTCCAAATTAGTAGAAAATTTAAGCATGAAATCTTTTTAAAACAAATTAATATATATTATGCCTGCATTACCTCGGGTGTTACAAAAACTTATTTAACTACTATTTAATTCTTATATACAGAGGAAAATTAATTTATTTTATTATCTCTTAAAAAGGGAATATTCGCATATTAACCGCAGACTCTCACAAAAAAACAATACATAGCAAAGTTAAAACACATAATGTAGTTTAGTTGATTTTCTGTTAAATGCTTGATAAATTTGGAATAATGAACTTTTAAGAAAATAATGATGTCGAATTAACGTCAAATGTAATAGTTTTATAGCTGTTTTTCTATCTTCAGATAAAGCCAGAAAAAGATCAGTTTCTTTAATAATAATAATAATAATAAATGTATAAAAAATTAATAAATGAATAAAAAATTTATTTCGAAATAAAAGAAAAAAAAAGGGCTTTATTAAACTCAAACTTTTGACTTCAAAGTATTATTGTTACTTGAGGAAGATAATAGTTATAAAAATCATAATATGAAGGACTCTCACAAGTAAACCTTCTCTCCTTTGATACCGGTTTTCCGGAAACCCATATATTTTCTGAAAGCTTATGTCTCAAGTAGAAAAACTGTGAAATCTTAGGGGCAGAGGGACAAGCGTTTAGGAGCTGTAGGACCCACAAAAAATCAGTAAAGTGTGTATAGATGGACATATTCCTGCAATGACGTCTCTATTTCTTGTATGTTCCCGTATGTTGCTGTCAAGTACTAACGTATTGTATGTCTTTTTCATACATTTTCGATGGATCCTAAATTCGTTGTGGCTGCCTTGATCTCCCGATTCAGAACAAGCAATCGGTCTCCGAACATCCAGGAATCGGAGATGATAAAACACATAACTACTTTCCTAGAAAATGATATGAAAATTGTGGAAGAGATACGGACATTAGGATTTGCTGGAAGCCATGGAGAAGAATGAGAGGAAAAAATGAACTTCGAAGATGATAGTGTCGGTAAGGAACAGCAAGGCTCGTCTCAACAGTCACCGTCCTCCACTTCTATCGTGGCTTACTTTGGCCAAGTATGCCTGATGACAGGAAGAAAATTCTGATTTTAGTGGATTCATGGTGTTCTAACGAAGATCATGCATCATCTGTTTCCGAAGTACCTGATGGTAAAGTCCTACAAAAAGAACTGGTACTTGAAGGATGTACGGGAAGGATCCAGCCCCTGGATATTCATTTTTTCAGACACTACAAATCTTTTGTTCGTTACATAACGGACACAATCATTATCGAATCGCAGGAGAACATCTGGCATCGCGATAGTTTTCTGGACCAGCAGTCCTTTTTCCCTATATAAGTTGAACACTCCTCTTTTCAAGAACTTGATTAGTGTATCCTTTTTATAAGGGCGGATACTTGCACGACGAACCTGGAATGTGGATTGCACCAATGGATTACTGCTTTGATTCATTGAAAAATGATGAGTATGCAAAGTGTCCGGCTATAATGTAGCTTTTGTAAAATGTACCCACTATGTACCGTCTTTCTGCCCGTCTCACTGTTTATCTGATGAATTGCACATTGATTGTCTCTTGTAATAGATTTTGTTTGAAGTCAATAACAAGTCACATTTTCAACATCCCAAAGCATATTGTTTCTTCCTTTAAACTGAGGTCTCCACCTTCTTACCATATTATTAGTTCATATAAATACTTGAAACGAGCATTTTAAAGCGACTTTTGGTGTCATGTTTCCAACACTTTACTGATACTTTGTATCTCCTATAGCTCCTAAACGCTTGTCCCCCTGCCTCTAAGATTTCACAGTTTTTCTATTTGTAGCATAAGCTTTCAGAAAATATATGGGTTTCAGGAAAAGCGGTATCAAAGGAGAGAAGGTTTACTTGTCAGATGAATGGATATGTGAATATCTAAAACTGAGAGTGTTACATGTCTAAACGACTTATAAACTATCATGCAAAATTTGAAATTCATTTTCATGAAGATTCATTACAGGTCACCTACGTGTTAGAATTTTTTGTTAACGTGCTTTCTAATAATTTCTTTTCAAAGAAGCAGTAACTCTACTGTTCATCAACACAATCCAGGGCATTTTGCTGAAACTATAAAATGAATGTCAGCAACCTCAATCGGAAGAGGTCTTTACAGTAAACAATTGTATAACCCCACTGACTTTTTTGGACACCCTGTATTTTCTTTTGATCGTAAAGGTATTACAATGGGACATATTTCAGACCATGACCTTTACAATAAAACAAAAAGTATCAAAATCGGATCATCCATTCAGAAGTTATGAGCTAACAAACAAAAACAAAAACAAAAAACATACGCTTTGAATTGAGAACCTCCACCTCTCTGAAGTCAGTTAATTAGAGTATCTCTTACGAAGTTATAAGCTTACAAACATCAACAACAACACGTAGCTCGAATTGAGAACACCCTCATTTCTGAAGTTGGTTGAAAATCACTTTGCGCTAATCGATGTGACCGCTTACAGTAACAGTACTTTGAACCCCAGAGTACACGTGTCATCCGCTACGCTGCAAAGTATGCAACGTAGTTCAAATGTGCACATTGTAGAAAATTGCGAACAAACAACTGCACGTTTTAAGCGTTCTATTTTTAGCAATAATATCTAAAAAATGTCTTTTCGTAGTAAATCAATGATGCTCTACAACTTCGTAATTAACTTTTCTCCCATCTTGAACCATTTTTGAGATAGGAAAGCTAATTCCGCTGCTTTTCACCAGATGGCGCTTTATTTTCTTTAGATCGTAAAGATATTACAATGTGACCTACTTCAGACCAAGATCATTACAACAAAACAAAAAGTATCTAGTAACCGTATTTTGAACTATATAGCGTATGTCTCACCATCTACGCTACAACGGGTGCAATGTAGCTCAAGTGTGCATAAAGTAAGAAATTGCGAACAGACAAATGCACGTTTTTAGCATTGTATTTTTAGCATCAATGTCTATACTATCTTTTCGTACTAAATCGATGATGCTCTGCAATTTTATAATTCACTTTTCCCCCCTGTCTTCAACCGTTTCCGAGAGAGGTACGCTAGCATGAATGTCTAAACTATCTTTTTGTACTAAATCGGTGATACTCTTCAACTTTGTAGTTCACTTTTTTCTCTAGAACCGTTTTCGAGATAGGAACACTAACTCCGCTATTTTACACCAGGTGGCGCTGCAAGCGGTTTAACCTTGTACTGCATGGCCATTTTGCTATACTTACATACCATTTTTGTCACTATAGCTGCAACCGTTCAGCAGTTAAAAGAGTTAGGACTGATTATTTTGGGCACCTTGTATTTTCTTTAGATCGTAATGATATTACAATGGGACCTATTTCAGACCAAGACCTTTTCAACAAAAGAAAAAGTATAAAAATCGGAGCATCCGTTCAGCAGTTATGAGCTAACAAACATAAAAAAAAACATACTGTTTGATTTGAGAACCTTCCTTCATTTTTGAAGTAGGTTAAAAATAAAATTTTTGAGTATTGGTGTGAATTTGCATAAATTGGTCTGATAAAGTATGTCCCATATAAAACGATTTCCTATTACTCAGAACGAATATCCTACATTATATAGTCGTCTACTGTACTCGAATTCTTAATTTTAAATGTGTAAGATCTATATTTTTAAAAGAAATAAGACTATTACATTGTTTTAAATTGTTTTCACATAATAAATGTGAATTTTACGCCGTGATTAGAATAATCGAAAATAAATGATATTGCACTTTTATAAGAATAATAGATTTAACAAACTTTAAAAAAAAATTAATAAAAATATAATATTATTTTACGTCATGCAATAAAATTTAAATAACATTAGCTTACATACGGCACTGTAAACAAATGCAGGGATGGAACACGGGCGCAGAATTCATACCGGAATCCGTTGAAGAAATTTCTGTACCTATAATATCGCTGATTTAAGAAGTAGAAAATTTTCTTACATTGATAGTGGTATGAATTCTGCGCCCGTGTTCCATCCCTGCAAATGCGAAAATGTCACAACAAAATTGAAACAGAAAATTCGTTTGAAAAAATCTTATAAAAATTATTAAAATGCGTATTTCTCTTTCAAACAATAATCCTCGCCTTTCCGCGTTTCCTAAATCATGACATTTAATTTAAGGGTAGGAACCCTACAATATTGAAGTAAAAAAAAAAAAAAAATGAAAGGGACAACAGGGTTAAAATAGAATTTTAACAGTGAGAAACTAAAAAAACTTATAGTGCGACTTTCATGAGTTGGCACCTGTCATTAATGCGTGACGTAGGCAGAGACGATACTATTACCTCGAAATAGATTGAGGGTGAAAAGGGAGGCCGTTTGCTATCTTTGCGAGTTTTGCGACATTTTGGCGAAAATATATTTTGTAATATCTATTTTCTTATTTCGAAATTAAGAGAAGTTTTGGACTTTCTTCAGTATATCATAAAAAAGTATTTGTTACATTATATTAGAATGAATTATTAATACGATAAGCATATGACATGGTTGTCTAAACAATATTAAAAAATTTCGAATTTAATTTTTTTTTTTTTAACATCGCCTCCCCCCCCCCCAAAAAAAAAAAAAAAAAGATTGATTATTTTAAAAGCCGAATAAAAAACTGTACTCCAATAATAAACATTTTATTTTATTTAAATAAGTAGAGTGACTACATAGACGTTTAAAGGCATTATAATAATGATATGTAAAATTATCTCATTTATTTGTAAGATGTGAATGCAAATATTATTGAAAGCGTACACAACTGAGAGCGTCTGTTTGCATAATACTGTAAATTATGAGTACGGCTCAATTTATTTTAATAAAATTCCCCATTTATTTATTCAATAATTTTCTAATGTTTTTCTTAAAAAAAAAAAAAAAAAAAAAAAAAAAAACGAACGTTAAAATTTTTTTTTTTTTTCAATTTTTCTTTTTAAAATCTTTTCAAACAAAATTAAAAAGCATTAATGTTTTGTCTGTCTATTAGTCCTAAAGATAACTTTCATATATGTACTTCAATAATCATAAATTTGATACATTACTAAAGTGTACCCAGAGCTGCCAACCTAATCTGGCAAATTGTTAGTACCGCCCATATTTCTACACCAATTAATTTTTAGAGTAATTCTCTTTAAATATATTTACGATGAATTAAGGAAACAAATACTCTAAAAGTTAAGTGGTGTAGAAAAATGGGCGGTACTAACAATTTGCCGGATTAGGTTGGCAGCTCTGTGTACCTAATTAAAAGAATCTCTTAAGTACGTTTTAATAACCACTCTAACTAAAATTATACTTCGAAATGTCTATGTATTATAACAGAATATCTGTTGACAATGGATTCAAACTCAGCATCTCCAGCTTTGAGAGCAGAACCTCGCGGCCACTGGTGAGGGGCCAATAAATTCAAATACGTTATGCGATGTAAGTCAAAATTGTTCGAAACATTTTCAGCTGTATTTTTTATTTTTTTATTTTATTTTATTTATTTATTTATTTATTTTATTTATTTTTTGACAATAATTTTTATTTTTAATACGCTATACATGATGCATGTTTTATGTTTTTTTTTTTTTTTTTAGACACTGTCCAGGATCACAGAAATGCAGCCAAATTTATTTTAAAAGTAAAACTATTAATGCTTCCCCCGTCCCCTCTAAAATACAAATTAAAATGCGTGGACAGTAATTTATAGTTTATGCAAACAACATGCTTTTTCTGGTTTGTTTAAATGCATTGCTAGAACTTCCTTATCTAAATAAGGCACTAGCACCTATGCTTTAATTAGATAAGTAAAATGTTTTTAAACAAGCATTTAATAAATGCGTTTTAATAATAAAAATAATAAATGCATTTAAATTTTAAATTTAATAAATGCATTTCATATGCCTTTTTATAATATGCATGTTCAAAATGCGTAATTTAAACAAGCGTTTAAAGTAAGCATAAGAGCATTATTTATTTTATTTTATTTTCAATCGCACCTGCCTTTTATGCAGACGTGATTGAAAAGTGTATTATTATTATTATTATTATTATTATTATTATTATTATTATTATTTTAAATATTACCCGCATGTGCTTTTTGACAAGCAAGCGATTTCAGATGGCGAGAAGTAAACATTTTTGGCTTGACTCTATTCTCATTGCAACCTTCCCTTTTCCCCACCCATTCATTCTTTTCACTTCGCGCGCCCCTTCTTTAAAATAAACTCTTCTAAAAAGAGGAGGGTCCAAGGGTCATCTCTTGAAAGGTGAACTATATATAATATTTAAGAAGAAAGACCAACATATTTCAGGATTTTTTATAGTCCTTTTTGCAAAGTAAGCCACGCCTTTACACATTTTCTAAAACTTTACATTATAAAACAAAATTATTTTACATATTTGCAATTAAATCATTTTAATTTTGTCTTCAGCATTCGATGTAGTAAATGCCATTGAGATTTATGCATACCAGCGTCATATATAGAGTCAAACACGAATATGCAAACTAGTTTTTTTTTTTCTCTACATCGCTCCAAAAGTGATGAGCGGGGCTGCTCCCTGTTAAATATTGTTTCCACGTTATGGAGGCGGGGCTTCATTTCTTTTGACATTCTTTCACAATCTCTCTCCTCCATTGCGATAATATTATAAAAATTAACCAATTTGTGTAATAAACACCGAAATGTTGCTTAGAAAGCAAATAGAATAACTTAAAGATAACTTAAAATAGTTTTTCGTCAAAATATATAGAGTTATTACTCACCGAGGATACAAATTATAACGAGTGACGGCCCCCTAACAGTAGTAATAAATGAAATATCACTGTAACTCAAAAAATAATGTTAGGAACGAGCTGTAAATTTGGAAACCCATGTTTTTGGTGATGCCCGTTCTATTCGTGCAAAAATTAACATAGGTCATAATTCATAATTCTTTCAAGTATGGAT
The DNA here is from genome assembly GCA_963930645.1 of Salticus scenicus. NCBI lineage: Eukaryota > Metazoa > Arthropoda > Arachnida > Araneae > Salticidae > Salticus > Salticus scenicus. The sequence goes on along the minus strand of OZ005653.1, from coordinate 237,035,307 downwards.
GGATTTATTAATAATTTACATAATTCAAAAAATGTTTTTTTTTTTTTTTTTTTTTTTTTTTTTTTATCAAAAATATGCATGGAATATATTTGCGTCACTTCATTCTAACGCATAAAAAAAAAAAAAAACAGAATTTGAATTTAATAATTTTTTGGAAAGATATGAAATAATGTTTGTCACATTCATTTAATATTAGCATCCCCATACTTTGACAGCTTATAACTCTTTGAAAAATTGATCGAAATATATAAACTATAACGTTTTTCGCGATGATTTGATCCAAAGAATTCAAATAAATTATAAAAAATTGGGGTTACTATTGACAAAAATGAAGTTAATGCCAATTTCAATATGTAGACGACCCCCTAAGCAAAATCTAACTGTACCATTTTAAACTAGACGTTATTACAAATCGATTAGTAAGCCACATGTATCTACGACAACTTACAGGGCCTGATTAAGGGGGAAGCTCGCTCTTTACACATTATTTATACTTACACCGTTATTTTTTAACAAATACTTTCCTCCTATAATAAACAGAAAATTCTCATTAAAAATTATTTTAAAAGAATTCTGGTGTCTAATAACGGTGAGTAAATTGGATTGTTTTACACCGTTCATTTTTTATAAAAAATATTTCCTCGTCAAAGCGTGGAATTTCTATAACATGAAGTTAAAAATAATTGTAAAAATATTCCGGTATGAGCGAGCTTCCCCCTTAATCAGGCCCTGACAACTTACGGCGAAATTATGTGTATGCGTGTGTTGGGAGGGGTGGGGGGGGTGCCTTTTTTTTCTGACTGTACATCGACATCCAAAAACTTGTTAAAATGATATTTTACATACCTTTTTTTTAATTAAAATGTACTCATCTATTCTGTAATTCCTTTTTCTTTTTTTCACAAGTTTGTAATAAACACCAGTGTTGCCAGATGTAGGGATTTCCCCCTACAGTAGGGTTATTCAGTCCTAGTTTCGGTGTAGGTTTTTAAAAAAATTTTGTTTTGTAGGGGTTTTTAGTAAGCTAACAAATGTTGTAAAACTATTATACAACTAAAAAGACGTATTTAAAAAATAAAATTTTAATCGATTTTTAAGAACAGTTCATAAATATTCATTTAAGAGCTAATTTAGGAACAACGCTGTAATTTCTTTGATTGACTCTTAGTTCCGATTCTGCTCCCATGAATCTTGGTTCATGCGGTAGAAGATAAATCTAAATTAAGTGTATTTGTATTACTTATCCTTCAGAAACTCAGTTTTAAAAAGAAAAGCCACTGCATTTTCTAATAAGAGGCTAATAAAATTCAGGTTTATTATTAAAACTCTTAAAAGTACCTCACTCATTAATACGAAAAAAAGAAAAGATATACTGTGGTGTTTACACATTGTCATTACATTGTTAAATTATTAACTGTAAGTCAACATTAAGTTTTAACTTGAAGTTTTAAAGTCTAAACTTATAGGTTTTAAAATATGCAGTAAAAGCAACTTAAAGACTTTTATTTATTATATTTTGTATTATTTTTTTATCCCCAAGAAACTTAATTTATATCAAATCTTGTAATTCTATTCAACATAACATAATGCTCTCAATTGAATTCTGCCGATTGGACATATACAGGGTGCATAGGAAAGTCCCTTTAACCCTACAGCCACGCAAGTGAGGTAACGGTATAGTAAAGCGACTACGCCCGACCTAATGCAAACGACAGCAGTGCCCCTAGTGGCGAAATTTGGAAGTTAGCCATTGCAAATCGAAAACGAAAAGAGATAAAGCAAAATTTCCAATTAGAAAGTTTTAGAGCATCAATTAATTATTATGAAACGATATTTGGTTTACACGGATAAGACAAATTGGCGCCTGTATACCCAAAAAATATCCAAAATCGATGCTCTCCATCTTGTGTAAATATTTGAAAGGAATAGCCAGAGGAAAGAAGAAATATGCACAATTTAATGAATAAATACTATGTACTTACATCAATACATTTTGATAACATCACACACAAAAACAAAATAGGTAAACTAAACTCTAAGTCTCATAGTGATAAAAAGTTAATGTTGAGAATGTTCGAAAAGTTCGCCATTGCTCACAATACACGTTTGTATTCGTGTGAGTAATTCTGCATGCACATTTCTCAGCATGGAAGGTGTTACACTATTGAAAGCAACTGTAATACGATGACGTAGATCCAGCAGACTTGTATGTGGAGTTGCATAAACTTGATCTTTTATGTAACCCCACAGGAAGAAATCCATCGGAGTCAGGTCCGGCGATCGTGGAGGCCATTCAATCCTACTACCATACCCAATAATTTGTTGTCCAAAGCAATCTTTTAGAAAGCTTCGCACTCCAGCTCGCTGGTGTGCAGGAGCACTGTCATGTTGGAACCACATGGCCCGTAATGCGGACAGGGGAATATCATCCCAAAAAGTCGGGTATGATATCCTGTAATAGTTGGAGGTACCTCTGTCCGTTTAATGTGCCTTCGTAGAACACAGGTCTCAGTAAGCGATCCTTCCAGATACCGCCCCACACATTAATGGACCAGCGCACTTGGTGTTTTGTGGATAGTCCGCACGAGGGATTTTCCAGCGCCCAGTAGTGGGCATTATGTCGGTTTAGTACTCCGGTACGCTGAAACAGTGCCTCGTTCTACCAAACAATGTTGGACAAAAAATCTGATTTATCTTCAACATTATTTAATGCCCAGTTGCACCAATCAAATCGACTCTCATTATCCCGTGGCAACAGTTCTTGCTGCAGAGTGACATGATAGGGATGTGCATGTTGACTATGCAGTATTTGCCATACTCGGGCCCGTGTTAAGCCACAAGCCATGCTGATTTCTCTTGTACTACTGTGTGGATGGGCTAGTGCATATGCCAAAATACTCTCTGGCGATATAAGCATACCTGCACTCACTGGTTTGCCAGAACGCGGACGACTTTTAGTGCTTCCTGTCTCCATGAGCCGTCGCACTACATTTGCGATGGTAACTGCACTTGGATATGGCCCACCTAGAAAACGAACGGCATACTCCCGTGCAGCATGCGTTGGATTTCGTTGACATTCGCCATAAATAAGCACCATCTCGCAATATTGAAAGTTAGTGAAGCTTGACAAAATTCTAAATCCAAACGTTTATTTTTAAGAAATGTATCTTTTGTAGGATCTTATTCATTTAGGATCATTCAAAATTCCATTTGTTTTGTCCCTTTCAAAACAGAACACATATTTTCTAACCGTCGCTAGGCAACGATTGAAATTGCCACAACACGGAAAATAAAATTTTTAAAATGAAAGCGCTCGCACATTAGGAATAAAATTATCTTTGCCATCAATAATTTTATGCTGTGAGATTATGTTGTTTGTATCAAGCGAGCGCCAACACCTTTTAAACTAAAATTTTAAATGCATTGGAAATTAAAGTTTTCAGACATTACAGTACAGTACAGTGCAGTCAGCCAAAAATAAAACGACACCCCCTCACCTAATTTCGTCGTAAATTATCGTAGAAACATGCGACTGGTACCGATCACTTTGTAATAACGTCTAGTTTATAATGTTATAGTTAGATTTTACTTAGGGGTCGTCTACATATTAAAACTGACATCAACTTCATTTTTTTCAATGGTAACCCCCTTTTTTATAATTTATTTGAATTCTTTGGATCAAATCATCAGGGAAAATGGTATAGTTTATATATTTCGCTCAATTTTTCATAGAGTTATAAGCTGTCAAAATTTGGGGATGCTAATGTTAAATGAATGTGACAAACATTAAATCATATCTTCCGAAATAATTATGATATTTAAATTCTGTTTTTTTTATTCGGTAGAATGAAGTGACCCAAACATATTCTAGGCAAATTTTTGCTAAAAAAGCATTTTTTGAATTATGAAAATTATTAATAAATTCATATTTGAAAAAATTATGAATTATGACCTATGTTAATTTTTGCACGAATGGAACGGGCATCATCAAAAACATGGGTTTCCAAATTTACAGCTCGTTCCTAACATTATCTTTTGAGTTACAGTGATATTTCACTTTTTATTCCTGTTAAGGAGCCGTCACTTGTTATAATCTGTATCCTCTATAAGTAAATGTTTGTATATAATTTGACGGAAAACTATTTTAATTTACCTTTATGTTAATTTTATTGTTTCCTAAGCAATATTTCGATGTTTATTATACAAATTGGCATATTTTTGTAAAGTTATCACAATGTAGGCGAGGGATTGCGAAAGAATTTCAAAAGAAAAGAAGCCCCGCCTCTGATTCGCTGAAAAACTATTTTTTAAAAAAAAGACTAATTTGCATATTCCTATTTGACTCTATATGTGACGCTGGTATGCAAAAATCACAATGGTATTTACTACATCGATTATTGACGACAAAAATTAAATGAATGAATTACAAATATGCAAAATTATTTTGTTTTATATTATAAAGTTTTAGAAAATTTGTGAAAAGGCGTGGCTTACGGTACAAGAGAGGAATATATCCGATCCTAATATGTTAAGTCTTTTTTCATAAGTATTAAATATCTTTTTCTAGTTTTTCGCATCTAAAGTTCTATTTTAACCCTGTTACACTTTTTTTCGCATTTCAATATTCAAGAGTACGTACACCTCTAGTTAAATATCATGTTTTAGAAAACACGGTAGAGCGAAACTGATTGCATGAAACAGCAATTATGCATTCGACAATCGTTTTATTATTATTATTATGAATATTTAATAATTTTAAAAAGAGTTTTTACCATGAATTTTCTGTTTAAATTTTGTTGTGACATATCATTTGGTTACTGTACCGTTTGTAAGCTTTGTGTTATTTAAAATTTATCCCATAATGTAACATAATAAAATATCAAATTTCTATTAAAAGTTGTTGGATTATGGGTTGACATTAAACTTATAATCCGATAAAATATATTCATTAGCAGAGGTCTAGTAGCAATGGAGCGTGGTCACTGTTTTTAGTTATGCTTAATTTAAATCTAAAAGAGCTTTGAGAAAAGAGAAATATTTAAATCAGAATTCGAAAAGCTTAGCCTTATTCATAAACTTTAAATGCTTTCAGATATTTAAATTAAGTTTTATCTATAAATAAGATAACTTACGCACATATGGTAAGGGAAATAAAACAGAATCATAGTTAAAATAAATTTAGTTTATTAAAACTAAAATGAAAATTTTTGTTTGAATAAAAACAGAAAAAGAAAAAGCCATTATGGCATCTTTACGAAACACATTCAGCTTTTGCACCAGCTTAGTGCGTTTAATTCCTTCTGCAAAAAAACTGAAAACGAACATCAGCCTCAAGATACTCTCTATCTGCAGGCCTGAAAAAAACCAAAGAAGGAAGCAAGCAAGCGACTCTTCCCAGTCTGCCTGAAGTATTTATACTCCTTCCAAGTACTTGTATTTGCATACTGACGCAATGCGCCCTCTGGGGAATTCTGTTGAAGAACCATTTAGGGATTCACTGCAGTTGCGGCTTGCGTTGGAGAAATTTGAATTCAGAAGAAATGAAGCCGCTGCGATCATCACGGATTCTGTCACATGGAGTCAGAATGATGGGACTAGATGGATTTTTCCGATGGAAGTCCGATTGTCAATATCTGACTGTCTCGTATCTTGACAAAAGTTTTTTAATACAGAATCAAATAGTGAAAAATTGCTTTTTTTTTTTAAGTTTATAAGATCTATTATTGGAACATAGCTCAATAGTATTTATTTTCAATTTTCTTTTCACGAAATCAAAGTCACAGTTATTATGGAATAAAAATTTAAAACAAAGGAATAGTCTTATTACTTTCAAATATATAGATATTGATCTTACAGAATCCTGAAATTTCATTTAAAAGACTTTAATCGTCTAAATTTAAAAATTCAAAATAAAATAAATTAATGCTTTTAAAGTTGAAACGGGAAGATTTCAAAATATATGAAAATTGGCATTTGTGTTTTGAACATTTTGATGCGGCAGATATTAAAAACAATATTTTAATGATGAGCTGAACCTGAGCTTAAGAAAGGGCGTATCCAGCTATTTAGCACAAGTGATATCACCTGACTAAAACCAGAATAAACAACATTTTAATTTATTCCGGGATATTTTTAGCCCACTATTATTCCCCCCCTTTTTTTTTTTTTTTAAAGAGAAATTATCTTACTTTAACATAGATTTTTACTTTTTACCGCTATCCACATGTGACCTTAGCATTAGCATTTAAATGAGGAGTCATCATCTTCTTCCAAAGCAAATTTTAAATAAACTTAAAATCATATATATTTGTGAAAATCCAAACAGATTTTTCCTACTAAGAAAGCCATTCCACACTGAAATACATGCGTAATCGGTCACTTATACGCCAGTTCGCACCACAATATATTGGTAGGTAGGTAGGTTGGGTTTAATGTCGCACTAGTACTGCGCTATGGGTAATTGGCGACGGTCTGGGACGCACCCCTACGATGGTCCGGAGACACGCCATCGTAATTTTTATCGTTCACGGAGACGATGGCTTCCCTGCTTCTGTTCCCATAGTTTATTGTTCAGATTTTTTATTTATTTATTTTTATTTTATTTATTTTGTTTTATTATTATTATTTTCTTTCTTTCTCCCCCCCCCCCCTTTTTTTTTTTTTTTTTTTTTTTTTAAGAGTAATGTAACGTTTTGACCTTTTCAACTGAAGATTTAGATTAAGGGTAGTCAGCCTTTCTACACCCACCGTCCACTTCGGTATCTGTGTTAAGAGTAGAATTTTAGAACATCCCATTAAGTAGTAGGATTTATTATTTTGCATATTAATTTGTTACAGATTATAAAATATAAAAGCAAAAGAATATCGTGGAGATTTATGTAAAAGTTTTTAATAATGTCATGAAAAAAAAATAAATAAATAAATAAAAATAATTAAAAAAGTAAATAAATAAAAATAAAAAAATCTGTTTTAATATTTTTAAAAAGTCAATTAAAGAAAATGAAAGTACTGCAGTATCAGAACAAACTCCCATTGTCACTGTGAAACAGTTGTGGGAACCAGGTTGAGTGCCACCGTTTCAGACAATTATACGGCAGCTTGAGTTAAAATAATTTTGAATTTTCAAACAAATTTAAAACCATTTACTTTTTTTTTCTTTTCTTTTGATAGATATTTTAATATCTATTCAAGCTATTTAACTTTCTTCGTATGAAGTGAACTACTGATGTTTAATCAAAAGAAACCAATAAAAATCTTTTAATTCATAAACTAACTCAGAGAGTTCTGTGAATTAGTCTTTTTTTTTTTTTTTTTTTTTTTTTTTTTCCTTTAATTAACATTTCTGAAATTTTTTTCCGGTGTGAAACTTAATAAATAATGTTTACTGGGTGGTAGATCATGATTTATATTTTCTAAATGTATAGACGGACCCCTAATACATTTTCATGTGTAACTTTATTTAAAATTGATTTAAAGTATATAAATAGGTATGTTTTCCGAACCGCCTTGATCTCAGAAATCTGAATATGAAGTCAAAAATAGGGGTTGCCATTGAAAAAAATGAAGTTGATGCCAGTTTTAATATGTAGACGACCTCCTAGGCAAAATGTAACTATACCGTTATAAACTAGACGTTATTACAAATCGATCGGTACCAGTCAAATGTTTCTACGATAATTTACGGCGAAATTAGGTGGGGGTGGCGTTTTTTTTTTTTTGGCTGACTGTACAAAGTCACAAACTGCATTTTCACACTGCTACATTTCCGAAATGTCAATATGTAGAGTAGAACAGTGGCGCATAGATTACGGACATTTTTGGGTATACAGACGCCAATTTATCTTATCCGTGTGAACCAAATATCGTTTCGTACGAATTAATTGATGCTCTAAAACTTTTTAATTGGAAATTTTGCTCTATCTCTTTTCGTTTTCGATTTGCAATGGCTAACTTCCAAATTTTGCCACAAGGGGCGCTGCTGTCGTTTCCATTAGGTCGGGCATAGTCACTTTACTATACCATTACCTCACTTGCGTGGCTGTCGCTGTAGCACTCTCCGTTCGCAAGTATTTTCAGGTTAAAGGGACTTTCCTATGCACCCTGTACATAAATACAATGGAAATACCATTGGCATGTCTTATTTTTATGATATTACAAACATTAATCAAATCACTGATTAAAGAAATCATTATGTCTCCTTAATTTTTGCGAACATCAACAATAGAAAAGGGCATGTAAATTGAAATATTCATGTTGCTAGTACATGAGGCCCACATCTTCTTTTAAAAGTATAAAGCTGTAAAAGAACAGCTGTTTAATAAAATATCAAAACATATTTCTTTGGAAAGATATTTTAATAATGACCCTTTTGTATTTTATTCTGAAATTATAAAATTATTATGTAACGATGAATAAAATCTTTATTTAATATTTTGGTGTGACTAAACTTCAAATTTTAAAATAAATTTATTAATAAGTCATGTTAAAATGAAGTTTCTCTAAAGTTTCAATTGTTTACATTAGCATTCTCAACCTTTTAGTATACGCCTCAAATCAAATACATTGTGCAATACTGTCAAAATTTTATTCTATCAATATGAATGTGACATTCATACTCATATGATACGTTTAATTTTCTTTTGTATCAGGGCAGAATATATTTTCTTAAGTTTTCCTTTCTATAAATTAATCTTTTTACTTGTTTTCGATGTGCTCCCAACATCACACTCCTTAAGGAGTCAATTTTTCATTCACCATTTTTTTTTTTTTTTTGTTGTTGTTTGTTTCAGTAATCAAATTATGTGTATGTTAATAATAATACATCAATTTCTTATTTAAACCCAAGAATTTAAAATAATAATGAGATAGTATACAATTTTTCTTATTAGATTTGTTGGGACAATACATTTTGGCGTAAGAAACGCAGGGATTTTTTTCTCCATTTGTAGAGCTAATAAAATTTTCATCCGGCAACACTGATAATCACATCTTCGTTTGCTCACTTCTTGTGTCAGTTTTCACGGAGATCTGGTGTCAGATCAGCGTTCATCCGCATAATGAAAGGTCAACATATAATACTATTAGAAAATTAAGTTTTTGAAAAAAACATAAAAACAATATTCTAATAATGTCCGGTGTGAGAATAATATTTTATTCTATTCTTAGATATTATTTCGTTTCCCATAAATTTTAAAATCTGAAACAGAAGATCTGACACAATCTCAATTAAAGAATATTTCACGAAAACTTTTCCTATTTTTTACCCTTTAGCACTAAAATAAAAATAGACAATACATGTTTGTCAGAGCCAACCCCGATTAATTTTACGGCTAATCATCACACGAATTTGCGGATAGTAGGGGAGCGTGAGGCGGTATCATATTTATATTTAAAAAAAAAAAAAAAAAAAAAAAACTTTTTTGCTAATTTTAGCACAAAAAATATTTTTGCAAAGTTATTTGACTGTTACAATTTGCCTCGGGTTTGGGACAAATTGTAACAGATAAAAAGGGAACCCTAATAATAAAAACGACAATATTTCAAAATGTTTTTGTCATCAATCATTTATTATTTGATTAAAAAAGGCAATTAATAACTAATATTAAATGATAAACGTCTTGGTATAGTAACAATAAATTATATCAAATGGATTATAGTAAAATAAAGATAAAATTAAAGATAAAACCAACATAGAAGTCAATCTTAGTCAGAATTGAAATTAATTCAAGCAAATAATATTTTGTTCCGTCTAATGCCTTTAATGTGTGTTCCCATTTTGCAAATTAAGCATTTTACCCATTCTTCTGCCACAGAGTGGGTTTACATAGCTGCTAAGTTTTTTAATTTTTTCCGGAATGTTGTTAGTCCCGCCCCTTTTTCACACCGTAATATATTCAGAGTAATTTCTTTATATTTAATCATAATTATATATTGAAGAAAATTTTTCAACAAAGATAACGGTGTGAAAAAAGGGCGGGGCTAAGAACATTCCGGAATAAATTAAAAAACTTGGCAGCTATGGGTTTAGCAGAGCTCGAATTATCCGCCCTTTTTTCAGAACACTGTCATTAATGAGAAATTTCTGCTTCTTTTTCTACCACTATTTTTATGTAATATTCTCTAATTAAGGATTAAATCGTGATTATAATTCGGAATTAAATAATCACTGCACTGTAATATAAAAACACAAGAAAATATTTCTGTATAAACGCAGTAGTGGTAAAGAAGCAAAAAAAATTCATTTTAGAAAGTTTAATGAAAATGGGCGGAGACTTCGAAATCTGGCTGTAGGTAGCTCCACAAGCCACGCCTCTAACATGTTACAACTTGCCCCATCATATGATTTTGGATATTTTGTTTATTTATAAAAATATATAACGATTTATACAAAAAATTAAACATGCATTTTATAACTTAACACACAGACTAAATAAATAGCTATAAACATTTCTTTAAAGTATAAATTAACACACCTTTAATCAAAATTTACGAAATATTTTTTTTCCCACTAACTAGCTAAAATAAAGCACGTGTACAGAACCCTATCATTAACTATTAAAGAGGAGCACCGATTGTGCTTACATTATAAAGCGTGTCATAAGGATTATATTTATAAAAATATTTGATCACAAATGTTACAAACTATTTCTTAAATTGCGTGTTACGTCTTACCCCTGTGACAACTAGCCCCACGCTCTCTTACTGATCGTTTCTTAAAAACGTCTAGTTTATAATGGTGTATGTAATTTTTTCTTAGGAATCATCTATATATTAAAACTTGCACCAAATTTGAATTTTTAAATAGCAGCACCCATTTTTGACATTATTATTATTATTATTATTATTATTTTCTTTAGCTAATTAGATTAAATCAAACAGGAGAAAGGTTCAAATTTTCATAGAGTTATGTGCTGTCGAAGTTTGAAAATGCTAATGTAAAATGAGTGAGACAGACTTTAATTTATGTTTTTAAAAAAACTCATTAAATTAAAATAAAACATAAAATAAAATAAAATAAATGCGTTAGAATGAAATCAGACTATGCCAAGCATATTTTTTATAACAAGAAATATCTTTAATTGTGAATTTTATAAATAAATTCGTATTTGAAACAATTATGAATTATAATAGCATTATTTCTTTTGCCTAAAAAGAACAAATCGACAAGCAATGTTCTCAAAGAAAGGAAACTGGAATATACCACTATTTTTATAGTAATTTCAGACTTGACTAATCGTTTCTATCCCCAATATGAAGAAATAGTGGTGTGCAAATTTTCCTTTGGGTGAAGCCTGGACTTTATGTGTTATCTTTTGTATCGTCTATAACAGAAAGTCTAAAATCTACCCGTAAAGTTTTAGTTCCATCTTGAATATTTATTTTTATAAATAAATATACAAAAATATAGCCGCCTTCGGCGACAAGCTGGTTGGCGATCCTTGAAAAATCCGACCATAAAAAAATTCTCGCTCGGAAGCGAGGCCTTTGTACCGCTTCAGGACCTACAACTGATCAGTATAAATAGCTTTATTGAAAATTTCTATTGTACTAAATTTCCGCGCAGTAGCGCCTGCGGCGCCTTTTTAATTTTTATGGCCCGTTACTATAAAGGGGTTAGGTTGGTTGGTTGGTTGGAGGATTAAGGCCGATTGACTCCTTATGTGTCCTAGGCCTATAGGGGGAATGCCCTCCGTGGGGGTCTTTCTAAGGGGTCCTAGCCCGTATTTACGCGAGTTTCGGAGGAAACCACGGAAAACTCCGACCGGCTAGGTCGATGAGCGCGACCAGGGATCGAACCCGGCACCTCCCATCTACCAGCTTTGAGCGCAGAACCGCTCGGCCGCTGGTGGGCCCTATAAAGGGGTTAGGAGAGTAGAGCTTAAAAACATGTCACTTATCTTTATTCATGACAAATGCCATTAATTAAATTCATTGCAACATCATTCCTAACAAAATTTATTTTTGTGACATGGAATTTTTTACCTCTTGGTTCAAGATTTAAATTTTCTCTCATTAAATGAAAAATTGTTGAGACCTTTTATCCGCTATTGACGATTAGTTTTTTTTTTTGCTGTTTTGATGCATGAACCAACTTCCGTTGGTCCTCCTTTATCTTTCCGCCAAATTTTTTGTAATGCTAAAATTTAACTTCTTATCTTATGCCTTCTGGATAGCAGATGATTAGTATTCCGGAATTCAGGAACCAGTTTTGAATCCTCGTTCAGGTAAGTAAAGTCGTAGTAATTTCTGATCCATAATAAGCTGCCGGACTCACTCTAATGGACATTAATTTACATAACAAGAATAAAACCGCAGAGCGATTCCCCTGCAAATTCTGCTACGAATCTTATTTTTCCTCATTAATACCTGTTTCAACTGTTTATGCTCTCTTGATTTTGTTAGTATAACCTTATGAGACTTATTTTTTCGAGTTCTAATTTCAATAAAATTGACTATCAGTTCATCCAGTATAAAAAAAAAATCTTAAAAAAAAAAAAAAAAAAAAGAATACGCAAATTGCACAATTTTTCTTTCTCGTTTAAGTGTATTGCTAAACCTTTATTATTCTTTTGTTTTCTTCTTTTTTAACAATTACTTTCTTCTATGTTTTATATATATAACAAGTACTTAAAAAAAAAAAAATCTTTAATAGTAAAACTGTAAATGTACTCTCCCCCCCCCCCCCAACCAATACAAAATAATGTGTGTTTTAAGTGTTTTATAATCTATGCAAACTGTACAATTTTTCTTTCTTGTTTAAGTGTTGTTCTAGAACTCTTCATTATTCTTCAATTAAAAAAAAAAAAAGTAGCATAATACGCGTATTGAGGAATTTCCACCGTGTATCTTGATATTTGTGCATGATTCTATATAACAATCATTAATGCTTATCCTAATAAATGTTTAATAAGAATTACATTTTAAGTATTTGAATATTATTTACATTATTTTCATCATGTCTAGTGGAGTATAAATAAACTAGATTATGACCGTGAAAATGTATCTAACAGACAGAAAAATTGTGGTTGCTATAAAGGCAGAAATGTTTAATCACAGAAGGCATACTTGCCAACCATCTCATAATTAAACGTACAATTGTTAACGCCCCCTGAAAAAACGTCCCTTTACTCACATTACTATACATTTTTAGAGTAATTCTGTCCAAACGCTGTTACGATTAAATGAGACTAAAAATACTCTAAAATGTTATTGGTGAAAAAAAAAAAAAAAAAAAAGGCGGGTACTAAAAGTTGTACGATTCATAATGAGATGGTTGGCAAGTATGCCTGAAGGTGTTCCAAAAAAAGGGCAAAGAGTACATTACCTGATTTTAGCATTAAACATTTAATGAAATCATAAAGAGGACAAGGGGATATGTTTTTTGGGGGAGAGGGGCATAAAATTGACATGTCGTCTTTTCTATTTTATAAGCTTTTTTTTCCCGATATTTTTTAGTATTTACCAAAGTATTAGTTTCTTTTATTTTTATTTTTATTTTTTTTTTTTTTTTTTTTTAGAAATTTTTTGAGTGAAAGCTAATTTTTGTTCTTTTACTGACACATTTCCGATTTTTACCAACGTATGCAGTACTTTTTAAGATGATTCCTAAAAAATAAATAAATGTATAAATAATAATAAAAATAACAATAATAACAGTAGAGTTTGTAAACTTGCTAACTAGATTTTGCTGTGTAATTTTATCCAGTATTGTGTGAGGGCTCTGCCTTTACTAATAAGAAACATTATATGTTAAATATTAAAAGGACACTTGGCACTGGATTATTAAACAACTAAAAACTACAACGTGGGGATCGCCAAAGAGAAGAAATTGCAATTTTTACTCTTACAATTTTTACTCTTAATTGCATATTTTTCTCTTTGGCGTTCCCGACGTTATAGTTTTTACTTGTTTAGTAAACCCTATATGGAGGCCCTGCGCCTTTAAGGTGTTTTGGATCTCAGAATGCTTAATATAATATCGGTTCTAGAAACATGCTGCACAAAGTACTCACATATTAATAAAACTAAAATAAAATAAAATAACATACATCTCTAAAAATAACTTGTTTTAAAGTAGTGCTAAACGTGTTGAAACATATGGAAAACTCAAAATAATATTGACGTAAAGCAATTGACAATTTCGGTAACGCCGTTCTAGCGTTTCTTCTGTTAAAAAAAAAAAAAAAAAAAAATAGTCTGTTCGAATAACTTTTATTTGAACTTACAAAGGACTGTATCGGTTGTGTCAAGCAGAAGAAATTTAGACTTATGTTTAAATTTCTCTTTTGCCGAATATGAAACTCCGCCCATCTCCAAAACTACATATCTTTTTCACTCCGCTTAACGCATCATCTTATTATCTAAATAAAAATATCGGTTTGTTGGTGATCTAAATATTGCAGTATCTAGAAAAAATAATATACTGATTTTGTTTGTAAACATTCTTGGTGTTCCCAATTAATGTGTGAATACGCTAATCATTTCCTTTTCAAAATTCATTTTAATCGGCATTCATAAAGGAAGTTTGTTACAATTTTTAAAGAAAAAATGGAAATGTCTAAATATAAAGGTTATATCTCAAAAAAAAAAAAAAAAAAAAAAAGTGTGTCATTAATAATTTAGTATACAGTAATTTATCATATCACATTCATTATAAATCAGACCGCATAAAATATGATTTAAAGCTACTTTTACAAAACCTTTATTTACTATAAGTAATTTCTATTTATTGCAAAGAAATATCAAGCTATCATGATTCACTAAACATTATTTTTAAAATACAATATATTATTGTATTTCAATATTTTTTAACTGAAATTATAATTGAAATTTCATTAAATTTCATTATTTTTTATGTAGCACAGAATTTGAATATTATTGGGGTTATGATTTTGATAAGACTAAGTACATTCCCTATTTTATAAAATTTAATAAGTTAATTAAATGCAGTACATTTTTAATCGGTGGATGGTAGATAAAATAATTATTTTTATTTTTCCTTCTGAGTTAAGAAGTGTTAAATTTAGACATTGCAAATAATATGGCTACCTATAAGTTTAAATTAACTTTTTACACTGGTGAATATTCCACCGTATCATAGGAATGTTAATATATAATTGAAGCAATATATATATATATATATATATCAAAAATTGATTATTTATTAAATGTTTCATGTTTCTAACAAGTTATCATCCTTTTTTTTATTTATTTTAATTTTTAAGTGTACTGCAATAGTAAAATTATTTATGTTAAAAAATGTAAAAGTTCGTTATTATGAGATTTACTTATTTCTATTTTTTAAACAGTTTTACTTCATATAATCGTATCATTTGAGAAAATTTCTCAGACGCGGCACGGTTAATATTTTCAAAGCCAGCAGCGTTTATAACTTCTTCCAGAGAATTATCAGTATTGCCTTTTTTCCATAATACTTTTTATCAGATGCATTTTTTGTTTTCCCTTTTCTATTAATTGTTAACGTATATATTGGAAAAAACTACTCTAAATATAAAGTGGTGTGAAACAAAGAGCTAACAATTTTCCGGAATAGATTTTAAATTTTTGTTCCTCTGGTATTTTGTACAGTCAAAGAAAAAAAAAAAAAAAAAAAAAAAAAAAAAAAGCCACCCCTACCTAATTTTGCCGTAAATTGTCGTAAAAACATGCGGCTGGTACCCATGGATTTGTAATAACGTCTAGATTATAATGGCGTAGTTCGATTTTGCTTAGGGGGCCGTCTACATATAAAAACTGGCATCAACTTCATTTTTTTTCAATGGTAACCCCATTTTTCTAATAATTTGTTTGAATTATTTGCATCAAATCATCGGATAAAAAGGTAAAGTTTATATATTTTGCTCATTTTTTTTTTTTTTTTTTTTTTTTTATAGAGTTATAAGCTCTCTAAGTATGGGGATGCTAATCGCTAATGTTAAATGAATATGACAAACATTAATTCATATCTTACCAAAAAAATATTATATTAAAATTCTGTTTTTTTTTTTTTCTTATGCGTTAAAATGAAGTGGCCCAAACATATTCCGTGCATATTTTTGATAAAAGAAAACATTTTTTGAATTATGAAAATTATTAATAAATTCATATTTGAAAAAAATATGAATTATAACCTAAATTAATTTTTGCTCGAATAGAACGGGCATAGATAAAAACGTGGTTATCCAATTTTACAGCTCGTTCCTAACATTATTTTTTGTGTTACAGTGATATTTCATTTTTTATTGCTGTTAGGGGACGTCACTTGTTATAATTTGTATCCTCTGTGAGTAAATATCTGCATATATTTTGACGAAAACTATTTTAATTTACCTGTTTGTTATTCTATTTGCTTTCTAAGCAACATTTCGGTGTTTATTATACAAATTGGCTAATTTTTATAAAATTATCGCAATGCAGAAGAGATATTGTGAAAAAATGCCAAAAGAAATTAAGCCCCGCCTCCATATCGTGAAAACAATATTAAAAAAAACTAGTCTGCATATTCGTATTTGACTCTATATGTGACGCTGGTATGCATAAATCTCAATGGCATTTGCTACATCGAATACTGAAGACAAAATTAAAATGATTTAATTGCAAATATGTAAAACAATTTTCTTTTATAAATTAAAGTTTTAGAAAAATGTGTAAAGGCGTGGCTTACGTTGCAACAAGGATTATAATACCCTATCCTGAAATATTAACCATTTGCACTCGAACGTCGCCTCTCAGGCGACATCCGAGTCATTACTCCAACTCGAACGGCGCTCGAGAAGCGCCATGATCAATTAAGTTACTATATATCTTATATCAACCAATAATGTTCTTCAACTAAAAGTGCTATAACAGATGCATACTTCGTTAAGAAAGAGACTCCACCCGCACTTTTTATTAAGTGCTTTTGGGCGTTGCTTGCCTTGGTCATTGGTAAATGGCGAAGAATGCTTTGCAAAATATCACACGATGGAAAATTATAAATCTCAGTATTCATATATAATGCTTGTAATATGTAAATATACATCAAATATAAAAATAAAATGTTTATATTTAAAATTCTTATGTTTCATATTTTGCATTTTTTTTTTTTTTTTTTTTTTTTTAACTATTGTCGGGTAGCTCATTATGCTTACTAAAAGAAGATTCGAATGCAAAAGGTTAATTTTCCATCTCACTTCAGGTCCGCACATTTGGAAAATACAAAGTGGTTGACGTAAAAGAAGACACTGACAAAAAAGAAGGCGCAGCCTTCGTAAAAGGTGCATTATGCTAGCCTTTTATTACGCGGCCAGCATAACATAAGCACGGCCAGATCTTATATTAAGCTAGATTAGATTTAGCAAGACTAGCTAAAAAGCGGAAACTACGAACCTTCTTTACTTCTATATTTTTGAATAGGTCTCTTACACAATTCTAATTCTGTTCTCAAGCCACGCCCTTTTAAGAAGCATTTTCTAGTACGAAAAATTATTCCATGAGTACCGAAAAAATTATGAAGGTTTATATGCGGATCACCAAATATCTGGAAAATAGCTTCGAGTTGCTAGTATACCCAAGGTCAGTTCCATGGATAAGTGTTAGTCCGTTACGCAAGGCTTTCAAAATTTCTAAAATTTTATCTCTTTCCTACCACTAATTAATGACAAATTAATACATGGTGAATATGCAATTACAAACTTAATACGAAAGATTTCAATTCAAAATAGTGATGGGAAATGCTTTGAATATTGAAAAAGGTGGGATTTTCGTGTAACAGACTAACATTTTGCATGGAATTGCCCCATGGGAAAAAGGCTGCGAGTGCAAACGGTTAAGTCTTTGTTCTTAAACATTACATAACTTTTTCTAGTTTCTCACTGCTAAAATTCTATTTTAACCCTGTTGTCCTTTTTTTTTTTTTTTCTTTTTGCACTCAGATATTGTAGGGTTCGTACACCTCAAATTAAATGTCATGATTCAGGAAACGCGGTAAGGCGAGAATTATTGTTTCAAAGAGCAATATGCTGTAAACAATACTTTTTTTTTTTTCTTTTTTAAATTTTTTCATTAATATTTAATAAGATTTATAAGATTTTTTAAAACGAATTTCGCTGTTTTAATCTTGTTGTGATATTTTCGCTTTCGTGTACCGTTTGTAAGCTTTATGTTATTTAAATTTTATCGCATGGCGTAACACAATAAAATATTACATTTTTATTAAATGCTTTTTAATACAGAACCAAATAGTGGAAATTTTTTTTTTTTTTTTTTTTTTTTACAAAATCTATTAATGAAACAAAGCGCAATATTGTTTATTTTCGATTTTTTTAATCACGGCGTAAAATTCTCATTTATTATGCAAAAAGAATTTAAAACAAAGTAAAATGTCTTATTACTTTTAAAGATATAGATCTTACACATTTAAAATTAAGAATCCAAGTACAGTAGATGACTGATAATATTATTAATAACGATAAAATAGAATATCTATAATTAAAAAATACATCTTTTATACAATAAATATTTAAAACAAACAATGAAGTTTCTTTTTTACATTTAATAAAAAAAAAATCTAAATATTTTATTGACTGCATTCAGATTGAACCAACCAATCACAGCCTCAGAAAACCGAATGACGCCTGTTCTGAATTCTGAGAATATGCAGAATAAAAACATGTACGGCGGAGGAAAAAATAATTCGATTTTTAAGCTAAATTATTTAAGAAACAAGAGTTTTTTGGGGAAAACGGGGCACGTCACGCTTCTCAGACAAAATAAATTAATATCATATATCAATTTCATAAAATTTCTTCGAGCCGTTTTCGAGAAAAAAAAGTCACACGATAACACATTTTTCCTTTGAAGTCTTAAATTGCAACTCCAGATCTCAAAATATATACAATATTTAAGTGTGAAACTTTCAGGATAGCATCAGGCAGAAGATAAAAGATTATTCTGAAAACATCTGATCAAAATATCTCCTATTTACTGAGATATTAAATGCCGGCATTTCCAAATTCCTTTGATGTAAAACTAGCTGTATATATAGAGTGTCGCTGCTAAGCTTTGCTTGAGCTTTGCTGCGTCACTCAAAAAACTGCCGTTTTTTGTGATGTGAATATTTAAATAATAAATATTGTTTCACGATGAACTTATAATTACCTCCTTACAGCCTAGTTTTTTAGGTAAATACGCTTTGGTTGACATAAAATTTAAATATCTTTGTGATATTCATTTTTCTTCCTTTTTCACTAGGATAAACATAATTATAAATTCAATTTCTATACGCACTTTTTCTAAAGTATTATTATACCGTTTTATCACTTTGAAATCTTCAAAATGTTTGCTTAATAAAATTTAAGCTTAGGTAACGCAGAAACACCACTGGTTTTACTCTCGTAGCTGGTAGGCGGAAGGGGGGAGGGGGTGCCATTTTTAATCCCAGATTACGGTAGTTTGAAGTTTCCGGTCGTTTTCTTCGAAACTCACATGTATATGTGCTAGGATATCAGGAAAATACTCCACCTAGGCTTAACGGCCCTCTTCACTTACCGTCACCTGAAGCCCGAGCCAATTTTATTCTATGAGGAAATTTTTTTACAAATAACTTATTAACTGATACATATTTTTAAATTCTGTTTTCACATTCAGAAAATTCCAACAGTTAAATTGACGGACGTTTTTTAAAAACGTATTTTTTCAATTTTCAATATTTTATTTTGAAATTGCAAAATGAAAAAATTTCACATATTGAAAATTCGTATTTTGCAACTTCAAAATAAAATATAAAAAATTAAAAAAAATAATTTTTTTTAAAAAGGTCCATCAATTTAACAGCTGGGAATTTTCAGAATGTGAAAACAGAATTTAAAAATATGTATTAGTTAATAAGTTAATTGTAAAGAAAAATTTCTCATAGAATAACATTAACTTCGGCTTCCGGCGGCGGTGAGTGAAGCGGGCCTTTAAATCGCTACATTAACTCCGTTTTTCTTACATAGAAAGGATATGCTGAACCATTTAATTGCATTCATGATATTGCTAAATTTTATTACAAAGGACATATTTATTTTATCTATTAATTTTTTAGGATGCCAATGTGCATTCATCTAGAAAAAAATTGTTTAAATTTCACTAATTGTGTTTTAATAAAATAAAATTTTCAGACACAAAAAGCTTTGGGTAAAGGAAAAAAAAAAAAAAAAAACGAACAATGATTGACTTTTTAGAAAAAATTATATTCGTAATATCAAGTGAACTTATTAAATAAAATTCTGCAATTATTATTATTATTATTATTATTATTATTATTTATTTATTTATTTATTGTGTTTTTTATAAATCTGAATTACATTAGAATGAACTATTTGTTATATTGATAAATGTTTGTTTAATCTCTATAAAATGCTGTCACTGTTTAAAATTGCCTATTTAAAACTGCCATCATATCTCTAATATCAATAAATTAAATAAAATAAAAAATTCTTAAAAAGTATAGATATCCGAGAATCTCACAGTCGGACATTTTTCATGATTACAATATAATTTTCTTATTTCTCTAAATAGCTTCGTGAAGTGATAAATATGATCGGACTGAACGTAATTTAATACATATTTCACACTATTAAAATAAAAAAGAAAATAGTAAGTTAAGAGCATGCAATACCTTTATTTAAAGTTCTTTAAATAGTAAAAATTTTAAACTTAATATATGTTCGAAAGTAAAAAAATATTATACGAATGGAATACAATAAATGCATATTTTATAACATTTGAACAAAATAAATAAACAAATAAGTAAATAAAAATAATTAAGAAATTACAATACTTTTATTAAATTTTTTTAAAGAGTAACATTTTTAATAATTTTAGTTTTGAGAATCACCGCTCACACGGTGTAGTGGTTAGCGTCCCTGACTCCTACACCTTTGGGCCTGGGTTCGAATCTCGGAGAAGGCATGGATGGTGTTGTCCCTGTTAGTGGTAGCGATGACCGCCATTTAAAAATTTAAAAATATTATTTATTCATAGATTGATTAATTTTATTTATTTATTGATAATTTATTCAGAAGAATTTGGTCACTTTTTTAAATCTATTTATTATTATTATTTTAAGGCAGTTAGTGTAAATCCAATAAAATATTGTTATTTGAATATAACATTGAAATATATTTTTCTATGTTAAAAAGTTATTTTTATTTCAGTTTAGCAACCAACAAAAGTAATATTACAGTCAAAGCATATATTTTGAATCGGATCTTTAAATTAGAGTTCATAGATTTGTTGCAATTCATAATTATGTCTAATTAAAGAATGTACACGAAAGAAGAAAATCTGAGTGTTGCAAAAATACAAATCAAGCTGACACAGCGATAAATGCGAGTATATAAATGTGTTTGAGAAAGGGACAAGTGAGAAATGCTTTTTTAGCAACCCTACGTGTGGGGAGTGTCTGCGTTGCCGCAATTTTTGTAGCTCAAAAAATTCCCGTGTAATAGCAACATTACTCAAAATAGAAGGATTGTGAAAATTATCTCCATTTTATTGAATATTAAATATCCTTTCTCAGATTTTAGTTTAAATCTTGTTATCTATATTTTTGTACATTGTAGGTTTGTAGGCCTCAAATTAAATATAAAACTTTATATAATATTTTCATGCGGAGAATACTGCATAAAATAAAAATTAAACTAACAGAAGTAGATAATTTTTTTTCTTAAATATAAACGTTTTTATTTTTTAATCCCAATTATTATTATTAAATTATTACATTATTACTATTATTCTTTTATATTGCTATCCAGATTTTTGTAACTCAACATTGCAGGGTTCTCATGACTGAAGCTATTTAAATTTTTACGTATGAAATGACGCATTAAACTACTCCACGTTTATTAAAAATAGACTATTTAAAAACTTTTAATTTGTAAGCAAACACAGTACGTTAGTACATTCTGTAAATCATATGAGAGATGGATGCGTGCAGGGGTGAAAGTGGTTATCGTCATAGGCACCACTATTTTCATTTTGAAAAAATTAGTGTATTTTTAGTCCAATAGTCTTCGGTGAAACTGGATGCAGATTATTGCAAAAAATTTCCTGATGAAGAGGTCCGGAAAAAGACGGAAAGTTTACACCCCTGGATGCATGCGAAATACCTGTGCGAAAAACACAACTTGTATTTTATAAATAATATTTCTGTACTTTTTCTCCGGTGCTAAATTTAATGAATAATGTCTATTCCGTGGTAGATCAGGATTTATTTTTTCTAAATGTATAAACGGACCCCTAACACATTTTCGCTTTCAACTCTATCAAAAATTCATTTAAAGACTTTAAAGTATATAAATAGGATTTTTCCTGAACCGCCTTGATCTCAGAATTTTGAACATGATATCAAAAATAGGGGTTGCCATTGAAAAAAAAAAAAAAAAAAATGGAGTTGATGCCTGTTTTAATATGTAGATAACCCCTTAAACAAGATCTAACTATATCATAAACAAGACGTTATTACAGATCGATGGGTACCAGCCTCATGTTTTTACGATAATTTACGGCGAAATTAGGTTGGGGGGGGGGGAGGGGTAGCTTTTTTTGCTGACTATACATCTATTTCCAATGACATGTAAAAATGGTATTTTACATGCCTTTTCTTTGAATAAAAATGTACTCATCCATCAAGTAATTGCGAATACTACACCCTTGTGCAAATTAATTGAAACAAACTCAAAATATTGAGAAATATGATAAATTGAGAAATTAAATAAAATGCTATTTTATTTAATTTTATACAAAATCAGAAATTTTTAATACATAATATGATCCCCACGACTATTTATTAACATTTGGACACGATTCGGCATGGATTCTACCAAGTTTTTACAGTCATTTATAATATTTGTGTTCTTGTATCACACATGGATCAGCGCCGTGATTAGCTTCTCCATAGTTGTACAGTCCATATTTAATAGGCAATTCTTGCATATAGCCCAGAGATTATCCACTGGGTTGATATCAGGAGAGTTCCCAGGCCATTTCAATGTCTCAATGTGGATCTCAGACATAAATTTCTTGACCATTTTGGACCTATGGCACGGGGCAAAGTCCTGCTGAAAAATCCCCGTTCCATCAGGGTATCGTTTCTTCAACTCTGGAACAACCTTTTTATCGAAAATAGTAATGTATTGCTCAGGATTCAACATACCGTCAATAGGCTGCAAAGAACCAACCTAACTGTAACCGAAACAACCACAAAACATCTTCTTTTGAAGGTGTTTAAAAAATTGGTTAAAGTGGCAATCCCGAATTCTTTCGCCTGGCGATCTCCGCACATGTTGAATTCGCTGCCTTGAACGAAAAAATGGCTTTCGTTGCTAAATAGCACTTTACTCCAACTTTCGACTGTCCATTCTTATATTTTAATGGCCACAAGTAACGCTTTTTCTTCATTGGTTGGATCAGAAGCTGTTTCTTCATATGCCGATAGTCTGGCCGACCGACTCCAAGAAGAGGCCTCCGAGCAGTAGATGAGATAATATTTAGTTCATGCTCTTTTAAATCACTATTAAGTGCAGCATTAGTCTTTCGAGGGTATTTTTTACTTTGTATAATTAGAAAAGAGTCATCTTTTGGCGTTGTTTTCTTTTTTCGGCCAAATTTCTCTCTCTGCTTTGGAGGTATGGATCCTGTTTCTTTATTTTGGTTTATGATAAGGCTCACAGTTGCAATACTAACGCCAAGTATCTTCGAAATCTCTCTATAAGTGTTTGATGCATGTTCGGAGAGAGTAATAATGTTTGTACGCTGTACGCTTTCGCAGCGTCACATCCATCTCTGACGACAGTGAACTCTCAACTGATGTGATCACAGCTGGAGCTTTCATCTTCATCCGCATTATCTAATATCTAAACACTCCACAATGGCGCTTAAATCAGATGTAAAGTACTGTTGCTGAATAAATCTATAAATAAACATTGTTTAATAATATCCGGTGTGATTATAATATTTGATTTTTTTTCTCTTTGATATTTCGTAAACAACACATTTTAAATATTGATACAGACAGGGATGGAACACGGGCGCAGAATTCATACCACTATCAATGTAAGAAAATTTTCTACTTGTTAAATCAACGATATTATAGGTAGAGAAATTTCTTAAACGGATTCCGGTATGAATTCTGCGCCCGTGTTCCATCCCTGCACAGAAGAACTCACACAATCTCAAGTCAAGAATATTTCGCGAAAACTTTTATACTATTTTTTTACCTTTAGCATTAAAACAAAATAGACAACACATGTTTGTAAGAGCAGACTCCGATTAATTTTGCCGCAAATCATCGTATAAAATTGCGGATAGTACTGATCATTTAGTAATAACTTCTAGTTTATAATGTTATATTTAATTTTTCCTTAGAGTTCATCTATATATTAAAACTTGCACCAAATTCCAATTTTCAAACAGCAGCAGCCATTTTTACAGACTTTAATTTATGTTTTTCCAAAAACTCATTAAATTAAACTAAAAAAATAAACATAATAAAAAATTGTTTTCATGCGTTAGAATGTAATAAGACTATGCGAAGCATATTTTTGATTAAAAGAAATATCTTTAATTGTGAATTTTATAAATAAATTCATATTTCAAACAAATATGAATTATAATCTGCATTAATATTTGCCTGAAGAGAATAAATCGGTATAATCAGAAACACGAGCTTTCAATAGTACAGCTTGTTATTAATATCATTATTTTTTAATTACAGTGGTATTTAATTTCTCATTAGCGTTAGGTGCCGTTACCAGTGTTCTCACAAAGGGAAGCTGGAATACCACCATTTTTATAATAATTTTAGACTTGACCGTGTATCACTTCTATCCACAGTACCTAGAAATAGTGGTATGTAAATTTTCTTTTGTGTGAAACCTGGCCGTCGTGTGTAATCATTTGTATCATCTATAACAGAAAGTGTACAGTCTACCGGCAAAATTTTAGTTCCATTTTGCAGGTTTATTTTTATATCAGTCGCCTTCGGTGACCAACAGTTTGCTATCCTTGAAAAATCCGACCGTACGAAATCCCCGTCATGTAGCGCTTGCGGCGCCTTTTTACCGCTTCAGGACTTATAACAGCTCATTAATATATGCTACAAATAGCTTTAATGAAAATTTAAACTGCAGTAATCTCCCGCTCGGTAGCGCCTGCGGCGTCTTTTCAATTCTTCAGGACCTACAACAACTCATTGACATATAGTGCAAATAGTTTTATTGAAAATTTTAACTACTAAATTCACACTCGGTAGTGCCTGCGGCTCGCTCTGCCTTTTTCAGTTTCTGAAACAGCCTGTTCGCTCGCTGTGGTATGATCTTCGGAAATTCTAACCGTAGCAAAATCCTGTTCGGTGGTTCCTGCGGTGCCTTATCCCAGTGTTTGAACTTACAACAGCTTGCTCGATCATAGTGCAAACAGCTTTAAAAATTTTAACTGTAGCAAATTTTCGATCTTTGGCGACTGCGGCGCAACTTTTGGATTCCTGATTTGAAACAGCCTGTCCGCTCACCGTGTAAAGGAATACTGTAATTCTGATCGTGGCAAATTCTCAACACGGTGGGCATATGGTCTCTTAATCTACTCCCATATAACTTAAACGTGTTTAGAGATATTGAATGTTAAAATATCAAAGCGCCGCCTCTGGTGACAGAGATTTGCAGAATGTAGTCTTCAATTTCGATTCAAATAACTTTTAAAATGACACATCACTTACAAAATTATGTTAATTAGAAATTGAGATACAAAAGTAATATAAACAATATTATAAAAGATTTGTGTCTGACATTTCCGTGTTTTTTCTCCGAAACTTGCGTATTTGAAGGCTAAATAATGTTTAAATCCTTAATAAGAAATGTGAGCGGAGTATCGGAATTCGAAAGTCTGCATAATAATAATAATAATAATAATAAGTATAAAATAAAATAAAATAAAGTTATTTTAGGTTTTCTTTGGTTTTCCCTAAAGCTCCCGGACTGAATTTAATAACTTATATGAGTTTAAAATTTCGCAATAAAGTTACTGTGAAATATATTTCGAATATATAAGTAATTTAATCATAATTAGAATTGGATATATTAGAATAAAGGTGTTCTGTGTTCTCCGTGGTTTTCGCTGAAACTCCCGCACGGAATTTAACCTCTTATATCAGTTTAAATGTACATAATAAAATATATTTCAAATGATGCATTATATGTAATTTAATCATAATTAGAATTGGAGATATTGAATTTTTAAAATATTAAAGTGTCATCTGGCGGCAGAGATTTGCGAACTCTACTCTTTAATTCCAATTCAAATAAGTTTTAAAATGATACATTACTTATGAAATTATGTTAATTAGAACTGAGGTACAAAAGCAATAAAAACTGTGTTGAAACGCTGTTTGCACCCCTGCATTTAGAAAAATCCTCCTTTTATTTGGTACCGAATTATTAAAGGTTGGATCGATAATTCCAATTTATTTGGTCATTTAACGCTGCTTAAGCTCTGAATTGACTCATTTATTAATTGACATACATTGACATTTTAATTAATATCTCTGCAACTATTTAAAATTTTAAAATTTTGCTTTCATTATCCCCTCGGGAAGGCTCTTGAGCATCCGTATGTGAATTTTTTGTACTTATACCAGGGATGGAACACGGGCGCAGAATTCATACCGCTATCAATATAAGAAAATTTTCTACCTCTTGAATCAACGATATTATAGGTGGAGAAATTTCTTAAACAGATTCCGGTATGAATTCTGCGCCCGTGTTCCATCCCTGTTATACGTTCAATAGGTACTGAGCGTATAGATGCTCAGCCAGGCAGAGAGACAAACATCTTATTTTATTATTATAGATTAAAATTGCAATTCTTATTGTTTCCCGTGTAATGTTCAAATGTTTAGTATGTAAATCAACTTATTTTTGTAAAATTAATGCATTTGAAAGAGAAAATTGTGATTTCAGTTCCCCCCCCCCAAAAAAAAAAAAAAAAAAAAAAAAAAAAAAAAAAAAAATCGCATTTAAAAAAATGCATATTTGACTCTTTATGGACTCCGGCTCATCTATTGCTGATGACAAAATTTGAATGATTTCATCACGAATATATAAAATAATGTTATTGAATAATATAACGTTTAAGAAAACGCGCAAGGGCGGGTCTTACTTAGTACGAGAACTCCTATATGTTAACTCTTTTTTCGTAAAATCAAATAAAATTTCTCTCTTTTTAATCGCCAATTCTTGTTTGAATCTTGTTATTTACACTTTTTTATCTGAATATTGCAGGGTTTGTATGTTTTAAGTTAAATGTATCGTTTTTGTAAAACAAGATAAGGTGGGGCGTACTGTTTAAAATAGAAACATCTGACGACAGTATGTTACAGGGGGGTTACAGAGCCGCCATTTTTCCCTGATACTTAAATTTTCATAATATAAAAGGCCAAAAAACTTAAATAAATAAATAAATACATATATATGCATACTTGCTAGCCGTATAATTATGCACCGTACAATTTTAAGTACCCGCCTTTTTTTTTTCACACCAGTAATTTTTTAAAGTAATTTTATTCGTATTTAATCGTAACAAAATTTCGAGAGAATTACTCTAAATATAAAGTGGTGTGATAAAAAAAGGCGTTTTTTCAAGGGGCGTTAACAATTCTACGGTTATTAATGAGATGGTTGGCAAGTATGTATACGCATAGCTGCCAATATTTTAATTTATTCCGGAGTACTTTTAGCCCCGCCTTTAATTCGTCCCACTTTATTTACAGAAAAGTTTTCTTCAATACATACTTTCGATAAAATAAGAAAAAATTGCTTTTATAAAATAAGTGGTACGAATTAGAGGCGGGGCTAAAATTACTCCGGAATAAATTAAAATATTGGTAGCTATGTATATGTGTATTGCATAAAAATACTGGTTGGAGAATCCTTGAAAAAAGGCGTGGTCGTACAAACCATGTATACGATAATATTCTACTTAAGTAATCGTGAAATATTAGAATTAAAAATTTGGAAAGAAAAAAACTTGTGGAAGAATCAGGGGGAAAATGTGGCTTGTGACCACCCTGAGTTAACTATATTTTCTTAAATATTAAATACTTTTCCCAGATTTTTCCACCATTTTATTTCATTAAATATTGCTATCCCTATTTTTGTATTTGAATATTGTAAGATTCGTATGCCTCAAATTATTTAAAACTTAACTCTTAAAAAAACATGAAAATATACCACACACACACACACACACATATATATATATATATATAGTATAAACCGTATTTACAAAGCTGTCTACCAGCAAAATTTCTTTCGCCACTCTTCGACAATCGTATTTATATAGTAAACTTTTGTTCTATGTTTTTATAATTAACACTTTCGCGACCGCGTGCTTTTGTCTTTTAGACAGTAAGGTCTGCCTGTTGGCATTATTCTCCCAAGTTACAACATCTCAGAACAAAATTTTCTCTATTCACATTTATAATACGAATGGATATACATTATAATTATATTTTTCCTAATCAAAATATTTGTATCCATATTACATTTGACTGTACAAATTTGAATATTGGTTATATTCTTAAGAAATAAGTAACATACAAAACGCGAAATAAACGCCCACTGGTGGAGTTACACATTTTCACATGAAGTGAATCTACGTCAGCGGTCGCGAAAGTGTTAATTAAGGGAAATTTTTTTTTACAAGAACATAGTAAAGGGAGTGTCTTGAAGAAAAAAAAAAAAAAAAAAAAAAGCGGGTTAGTAGACATCCTGATTTTAAGAAAATATAAACAAGAAGGTGACAGAGAAAAACTCATGTGTAAGATTTGTAGGCCTTATCGGAACCACATGAAAGAATTACTTTAGGAAAATTTTTCATAGTAAATTAACCGTAGATTTTTCTAATAGTAATGGTAGTTTGTAAAACAGTATTTTCGTAAATGGGAGGTTTTCTATTGAATTAAAAGGGGAGTATTTGGTGTTTGAAAATTCTTTAGCCTAAAATAAAAATAAATAAATAAATAATAATAATAAAATGTGCGAAAAAGAACTATATTATTTGTGTTTGATTAAAGCTAAAAAATCACGGTTTATCAATAGCATTAATTGCGCGATAATATTTAAATTAAATGAATACCACTGAATGGCATTACGTATAGCGTGGTTACGTTATTAACAACTTTTATAATTTACTCCGGAGCATCATTAGTAGTGTTCGCAGATTAAAATTTGAAATTACTTTATAAAACGGTACAAAAAATCCTTTTTCGTCCTGTGTTCAAAAAGTTTTCCCTGCGAAAATCACTACATTAAAATGCATTAGTGACGCCATCTATTAAACAGATTGATTTACATTAGGATTAGGACGACTATTAGTTTCAATCTGTGTAAAAACGTTGTCACCAGTTTTTGTAGACCAACTTTGTGTAACGCCAAAGTAAGTTCGAAATATCAAGGTACATGGCCTAGTTTTACGGTCAAAAAACGAGATGAAAATTAAATTAAAATAAAAAATTTAGAGATTGAAATTAATAGTCCTCCGTATTAAACTACACTCTGTCTTTGAGAGAATTTAGTTTTTATTTATTTTGTTAAGAGCAATAACTGTTACTGCTGAAATATTAAATTTAAAATTTCAAAATTTAAATTAAAAATTAAACTTAGGTGTATATTATGCAATTTGATTATATGGAATATCACCATTTATATATATATATATACACTCCTTCTCATAATTATAAAGACACCCGTTTTTCTATATTAACTAAACACTGAACATTATTATTTAAACAATTATATTTTTAATTAATTTGAATTTCATTAATAGACTATATTTAAAAAGTTTTATCCTTTTTCTATCTTAAAAAACTTTAAATATGGTAAAAAGATGATTTTTCAGGTGTTCACAATTATAAGGACAGCTCGAATTTTAGTAATTTTTTTCAGTTATTCTTTAAATTAATATTTTATGGGGTCTCTTTTTAGGGTTAAACAGTCAGACATTCTCTCTGGTATATATATATACATTTTTTTTTTTAAATATTCAGTTTCAATACCATTTCATATAGCATATATGATATTCTTAAAACATTTAAACTATTTAAAATTGCTTTCCACTTGCATGCACTTTTTTAATATCATAAGTTAAGGTTTTTTCAACTTTTAGGCCATGGGAAAGGCAATAATACAGAAGTTTCTTTCTTGAAACTGTTTCCTATTGCTCTAAATGTAGAGCAAAAATGTAAGTCTTGTTGAAAAAAATATTATTATCCCCCAAAATCTAACAAAAATCTGATAATTCCACGTTTAAAATTTGCGGATATTCTCTTGATGTTCATAATAATAGAAAAAATTACTAAATTCATTCTGCCTTCAGTAGAAGCAGCTCGCCAGAGCCCCATAGATCCACCTTTAAAATGCCCGATTCATATCTGCCTTTAAAAAATCTGCTCTGTCTTTCGCTATCTTTAGATCGTGCCAGTAACTGTTAAAACCATTTAGTTAATCAAGAATAAAATGTTTTTCATCCGAAAATGCATCATTTTACCATTTAATATTGTCTTTATACAAATTTAACACGGACGTTCTTTCCCCCATTAAATGCTGATTGATTATTACAGGGGTTTTATTCATTTTAACATATTATTAATTATTTTAAACATGCACAAATGTGGACCCTAACCTTTCGTTAAAAATTACGAGCAAAGTCAGCAGCAGTCATTATGAGTAGAACAGTAAGAGGAATTATGAGTCTTCGATCTCTGTAAAACAACTCTGATTTTGCATCAGATCTCTCTCCTATCGAACCAGCAGTTCATTGTTTGATCACATTTCCTTCAGCAATTTTAGACCTTCGAATTTCATTAGAAATTCGGCGGATTGAAATTATCCTTCCACAAAACAGATTTATTATACTTCACTACTTGAACGTTCTTTTTTTCGAAGAATTATCAGTAATGTCCGTCCAAGAAAAATTGAAGGCTTATATATGAATTAATCTAGCCCAGTAGTTAACAAATTCGCATGTCAACTGTATTTTATACGCTAGTAAGTTAAATATAGTGAAAAAATCTGGATTGTCCCTATACATATGAACATCTAAAAACGTGGAGAAAAACACATTTTGCATTATTTTTTATTATTTTTGTTTTATATAAAAAAAATTATAACAGTTTTGGTTTTTAGAATACTAGATATATTAAGTGCGCTTAGTGCACTTAGTTACGCCTTTTTTTTCACACCAGAATAGTTGCATAGCTATAATCTTCTTATTTAATCATCAGAACATATTGCCGAATATTGTTCTACAACTATTCTGTGTGAAAAAAAAGGCGGGGCCTAATACCATTACGGATAAATTAGCGTAGTTAGCAGGTCTATATACATATATATTTAAACATATTGCAGTATTTTTATAAAAAGGGGATTAATAAAAATATTTATTGATTAATAAAAATATTTATTTTTGAAAAAAAAAAAAAAAAAACCTCTCATATTATGCTTTTTAAATTCATAGTAAAACAATTAAATTCTATCTGTATATATATATATCATTCTAAAGTTAAAAAATATAATATCGTTAAAAATCTCAGATTGCAAAATGTATAAGTTTCGGAAAATCAAAGATATTTGCTAAATCATTTAATTTATTCAATAAAAGCACCAAGTTTTATTTAATTGTTAAGATGTATTAAAAAAAAAAAATAAATAAAAATAATAAAAATATACAGACACGACAATATTTCATTATTTAAAACATGACAATCTGGCATTGACAGATTTTAATTTAGTGCCAGAGGCCTACTGCTAAACTTGTTAATATCGACAAATTCTTCTTTAGGTTATTCGTGACGATCTAAATTCCATGATAAAGTTTTCATTCAATCAAACCAATGTGTTTCAGCTGCAGATACTGTAACAAATAACGTTGGAAGTCCAAACTGTCTTATAGCCGCAAAACAACGTTTTTTCTCTTTTTCCCAATGAGGGGGAGGTGTGCCTTGGGGGGGGACTCATGTCAAAGTTGTACCTTGGGGGGGGGACTCATGTCAAAGTTGGGCCTTGGGGGGACTCATGTCAAAGTTGTACCTTGGGGGGGACTCATGTCAAAGTTGGGCCTGGGGGTGGGACTCATGTCAAAGTTGTGCCTTGGGGGGACTTCATTCAAAAAATCCCCATTCAATAAACCGACTGAAATAGGCCCTTAGCACTATTAAGAGTGACGTATAAAAATTCGACAACGCTGTACCGACTGAAATAGGGGTACCTTGGGGGGGGACTCATGTCAAAGTTGTGCCTTGGGGGGACCTCATTCAATAAATCCCTATTCAATAAATCGACTGAAATAGGCCTCTAGCACTAATTAAGAGTGACCTATAAAAATTCGGCAACTGTACCGACTGAAATAGGCCTCTAGCACTAATAAAAAAAAAATATAAAAATAAAACTGCAAGGCATTTTTAATTGTAGTGTAAAATAATTATTGATTATTTTAATTACCTTTTTTCGTTATTTTTTAATTATTCTCTTAATAGTGCTAAGGGCCTATTTCAGTCGGTTTATTGAATGGGGATTTATTGAATGAAGTCCCCCCAAAGCACAACTTTGACATGAGTCCCCCCCAGGCCCAACTTTGACATGAGTCCCCCCCAACGGACCCCTATTTCAGTCGGTACAGCGTTGTCGAATTTTTATACGTCACTCTTAATAGTGCTAAGGGCTTATTTCAGTCGGTTTATTGAATGGGGCTTTATTGAATGAAGTCCCCCCAAGGCACAACTTTGACATGAGTCCCCCCCCGCCCAACTTTGACATGAGTCCCCCCAAGGCCCAACTTTGACATGAGTCCCCCCCCCAGGCCCAACTTTGACATGAGTCCCCCCAAGGCCCAACTTTGACATGAGTCCCCCCCCAAGGTACAACTTTGACATGAGTCCCCCCCCAAGGCACACCTTTGACATGAGTCCCCCCCAAGGCACACCTCCCCCTCATTGGGAAAAAGAGAAAAAACGTTGTTTTGCGGCTATAAGACAGTTTGGACTTCCAACGTTATTTGTTACAGTATCTGCAGCTGAAACACATTGGTTTGATTTAATGAAAACCTTATCATGGAATTTAGATCGTCACGGATTAACTAAAGAAGAATTTGTCGATATTAACAAGTTTAGCAGTAGGCCTCTGGCACTAAATTAAAATCTGCCAATGTCAGATTTTCATGTTTTTTTTTTTTTTTT
This sequence comes from Salticus scenicus, assembly GCA_963930645.1. Taxonomy (NCBI): domain Eukaryota; kingdom Metazoa; phylum Arthropoda; class Arachnida; order Araneae; family Salticidae; genus Salticus; species Salticus scenicus. The sequence continues at coordinate 237,002,057 of OZ005653.1, read as the reverse complement.
TTTTTTAGCCTTAAACCAAAATTTACAATCTAAAAGAAACAATGTTTCGTACGTTAGACGCAAACAGCATATCTATACTAGAATCTATATATTGCATAGATATAGTAACCTAGAGGGTGATCAGTTTAAAAGAGTACCCGTGGGTTTTTCTTATAACCCTTAAATCTGACGGATGTGGTAACTAATCTAACATTGAAGTACGATTGTTTTAACGTTTTTTTTTTTTTTTTTTTTTTTTTTTCTGTTTCATTATCACTAGTTTTTCTTGATATTAAATTTCAATTGTAATTCATCAAATATGGCACTTTACTTTTATAGTGTTAAGCCTTTTCCCTTCAATGGAGCTACGGATAGCTTAGATATGAAATGAGAAATGGCAAGGCCACCTGTTGTCTTCAGTGAAGACCTATAGTAAGTGTTAAAATTATTAGATTTTTTTTTCTTTTACATTTTTCCGACCAAAAAAAAAAAAAAAAAAAAAAAAAAAAAACTAGACGGATTGCTTGAAATTTAATACACCAAAGGAAATCCTTTTTAGAAGCAATTTAAAGAGCAGTTCTTTTATCGTCATCACTTTCAAATCTTTACATTAAATATAAATGACTATGTATCTGATAACTCTTTCGACATTCAAAACCTATCAGCTTAGAATGCAGAATTATATTATAAGCTATTCTATTAAAAAAAAAAAAAATGCTAAAGTTATCCTTTCGACGTTAACCGGTTATAATGCTAACACTTATCTAATTAACCTCATTCTGCTCTTTTTTCTTAATCAGCGGATCTCTTATCATTAACAAAGATATGTACTTCCACATACTTGGATGATCTTTATCATTTGCCCCTATTTAAAAGTGTACTTAGCTGAACCGTAGTTTTCAACTTTTAATCAATCATTTAAATCTGCTACTTTGTAATTTTTTGGTCAATTTTTCTTATCAGAGATTTCTATGTCTGCGTAGAATTTTTTAGACGCATTTAGTACTTGTAATTTTTAAAAATTACGCCTTTAAATGATAACCTCCTTCTAAAATCATTTAGATTACGCATTCTATTTTAATTTTATATATTTCTGTTAAAGTAGAAGTTTCTCATTGATTTATTTCTTCATGAAAATAATACACGTTATTGAAGTAAAGCGTAGATTTGAAGCTGTTTTATTTATTTGAACATAATGTAGAATTTTTTAAACTATCAAATAAAAGTTGATGTGGTTCTGAATTGATTAATGTTGTGCTATTACTAATTATTTGAGGGAAATTGTTAACTTGTTTGATTTTCCATAAGTATTACACATTTGAAAAAGTGTTCTTTCTATGTACATTTTTTTTTTTTTTTTTTTTTTTTAACACACGCATCGCCTAATTCTATTTACTTAATCGCCTAATTCTATTTACTAATTTTTGAAATTTACTTTTATTTTACAGCGATATATTTGAAGTTTGAATATTGTAATAATTAAAAGATAATATTATTATCTACGCACATATCAACAAACAAATATTACGCCTACTTTTTTTAATGCAGGGATGGAACACGAGCGCGGAATTCATACTACTGTTACGTACTTGGGGGTTCGTGAGTTGTCCGAGAATGAAAGGCGAAACTTACAAAAATTTAGTAATTTATTCACAGAAAGTTCCAGAAAAATACAGGTCTATAAACCAAGTATCAGCTTCAATTCAACCAATAAACACAGCTTAAAGACAGTTGTCAATAGCAAATCCACAGTACAAACTGTATAGCAATAACACATAAAGTAAGTCTCTTCCAAAGAGGCTCAAAGCAATGCAACATTGACAGAAGCTGATCTCAGACTGACTGAACTTGCCTTGGCGAAGAAAACAGCCTTTATGTACCCTTGTAAAAAAGTGTGGAAAGTTCCGGAAATTTTCGTATAGAGGTCGCCAAAAAAAATCGCCAAGGTGGGAAAAAGTCGCCAAATCAATTACCTGCCTTATTGGCGCTTTTCAAGGTGTTTTTAAGGAAAAATAAGGCTATTTTAACGCTAAAACGACTAGAAATACACAAAATTAGCACTTTATCAACTTACTAAGCCTCTTTGAAAGAAGTTATACTAAAATAAACACAATTATTTACAATTTTGTAACACAGCCCCCCTCCCAAGGACTGCACGTCCCGGGCAGCGCAACCCTTGGTCAAGAGGCGAAACTAAACATATTTACACAATATAAAATACAAAAACTAAGTTGCATATAACGATAAAATAGAAACAAAAATCAAGTCAGAAATATTTACAAAATTCACAAGTATGTACAATTATTAAAAAAAATATTTACATTACGCATGCGCAAATTTTACCGATATTTACATTTTTAATTTTAATATTACCGATAATTGTGGTACTTGGCTGGTCTGTTATAGTGCACCACCTTCGGTTTTGATGACGGTGTTTTAGTGATCCGCACCACTACATCATTCAGCCTTTTTAGGACTGTGTACGGTCCGTCCCATTTGCACTGTAACTTAGGAGAGAGTCCTTTGCGTCGAACAGGATTCCACAACCAGACCTTGTCTCCTTCCTGGAACTCATGATGTGTAGCCTTTAGATCGTACCTTGTCTTCATTTTCTCCGTTGCCATGTGAATCCGCTCCCGAGCAAAATTGTGTACGTCCTCAAATCGTGCCTGGAGATCTTGGATGTACTCCTCGGGCGATGAAGGCGCATTGGGTGGACAACCAAACAGGAGATCACATGGGAGACGAAGTTCACGTCCAAACAGCATCTGCCCAAGCAGCACCGAAACGTTCTCTGAACGTTCAAAAATTGTTCTACAAACACGTTCTAAGAACGTTCACTTTGAACGTGTTATAGACGTCTATTTGTCCATCTTGAAGCCGTACAATAGTACGGTTCAGAGAACGTTCAATGAACGTGTAACTATCACCATCGGTGTTATAGAAACGTTCTGAGAACGTTCTACGTATACGGTCTCAGAACGTTCTAATCGTTTTCAGAACGTTTTCAAAACGTTATACACATTTTCAGAACGTTCTAGAAAACGTACTGTAAACGTTCTAAAATAGTGTAGAAAAAAAAAAAAAACTGTGACGTCATTATAAAAAAAAAAAAAAAAAAAAAAAAAAAAACCACAGTACGGGCGTTTAAAAGTAAAAAGTACATATTATTACTTACAAACTTTGAATAAACACCATAAAACGCAATAAACTCGCAACAATTGTTTCGGGTCGAGTGCGTTGCCACTTTGACTGCAGCACTCGTGCTTACTTTATTCGCCTGATGAAGGGTCGTGTGTTTTTTCGACCCGAAACAATTGTTGCGAGTTTATAGCATTTTATGGTGTTTATTCAAAGTTTGTAAGTAATAATTTTTACAACGCTAGTTTTGTGGTGTTTTTTTATTAAAAAGTACATAGCTGATGACGAATAATGATGCAACACAGGAACAGGAATATAAACTACTTTTTTTTTTTATTATTCAAATAATGTTTGAGAAATTTTAATATACTTAATATTCCTTTATTTTAACGTATATGAATCAAAAATTCTATATTCTATGGCAGTTTTCCGAAAAAAGTGCCATTACGTCTCTTTATCCCTTAAAAAATTTCTTAAATTTTTTCATTTTTTTTTTTTTTTTTTTTTTCATTTCTTTTTTTACCTTGATCTGAAGATAATGAAGTTATAGTATTAATTACAAAACTTTGAATAAACACCATAAAATGGAAGAACTCGAAACAATTGTTTCGGGTTAAAAGAAGACACAACCCTTCATCAGGCGAACAATGTAAGCGCGAGAGCTGCAAACAAGCACGTTGAGTGTGTTGAATGCGTTGCCGGTTTTTTTTTTTTTTTTTTTTTTTTTTTTTGTAGCAGCTGCGAGTTCTTGCCTTTTATGGTGTTTATTAAAGTTTCGTAATTAATACTATAACGCCATTATCTTCAGATTAGGGAAAAAAAAGAAATTTTTTTTAAATGCAAAAATTTAAGGAACTTTTTAAGGGATATAGAGACGTTATGACAATTTTTGGGAATTACTGTCGTAGAATATGGAGTTTCTCATGCATATACGTTGAAATTAAGTATGTTAAAATTTCACAAACATTATTTGAATTTAAAAAAAAGTAATTCATATCCCTGTTGCTGTGTTGTATCATTCTTTATCTGCTATGTACAACTAAACTCTTGAATTATTTTGCTTGTTTTAATCCTTGGGATTCCGAATGCATCATCTTGTGAGTAATGTTTGTTTTTTTTAGTTGTTTTCTGTTTGATTTTCTGATTTCTTGAATTAATAGTTTATTCCAGGGATGCAGAAAATGTTCAAACCTCGGAAAATTCCCCCAAACACAATATAAATTTCCCTCAATAATGCAAAAATCTACTTTGCTATACAAAGTCATTTGTTCTATGTAATAAATCTTTAAGAGAATAAATATACAGTGTAACATAAAAATATCGCTGTTAGTGTATAAGCACTTCAAAGTAGCAAATTGTTATTTTGATTTACATTTTTATTTTCTCTTAAAAAAATATTCAAAATTTCCCCCGAACCTCGTTCGGGCATATTCTGCACCCCTGGTTTATTCCACTTTATTCTTCATTTTTAACTTCAATTAATTTCTTGTACGATTTGGTGTCTGCTGGCGATTTGCTATTATAGCTTCTAACGAACGAAATCGTACATTGGTGCTCAATGGTGAAAAAGGTCACCACTGACGAGTTTTTTTTCTTTATTTTTTTCTTCTTTTTCACCGTTCTGAGCTTTTCCTTAAAAAAAAAAATTGCTGTTTTTTTTTTTTTTTCCTCGTTGCTTGTTTGTATCTTTTGATTTGAGTTTCATGTCGTTTTTACGCACCGGCAAAATTATTAAAATTGCAACGGATAATCTAGGAATAAATGTATGATTAGATTGAAGTTAAATAAAATAAAAATCACTAAACAAAAAATAAATGTTTCAATAAATCACAATCAGTCTCCACAGGTTATTTAAATTTGTTGTAATTTCCTTCTCATTGTTCTATGTGGTTTCAGAGATCTTATATCGGTTGCCTGGTTTTAACTACGATTAAAAATTCATTTATACATATATATATTATTTTTTTTTTTTAATACAGCGTGCAAAGATAGTCACGAGAATGTCTTTATCTCCGCAACTATTGGTCGCAAACATATAGTTTCAATTACAAAATGTCTTAAAAAATATGAGCATTTGCGGTATGACATGTTTAAATTTAAAATATCTATTTTTTCAAAATTACAAAAACTAAATTTTTGTACAGTCCCAGTCCCCTATAGTGATATTTAGAAAAATTGACACTCATCCTAACAAGAAGTTTCATTTATATTCTCCCAAAATGGAACAAGATATTTAAAGTTTAGATTTTCTAACATATTTCGGCCTTCAATAAGGGATCGGTTTAAAAATCCTAATTGGACTTTGTTTGCATTTTCCCTGGGCTTATTAAAGAATTTTTCATTGACTTTTTAATAAAGCCCGAGAAAATGCGAAATAATCCTAAATTTTGAAACTAACTATCTTAGACAATTTTGGGTGCACAAAAGTGAAACTTTTTGTGTTATATAGGTTTTTTAGGTTGGAACTCAACTTTCACTATTAGTGTCATGAAAATTGTATAAAAATTATCAGTTTTTGTGATTTTTAATAAATTAATTTTTTTAATTTAAACATGTCATATAATGAATTCTTACATTTTTTTTAAATACATTTTCTTATTGGAGGACGTCTGAGACCAATTCTTGCGCAAATAAAGGCCTGCTCTCGACTTTGCACCCTGTATATTCTAAACATTTCTGGGTACTACTTTGTAAGTCCATGGATAGTTTATAAATATATTTGAATGCTGAAGTTCATAGAAAATTTTAATATTCCAACATAAAAAATAATTTCAAAAATGAATGTACCAATACACCGCTAAAATAATATATAATTGAGTTTAGAATATATTGTTAATTTATAATAATAAGAAATTGAAACAAAAAATTAAAAATTAGTTAGAAGGAGGAAATTTTAAAAATTTCCAAATACTTAAATACATATATATATTTTTAATCAAAATATTTTTCTAAAATATTTAACATACTTCATATTTTTAAGTTTCAGTGCATGTGTGTATAAATATTTTCAGTTTACAGCAGCAGTTTACAAAAAAGATGTTTGCAGGTATTTAAATTTATTCCACATGGCAATGTAATTGGTATTCTTTAAATGTTTAAATTTCTTTAAATTGAGTCAACGCAATTTTTACCTCATTTGATGTAATTATGCTATCATATGGCATATTAAATAATTGATAAATGTAAATATTATTAGTATTAATAAATAATATAGTAAATCGTCCTATTTTTTTAAGCAGAATATCTTTTTTTTATAAAGATGTGGAATAAAATTGAATTGAATCTTTGTTTTATTATGCAGTTAAACAATTTCATATATTTTATTTAATAAATAACAGTAAAGAGATATTTAAAATTGTAAGTCGGTGAAACTTAGGATATTATTTTAAAAATGTGCAATTTGCATAACCTAGATTGTATATATATTATCATATAAACATTAAATAAATACTTCAGAATTTAAAAAGAAAAGAAAAAAAGAATTACGAACCTTCTGAATTTTCATAAGAATTTTCTTCAAGAAAACATCCTTCCAACTAGCATTTTAAAATACACAATGACCAGTCGGAAGGGCATTCACTTAAAATTAGCTTTTATCTTGTAAAGTCTTTGTGACTTCTTCATACTTCATTCAGAATTATAATAACCAAAAATAGTTATTTTAACAAATTCCATCTCAGAAGACTAAATTAATAAAATGAATCAATAATTTCTAAGCGGTTGTCTGTAACAGGAGCAGTTTTTTCTGCGATTCATCTTTCAAGTATCAAAAGTTAGGCTTAAGAACATACGCAGATATGAAAATGATTGTTTAATTGATATTAAAATAAGACTTTAATAAATAGAACATAGAGAATATTACAGATTAAAACTATTACATTTTTACCTTTTTTAAAGCTTATCCTAGTCTTTATAACGCTAAAACTGAACAAATCAGATTACATGTTTTAAAATTACCGCCTCACATAACGACACGACTTTCCCAAGACCTGGCGCCGCGCCTGGCGTTTGACTTTGCAGTTGCACGGTCAGCGAAAATTAAATAAATGCAATCCACAGATGTCGATGTTATCATCTGCTCTCCCTTCCTTCTTGCATCCGCAATAATCATGTTTCAAAGTTCAACATTTGAAACAGAAATTTATTAAGCATTTATAGCTGTAGTCAATATTTTAAGGAAAAATTTAGTGGAGTTAAACAATTATTTAAATTTTTATAAAGTATTTTAAAAATTTATGAGATCACTTTATTTTTCCATTTTAAAATCTCGAATTAAACGGAAAAGCATATCTTGTTTTAGTGTATATTTCAGTATTGAACAAAATATTCAGTGAAAATAAATAAAATAAAATAAGACCAATCAAACAGAGTAATGATTTAACAACATGATCAATATTGATAATTTATCAGTAACATTTAAACTTAAATAGAACCATAACTTAAAGAAAAGAAGAAAAAAACTCATTTCTGTAACTTCCTGATGAGTATTAGAGACCGCGAGGTTCTACTCTCGAACCTTACAGACGGGAAGTGTTGGTTTCGATTCCTGGTCACGCTCGTCGACTTAGGTTTTCGGAGTTTTCCCGTGATTTTCTTTGAAACTCGCGCAAAGCACTATATTACTTATTCAATAACATCCGTGATTAGCTTTTTGTATCTAAACTCTGGGTCTGGGGAATGCATAGATTTTCATGACAGAAGACAATCATTTTTATGCTGTATAGTAGATCTTAGAAAATGTATTTTTCTAAGGGTTTATTATTATTATTATTATTACAAATGAAAAAAAAAAAAAAAAAAAAAAACGGTAAATTTGTTTTAAATTATCAGAAAACGATGTTTCAATTATTCGTTTTAAGGGTGATATCGAATTCTTTTGAAAGATAATCATAGTGAAAATTTTTATCCACCCCTCCCCCATCCCCCAGGGATTATGTATACTTATTCCTAGGGGAAAAAACAATGTCCTATGAATAATAATAATAATAAAAAACTGTTTGACTATTACTCGTTATACATCCAAATTGAATCAATAATATATATCAAATGTATGTCACGCAGAAGGTTTGGTGAGTATATATATTACAGAAGCTGATAGATAGCCTTTCTGTGAATGGAAAATTTTGGAACGTGGCAGTGCCACCTGTCGTCCGATATGCACCCAAAGGCAATCTGTAGAGTTTTACGTAATATTAATTTCACTTACCAAATTTACAATATTTATAAATCACAGAAGTTGAGATTTTCCGATTCCGTTATGAGATTAAATTGCAACATAGCCACGCCACCTGTTGGCCGATGTGCATCCAAAATGGACCAGTAAAGCTTTACATAAAATCAATTTCACTTATAACTTCAGTGTATCACAAAATTTATTGTTAAATCACAAGAGTTAAAATATTGCCTTTCCGTTAAAATGATTAAATTGCAGATTAGCAACGCCACCTGTTGGACAATGTTTACATCCAAATTGTATTAGCAGAGGTTATGATGATACATGCCAATATATCAAGTTTAATGCATTTGTACACTATAGAAGCTGAGATATAGCCGTCCCATAAATGTAGGGTTTCATTGCATAGCACCGCAATCTATCGGACGATATATCCCAAATGAAATTCAAATAAACTCCAATTTAGGGCAAGATCTAATATTGTAACAAGTTTGGTTGAATTCCATACATTGATTCCTGAAATACAAAATCGACAAAATTTTTCCATGAGTTTAAAATTTTGTAATTTTTTTTCACCTCACCGCTACTGATTATTGAGAAGCATTCTTTACTGACGTGCTAACAAAACGTTAAACTGAAAATGTAAAAAATGCTCTATTCTCTATCTTGCTAAAAATTATAAATTTCGAATAACTTACGAAGTTTTTAAATTAGAATGTTGCAAATCTCTCAATAAGATTCTTATCAATATCATAAGTGATATTTTAAAACTGGTCCGATCTCTCTGCAATCATTTGTTCTTGAGATATCGTGTACATGAACTAACGGGCTATCACACTAATAGGTGCCGAAGCCGATACACATTAACAGATACCATACCAACCTTTTGACTTCCGGATTCCTCACGCCACAAAACGTGTAAAAAAATCAAAAACTGAAGTCAAAAATTTTCATGATTAACCTATTTTCCCAACCAATAGTACTAAAAAGTCATTTTGTCATATTCGTTATAATTACACTGTTACAGAACGTGTTATGACGGTGTCACACTTGAACGTTCTATATAGAACTAGAATTGTACGTTTTATAGATGGTACAAATCAAACATTTTCAGAACGTTCTAAATAATACTATTTCTGAACGTGTTTTAGAACGTTCTTTTGACATGAAACACGGTGTTTGAACTATTGAAACCGTTATTAGAAGTTCACAGAACGTTCCTGTGCTACTTGGGTGGGCTGGAGTATAGCCGGTGGTTTCATGGACAGCACTTCGATAAGCCAGCAGAAACAATGGCAACTTCAAGTCCCAATCTTGCTGGTTCTTTAATACTAGAAGAGAGAGGTTATTCAGGATGGTACGGTTGAACCTCTCGACCATGCCGTCCGACTGGGGATGTAAGGGGTTTTGTCTATGCCGAGCAGTTGACACAGTCCTTTGAAAACAGCAGAGGTAAATTTCGTACCTTGGTCGGTATGAAGTTGTAGGGGCATGCCGTACCCTGACACCCATTGCTGCACTAGGACCTCTGCGACTGTGCATGCCTCTTGATCGGGAATGGGATATGCCTCAGGCCACTTTGTGAAATAGTCCATCACGACGAGGATGTTTTTATTTCCACTAGAGGTCCGTGGCAAAGGACCCAAGATGTCGAGTGCAATCCGTTCAAATGGTGCTCCCACGTTATATCGTTGCAGTCTTCCTCGAATTCGTTTCTGCGGGGCTTTACGTGCCGCACAAACATCACAGGATTTACACCATTTCTACACGTCCTCCCTTGTCTTGCACCAGTAGAAGCGTTCCCGAACTTTCTGCAGAGTCTTCATTACCCCAAAACGGCCTCCGGTAGCGCTACTATGCAGTTGTTCTAAAACTTTCCCTGATCTCTTTCCCTGATCCTTAGTGCCCCCTAAAAAAAAAAACCATTTCTGATCGGGTAAAACTGACACCGGGTCCCCGCTGCTTTCGGCAGTTCAGACCAATGCGCGTTGCGCGCGCACGTGTGAAAGTATAGGCGCGCTGCGCGCACATATTCCTTCTCAATTCAAATTTTTATTCTTAAGAAAAGAAAAATAAAAAAATCATTTCTCATCGGGTACAAAGTCGGACCGGGTCCCCACCGCCTTCGGCGCGCTGCGCACGCACAAGTTAAGTCCTTTCCCGACCCTTTGTGCTCCTTAAAAAAAAAAAACAATCATTTCTGATCGAGTAAAAACTGACACCGGGTCCTCACTGCCTTCGGCAGCGCCGACCCATGCGCGCTGCGCGCGCACATATTCCTTCTCAGATCAAATTTGTATTCTTAATAAAATAAAATAAAAAATATTTCTCATCGGTTAAAAAGTCGGACCGGGTCCCCACTGCCTTCGGCAGTGCAGTCCCGTACGCACTGCGCGCACAGGTTAGGAGATACGCGCGCGGTTCACGCCTATTCCTTCCCCACACTTTCAGCCCCTCGTAATTAACCTACATATGCCAATTTTGAACAGTCTAACTCAATTAGCTGAGATGCAAAAGAAAACCTAATCAGGACACCTCAAAACGTGTAAATCTGGAGAAAACTTTCGATAATATAAAAGAACTTTAAAATATCTTTCGAATGATGTATTAAAAATAATTTAATCATAATAAGAAATTGAAATATTGAAATTTGAAAATATTACAGCGCCATCTGGCGGTAGAAATTTCTGTAATCTACTGTTCGATTCCAAATCAACAAAACTTTCTAATGATGTATTACTTATGAAATTATTTTAATTAGTAGCTGAGATATAAAAGAAAACTGTTTCAGGACACCTCAATACGTGTAAATCTGGTGAAAACTTTAAACAATATAAAAGAACTTTAAAATATCTTTCGAATGATGTATTAATAATTTAATCATAATTAGAAATTGAAATACGTGTATTTGAATAAAATTTAATTTGCAATTAAAATGTAAATTTTTTCCAAAATCGAAGAAATTTGAACTGCAACTGTCACCTGTGCTGTAAATTGCTCACAGAAAGTTTAAAAAAATTTAGAAGAAAATTGAAGCATTTTGAAATTTGCAATTTTTATTCCTAGTAGAAAAAACACGTGATCTCAATTGGTAAAGTATTTCCTTCTTTCGGCCGGATATCGAATTCTCTCTTCTCTGTCAAGGTCAGTTGCCAAGGTAACCCACCGCATGAAGTCGAATAGATCAAGATAGCAATATTCAATGGTTTAATACCTAAAATTAAAAAATTTATAACTCATTCAGTTTTTGAAAAATTCTGTCAATCTTTTGGGAAGTGAATTGTGGAATCGAGATGCATATACCAAAAAAAAAAAAAAAATAAAAAAAAAAAAAAAAAAAAAAAAATGAAATGACATGATTTATCTCTAAACGATTTTGGGTTATAAAATGTTTTGTGAAAAAATCGATGTTTCATAACATCTAAAAATATGGATTGCTAATCCGTATTTTGTAAAAATGTTTATATGGTTCGAAAGAGGATTAAATGACCTTTCCAAATATTCCAGTTCTTAAAAAATCGGTCTGTTATTCTTTCATACAGGGCGTTTCAAAAAAGACGATCGATTAAAAGTGAAATTTTCGACCCTTTTTAAAACTTTTTTTAAAAATATAAAAATCCGTATTAAAAAAAAAAAAAATGTACCGTAAGAATCGGTAATAAATGCTCTTTTTCTTGGTACAGGTGTATTTTCGATAGCTCGAACCGTTCAAACAAGATCGCTTTACAAAAACCCACGAAATTTTCTCTCTTTGCTTTTTCTTTTCAAGTACGCTGTTCCGGAACAAAATGACTGTCGCCTGCGACAGACCTACGCTGCCGAAGGCAGTGGGGACCCGGTGCAGCATTTTTCCCAATCAGAGTTTTTTTTCCTTTTGTTTTCACATGATAAAAATTAATGCAATTTTGAGAATTTATTAATTATAATGATTCATTTAAAAATAGTGACCAGCGAAGCGGGCGTAGCCTGCTAGTATATTCATATACATATATATATATATATATATATATATATATATATAATACATTTATTTATTTATTCTTTTTTTTTAACGGAGACTAAATTGATTTTTTCAACATCTTAAAATTCTAATACGCATCATAAAAAATATACAGTGTATTTTACCCGCAGTAAAACTACATGTGAAATTTACATGTTGAATTTACAAAAAGTTACATAATATTCATTACTTACAATAAGTTTTTATTTTATATTTGAAAGATAACATGCAATACATCTCATTTTTAATGTATATTATTTAGGAAGAAAATTACATATTAGATATATTTAAACGTCATGGATTAACTGCGATTTTTTGTTTCTTAAATAAACAATTTTATAATATCAATACATAAAGCATACTTGCGAGCTTAACCCGGAATATTGTTAGTCCCGCCCCTTTCCACCTATTTTTTCCAACCAGTCTTTTTTTAGAGTACTTTTCTTCTTATTTAATCGTAAATCTAAATATATTTAAAGAGAATTACTCTAAAAATTAAGTGGTGCACAAAAAGGGGCGAAATCTAACAATCTTCCGGGACAGGTAGGCAAGTATGATAATGAATGCTTTAAAACTGACTGCAAAATGTTTTTATGCGTATCAGCCTAAATGATTTATTACAGTTGCATAAAAACTATAGCATTTATTTATTAAAATTTCACTCTCTTTTTAAACTAAACTAATTTTTAATTTTTGACGTTTTCTGTGACTGCAACACGACGGGGTTGTTATTGACGATGTTTATTTGAATAAAATTTTGTTTTTATCTGAAACAGGCCCATAATTAATTCTAAAATCTAAAAGAAAAGAAAATAATTCTTTTTAAGTCTTTGCAACGTAGATTAGAAGTACTAAAAATTTCAATAAGTTTGACTGTCTGTCTTTACAATAAATTTTATAAATAAATTTCAATTGAGATAAGAATATGCATTTTACTGAAACTCGAAATATCATATTTCTCTTGAAAAAATGTTGCATGTAACTTGAATCTTTAATTTTTTACAGAGACCCACACATGAATTCATATAGTCACAGTTTATGAAATGAAATTTTATCAAACAAATTTCATTGGTGTTAAGTTTAATAATAAATAATAATAATAACATATTTTTAAGATTCGATACCTGTTTTATACAAAAAGTTGCATGTACAGTAATTATTTTATATTTACTAGACCATATAAAAAAATTAAATGCCCTAAATTTTATGAACGGCAACAACTACAAGCTAATTTTAACGTGTTTTACGAATTTAATTTATTGAATTTAAATAAAACACACGGTATAACTTATTGTTTTATAATTTAATAATTATGAAGAATTGAAAAATATAAGATTTTTAGAGCACGGAATTCTGGCATGCCATTCTAACTTCGAGATGCGTTAGGGTTTTCATTAATCATAGAGCAACTGATAATAAAAATTGGGTCTTTCTCATAAACACATACATAGGTGCCAACTTTTAAGTTTTTTTAACACCGCTATTTCTTTGTAAAAAAGAAAAAAAACATCAATTTAACGCTTTCGCGAACGCATGCTTTTGTTATTTTGACAATAAGGTCCGCCTGTGGGCGTTATTCTCCAAAGTTACAGTATTTCATTCAGAACAATACTTTTTGCATTCACATTTGTATTACAAATGGAAATACATTATAATTATATTTTTTATACTCAAAGTATTTGTATCCGTAGTATATTGGATTGTAAAAATATGAATAGTGGGTATATTTTTAAGAAATAAATAATACACATATCCCGAAAGAAACGACCACTGGCGGAGTTACAGATTTTCAAAGGACGTGAATCTACGTCAGCGGTCGCAAAAGTGTTAAATAACAGAAAAATACTAAAAAATATACTAAAAATTTCTATAAATAATTTCCGGTACCAAAAGAAATGTACAAGTGTATACAGCACTCGATATTCATTCACATTTAAGTACAGAAACAGATGATGACCCTCCTAATAATAATGTTGCATAATATTTAAGTTTATTAAAAAATTAAAATAATGCATATTAAGTACAGAATGAAATCGCATTTCTTCTGTATTTGATATCAACTGATAGTAAAAAAAACACATATCTTTAAGGGATGGTGGGCGTTAAAAATCACTCTTTGAAATTAATGACTTAGACTTATAAAATTTTGCATACATTTGCATTAAAATGTATCAATATTAAATATATAAAATTTTCTAGAAGGCTAATAAGAGAAAAAAAAAATGAAATTTTTATTTATTTATTTTAATTTTTTTAATGCTTCTTGCGACTGAGTTTTTAAATTTTTCACTCAATTTTACAATTTCTCAGTTTATCAATATATTCTAAGGAATTTTGTTCAATAATATGTTAATTGATTGATAAGTCTCTTTTTTGAAAACTTATTTTTATGTTTGGATGCTGCAATATCATACAAATTTTCAACATTCAAACATCAAAATACTATTCAGAAAATAACTTATAAATCAAGCCATTAATTAATGCCCAAAAATGTTTTAAACTGTACTGATAGACTATAAAAATGTGAAACCGAGTGAAAATTCCAAAATCTCAGTCGTTTCAAGCATTTCAAATATTTAAAACAAAATAAAATTTTGAATTATTTTAATTTAATTATTTTTTGAGAAATTTTAATATGTTTAATAATGGTACATATCAATTAATACATATCAGTGCACCTGTATACAAATTTTCATAATTTTATGTTAGTAATTTAAAAGACTGACTCTTAACGATTTCCATTGTCCACCTCACGTTAAACCTGTTTTTATAGATTAATCAGAATTGAGATTTTTTTTATACAGTGGAATTTTTGAAACATTCACTGGAGTCATACGTACTAACTTTCTAATTAATATTCCGGAAGATTGTCAGTCCTTGCCCTTTTATTTTTCACAACAAACTTTGTTTTAGAGTATTTATCTTGTTATTTAATCGTAATTACATTCCATGAAAATTTTTCTGAAAAAACGAAGTGGTGTGCAGAGTGTTGCCAGATCTGTCGAATTTTTTTATTCAATAATCACCAATAATTTTTAATTGCAACGTTTAGCTAATTACTTCGAAGATTTATACTGTATTATGTATATCAAATATCACTTCTCAAAATTATTGGTGATAATTGAATAAAAAATCCGCCAGATCTGGCAACACTGGTGGTGTGGAAAAAGGGTCGGATTCTAACAATCTTTTGGAATATTAATTAGTAAGCTGACAAATATGATTGGAGTCAATAACATGCATTCTATTCGCATACCATTTCTTTTACAGATTTGCATGTTTTTAATAACACTGCTCTGCAAAGAAAAAAAAAAAAAAAAAAAAAATCGAGATCAGATACCATTCTTGGAGATTCTTTTATGTAAAATGACCTCCTGAATCTGAATAGGACCACCATTTTTCCCAATCACCCAACGTTTTCTAGATACACCCCCTTCCTCATTTTTATCATTGTTTGGTAATTTTATATCCACCAGTTTGATTTGGAGAGGAACGATGATTACTTTAACCGTTAAATGTCTTCTGATCTGAGGAGCTACAGAAGTAGAAAGTTCTAAAACACGAACATTTCTAGTAAGGAGGAAATATGAGGGGATTTGTGCCCAGAAAACAAAAGAAAATCAATAAAAACAATCAGTTTCTGTTTATTTTATTTATTTTTTTTTTTTTTTTCGCAATATTTCTCTTATTTTTTACAATATTTCAGCTTACAGTTTGCCATTTTCTTACCAAAACACCCCAAATAATAAAAATTATACAGTGAAAATTTTTTCAAAATGTTGGTGAGTGGAGTAAAGTATCAAAGCCCTCGCAAGAAAGTTTGACTGATTCATTGTACGACGTTTGCTTTCAGTAGCACCCACGTTAAATGTTTTGGACAGAAAAACATGAACAGTAAAATATCCTCCTTTGACACGTGTTAAAGAACACCACACAAGATCACCTCCGTCGAGAACACTATAAAGTTCACTCTCTTATCGCAAAACGTGTACTAAAGTTAGATAACGACTGACGACTACAATGATAAGAGGAATGACCTTTAACACGTGTCAAAGCAGGAGATTTTACTGTTCATGTTTTACTGTCCAAAAGATTTAACGTGGGAGTTATTGAAAGCAAACGTCGTACAGTGAATCAATTAAACTTCCTTGCGAGGTCTTTGAGACTTTACTCCACTCATCAACATTTTGAAAAAAAATTCACTGTATAATTTTTATTATTTGGGGTGTTTTGGTAAGAAAATGGCAAACTGGAAGCTGAAATATGTAAAAAATAAGAGAAATATTGCGGGGGGAGGGGGGAGAAAGATAAACTGATTGTTTTATTGATTTTCTTTTGCTTTCTGAGCACAAATCCCCTCAAATTTCCTTTTTGCTACAAATGCAGGGATGGAACACGGGCGCAGAATTCATACCACAATCAATGTAAGAAAATTTTCTACCTCTTAAATCGACGATACTATAGTTGGAGAAATTTCTTAAACACATTCCGGTGTGAATTCTGCGCCCGTGTTCCATCCCTGCAAATGTTCGTGTTTTATAACTTTCTACCTCTGTAGCTCCTCAGGTCAGAAGACATTTAACGGTTAAAATAATCATCGTTCCTCTCCAAATCAAACTGATGGGTATAAAATTACCAAACAATGATAAAAATGAGGGAGGGGTGTATCTAGAAAACGATGGGTGATTGGGCAAAATGGTGGTCATATTCAGATTCAGGAGGTCATTTTACCTAAGAATAAGCTGAGATGGTGTTAGAGGCAATTTTCATGCCGACCAGTGTAATTTGAGAATAATATTCTTTCATTAAAAAGTTTCTTTTCACAATTAATGTTAAAAAAAAAAAAAAAAAAAAAAGAAAATCTATTCAGAGTATTGACAGTCGAAAGTTTTTCCCTGATACTTCCTCTAGTATTTTTTCTTTATCACCAACCATTTATCACTATCACCAACCTAATTTTCGATGAAATCCGTCGTTTACAGAGGAGTGTTAAATTATAAATGTGAAAAAAAAAAAAAAAAAAAATGTGAATAGTAAACAAGCCTTATGGAAAATTTAACGATATTTTTTTATTTTTTTTGATGAAATTCATCATTACAGACAAGTATTAAGTTTCAGATGTTGAACTTTTTAGAATGATAAAACGTGCATATATAGTACTCAGCGGTAATTCTCGAATATACTTATTAGTACCAAGATGTGTTGTATTATAAATTTCAACATTTTGACATAGTAAAACAAGATATTTGAAATCTACCTTCTTATTGAACTGATTACTACCTTTTAAATGAACTGGTCTCCTTTTTAAATGAACTTTATATTTATGGACTTATATTTCGATTACATTTTTTATCTTATATATTTTTGACGAAAATTTTTTTGTAGTATTTTAAACTCTGAAGAAGACTCTACGAATATGAGTCGAAAGCTCAGAAGTAATTTTTCAACTTATTAGATATTTTTAATAAAGATGTTTTGAATTAGTTGTACTAAAGTTGTACATTGTTTTTAGCATCTATGCTACAAATATATTATTTAGTTAATCTCACATTTTTCAATATTTTCAATTATGTACATTTCTTATTTTCTGTTATCTTGAAGTAGTAACTTGCTGTATTTGGTCGTAATTTATCGATAATTCACGTACAAGAAATTAGTTTAGCAAATCGGGAACTATTATCCTCTTCGGTGATCAACCACTGTTATTTATCAACCCACTCACTTCATCATTCGAGATACTGTCGTAATCACTATCTCAGAGAATTCTTTTCATTCGTTCAAACACCCTGATTACTTTTTTGAAATCAAAGAGACAGAACATGCTTTCCTTAGAGTTTGAATACTTTAATACATCACCTCTTTTCTGAAATATTATTTAACCCTATGCGGCGCAAGACAATTTGGTTCATTTAAATTATACTTCCACCAGAATTCTTGAACTAAATTAAACTAAAAGAATTTTAAATTTTGAGGTTAAAAGAACCGGCCTTTTCTACTATGTTATAAACGTAAATTTTGACTAAAAAATTTCCGGGATGAATTTTTGCAACTGGATCTTAAATTTTGCGTCCTCGCAGCGAGGACAGCGCGCGTTAAGGGGTTAAACCTATAATCTTCTATTTTTCAGACTAGATTTTATGTAAGCTTTTCTTACATTCGTTGATATGAAAACATATTACCATACTTGCCAACATACTAATTAATATTCCGCAGTATTGTTAGCCCCGCTTTCTTTTCCACACCAGCATATTTTTAAAGTATTTGTCTTCTTATTTAATAGTAATTACATTTGGAGAATATTGCTCTAAAAATTTACTGGTGTGAAAAAAAGGGCAGGACTAACAACACTACGGAATATTAATTAGGATGTTGGCAAGTACGTATTACAGAGTTACCAATATTTTAATTTATTCCGGAGCATTTTTAATCACGCCTTTATTTCATACAACTTTTTTAATAAGAGTAAATTTTTCATATTTTATTGCAATTATGTTTTGAAGAAAATATTTCTATAAATAAAGTGGTGTAAATTAAATGCGGGACTAAAAACGTTCCGGAATAAATTAAAATTTTGGAAATTATGATATTATACAGTTTCAGCCTTAATTAAATAATTATTAACATACCAATTTTCTTTTTTCTAAAATATATTTTTAAGTTAAAATTGCTTTAAACTACGAAATGTTTAAAGAATTACTTTACAGCTTTTATTAAATTGGGCTATGTGCCTTATTTATAATACTATAGATTATATATTATCACATTCATTCATTTATTGATATGAAAATGTTACAATGTACAACTACGTGCATTCTGTCTTAATTAAAGAAATATAAAAATAACATACTTGCTAAAAAAAGTTGTTTTTGTAGTACATCAAAATAACGTTAACCTTAATTTTTTTTAATAATAAAGGTTCTACTATGTGCACTGGGATTTCATTAAATATCTATTCAACGATAATTTTGTTCGAAATAGACATTTTTTATTCATTAAGATTACTTTAAATTTAGTTTAAAAATTCTTAAATTCTTAATTTTTTATTACTGAATTATTAAATTGCTGTGAAGTATGAGTATTGTTAATTATTTAATTATAGTTACACAGTTATAGTATATATAATATTTAATTTCATTTTTTGATTAAAAATGTCATATTATACAGCTATTAATAAAATATTACAAAAACTTATTAAAGTACCAGTTTTATTCGAAAGGCTTATTTTATTAAATTAAAAATATTTTTATCTTAACTCTAAAATGTTCAGTTAATCTTTTTATTATTATTATTATTATTATTATTATTATTATTATTATTATTATTTTAAATTTCTTTTTATTACCTAGCTCTTATTATATTATTATTGGTCTTATTATATTACTGTGCAATACAACTGAATTAGTAAGTTTATTACAGCACAAAATTTAAAAACAATATACTGTAATATCCTTCTTTGTTTTTATTTAAATTTAAATTTTAATGTTCTTAATTTTATGTATTTTTAGTAATATTACACACATAGAAAACAAAAGAAACAAGAACGAAATATCATGCGGTACGCATTGCAGGGGTCGTAGTCTCCGCCTTATTTGCAGGACACTTTCCGGGATGACAAAATTTCGCCTGCTCAGCCACCACAATTTCCTTAAAGAAATGTTTATTGTGCATTAAAAGTAACATGTCGTGGTTAAACAGTATAGAATTTATTGCATAAAAATTGGAGTTGCAAAAAAGACATACCCTTCTCATTTCTGAATGTGTGCTGAAAAAAAGCTGGAGACTACGACTCCTGGCATTGATTGTTAACACTTTCCAACTATACATGATTGTTGTGTCGTATAACTTTTAATGCTCATTGCTTATGTTATCTCACAACTGACTGGCAGAAGGACTGAAAAGCATACAGATAGACTAACTGAATTCATAATCACTATTAAATATTGTTGAAAAGTGTTAAAAATGCTTAACGCAAAAGAAAATGCAGCCCTTATTGCAGTGCCTAATGTATTTGAGTATTTTAGTGTAGCCCTGTAAATCTGAGTGATACGTTATACAAAAAAACAAAACTTTTTTGTTAGCATATTAAAAATAAATTTCACTTTCTTTACGATTTTTGCTGAAGAAAGTTGCTTAAATGTTATTTATAAAATTGTCTGTCCTAAAATTGAATGCATTGGCTTTTTTTTTTTTTTTTTTTTTTTTGTGTGTGTGTGTGTGTGTGTGTTCCTGAACACACAGCAGTTTTACAGGACCTGTTAATGCCATTTTAAATGGGAATATTACATATCATTTAAGAAAAAATTCTGAAAATATTTACGAATTCTGGAGGTGGACAAACGGACAGATAGACAGATTGGTAGTTGGACAGACAGATAGACAAACGGAAATCACATTTACACTTCAAAATTGTTAGAAAGTGTGAAAAACTCTTAGCGTAAACGAAAAAGCAATTCCAACGAATTTCTTATAATAACCATTAATGTAACTGAATATTTTTGTGTGCCCGTGTACATCATAATGCTAACCATGCTGTATTCTGTAGAAAGAATTCTCTTGTACATAATAACATACTTATATTTCATTAAAAAAAATGTGGAAAGTATAGTTATTATTATTATTATTTTACAGAAATACCTCTCATAGAATGCAATGCTTTGAAATACTTTTGAGTGTCCCTGTACACAAACCATTGGTGAAATTTGCTCCATTTTATATAGGGAACATCCGATAGTGAACTTGAATAACATATTTCAATTTCATTAAGATTTGTGTACAGTAAAGATATCAAAATTTGTTTTATATAAATATCTTTCATAGACCATAATGCTTTGGAATACATTCGAGTATCCCTTTATTCAAACCAGTAGAGGTTCACTCCATTTTCAATAGGAAACATACGATAGTGAACTTAAATAACATGTATCATTTTCAAGAAATTCCGTGAATAGTTACGGGAGTTAGAGCGCGGACGGACAGATAGACTGACAGACGAACGGAAAATCCGAAGTCATTAACACTTTTCAACCTTGTTGGAAAGTTTAATAAAAAGGAAGAAAAACATAATAAAATATAAAACGCGCGTATATTAAAACACAATGTACAAAGTAAGGAGCAAATATCTTTTATGGAAGATTTAACTGTTTGAAACGATGAAAATAATATGAAAATACGCTAAAGACGACAAATAAGTTGCATATGAATAATAGAACAAATATCGATTAGAAAAAAAAAATGCAGGGCTTATTTGTTGTGGTTTCTTTGAGTGCTTAAGACTATTTTTCACTGCCATTTTCTATTTTCCGTAGATACATGGAGGTTAAGCACAAAAGTTCTTGGAGTTGTATTGTACTTTTCAAGAAGTGCGATACACATAATCTTAACAATAAACGGTAATATTGGTTTTACTGCAATAAGTCATTTAAGTATATACAAAACCTGCTGGATCTGAAACCTGCTAGATAAGGAAAGCATGCTAAATACTCAATATGCTTCATAAGGGTTACCAACATTTTAATTTTTTCCGGAGTATTTTTAGTCCCGCCTTCATTCTATACCACTTTTTTTTAAGAGTACATTTTTCTTATTTTATCATAGTTATCTATTGGAGAAAAATATTCTAAAAATAAAGTGGTGTGAAATAAGGGCGGGGTTAAAAATTCTTCGGAATTCCGGAATTCAGGTACCAGTTTTGAATCCTCGTTCAGGTGAGTGAAGTCGTAGTAATTTCTGATCCATAATAAGCTGCCGGACTCACTCTAATGGACATTAATTTACTTAACAAGAATAAAACCGCACAGCGACTCCCCTGCAAATTCTGCTTTAAATAAAC
This sequence comes from Salticus scenicus, assembly GCA_963930645.1. Classification (NCBI taxonomy): domain Eukaryota; kingdom Metazoa; phylum Arthropoda; class Arachnida; order Araneae; family Salticidae; genus Salticus; species Salticus scenicus. The sequence goes on along the minus strand of OZ005653.1, from coordinate 236,979,935 downwards.
CTTCAATTTATTTCTACGAATTTTATTTTACCTCATTAATACCTGTTTCAACTTTTTATGCTCTCCTGATTTTGTTAGTATAACCTTATGAGACTTTTTTTTTCGAGTTCTCATTTTAATACAATTGACTATCAGTTCATCCAGTATAAAAAAATCTTTAAAAAAAAAATGAATACGCAAATTGCACAATTTTTCATTCTCGTTTAAGTGTATTGTTAAACCTTTATTATTCTTTTGTTTTCCTCTAACAATTACTTTCTTCTATGTTTTATATATATAACAAGTACTTTCAAAAAAGCATCTTTAAAAGTAAAACTGTAAATGTATCCCCCCCCCCTACAATACAAAATAAAGTGTGTTTAAAGTGTTTTATAATCTATGCAAACTGTACAAAATTTCTTTCTTGTTTAACTGCTGTTCTAGAACTTTCCATTATTCTTCAGTTAAAAAAAAATCTGGAGTGACTCTACTCGGCTTTCCGAACATTGAGTAATTAACAGTTTTGCAGATAAAGTAAAGAAAGAGGAGTTGTTAAACAAACAAAAGAGAGAAAACCATAATAGAGTCTTTGAGTATTTTTCTTCATATATAACACGATGTTATATTTAACGCTACTGAACTTTGAGCCCGTAGATCATAATGATAAAGAATTTTTCGTTGTGTCCCTGTAAAAACCTATAAATGCTAGAGTCACCAAAATGCTTATAGTTGCTGCAACAGTGATTTATAATATTCATATAAATTTTCAGCTCAATTGGATAAGATGTTTAGATGCTATCGCACTTTTAAAAATTTGGTCCCATAGGCCATAATGATAAAAAAATTTTCTTTGTGTCCCTGTAAAAAAATTGTAAGATTCACCAAAATCTATAAAGTTGGTGCAGCTGTGACCTATAATATGAGTACAGGTTTTTTTGCTCAGATTAATAAGGCGTTTAGACGCTATCACACTTTTAAAAATTTGGCCCCATATGCCATAATGATAACGAATTTTTCTTTGTGCCCGTGTATAAAAACTGTAAGTGCTAAATTCACCAAAATCTATACAGCTCGTGCAACTGTGACTTATAACATGTGTACAAATATTTTGCTTAGATTAATAAAGCATTTAGACGCTAACGCACTTTTCAAAATTCGGCCAATGATAAAGAATTTTTCCTGGTGTCCCTGTAAAAAACTATAAGTGCTAGATTCACCAAAATCTATAGGGTTCGTTCTATGGTGACTTACAATATACGTACCAACTTTCAGCTTATTCGAAAAAATCGTTTAGACGCTAGCGTGTTCACTCACAGACATACACACATACATACATCATCGTAAAGATAGTGAAAACGGACTCATTGGACCTCGAAACGTATAGAAACGTCAAAATCTCAAATTGGGATTTTTGACATGATTACAATACTTTCCTCACAATAGTGTTCATCAAGTAAAAAAAATTAGCATAAAACGTGCATTGAGGAATTTCCACCGCTTATCTGGATATTTCTGTATGATTCTGTATAACAATCATTAATGCTTATCCTAATAAATATATAATAATAATAACATTTTTAAGCATCTGAATATTATTTACATTACTTTCATCATGTCTAGTGGAGTATAAATAAACTAAATTATGATGGAAAGAAATGTATCTAAGAGACTGAAAAATTGTGTTAGCTATAAAGGCAGAAATGTTTAACCCCTGAGGGCATACTTGCCAACAATCTCATTAACATATTTGCCAACCATCTCATTATGAACCGTACAATTTTTAGTACCCGCCTTTTCTTTCACACCAATATTTTTTTAGAGTAATTTTAGTCTTATTTAATCGTAACAACATTTATAGAGAATTACTCTAAAAATATAGTGGTGTGAGAAAAGGGGCGTTTTTTCAGGGAGTGTTAACAATTGTACGGTTATTAATGAGATGGTGGGCAAGCATGTATTAATAACCGAACAATTGTTAACGCCCTCTGAAAAAACGCCTCTTTTCTCACACCACAATATTTTTAGAGTGATTCTCTCCAAATGTTGTTACAATTAAATAAGACTAAAATTACTCTAAAATGTTTTTGGTGTGGAAAAAAAAAAGGCGGGTACTAAAAATTGTATGTTTCATAATGAGATGGTTGGCAAGCATGCATGAGGGTGTTCTGAAAAAAGGGCGAAGAATATATTTCCTGATTTTAGCATAAACATTTAATGAAATTATAAAGAGGACAAGGCGATGTGTTTTTTGAGGGTGAAAGGCATAAAATTGGCATGCCAACTTTTCTATTTTATAAACTCTTTTTTCCCGATATTTTTTGGTATTTACCAAAGTATTAGTTTCTTTCCTTTTTAGAAATTTCTTGAGTGAAAGCTAATTTTTGTTTTATTACTGACACATTTCCGATTTTTACCAACGTATGCAGTACTTTTTAAGGTGATTCCTAAAAAATAAATAAATATATAAATAATAACAATAATAACAATAACAATAATAACAGTAGAGTTTGTAAACTTGCTAACTAGATTTTTAATTTTGCTGTGTAATTTTATCCAGTATTGTGTGAGGGCTCTGCCTCTTATAATAAGAAACATTATATGTTAAATATTAAAAGGAGACTTGGTGATGAATTATTAAACAAGTAAAAACTACAATGTGAGGAACGCCAGAGAGAAGAAATTGCAATTTTTACTCTTACAATTTTTACTCTTAATTGCATTTTTTTTTTCTTTGGCGTTCCCGACGTTATAGTTTTTACTTGTTTAGTAAACCCTATATGGAGGCCCTGCGCCTTTAAGGTGTTTTGGATCTCATAATGCTTAATATAATATCGGTTCTAGAAACACGCTGCACAAAGTACTCACATATAAATAAAAATAAAAATAAAATAAAATAAAATGACATACATCTCTAAAAATAACTTGTTTTAATTTAGTGCTAAACGTGTTGAAACATGTGGAAAACTCAAAATAATATTGACGTAAAGCAATTGACAATTTCGCTAACGCCGTTCTAGCGTTTCTTCTGTTGAAAAAAAAAAAAAAAAAAAAAATAGTCTGTTCGAATAACTTTTATTTGAACTTTCAAAGGACTGTATCGGTTGTGTCAAGCAGAAGAAATTTAGACTTATGTTTAAATTTCTCTTTTGCCGAATATGAAACTCCGCCCATCTCCAAAACTGCATATCTTTTCCACTCCGCTTAACGCATCATCTTATTATCTAAATAAGAATATCGGTTCGTTGGTGATCTAAATATTGCAGTACCTAGAAAAAATAATATGCCGATTCTGTATGTAAACATTCTTGATGTTCTCAATTAATTTTTGAATACGCTAATAATTTCCTTTTCAAAATTCATTTTAATCAGCATTCACAAAGGAAGTTTGTTACAATTTTTAAACGAAAATAAGCGAAAATGTCTAAATATAAAGATTATATCTCAAAAAAAAAAAAAAAAAAAAAAAAAAAAGTGTCATTAATAATTTAGCATAAGGTAATTTATCATATCACATTCATTATTAATCAGGCCACATAAAATATGATTTAAAGTTACTTTTTACAAAACCTTTATTAACTATAATTTCTATTTACTGCAAAGACTAGTTGGCATAGGTGGACTCTGCTTAGTTCCCCACCATATTTATGGTCTCATAAATTTCTAGTGCGAGACATATTATAATCATGTTAAAAAAATCAATTTGACCAAAGCTTGATACAGGGACAGAAAGAAATCTCCGCCTAATAAGCTATCCATCGTTCACTTCCATATATTTATCTTATTCTAATCTATTAATTTATTTTATCAGGGTCAATTCCGTTGTTTATGTTTCACGCCAATGTTTTCATTTCCAATGCAATAATCCTCAAAATTCATATTTATATGAAAAAATTACAATTTCGCTATGTTGATAAAATCGTAAATTACGAATAATTTACGAAATTTTCCTATTAGAATATTTGTATTCAATCATGTTCAACAAAATATCATAAATGTAATTTTGAAGTTGTATAATGTATTTATGATCCTCAAAATGGAAGTTTATGCTCAATTTTGCCTTATTCTGACATGTTAAGTAAATCGTAAATTCCAAATAACTTACGAATTTTTTAAATTGGAAAAATCATAGTCTATGATATTCATGCCAGTAACCTAAATAATATTTCGAAAGTGGTTTACCATCTTTACGATAAAATATCCCTCAAAATTGACGTTTATGTTAAAATTTGCTCTATTCTGCCATGTTAAGAAATTCGTAAATTTCCAATAACTTACGAAATTTTTATATTTAAAAATTCATTGTCATTAATATTCCTGCCAGTGTCCTAAATAATATTTCAAAAGTAGTCTGACATCCTTGCGATGAAAATATCTCTCAAAATTGACGTTTATGTGAAATTTTGCCCTATACTCCCATGTTAAGAAATTCGTAAATTTCCAATAACTTGCGAAATTTTCAAAGTAGCATATTTATAGTTACTGATGTTCATTCCGGCATCAAAACGGATATTTTAAAAGTGGTCTGACATTTTTAGAGTAAAAAGTTTCCATTTAATGCACATTTAAGTGAATTTTTGTCCTATTCTCCCATGTTAAGAAATTCGTAAATTTCCAATAACTTACGGAATTTTTAGATTTGAAAATTCATAGTTATTAATATTCATGCCAGTGTCCTAAATAATATTTCAAAAGTACTCTGACATCTTTACGATGAAAATATCGCTCAAAATTGACGTTTATGTGAAATTTTCCACTATACTGCCATGTTAAGAAATTCGTAAATTTCCAATAACTTGCGAAAATTTCAAAGTAGCATATTTATAGTTACTGATGTTCATTCCGGCATCAAAACGGATATTTTAAAACTGGTCTGACATTTTTAGAGTAAAAAGTTTACATTTAATGCACGTTTAAGTGAATTTTTGTCCTATTCTCCCATGTTAAGAAAATCGTAAATTTCTAATAACTTACGAAGTTTTTAAAATAGAATGTTGCAAATGAATAAGGTTCTTGCCAGTGTCGAAAGTAATATTTTAAAACTGATCTGACCTCTCTGCGACAATTTGTTCTTGAGATATCGTGTACACAGACTAACAAACTAACGAACTAACGGACTAACGGATTAACAGACACCCTACAGACAGACACCATAAAAATTTTGTCATTTTCGGATTCCTCACATCTGAAAACGTGTAGAAAAGTAAAAAAAACGAGGTCGAAAATTTTCACGATTACCTAAGTTCCCCATACCTATAGTATGATGGGGAACTAAAATATCAAGCTATCATAATTTACTAAACATTATTTTAAAAAATACAGTATATTATTGTCTTTCAATACTTTTTAATTATAATTGAAGTTTTATTAAATTTCATTATTTTTTATGTAGCACAGAATTTGAATATTAATGGGGTTATGATTTTGATGGGACTACGTACATTTCCTATTTTATAAAATTTAATAATTTAATTAAATGCAGTATATTTTTAATCGATTGATGGTAGATAAAATAATTACTTTTATTTTTCCTTTTGAGTTGAGAAGTGTTAAATTTCGACATTGCAAATATTATTGCGACCTATAAGTTTAAATTAAGTTTTTACATCGGTGAGTATTCCACCGAATCATAGGAATATTAATATATAATTGAAGCACAAAAATATAAAAAATTGATTATTTATTAAATGTTTCTAACAAGTTATCATCCATTTTTTTATTTATTTTATTTTTTTAAGTGTACTGCAATAGTAAAATTACTTATGTAAAAAAATGTAAAAGTTCGTTATTGAGAGATTTACTTATTTCTATTTTGTAAACAGTTTTACTTCATGTAATTGTATCATTTGAGGAAATTTCTCAAAAGGTGCCCTTTTTTTTTTCGCCGTCTGTACATCTATATTAGTGCTGGACGATATCAGAAATTAAATATCGCGATATATCACCAAGTTAATATCGATATTAGTGATATATTGCGATATTTCTTTCAAGATAGGAAAAAATAGACATTTGTTATTTTTTAACAACATATGCACACGAATTTTAAAGTATACAAGTATAGAGTGTTTTCCATGTATTTTCTGGTATATTACTACCATAACTTTATCATAAAAAAAAAATCATAAAAAGTGAATCAATATTTTGTGTTTCTTATAACTTATACTATTGCTTTTTAGTATACCTCTGTATAGTTTATCCTCTATTCTTCCCATTTTAAGCTTTAATTATTTTAAAATCATATTTTAACACAGCTAATATGTGATCTGTGTTTTATTTGTACCAAGTATATCAAAATTCATAATTCTACTAAAAATAAAGCTTAAGAAAAATTGTTTTAAGATGTAGGTATTAAATAAAAAGGAAAATCATTTTAAATAGTTAAGAAATGCCCTTGGAATTGGATACACCTTTTTTGGTCGTAGAGAGTAATATTTTTTACTTAAAACTCTTATATGCATCCTAAATGTCACTTACTTGTCATTTTTATTTTTGTTTCTGCTTACCAAATCATTACAATATTTTTTAAATGTACATGTGTTCAATTCACATTCGTAATAGTTTCACAACAATAGAAAATTGAATTATATATATATTATATATATATATATGTATACATTGTCAGTATAAAAATTATATTATTTAAACAATATTATGTTAAAGTTTCATTTTGTTACTTAAAGTAACTCATTTTGCATTTAAACCAATTTTATTTAACATGTACGGCTTAAAAAAAAAAGAAAAGAAAGAAAGAAAGAAGGAAAAGGAAAGAGAAAAAATAAATGCTAGACAAAAAAAAAAACTATCCAATATTATATATTTCTATAAAGAAACTGTCACTGTAAAATTACTGAAGATAAAACTTTATTTTACATCAGTCAGATAGCACCCATTCTCCCTTCCCATGTTATCCAATGGGATTTTTGTCGCGTCGTTTTATAAAAATATTTTATTAAAAAATGCACTTTTTCAAATTCTGTTTTTTGAATATTACTCTTTGAACAGGTCGTCTTTTAGCTTAAATTCTGTTTTTTTGAATATTACTCTTTAAACAGGTCGTCTTTTAGCTTAGTGAGCAATTTTTCGAAAAAATAAATTTAAATATTTTACTTAGAGATCCACACTTAGAGTCCATAATCTACTTATTGAAATAAAATATTTAAACTAAATTTTTCGAAAAATTGTTCACCAAGCTAAAAGGCGACCCGTTCAAAGAGTAATATTCAAAAAACAGAATTCGAAAAACTTCATTTTTGAATGAGATATTTTTATAAAACGAAGCAACGAAAATCCCATTGGATAACATGGGAAAGGAGAAAGGGAGCTATCTGACTGAAGTACAGCCCAAAGCAGTGATGCCAGATGGTCGAAAATTATTTCCCCAAACAGGTCTTAAAATTTCCCCAAATCAAGGGTTTTTTTCCGAAAAAGTCCCCAACAGGTTTTCCACTAAAAAGAGGAAAAAAAACATTTTTTTTCAAAAAAGAATATCAAGCAGATTTTTCTGATTTGAGCTCAGATTTTTCCCCAAATGAACTCAATTTTTGAAAAAAATCCCCAAATAACAATAAAGCTATTGAAAGTCTCTAGTCGTAGGGATAAATCATTACGTTGCGAACATTGACAGAAAGTTGAAGAACTCCCCAGATTTGTCCCCAAACATTTTAGAATTCCCCAAAAAAGTCCCCAAAAAAGTCCCCAGAAGCTTCAAAAATCCCCAAAATGGGGACAAAATCCCCAATCTGGCATCACTAAGCCCAAAGCGAGTTAAACACATTGAACGTCGCATCTTATTGGCCTGAAGTTATCGACACTTTGAAATAAACCAATATCAATGAACCAATAGCAGGAAATGAGCTAAAACAAAAGATACTGGTTTCATTCGTCATAATAAGCGTTTGTTTTTATATCGCCCTGTCTGTGGTTTGGTTACTGTGGTATTACACCTACGATCCATGATTGGTGATGTGGAATATTATCAAATACTAACGGTAGTATAAATTATTTCATATTATCGTTTAGGGTCAGTAATAAATAAGTCAATATACTGTGGGAAGTCAATATACTGCGGAAAAAGCAGATGGCTTTCAATAAATACTGTTTATTTTTTTATTATGCGGTGGACTTATTAAAGCAGTGATATTTTAGATTTGAGGTTTCGCGCGCAGGAATAAACGAAGAGGAAGCATATGCATTGTGGGAGTGCAGTGATCGTTTGGGTGGGGTTATATTTTTTCATTTTATCAGTGAGGGATGGGAGAAAAATAAGAGAATGGGTATTAGTATAAGATATTGCGCGCTCTTTTTGTTCGGGTTTCGTTCGCTGATGGGATCGTTTGCTCGCTCGGAATTTCGTTCGCTTGGGTTTCATTCGGGAATTCGGGTTTCATTCGTGATGCGCGGAAGCACAATTCTATTAATCCGTCGTTGGCATTTAACGGTACTTATCAGCATATCAATTGATCGCGCGGTGCGCACTAGGTAATATCGTTAAAGGGATATATTGGCAGAGCAAAATCTTAAATATTGTTATCGGGATATTAAAAAAATATCGATACTTGGGGATATATTTATAAATAATCCAGCCCTAATCTATATCCAAAGACTTGTTAAAGTGATATTTTACACACCTTTTCTTTGAATAAAAATGTGCTATTACGTAATTATGAATACTAAACATAACATGAAAAGTCTTGTTAGTGCCACACTATATTCTCTAATTCCTTTTTTTTTTCAAAAGTTTGTAATACATATTGAACTTCGTTTGCACACTTCTTGTGTCACTTTTCGCGGAGAGCTGCTGCCAAAACAGCGTTCATCCACATAATTAAATTAAATTTATTTAACACTAAACATTAAGCTGACAAAATGAGTTTCTGAAAGTATCTTTAAAAAGAATCGATTAACAATATCTGGTGTAAATCAATATTTTACTTCTACTCTTAGATATTATTTCGTTACCTACAAATTTTAAAAACTGATACAGAAGAACTGACACAATATCAAGTAAAGAATATTTCGCTGCAACTTTTCATATTTTTTACCCTTTAGCACTAAAATAAAATAGACAATACATGTTTGTAAGAGCATGTTTGTAAGCTTTTTTAATAAAAAGGAAGAAAAAACATAATAAAATATAAAATGCGCGTATATTAAAACGCAATGTACAAAGTAAGGAGCAAATATCTTTTATGGAAGATTTAACTGTTTGAAACGATGAAAATAATATGAAAATACGCTAAGGACGACAAATAAGTTGCATATGAATAATAGAACAAATATCGATTAGGGAAAAAAAATGCAGGGCTTATTTGTTGTGGTTTCTTTGAGTGCATAAGACTATTTCCCACTGCCATTTTCTATTTTCCGTAGATACATGGAGGTTAAGCACAAAAGTTCTTGGAGTTGTATTGTACTTTTCAAGAAGTGCGATACACATAATCTTAACGATAAACGGTAATATTGGTTTTACTGCAATAAGTCATTTAAGTATATACAAAACCTGCTGGATCTGAAACCTGCTAGATAAGGAAAGCATGCTAAATACCCAATATGCTTCATAAGGGTTACCAACATTTTAATTTTTTCCGGAGTATTTTTAGTCCCGCCTTCATTCTATACCACTTTTTTTTTTAAGAGTACATTTTTCTTATTTTATCATAGTTATCTATTGGAGAAAAATATTCTAAAAATAAAGTGGTGTGAAATAAGGGCGGGGCTAAAAATGCTTCGGAATAAGTTAAAATGTTGACAACTGTGTTTCATTGTTTCGGAGATAAGCATGTTTTCCTTAACTTACTCTGTATAACTTCTGACATTTTTGAGTAATTCCAGAAAGGAATTACTTAAAGTTGCATTGCATTATGAGGTTTCAATATTTAGACTATACAGTACAAAGCCGTCTAGCTACATTTCCGAATAGTATGCTGGTCCTTAGAAAAAACTGAGCTGATACAGAGTACATACTTCATACAGAGATCGAAGTCTCCGCCCTATTTCAGAAAGGAGAAATTTTCACTTTCTTTGCTACAACTATTATTATACAATAATCGCTATATTATTTAATCATGACACATTAGTATAAATATACGCTAAAAATTTCTGTATAAAAATAGTGGTCGGGAAAAAAAGGGAAATTTTCTATCCCTGAAATCGATCAGAAAAAAGGATGGAGACTTCCAGCTATGCTTATTGCTCTCTCAAAATATCGCAGTTCGGAAAAAAGTACCTGATAAATTCTTGGTAGAGTGTGTCAAAAGGGGAAATTAGGGACATTTATTCCTCTTTACCTAGATCTTCACAGAATCGCCGCCAATGGGGCTCCATACAGATAATGGGTGAATAAACATTCTTCCCACAATAGCTAATCATTGCTCGGCCGTGTTACATTATTATAGTATACCTATGTCCATATCTTCGATAATATTTTTATCATGTTGTTATTATTAAATTTATGTTGCTTTATATAACTAAGCAATTTCCCCCCCTCAATTATTTGTATTACAGTTTAATTCTTCTCTCTTAAAATTAACCCGAAGTTTACAGAAAAGAAAATATATTAATTATTATTCGTTTATTTTTATCTACAGAGGTTACATAAAAAAAAAAAAAAAATCTCACAAATTAAACACACGTGACTAACACTATCAACAGAATAATAAAGTAATAAAAAATATAAGACATGTGAATTTTGTCATCAGACTATATCTCTGCATAAAGAATAAAAAATCAGAGGCATTAATTAATTTCGTTTTAGTATGCTAAAATGAAATCCCGTTGAGAATGCTGTATTGCTCAAGGAATACAAGGGAACATTATATTCTCAAAGAACGTTTCACATATCTTTATTATTCCACTGGGAGTATTTGATAATAAAACTTTTAAGAAATATTATAAATTAGAAAAGAAAACAAGTCCTTCCGGCTTATTCGGAAGGGTAGGTTGATTTCTTTTTCCTTATCAAGTAGCCGTCATTTTGTTTCAAGATGGCGGCTACAATTTATTAATGCACTTGGTAGAAATATTGATGTAGGCTATGCACACAAGGATTTTTAAGCAAATCGGTTCATAAATACCTTCTGATGTGAATTTAAAAATTTCAAGTAGCCGGCGCTTGGAAACAAAATGGTGAGTTAAGTTGACGAATACATAAAATGTATTTGTGAGATAAGTCTACAGTACACATATAGTTCGAATTAATTCAAAATCTCAAAAGTCATCGTGTTGAAAAATTAAGTGACTGGCACTTCGATCAAAATAGCAGAGAAAGTTCCTCATCTAAAATATCGTTTCAAATTTGAAAATATTTTTTTTTTTTTTTTTTGTAGAAATTCTTCCAAAGAGGCTTAGTAAGTTGATAAAATGTTAGTTTTCTGCATTTCTAGCTTGTCTTAGCCTTAAAATAGCCTAATTTTTCCTTAAAAACGCATTAAAAAGATCCAGCAGCGCTGGTAATGGATTTGGCGACTTTTCCCCTATGGCGATTTTTTTGGCGACTTTTGGCGAGAAAATACTTATTATCGATATACCAAAGATGGACGCAATAACGTGATTGGTTCACGAGTTACGTGAATTTTCTAGATTTTTGTTGTTTGAATGATAAATTCATGTTTCAACTTTGATTTGAATTGATTAAGTATTTCTAAAGTTACTGTGATAACAAATTTTCCAGTGGCTGCCAGTTGGAAAAAATACAGTGGAACAAGTTGCCCAGCAAACATATCCAAGATATTTGAAGCATAGGTTCACTGTCCAACTGTGATTTAAATCAGTGCCGTGTTTCAAAAGTTAATTTTATGGCAAATTTTCAAGTGGCAGTCTAATTGGTTGCAACTTGGAAACAAAATGGCAAAACAACTTGCCCAACGAAATCATCCAGTATACTTGTATAAGTTCCTTGTCTTGTTCTAGTTCAAATTAAATCAGTATTTCAAAAATTATCGTCATAAGAAATTTTCAAGTGGCACCTGTTGGAAAAAAAATGGAGTGAGATGTCCAGCAAACTTATCTGAGATATTTCAAGGATATATCAGCTACCAAATTTGATGCGAATTGATTCTGTATTACTAAAGTTACTATATTGACAACTTTTCAATTGGCAGCCACTTGGACATAAAATTGCGGATCAAGTCACCAAGTGAACTTATCCTAGATATTTGAACCATAAATTCACTATCCAACTTTTATTTGAATCAGTTTAGTATTTTAAAAGTTATCGTGATGGCATATTTCAAGTGGCAGTGGGATTTCAAGTGGCTGGAACTTAGAAACAACATGTCGGGACAAGTTGCCTAGAGAAAACATTCAAGATAATTATATGATAATATCACTATCAAAATTTGGTTCGATTTGGAGTATTATTTCAGAAGTTATCGTGATTTTAAATTTTCAAGTGGGAGCCTGATTTCAAGTGGTCCCGCTTAACTTAAGATATCTGCCGCTTTATTAAAAAAGGCGGATTTAGTTTACTAATAAACTTCATTGAGATCGTTATGTGGTCTGTATTGACATCAAAATGCAAACAATTTCAGAATACGCTTTTTGTAATTTAAATTTGAAATTTTCAAGTGGTCTCCACTTGAAAACAAAATGGCGGAGCAACATGGTTAACAAACTCATCTAAGATATTTATAAGATAAGTTTAGACACTGTTCAAATTTGGTTCCATTTGGAGTATTATTTCGGAAGTTATCATGGTTTTTATTTTCAAGTGGTAGCCTGATTTCAAGTGGTCCCGCTTAACTTAAGATATCTGCGGCTTTATTAAAAAAGGCGGATTTAGTTTACTAATAAACTTCATTGAGATCCTTATGTGGTCTGTATTTACATCAAAATGCAAACAATTTCAGAATACGCTTTTTGTAATTTAAATTTGAAATTTTCAAGTGGTCTCCAATTGAAAACAAAATGACGGAGCAACTTGGTTCACAAACTCATCTAAGATATTTATAAGATAAGTTAAGACACTGTTCAAATTTGGTTCCATTTGGAGTATTATTTCGGAAGTTATCATGGTTCTCATTTTCAAGTGGTAGCCTGATTTCAAGTGGTCCCGCTTAACTTAATATATCTACCACTTTATTAAAAATGACGGATAAATTTCATTAATAAACTTCATTGAGACCCTTATGTGGTCTATGTTTACATCAAATTTCAAACAAATTCGGAATACGCTTTTTACAATTTGAATTTGAAAATTTCAAGTGGTCTCCACTTGAAAACAAAATGGCGGAGCAACTTGGTTAATAAACTTATCCAAGATATTTATAAAATAAGTTAAGATACTGTCTAAATTTAGTTCGATTTGGAGTATTATTTCGGAAGTTATAGTGATTTTAAATTTTCAAGTGGTAGCCTGATTTCAAGTGGTCCCACTTAACTTAAAATATCCGCCACTTTATTAAAAATGGCGGATAAACTTCATTAATAAACATCATTGAGATCCTTATGTGTCCTGTATTTACAAGAAAATTCAAGCAAATCTTGCTTTAAATATGCTTTTTACAATGTCGGTTTGAAATTTTCAAGTGGCTGCTACTTGAAAACAAAAAGTCGGAGCAACTTGGTTAACGAACTCATCCAATATATTTATAAGATCAGTTCACTGTCCAAATTTGGTTCCATTTCGAGTATTATTTCGGGAGTTATCGTGATGACAAAATTTCCATTATAGATAGATAGATAGATAGATAGATAGATAGATAAACGAAGTGATTTCAATAGGTCGATTTCTAAAGAAATCAACCTAAAAGTATATCAAATTGGCAAAAATTTTATAAGGTTTCTTATGGGGCAACTCTTTTTTATGCATAGTAATATATATGTTTATAAGGCATGAAGTAAAAGAACATAAGATGAAGGCATGTAAATTTTTATCGCTTACGTTTGGGAGAATTTTAGGTTGATTTCCTTAGAAATAGACCTATTGCAATCACTTCGTTTATCTATATCTATCTATCTATCTATCTATCTATCTATCTATAATGAAAATTTTGTCATCACGATAACTCCCGAAATAATACTCGAAATCGAACCAAATTTGGACAGTGAACTAATCTTATAAATATCTTGGATGAGTTCGTTTACCAAGTTCCCAGCAAAACCCATACTGATGGGCTAGTGATGGCCTACTGTTGGCAGCCTGCACTTGCCAGCAGTTGTAGGTTGCCACTTGTAGGTAAAGTAATGGCCCGTTTATGGCTGCCAGCAATGATGGAATTCGACAGTAAAAAGACTGATGGGCCGGGATTGGCATATTTATAGATGGCCTCCTGAATGCTTTTAGGACAAGGGTAACTCTATGTTTGCCACATTGTGGCCACAATGAATAGGGCCAATAGACGAAATATTGCTGGCAAGTTGTAATTGCATAAAAATGAGGTGGTAATCGGCTTTTCTTGCTTGGTTAAGGGAAATTCGGTCACATTTTTTATATAATTTGAAACTGAGAATTTATACGGCCTTCATATATGCACACGCACAAAGTCTCCGGTTTTATTATCAAACATGGATTTTTCACCTTGTTACTAGCTGCATTTGCGCTATGTATTTTTTCTGTTTTTTCCATGCAATATGTATTATTTCATTATTTTCATTACCCAACTACTGCAGCTAAAGAGAGTATATGTACTCGATCAAAAAATTCGATATCGTGATTTTATCTGATTTATATGTTTTAAAGTTTCCTAAATCTCCTTTATTTATTTATTTATTTATTTATTTGGGGGGGGGGGGGAGTAAAATTTTCAGTGTGTATGTATGTATGTGGGGTCCTTTTGACCTTTATCATATAACCGAAACTAATAAATATAGAATAACTAAATTTCAGAATTTGAGACAGGTCTGGTAAATATATTAAATTTCAAAGTTTTGGTGAAAATATAAAAATAATGTATAAAAAGACTGTGAGTCCATATCTCAAAAACTGTTCTAACGATTTTCTTCGATGTTGCTATATAAACACCCTATTAGATGTCCTGTATATATGTGTGTTGTAGAAATTTTCTGACTTCTCATATCTCCGAAACTAATAACTATAGAACGATTAAACTTCAGCATTAATAACAGGTCTGGTGTACATATGGAATTTCCAAATTTTGGTGAAAATATGAAAACCAGAAGAGGGGCCGTGAGTCTGAATCTCAAAAACAGCTCTAAAGATTTTCTTCAAAGTTGCTATATAAACACCCTGTTAGGTATTCTTTCGGATGCTTTAGTTGGTTCGTTCAGGAAATTTGATAGGCAACATGTATGAGCAGCTGAAGATGAGGTCTCGCTAGTGCGTTTCTTTAAAAACGGCTGTATAGGTTTCTTTCAAACTCGTCATATTAACGCCGTTTTCGATATTCTTTCATGTGTAATAGTTTTTTTCCAGTCAACAATTGAGATTTCTAAGATTTGGTGAAAGTTAGTATCTCAAAATCTGTTCGAGTGGCTTTCTTGAAAGTTGCTTAAAAAAAAAAAATTAAGATATCCTTTTTCATGTATTGCGGGGATATTACAGAAAATTTGACAGTCATCCTGATTAGGTAGGTGAAGGTCTAAGTCTAATTTGAATTGCTTAACATAGGTTTACATAGCAGTACTCGTTATCTTACCTCTTAATCTCCAACCTGTATTTATAATATTAAATTTCAGGGTAAGAGAAAGTCGTGTGAGGGACACACCAGATTATTTAATAATATTCTATATTTTTAACGAAAATTTTTATAATTCAGCTCGCTGCATAGAAATATGTATGTCTGTGTGAATATTTATAAATATTTGTTTGTTGTTTAAATAATAATTAATTACTACTTATTTAATTCCTGATCTAATTAGAAAAATGAAAATGTAGAAAATTTAATTTCCGATTACACACGTGCTAATACATCTGCGAAAACTTCCCACAGTAAAACCTTATCAATATGCATCCCGTCCACGCTTAATGAACGGATTTCTTTTTTCTTTTTTTAATAGCTGCACTTGAAGCATCTGCTTTAAAATAAATAGCGGGAAAAAATAAGCTGACGTGCAAATTCTTTGGCGGGATTGCGGCTCAACTCAGAGAGTCAGCACTCAGCAGTCAGAATTCTGTCAGATTTATTAGATGTGGTGCTTATGCTATCATAACAGCTATTGGATTGCCAAGTAAAGAGGTAAGATATTTTTGCTATCGTTTTATATTATTTTTCAATAAAATAATTCCTTTTCTTGTTTTACAGTTTTTGTAATTTTATTATTTGTTGAATAACTGAAAGAATTATTTAAATGTTTCTGACAAGTTGTAACTAACTTGTATATTCGTAATCCAATATCATTTTTTTTATATTTTCTAATATACTTAAAAATAGTTTTTTCCTTTCAATTAGTTGGTGTATCTCTGCTCTAATATTCATGAATAGTCAAAAAAGTTTAATATTTTGTGAAAAATCAAAACTATTTCCCCAAACATTTTCTTTCTTTTTCTTCTTCTTTCTTTTTATTTATTTATTTATTAACTGAAGTTACAAAATAAAAGAGGGAAAAATTAGTTTTTTTATTAAAGGTTTACTTACTTATTTATTTTTTTAATTAAAGGTTTATTTACATTCAAATGTAATTTGATATGAATCAAATAAACATAATTTAATGAGAATATAAAAATGAAAATTTTATCAATAAAAAACTTAACAGCTTCACTATTTTTCACATTCTCAAAATATGAAAAATCAGTAGTTTTAGACATTTTATGTGAAACTAAAATATGTTTAGTAGTATTTTAATGTATTTTTTCTTACTTTGTTTTTTGCAAAATATTTTCTAAGGTTCAAAATTATATCATTTTACAGTTTTAAAGGTGGTTTGCTTTTATTATATAAATGTATGAATTAAATTTTGATAAGCATTGGTATCATATTATATTTTTAATATACTTTTAAATAACAATTTCGCTACAATTTTATATGTATATTATATATATGCTATAATCCCAGTAGTAGAAAGTATGCAGCACGGCAGCGCTGCAGATTATTTAAAGCTCTGACGATAAATAAATGACAGACTTAAAAATACAAATACGTCAGGGGCGGCGGAACTGCCCGGGCCGACCGGGCCCGGGCCCGGGCATTAGTTTTGTCTTTTTTTTTTTTTGTACTGTATCTTTTCTGACCTGACTTGATAATAAAAGAAGGTGAAGAGTTATATAGCAGGATAACTCTCTGGTTGTCGCTTATAATACGTCTAATAGCTGTTGCAATCTATTTCTCTACAGATACGACATTGCTGTAAGGATAACAGTGTATGTGCGGGGGGGAGGGGGCTGGTGACGGCAGAAAAAGGATTAGTAAGCCAGTTTTCTTTACTCTCTGAAAAGCAGGGATTGCTAACTAGTTTCCCGGAATCCCCATTCATCTGTGTGTTCTATTATATTCCTTGTTCTATATGAATTTTCAGGTGAGAAGTGCAATACCCATTACTACAGTCTCAGTCACTCGCGCCTCGGGGGATGAGTTAAAGTAGAATTTAGCCGCTGAATGTGTTCCCGCCCCCTCCCCTTTCAGAGACGACTATTCTTATGTCCGTATTTTTGGGGTGACAAGTCCCCTCTCTCCTTCAGTGGCTTCTATGGTCTCAGTCACAAATCTAGGGAGAGAACGAGGAAGACGCTTTTCCTGTGCTCCATCTAAAAACGCATTTTGGTTAATTAAACTACATATTTATTTTTTTCACCTATAAAAATGAGTTCCAGAAAACGGCAAAAATCGAGTCATATTTTAAAGTCTCTTCAAACTCCCCGATTCCAAGTTTAGAAAAAGAAACTGCACTTGATAAAAACAATGATGATACTCGTAGAGATGAAGATAACACTAATTTTACAAAAACTGCAAATGCTGAACCTTGTATGTGCCCATTATGCAACGAACAAGAGAAATCGGTACGAAGTGTCGCCTAATTTTTTCTGTTTTACAAAGTTAAAAATAAAATTTAGCTAATACAGCTTTTATAAAATATTATTCTTATGTGTCGTTTTGGTCTGGGGTGCTCGATCCCCCTTAGACCCCCCCCCCCATCAGTGGTGCGCCATTGATCATGCTTCAATATTCCAGGCCCGGTCAATAAAATTCACGTTCCGCCGCCCCTGAAATACGTCTCTTATTAAAAATACAATGATGTCTTAAAAAAGCAAAATTATATGTCTCTATGTTATTGTACTTGTTGAGTATCAGTTTATTTTTCTTGTAAGTGTAAATTTTATATATTTTTATACATTGCTAATACTCATTGTAATACCAACTTCCTACGGCACCCCTGGATCGCTGATAAATTTTGTTTTGGTGCAGATTGATTCTAAAAAAAAAATCTGCTACTCGTCTTGAAATAAATATTTTTAAAAAATAAAGGAAAATAGAAAATTATATTAAAGAAATTTTAATATTAATAAAATATAAAATATAGTAAAAATATAAAACATTCACAAAATGAACTTAATTTTTTTCTCTTTATAAATAAATAACATGATATTATGTAAATAGTATAACTGGAAATTTTTTAATTCCATTACTCGACTATCGGAGGTTAATGTAAGTATTTTATTCGTTTAAAAAAATTGATACCGAGTTTTCACCTGATTTAGATATTTTAAGGTCTCCCGAGTTCAAACAAGTGGTTTTTGACAATTGGTTAGCATATATATTTGTAAGTGTGTAGGGGGAATCTTCCAACTATCATATCTCCAAAACGAATAAAGGTATAACGACGATACTTCAGAATTAAGACAGGTTTAGTGTATAGATAAATTTTCCAACTTTCTGTTAAAATTGAAAAAGCAAAAGTTTAAGCAATGATTTGTATTTATTTATTTATTTATTTATTTTTTAACTCGCGTTATTAACTACCATTTGTCCGTTACTGGTGAGCATGAGTTTATCATATTTTGGTGAAAATCAGCAGTGAAACTGTAAATCGGTATCTCAAAATTAGATAAACGATTTTCTTCAAAATTGCTGCATATATTTTTATATTTAGATGTCCTTTCGCATGTAGTACTTGTTTGGTACAGGAAAAATGATAGATGTTCTAACTGGGTAGGCTGGTTTAGATCTTGGAAATTGTGTCTTCCAAAAACGGTTCTAATGATTTTTTTTTTTTTTTTTTTTTTTTTTAACTCTCTACGTAAACTATTTTTTACATGTCTTCACGACGTATATATTTTATTTTTATTCTTAAAAAAAATTGTCAGATGTCTATTTTTGTTAAGTCGATTTTATGTCTTCTGACGACAATATTTAAATACACACACACACATATTTATATATATGTATGTAGTTGTCATTAATGGAAGTCGTGCGATTATTAACTAGATTTTTAAAATATGGAGATTCTCTTCTTCTTCTTCTTTTTTTTTTCTTTATATATATATATATATATATATATATATATATGTTTAATTTTTCAATAAATAGAATAATATATATAATAAAGATCATTTAAGCTTTTTATATTTATTTATCTTGATAAAAGTAAAGCTGAATAAAATTAAGAATATTTTGAATTAGTTGAGAAAATTTTAGTAAATTAAATTTTGATTAATGCTATTATTTTTGTTTTTATTTTCAATTTTAGCTGCAATCGAGAGTGACACCTATTTTATTGTTACCACACTTTCCACCCTTATAAATTTCGTGGAATGGCAATTTATTTTTCACATATCTACATTTATAAAAGTGCTGATTAAAATATAACCATATACTGATTAACTGACTAACTGCACATTGCTAGAGCGACTGTATGGGCAATAATGGAAATTTTGATTTTTGATTTTAAGGAAGAGAAGGGGTCGATTATAGAGGAAGGATATTTCGCAAAGTCCGAATTTTCGAGAAAAACTTAACCAAAACTGGCACATAAAATATGAAAACGATGTGTGTTTTTTAAGTATATTTCACCCCCCCCCCAACTTTTCTTTTGTCTGCTACCGCATCTACTCGGAGGTCCTTCGCGTCATGAGAGGTATCAATATGTTCCGAATATTCCAAGAAAGACATTTCAGGAGTTTAGAAAATGCTACCATTTTAATTAACGAAGTTATTAACTGAAAACGACCGGTTTTTAAAGGACTCTTTTTGACACACTGAAAAAATTTTCTCTTATGGCGCTTTCTTTCATGAAGTCATTTTATACAGGAAAATTAAAATATGATCCATAGGGTTGTTAGTAGGGAGGTTGGATTTAACGTCACACCAATACAGCGCTATGAGTAATTGGCGACGGTCTGGGACGCACCTCCAGGTATTGTCCGGAGACATGCCGTCAGAATTTTGAACCTCCATGGAGGGGGATGATTACCCCGATTCGATGACTTCCAGAGGTATAATTTTAAAATGAACATAGAGGACATTGCGGCCACGACGGAATTTACGTGCATTATCCACCATTAGTATACACAATGCTCTTTGGTCTGGTCAAGTATCGAACTCACAATCATCCAATTACCAGCTTGATACCGACTGGGGTACCTCGGCCAGGATCCTTGGTTTTAAAAAAGAAATATAAAATAAATGTCAATGCTGCTATTAGCACTTTTCTTCACTACTTTAGAACATTTTCTTACTGGCAATCTTTTATGTTGTATATATATATATTATAAGTTCTTTTTTTTTTTTCTGTAAATAAAGCAATAATTTCATGTCTGTATGATTGATTGCATTTCTTTATGTCTTGAAGCTGTATTTATCTTTTTTATGAGGACAAAAAAGTATTTTTAAAAACTTTGTCATTGTATTTTGTCATAAAAAAAAGAGTCAAATTTAAACTTGAAATTTTTCAAATTAAATTAATAATAATAAAATAATAATAAACTATTTTGCTTTTCAGATATTTTAGAATGAGTAAAATTATTACCTAGCTATACAGTAGAGACATACATAGAGTTCTGTATACTGCCCTAAATTAACTAAAACATTAATTTGTAAAAAGTATGGCATTAGAAAAAATAGGTACTGACTTTTTTTTTTTTTCCCTTACAAACAGTTTAACAAAAAATTCATCGTCAAATAGTGTAAAAAATTTAAATATTGCCAAAAGGTTTATAGACCAAAACTGTAACGCAAAGTAGTCCAGATATTGTAAATTTCTTTCTGTTCCGAGAACAAAAAAAAAAAAAAAAAAAGGCATAATTTTTATAAAATAAATAATGTGGAATTAAATATTATGTATTTCAATTTCGCATTGCAATGGGGATTTTTATAATATTTTTCTGCTTTTTCCTGAGTTATGCACTTTTAATATTTCTGTTCAGTGAAAGGAATAGTATTGAATAGGCGGGCAGAGCCCTGCATGTATTAATAAAAAATCTGGAGTGACTCCACTCGACTTGCCGAACATTGAGTAACTAACAGTTTTGTAGATAAAATAAAGAAAGAGGGGTTGCTAAACAAACAAAAAAGAGAAAACCATAACAGAGTGTTTGAGTATTTTTCTCCATATATCACACGAGGTTTTATTTAACGCTACTGAACTTTGAGCCCTTAGATCATAAGGATAAAGACTTTTTCGTTGTGTCCCTGTAAAAATCTATAAATGCTAGATTCACCAAAATGCTTATAATTAGTGCAACAGTGATTTATAATATTCATACAAATTTTCAGCTCAATTGAATAAGGCGTTTAGATGCTATCGCTGGTCTCATAGGCCATAAAGATAAAGAATTTTTCTTTGTGTCCCTGTAAAAAAACTGTAAGTGCTAGATTCACCAAAATCTATACAGTTGGTTCAAATGTGACCTATAACATGTGTACAAATTCTTTGCTGAGATTAATAAGGTGTTTAGACGCTATCACACTTTTAAAAATTTGGCAAAGAATTTTTCTTTGTGTCCCTGTAAAAAAACTATAAGTGCTAGATTCTCCAAAATCTATACGGATTGAGTATCTGTGACCTATAATATGTGTATAAAGTTTTTGCTCAATTGAATAAGGCGTTTAGATGCTATCGCACTTTTAAGATTTTGGTCCCTTGGCCATAATGATAAAGAATTTTTCTTTGTGTCCCTGTAAAAAAACTATAAGTGCTAGATTCACCAAAATCTATAGGGTTCGTACTATGGTGACTTACAATATACGTACCAACTTTCAGCTTATTCGAACAAAGCGTTTAGACGCTAGCGTGTTCACTCACAGACATACACACATACATACACACATACATACACACATACATACACACACATACATACATCATCGTAAAAATAGTGAAAACAGACTCGTTGGACCTCGAAACGTATAGAAACATCAAAATCTCGAATTCGGATTTTTGACATGATTACAATACTTTCCTCACTATAGTGTTCGGAAAGAAATGAAGTGAGTCAGGGGGTTGGTGAGCGGAGTGAACAAAAGGCACAGCCCCCTAGTGTGATATAAAAAATAAATCGTGGTTAGATTCTTTTGAAATTTCATTTAAATAACGTGACCAGCAAAGCGGGCGTAACCTGCTACTATTAACTAAAAAGTACTTTTGAGGCTTCATGTTTTTATTTAAAATAAAGCACATTAGCGTGCTCGAGTGTCTAAAAGGACGAGCGTAACACGTAGAATGCACAGCCCCTAGTCGTTTCAAAATATGATAATTAGTATTTTTATCAAATTTTGAGTTTTTAAGGGTGCTGAGTTCACCCAAAATGTCAATAATTTAAAAAATAAAACTTGCTCTACATACTATTCAATTTTTATACTTGTTTATATATTGCAAGCTACATTTAATTTTAATATTTTTTATCTTTTAATGCTGACTGACCACTATATTTAAATGGATATTTTTTTATAAAAATAAAACTTTTTTATTTTTCAGAATATTTTCAGATTTTACCAGAGCTTTCAGGATTATTTTCTTTCTTCCTATTTTCTTAACATTAAATATCATTCAAATGGGATAATCAAAAAAGTTAATATATTATTCATTCATTAAAAATCTAAATTTTAAAAATTAAATTTTTAGTTTTTTAAATTCTTTTTATGGTTAAGTTTTAACAACGTTAAACATATATATATATATATGTATATATATAACACTGCTCTGCATGAAAGTCGCCTCCAACATCATTTTTTGCAAATTCTTATCTAAAATGACCTCCTGAATCTGAATATGACTCTAATTTTGCCCCATTACCTGTCGTTTTTTAGTGACGGTTCCCTATTTTTATCCCTTTTTGGTAATTTTATAGCTATAAATTTAGTTTTTAGGGATCAGGGATTATTTTAACTGTTAAATATCTTCTGAGGGGCTACAGAGTAGAAAGATTTTAAAACGTGAACATTTGTGGCAAAGGCAAAATTTAGCAGGACATTTGCCGCTGAAATTATGTATTACATTTCTTATATATTCATATTATATATATTATAAATTTTATTCTACAGTTAATAAACATTATATATATATATATATATATATATATATATACACATATATATTTAAGTGTTAAATTAATTATTTTTCATTTTCCAAATAAAATTTATGGTATATAAAATTACGGAACAGTGATAAAAGTTGGTGGAGATCCCAAGGAAATGGTGGGAGACTAGGCAAAATGGTAGTCATATTTGGATGCAAGAGGTCATTTTATATAAAAATCGGCAAAAATGGTATTAGGGCTTTATTATATTTTGCTTTATTTATTTATTTATTTATGTATTTTTATCGTAGTGTAACTGTACTTTAAATATTCTAAAATTCTTTTTATCTGCCCTTTACAACAAAAATTGGACTTTAATAATTATTTAATGTTGCTTTATTGAACTTTTTGTAGTGAATAAATTTTCACAAAATACTTTTAATTATTGTCCCTCAGCATTACATAACAGTGTGACACTGTTAAATTTTTCAGATTCTTTTATTTTTTAATTTGATTTTTATTTATATTTTACATTCGAGTCCTACAGTTTTCTTTATTTGAAAAACAACTTTTTTTCTTTTTTCTATTCCTTTTTTTTTTTTTTTTTTTTTTTTTCTTTTATTTATTTTTTTATTCTGCTTTAAAAAGATAATTATACATTTTATTTATTTATTAATTTATTTTCTTATGGGGAATTTTTCAGCATTTTTTTTTTTTTTTTTTTTTTAGTAGAGAGAAATTTGAGCATCTCCAATATTTCTGAAAATTCTTAGTTCATATTCTAATAATGTATGCAATATTAGTTTTATACTTGTAATGCTTATTATAAGTTAGACAAAAATACAATTTTAAACAAGAATTTTGAAAAAAAAAAAAAAACACTTGGGCTTTTTCTAGGGTTTTTAAGTGGGTTTTATTGAAAAAAATCCACTTGGGTTTTTTTGGGTCGGGCAAAATCTAACCAACCCTGATGTAAGGTGTGAATAAGACCGGAACAACGAAATTCAACCCTTAAAAAGTTGAAGGTGTATGTCGAAGCTTTTAGAGTTTTTCCCCGTATCGCTGCAGTGGTTTCCAATAGAAGTTTGAAATTTAAGCAAAATGTTTATGAGAAGACATTTTGCTAATTTTCAAACTTCTATACCGCTAGCTAAGGCAAAAGATGGAGGATCTTCCAAAATTTTACAAATAAGAGGATGATAGAATGTGTCCAGTAGTTATAAGTGTCCGGCAGTTCTACACGTTCTTCACACGTAGAAAATTACAATAGTTTCCTGTAAGAGGTTGGAATTTTGCAAAATTTCTTCTCTTAGGCCCTGATTAAGGTTAAAAGATTATATCTTTCCGAAAACTAAACTTTATGGGGGTGAAGGAAGTGTCTGTAGTTAAGGTAAAAGATGAGAATCTTTTGAAATTTCATTATATGGATGGTGTTTTATATTTCTACACATTTTTTTCACAAGTAGAAAATCACAGTAGTTTTTAATAAAACATATTTTGTAGCCTTTAACAAAGTCTCCTTTTCAACAGGATTCAGAATAAACAATCTAACCTGCTATTACCAGCAGGTCAGAATAATTGGTTTTACTTTCAATTATCAAATATTTATACATAATTTACATATTATTTATTTTCAAACAGTGCATAGGATAAAATGATGGGTGTATATATATCTATATATATATACAAATACATACATACAGAGAGAGAGAGAGGTCATTTTGCTTGTTTTAAATTATACTTCAGAAACTTCGCCTTAACATGTAAAGCTATAAATAGATAAAGAAACACTTGGATTAGAAGCAAATCAAAGTTACCGATGTTATTTCTAAAGTCAAGAAGTTAAAATGGAGCTGGGCTCAGCAACTTTCGAAAAGAAATGATGATAGATGGAGCACCAAAGTCCTATTGTGTAAAGCAAAAAGATTTAAAAAAAAAAAAAAAAAAAAAAAAAAGACCTTTAAAGAGAACACTAAGTCGTTGGTCAGATGGAATTGTGAAGTTTGGAGAAAGAGAATGGGGGAGAATTGCATAAAACAGGACAGTTGAGAATCTCATAGGAGAGGCCTTCATCCTGCAGTGGACTGATAAAACTAATATATATATATATATATATATATATATATATATATTCTCAATGAGAGAATGGAAGGGTTTTGAAGAGCTTCTGCACTTAAACTTAACTTGGATAACACATTCTGCTCACAAGTCATGTGAGATCAGAGATAATTAAATATATTTAATTATTTAAATTATAAGATGTATATTATCTTAAGTATTATATATATATGACAATTACTATTATTATGTTTGTTTATTATTATGTATTGTAATAGTTATTAAATTTAAACACAGGATAATCTGACAGGAAGAAATAGAGAATGGATTATTTACAAAATATTGATACTCAGAATTTGAGGTAAGTGTGTCAGTGCTAAAATGCAATTAATTAGCTATCGATATTTTTTCATCTCCTAAAATTTGTGAACACGTTAATATAACAAAGTTTAATTTTAAAATTTACAAAAATTTAAACTATTTATTTTTTGATCAACAGGTAAGGTTCATATATTTTAACAGACGTAATTTTTCGTGTGAATGAAGACACAATAAATATTATAATAAGTAATTAAAAATATGTAGCTTTGTATACAGGTGAAATTTTAATGATCTTATCATTTTTAACTGAAATAATGAAATAATTCTTGAGTCATTGCCGTCAGCGTCACATTTTATTTTATTTCATTCTTATATATATATATATATATATATATATATATATATTTCCGATTGCATCTTCTCTCGAAGGGCAGGATTCTTCGTGGCATGAGAGGTAGCAATGTGCGCGGAATACTCCAAGGCAGACATTATAGTTAATAAGAAATTTCTATTATCTTAATTAACGAAGTTATTAATTATAAACGTCGGGTTTAAAAAAGTTTCTGAAATCGTTGTTTTTTCAATCTTATGACGTCATTTTCCACAGGAAAATTAAAATATAATCAATGGTGTAAAAAATAAAATAAATGTCTACTTTTTTGTTCGTTTGTTTATTTGTTTCTCTCGTTTAGAAAATTAATTTTCTTATTAGCAATTACTTATGTTGTTTATAATGTTAGTGTTATTTTTTTCTGAATAAGGTAATGTTGTCGTGTCTGTATAATTGATTACGTTTCCTTTTGTTTTTAAAGTGTATTTGTCTTCAGATGTCATCTATTTATATGAAATAAAACTGAATTACTTTGGCCATTTAGTGTTATATTTTTATACGATGATAATCATCTGTATTCATCATGAAAAATAACTTTTATAAATCATATATACTGCGTGAAGTTACGCAAAAAAAATATAGCAGAAGTTTTGTGATGGCTGCAGAATATTATTTTTATATTATTATTGTACAATTTATTTTTTCAAAAATAAAAAATATACGAAATTTTGTCCTGTACTACTACTGTCTTACTAAAAACTGTATATGATAAAACGAGGCGACAGCTCAACTTGTTAAGTAATATGAACCAAAAGTTCACAGGCACCATTTTATGGTAAAGTACTTCTAATTATGACTGTTTGTGAAATTCTGTACTAATTGATGAAAAATGATATTGAATTGATATAGAATTGGTGGAAAATGTCCCCCCCCCCCACACACACATAAATAGACGGACAAACAGAAAATTTCTGAAAATAGCCAAATCTTATTAGGACACCTGAAATCCTGTTAATCCAAAAACGTAAATCGAAAATATTTACGAATGCAATATTTTCTTACGAAAAATAAAAATTAAAAGTATACATATTTTTAGTTTGAGTTTGAATTTTTTTCAGCCGTATCAGATGAATCATATGAAGTTAAAATCTTTTGAATCCTATGAATCATTTTCCGTTTGAGCCACCAGGGAGGGGATCCATGGGGTCCGGACCCCTCGCGAAATAAATTTAAATAAAAGTTTTTTTAATAAATATGCCCTTCTGATGTTCTAAATTGTTTTATATCATCCATAACTTTGAAAAGAAAATATGTTCTTTTATCGTATCATTTGATAGAATTAGTTTTCCATGGGGGAGGGAGGGGGAAATAGCCACCTACATTAGAGATATATGTAAAATCTATTGGGGAAAACTTATGATTTCTTGTACATTTTTTTCGTACATGAGCAACTTTTTCGTTATTTTTCAACATTTTAATGTTTATCAAATATCCCTAATGATATTTTTTGTGGTCTATATGTGGTCTTAAAAAAAAAAAAAAAAAAAAAAAAAACGCAAACTGTGTTAAAAATAAGCTGATTTTCGATTTAAATTGTCTTTTTTTTTTTCTTCTGATACACAATTGCGCTTACTGTACTGCTTTAGCAATTGAGAATGAAATTGACAGTTTACATGTATCTACTACGAGCGCAATGACATTAAAGACATTTTAAAGACATTTACTATAAACAGAACTGCTCGTGAAAGACTATTTTTGCTTAGCAATACTCTCAAAACATCTTAATTTAAAATGAAATTTTTATGATGCATTGAACAAGATGACCTCGAGACAACAAAGCCTCAATTGATTCTGTATTTTTTATTAATATATAAGTAATTTCATAAATATGCAAATAAATGAGCATTTATAGAAAAGTATTTAATATTACAGTACCTTTACTTAACATAGGTTCTACTTAATAGCAAACAATACCTAAAATCGCTGACAGCTGTGGCCCCCATGTTAACCTATGAGAAAATTTGTTTCTATAATTACTCATTACCTAATGAGTTTTTTAAAAATCCATTTTCAAATTCAGAAAACTCATAATCATTAAATTAGAACTTATTTTCCAAAACATGATTTTTTTTAAATTTTTAGTATTTCATTTTGTAGCTAAGAAAATGAGAAAAATACACTTAGTGAAACGCATATTTTAACTAAACTTTAAAATGTAAAAATTTTTAAAAACTAAATTTTCAAAAATGAGTTCTTATTTAATGATTGTGAATTTTCTAAATTTGAAAACAGAATTTTAAAAAATGCATTAGATAAAGAGTCATTGTGAAAACAAATTTTCCCATAGGATAACATGGGCCAACAATTGCTGCAGATCTATTGTAAATCCATGTACTTCAATTAAGCATGTTCTCAAAAAATATTTCCTCTTCCCGATTCCCTACCAGCGGCCGAGCGTTTCTGCACTCAAAGATGGTAGACGGGTCGTTGACTCAGCTGTTTGGAGTTTTCTGTAGTTTTCTCTGAAATTCGCGTAAATAGAAAGACCCCGCACGATGAAAATTCCATCCATAGGCATAGTCAGTTCTAGCGTAGTCAATCGACCTTAACCCAACAACCACAACTAACCCTCTTCCTGGTATAGGTAAATTTTCTAATACTTCCAGAGTCATTTCTAGGCAAAAAACACACAAAACTCGCTGAAGTTACTATTCAGGTGTTAAGGAATCGAATGATGTTTTAAATATGCGAAAAACATATAGAGAAATGTATCATTTTTTCGTGTGGATTCAGTAAATGTGAATTCAGTATGAACCGGAATTTAAAATTTTGGTATTTAAAAAAATGAGCTTAAACTCAAATTCTAGGAAAAGCTTAAATTTTACATAAGTAATGGTGAAGGTTTCAATTATAGTGAACAAGAGGCTCCTTACGAGAGGGGAAAAAGGATGCTGAGTTTTAAGCATATTTATATTAGTATACTAATAGAGGTCAAGATTCACGGTCGCCACTCGCCACGTGGCGACCTAATTTGAAAAGGTGGTGATCCAAAAAAATTGCTGTAATCGCCAATCAGACAGGCGATTTTTTCGCGAATTCGCGGAAATCTGTGATTTCCCCCCCCCCCCCCTTAATTCGCGGAATTAACTTCTTCTACTTAAAAAAAAAAAAAAAAAAAAATATCGCGTATATCGTCCATTTAAAAAAAAGAAACCCCATTAACGATCGGCGATTAAATTTGCTACGAAAGTCACCCAATTCATAATCTTTCTCCATCCACAACATAAATGTCAATATTAATTTTTAACTTGCTGAATGAGATTCTAGAACCTATAAAGAAATAGAATCGTTAAATATTTCTAGCTCATTTAATTATTTTTTCCTTCCCTCCATTTTCTATTTCCAACTAGTGATCGGCGATCAGATGTTCTGCAGAATTCTTTTGTTTCCTAATCTTTCTCCATCCACAACATAAATGTCAATATTCATTTTAAACTTGGTTTGTTAGATTTTAGAAGTAGAACTGAAAGAGTTTAATATTTCCTGTCCATTTAATTAATTTTTACTCCCCCACATCTCCAGATAGTGATCAGTGAAACAATAAAGAGATAGAAGTGCTCAATATTTCTCACATATGTAATTATTTTTAAACTTCATTACTGAACTTGATAAATCTACTTATTTTTTTTTCAATTAAATTAAATAGGGTAAGAAGGGGGAATTGGTACCCATGTTTTACAAATTGTGTTATGCACGCTTTGGCGTTCTGAAATTCTGTAATATTTTAACTAAATATTTTAGTACAGTAGAGTGTAATGTTTGTACGATATTTAATATTTTTTTCCGTTATTAAATAGTTGTCAAAAATATATTAAGTGTTTTAGAACCGAATTATCCCCTTGGGGGTAATTGGGTGCTACACCTATAACTCCACAGCAGCATGTGTTAACTTCTTTGGGGAAATGGGTGCTAGAAAGAATTCCATATCTAATGCATTGAACTTCTTTTTATTGAAAAATTTTTTTTTTTCAACAGCTACAAGAAATTGCATTTGTTTTTACAAAACTTTGGCACTTTTTGAAAAACAGAAATGGCAATGGTGCCTTATGACATACATATATAAAATTTATGGTATAAGTAGTTTAATAGAAAAGCTAAACTGCAAAAATATATACTTTTTTTCTCTTTGGCCAAAAAAAAAGTTACGAGGCCTCAAAACTTTGTAAAAATGAAGCTGATTTTGGCCTGATGTCATACGGACGTACGTACAAACATATTTTTGAGCCTCCTGAAATTGCTCACATAGCCTTCAATGCTTTTGACAGAATGTCCTAACACAAAACTTGAACAAAATAAGCATTTTCTTCCATAAAACAATTAAACAGTGTTTATTTGATAGTTGCAGAAGAGTTTGCAGACTTTTTTGTAATCTTCCTCAAATTGACACCAAACAGAAGTCTGATTACCCCAAAACAACCCCTATACATATTAAAGCACAAAATAACAGTTACTTTTGAAAATAAACAGAAAATTATATCAGCACCCATTTCCCCGCAGGGGGGCAAATGGGTGCTAAACTTTTTGACCCCCCAAATTTCCCTTTACACGTAACTGGGAAAAAAAAAAAAAAAAAAAAAAAACTAACTCACACCACATGTTCTTAGGTACAAGAACTTGCGTTTAATAGGTAAAATTTTAAATATTGTGTTAAAGTTAAAATATCAACATTATTTTAAAGCTTGGACAGAGAAAGTTTGTTAGGCACGTCAAAAACTGTCGCATGATAGGTGCATCTGAGATTTTTTTTTACTAGTCAGGGTATTACAGAACAACATTGAAAAAAATATGAGCTATGGAATATGACCATACCTATTAGTGTGTATATTTGAAATTGTTCAAAAAAATGGGGTCACTCCTGTAAAAAATTTTGAAAAAAGTAGTACCCAATTACCCTCGGGCACCAATTTCCCCCACCTACCCTATTTATATTTAATATCTATTTCAAATGATTAAACAAGGAAAAAAATGTAGACTAAATTTTTCAGGTAGGAAAATTTTTTCTAAATTATTTTAAGAAAATTAATACTCAGTTGGTTTTATGAATATTAGAAACTGATAATTAACTACTGTAGCCTTTTTTTTTAAATATGTGTGATTAATGTACATAAATAAAAATCCTATTTTATATTTGTTTGATTTTTTTTTTCTTGTTGACATGGAATTTTAATAAGGTTTTATGTGGATATAACGTATAAAGAATTGTTTTGTGCTAATGAAAAAAAATCCTGAAATTTTTAATGTACATAGAAAGCTATAAATATATATATAACTGTGTAGGTAGTCAATTTATTAAAAGTGGCATTATCAATGTTCAATCAATTAACCCAAACAATCATGTTAGCAAAAAAATTTCAGCTAATTTCTAATTTTAGCAATTGCATGTCTGTTAATAAAATTAAATCTAGGATAATATGCCAAAAAAGATTTTTTGCCCCCCCCCCTTTTCTCCCAGACTCAAAATAATTTTTCTTCTTCTAATTCACATCTAGTTTCCATATGGAGATGTCACACTAGGTTAAATTTATTAACTGAATCAAATTTTTGTATTTCTCTTTCAATAAGACAAAGTAAATATTCTTGTAAAACACGAATTGTGTGTGAGAAATAACATTATTTTGTTAGTGTGTCATCATTATAGTCTGCTGTTTTCTGTATCAAAATGAAATTAATACTTATCTACGAAAGTCCATATATTTTTCCTCATTACTATAACTTTAAAAATCTTCTTTCTAATACTATAGTTATTAACAGCATTTAAAAGTTGCATTATATGCTACTGTAACTACCCTATATGTTTATAAAACTCACTCTTAAAATACTAATAAGAATAAAATCATAAACACTCAAAGGAAATTCAAACGAGATCATATTGTCTCTCAAAAGTCGAATCATTTTTCAATGATTTGATTTCTCAGCCAATTTTGTTTTTCTCCCACCTGCTTTCATTTCAGATATTGAAAATTTTAAGCTCTAGAAGTATGAAAGTTTTTTTTTTTTTCTTTTTTAAATTGGTGGAAGTGCATAATTTTTTTAATTATTGTTATTAAAATAATACAATAAAGACCACTTTTTCTTAATTTTATCATCCGTGTTTTATGCCTTTATATGTATATATATATATATATATATATTAATTATATGTGTGAATATCAGGTATAACGTCAACTTGCGAGTGGCCACTGAGTTAATCATGTTCAGTAGCCACTGGCCACTTACAAAAATTGTAAGTCTTGACCTCTATAATACTAGGGGCTCTAAAAAAAAAAAAAAAAAAAAAAAACCCATAGCCTTTGGACCCCTCCCGAAATAAAATTCTGGGTACGTCCTTGCCACCAGGCAAGAATAAAGAAGGATTTTTCCTGTAACTTTTTGTAGCAAGTCATTTTACTTATGTTGTAAGTGTAAGAAAACATAATTATAGTACCAAAAAAGCGTTTAGCATAGCTTATGGATTTTCTGTAAGAAGATAAAAATGTGTAGTAAAATCGCAGATGATATTGCTGAGCTGTTATTTGTCACATTTAACTAAAATTCTTATCATTGTACTCAACTAATCAATAATATATTTATACCTTTTTCTATGTTTGTTTTTATTTATTTTTTTCGGGGAGAGGGGGTGAAGGAACGTTTTAGCAAATATTAATTTGCATTATTTTCACTAAATAAATAAATGTTTTTGACCTAGTTTTCTAATTATAAGCAAGCTTTCCAGTATTTTATTTATTTATTTTTTTTTTTTATAATTGCACTTTTTTAATCTGACAGCATAGCATTTCCCAGTATTCCATGTTTGCATGATATTGCAATTTACTTTTATAGTTAAATTCAGTTATAAAACTAAAATTCTTTTATTTTTTAAATAATCTGTTTATATTTTTAAAATGCTTATTTATTTTAGTGATTAAATGAATTTGAATTTTTTTTCAGTTTTTGCTTTATATATATTTTAAAATCCGTTTTTATTTATTTATTTATTATTTTTATTTTAGCATCAAGAAATAATAAAGAAATGGTTGCAAAGAGCCTATGACAGAGATGATGAGAGGAATAAAAGAAAAATTCAAGTTACTCTCTTAAAATATTAATAAGAGTGTTAAATTTTTTAAATGTGTCAGTATTTGTAAAAATATGTCAATATTTGTCAATCAATGTATCAACTTTATGTGTTTTTTTTTTTTTTTTCTCTTTTCTAAAATACCTTCTTGTAATACTTTTCTAGAAATAAAATTTTCGCATGTGTGTTCAACTTTAATGTTTTAATTGATCTTTTTTTTTTTTTTTTTTTTTTTTTTACCCCATTCCATTTTAGAAATTATTTATAAAATTATAATATTACAATTTATAAAATTACAATTTGCATATTTTAAATTTCAAGATTAAGTAATACTTTTGTAATGTAATATAAATATAGATTTTTCAATTGCTTCTTTCTACAACTTTAATAAAATATAAATACAAACAATTATTTCTATTGTTTTAAGGATCTGCATAAAAGAAAAGTAGTTCAAAAACGATGTGCACCATTTTTTTTTTTTTTTTTTACATTAATCCTATTACTGAGTACTGCAAAGATTCTGTATGCAAAAATAACGGGAGGTAACATTTATGCTCCCAAAATAAGTACCTCATACCTTCTAGATAATAGCTGAAACTTATTTTCAATTGATACATTTTCTGTTATATTTGTTCGCTATCATGACAAATGCAACTTTTAGGTTTTCATAAACTATTAAAATATTTTTAATGGGCAACTGCATTATATATTTCGCTTGTGATTTTACTCTAATCAACTTTTTTCCCTTACATATATTACTATATTTCTCTGTCTTTTTACATATGCTTCTTTAGTTTTTCGATCTCAGTAGAACTGAAAAGATCAGCTTGCAGTGATTGACCTTTTCAATATTTATTAATACTGAATTATATGTGGTAATGTTTTGTCTGTCACTCTTGTCTATTTTATAAACGCATATTTGTATTAAAAATAAACAAATGTTTATATATATATATATATATATATATATATATATATATATATATATATATATATATACTTATTTATCCACTTGTTATTTAAATATTTTTTGAGTGTGTTGGTATAGTAGCTAGAAATTTTGATATTGGCTTATGAATAAAAGAAATGAAAAATTTGCCAAAGAAGAATAAATAGTTAACAATTTTGAGATCATAATTCAAATTCAAATTAACTCATATTTCTAAAAAAAAAAAAAAAAAAACTTTTTAAACATGCCAAGTTTGTAAGATTATATGCATCCCACTTTAAATATTTCATTTTATTTAATATAAATTTCAATCAATCAAATGTTATATAACAAATATATATATATATATAAAAGCTACTTGTACCAAATATTACTAGAACGTTCAACTACAACCAATTCTTTTCTATTAAGAAAAGTTATTACTCAGATAATCTCTCTCTCTCTTCCTTCCCATGTAATTCTAAGAGGTTTTTGTTTCTTCGTACTATAATCATATCTCGTTCAAAAATAAAGCTTTTCAAAATCTATTTTTAGAATTCAACTCTTTGAATATATCACCTTTTGACTTAGAAAGCAATTTTTTTTTAAATTTTTAATTTAAATATTTTATTTTGTTAAGCAAACTGAGGCTTTAATTTTCAATCTCGACATAAATATTTAAACTTAATAAAAAATAAAAAATAAACTGCTCTTTAAGATGAAAGACGAAAGGTTCAAAGAGTGTAATTCTAAAAACAGAATATTAAAAACTTCATTTCTGAACGAGATATTCTTATAATACAAAACAACAAAAATCCCATAGGATACATACGGAAGAAGAAAAGGTGAATTTTGGCTGCTAGTCCCTCTTAACATCTAAAAACCGAAATTTCTTTTAATACTTAATGGAAAATTTCGATGACTAAAGATAAAAATAATTTTGCTATATGGATATTTCATATATGCATTGCTTACATTCATACCATATTTTGAATAAAAGAATATTATTACTGGATACTTTATAATTATTATTCTGGACATTCTGAAGAAAACTCTGGACAGTACATAAAAAATGGAATGCAAACTTTGTATATAAAAGCTTAATTTAAAATATAGAAAAAATTATGTAAAACTAAATTAAAAATAAGATTGTATTTTATTATCATTATCCTTAAAAAGTTGAGCATACAAATGAGTCGCACCATTCTTATATTTTTACGTACGTTTCATTATTTTGGTCACCATTATTTAAAAAAAGAATTTTTCTTTAAAACTTTAATTCTATAATACTAATAAAAAAAATGCTGTTCTGAAATTGTGGTGACAAAATAATAAAATGCACGAATGCTACAACCCCTTAATACCTAAAAAAGGAAACAAATTTTATTGGTGGTAATTTAAATTAATAAAAAATAAAAGCATTAAATTATTGCCATTAATTTATTTAAACTTCTTTATGTAATTTCAATTAAAAATGTTATTTGTAGTTTTTAGCAATAGAGTATATAAATACATTACAATTTGCTGTAATGACCATTTTTTAAGTTTAAAATAACATTTTAATAAATATATATGCTGTTTTGATTTTACATTGTTTAGTTAATTATATATACTTCTTTACTAATTCATTTAATAGCTAACATTTATTTTATAAGTTCTTAACACATTTACATCACAAGAAAATATGAAAATTGGCCTTTTTTCACCAAACTTTCTTTTTAATCACATATATGTACAAAAGCAAGCAAATTTGAGCGCATGATACATTCGGATAATAATAACCAGGATAATTGAGCTTAATATGCTAATAATGCGAGTCGGTTAAGTTTGCACCAAATATATAAAATGTTACTGTACTTTGACTTTGTTTTATAATTTTATAAGACTTTATTTGAATGTTCTAGATTAAAATACATCGCATAAGCAAGCACAAATCCTAAACAAATTAAAGATAAATTTTAAAAGTGAAGATAAAACAATAATACAGGTGTTTTCAGAAACCCACTTCTTACGTTAGATTAAAGGAAATTTTTTGAGTTTATATTATTTATCTATTTCACAGCTTTGAAACTTATATTTAAATTTAATAAAAAAGCACCACAAAACTGGCGTTGTAAAACGATTATTACTTACAAACTTTGAATAAACACCATAAAATGCAATAAATTCGCAACAATTGTTTCGGGTCGGAAAAACACACGACCCTTCATCAGGCGAATAAAGTAAGCACGAGTGCTGCAGTCAAAGAGGCAACGCACAAAATCGTTTAAAATGAAAAGAAAAACTTTATAAAGTAGAAGGTAAGTAGTTATATTTACTTTCAGTAGTTATATTTACTTTCTACTTTATAAAGTTTTTCTTTTCATTTTAAACGATTTTGTGCGTTGCCGCTTTGACTGCAACACTCGTGCTTACTTTATTCGCCTGATGAAGGGTCGTGTGTTTTTTCGACCCGAAACAATTGTTGCGAGTTTATTGCAATTTATGGTGTTTATTCAAAGTTTGTAAGTAATAATCTGTTATTTAAATTGCCTTTTTCCTGAAATGATCTATGTTACATAAAACTAACGATAACAATGCATACAAACACATACACATATCTATCTATCTATATGTGTATGTATATGTATGTGTGTGTGTGTTTGTATGTACGAGGATTTCACAGATATCCTTGTCTTACCAAAGATTCGAACCCAGAACCTTCTTTTACAGAAAAAAGCTGCCTGTCGACTGATTCGTCGAAGCGTCATTTTTGTGTTTTGCTTTCTTTTTGATAAATGCTCAGATTTAAGATACATGATAATTATTATAGAGTCAAATCACTTCACATCAATATCTAAGAATATTTATACAGCATACTTCTTTTTTTCGCATGATTTTAAATATGAATAAAATTTTTAATCATAAGTTGTTTAACTGAATATTAATGTTTACTTTCATTTATCATAAAACTGATTTCTGGCTTCATGCTTACAGAATCTTGGTTTCATAAAATAAAATTCTAACATTATTTCATTATATGGCATTCATATACTCATATATTGTTATTTTTGTCCATATACTAGTAAATATCTGTAAATGTGCATTTTAAAATAAGAATTTATAAGTATGCTGTAAAATATTACAATTAAAAATACTATACTAAAATTATAGCCTTAATTTTAGTATAGATCACTTTAAAAAAGACATTGTTGAATACACACAAAATTCTTTTCATATTTACATTTGTATTAATCAATATAATTTATGGGGGGAAAAATATTAAATAGGGATAAAGAAAACATTTTTTTTTTTCATAGCAATTAACGATAAATGAAGATTACCATTAATAAAACTAGCCATAATTAAATTGCTGCTGGCCCACTGAAGGCATCCAGAAATAATATGAAAAAATTATGTTTGCCACAGCTTGCCCACTGAAGGCTTCCAGCAATAATATGCAAACTTAATTTTTCACCACAGCTGGCCCAACACTGGCCCAATAATAATTTCCATCCCACTGTTGCATGCCAGCTGTGGGCCGTTATGTTTTTTCACGCTACTGATAGCTGCCAAAAGCGGTCCATCATTGGCCTATTAACATATTTCAATCTTGCTACAAAGAAGCCATAATCATACAACTGCTGGCCCACTGAAGGCTGCCAGCTGTAATATGAAAACTGTATGTTTGCCACAAGTGACCCACTGAAGGTTACTAACAGTAATATAAAAATTTTATGGCTTCCACAAGTGGCCCAACACTGACCCTTTCACAGTGTCCATCATACTGTAGGTTGCCAGCAGTGGCTCATTATATATTTTCCTCCTACTGCTGGTTGCCAGTGGTGACCCAACACTGGCCCACTGACTTATTTCCATCTTACTGCAGGCTGCCATCAGCGGATTAGTTGAATGCGGCCATCTGATGGCCGGCGTAACATATTCCCTTCGGCAACGTTAACTTTTGCCATCAGTGGGCCAACATCAGCTGCTGCTGGCAACCACAAGTTGGCCTCATGTTGGCCGTAATTTGTGGTTTTGCTGGGTTGCTACGACTTTTTGTTTTCAAGTGGCAGCCACTTGAAAATTTCAAACCGACATTGCAAAAAGCATATTAAAAGCTAGATTTGCTTGAATTTTGATGTAAATACAGGCCACATAAGGATCTCAATGAAGTTTATTAATGAAGTTTATCGCCATTTTTAATAAAGTGGCAGATATTTTAAGTTAAGCGGGGCCACTTGAAATGAGGCTACCACTTGAAAATTTAAAATCACTATAACTTCCGAAATAATACTCCAAATCGAACCAAATTTAGACAGTGTCTTAACTTATCTTATAAATATCTTAGATGAGTTTATTAACCAAGTTGCTCCGCCATTTTGTTTTCAAGTGGAGTCCACTTGAAAATTTCAAATTCAAATTGTAAAAAGCGTATTCCGAATTTGTTTGAAATTTGGTGTAAATATAGACCACATAAGGGTCTAAATGATGTTTATTAATGAAATTTATCCGTCATTTTTAATAAAGTGGTAGATATCTTAAGTTAAGCGGGGCCACTTGAATTCACGCTACCACTTGAAAATTTAAAATCACAATAACTTCTGAAATAATACTCCAAATCGAACCAAATTTGGACAGTGTCTTAACTTATGTTATAAATAAATTAGATGAATTTGTTAACCAAGTTACTCCGCCATTTTGTTTTCAAGTGGAGACCACTTGAAAATTTCAAATTCAAATTGTAAAAAGCATATTCCGAATTTTTTAAAATTTTGATGTATACATAGATTACACAAGTGTCTCAAATAACTTTATTAATGAATTTTATCCGCCAATTTTAATAAAGTGGCGGATATCTTAAGTTAAGCGGGACCACTTGAAATCAGACCACCACTTGAAAATTTAAAACCATGATAACTTCCGAATTAATACTCCAAATGGAACCAAATTTCAACAGTGTCTTAACTTATCTTATAAATATCTTAGATGAGTTTGTTAACCAAGTTGCTCCGCCATTTTTTTTTTTCAAATGGAGGTCATTTGAAAATTTCAAATTTAAATTTTAAAAAGTGTATTCCGAAATTGTTTGAATTTTGATGTAAATGCAGACCACATAAGGATCTCAATGAAGTTTATTAATAAACTATATCCGCCATTTTTAATATAGTGGCAAATATCTTAAGTTAAGCGGGGCCACTTGAAATCAGGCTCCCACTTGAAAATTTAAAATCACGATAACTTCTGAAATAATACTCCAAATCGAACCAAATTTTGACAGTGATATTATCATATAATTATCTTGAATGTTTTCACTGGGCAACTTGTCACAACATCTTGCGTCTAAGTTCCAGTCACTTGAAATTACACTGCCACTTGAAAATATGCCATCACGATAACTTTTAAAATACTAAACTGATTCAATTAAAGGCTGGATAGTGAACTTATTGTTCAAATATCTAGGATAAGTTCACTTAGTGACTTGATCCGCAATTTTATTTCCAAGTGGCGGCCACTTGAAAATTTGTCATGATGGTAACTTTAGTAATACAGAATCATTTCGCATCAATTTTGGGTAGTGGATTTATCCTTCAAATATCTCAGATAAGTTTGCTGGGCATCTCACTCCACTTTTTTTTACAAGTGGTGCCACCTGAAAATTTCTTATGATGATAATTTTTGAAATACTGATTTAAGTTAAACTAGAACTGGACAATGAACTTACCCTACAAATAAACTGGATGATTTCGATGGGCAAGTTGCTTTGCCATTTTGTTTTCCAAGTCGCAGCCACTTAGACTGTCACTTGAAAATTTGCCATAATAATAAATTTGAAACACGGCACTGATTTAAACCACAGTATGACAGTATCCTACGCTTCAAATATCTTGGATGTGTTTGCTGGAACTTTAGAAATACTTTATCAATTCAAATCAAAGTTGAAAAATGGATTTATGTCAAAAATTTGAAAATTCACGTAACTCGTGAACCAATCAAGTTATTGCGTCCATCTTTGGTATATCGATAGTAAGTATTTTTTAGCCAAAAGTCGCCATAGGGGAAAAGTCGCCAAATTTGGCGCCAAATCCATTACCTGCGTTACTGGATCATTTTAATGCGTTTTTAAGGAAAAATTAGGTTATTTTTATGCTAAAACAAACTAGAAATGCAGAAAAATAACATTTTATCAACTCTTTGAAAGAATTTCTACAAAAAAAAAAAAAAAAAAAAAAAAAAAAAATTCAAATTTCCAACGATATCTTAGATGAGCAACTTTCTCTGCCATTTTGATTGAAGGGACAGCCACTTAATTTTTCAACACGATGACTTTTGAGATTTTGAATTAATTCGAACTACATGTGTACAGTAGACTTAACTTACAAATACATTTAATATATTTGTCAACTTACCCACCATTTTGTTTCCAAGCGCCGGCCACTTGAAAATTTTAAATTCACTTAAAAATGTATTTATGAACCGATTTGCTTAAAACTCCATATGTGCATAGCCTACATCAATATTTCTACCAAGTGCATTAATAATTTGTAGCCGCCATTTTGAAACAAAATAACAGCTACTTGATAAGGAAAAAGAAATCAACCTACCCTTCCGAATAAGCCGGAAGGACTTGTTTTATTGTTATTATTTAACAGGAAATTATTCTTTCCAAGAAGAGATTCTAAAAATTATGCTTTGCATCAGTTAGGCTAATATTAATATTTCTAAGGTATCTATGCTTTTAGTTAACTTATACTTGCTTAAAATAATAAAATTTGATCACACGCATATATATATATATATATACGTACACACATCTGTGTGTACATTATAATCTAAGTATATATTTACATAGTTGCCATTATTTTAATTTATTCCGGAGTATTTTTATCATTGCCTTTAATTCACACCATTTATTTATAGAAATATTTTCTGCAATATATAATTATAATAAAATAAGAAAAGTTTATTCTTATTAAAAATGTGGTACGAAATATAGGCGTGGCTAAAAGTACTCCGAAATAAATTAAAATGTTGGTAACTCTGCGTTTAATCCTATC
This sequence comes from Salticus scenicus, assembly GCA_963930645.1. Taxonomy (NCBI): domain Eukaryota; kingdom Metazoa; phylum Arthropoda; class Arachnida; order Araneae; family Salticidae; genus Salticus; species Salticus scenicus. The sequence goes on along the minus strand of OZ005653.1, from coordinate 236,938,826 downwards.
TCTCACATTTTGAAAAATACTTAAAACACATCTGATACAGGAATCATAGTACTTATATTTTTTTATGTTTCTTTTATTAAACTCACACCACAATTTTTATTAAAAACCATTTTACAAACGTTTTTGTGGTATCTTAGTATGAAAAACTTTAGAATTTTTTTTTTTTTTTTTTTTTTTTTTGTAACAGTTGTGGTGTGAATTAAATAAAAGAATCGTAAAAAATATAGGAGTGCTATCACCCCTGTCTGAAACATGCATTTTTATTTATTTAATAATATTTTTTAAAGATGTGTAACATAAATTATGTATATCACTTTAGCATTGTAACTAATGAGGATTTTATTGATCTTTAAAAATTAAAAAAAGTATTTGCTTTTTTTTGTTCGTTATATTTTTTGTAATATTAGTGAAAGATCCTTGAGTAATGAATTAATTATGACACACGTGAATGGCATGAAAACTGCCGAGCCAAAACAACGAGAGCACTCTATAAAAGTTTTCGTAAAGCGAAAACTGCTTCATGTGTGTATAGTGCCATGTAGTTGAAATTAGAGAGAAAGTTATTATTACGTTTAAATACATTTGACATTTATTCCATAAATTCAGATTTATACACTTTTTAAACTAATGGTACTCTAAAAATCTAATAGTAGATAAAGAGTTAATAAAATTATTTATATTATTAGTTGAAAATATTGAGAATATGAAATTAAAAATAATGCAAAGACCGGTTTACCTCTTGCAATTTAAACACGAAAATATGCTGTTTGCATAAAGTTTAAAAAAGCCTTACAACAGCATGTATCCTTATATCAGTTTTCATTATGAGCTCAGTTGTGATATACAATAATAAAAAGATTTATTTACCGGTGTAGAAGGTATATATCGTCAAACCTCAAAGAAATTTTTTTAGTAAAATTCCTCTCATTCATTGCAAAGTTGCCAGTTTTTGAAATTTTTTTATTCAACAGTCAACAAAAATATTGAGTTCATACATTTAAATAAATGCTCCTTCTGGTAATTAATAATAAAAATTATCCGAAATATTTTTTCAATTGTGCAAAGTCAATAATACATAGATGCCAACATTTTAATTTATTATGGAGTATTTTTTCGTACCTTTATTTTCGTACTTTTATTTTGCAGCAGTCTATTTATAGTATAAGATATTTTCTAAGATATAACTACGATAAAATAAGAAAAAGAAAATGGTATGAATTGAAGGCGAAGCTAAAAATACTTCGGAATAAATTAAAATGTTGAAAACTCTGAAAACAGAATGATTTTTCAAAATTCATGCGTGATTTGGCTTTTAGATTAGTTTCAAATCTGTGACTATGGTTGATTTAAAAAATGCTTCTAAAATGTGCGAAATGGGTGCAGGCGAAGTTTTAAATACTCATCTGTCTCAGATTGATGCATACTGGTGTTTTCATCTTGCAAAAAAGTCTTTTTTTTTACTTTCTTTTAATTAAATATGGTAGATGATTTTAAGACAAATTTTCAAAGCTAAGTTTTTCATGTTTCAAGATAGCATGAACCTTGAAATAATAATGTGAAACTCGGAAATTCATAACATTTTTATTATTGTTGATTATTTAACAAACTAAGAATATACAGTATTTCATTTGCGATTCCAAAAATATTTTTATAGTTTTGGGGCTTAAATGTCTTAAACCTTTTTGTACAGTAATAAAACAGTTTCATATAGATTTGAGAATTGGGGTCTTATATTGAATCCAGTAGTAAAAGTGTCCCCCTCCCTATTTTTTTTTTTTTTTTCCAACCACAATTTGCATTAAGAAATATTTATCAGAGTCCAGACAAAGCAAAAATACAGGTACTAACGAAATTAATCAAATATTCATTGCTACCAACTTTTCCTTTGGGGGGGAGGGGGGGGGGCTACCGGAAAACTTTTAAAGAAATTTTCAACAATCTCTTTAGTAGTTTTCTTCTATTAATCATGATTTTTTTTTAATAAATAAATACTGGTTTTAAAAACCTGCACAGGGGCAATCCATAGCATATTATAAAATGCGAGAGAATACCACGACCATCTAATCATTAACACACGAGAGCGTGTGTCTCTTGGAGAATTACAAATGCGTTACGTCAAGTGAATAGGTACGTCAGAATTAGAACCCCTACATTGATAGGCTGACGCACCCGCTATTTTCTAGCTTTCTAGCCCACAAGACCGGCTGACGATTTAATATTGGTGATTTTTCGGCTATAAATTGCACGAATAACTCCAGAAAAGGGCACCGCCTGCTTATATTTTCTTCTTATCCAGAAAGAAGGAAAAAGTGGATTGCAGATGTAACTCGTGGATACCCAGAGCAGAAGCACAACTTTGTAGCGCTAGATTTCCCTTACTTTCAACTTTATTTTCACTTTATTTTCAAAGTTCTTTGAAAAATTTAACATGAATGTACGGTTTTTTTAAGTTATTGTTTTTAAATTCTTTTAAATTAACTTTAAAATTACATTTCTTTTAACATGAAGGGTTGCAGTTTTGAGAATGTTGGTGATGTTCTTAAAATTGCCAACTTGTTTGTTTCGTGATAAGATGTTCTAGCTCATATGATCTGTGTAGAAGTTTAAACGCGATAACAACGCTAATCAAGTAACCTAGCTTTTTCTACCGCCAACGTTTTCCCAGATGGGCTAGAAAATGGCTGACACTGCGCCAGGTGTGGTGCGTGTGGCATCTATAAAAATTGTTTTAAGAAATAGAATAGAATAAAGAAAGCAACGATGTTGGTTGCATTTTGTTATATAGTTTGAATTTTTGAATTTTATAGAAGTAATATCTACCGTAGGAATGATTTCTTTCCTTAAAACTGTAGGGAATTGTTATGCGAGCACAAGCGATGCTACTTTTTACTTTCTTCTATATGTAATATAGAAAAAGTATTGGATTCGCGAAAATTTTCGAAGCCCACTTTTTGATGGATTTACATGTTTTGGGATGTGGAGAACACGAATTAATAGTTTTTAGAAAATGTCTGTCTGTCTGTATCATTTTTTTGTGGACGCTGTATCTTACGAACCAATGAATGAAATTTAACCAAACTTGGTATTTAGTTGCACTCTGACATAAACTGGTGCTGATTAGATTTTGGGATCAATCGCTCAATAGGTGGCGTTGTGATCGCATTTTATGCAAATTTTTAACATGGCAGCATAGGACAAAATTCCGTATAAATGGGCATAAAGAGAGTTATTTTACACTTGTGATTGTAAAATTAATATGAATTATTGATAATAGTAGTAGTTAGCTAGGAAAAAAAATTTGTGCATGTGGGGGCATCGGTCCCCCCCCCCCCCGGGGAAGTAAATTTTCAATATGGGTATCTTTCGAAAGGTCTCGTTGATAATAGTAATAGTTAACTGGGAAAAAATTTTTGTGCATGTGGGGGCATCGGTTCCCCCCCCACCGGGGGGGGAAGTACCCACCCGGGGGGGCAAAGTTTCAAGATGGGTATCTTTCGAAAGGTCTCGTCAATACCTTGAAAACGAATGGTTGAACCATAAATCTGTGATAATTTAAACCAAAGTTATCGATTTTTTTTACTTTTAACAAAAAAAAAACTTAGAAAAAAATCGCATTTTTTTTTTTTTTTTTTTTTTTTTTTTTTTTTTAACGAAATTTAACCAAACTTGGTATTTAGTTGGTCCCCGACATAAACTGGTGCTGATTATGTTTGGGGATCAATAGCTCAACAGGTGGCGCTGTGATAGCATTTTATCTAAATTTTTAACATGGCAGCATAGGACAAAAATTCGTATAAATGTGCATAATAAGAGTTGTTTTAAACTTGTGATTGTAAAATTAATATGAATTATTGATAATAGTAGTAGTTAGCTAGGAAAAAAAATTTGTGCATGTGGGGGCATCGGTCCCCCCCCCCCCCCCGGGGAAGTAAATTTTCAATATGGGTATCTTTCGAAAGGTCTCGTTGATAATAGTAATAGTTAACTGGGAAAAAATTTTTGTGCATGTGGGGGCATCGGTTCCCCCCCCACCGGGGGGGGAAGTACCCACCCGGGGGGGCAAAGTTTCAAGATGGGTATCTTTCGAAAGGTCTCGTCAATACCTTGAAAACGAATGGTTGAACCATAAATCTGTGATAATTTAAACCAAAGTTATCGATTTTTTTTACTTTTAACAAAAAAAAACTTAGAAAAATATCGCAATTTTTTTTTTTTTTTTTTTTTAACGAAATTTAACCAAACTTGGTATTTAGTTGGTCCCCGACATAAACTGGTGCTGATTATGTTTGGGGATCAATAGCTCAACAGGTGGCGCTGTGATAGCATTTTATCTAAATTTTTAACATGGCAGCATAGGACAAAAATTCGTATAAATGTGCTTAATAAGAGTTGTTTTAAACTTGTGATTGTAAAATTAATATGAATTATTTATAATAGTAGTATGTAACTAGGAAAAAAATTTTCTGCATGGGGGGGCATCGCTTTCCCCCCTGGGGGGGAAGTACGCCCCAGGGGGGGATAAATTTTCAAGATGGGTATCTTTCGAAAGGTCTCGTCAATACCTTTAAAACGAATGGTTGAACTATAAATCTGTGATAATTTAAAACAAAGTTATCGATTTTTTTTACTTTTAACAAAAAACAAAAAAGAAAAAATCGTACTTTTTTTTTTTTTTTTTTTTTTAAATATTGTTACTGATTGAATATGTATAGGTAAATATAGAAGAAAGTCTTGTGGTGGCCACAACATACTAGTTTACAAAGAATCCAATGGGCGATTTACATAGGAAATCTTTTTCTTGCATCCACGAACTGCCAGTGACGTCATCACTTCGCTTGCGCATTGATGCTATCTTTCTCACACAGACAGCGATCAACTACTAATAGTTAAACTCTTCTACATACGTACTTTTTTTACAGCAATAAATCGGTCTGTCTGTTAAGTAAACAACCGAATTAATGTCTGACAAATTAATTTTGTACTTGTTTATGTATAAAGAAAATAATATTAAAATTACAGACATACCAAAATGGTTTGAAATTTATCATTTTTTGTTTATAAAAAATGTCATCTGGCACATTATTGTCAACAGCAAAAATGTCTGGCAATAATGAATTCATGTTTCTAATAGTGTTTAGAAGTTAGTGCAAAAGAAAACATTCTTCTTAAAATGATTTGAAAATCAATATTTTTACCTGTAAAGGTGTGATGCGCACTAATAAACGCAACGTTTACTGGCAGCCAGATAGCCCGCACGCTGTTCGAGAGAGCATAGGGAAAGATATATTAAAGAACCAGCTTTCTTAAAATTCTTGTGTTTTCGACGTTGCTAGTTCTTGTACTAAAAGAAGGCTACCTAACATTTTCGCGTTTCACAAGCGCTCATTAATGAAGCGAACCCATAGTTTATAAATTAAGTGAACACTCGAACAGTCAAATCCCTTGTTACGATTTGACTCAAGCAGTTTATGATAAAAGTTATGATGCTGAATATTTCATTTCCTTCACTCATCACCGGCAAACAGCCGGTTATAAAACTATTTGGTAGTCTGTTAACGCTCTACAAGAAACAATCAATTGGACAGACGTTAAAAAATTATAAAAGCTTTTTTATTTCATATTATTTTTTACTTTATTATACAGTACTTCTGTAAAGGCGTATTTAAAAAAATACTCGGAAGAGCACGTTCACAACTTACATGAAAAATTTACCCTGTACTATAACCATACAGTTTTAATCTTATGTATGACAAACTGATATACAGTCGTCTTGGCAGCTGGCCATAAATAAAAACTGACCATTAAACACTGTGATTGTTTTATGTTCGACTCCGAACCTCCAAAGCTCATTATTTTGGTCACTACTTTTTAACGACATCATTTTACAGGTGGAAAGAATAATGGAACCTGTTATATTTTATAGCATTTAGTCCCAAAGGTGTAAAGGGAGTAATTCTGTGAGAAGACATACACATGCTTTAATGTAAGCGAGAGAACCGCTAATTAGATTTACTTTTTCCAAAATATTATTTATTTTAATTTTTCCCAAAACGGTTATTAACTAATAGAAATTCTGTTAAAAAAAATTCAGTAGACAAAAAGGGCTAATGTTGGACACTATGCCTAGCGGCTATGGCGGCTTTCTCACCGCGTTGCTTAGCGGCTAGAATTGTCATTAGAGACTAAGGTACTTATACGAGAAAGAAGGAACGTAAGTTTACGACTTCGCGTAAAAAGAGGCTAAAAAACTTACATCAAATAAACATGTATCGAAATTTAATGCATAGCTTTCAGTATTTCTATTTTCTTAATAAGGTTTACTGCTACTACTAAATTTTAGTAGATTTCAATGATTTTGATGTTCAATCTTCATTGTTCTTGTTAATGGTTTTTAACTAAGTTGTATATAGATGTAAAGTGTTAAGATATGTGGGCATTGCAATTTTACAGACGCCGGAAGCACTGATATCGTGTTAACTTTGCAACTTGTTTTGACATTCAGTGATGAAATTTATTAATAACTTTATCGTACTTTTTACTTTCTCTTACCCATAAGGTAGAGAAAGTATTGTTTTTGGGTCAAATTTTCGAACGCGAGATTTTGTTATATTTACACGTTTTGAGGTCCGCTGAATACGAAAATCATGTTTTTAGCAAATGGTCTGTGTGTTTGTCTGTGTGTATGTCTGTCTGTTATCAGCATATCTTAAGAACAAATAGTAGCAGACATTCCAAACTTGGTATTCTAAATGTGTATCATATATAGATGCTACAGTAAGCTTTCCGTTAAGATCAAGCAAATGGTTCGTGTACAGGGACAATCAAGAGAATTCTAATGCATTACGTCTATGGGGGAAATTGCAAGTAAGTAGAGTTTAAAGTCTATAGACTGCACTAAACCAAATGAAACGAATATATATATATTTTGTAATAGAGATAGTCAACTGGGAAAAAAAATTTGTGTATGTAGGAGCCTCGCCTCCCCCCCTGGGGGGGAAGTCCCCCCTCGAGGGGAGAAAATTTTCATGATTAGTATCTTTCAAAAGAGCTCGCCAATACCTTTAAAACGAATGGTTGAACCATCGATCTGCGATAATTTAAAACAAAGTTATCGATTTTTTTTCTTTTAACGAAAAAAAAAAAAAAAACCTTTTTTTTTTTTTTTTTTTAATATTGAGAATAAAATGGACTTTTTTTTGGATATTTAGTGTTATACTACTTCTCTAATATGGAAATCATCTGCATTAGCATAAAAGATAATTTTTTTAAATAATAATTTTAATAAATTATTTTTTAAAAACAGAATTATTTTTTAATAACCGAATTAAATTTTATATAAATCTAGGTGCATTAATGAAACGGGGGGTTGAGGGGGGCAGTAGCCCCCCTCACACAGAATTAGTTATCATATAAAACTCTTCCGAAGCCTAATTTGAATTGTTTAACATAGGTTTACATAACATCGTTATCTTACCTTTTAATCTGCAACCTGTATTTATAGTATTAAATTTCAGGGTAATAGAAAGTCATGTGAGGGACACACCAGATTATTTTTTTCTCTTAAATAAATAAATAAAGATTCTAAAATTTACATTTTCAAAATGAATAAATGAAATTAACTATATTTAGAAATTCCAATTATCATTTTGTTATCTTTAAAATTGAAAAAATGTTTCGAGTAACTAGCAGCACTCTTAATATTTTCATATATTAATGAGAGAACATTTTCACAGTAAATGTTTAGCTGAAAAGTCGAATTATAAACTATGATTATTTTTATTTCATCCCAAGTTTAGTTTTTTATTTAGTATTTTATAAAAGTTGGGAAGTCAATGATTTTCCTTATGTTTCTATTCTAAATGATAAAAAAAAAAAAAAAAAAAAAATCTCATGAAAACAAAATACTTATTATTTGTTTCACTTTCGGATTTTAATTAAATACGTAAATCAGTGACGGCATTAGATTCAATGAGATTAGTTTGGAATTCTTTTGTTTGAAGCAGGTGGTACAAAGAGCTTCTTCATAGCCAGCATTGAGAAGTTCTTAATTAGAAGTTTAAGGCAATCAATCCTTTTTGATAATTTAAATAGTGCATCTTGCATCAACGAATTAAACAATGCAAACAGATAATAAAAGAAAATAATAAACTCAGAAAACGCTCTGTTTGTCGCGGGTTAATTTTACGCTTATGTTTTGAATTACTTCCGAAAATTAGTTAGAAAGACGAATAAAACTTGCTAAAATATTTATAAAAGAATTTTACAGTCAGTTACTTTATAAAATGTAGAATAAAACTTCATACTTAATTAGTATTTTTAGATTAAAGTATTCGAAAGAAAATAATACTTTCTGTGTGATTTGTGATATTAATAAACATTATCACATATTTTGAACGCCACATTTGAACAAGCAATACTTTCACTTTTATTATTATTATTATTATTCAGAAAATATTACCTTCATCTCTGCTACCTATATCTGGTTCGTTAAGGTGTGGGGTTATGACAGGACCCCGGAAACTCAGCACTCAGCCATCTCTCTCGAAATTGTCAAGGGTGATACCCTTCGCCTTTTTCTTCAGGAGATTCTCAAAGATGAGAAGTTTTGGCCTCTTTTGCAACCACTAATATCATGCAGAAATACTTTTTCTATATATTTTTTATAGTATTGCATAGCTGCCAATATTTTAAATTATTCCGGAGTAATTTTAGCCCGCCTCTAATTCGTAGCACTTTTTATTTTAAAGTAATTTTTTCTTATTAGATCGAAGTTATATATTGAAGAAAAATTTTCTATAAATAAAGTGGTGCGAAATAAAGGCGGGGCTAAAAGTACTCCGGAATAAATTAAAATATTGGCAGCTATGGTATTGTGGCGTTGTTAAATAGGATTGGAATTACTGTATACGAATAATGGTAGCAATCATCCTTTAGTGTGTCCTGAGAAAAGGGCGGAGAGTACGACTGCTCTATTGTTAAAAGATTGTAAGAGAATATTGCTTTAAGATAGTGGTAGTAATATAATGAATAAGAATAAAATTTTAGGAATGTTGCGAGGACTGCTTTAGATTTTTTAAAATGCAAATGAGATTTTTTTTCTTCTAATTTTAGGGTAAAGAAATCGTGAAGATGAATCACAAAAACCCATAATATTTCTATAAAAATATTTGTAGCCCATAGGCTAAAAGAAATTTTTATTATTTATTTATTGGTAATTTGTTGTGAAAATAAGACTTTTAGATAATAGATTTCATTTAAGAAAGCAGTTATCGTTAACTTAAAAAAAAAAAAAAAAAAAAAAAAATTCCTCGAGAGCTAGTTATTTGTGGAGATTTTTTTTTTTTTTTTTTTTTTTTAATTTTCTCTTCTAACGGAAATATTTTTTTTTTTTTTAAAGTGTATATATATATATTTCAAATAGCAATAAAATAATTTCGAAGATAAAATCTATGATAAATGTTTGGCTATTAGATATAACGGATTTAAAAATGTCTACGTTATTTATTTCATGAAGATATTCAGAAATATGTTTTTTTCAAATTAAAAAGTCAGAATCATAATATTGCTTCTCTGAAAATATTTACAAAATATTTTTTTTTATTATTTTTAATTTTGATACTAAATCTACAAAGGATAAAATAGGTTATTTAATTAAATTTTGGACATTAATAATCTCTTTTATGGAAATTTATGTTAAGCAAAATTCAAAGTTTGCTACAACTCTCGCATTTCTATTGTAATATGTTTTCAAAAAGTGCCAATTTTTTTTTTTTTTTTTTTAACAATTCATAATAAGAGAACAATAATAAGAGGTTATAGTCGTTGTATTGCTCCTTTTTTAAAATATTTTAAATAATTTTTATCATTTTAAAACTTAATAAAAAAAGAACAATAATAGTTAAAAATATAGTTTATTACAGAAAATATTATATGACGAACATATTGAAAATCGTTAAATATTTTCGCCATACGATATTCAAAAATCCTTCTGACCTTGCATTTATTTATACACACACTTGCATTTATTTATATACACACATATAGAGTGTGAGGCATTTTAAAGACTTGACGAAATGCAAGGTACGGTACCAATGCAAGGTACCAATAAATTCCGTTCAAAAAAGAAATACAATTTTTCATACTTTTCTTTTTCTGTGGGATGTCTGGGTGCATTTTTCAGGTTTCAAAAATAAACATTTATTCTTATGGATTACCTATCTCCAATAAAATGCTACCATATTCAAATAGTGTGAATATGAAAAATATGTAAACGTGAGACGTTGAAACTGTAATTCTACATTCATAAGAATTACATATAGAATAAAATCTATTTTCTGCATTTATTTATTTTGAAATTTTCAAAAACATAGCTTTCCTTATTCGACCAAATTTTTAGATGTTTAAAATATCAAATATCAAAAACATTCAGACTAAAGACAATTGTAAGATATAGTTACCTAAAAGCATAGCTGCCAAGTTTTTAATTTATTCCGGAAAGTTCTTAGCCCCGCCCTTTTCTCATATCGTAATCTTTGTAGAAAGATTTTCTTCACTATATAATTACGATTAAATATTAAAAAAAATTACTCTAAACATATTACGGTGTGAAAAAGGGGTGGGGACTAACAACATTCCGAAAAAATTAAAAAACTTGGCAGCAATACCTAAAAGTAAAATTCTGCCTTTAAAAACATCTGTTTCATTAACATATTTTATTATTTTTTTACAGTAATTTATTTGTGCATAAAAAGGTATTAAACAATATTTATTTTATTGATTCGTTATTTTATTATTATTATTTATTTATTTAGGGTACACATTTATACCTACACTTTTTATATGTGATTTTTTCTAAAAACACATTTACAATTTTTATTTAGGAATAATCTTCAAACCTTTAGATTCAATTATCTGTTTGAATTTTGTATCTAGTGTAAATAGAAGTTGAGTTATGACATTTTAAATAAATACACTGCAGCACATAAAAAATATGTATGTCAATGATTTACTGCAAAACATGATTATCTCCTACACTCTTACTTCAAAAGTTATAATAGGCATACATGTTCATAGTGTTATTATCCAGGTTTTGAATTACTTTTATAAAGCTATCTTAAAATTTGTTTATTTTCCGGATTAAAAAAATTTAGAAATGTGTCGAGATTTCGGAAGTCTTTCAATACAATTAGTTTGATAGCACATAACTAATAAACAATTCTCTGCAAACTTATAATAGTAGTTTAAATCCCAAACATACTTTTCTGAGTAAAATGCTTTTTAATTTCTTCCTTTTCTTTCTTATATATATATGATTATTTTATGTTTTGCGTAACTGTCATGTTTTAGACATATCATACGTGTTTTACTAATATTTTTGTAAATATATGTATATATATATATATATTATTGAGCTTCCTATATCATAATACCTATATACATCAGAATTCTTTTTTATATAAATGAAGAAATTAATGAAAAAAATTAAAATATATGAGTATTTCAGGGATGGAACACGGGCGCAGAATTCATACCGGAATCTGTTTAAGAAATTTCTATACCTATAATATCATTGATTTAAGAGGTAGAAAATTTTCTTACATCCATAGTGGTATGAATTCTGCGCCCGTGTTCCATCCCTGGTATTTATAAAATGCTCACTAAAGGTGTGCGTATATCCAGAGCCTGATTAAGGGGGAAGTACACATTATTTATACTTACACCGTTATTTTTTAACAAATACTTTCCTCCTATAATAAACAGAAAATTCTCATTAAAAATTATTTTAAAAGAATTCTGGTGTCTAATAACGGTGAGTAAATTGGATTGTTTTACACCGTTCATTTTTTATAAAAAATATTTCCTCGTCAAAACGTGGAATTTCTATGACATGAAGTAAAAAATAATTGTAAAAATATTCCGTTGAGAGCGGAGATAATGTGTGCTTCCCCCTTAATCAGGCTCTGCGTATATCTTAGACTTACTAAAATGTAATTGCCAGATTCTTGTTATATTTTACAGCATAATAAACATACATTTACCCATACTTGCCAACATACAAATTAACACTTTCGCTACCGCTGACGTACAGTCATTTGAAAATCTGTAACTTCGCCAGTGGGCGTTTCTTTTGCAATTTGTATGTCATTTATTTCTTAAAAATATAAGCAATATTCATATTTGTACATCCAATATACTACGGATATAAATACTTTGATTAGAAAGAATATACTTATATTGTATATCCATTTGTAATATGAATCCGAATATAGAAAATTTCGTTTTGAAATATTGTAACCTGGGAGATTTACGCCCACAGACGAACCTTACTGTTCCGTATGATTTTTAATACTACTTTACTTCTTATTTAATAGTAATTTCATTTGGAGAATATTACTCTATAAATTTACTGGTGTGAGAAATAGGACGGGACTAATAGCTCTACGGAATATTAATTAGGATGTTGGCAAGTAAGATTTACCTCTCATTAAAAATATTGTTGGTTTTATTACTATAAATTTTATGAAAAATTTAAAAATTAGTTGTTTCCATATAATTTTATTATCATTATTATTTTTTTTAAGTTTTACTAAAAATGTAAATTCAAGATTCTATCAATGTTTAACCTTTAAATGGCTGATTATTCTTTTTAATCAATTTAAGAATGTTTTATTCTTACCTCTATTAAATAAATCATGATAAAAATATTTTTTAAAATCATACTTTATTTTAACTATAGTTTACTGCTAAAAAGCAATATGTTGCTAATCGGCAAACAAAAGGCATTAGATTTTCATTAACATTCTAATAATAATTTAGAAGACAAAATTGGGTATATTGCCGAAAGGATAACACCACATTAAGGATTAACACCACAGGAAATATATAGTATATTTACCTCAAATTAAGTTGTCATCGAAACTCTCATAGCTACCTATATGTACTTTTTTTTCTACCGGAAAATTTAAACAAAAATCTTTAATATATGTATATTTTTAAACCCTTTGCGGCGCAAGACAATTCAGATCATTTAAAATATACTGCCATGGGAATTCATGAACTAAATTAAACTAAAAGCAATTTTAAGGTTAAAAAAACCGGCTTTGTCTGCTATGTTATAAAAGTACATTTTTGCTAAAAAATTTCCGGGATGAATTTTTGCACCTGAATCAATAATTTTGAGTCCTCGCAGCGAGAACAGCGCGCGTTAAGCGGTTAAGCAGTTTTCTGTAAATAAACGTTATGAATATTTTCGCTAAGTAATAGTTGTGTTTAAAAACCATATAAGTTGACATCTGTGAACTATTATACTATAAGAGTATAACATGATTCAATTCCATCGAAATAACATTTTATACACCATTTTTTAAAAATAAATTTGATTCATAAAGCAATAATGTCTTTACAATTCTATTTCCTAATTACATAACCAATTTTTAAATAATATTTCAACAAGCAATATTTTCACTTTTATTATTATTATTATTCAGGAAATCTTACCTAAGATTTTACATTTTAATATGTTTTATTTTCGATGTATTATCTCATAATCCAAAAATTATATCATTTAAATATTGTATTTGTTAATTGTGTTTAGATGAAGAAACGGAAGGATTGCATAATTTAAAAAAATATTATATTAACAGAAATAATTATTTTTTTCATTTTTACAGCGTAATTCCTTTTTGTTTTGCGTAATATATTTATTTCCATATGTTCGGAATTGTCTACAGATACTTGTTTTATACTGTAGTACCCTATGTTTGTTTTTAATTATAAATCTTATGTACTTAAAGAATTAAACGTGCTTAAAAATATTTTATAAAAATTATCCTTTGACAATTTCTGAAAGGTACTATAGTTTTTTATTATTATTATTAATCCCAGCTATTATTTTTCATTGTGGTTTGTCATTCAATAGCCTATTATAAGTAAAGAAAATCAAAATTTGTGAAATTATAAAAAAAATTATTATTTTTTTTTATTTTTAAATGGTTAGATTTTTATGTCCGTAAAATGAATTCTCAATAAATAAGTAAATAAATAAATAAATAAAATAAAATAAAATAAAATAAAATAAAATAAAAGAATTATTTCTTTATATATGATAAATGCGTCTTTTTTTTTTTTTGTGTGTGTGTGTGTGTGTGTGTTTGTGGGGGGGGGATGTGTTATTTCTGTCACTTTGTAAACAAACAGCTGCTTTTAGAGCTACACAATTTTTCATGGAGGTCTGTTTTATTCTATTTTGGTACACCTCGAAGCCTAATTTTAGAATTTTTCTGCAGTTTTTTTTTTTTTTTTTTTTTTTTTTTTTTTTTTTAATAATTAAGAATATATAAACCTCTGAAATGATCGACCCTGGAGATTGAAACTTAAATGTTAGACGGCCCATTAGCTCAACTGGTTAGAGCGTCGTGTTAATAACGCAAAAGTCTTGAGTTGGATTCTCCTACGGCTGTTGCTATTTGAAGATAATTAATAAAAAAGATGTCAACTGATAAAAGAAAATCTTTCAGTGTGCGAAAAAATTCTGGCCCTTGTCACCGATGAACAGAAGTCAGCACAGGTACTTTAACCAGGCGTCTGCTGAGGAGGCTAAGACTCCTATAATACGAGCTGACTCACAGCTGATCATTGTTGCCCAGCGAAAATATAGCTTGGCGACGTTTAGTTGCAGACGTATTACTCAGTGTCTTTATAGCCTAAAATGGCGAGTTTGCCTAAAGAGAAGAGCGAATTATTGTTTGTACTTGATAAGTTTGGCGAAATTTTCTTATAACCCTTGTAAAAAGTAGCCATTACTGTTGCTGTTAAATTAGTTAATTTTATATATTTATACACGTTGGAAAGCAGTGTAAGTTGTAAAATACAACATTTAGATAATCAAACAGCAATAAAAACAAATAATTGATACAAAAAATGCAAGAAAACATATCATAATTACACTTCATATTTGTGATTGAAAGCTCAGCGTACAATTTTCTTTTGGACGATAAATAGCCCATTTCTTTCGCCTTTCCTCATATTTTGGAAATCTAAATGTTCTAAAAGCAGTTCTGGTATGATTTGAGCTATTTTCGGCTGTAAAACCTCCATTATATGTGATCTGATAACACTTGAAATTCGAACCGCGTGGGCAACAATCGCTGAGTGGGAAACAAAATGCCTGATGAGCCAGCCTGTATTGGAGTAGCTCTAGAGAAGGCCCATACGTTGCAACATAACTGAACTATTGTACAGGAGACAAAATCAGGATCTTATCGGTTTATCTATTGGTCAGTGTTACTATATGGCAGCACTTTTATTCGCCCGACCTCATTTCTGCACATGCCGTTCGCCTCCGTCATCTAGGGTCTATGGTGCACCATATTTGCAACGTTTCTGATTTTAGACAGTGCTTTTTTGCCAGGCATAATATATTTTTACCACGGCAGCAGGCGAACAGTTTAAAGAATTAGCTGTTTAGAACATGCTTCCATCCTTGCCTCAGAAACCCATTATCATGCACTTTTCGACTGTGGACAATTCGCTCCATTTCTACATTAAGGAAACGATTGCAATGTTTTTGCTTCCCTCACCCACATATTTAATATACCCTCCACTGTTAGTGCTTCCAATTTTTCTTCTGCCATTGGTTATTTCAAGTTGACGCTGAAAGTAGGCAGACCACGCTTAATATTGTAAATATGGAAAAATTTACCTTTAGGCATATTTTTTAAACTTTAATTGTTGTTTTTTCAAAAGATTTCAGTTGGTGAAAATTAATTTTTTTAGTTATAGTCATGCATATAAAATCAATCTCTATTTGAATTTTTTTATATTAAAATAATACTACAAAATATTTCGTAATATTACTATTATTATTTGATTTAGATGAAATTTCATTCTATGTTCTTAACTTTTTCTTTTCTTTTTCTTTTACAGGAAGAAAAGTAAAAATAACATTCTTTATATGCTTTCTTTTCATACGTAAAAGAAAAAAAAATATCAAAATAAGATAAAAATTAGGATAAAGGACCGTAGAAAATTATATGCTTATTTCTGTAAAAGAATTCATTAATACAAAAAAAAAAAAAAAAAAAAAAAAAAAAAATTCTAAAATGAAAGAAAATAATCAAAATTGAATTGAAATATTGCTTTCAGCAACTTGGTTTCATGCATTTCATCCCCAAAGATCTAACTCATAATCGAAAGATAATGAGTTAAGACATAGTGAATAGAATTCTTGAAGCGTTGACAGAAGCTGCCTTAAGCAGAGAAAGCTTTGTTCTGTTATTCATAAATGTGAAAGAAGATGCGATAAAAAATATTATATTTACTTTAATGAAATAAATGGATTCTATCTTTAATTGAAATTATCGCATTGTTATTATTTCTAAAAGTTTAATTAAAACCATACTTTTTTTTTTTAAATAATGATTTCAATTGCTTTATAAAAGTTCCATAATCCGCGTGTCACTAAATTTTGTTATAATTCAGAATGTTTGAAATAAGATGTAATGTAAATAAACGTAATTTAAAAATGGTTGCAAATAGTTTTAGAAATAATTTTAATATATATAAAAGAGAAAGTAGGTAAATAAGGAATACCATTTTCATCTGAACACACCATAATAAACTGAAATATTTTGGATTTTGTGTTTTAAACTACTGCAAACTTTCAAAAGTGTTATTAATGTAGTTTCATTATTTTATGTTACAAAAAAAAAAAAAAAAAAAAAAAAAAAAAAAACAGAAAATGTGATGCAAAATTTTTAGGTAACATTCTTTTTTTCGGGTAAAATGGAATAATTGTGAAGGAGAATATAGAATTCTCATTTCCTTAAAGAATAATATAAAATAACAAGGTAGTATTTCTTCAGAAAATCATTAGTAATAATAATATAAACATTTTATTACAAAATGATTATTGAAAATAAGCAGCTGTGAAAAAATTATCAACATTCAATTTTTTGTAAAATCGCAAATAATATGGAATAGTTGGTATTTCATATTACCCAAATCGCCTTCTTGGAGAATGAATCAATCTTAACCACCTGTTGGCAGAAAAAAAGTTCATGGGAATCAGATTAACTAACTCAACTTCTTTATCGTAAATGACCCTAGGTTTTCACTGATTTTATTGCTTCGTAAATAGGTTATATAATTCGTAATACTTACCTCGAAAAGTGTCCGAATCTTGATAAACGAAAGAAGTTGTATGACACAAAAACTGCTCTTCTTACTGACATAAGGTGAATAAAAGTGCATATTTAAGGCTCAGTGAAGACGTTTTACGTGCTTCCGATGAGTTGCAGCTTCTTACAGAAGAGATATAATGTTATTCCATATTCCCCGACTGTTCCATTCCCTTCCTGTTTGCTGACGAATACCGCCCCAACCCATTCAACCCTAACCTAGTACATAAATTTATAAAAACGTAAATGTTGTTTTTAAACTAAAACATTTATCCTAAATTATTCAGAACAAATGTACTTGCATCATTCCTTGAAATTTACCAAAATATAGAAGTGGCAGTCCCATATGATCTACATATTATCGAATTTGATTCACCTCAAAACGCGTAATAACCGCAAAAAATCATCGAAAAAATTTGGAAATTTCACTAGTATTTTGTTTACCATGGAATATGAAAATGTGATTGTCATTCCACAGCAGATTTTCTAAATTTGATAAAATTTAGTAGTGTTCTTTCAATAATTTCATTCAATAGAGAAATATGTATTCACTCAATTTTGTGTAGCGGTGTATATTTTCAATAATGTATGCATGCACTGCAAAGTATTATTAAATATATTGCAGTATAAAAGACACATAACACAACTTGAAATGCAATTTAAACGACTAATATATTCGAATGTTGTTAAACAATTGGTAAATGATTTTCATGTCATATCCTATACTAAACAGGTTTTTTATGTATATATGTGTCTAGTCAAGAAAGAGCGACGGCCTTGGTGCAATTTCAAATTTCAACTATGCCAACGATGCCAGGACGCCGTGTTGTATTCCTCGTATGCGATTTGGCGAGAAAAATTTGGCGACCATCGATCATTGTTGACTAGACCCGCATATATAGTTACATGTTTATTTAATTTTGCTTTGCGTAGTCCAAAGGTGTTAAACTGCCCCTAACAGAAATTTCCTTCATAGACGTTTTATATTTAAATTATCTTTGATATCCCTCATCATGAACCGTTTCTTTTAACTCAACAAAAATTTTAGTTTAGAATCCCTATATTATACTAATTTAGATTTCCGAGTCTGGATTTGTTGCTACTATTTTTTCTCGATATACACTGCTAACAATCACACAGATAAACCGCCAAAAAGTCTCATATTTGGATTCAAGTAACCGCAAAATTTGTAAGTAAAACAAAAGCTCAGTTTCGGAAATTTGATCTACAAACAATAGTTTTTGTACCATTATTTTGTTTTTTTCTGTAAGAGAGAGGGTAGGAGAAATTTAAGACGATAGACTTCGGAAAATAAAATATCTTTAAATGGAGAAAAAATATTTTGCTGAATAAATTTTATATGCACAATATGTTACGATATACTGGAAGTATGTTCTTAAATTGGCAATAGTTACATTTCCTTAATACTAGATTTCTTTTTACTGGAAATTATACTACTGGCCATTAAAATTGCTACACCAAGAAGGAATAATAATAACGGAATGAAATCTGTTGGACACATACATTATATTAGGAAGAACAATTGATTAAAATTTCAGGAAATTTGGAGTAATATGTACTGAGAAAACAGTACATAAAGCAGCGACCTCTGTGAGCAATAATAGCACTAATTTGCCTAGGCATTGAATCGAACCGCGATTGGATGACATGTACGGGTAGACACTTCATGATGGTTTAACACGATGCCACAATTCATCGATCGAAGTTACTGGTGAGTGGTGGAAGAGCAGTCGCTTTTCAACGATTAAACAGTCATTTTCATTGGTGCGAGATCAGGAGAATGCGCTTGCCAGAGCAACAGTCGATGACATTCTGTATCAAAGAAGGTCCGAACAATACAAACAACTTGCTGTCGGGCATTATCTTGCTTAATTATTGCGCTGCGGAGACCTCGAATACAGGGCAGAGGGGTGGGCCTTAACCCATTAGAAATTTAATGGCCGCTGTTCAGAGTGCCAGGAATATGAACAAGAAGTAATCGAGACGTGTATCCAATGGGAACCCATAACATCATTGGGAATGATGGACAGTATAATGATGTCGAATCCCAGCTGGCAATGTGCATTATTCATAACTCCGTTAAATACGGATAAGGCAATCTTCATGCTGTAAACAGGATTGTGATTTGTCTGAAAGGTGACTTCACGCGATTCCAGCGTCCAGGTTCATCGTTGATCACATATTAATGGCGCCCATATCAATGATGCAGTTTTGAGGGTAATCAGAATTTTGGTTGCCGCATACTGGGTCACCACCTGGATTGATGGTATGTGGTACCGGTGGATACACGTCCCGACCACCTCTTGTTTTCATTCTGGCCACTCTAAATACCAGCCATTACATTTCTGACGAGTTAAGGCCCATCGCTCTGCCCTATATTCAAGGCCTCCGAAGCGCAACATTTAAGCGAGATAATGCACGACCGCAAGTTGTTTGTATTGTTCGGACCGTCTTTGATACAGAATGTTATCGACTGTTGCTCTGGCAAGCGCGTTCTCCTGATCTCGTACCAATGAAAATGACTGCTTAATCGTTAAAGTGCGACTGGCCCCCCACCACTCATCAGTAACTTCAATCGATGAATTGTGGCGTCGTGTTAAAACATCATGAAGTGCTCTATCCGTACATGTCATCCAATCGCTGTTCGATTCAATGCCTGGGCAAATAAGTGCTATTATTGCTCACAGAGGTCGCTGCTTTATGTACTGTTTTCTCAGTACATATTACTCCAAATTTCCTGAAAATTTAATCAATTGTTCTTCCTACTATAATGTATGTGTCCAACAAATTTCATTCCGTTATTATTATTCCTTCTTGGTGTAACAATTTCAATGGCCAGTAGTGTAGTTAAAGAAGGGTAGTAGAAATATAGAGGCATTTTTGTCTCAGTGAAATTTTATATATTTTACGAAAAAACACTTTCTTTCTTTTCTATTTTTAAGAATAAGATTCCCGTTTTAAATTTTTGTTACCCTTATTTTTAACAATAATAATAAATTTGTCACAACTATTTCCTATTAATATTAAACTATGTCCTGATTAAAAATTCGAAAATTCGAAAAAAAAAAAAAAAAAAAAAAAAAAAACTTTTAACATGGAACAGTTATAATAATAATAATAATAATATAATGTATTTCAATGATTTTTCGAAAACAATTGTAAGGTTTATCAAAAATATATTAATTTTGAGGGTCATTCTAATAGCAATAGAACGTTATTTTCTCAAGATAATTTCTATTTACGATAATGGAATAAAATTTCTTATACAACACATATGATAATTGAACTACTTTTTAATGTAGTCGCCACAGAAAATTTTAAAAAATTGTCTAATCGTATAACCAGTCTTTCTATGCCGTCTGCATATTTAGTTTCCCTGAAATCTGTAGCCCAAATAATTACTAATAATTTCACAAAGAGCTGTCCTAAAAATTTCAGGAAAGAATGAAATGAGTCCATCTAGTAGTTCCCTCAATGCTTAATAAATATTTGTAAATCACTCCAAGTTTAGCACAAGTGTTTTTCATTATGAATATTCGTTCGCCCACCAAAAAACGTTATGCACTACTTTCGACCTGAAACCTTATTCCTCCCGTTACTGTTTACTATGGCATACTTGCCAACCATCTCATTAATAACCGCACAACTGTTAACACCCCTGAAAAAACGCCCCTTTTCTCACACCACTATATTTTTGAGTAATTCTCTCCAAATATTGTTACGATTAAATAAGACTAAAATTACTCAAAAAAGTTATTGGTGTAAAAAAAAAAAAAAAAAGGCGGGTACTAAAAATTGTACGGTTCATAATGAGATGGTTGGCAAGTATGCTATGTTCATTTGCCTGTAAATTTCTAATGGGTAGACATTCTTCGTATTCAAAAAGTGCATTACACGACGAACCTCCCAGTTGCTGAGACGTTTAAGTTATTTATATTATTGAAAATCACAATTAAATATGTAAATAATAAACGACAGGTGCAGTTCGCTCTTAGTGTTAAACAATAGCCTCCTAAACTAGATGCTTTCCGCGTGGCTCGGAAACTTGGCAACAGTTGAAGCGGTAGACAGCGCCACCTGGTACAGATTGCGCGACTTTTTTATTCAACAGTCACCAAAAATATTTTAAAAGTGGGTTTCAATATACGTAAAAGGCGAATAGAAACGAAGAAACGTCGATTTTATATATCTTATATCACTTCTTAAAATTATTGGTGACCGCTGAATAAAAAATTCGTGCAATCTGTATCAGGTGGTGCTGTCTACTGCTTGAACTGTTGCCAAGTTTCCGAGCCCCGCGGAAGGCATCTAGTTTAGAAGGCTATGGCTAAACCAACACCTACTATAATAATGCCTCCAACTTGAGCTTTACGTTACGGAAGATCGACCGATTTCATCCAGACTGCATGTAAAAACACCTCCAAGTGTCGGCAGCAAAAGTATTGAAGCACTAGCAATAATTCCTACTTAAAAGATGCGCACCTAATACTGTTTTGTTGAGTAATTATTGGTCGAGTCATGATCTTAGTCTTATACTGTTTACAAAAAAGTAAGTTGATGATAAAAATTAGCTACCAATCTAAAAATGTATATATGAAAATTGTGGATGTATGCTTCAATAATTTTGCTGCCGACTGTATAATAATTCTTTTGAGCTGAACTTTACGTCACGGGAGATTAGCCGATTGCATCCAATCCACACCATTCTATAGATATTATTGGAATTGTTGACTGGATGTAGTCGGTCGAACTTTCATGACGTAAAGCTCAGTTCGGAAGAATTAATATAGGAAGTGCTGGATGTAATCAACCTATCTTCCGTGATGGTGAGCTCAGTTTGGAGGTACTATTACAGGAGTTGTTCCTCAGACTGGCATGGATGCATAAGAAGGTATATAATGCAACGTTGGGTTGGTGAGCGAACTGCGTTGTTCGCCATTTCTTTCCCTTTTCCTTTTAGAATGACCCACGTATATGCATTAGGAGTTTGTAAACGTTCAGAATTTACAATTTTATTCAAACAATATTGTATCTTCGTTTAGTAAAAAATATTAGGTTTTGGACCATTTGCCAGAACCTAATATTTGCTTAAAAAAAAAAAAAAAAAAAAAAGGTTTACGTTTACTGTAAAATATTCAGAGAAAAAATTGCTTGATATATATATATATATATTTAATATGACAATATTTATTAAAAATATAAAAACGTTTATTATTGTTATTGTTATTATTATTATTATTATTATTGTTTTATTGGGTTTAAGACATTGACGTTGTCGCAATTGACAGAAAATTGGAATTTTCAGCTAATCGTCAATGGCGAGTAGACCCTTATAACTAACTCACCACATTTTCGCAAGTTAATAGTAATACTAAGTGGCCGTTTGAGTCTCCAAGCTTACTAGAGAGTCTTACTTAGCTACTAGTCTCTTAGCTTACACTTTTTCACCCATATTTCGTTAGTTATAATAAAATGGACATATATGGACAATAAAGACATACAGAGTATAAAAATACAAGAAATAAGCTTTATAAAAAATATAATTTTTCAATATTTTAATAGTACAGGGTTGACAGTAAATTAAAGCTATAAAAATTTTGCAAGCTTTGCATACGTTTACAGTAGACCACTTACGGTCATGGCTTAATCTGCCATCGGCAGCAAAAATATCTGAGCACTAGCAATAATCCGTCTAAAAAAGGTATAATTTATACTACTTTGTTAAATAAATCCTTGTCGAATCATCTTTTTAGTCAGTCTAAGAACATGATTCGACAAGGATTTATTTAACAAAACAGTATTAAGTGTACTTTTTTTTATATCAGAATTGGCTAGCGCTCGGATACTTCTGCTGCAGACTGTAAGCGTATTGAAGACAGAGCTGCCAACCTAATCCGGCAAATTATTAGTACCGCCCCTTTTTCTACACCACATAATTTTTAAAGTAATTTTATTCAAATTTATTTGCGATGAATTAAGAAGAAAAAAATTCTAAGAAATACTGGTGTAGAAAAAGGGGCGGTACTAGTAATTTGCCGGATTAGGTTGGCAGCTCTGTGAAGATTACAGATTTTAACATACAGATAATTCAGCAAAACTGACGAACATGTTTTAAGAATTAATTATAGTTACCTTACCATTAAATAAATAAATAAACGTTATTTGGACTTCTTCTTCTTCTTTTTTTTTTTTTTTTTTTTTTTATATTTACTTCTGCTTTCTGCATAAGGATATATTTTCTTGCGTTTCCAATTTGTAAATAAAAGAAATAAACAACTTAAACATGTTATCATGTATAGTTTTTTTGTGCTGCCATATCCTAATCAAATTTTTAATAATATTGTGAAAGTAATCTATTTCTGTGTAAATTAGTGTAATGTAATGCATTCCCTTTCCCCCTGAATACAATAGACGAGGAAATTTTAAATTTTTAATTAATTCATGTATGCATCTCTGTTCAGAGTTTGCAGAGCTGCCAACCTTATCTGGCAAATTGTTAGTACCGCCCCTTTTTGTACACCACTAAATTTTTAGAGTAATTCTCTTCAAATATATTTTTGATGAATTAAGAAAACAAATACTCTAAAAATTGAGTAGTGTAGAAAAAGCGGCCGTACTAACAATTTGCCGGATTAGGTTGGCAGCTCTGTGTTTGGTTATTATGAAAATTTAATAAAGTTGAATGTATCCCCATCCTATATCTGAATTTTCAAATTAATGTCAAAGGAGAAACATAAGTTATAAAATTTAAATATATTGTCTATAGAATTTAAATATATTATTGTCTATTATACAACTATTTATATAAAACGTCAAAGGAAAATAATTCGAATCTACCTACAAACTGTAGTAATTAATAATAAATGATTTATGTAAATATTACTTGCATTTCATAGAATACTGTAAATAATATTTTCATTTTACATTACACTGAAATTATGGTAATGAAATAGCTTACCTATTTATTATTTAAGAGTCAAAATTTTCTATCAATAAATATGACTATGTGTGAAAAGATACCATTTTCGTTTTATAAATTAATACGGTTATGTAAAACTTCTATAACATGAAATTTAAAATTTCCAAAAACAATTTTGCAGTATAAAACCATCATACATAGCTAACAACTGTTCCTATTTTTGGATACCAGTATTTTTTAGAAGTTTTTATAGAAGTTTTCTATAATTGAATAAAATGAAAATTTTTCCGAAAAAAAGGAAAAAATGTAAGTAAGTAAGAAAGAAAGAAAGAAAATGCTGGTGTCCGAAAATTGCAACGCTTGTTACTTTTGCATCAAAAATGGCTGATTAATAAGATAAATTCCAAAACTGACATTTATGATCAGTATATTAGCGAGATAATTGCTATTTTGTCATTTTTGTCACGATTAGTAACTTATCTATAAACTTTTATAACTGTCAAACATTTGGATATTACATCATGTAATTACTGTCAAAATAGGAAACGTTGTAACATTTGAAGTCACGCAGTGTAACCGTATCAAACTTAATAGACGTGTTTTTGTAAGTCATTCAGTATAAAGTAATTAGATCTGAAGTCAGTTTTTTCACTTTTATACATTAAATATTATCTCTGAGAGAAGTATTAACAAACTTATTTCTATAACAAAATTGGATATGTTGTCGACACTAAGCAATGCTAGTATGCAATTTATTATGTTCAAAAGGCAATTTCTGTTAAAATTCTTCGATATATATATATTATACTTTCAAAAATCAAAAGATAAAATAAAATTCCGATTTTTTTCTGCTATTAAAAAATTAATTGTCCATGGAATAGGTTTTCTAAAATATTTCATGAGTGCTCGATTAGTTATAAATTTTAATAAGTGCCGAACACAAAATATTTGGCGTATTCCCAAGCAGTACTAGGATGTTCTTTGAACGTTTAGGTTCTTAGATCAGTTACAATTTTCAAGCCTGAAACAAGATCTTTGAACCCGTGTAAAAGAAAAAAAAAAGTTTTATTATGACGTTTAAAAATAGCATTTTTAGAACTTACTGAAAATGTGTGTTTTGTACCATCCATAAAAGGTACAATTTCAGTTTTATGAATAAATTACATTAAAATAAATAAATAAAAATAAATAAAAATTGTATGTTGTGGCCACCACAAGACTTTCTTCTATATTTTCCTATACAAAGGGAAAATAATTCATTAAAACTATTATTTATTAAAATTATCTAACATGGTGAATGCGATTGATTTTTATCTTAGAGAAAACTAACACTAAATATCCAAGAAAGACAGTTTCATTGTCCAAAAATAACATCTTAAAAAATGCGTTTTTATAATGGTTACCTCACATATACAGTACACATATACTTTCACATATACTTTCGTACAGTTTTATGTCATACAAATTGAGATACAGCCTTCCCGTTATGGAGGAAATTTCCAGTATAGCAGCTCCATCTATTGGCCTAACAGCATCGAACTTGAATAAGCATAATGTCTCATAATGACCTTCTCACATTTCAAGATTTGTTTGATTATATGTCAAGGAACCAGAGACATAGCCTTTTCTGAAACTACAGAAATCGCTTTATAGCAACGCCACCTGTTGAGCGGTTAACACCAAAAGTTTTTGAGTGGTTAACACCAAAAGTTGTTGAGAGCATAACACCAAAAGTTGATAGAAACTAATTTATATGAAAGTACATCTACTTATAAATTTGTATGCAATTCTGTGCCGTAGTCCCTGAGATATAGCCTTCCCTTAAATTTCGGAAATCGCTTATATAGCAGCGCTGCCTGTTGGCCGATAAGCATTCAAATTGAATCAGCATAACATCTCATAATGACCTTCTTAAATATCAAGTTTTGTTTGATTATACGCAATAGAACCAGAGATATGGGTTCCCCTTAAATTGCGGGATTAAAAAAAAAAAAAAAAAAAAAAAAAATAGTAAGATTTTTTTCTCGTTGAGGCGCGCTGTACATGAACAAATTATACACTTCCATAAACACGTATATTTATTTGATTGCAAATATTTACAGGCATATAAATCTTATTCTATGTGTCCCCGTCGCCACAAATTGCAGTTTGCAAATGAGTTAAAACGCCGCTAATTGCAACTTCAGTTGGCGGTTTTTACGTGAAAGAAAACAACTTCAGCAATAACACTTTATCCACCAAGTCAGCATTGCAATTAAATTTTCATGTATGCTCAAGTAAAAGACAAAATAAAGAATAAGTTATACTAATCGTAAAATTGTGCATTTAATAGGATTCTGATTTACATATTTCTCGTTATGCGTCCGTGCAGCGCCCTCTATCGAAGAAAAATTTTACCCCCCCCCCCCCACTTTTTTTTCTCTCTCTTTCTCTACTAAAACAAAATACCCTTTCACGAGAATAACTTTTTCGTAAACTGCGTTCAATTATACCAATTTCTTCAATTTTTATGAATTTTTAAAATGCCTACAGACTTATAGGACACCCAGTATACATGTACGTATATGTATATTATTTAATTTAAATAAGCACTAATTAATTAAAGATTTTATGATTATACGGAATTGAAAAAGATGTATTTGGTTGAAATGAATTCTTTAACAAAACAGGAGGCATGGTAATAAGATAAGCTACGCATCCCCTTTAACTCTTTCGCGACCGCATGTTTTTCTCATTTTGACAGCTCCGCCTGTGGGCGTTATTTTTGTACATTACAATATTTTAAATCAGTGGTTTCCGTGTTCATATTTATAATCTAAATGGATATACATTACAGTTATACTCTTTGTATTCAAAGTATTTGTATTCATAATACATTGATTGTTTAAATGTGAATATTAGGTGTATTTTTAAAAAATAATTTAACCTATGTAATCTAAAGAAAAGCCTAGTGGTGGAGTCACAAATTTTCAAATAACGTGAATTCACGTCAGCGGTCGCGAAATAGTTAACATTCAAAATCAATTTTAATCTCACATTCGTAAAAATGTCTATCTTTAAAATGTTTAATAAGCTGAGCGCCACGCAAATTCTTAAAGAAATCGCCGTCAGGCCACTCGGGCTGCTTAGAAGCGCTGGAATTGCGATATAGCAGTGTGAAGCCGTATAGCAATGCTTACTGTGTTTCAATAAAATCTATTAAAATGCTTTAATGATATAATCCTATAATAAATAAAAATTAAGTAAAATTTGAATAAATTTTCAGTAATTACTTAAACAATGTAATTTTTTTAGTTTTTTTTTTTTTTTTTTTTTTTTTTCATATTTTATACTATTATCCACCGGTGGTTGATGCGACCTAAACGGAAAGTTCAGTGTCAGCCACCGATGGCTGACGTTGCACTTAACATGTTAATAGTTCCTTTTCAGGAATTGATTCAAGCCGTCATTTTTTAAAACTCATTTAAATGTATTTGGCGCCTTTCATGCAATAAATAAACGACAGAATTTAAAACATAAAACTTATATAAATGTTACCCAGGACGAATTTCCAGTGTAATTTGTTTAAATAAATTTAACAGAACTTCCCACCAAGCCAATATTATTGCAAAATAAACATTTAACCCTCTGAGTACTGAATTATTTGAAGATTTTTATGCCCTCGGGACCGATTTACAGAGCTGCCAACTTAATCCGGTAAATTGTTAGTACCGCCCTGTTTTCAAGACACTCACAAAGATAAGAAATTTGTGCCATTTTTGCCACAACTAATTTTACGCAGAGAAACTTTATAAAATTAGTGGTAACAATGAATTTAAATTTTTTCATTACTCAGAGTGTCCTGAAAAAAGGGCGGAGAGTACGACCCCTGCAATTGTTTGCGATCAACGCCCACTGGCGGGAGTGCCGCAAACATCAAAGCCTGCTTCTTAAATTCAGATGACGAGTCAGACTCGTCCACCGTAACTTCGCCCAAGTAAGCAGATGACTCAGTCGTCAAATGTACAGTCGGGGAAAAAAAAAACGCAACACTCAACATAACTTCGTTGCTAATCAATGTAGAAAAATGTAATAGGTATCATTCAACGGGGAATTGTGAGTAGTTTCAGAAAATGAACTGAAATTTTGAATTGAGGGTCGTCTACATATTAAAACGCGCACCAACTTTGATTTTTTCAATGGTAACACCCTATTTTTATATTATATTTGAATTCCTGGGATCGCGAAAACGCGAAAAAGTATATTGGTTGTATATTTTACTCATTTTTTCACAGAGTTATAAGCGTTCAAAGTTTGAAGGTGCTAATGTTAAATTCATATTTCAAACTTTTATTAATATCTTCATAAAAAATAACATGATGAATATAATTTTTTTTTTTTTTTACGAGATAGAGTGAAGCAACCCAAACATAATCCATCATTACTTTTGATTCTGAAAAATATTTTTAATTCTGAAAAATATTAATAAATTCATATTCATAAAAATTATGAATTATGACCTATATTAATTTTTACATAAAATGAATCCTAATGCTGAAAAATATGGGTGTGCAAATTTGCAGCTCATTCCAATTATTAGTTTTCGAGATATAAATAAATTTTGCTTTTGGAGTGGTTTAGGGGGCCGTCTCTTATATAGTTTTGCATGAGATAACGAAACAAATCTTAAAAAATAACAAAGAAAATTAAACAAAATACTTTTATTTTTTATTTACGGGTCAAATTATATAACAACAACGTCAATTGTAAAGAAATGAAACAAAAATGATGATTTTTAGACATTAGTGTTAGCATCAAGAATTTTGTTTTCTAAAGAAGACAAGCCCCGCCTTCATCGTTCTTCAAAACAAAACAATACAGTAAAGAAAAGTAAATGTGACATTGAGTATTCGTGTTAAACCCCTTATTTTATGTTGACAAAAATATGCACAAGTGGTATTTACTTCATCGATTAATTGGTGATTAATTTTGAATCTTTTAAACAAACACTAGAAGAAAAAAAATTAACTAAATAGGCGGGGTTTACTGTTTTAAATAGAAAAATAGGTTTAATGTGAAATTGTCAAATATAAAAAACGAATGGAATTGGAATGCAAGACAGACCTGTAAAATCGTTTCTTAAATACATAGTTAAAAAAGGCTTAATCATTTGCTTCATATAATGTTTTATTTTATTTTATTTATTTATTTATTTATTTATTTTGTAGGGGGGCGATTATTATTTGAAGGACACTTTATTCTTTAAAATTTTATTAATATATTTTAACTTTATACATTTTAAAAAACATACTTTAACTTTTATAAATATATTTTAACACTTTTTGCGACTGCAGGATTTTGTCTTTTTGACAGTAAGACCCGCCTACGGGAATTATACTCTCAAAATAAAATATTTCAGAACAAATTTTCTGTATTCACATTTATATTACAAATGGATATACATTATAGTTATATTCTTTCTAATCAATATATTTCTATCCATAGTATATTTTATTGCAAAAATATGAACACTGGGTACACACTTAAGAAATATGTAACACACAAATTACGAAAGAAACGCCCACTGACAGAGTTACAGATTTTCAAATGGCGTGAATCTACGTAAGCGGTCGCGAAAGGGTTAATTAAGAAATTATATTTTCATAGCAATTATAAAACAAATCGTACAGTTCCAAAGATTTCAACTGATCCAAAACTGGAAAGTGCGATTAAAATTGTTTAATATTTACTTCATGAACACTTACAATAATTTATCCGAAAAGATTTAGTTTATGCGTTGTTGTATATATATATATATATATATATTATTTAATTTCGTATATTATGCTACACCTACGAAAGAAAATTTAAGCTTTATTAGTGATCAGTACAGCCATAATAGACACTTTTACTTGAAAAATATTGCGCTTTTTTCACGGAGTACTGTATGGAGTAATCGCAAGTGTAATGTATTTAAATAGACCTAAAATTATCTAAAACAGTACTGAAGTATATATAAATATAAAAAATTGCATTCAGGATAATTAAGAAACTGAAAACGGGGGCAACGTTTTATTAATTGCAATAAATATTTTTTTTTCCTAAAAGATTTCCGGTGTGAAACATTAAATTTTTTCTTTTTTTTATAGGATCTTAATTTTATTTTTCTACGTTTATAAATAACCCCCTAACACATTTTAGATTAGAACTCTATAAATACTAAAGATAAAGTATACAAACAGTATACTTTTCCGCACTGCCAGACTCTCAGAAATTCGAAAATGAAGTCAAAATTGGGTGTTGCTATTGAAAAAATCAAATTTGGCGCTCACTTCAATATGTTGATGACCCCTAATTCAAAATTTGACGACATATTCAGAAAGTGCTTTGATTTTCCTGTTGAATGATGTGCGTTAGATGTTCCTGCGTCAATTAATAACGAAATTACAGCGGGTGTTGCGTTTTTTTTTTTCCCAGACTGTACCCAAAGGTTAATCTAAAAATAATTGTAATACCTGAATGTTTCTCTGCAATGAAATAGGATTAAAATGTTATTCATTAATTTTAACTTTGTGTCAAAATAATAAAAATAACAATAATACATAAAATAAATAATTAATGAATAATAAATTAAAAGAAAAGATAAAAGATAAAGGATATTTTTTTCTTAGTGAAAGTGCGGAAAAATATCAAATTTTATAAATAAACTATATAATTTTAGCACTGAAAGAAACAAATAACTTTACAAAAAACAAATAAATAACGAAGACAGACAACCGAAAGTATTTTGGAAAATAAACTAAATGCATATCAACAATTTAAATAAATGTGTAAGTAAAATGTTCAAATAGTGTCTGAAAACATTACACCCTGTATCCTTTTCACTATTGAAAAATAAATAAAACAAAACAAAACGAAGGGAGCATTTCTTGCATGTCTGTATTCTTAGAATAACAATTTAAACAAAGGCTGCGTATCACAAAATGTACATAAGCAGGATTGTAACATATTTCCTTTTATATAGTTATGAGAAGAAAACTCTTTGCAGTTCAGTCTGTTTGACATATTCATTACAAAACTTAAGCAAAAGTAACACGGAAAAAGCAATTTGAATAAAAAATATATCAATAACTAAAAGCCTAAATAGAATTTGTTTTTGTTTTACATTGATACAGACTAAAATAAAAGAAAGTAAAAATGTAGAGATAATTGTCCAATGTGAATTTAATTTTTTTTTTTTTATAAGTATTTGTTTTTTGATTTATTTTTCATAAAAATGAGTAGAAATATTATTTAAGATCCCTTTACAAGCACTTACTTGTGAAAAATTATTGAAATTCCACGGTAAAGATTCCGTTAGTCCCATTCAGGAACTGAAATTTCCGCTTTTCTTTTTCAGTTCTTTCTATTTTCTTTTCTTTTCCTTTTCTGTTTTTTCTACCACTATTTCTAAACAGGAATCTGTTCTACAGGGTAGCCATGAAGCAGCGTTCACTGTTTAATGTCATCTACAGCGAAAACAAATGAACGAAATAAAATCGAATTTCGCATACAGATTGTGCAAGACACGGCTAGATGATTTCCGGAAAAAAAAAAAAAAAAAAAATACAAAAGTACAAAAAATCCCCGTAGAGAAAATTTTGAAATTGTTCTAAAGTATTTACTAATAAATGTGCACATTGGAAGTAGAATACGTTACTTTCCTAGTGCATATGTGATTTTGTAGCAGTTAGAACAAAAATAAGTTAATATTTAAACAAATGTATGGATAGCGGATTACGTAAAGTTTTATTATTGTCTGACTATAAATGCATATGGAGAAATTAATGGCATACCCTGTAAACGGTATATCATTTAATATATTGACTTATTCCATTTTCATTAGCGCTAAAATGACATATATGCGCAAGGAAAGTTGAACATTCTACCTCAATTGTAAATATTAATTAGTGCGTATGTAAAAACAGTGCCAAAATCTCCACAGTTGGCGATTTTTGGTAGAATAGCTTTTTTTTCGCAGAAATCCCCTCCTTTTGTCTTCTGCAGTTTGTAGATTAAATTTTATTTTATTCGGATCATTAGATTTTGCTGTTAATGCCTCCAAACAGTGAATAATATCCAAACCTGCCAACATCTTAATTAATATTCCGTAGCATTGTTAGTCAAGCCTTTCTTCTCATACCAATATTTTTTAAGAGATTTTTTTCTTCTTATTTAATCGCAATTACACTTGAGGAATATAACTTTCAAAAAATATTAGTGTGAAAAAAGGACGGCACTAAAAATACTATGGAATATTAATTAGGATATTGAAAAGTATGATAATATCATATGCCCAACCTATATTCTAACATAATTTTCTTCTTATTAAATAGGACAGTGAGATTCTTGTTGAAAATAGTGGCAGAAAAAATATCGGATATCTTACTTCTGCGTGTGTGTGTAACTAACATAACATTTACTATAGAATTATACTTTTACAATGCCCCATGATATTTATCTATTTACTACAAATTAGCCAACTTTAGTAAATTATTCCTAAGCATTGTTAGCCCCATCTTTTTTTTTTTTTTTCCGCACCACTAATTTTGAAACATGAATTTCATCCAATTGAACCGTGTCACATGTTGGAGAGAAATATCCTACAACAATTCTGGTGCGAAAAGAAAATGAAGCTAAAAATGCTCCGGAATGAATTATAAAAGTTGACAACTCTGTTTATAGAGAAAAAAATGTAGTTCTCTTGCGTATTTTTTTTTTTTTTTCTTCTATCTATCATTTTGTTTCGATCTTTTAAATCGTGTTAAAATTTTGAATAATTAATTTATTATTATTGTTCATTTTAGTTAAAAAAAAAAATAATAATAAAAATGTGAAGAATTTAATAAGTATAACATTCAATCAAACGTAAAATTACAAAATAAAGTTTTGTTTTTAATTTTTTTTTTTTTTGTGCCGGAAACTTTTAATAGGAATTTATTATATATATTCTAGAAGTTTTCAACTATTGAATAATGCATACTTGCCAACATACTAATTAATATTCTGTAGTATTATTAGCCCCGCCTTCTTTTGCACACCAGAATCTTTTTGAGTATTTTCCTTCATATTTAATCGTAATTGCGTTTCCAGAATATTACTCTAAAAATTTACTGGTGAGAAAAAAAGGGCTCTACTAACAACACTACGGAATATTAATTAGGATGTTGCCAACCATTTCATTAATAACCGTACAATAGTTAACGCCCCTTCAAAAAACGCCCCATTTATCACACCGTTTTATTTTTACCGTTAAATTATTCCTAAGCATTGTTAGCCCCATCTTTTTTTTTTCCGCACCACTAATTTTGAAACATGAATTTCATCCAATTAAACCGTGTCACATGTTGGAAAGAAATATCCTACAACAATTCTGGTGCGAAAAGAAAATGAAGCTAAAAATGCTCCGGAATGAATTATAAAAGTTGACAACTCTGTTTATAGAGAAAAAATATAGTTCTCTTGCGTATTTTTTTTTCTTCTATGTATCATTTCGTTTCGATCTTTTAAATCGTGTTAAAATTTTGAATAATTAATTTATTATTATTGTTCATTTTAGTTAAAAAAATAATAATAATAAAAATGTGAAGAATTTAATAAGTATAACATTCAATCAAACATAAAATTACAAAATAAAGTTTTGTTTTTAATTTTTTTTTTTTTTTTTTTTTTGTGCTGGAAACTTTTAATAGGAATTTATTATATATATTCTAGAAGTTTTCAACTATTGAATAATGCATACTTGCAAACATACTAATTAATATTCTGTAGTATTATTAGCCCCGCCTTCTTTTGCACACCAGAATCTTCTTGAGTATTTTCCTTCATATTTAATCGTAATTGCGTTTCCAGAATATTACTCTAAAAATTTACTGGTGAGAAAAAAAGGGCTGGACTAACAACACTACGGAATATTAATTAGGATGTTGCCAACCATTTCATTAATAACCGTACAATAGTTAACGCCCCTTCAAAAAACGCCCCATTTATCACACCGTTTTATTTTTTGAGCAATTCTCTTTAGATGTTGTTGCGATTAAATAAAAATAAAATTATTCCAAAAAAGGACTGGTGCGAAAAAAAAAAAAAAAAAAAGCGGGTACTAAAAATTGTGCGGTTTATAATGAAATGGTTGGCAAGTATGCAAGTATGATAATGTAAAAATTTGAATGTGCGTCAGAAATTCAATAAAATAAAATATGTGATATCTTAAGTAATTAAGTAATTGAAAATATACAAGAAACTTAAATTTTAGAAAGCTAATTTATAATTTAATAACTTTTAAAAAATAGACTAGCCTTACCAAAAAAAGGTAAACAAATGAAAGTATTTTTAAAATGAAAAGAATGTAAATCATGAATTTCAATAAATAAATAAGTGAAAAATTTAAACAGTGTTTCAAAATATTGTATCATTTATTCTTCTCGATCTTCAAAGAAACAAATAAGGGAGATATTTCTTAAAAGTCTGCATTCTTAAAATAACCATTTTAACTCATGGCTGGATATCACATAAAGTACACAAGCAGGAGTATAATCTATATTTTTTCATTATTATATGGATGAAAATACTTTGGAATTCATGGTGTTTGACATAGGCTTTACAACACTGAAGAAAAAGTATCACGCAATAAACAATTCATATATAAAAAATCATCGATAACTAAAAGTGCAAAAAAGAAAAAAAAAATCTACTTTACATTGAAACGTGTAAAAAGAATAAAAGGAGAGTAAACATTTAAATATTGTTCTTCAGCACGTGTTTTTAAATTATTTCTGAGCGTTCTTTCTTTTTTTTCTTCTTACTTTCTTTTTCTTTTTCTTTTTCTTTTTTTTTTTTTTTTTTTTAATAAGAGAGGAAGGGAAAAATTATACTATATTCTTTATAAAATCTCATAAAAATTTCGCAATAATTTTATTTCAATGTATTATTATGAAAGTATACTTTCTGTGCCAATAAAAGGAATCGAAATAATCTGGCGTGACAGTCACATGAATTTTTCTATCCTGCCTTACAATGCTTATAAGATTAATTACAGATTAAAAAATAAATTAACGAGTATTGAATATAAACCTACGTTAAAAGGATCAAAACTAAATTTAGAAAAAAATAATTATTAAAAAAATAATTTTGTTTCGGGGGGAGGAAGGGTGGACTACTGCCCACCTCAACCACCGTCCCAATATAGTTCCTATATTTAAATAATTTTTATGTTGATGATAAATTTAAAAGTTTGTTCCAAATTATTTAGACAATTTTCACTAACACCACTCATCACAACTTATCATTTCTTGACACTTTCGCGACCGCTG
The DNA here is from genome assembly GCA_963930645.1 of Salticus scenicus. NCBI lineage: Eukaryota > Metazoa > Arthropoda > Arachnida > Araneae > Salticidae > Salticus > Salticus scenicus. Next base: position 236,903,379 of record OZ005653.1, on the reverse strand, counting down.
ACGTAGATTCGCGTCATTCGAAAATCTGTAACTCCACCAGTGGGCACTTCTTGTGCAGTTTGCATATAATATTTCTTAATAATGTACACAATATTCAAATTTGTTCAACCAATATACTATAGATATAAACAGTTAAATATTTTTATTAGAAAGAGTATAATTATAATGTGTATCCATTTTTAATACGAATCTGAATACTGAAAATTTTGTTCTGAAATATTGTAACTTGGGAGAATAGCGCCCACAGGCGGACCTTACTAACAAAAAGACAAAAACAAGCGGTCGCGAACGTGTTAATAAAACTTTTCAAGTCGCATCCTTATATGAACTTAAAAATACCCCATCTGAAACTCTTGTATTTAATTGATCTTAACACTTTCGCGACCGCATGCTTTTGTCTTTTTGACAGTAAGGCCCGCCCATGAGCGTTATTTTCCGAAGTTACAACACTTCTGCACAAAATTTTCTGTATTAATGTTTCTATGATAAATGGGTATACGTTATAAGTATACTCTTTCTAATCAAAGTATTTGTATTCATAGCATATTGACTGCACAAATATGAATATCGGGTATATTCTTACGAAATAAATAAAATCTAAATTACGAAAGACACGCCCACTGGCGGTGTTACAGATTTTCAAATGAATTGAATCTACGTCAGTGGTCGCGAAAGTGTTAAATAACGCTGATAGCCAGTGTTGCCAGATATGGCGATTTTTTAATCAGAAATCACCAATAATTTTAAGATGTGATATTTGATATACTCTCAAATTCTGATATACGCTCCCCGATTTAACTGCCACTTGTATGGATGAACAAATCTTCTGAATAGGAACTACAATATAAAGTATCCGTTATAACGTAAACTCGATGTAGTGCCAACCTACTTTTTCCAAAAAATTATAACATTTTGATTAAATTCGATATTTTTTTTCAGTCAAGTGCTATGCTTATTGCCGCTCTTTTGACGCATTCCAACTCATTGCATCATGGGCTGATATGCATACTCCCACAATATTCTTCTTCTTTCGGGTACCCCTGCAAACGTATGTTGAATGATTATCTTAAAATATTCTACACGATACTTGTTTTTACTCATGTAAAAAAAAAAAAAAAATCTTTTTATTTTCATTTGTTTGTTTTGTTTACCCTAGACATGTTTAACTGTACCTAGAAAAAATGTTGACTATGGACAAATTCAATTATTTTGGATGCTCTCTAAACAATTAGAGGTTATTATGCTTTTGGATATAAATTGCGGATGAGGAAATATTTTGTTGACTGTTATGTATAGGTGTTGTAAAATATGAGAAAAGAAAAAAAGCAACGTATAAAGAATAATAAAACTTTACTGACGATTTTTGTCATTAAACAAAAATGCACAATTGGTACAGTATTGTGCAAATTAATGGAATCATTTAGATTTTTTCCTTTTTTTTTTACATTTTGCAACACTGTAAAGTTACGTGGCAGCTGTTAAAACGTTAAAAACATAACCTAAAATTCTTTTCTTGTTGTTATGAGTTGTTATCGCGAAAAATTTTCACCAGATTTTTGCTGTGTTTTAGGTTTTGTGATGGATATTACACCAAGAAGGCGTGAAAAAATTGTCACGTTGAGTGAACACACGTGTATGTCACAAAGAGATATTGCGAGAGAGTGTGGCGTGAGTCAGGGGGCAGTAAACAAAATTTTAAAGAGTAAACGGGACACAGGATCAACTGAAGTGAAAAGATCAGACAATTGTGGAAGAAAAAGAAAGACGACGTCAAGAGATGGCATTTTATTACTTAGAAACAGCAAGTTGAACCCGAGAAAAACAAGTTACGACCTACAACAAGACTTAGCAGCATCAGCTGTTACAATTCCTAATTCAACTGTCCGTCGAAGATTGTTAGAATCTGCTAGGAAAGCTGTTCGAGCACAAAAAAAAAAAAAACATCTTACTAGCCGCATGAAGAAACAGAGGCTACTTTGGGCTAGAAAATATTCCATTTGGACTACAGAAGACTAGAAAAAGGTCTTATTTACAGATGAATCCCACTTTGTAGTTCAGGGACAGAGGTCTAAATTTGTCAGAAAGTCTCAAAATAAACACTTACTCTAGCTCATATTTACCAAAATATAAAGGATCCAGTCAAACAAATGTTTTGGGGGTGTTTTTCATATATGGGGGTATGATAAACAGTAAAAAATACAAATCGATTTTGGAAAGACACTTGAACAAAGAGACGAAAAAATGCCAACCTAAGGGTGGAGGATTTCTTGAGCAAGATTCTGCCCCCTGCCACAAGTCAAAAGAAATGTTGAAATATTTCCAGGATAAAAAGATACCTATTCTAGATTGGCCAGGAATTCACCCGATTTAAATCCAATTGAAAAATTTTGGGCCATTTGCAAAGCTAGACTGTGCAAAATCGACTGCACTTCCAAAACAAAGATGACAGAAGCAGTCTTTCGGGTTTGGTATCATGATGATAGAATCTCTGAAAACTGACAAAAACTGGTGGAATCCATGGCATAACGAATAAAAGCTGTTATTAAAGCTAAAGGTGGGCATATTTTCTACTAATTAGCGCACTTGTATTTGTATAATTTTGTAAAACTATTATTTTAGAACAAATAAACGGTTTTGTGATAAAAATTGTCTATGATTCCATTAATTTGCACAATACTGTGTATATATTATACAAACATTTCTCTGATAGAAACCAGTTTCAATAAAGGGTATTGTTTTCTTTGACCGAAAATAATGTAACACACCTACGAATTATGGAATTGATGTGGTCATCAATGAGGGATTACAGGATTTTTTCTACAGGACTTGTATAGAAGAAAGCTTTCTAAATGCTGAATCGAGAGTAATGAGTGACTAGTATTACTTCTCTCTATGTAGCATTTCGAAACATGTTCTAGTGGGTTCATATTTGATGTGTGTGCTGGCCAATATACTCGAAGGAGCCCTTCTTAGAAAAGAAAATTGTCTATTGGGTAAGCACTATATTGCCAGCCGTTATCATCCATGATAACTGATTCCTTTACGATTGCTGCAGCGTAAAGGACCACAACAGGATTTCATCGTTATATCGCTGAGCCGTTAGTGCTCTATTCCTGATAATGTACAGACTAGTACAGTCATTGTTAGACATACAGACCTAGACCATTTCTTCCATTCTGCCAAATTAGATCCTTTAACTAGAAGTGTAGAATTATTTCGAATACCAGATTCTCTGCAGATGAAAATCCGACTATTGCATAGCTGCCAATATTTTAATTTATTCCGGAGTACTTTTAGCCCCGCCTTTATTTCGTACCACTTATTTTTTTTTTAAGTAATTTTGTCTTATTTTATTGAATATATATATTGGAGAAAATTTTTCTATAAATAAAGTGGTGCATAAAATAAAAGAATGCAAATTAAAATATTGGCAGCTATGGACTATTGCCAGTTAAACAATAAAGCGGGACGTGTCTCGGATGAGCAAGTTTATCTACTCAATCTTGTACCCATCTGAGATGCTTCTGAACCCACATTCTGCGGGCAGCCCGTTTGTCCAATGCCAACGAAACAAAAAATATAGGTATTCGAGCATACAAACGCACATGGTGGAGTCGGTTTTAAACAGTTTAAATCGAAACTCTGGTCGTAGCAGCCCTCTGAATGTGCTATAGCAACATAGTAACGTTCAAAGTGTGGTTTATTCTAGCAGTTAGTGTTAAATACTGTTCATAATACTTTGTTGTTTTAGGTGTACGTCCTAGTCTCGACCTTCGGCGAACATTTCCAAAAACCGGTTCAATAGTCTTAAAATGATACTTTAACAAACTTTTGGCGCTTGCGTTATAACAGATTGGATTTGGCCAGTAGCCGTGCAGGCTACCGATTCAACTAAGTCATGTTGCCAAGACATCATATTCGCTGTTTTAAAATATTCAACGAGTGTCAATTGTTTGTAATCAGAGCCTGATTAAGGGGGAAGCACACATTATTCATACTGTTACCGTTATTTTTTAACAAATACTTTCTTCCTATAATAAACAGAAAATTCTCATTAAAAAATATTTTAAAAGAATTCTGGTGTCTAATAACGGTGAGTAAATTGGATTGTTTTACACCGTTCATTTTTTATAAAAAATATTTCCTCGTCAAAGCGTGGAATTTCTATGACATGAAGTAAAAAAAAATCTGGAGTGACTCCACTCGACTTTCCGAACATTGAGTAATTAACAGTTTTATAGATAAAGTAAAGAAAGAGTAGTTGTTAAACAAACAAAAGAGAGAAAACCATAATAGAGTGTTTGAGTATTTTTCTCCATCTATTGCACGTTGTTTTATTTAACGCTACTGAACTTTGAGCCCATAGATCATAATGATAAAGAAATTTTCGTTGTGTCCCTGTAAAAACCTATAAATGCTAGATTCACCAAAATGCTTATAGTTAGTGCAACAGTGATTTATAATACTCATGTAAATTTTCAGCTGAATTCAATAAGGCGTTTAGATGCTATCGTACTTTTAAAAATTTAGTCCCATAGGCCATAATGATAAAGAATATTTCTTTGTGTCCCTGTAAAAAAACTGTAAGTGCTAGATTCACCAAAATCTATACAGTTAGTTCAACTGTGATCTATAACATGTGTACAAATTTTTTGCTCGGATTAATAAGGCGTTTAGACGCTATCACATTTTTAAAAATTTGGCCCCATAGGCATAATGATAAAGAATTTTTCTTTGTGTCCCTGTAAAAAAACTATAAGTGCTAGATTCTCCAAAATCTATACAGATTGAGTATTTGTGACCTATAATATGTGTATAAAATTTTTGCTCAATTGAATAAGGCGTTTAGATGCCATCGCACTTTTAAGATTTTGCTCCCATAGGCCATAATGATAAAGAATTTTTCTTTGTGTCCCTGTAAAAAAACTATAAGTGCTAGATTCACCAAAATCTATAGGGTTCGTACTATGGTGACTTACAATATGTGTACCAACTTTCAGGTTAATCGAACAAAGCGTTTAGACGCTAGCGTGTTCACTCACAGACATACACACATACACACACACATCATCGTAAAAATAGTGACAACGGACTCAGGGGACCTCAAAACGTATAGAAACATCAAAATCTCGAATTCGGATTTTTGACATGATTACAATACTTTCCTCACTATAGTGTTCGGAAAGTAATAATTGTAAAAATATTCCGGTGAGAGCGGAGATAATGTGTGCTTCCCCCTTAATCAGGCTCTGTTTGTGCTTCCCCCTTAATCAGGCTCTGTTTGTAATCTTCAACTACAGAAGAAACACTGCAAATCACATTTTATTCCTTATCTACAACGCATCATTTTCTACGTCACAGATAAAGCTTGTATATTTTCAACTTTATAAACGTCAAAATTATTCTTTTTAATCCTTCTTACAATTTTGTTAAATATTTTGTCAATTATATGGTTGTTTCCTACCAAACTCATACTATCCTCTACTTATGTTGAGCAGTGTATAATAAAGTAAAAATCGAAAATTAATACAAGCTAAAAAAAAAAAAAAAAAAAAAAAAAAAAAAAAAAAAAAAACGAAAGTAGACCAAAAAACTAGGCAGAAAATTATAATTAACCCCAAAAACAATGAGACTCTCAAAAGGAGCACCTCAATGTAGATTAGAATCAGTAAAATTAAGAGCTACAGCTAGCTTCAAATTCTGATTTTACTTATTCATTAAAAGATAATGATAATAATTTCTACAACAAGTTAAGTAAAAAATTTAAACCTCCACGTATTATTAGAACATATAAAACCACTCTATCCCTATTACATCGACTTTTTTTTTTTTTTTTTTTTTTTTTTTTTTTTTTAATGCGATATCAGAGTTCTTTAGTTCTTTAATTTATCCCGAAACATTTTCATTCCCGCTTTTTCTTCATACCACTTATATATATATATATATAATACATACAAGAGTATTTTGTTTTCGTATTTTAATGTACTGATATATTAAAGAAAAATATTTTATAAATTAAGTAGTGTGAAATAAAGGCGGGGCTATAAGTACTCTGGAATAAATCAAGGAACTTGAACACTCTGCAGTATTGTTTTTTAAAATGAACCAATTTCAAATCTTTGAATTTTCCGTAAAATTGCACATAATGAAAATTAATCTCATATACATTATGGTTAGTTTTGCTGCCACTCTTGAACCTATAAAAGTTTTGCAATTAAATTTTTTGAACAGCTAAATAAGGATAGATCTAAGCATCAACGGCAGCATATTATTTTCTTGGAAATCTTGCTGGAATTTAATATTTTATTAATAAAATTGTGTTTAATGATTTGTAAATTAATTCAAATGGAATGAAATTCATCTTTTTTTCTGAGTTTTTCCAAATAGATTAAAGTTAATGTAATTATTATTTGATTGTTATTTTACAAGATAACAAAGTACAAAGATATTTTGTACTATTTGTTACGTGCATTGTGCGGATCATAACTGAAGTGTGATGATGCACTATAAATAAATAAATTCTGTATAAGTTAATACGTGCAGTCTTCTTCACAATTTAAAATTTATACATTTGCAGATGACCTTAGGCTAATTACATATAGCAAATAATGAATTTTTAAATGGCTGCATTTCATCTAAAGTGTTTAACAAATGCATGTGTATAATTCTACAGCATACATCTAAAGAGTTTTAAATAAAATTTTGCACAGAAGGATATAGGTAAACCTAGGCAGTAAAAAAAAAAAAAAAAAAAAAAAAAAGAGCTGTGATTGGATTTTTGAAAAAAAAAAAAAAAAAAAAAATATTTCATGATTATTATTATTATTATTATTATTATTTTTTTTTTTTTTTTTCGTATAAAAAGGGAAATGTTTAAATAAAGCAGAAGTCTTGAAATTTTGGAACATAATTAATATCTTTATTTAACATTGTTTTTTCTTTTTCAGTTACTTTCGCATTTGTCATTATTTATTACTAGACCACGCTTCGTGCGACCCATGGGAGCAACTGCGCAAGTGCTGATTCAACTAGTCCACCGTTAAAAAAGAGTTGCTAACCCTCGTGAACGAGGAAAATAAGCGATAAGGAAACGCGGTATAACCGAATGTTTATCAAATCCAAAGGTGTATATCAATTTGACACCCCTCTACGTTTTTAGAACAATCTTCTGCGCTAGGCGCAGTAAACATGGTCGCACTACGAACAAAAACGGTTATGTATGTGTGCTTCCCCCTTAATCAGGCTCTGTTTGTGCTTCCCCCTTAATCAGGCTCTGTTTGTAATCTTCAACTACAGAAGAAACACTGCAAATCACATTTTATTCCTTATCTACAACGCATCATTTTCTACGTCACAGATAAAGCTTGTATATTTTCAACTTTATAAACGTCAAAATTATTCTTTTTAATCCTTCTTACAATTTTGTTAAATATTTTGTCAATTATATGGTTGTTTCCTACCAAACTCATACTATCCTCTACTTATGTTGAGCAGTGTATAATAAAGTAAAAATCGAAAATTAATACAAGCTAAAAAAAAAAAAAAAAAAAAAAAACGAAAGTAGACCAAAAAACTAGGCAGAAAATTATAATTAACCCCAAAAACAATGAGACTCTCAAAAGGAGCACCTCAATGTAGATTAGAATCAGTAAAATTAAGAGCTACAGCTAGCTTCAAATTCTGATTTTACTTATTCATTAAAAGATAATGATAATAATTTCTACAACAAGTTAAGTAAAAAATTTAAACCTCCACGTATTATTAGAACATATAAAACCACTCTATCCCTATTACATCGACTTTTTTTTTTTTTTTTTTTTTTTTTTTTTTTTTTTAATGCGATATCAGAGTTCTTTAGTTCTTTAATTTATCCCGAAACATTTTCATTCCCGCTTTTTCTTCATACCACTTATATATATATATATATAATACATACAAGAGTATTTTGTTTTCGCATTTTAATGTACTGATATATTAAAGAAAAATATTTTATAAATTAAGTAGTGTGAAATAAAGGCGGGGCTATAAGTACTCTGGAATAAATCAAGGAACTTGAACACTCTGCAGTATTGTTTTTTAAAATGAACCAATTTCAAATCTTTGAATTTTCCGTAAAATTGCACATAATGAAAATTAATCTCATATACATTATGGTTAGTTTTGCTGCCACTCTTGAACCTATAAAAGTTTTGCAATTAAATTTTTTGAACAGCTAAATAAGGATAGATCTAAGCATCAACGGCAGCATATTATTTTCTTGGAAATCTTGCTGGAATTTAATATTTTATTAATAAAATTGTGTTTAATGATTTGTAAATTAATTCAAATGGAATGAAATTCATCTTTTTTTCTGAGTTTTTCCAAATAGATTAAAGTTAATGTAATTATTATTTGATTGTTATTTTACAAGATAACAAAGTACAAAGATATTTTGTACTATTTGTTACGTGCATTGTGCGGATCATAACTGAAGTGTGATGATGCACTATAAATAAATAAATTCTGTATAAGTTAATACGTGCAGTCTTCTTCACAATTTAAAATTTATACATTTGCAGATGACCTTAGGCTAATTACATATAGCAAATAATGAATTTTTAAATGGCTGCATTTCATCTAAAGTGTTTAACAAATGCATGTGTATAATTCTACAGCATACATCTAAAGAGTTTTAAATAAAATTTTGCACAGAAGGATATAGGTAAACCTAGGCAGTAAAAAAAAAAAAAAAAAAAAAAAAAAAGAGCTGTGATTGGATTTTTGAAAAAAAAAAAAAAAAAAAAAATATTTCATGATTATTATTATTATTATTATTATTATTATTTTTTTTTTTTTTTTTTTTTCGTATAAAAAGGGAAATGTTTAAATAAAGCAGAAGTCTTGAAATTTTGGAACATAATTAATATCTTTATTTAACATTGTTTTTTCTTTTTCAGTTACTTTCGCATTTGTCATTATTTATTACTAGACCACGCTTCGTGCGACCCATGGGAGCAACTGCGCAAGTGCTGATTCAACTAGTCCACCGTTAAAAAAGAGTTGCTAACCCTCGTGAACGAGGAAAATAAGCGATAAGGAAACGCGGTATAACCGAATGTTTATCAAATCCAAAGGTGTATATCAATTTGACACCCCTCTACGTTTTTAGAACAATCTTCTGCGCTAGGCGCAGTAAACATGGTCGCACTACGAACAAAAACGGTTATGTATGTGTGCTTCCCCCTTAATGAGGCTCTGTTTGTGCTTCCCCCTTAATCAGGCTCTGTTTGTAATCTTCAACTACAGAAGAAACACTGCAAATCACATTTTATTCCTTATCTACAACGCATCATTTTCTACGTCACAGATAAAGCTTGTATATTTTCAACTTTATAAACGTCAAAATTATTCTTTTTAATCCTTCTTACAATTTTGTTAAATATTTTGTCAATTATATGGTTGTTTCCTACCAAACTCATACTATCCTCTACTTATGTTGAGCAGTGTATAATAAAGTAAAAATCGAAAATTAATACAAGCTAAAAAAAAAAAAAAAAAAAAAAAAACGAAAGTAGACCAAAAAACTAGGCAGAAAATTATAATTAACCCCAAAAACAATGAGACTCTCAAAAGGAGCACCTCAATGTAGATTAGAATCAGTAAAATTAAGAGCTACAGCTAGCTTCAAATTCTGATTTTACTTATTCATTAAAAGATAATGATAATAATTTCTACAACAAGTTAAGTAAAAAATTTAAACCTCCACGTATTATTAGAACATATAAAACCACTCTATCCCTATTACATCGACTTTTTTTTTTTTTTTTTTTTTTTTTTTTTTTTTAATGCGATATCAGAGTTCTTTAGTTCTTTAATTTATCCCGAAACATTTTCATTCCCGCTTTTTCTTCATACCACTTATATATATATATATATAATACATACAAGAGTATTTTGTTTTCGTATTTTAATGTACTGATATATTAAAGAAAAATATTTTATAAATTAAGTAGTGTGAAATAAAGGCGGGGCTATAAGTACTCTGGAATAAATCAAGGAACTTGAACACTCTGCAGTATTGTTTTTTAAAATGAACCAATTTCAAATCTTTGAATTTTCCGTAAAATTGCACATAATGAAAATTAATCTCATATACATTATGGTTAGTTTTGCTGCCACTCTTGAACCTATAAAAGTTTTGCAATTAAATTTTTTGAACAGCTAAATAAGGATAGATCTAAGCATCAACGGCAGCATATTATTTTCTTGGAAATCTTGCTGGAATTTAATATTTTATTAATAAAATTGTGTTTAATGATTTGTAAATTAATTCAAATGGAATGAAATTCATCTTTTTTTCTGAGTTTTTCCAAATAGATTAAAGTTAATGTAATTATTATTTGATTGTTATTTTACAAGATAACAAAGTACAAAGATATTTTGTACTATTTGTTACGTGCATTGTGCGGATCATAACTGAAGTGTGATGATGCACTATAAATAAATAAATTCTGTATAAGTTAATACGTGCAGTCTTCTTCACAATTTAAAATTTATACATTTGCAGATGACCTTAGGCTAATTACATATAGCAAATAATGAATTTTTAAATGGCTGCATTTCATCTAAAGTGTTTAACAAATGCATGTGTATAATTCTACAGCATACATCTAAAGAGTTTTAAATAAAATTTTGCACAGAAGGATATAGGTAAACCTAGGCAGTAAAAAAAAAAAAAAAAAAAAAAAAAGAGCTGTGATTGGATTTTTGAAAAAAAAAAAAAAAAAAAAAAAATATTTCATGATTATTATTATTATTTTTTTTTTTTTTTTCGTATAAAAAGGGAAATGTTTAAATAAAGCAGAAGTCTTGAAATTTTGGAACATAATTAATATCTTTATTTAACATTGTTTTTTCTTTTTCAGTTACTTTCGCATTTGTCATTATTTATTACTAGACCACGCTTCGTGCGACCCATGGGAGCAACTGCGCAAGTGCTGATTCAACTAGTCCACCGTTAAAAAAGAGTTGCTAACCCTCGTGAACGAGGAAAATAAGCGATAAGGAAACGCGGTATAACCGAATGTTTATCAAATCCAAAGGTGTATATCAATTTGACACCCCTCTACGTTTTTAGAACAATCTTCTGCGCTAGGCGCAGTAAACATGGTCGCACTACGAACAAAAACGGTTATGTTTATACAAATACGTGATCAGCAAGTACATTTTCAACTACCACATTATTTATACTTACACCGTTATTTTTTAACAAATACTTTCCACCTATAATAAACAGAAAATTCTCATTAAAAATTATTTTAAAAGAATTCTGGTGTCTAATAACGGTGAGTAAATTGGATTGTTTTACACCGTTTATTTTTTATAAAAAATATTTCCTCGTCAAAGCGTGGAATTTGTATGACATAAAGTAAAAAATAATTGTAAAAATATTCCGGTGAGAGCGGAGATAATGTGTGCTTCCCCCTTAATCAGGCTCTGTATATATATGGTATAATAACGATAAAATATTTCTAATTCGTACTACCGGAATATTTTTAATATCTATAAATTGTCTTTTAGTTATATAAATATAAAAACACTTACAGGTTGTACTAACATTTATTTAACTATAATTTCAAATACAACAGGCGAGTCTAGTAAAATACGCTAAATTTTAATATTTAGTTTTTCTGTTTTTCTTTGAACTTTAACAAAGAAAATAATGTAACAATTTTTATATTATTCTTTCAAAAAGCTTTTTGTGGGATTTGTTTTCATTTCTATTTTGATATCCTTGTGTATTTATTTTTCATCATTTTTCTTTGTATAAAATTCGATTTCAAACCAGACTTTTCGGAGAAACTAAAATTCTCAGCAGATTTTAAGCGATGGACCTCGTCATATTTAAAGCATGGAGAAAATCTCTGGTTAAATAAATATCATGGTATCTAGAGATACTTAGCAATCCGTAAAGTATACTTTAAATTTTAAAACAAATAAAATGCATAAGTTCTTCAAAATAAGGTTTTCCATTCATTTTCTGTAATTGAGTATAAATTACAAATGGAAAATAAATAAAGGAAAAAATTGAACAAAAAAGATTTATTAAAAAAAAAATTAAATCTCGTATTTTTTATAATAGGAAATGTATTGTTTAAATCAGATATATTATGGAGAAATCAGAACTTAATGTTATTCAGTAAACTGTAAAACTAAAATTAAGTTATGTAAAATGTATTATACACAAGTAATTAATTAGTTATGAAAAAATTTAAGTAGGAAATTTAAATAAATCCCTCTTTTGTTATCTTTTATATGTATAATTATTAATATTTTCAAAGCATATATGGAAACTCTCCAGTTGGATTAACATCATGGTATTTAGCATTACAAAGAAATATATAAAGTGCATTTTATCTTCAAAAACATACAAAATAAAACCTTTAAAATAGAATTTGTAGTTTATTTTGTGAAACTGAATCTACATAACTTAAATGAAAACAAAATTTGAAGAATAATAAATCTCGGGTACTTTTTAAAAGGGATACCAAAAAATCATACATTAAGGACAAGGTTAGAATTTAACATTATTACAATAAAATCCTTAAAATATATTATTCTACTTGAAGTAATCTTATACAAAAAATAATTTACAACTCACTTTTATTATTAATTATTATTTCATAAATAATTATGGAATTTTACATTGTCAGACAATATGCATTTTAATTCATAAAAATGTAATACAATAAATAGTTTTCCTTTCTTTTTTTTCTTCTTCTTCTTTTTTTTTTTTTTTATTTTTTTTTAAAGCGTGTTTTCAAATGCCATTGTAGTTAAATCTAGCATAATGCTAAAGCTACTTAACGTCTAACTCTACCCTAAAAAATAAAATAAAAAGGCCTATAATGGCACATTAAAATAATTATAAATTAAAATAATATCATAAGTTTTTGTTTAAAATTGTATTTGAAATGCGTTTTCTCTTTTATAACAGATTGCAGTGGGGTAAATTCCTATTTTAACCCTCTCAAAGGCAGAGAAATGTTACTTATCACCATGTTTTTATTAACTTCGATTCTTGTTTATTTGTTTGTTCGTTTGTTTGTCCAGTACAAATCCTACAATCGAATTTTAACTAACTTCCCGACTAGCTAGATATTTGAAACTTTCAGGACAGCTCAGAACACGGTGACAATACATTTTTCTAACAATTTTAGTCAACTATTTCAGGTCCCGTTGCCTTCGGTAGCGTTTATATGATTCGTCAGAAAATTTATTTAACTAACTTCCCGGCTATCTAGACATTTGAAACTTTCAAAATAGTTCAGAACAAGGTGAAAATGCATTTTTTAAATACATATAGCCAACTGTTTCGGGTTCCTGCTGCCTTCGATAGCGTTATCAGTACAAAGCTTGCAATCGATTTTTCACAAGCTTTCCACTAGACATTTGAAACTTTCAGGATAGCTCAAAACACGGTTACAATACATTTTTTTATTACTTTTAGTCAAATGTTTCAGGTCCCAACTGCCTTCGGCAGCGTTTATATGATTCAACAGGAAATTTATTTAACTAACTTCCCGACTAGCTAGACATTTGAAACTTTCAGAATAGTTCAGAATACGGTGAAAATGCATTTTAAAAATATTTTTAACCAACTGCTTCGGGTTCCTGCTGACTTCGATAGCATTACCAGTACAAAGCTGGCAATCGATTTTCACTAACTTCTCGACTAGCTAGTCATTTGAAACTTCCAGGATAGCTCAGAACCCGGTGACAATACTATTTTTAATAATTTTAGTCAACTGTTTCAGGTCCCTACTGCCTTCGGCAGCGTTTATAGGATTTAACAGAAAATTTATTTAACTAACTTACCGACTAGCTAGATATTTGAAACTTTCAGAATAGTTCAGAACACGTTGAAAATGCATTTTGTTTATTACTGTTAGCCAAGTGTGTCGGGTTCCTGCAGCCTTCGGCAGCGTTACCAGTACACAGCTTGCAATCGATTTTTCACTAATTTCCCGACTAGCTAGACATTTGAAACTTTCAGGATAGCTCAGAACACCGTGGCAATACACATTTTTAATACTTTTAGTCTACTGTTTCTGGTCCCCACTGCATTCAGCAGCGTTTATACGATTCAACAGAAAATTTATTTAACTAACTTACGGACTAGCTAGACATTTGAAACTTTCAGAATAGTTCAGAATACGGTGAAAATGCATTTTATAAATATTTTTATCCAACTGCTCCGGGTTCCTGCTGCCTTTGGCCGCATTACTAGTACAAAGCTTGCAATCGATTTTTCCCTAACTTCCCGACTAGCTAGGCATTTGAGACTTTCAGGATAGCTCAGAACACAGTGGCAATACATTATTTTAATTCTTTTAATCAACTGTTTCAGGTCCCTACTGCCTTCGGCAGCGTTTATAGGATTCAACAGAAAATTTATTTAACTAACTTACCGACTAGCTAGACATTTGAAACTTTCAGAATAGTTTAGAACACGTTGGAAATGCATTTTTTTTTATTACTGTTAGCCAAGTGTGTCGGGTTCCTGCAGCCTTCGGCAGCGTTACCATTACAAAGCTTGCAATCGATTTTTCACTAATTTCCCGACTAGCTAGACATTTGAAACTTTCAGGATAGCTCAGAACACCGTGGCAATACACTTTTTTAATACTTTTAGTCTACTGTTTCTGGTCCCTACTGCATTCGGCAGCGTTTATATGATTCAACAGAAAATTTTTTAAACTAACTTACGGACTAGCTAGATATTTGAAACTTTCAGAATAGTTCAGAACACGTTGAAAATGCATTTTTTTATTACTGTTAGCCAAGTGTGTCGGGTTCCTGCTGCCTTCGGCAGCGCTACCAGTACAAAGCTTGCAATCGATTTTTCACTAACTTCCCGACTAGCTAGACATTTGGAACTTTCAGGATAGCTCAAAACACGGTGACAATACATTTTTTTAAATACCTTTAGTTAACTGTTTCAGGTCCCAACTATATTCGGCAGCGCTTATGTGATTCAACAGAAAATTTATTTAACTAACATCCCGCTAGCTAGACATTTGAAACTTTCAGAATAGTCCAGAATACGGTGAAAATGCATTTTAAAAATATTTTTAACCAATTGCTTCGGGACCCTGCTGTTTTCGGCAGCGTTACCAGTACAAAGCTGGTAATAAACTTTTTACCAACTTCCCGGCTAGATAACCATATGAAACTTCTATAATAACTCAAAACACGATAGCAATGAATTTTTTTAATACTTTTATCCAATTGCTCCTTGTTCCCGCTGCCTTCAATAGCGTTTATATGAATAAATTGAAAATTTAAAAACATGGTATATAAAAAGTTCTTTTTACATTGTAATTATTTATAACCTTAACCTATCAAAGTATACAACCAATGTTCGAAAACGACAACAAAGAAAATTCTGTAAAAATTTACAGGTGTGAGTTTGAAATTTCCAAATAAAGGTGATGCTGTAATGACTTCACCGCCCTACAAAAAGTTAAACAGTAAGCCCTAGTTCTAATGAGTTCCTCTAAAGCGTTATATTATTTAACAAAAAAATTTTACATATTTGTGTTTAAATCACTTAAATATTATCCTCAGTATTTGATAATAGAAATGCCACAGGCGTATATATATATATATATATATATATTATATGCTAGTAGCAGGGTTTAAGAGAAATTCGAAAAACCATCTTGTAAAAAAAATATAACGTTTACAGGAACGCCTAAAGGTTTGGCTAAATTTTATAATTAACATATATTAAACGAGACTTCTCATTTCTCGATGTGAATATATTAACATATTTTTAAATGCATGTATATATTAGGTCGTTGCAAAAGTTCGTGCGGACGCGGATCATTTTCTTGCCTTCAAAGACGAGAGCTTCTATCGCCGTGGTATATATACATTTGTTACCCGAAAATTGGGCAAAGTTTGTAGAAAGTAATGGAGAGTATTTTGAATAAAAATTGTTATTTGATTTGATGTATTTTTTATGAAATGAAACAATAAAAAACCGCACGAATTTATGCAAACACCTAATATATATATGTATTAAATATATATGTATACTATATATATGTATGTATAAACACTTAAAAAATATATAAAAGATAGTTTCACATATTTATTTTTTATAATATTATATTAAAACATATATTATTCACTTAAGTAAAATTTTAAAAATATATTTCAAAGATATAGCAAGAAACAAGAAATGTATTACTTTCAAATGTTTTGTTCATTCATCGCAAAGTTATACAAACGCTGTTTTCTTTAATACATACAAAATAGACATAAGTCTACGCTTACGTGCGGCATTTCCAAATATGTATTCTGAATGTAAAACGGAATTTCAAAATCCTATTTTCAGTCTTATATTAGAAAAGTGTATCAGAAAATACTCTTAGAATTTCAAGATAAAATGCATGTAACTTTGAATATTTCGAATTTCTACGCAGCTCAGTTTCAAAAAAGGATTCTTATACTTTGAGATGTTTTACTGTACTTATGCCCTAACACTTCTGTTCTGAATGTATGAAGTTTAAATAAAAAAATGGGATGTAATAAATAACTATCATTTAGAAAACAATAATATATATGACATTTATTAACTTATTGTCATTTAATTTGAATTATATCAATAATGTTTTCATAAGGTTTGGCCATTTTATTTTTATTATTAAAAATGTTAGGAAAGATCAATGTATATTCCTTCTATTTATGATACTTATGATGCATTATGCACAATTTTCTTATTAATATTAACATATATTGGCCTCAGGAATTTGAACCGTTATAAAAGATTTTTTTTTATTTTTATTTCTGAGCACTGTTATAGTTTTGTTTGCGACCACACTGAATAAAAAATATAATCAATGAATTAAATTCCACCAAAGGTTATTTCGAAGATGCATCAGAACACATTGTTTTGCAGCAGTCTGTTTTTTTTTTTTTTTTGACAGGTTTTCAGACTTATAATTTCAATGATTTTTGTCTCGAATAATATGTTTTGCTTAAGTTTTCAATAACAATTTCTTTTATTTTATCCATATAAACACTCCACAAACCTAGACTTTTCCTGGTGGTCCAGAAGGCAACTCCCTACCGCTGAGATGTGCTCCCTGCAGACCAAGTCATTAAGCTGGCGTACGCTGTTAAGTTTAAAAGATTTGGTTTAATAAGTAGTTGGATATATAGACTTGCTAACTATGCTAGTTTATCCGTAATGTTATTAGGCCCCGCATTTTTTTTCCACACCAGAATAGCTGAAGAGTAATATTCAGTAATATGTTCTCATGATTAAATAAGAAGACTATTGCTTTAGAATTATTCTCGTGTGAAAAAAAGGTGGGACTTAATACCATTACGGATAAATTAGCATAGTTAGCAGGTCTAGATATTAAAAAAAAAGTTTATAAAAGTTGCAATCAGATCTAATTAATCGTTTTGAACTCTTTAAAAAAAAAAAAAAAAAAAAAAAAAAACACGATTTAAAATTTCATTTTAAAATAAAAGATAGAGACACTCTCATGCCAAATACTTATTATCAAGTTAGCCGAAGACGTTTTTTATAATTACTTCTACTTAAAGATAGTTGTCCAAAGTAGTACTTTCCAAAAAGTATGTACACGAATTGACCAAAAAAAAAAAAAAAAAAAAAAAAAAAATCTGCATTTGGATACTTTTATATTTTCTTTCAAAAATCATCAACTTTAAAATTTAAATGTAAGGATGAAACAAATAGTGATTCTGCCAGATATCGAATATCTGAAACACTAATGTCTCCTGGATATGAATATGGGGTATCCGACAAAATGACTGTCCGTTTCCACCCGATTTTTAAATGATTAAATTGATCGTTTTCAATGGAAAAATAAAAGTTATCAAACTGCTGCTTTTTTAATTTTCTTTTTCTTATTATTACTATTTTGTCAATGACTACTGCGGAATTAGTTTGAGAAAGATGTCTACGTGCCACGTAGTTCTCTTATACGCAGTCACCCTAGAGAAATTGACGGTCATTCATAGGAAAGGTATAGTTCTAACAAGATTACGTTACTTTTTGCGGAGTTTTAGGCATTTCTCACCAGGAAACCAATAGCATAACGATAGAAATCAATTAAATTATATTCATTTGAGAGGGCATAATCTAACGTGATATTTTCGACGCATAAATTGTTTGTACTCGTGAGCGCGTTCTCGAGAAATCTATAGTTAACAGAGCTGCCAACCTAATCCAGCAAATTGTTAGTACCGCCCCTTTTTCTACACCACTTAATTTTCAGAGTATTTGTTTTCTTTATTCATCGTAAATATATTTGAAGAGAATTACTCTAAAAATTAAGTTGTGTAGGAAAAGGGGCGGTACTATCAATTTGCCGGATTTGGTTGGCAGCTCTGAGTTAAGTTAGAGTAAAAATGTAATATCGAGAAAGGAATGGGAGGAGTTCCGATAACACCTTTCAGAACAATGTCTTTTATCAATCTGTAGATTCTATATTAGCGAATTTTAGACATTATATGGCGATAGAATATATCTCAAAGCTAAAATGGGTAACTGATTTATGCATCGAACCGTTTGTCCATGCTCTTTCGATTATTGCTTGTTTTGGATTTAATTCATTATTTCATTTAGGCGGGGGGGGGGCATTAATTCAGGCGTGGTTGCACCGATTATTAGCGAACTTTCAGAATTTACAACTCGAAAACGAGCTCACGAGGATAATTGTTTTATGCATCAAAAAACATCTTTATATATGCTCTTTCGATTAGTACTTGTTTGGATTATTTTTATGATTACAGTATGGGCTGATTTCCTGATAAGATTAATTTGGATCGATAATCCATCTCTCTTTATCTCGTAAATGTAAGAAATTTTGAATTGTCTCTAGTTCAGTTAGTTATCTATGTCTAGCATTTTCGTCAAACCTGTAATAGGATTAGTTATTTCCTTTTATAAATTAGTAAGCGGACATACGCCTTGAATCAACATTTTGTGTGAAAATGACCAAAATTTTTGGGACTAAAAAGGCTGAAGTTTTACATTAACAAAAGATTCCTTGTTGTCTTGTTTGGCTATTTTAAGTTACATTTGGGTATTAATTTTAACAAAATATCAAATAAGCCCAGAGATAATTTTAATTAGATATTATTTTATGATACAAAATGTTAAGAAAACTTTTAATTAAAAGTTTTTATAATAATTTTAAAGATAGATATATTTCCAATATGCACTAAAAAGGATAAATTTTCACAAGAGATTAATAAGTAACAAATATAACTAAAATTACGATTTTAAAGAAATTTTAATCAAAAACTGTGGTTTCTTCTCATTATCTACCTTGTGAAAAAAATGCTGTTATTAAAAAAAAAAAAAAAAAAAAACTGTAAGGGGCATAGCTGCCAATATTTTGACTTATTCCGGAGTACTTTTAGCCCCGCCTTTATGTCGCACCCCTTTATTTATAATAATAAAAAAAAAAAAAAAAAAAAAATTCTCCAATAGATAACTTCGATAAAATAAGAAAAAAAAAAAATACTTTAAAAAAATAAGTGGTACGAAATAAAGGTTGAGCTAAAAATACTCCGGAATAAATTAAAATATTGGTAGCTATGTAAGAGGAGTGATGTATACTGTTAACAGAAACACTGTTTTCGAATACATAACTCAGTAAGCTCAAGAGTTTATTAGAATGAATATTTCATTGAGTTATTATAAATATAATAGTAATATTAATAATAACACTTAATACTTTGTTCATTGTAATATAACCAATTCAAAGCTCCAGTTTATTTTATGCAATAACAAAAGTCGTTCAAATCACATGCTCCGAATACATATTTTCTCGTATTTACTTTCTTCTCTATTAAAAAAAAAAAAAATGTATTACATTTGTAAATGCATTTACATACTTTGAGATGTCCTGAATAGAATTTAATATATATATATTAAAAAAAAAAGTCTTTAATTTCTGTTTCTCTGTCAAAATTTTGGAAGTGCTATTGCTATGTCACAGAAAAAAAAAAAAAAAAATATATATATATATATATATATCCACCAACAGTGAGCACTGCATTTCTCCCGTTTGAAACATTTAAGGCTATATATTATGTACCTTCTATTGTACATAAGTTCCTGAAATTATGAGATAGCCGTTGTGTAATAATGATCTAAATTAATTTGCTTGCAAATTGGTTGACTAATGCCCTTCTACACCGCAAAAAAATAATGGTAGCTTTTCATCGAAGTGTGCTTGCAAAAAGGAATGACAGCACATTCTGCTGTTAAAATAAAATAATTTTCAAAAGAAACACGTGATAAAGAGTTTCTTTTACAAATATTTCCACTGTAAACTATTCTATTTAACTGCAAAATTTACTGGCAAAATGTTTTCCAGCACATTAAGCTGTAAATCTATAGTTATTTTTTATCCAGTATAGTGAATTGTTCTTCATTTATGGGAAGGCGATCTCTCAGCTTCTATAATACATAAATGCCCCAAGCTTGAAATGTAAGATGTATATGACGAAAAACACTTTTGATTCAGTTTTGTTAAGTGCTTAGTAGTAACTGCTAGAAGTCGATAGTCGTCGCTGCTTGCAATTACTTTTTGTGATTTTCCAAATGGTTGCGTTAACATCTATTGAATAATTTCGCACGAATCTGCATAGGTAGAACCCTCTTTGCGAAAAGCTATGTTGAAGAAATTTTTGTGCATTTAACCCTTTAACGTTCACTACTTAATTTATTTTAAAAATTACTAAACTAATTTTAAAAATGGCTTTTACATACATAGCTAATCATAAATATTTAAAAAATAAAAAAATAGCATTGTTCCTTTTCGAGAAATTTTTGGTTTGAAACATCTATAAGTTAACCTTATTAAATTCGAATAATATTTAATTTAATAAATAAAACACTTTGTAAGTAAACATTATCGACTACAAAAACTCGTAAAAGTTGTTTCAGGGGAAAGTAATAGTCCAGCTCTTAATTAGATGAAAAAAAACTAGACATGCATGCAGGGCCTGATTAAGGGGGAAGCTCGCTCATACCGGAATATTTTTACAATTATTTTTTACTTCATGTCATAGAAATTCCACGCTTTGACAAGGAAATATTTTTTATAAAAAATGTACGGTGTAAAACAATCCAATTTACTCACCGTTATTAGACACCAGAATTCTTTTAAAATAATTTTCAATGAAAATTTTCTGTTTATTATAGGAGGAAAGTATTTGTTAAAAAATAACGGTGTAAGTATAAATAATGTGTCAAGAGCGAGCTTCCCCCTTAATCAGGCCCTGCATGCATGGGTACATCATCAAACCAGCAATTCGCACTTGCGCACAATAAGAAACTTCAAGTGACTTATGCATTTAGCTTCCTTTGAAACATTATTTGTTAAATTTTGGAATAATGCTGCTATCTACCGAACAGAAAAGGTACAAAAGTTAAAAACCTGATTAAAACAAGGGGAAATGTTAAAACACTGCTGCATAAAAAACTGTTAAATTATGTCAAATGTTTGGTTTCGCTTTGAAACCAATGAACGTTAAAAGGTTAAACAAGTAGGAGATGTTACGTATAATCATACAAAAGAAAGTTTTGTGACGGCCACAGTATATTAGTTCTACTAGAAACACGGCACACGAATCTGTCTAATTTTCATAACTACGAAATTCCTGTATGCATGCCATTTAAATGTTTACTACTTAAATCTAAATTTTTATTTGGAGGTAAAAAGTTCAACAATATAAAAATTTATTCCCCATTTTAAATGCATTGTATTTTATTGAATGATACAATTCCGACAAAATATTCTCCAAAAAAACTAAGTTTCTTTCACCTTCTATTTTTATGCAAATTCCTTCCTTTATTTTTTAATAGAACTAGCTTTACTTTCGTTAGAATATGTTGCATTATGAAAACAAAACATGCAATAAACTTAAAACAAGTTTCTTTATTAAAGAATTTTGCGGATAATTTCAAAATTATTAAAATTTTTGAATTAAAAACTCCGACTTATTAGATAGGGAATGAATAACAAAGCTTTAAAAAGAATCTTCCTTAAAACTTTTAACGCAGAGAAATCCAATTTAAAAAGTATCCAAAGTTTCTGTAAGTTTTTAAAAGGATAAAGGATTTTTGTATAGAAAGATAATGGGATAAAAATTGAATTACACGTGTATTAATGACATGAGTTTGTATTAAAAAGTTTAAAGCTTAATGGAAAAACGAGAACTAGTATTAAAATATCAAGATTCGAGAAAAATAACTCGAACGGTACAAAAAACATTCTGATGGATAAAAATAATTATATATCTTTCGGAAACTATTATATTTATGGTTTTGGGAGAAAATAGTTTTATTAAATATTATTGTAGATATTTTTAATGCAATATTCTACTTAAAAAAATAATGAAGAATACATTTTAATTATAGTTCTTCAATAGCATTAAATATTTTTATCCTTTAAAAATTTTTATATTTTGTGTTACCATGCTTATTAAATTAAAATTATGACTTCTTTCTGCTGTCTGTTATTTAATATTTTATATAGAAAGTTAAAAATAGGACATTTTGTTTGCTATATTCAAAGTGCTTGTAAAATTAAAAATATTTGTACAACAGATTTTATTGGATTTGTTTCTAAAACGAATATAATAAAATCTAAGAAACGAGTAAGACAACTGTGCTGAAAAAAGTTTTAAAAAGAAATACAAATTAGTACATTGCAGTATCTGATTTCTTTTTTTAATAATTAAAAATAATCAATAATTTTGTATTAAACTATCACACACCTATGGTCCAAACATTCGTTTAAAAATTAAAAGTTCTTTTTAATTACCGTATATACTCGCGTATAAGTCGACCCCTAAATCGAGAAAAAAAAAAAAGTTCTTTTGCACCGGTATTTTAAACTTGTTTTCTTCAGCTTGTATGCACAAAATCAATCGTGATAAAACAAGTGAAAGGAAATTGATCTAAAATACTGGTATTAAATTACTTTTAAATTTCCAATTTAGGGGTCGACTTATACGCGAGTATATACGGTATACCTATACAGAAACTTTACAACAGTGGGAGTCGATACCCGAGCATATAAGCAAGTTTCTTCGAGGTTATTTATTACTATTTGTAATATATTGTTTCTAATTTAACATATAAATGTTACAAATCATTCTCAAAATGTATATTTGTACGAAATTTTGTCCTATAATGCCATAAATGAAAATTACGAAATAATGGGATGGCAGAGCGATCTGTTGAGCGATTGATCTCAAAATGCAATCATCACTAATTTAAGTTACGGCGCAACTAAATATCAAATTGATTATATTTCGTTTTATGGTTCGTAAGATACAGCATCTGCAGAATTTTTCATACGCACACACAGAGACAGACAAACATTTTCTAAAAAAGCTCAAATTGTGTTCAGGACATCTCAAAATGTGTAAATCCATTGAATACCGGTGGTCGTAAATTTTCACAAATTTAATGCTTTTATCTTATATACATACAATAAAAAGTGAATAAATTACAATTTTGTAGAATTTGAACATTTTTTTTAAACAGCAAATGTGTGTTAAATAACATCTTCAATCGAAAACAGTAAACAGTTTGTTCATATTCTGTGAATTGAAAAAAAAAAAAAAAGAATAAAAATAACCTAAAGCCAGTATTGCCAGGGATATTTTCCCTTTTTATTCAATATCTACTTCTAAATTTTAATTGTAACTGTTACTTAATCACTTTAAAGATTAATCGTTTATTATGAATATCAAATATTAGTCCTACATTATTGGTGATTACTGAATAAAAAAGTCCCTAAATATGGCAACACTGTCTAAAGCATAATTTCCAAATTCCACGTGGTCCACCAGTCGCCGAGTGGTTCTACGCTCTGGGTTTTAAGCATTTTTTATGAATTTTGTTTGTCTCTGGGAAGAAGGTTCCAGACGTTTTTCAGTATTTTCTGGTGATGACAAACCACAGCTACCTACTTGACATCAAACGTGCCATAAATACCATTTGTACGTTTTCTAACTGTATTTGTCATGGTTACACCAGGAACTAGTGCAATATCATAAAGTAATTTTGTTGGTGATGGTACATCATGAGTTTTTGATTTTTTAAAGGTGGCCATCTCTACCCGATTTCATGTGGTCATCTCTCCTAAATATGAAGGATAGATATCCACCCAATTTAAAGCATCACTCCGCCATTGCACGTCGTTGTTTTAAGCTTACTTGCCAACATCCTAATTAATATTCCGTAGTATTGTTAGCCCCGCCTTCTTTTTCACACCAGTATCTTTTAACAGTATTTTTCTTCTTATTTAATCGTAATTGCTTTTGGAGAATATTACTCTAAACATTTACTGGTGTGAGAAAAAGGGCGGGACTAACAACACTACGGAATATTAATTAGTATGTTGGCAAGTATGTTTTAAGCTTAAAAGCAAAGACTGGATTACGTTCGTATTTTAAACGTGCGTATAGTAAAACACACAGATATATATATATATATATATACTATATATACAGTAAAGTCTCGTACAAAGCGGTGACAGAGATGACAAATAAATAAAAAAGTTTTGTTTTTTAATACCAGTAAACTTTTTGACTACGAATCTATTGGTTCATACGCTCTATTTAGTTTTTTGTATAAAACAGTTGCTTTGACATAAAATTAGTGGTGTTAAAAAAATAAAATTGTAATATTAATGAAGCAAACTTACATCCGCGTTGTACGAGACTTTAGTGTATATGTGTGTGTGTAGGATACGTATTGTAAAACATTTAGTTACCTAATTGAACAAAAATATTCAACTACTAAATTAAATAAACATTAAAATTTCACTCACCTTTTACAATTAAAAACACAGCTGCACTGCACATCGCAATCAATCAAATATTTCCTACTACGAACAAAGTTACATTGCCATCTATGATCAAGTTTAGGAAATATTTAGACTGACCATCTCTCCTGGAATAACTATATATATATATATATATATATATATATATAGTTATTTATTTATTTAAGGAGAAAAATTTGCTGCTAAAATTATTACTAGCTGGAAAAGGTGCGATTAATTATATTTCTTAGTTTTATTTTAATAAAATTTTGCCAATTAGTTTGATTTCATAAATTTGCTACAATGCGATCCTTTAAGTTAAAATATAAATAAATAAATAAATACTGCTTAAAAGTGTTAGAAATTGCGTGTTTAATAAAATCACATATGATATACTGACTTTCATGATCGATCAATATATTTGCCATATAATTGCTTTTTTCTTATTTTTATAGAGTTCAATAATTTATCTCTAAACTTTTACATCTACTAACACATACTTTTACTTGCTCCATGTAATTACTGTCTGAAAAGAAAACCGTGTAACTTTTAAAATCACACAGTGTAACCATATCAAACTAAATTAAGCTGTCTAAAATAATTGGATCTGATACAATCTTTTTTCTATTTTACAATGCCTAAGAGTATTTCGGATAAAAATATTAACAAATTTATTTTTGTAATAAAACTGGACATGGTTCTGATATTAAATAAATATTGGTATATAATTTGTTTTCATCAAAAATATTTTACTACATACACTTTGATATACATACATATATATATATTTGTTTGTCTTTTTCAGATGTGAAGTTTATTTAAACTGAAATTATGCTTAATTTCTTTTAGAATTAGACGTATTTATTTATTTATTTATTTATTCATTTTTACTTTCTTCTGTATGAAATATAGAGAAAGTATTGGTTTCGTGAAACTTTTCGCAGGGATGGAACACTGGCGCAGAATTCATACCACTATCAATGTAAGAAAATTTTCTACTTCTTACATCAACGATATTATAGGTAGAGAAATTTCTTAAACAGATTCCGGTATGAATTCTGCGCCCGTGTTCCATCCCTGTTTTCGACCTTCGTTTTTTGATGGATTTACACGTTTTGGGATGTCCTGAACACGAATAGATAGTTTTTAGAAAGTGTCTGTCTGTGCGTATCACGATTTTTGTGGACGCTGTATGACCAATGAATGAAATTTAACCAAACTTGGTATTTTGTTGCACCCTGACATAAACTAGTGCTGATTAGATTTGGGGAGCAACTGCTCAACAGGTGGCATTGTAATCGCATTTTTTCTAAATTTTTAACGTATAGGACAAAATTTCGTATAAATGTACATAATGAGAGTTATTTTTAACTTGTGATGGTAAAATTAATATGAATTATTGAAAATAGTAGTAGTTAACTAGGAAAAAAAAATCTGTGCGTGAGGGGGCATCGCTTCCCCCCTGGAGGAGAAGTAGGGGGGGGGGAGTAAATTTTCAAGATGGGTATCGTTCTAAAGGTCTCGTCATTACCTTTAAAACGAATGGTTGAACTATAAATCTGTGATAATTTAAAACAAAGTTATTGATTTTTTTTTTTTTTTTTTTTTTTAACTTTTAACGAAAAGAAACTTAGAAAAAAAAATCGTATTTTTTTTTTTTTTTTTTTTTTTTTTTTTATATGTATTGTTACTGAGTGAATTTGTATAGGAAAATATAGAAGAAAGTCTTGTGGTGTCCAGAACATACTAGTTTTACTAAGTATTGTAATATAATTTACAAGTATTCCGTTACTTCGTAAATAAATTTCACAAATGCTTGTTGCAAAATGCTTTTTTATTTTCTTCTGTATACATGTAAGAAGAAAGTATTCGATTCGTGAAAGTTTTCGAACCCCGGTTATCTATGGATTTACAAGTTTTGAGATTTCCTGAACACAATTTCACCATTTTTAGAAAATGCCTTGAGTAGCATAAATTTTGAGGATGGTGTATTTCTCAAGCTAAGGAACCAAAATTGATCAAACTCGGTATTCAGTTAGACCTTGATCTAAACTGTCCCTGATTACATTTTGGGGTGAATCGCTAAATAGGTGGCGCTATCATCCAATTTTGTTTTTTAATTTTAACATGACAAACAGTATATGATAAAATTTCGTATAAATGTAAGATATAGAGAGTTATTTTTATATAATTGGTTAATTTAATATGAATTTCTAATAATAGTAGTAGTAAACAAGGAAAAATTTGTAAGCATGTTGAAGCATTGGTCCCCTCTCTTTGCAAAGAATTACCCCCGGGAAATGTCTTGATTTTCTTTTCGGGTTGCGGAATACAAATGGCAGAATGGAACAAAGTTACAGGGATTTAGGCCTGTACCTAACCTAAAATCCAAGTATCCCTTCAAGTATCGAGTATTTTAAATTGTTTATTTGTTTCACAGCTATGCTCATATCACTTCTGTTGATGCGCAATACGGCATTGAAAGTAAACCATACAGAATGATGATTTTTTTTCTTCTTTCGATATGAAGTAAAACAATATGCTTTCATAAAAATAAAAAAAAAAATCAATTACTTAATTTAATAATTACATGGGTCAATTACTTAATTTAATGTCTGGGTCTGTTGCAGTCAGTTTTTGGATCGCTTTCAGCGATCGATATATCCACAAAATCTTTGTAATGAAAATCTTTATCGATAGCAATACAATATGCAAACATTTACATAATACATTTATCTTGCCAGAGTCATGTTCCATTTTCAACAATCTGTCTTCCTGTGGCAAATCGTACGGTTAATTTTTATTTCCTTCTACCGAACTACTTTTTTTTTTTTTTTTAATATTTCAGTCATTGAATGGAGAATACGACAAAATTTTTAAATATCTGTACCACTAGCAGGTTCCAGGGAGGCAAAAATTTCTGAATACACTTTTCAATTATGATTCATATATATATCGTGTATTTTGATTTTAATCTGAATCCCCCTCCATTTCTATTGGCATATTCTAAGCATAAACCAGGTACAACAACTAGTAAATTAAAATTGTCGTATTTCTACAAATAAAATCTTACATCATATAGAAATAAGAATAAAATATGCTTTTTAATTTCTTTTTTTTTTTTTAATTTTTCTTAATTTGCCATGTAAATGTAAATTTGTATATCTTTTACTTAAAAAAATGTATTTTTTAATGCTTTCTGCTACACATAAACTTTTTTCACTCTATTCGAAACATTGTTAAATTATTATATATTTTTTAATTAATTTTTTTTTCGTTACTGAGCCAGCACTAACGCTATGGGAAAATCATAAAAAATATCCTACTGAATATGGAATTATTATTGGAAATTAAAACGTTACTTCCAAAAATTTTGTAATACAAAGAATACCTTTTTATTATTTTTTAAGCTATTTTCTAAAAATAGAATTTAAAAACAAATTTTTTTTCCTATCTGCATCAAAAAATAATTTTTAAAGTTTTATACTCACTGGAAATAAATAAGAATATCAAATTATAGAAATAAACTTTATAATTTAATAACATTTTACTGAAAGAAAAGAATGCAGTATTACAATAAACAAACAAATAATAACGGCAAACAACTGAAAGTATTTTGAAAATGAAATAAATGCAGATCAACAATTTTAATAAATAAATATATAAATTGTTCAAATAGTGTCTGAAAACATAATCTCTCTTATCCTTCTCGCTATTGAAAGATACAAATAAAGGAAATTTTACTTGCACGTCTGCATTCTTTGAATAACAATTTTAACTCATTGCTTCTTATCACAAGACATATATAAGCAAGAAACGTAATACTTTTCTATTTAAGTTGTTACAGAAGAAAATATTTTACAATTCATGATGTTTGACATATGCATTAGAAAACTGAATCAAAAGCATTACAGATTAAACTATTCTCAAATAGAAAGGCGTCAGTGACGAAAAGCGTAAAAAGGCTATGCTTCTGTTTTACATTGATATAAGTAAAATAAACAAAAGGAATATAAACTTTTAAAGATTGTTGTTCAGTGTGTGCTTTAAAACTTAAGGTTTTTTTTCTTTTTCTTTTTTCCTTTAAGGAAGCAAAAATTTTATAACATTCTTTCTTATTTATATAAATTTTGTAGTAAATGTTTTTTGCATAAATCAATATCAACAGAGATTTTTTTTTCCTTCTATGAAAATAAAGAAATATCATTTGTGAAAAAAATATAAATAAATAAATATGAAAAAAAGTAAAGATGAGTGTTTATTCTAATGTTTATTATTTTTAAAATTAATTTTGCAATATATATATATATACTATACTAGCAGGCTTTGCCCGCTTCGCTGGCCACTAAATTTAAAGGAAACTCGTTTCTATATAGCTTTATAAAAATAAAATAAAATAAATTACTGAAATTGTTCAAAAGCTCGCTCCAGGTCCCTGCTGCATTCAGCAGCGATTTGGTCATCCACTGCAACTCGGGCGCTTGTCCCTATTACCTGCGACAATAGTTTACCAATGAGCTTCCATTTAGGTGCTTATTATATAACAGTTTCGAAATAGATAGTATCGAAAAAATTGGAGTTTCCCTTTTATATTTGAATCCCAGTTACATGTGAACAACACTATACGTGTTGTTCACATGTAACTCGGACTGAACTCAAACGTAACTGGGTTTAGACAACATAATATTTGCTTTTACGTTATTTCATATGTTTTTTTTTGTTTATCCAATCAACTATTAAATGACAGCAATTTCACGCCAAATATTACAATATGCTGTGACCGGCTACGTCTGTCGCATGAGACAATTAATTTTTTGTGTTTATATATAATTCATGGGTTGTAAACCTGATAGTACAGCCTTAATATAGTTCTCTTTGGCGGCTTTTGAATTTTTGTCACCATTTTAGACTTAATCCATTGTAACAATAAGACTTAATCCCTTGTAACAATATGCTATGAGCGCTATTTCTGCCGTATTTTAGACAACTAATCTTTTTATGGTTATATATATTTCCCATTAAACATAATTTTATTTATTTATTTAAATATTAATTTGAATTTTTCAAATATTTCTGTTCGACAGCGTGAGAGTGCAGTAACACACAGAGGTTCATTTGTTTGTATGATAAATTAGCATAGTGATTATTATATAAAAAAATAAATAAATAGGTAAACATTATCGTGTTACACAACTTTATTATGTCGCTCCATTGGTGGCTTTTGAATTTTTGTCGCCATATTAGCGATGGATTTTTTTTTTTTTTTTTTTTTTTTTTTTTTTTGTATGAAAAGGGGAAGACTATTTTGCTAATAATTTTATCAGACTCTTTTTTGTTTATACATACGAATCCTTTATATTCTGCTTATATTTTTAATGCTTTTTAGGTTTAAAATAGTGCTTGTTGAAATAAATTTCCTATCTTTAAAACTGCATTTGTTATGTAAATTTTGTGTAAAAATAAATCATTTATGTTTTTATATATTTGATGCGCTACTTAGATTAAAATGGCTGTTGCTATATTAAACTTCTTGTCGAAAAACATTCGGTGTACTTCAACACCAAAATTTAAAAAATCGCCCAGCAGGATCTGTTAATGAAGCTCATAAAATAAAAATATGGTTCATAGAGTTTAAATAATCTATTTTTTTTTTTTTTTAAAACCCAAATTATTAATCTATCGTATCACATACATAGATATAGCAATAATATATAGATTGATCATTGGGGACAAAAAAGTGATTCCTTTTCACTCGGGAAAAGACGGCGATTTTACCAAAATATGGCAGTCTTTCCCCGAGTGAATATACTCGGGAATATGCACGAATGTTTTAGCAAATAAAATTCATGAATAATTTATTTACTAAAGGTGAATGAAAAGCCCCAGATATAGTTTCAAATTCATTCTTCTTTTTTTTTTTTTTTTTTTTTTTTCCTTCAATACCACTTAATGGCTGATTCCAAAGCTTTTTTTTCGGCATCAAAAATCTTTGCACGATAATATGGGGATGATAGATCTATATATACTAGTGGATCTGCAGATCAGGAGCCTCAACGTCCTATTTGCATCAGACATTTTTCAATAGGTCATTTTTATTTATTTCTTATTATATAATAGTATATATTGATTCGATCGACTTATTACCATAATCAGATACATTCCTGAGGGGGGCTGCCGCCCCCCTCAACCCCCCGCTGTATCTCTCTTTCTATACCTATTTGTCTATCATATAAAGTGTTACGGAATTGTAAATAATTGCATTTATTTTTGTATAAATTTTTTCAAAGCGGCTTAGTAAGTCGATAAAATGCTAATTTTGTGCATTTCTAGTCGTTTTAGCGTTAAAATAGCCTAATTTTCCTTTAAAAACGAATTGAAAAGCTCCAATAAGGGAAGAAATGGATTTGGCGCCAAATTTGGCGACTGTTTCGCTCCTTGGCGATTTTTTTTGGCGACCTTGGCGAGAAAATCCTTATTAGGGATATACCAAATATGGAAGCTCCAATCTCATTGGCTGATGAGATACGATAATTTTCCAGAACTGTCTGTGTTCGATAGAATAGTATAAAAGGAGCATTTTTTAGCCAAGGCTTCCAATCTTAGATCTGTGTCGGTTTCGTCAAATGCTTGCTTTGCTTTGAGCCTCTTTGAATAAGACTTGCTTTATGTGTTATTGCTAAACAGTTTGTACTGTTGTTTTGCTGTTAACGGCTGTTGTTTAAGCTATGTTTACTGGTTGAATTGAAGCTGATACTTGGTTTATAGACCTGTATTCTTCTGGAACTTTCTGTGAATAAATCACTGAATTTTTGCAAGTTTCGCCTTTCATTCTCGGACAACTTACAAACCCCCAAGTACGCAACAATATGCATTCTTATTAAACGACGGTCTTGTATTATTTCCCGGAAATTCATAAATACCGAATTTCATACAAAAAAAATTACATAGCATATCGGAAATATTTTGCGTAACCTTTAAACTAATTATCAATTCTATGCCCACAATTTTCAACAGGAAAACATGCTTTTAAAATTCTAATAAAATTTCATTATATTTGATGGGGTGTAACCATGTTAAAATAAACTTTTAAGAAACACCGACTATAGACCGTAATAGTACGAAATTCTTTTATGTATCGCGGAAAAGTAGCCACAGTCATTATAAACGCCAATAATTAGAATAAACCTAATTAATTATAACTCATTAATTTTTCAAACTAATTTGACATCATTTGGATGATTACAGTACATACTCGGAATTATTTTGTGTGGTCCCATAAATTATTTCGTCTATACATAACCTTTTTTTAGAGTAAACATGATTTTAAGCATCTTTATAATGTATGTTAACTTTATTAAGTTCAATTCAGCATAAACGCATTAAAGTGCGCGCTTAAATTAAAAATTCGTCCATAGGCTCTAACGTTACGAAATTCTTTCGTGTGTCTTTGTAAACGAACCATAAACATTGTATACACCAGTAAAAACTATTCAGCTTATTTTGCGTTTAAAATTAATAATTGTTCCAAATTTAACATCGTTTGGATGACTAAGTGACATTGTCAGAACACTTTTGTAAGGTCCTGTACATTAATTAGAAAGCTTAAGAGCACATATTTTCTTCAAGCAACATAAGTTTAAGCATCTTACTCACGTACTCTAGTTTCATTTTCTTCATTGCAAAGTAATGATATTAAAATGCGTTTAAACGAAATTCACCCCATACGCCGTAATGTTAAGAATTTTGGCGTGTCCCTGTACACAGTTTATAAAAAATATAGCAATGAAAATTATACAGCTACTTATATGGAAAGCTGGAATGTGTGCGCCAATTTGCAAGTCAATCGAAGGATTTTTGCGGCCGCTATTGCGGTACATACAAATTCTTCCCATAGGCCGTAAGGAAAAGAAAAATTTTGGCGTGTCCCTGTACACGAACAACAAAAGGAATACACACCTAACACTATACAGCTAATTCCGTTGGGCTCGTGAATATGTGTACCAAATTGCAAGTCTATAGCGTTATTTTTGGGGCCGCTATCGCGGTACATACAAATTCTTCCCATAGGCCGTAATGATAAAAAAAACTTTGGCGTATCCCTGTACACGAACTACAAATGGAATGCACACCCAAAACTATACAGCTAATTTCGTGGGGATCATGAACATGTGTACAAAGTTTCAAGTCAATAGCGTGGTTTTTACGGCCGCTATCGCACGACAGACAGACAGACAGACGGACGGACCGACGGAACCCAAAATCCTTTTGAGTCTCAACAGAGGGCCTCCACTGACGTTTCGGCAAAAATTGAAGTCAATAGCTTGATTTTTGCGGCGGCTATCGCGGTACATACAGATTCTTCCCATAGGCCGTAATGATAGAAAATCTTTGGCGTGTCCCTGTACACGAACTACAAATGGAATACACACCTAAAACTATACAGCTGATTCCGTTGGGCTTATGAACATGTGTACCAAATTGCAAGTCGAAAGCGTGATTTTTGTGGCTGCTATCGCGGTACATACAAATTCCTCCCATAGGCCGTAATGATAAGAAAAACTTTGGCGTGTCCCTGTACACGAATTACAAATGGAATACACACCCAAAACTATACAGCTGATTTCGTGGGGCACATGAACACGTGTACCAAATTGCAAGTCAATAGCGTGATTTTTGTGGCCACTATCGCGATACATACAAATTCCTCCCATAGGCCGTAATGATAAGAAAAACTTTGGCGTGTCCCTGTATACGAACTACAAATGGAGTACATACCAAAAACTATACAGCTGATTTCGTGGGGCTCATGAACACGTGTACCAAATTTCAAGTCAATAGCGCTATTTTTGCGGCCGCTATCGTGATACATACAAATTCCTCCCATAGGCCGTAATGATATTTGGCGTGTCCCTGTATACGAACTACAAATGGAATACATACCAAAAACTATACAGCTGATTTCGTGGGGCTCATGAACATGTGTACCAAATTTCAAGTCAATAGCGCTATTTGTGCGGCCGCTATCGCGCGACAGACAGACACAGCCCAAAACCGTTTTGAGTCTCAATGTAGGGCCTCCACTGACGTTTCGCCAATTATTATATCTATGATCACATAAATCTTTTCGAAAATAGAATAAAACTTAATTTGAAAAAAAATAATAATAACTTTCGTTTATTAACCAAAATAATTGATGAAATTTGAAATGCAAGTTGGTCTTGTGGGGTACAGGATGTATATTATATTTTTTTGTTCGTGAGAGAAAATTTAAAAGAATTTGAAAACTGCAATTTTTAATCCCTTTTAAAAATCATGTGACTTAATGTGAAGCAGATTTTTCATTTTTTTTCTCCCAACGGTTTCCATACAATCTTCTGCTGTTGCCACCTAAAATTCATACTTTAGTTAATTTTAAAAAATCTAATTGTCCGATTGATAAGCTGTTTAATGCATCGGATTTAAAAAAAAAAATTCCCTTTCATTTGCTATCTTATTTGTAACGATGCGACTGATATTTCTAATTTATTTTCTAATCTTTCTGATTTATTTTCCTCATTTTAAATAAGTGTACGTTTTTTTTTTTTTTTTTTTTTTTTTTTTAATTATTATTATTTTGTCGAAAAAAAATGGCAACAATTAAATTATGGATAAAATTTTAAAATTTAAATGTCTTATTTATCAGAAATTAGAAGGTTTTTATTTTCACATTTTAATTAATTAAGAAAAAACTAATCATCCGATTGATAAGCTGTTTAATGCATCGGATTTACAAAAATTTTCCCTTTCATTTGGTGTCTTATTTGTAACGATGCGAGTGATATTTCTAATTTATTTTCTAATCTTTCTGATTTATTTTCCTCATTTTAAATAAATGTACGGTTTTTTTTTTTTAATTATTATTATTTTGTCGAAAAAAAAATTGGCAACAATTAAATTATGGATAAAATGTTAAAATTTAAATGTCTTTTTTTATCAGAAATTAGAAGGTTATGATTTTCACATTTTAATTAATTAAGAAAACACTAATCAAAAATTCGAAAAATCTGACTTCGATGTGCACAGTGAACCTTCGGGATGCACCTTTGTGTTAAATCTCGTGACTGTCCGAGCTACCGTTTTCGAGATCAGTGAAATATACATACAAATATTGCTCACTTAATAGTATAAGATATACTTATCTTAAAATCGTAATCACAGCATATTTTCCTTTAGATATTTGTGATTAATTTCAGTAGTTATATTGCATAAACACACAAAATATTAACACTTTCACGACCGCAAGTTTTTATTTTTTTGACAGTAAGGTCCACCTGTGGGAGTTATTCTCGCACGTTACATTATTTCAGAACAAAATTTTCTACATTCAGATTCATATTACAAATGGATATACAATATAATTACACACTTTCTAATCAAAGCATTTATATCCATAGTATATTGGTTGCACAAATATGAATATTGTGTATATTTTTAAGAAATAAATGACATAGAAATTGAAAAAGAAACGCCCACTTGCGGAGTTACAGATTTTCAAATGACGTGAATCTACGTCAGTGGTCGCGAAAGTGTTAAGATACATAAATATGCATAACTATTTATCCTTAAAATTGTTTTTAGAGAATTGTAAACTATAATTAGAGGGAATTAGAGGGAAAATTAGCGTATGATTTTGTTCTTTAGAAAATTGTTTGAAAATTTATGTATTCATCAGTTATTTGCCATCGCATTTATCACATTGATCAGGGATGGAACACGGGCGCAGAACTCATACCACTAACAATGTAAGAAAATTTTCTACTTCTTAAATCAACGCTATTATAGATAGAGAAATTTCTTAAACAGATTCCGGTATGAATTATGCGCCCGTGTTCCATCACTGCATAGATGCCAACATTTTAATTTATTCCGGAGCATTTTTAGCCCCGCCTTAATTTCGCCCACTTTATTTTTAGATTAATTTTCCGCAATATATAACTACGAAAAGACAAGAGAAAAATTACTCTTTACACTTAACGGAAGGGCCACGTAAATCAACGTTTTTACGTTATAACTGCCAACGACGTTATGACGGGCAACGTAGATTTACGTTTGCTGCTTTAAAGGGCGGGGCTACACGGAAAAGTTATTGACTATGATCAGGGTTCGTGCTCTCCGCTTTTTTTTTTTTTTTTTTTTTTTTTTTTTTTAACACTCACAGATATGAGAAATTTCCGCCTTTTTTTGCCACCATTAATTTCACGCGGAAATACTTTTGGTATATTTATTGTAATGTGCCATGATTACACAGGGTAGAGATTACTTTATAAAAATAGTCGTAGTAATAAATTCGAATGTTTCTCATTCATGAGAGTGTCCTGAAAAAAGGTCGGAAAGTGCAACCCCTGCTATGATATGTCAATTATGAAAATTCAGCTTTGTAAGAGGGGATATTTTATAAAATATTACATTCGTAAGGTCTACCACACATGTAAATAAAAATTTTATACAATTTTATTCAAAAATAGTAATAATTCAACAAAACTACAACGCTCGTATATACATGTTTATTTAATTCTTTAAAAAAATTCCCGGAAAACGAGACAGACAAAGAAAACATAACCCGTGTATTAAGTCTTAAAATAAAAATGGTATGGAATAAAGCAGAGCTAAAAATGCTCCGGAATAATTTAAAATGTTAGCAACTCTGTTAACAGACAAATATTAAATTTTTTTTACTAATGATAAAGTTCATAACTGAGCATTTTGTAATAATTATAATCGGCAAATTACAAGGTTTTTAGTGGTCCCTTATTTAAGTAATATATATATATATATAATTTAAGTAATATATATAATTTAAGTAATATATATATATTGTAAATTTCAATAATTGTTTGAAGCATTTTCCTTCTATTGAATAACACATAAATTGATATTAAATAATCTGGTGTGTCACTCACACGACTTTCTCTTACCCTGAAATTTAATACTATAAATACAGGTTGGAGATTAAGAGGTAAGATAACGAGTACTGTTATGTAAACCTATGTTAGACAATTCATATTAAGCTTCTGAAGAGTTTTATATGATAATTAGTTATGTGTGAGGGGGGCTACCGCCCCCCTCAACCCCCCGTTTCATTAATGCACCTACATTTATATAGAATTTAATTCGGTTATTAAAAAATATTTCTTTTATTTTTTTAAATAATTTATTAAAATTATTATTTAAAAAAACTATCTTTTATGATAAGGCAGACGATTTCCATATTAGAAAAGTAGTTTAACACAAAATATCCAAAAAAGTCCATTTTATTCTCAATATTAAAAAAAAAAAGTACGATTTTTTTCCTAAGTTTTTTTTTCGTTAAAAGTAAAAAAAATCGATAACTTTGTTGTAAATTATCGCAGATCGATGGTTCAACCATTCGTTTTAAAGGTATTTTCGAGCTCTTTTGAAAGATACCCATCATGAAAATTTACTCCCCTCGAGGGGGACTTCCCCCCCCAGGGAGGGAGGCGAGGCTCCTACATACACAAAAAAATTTTCCTAGTTAACTGTCTCTATTACAAAAATTATATATTTGTTTCATTTGGTTTAGTGCAGTCTATAGACGTTAAACTCTATTTTCCTGCAATTTCCCCCATAGACGTAATGTATTAGAATTCTCTTGATTGTCCCTGTACACGAACCATTTGCTTGATCTTAACGAAAAGCTTACTGTAGCATCCCTATATGATACACATTTAGAATACCAAGTTTGAACTTGCTGCCATAATTTGTTTTTGAGATATGCTGATAACAGACAGACACACACACAGACACACACACACACACACAGACACACACACAAACACAGACACACAGACAATTTGCTAAAAACATGATTTTCGTATTCAGGGGACCTCAAAACGTGTAAATATAACAAAATCTCGCGTTCGAAAATTTGAGCCAAAAACAATACTTTCTCTACCTTATGGGTAAGAGAAAGTAAAAAGTGGTATTTAATAAATGTACCACTAAAAGCCCTACATGTTCTTATCTATAAGAAACGAATACTTGATGAACATTTTAATATATATTACCCTATTTCAATTTATATGCAAAAACATGAGACCAATATTCCGAGTTCCCGACTTTTATAATTTATTCTCGAGCATTTTTAGCCACGCCTTCTTTTCGCACCAGAAATTTTGTAGATAATATCTCTTTAATATGTGATAACGATTAAATAAGAAGAAAACATAACCTCCTAAACTAGATGCCCGTCGCGTAGCTCGGAAACTTGACAATAGTTCAAGCAGTAGACAGCACCACCTGGTACAGATTGCGCGACTTTTTTATTCAACAGCCACCAAAAAAATTTAAAACTGGGATTTAATATACATAAAAGGCGAATAGAATCGAAGAAACGTCGATTATATATATGATATATCATTTCTTAAAATTATTGGTGGTAGTTGAATAAAAAAGTCGCGCAATCTGTACCAGGTAGCGCTGTCTACCGCTTGAACTGTTGCTAAGTAGTCCTAGCTACGCGACAGGCATCTAATTTAGGAGGCTATGGAAGAAAATCATTCTTCAAAATTTCCGGTATAAAAAATGAGGCGGGGCTAAAAATGCTTGTGAATAAATTATAAAATTTGGGAACTCTGCCAATATTACACTTTTTTGCATATACTACATATTTTATTTACTTGTCACTTATTAGTTACCACTTAAAAAGCTTAACAAATGTATGTATACGTTAAAAAGATATAAAAAAGAGTTTTACACTGCGGAATATAGACAATCATAAGATGACGACATACACACCTTTTTCCCTGATTATTCCACCAATATATTTAGATAATAACTTTTCACTTAATCTATTGTGCAAACTTACTACTAAAATTCTGAAAGAAAAATACTGGTGAAAGAATTGGGGGGGGGGGGGGGGGAATTTGGCTTGTCGCCACCCCGAATCACCTCTCATACTCTCTCTCACAGGCACATTAAAAAAAAAAAGGAAAAATGGTTTTATTTTAATTTCAAATAATTTTAAAAATTTTTATTTGAGCATGATCATTTTTAATTATGTTACACTTTTCATTTGCCGTAATGTATGTGTTAGTTGATTTTTCCTTAAAGATTTCTTTAAATAAGTTATTTTTAAGTTTAATACATCAGCTATAACTAAAATCTTTAAAATACCTTTTAAATATTTAAGAAATTGTGTTACAATATTTCTCCTTTACATAATCTTAAAATTTGAATTTCTTCGAAACCGTTCCGTAACACTCTCCGATTTCTGGATACCGGTATATTTTTTAAACATAAATATCCCTTTATTTAATTATAGGAAACAAGTACAAAAGTTTACAAAATTTTTCTTTAAAGAAATACCGGTATCCAAAAATTTGGAACGGTTGGTAGTTTGCAATTGCTACGTGTAAATATATCCAAGTTTTATTCTAACTTTTCTCTATGTAATCACTAAATTCAAAAAGCAATTCTATTAATGTATGTAACATAATAAAATTAATTACTCTGCTTTTCTTTTTCAGTTTCACTAAAGTAAGTAATGCACCTGTGTTATATTTTCATATTATCCTTTCAGAAAAAGCTTTCTGTGGGATGTTTCTTTCATTCTGCTATCCTCAATATATTCATTTTTCATGATTTTTCTATGTATACATTTCAATTTCAAATCAGATATCTCAAGGAAACCAAAATACTCAAAACCGTTTAAGCTGATGTATCTAGCCATTTCAAAACCATATATAAACTCTTCAGTTGAATAACTATCATGTTATCTAGAGATATTCAGCAATACATAAAGTGTACTTTAAATTCAAGAATGTATAATATGCCTCAATTTCTTTAAAATAAAATTTATGGTACATTTTTTGCTGTTAAGTCTAAATATCAAAGTAAAATAAAGTAAAATAAAAAATAAATAAATAAAATAAATAAAAATAAATAAAAAATATATAGAACGCCGATTTCTTATAATGAAAAATATCACATTCAAGTTAGATTTTATGGGGGAATCGAAATTTCACATTATTCAGTGAACTGTTAAAATTTGCTATAGTAGTTTTAAAATATTTTACATAAAGTATCAATTAATTTAAGAGTATATTAAGAAAAAAAAATTTAAATATTCAATTTTATTATTTTTTATGCGTAAGAGAATCGCACTTTTTCAGGAAATCTAAATACAGTTAATGAAAAAATAATACAAGTAAATATCAAAAAGCATAATATAAATATATATATATATATATTAACAGTCGAACCTCGTTAACATCAATTACTTTTAAGATAAACTGTTTCCCCAATCCCCGTCAAAATGAAGATTAGTTTAATTATATGGAGATTAGTTACTGATAGCATGAACTACTGAAAACGTGAACAAATATTTTATTCCCCTTGAGACTCACATTAACGAGGTTCGACTGCATATATATATATATATGTATGTATGTATATACATATATATCAAAGTAGGCACGAGTGTTGCAATGCAAACAAAGAGCATTGCATCATTTATGCCTAATTTGTTCGCCTGACGAAGGGTCGTGTTTACTTTCGACCCAAAACAATTGTTGCTAGTTCTTAAATTTTATAGTTTTCTTTCAAAGTTTTGTACTTATTACACTGACTACCAATAAGTATTTGGACACCTGTGATAGAAAAGAAAAACTAACTTTATTAAAAATCAATAGTTGGTAGATCCTCTAAGAGAGGCAATTACAGCGTGAACCCTCCGCCCTCCGGGGCATACTTTCCACAAGTCTTTGTATGACAGCTAGTGGTATTTTCTTCCACTCGGCTTGGAGAAGACATAGAAGTTCCTTCACCGATTTTGGACGGGTAGTGCACCCCTGAATTCGGCGATGCAACTCGTCCCAGAGGTTCTCGA
Source organism: Salticus scenicus (assembly GCA_963930645.1). Taxonomy (NCBI): domain Eukaryota; kingdom Metazoa; phylum Arthropoda; class Arachnida; order Araneae; family Salticidae; genus Salticus; species Salticus scenicus. Next base: position 236,862,615 of record OZ005653.1, on the reverse strand, counting down.
TAATGTTCAGGTCTGGGCTCTGGGCAGGCCAGTCCATTCGATGAACTCCATTGGCACCATACCAAGCCTTGGTTAACGTCGAAACATGACAACTGGCATTGTCGTCCTGAAAGTAACAGGGGTCCAACCCGTAAAACTGCCGCAACGTAGGAAGCACATTGTCATCCAGAATAGTGCAGTAGGCATCGGAGTTGAGCTTACCATGAATGGGGACCAAGAGTCCCAGTCCATACCAGGAGAAACACCCCCAGACCATAATTCCCCCTCCGCCGAACTTGACTGTTGGCACAATGCATTCTGGCAGGAGACGTTCTCCAGGTAGACGCCAGACCCAGACCCTGCCATCCGAACGGTAAAGGGTGAACCTTGATTCGCCACTCCAAAGAACCCGTTTCCACTGACCTACGGTCCAATTTCGATGTGCTTTGCACCACATTAACCGAGCAGCGCGGTTGGACTTTGTGATCAAAGGCTTATGGGCAGCAGCACGACCATGAAAACCAAGCAGATGTGCTTCCTTACGGATGGTATTCATTGAAACAAAACTCCCGGATGCCTGTTGAAACTCGTCGCGGATGAGGGCCATCGGTTGGGTGCGGTTCTTCCGAATTTCTCTGGAGAGCACTCGTCGGTCTCTATCTCCCAATTTCGTTGGTCTGCCGACTCGGGGCACATTCCGACAATCACCGCTCACCTTCCACTTCTTAATCACATAGGCCACTGTCGATTTTGGGTACTTCAGATCGCTAGATATGTCCCTTAAGGATCGGCCACATTTGTGATACCCGATAATTATACCTTTCTCGAAATCAGAGAGCTCCGAACTGCGCGGCATCTTGCATGCGACTAATGCCGATGCTGTTTCCTACACGATATATACCGGCGGAGGCCGTGACGTACCTCAGGACCGCAGATATCGTCATTTGCATAGGTGTCCAAATACTTATTGGTATGCAGTGTACTTTTAAACGCCAGGATGTGTGGGGCTTTCTTATAATGCTAATAGCAGGTCAATTTTCTATTTATCATTTAATATCATTTTAGAGGTTTTTAATCTGAAATTATGATTATAAATTTTGCTTTTCTAATGCAACACAGGAAAAACTTATTTAATTAGTTTTTCATTCTTTTTATGCATATATTTCTCTTTATTGTATTGCTTTGAAAAGAGGCATATTTCAGAAATGTTAGTATTTTAATACCTTTAAATTTATTAAATTTTACTTAAATGAATATAATTTTACATGTGAACCAAATTAAAATATTAATACTGTAAATATGTTTAGTTAAACGTGATACTTACCAGGAAACCATCCCAATAGTGTAATAATAGAAATCAATTAAATTATGTTTATTCGAGAGGGCATAATTAGAGATTTTTGACACAAAAAATATAGATGCCAACATCTTAATTTATTCCAGGGTATTTTGAGACTCGCTTTTATTTCATACCACTTATTTTTTAAGAGTAACTTTTTTCTTATTTTATCCAAGTTATATATTTAAGAAAAATTTTCTGTAAATAAAGTGGTGCAAAATAAAGGCGGGGTTAAATAAATAAAATCCGGAATAAATTAAAATATTGGCTCTATGATAAACTGTTATCCCTCGTAATCCCGTTCTCGAGAAATCTATATTTAAGTTTGAGTAAAAAAGTAGTAACGAGAAAGGAGTTGGAGGAGCCCCGTTAAAACCTGACATAACCCTGACTTTTAGCAATTTTTAGATTATGTTTTAGCGAATTATTAGACATTATCATAGCTGCCAATATTTTAATTTATTCCGGAGTTCATTTAGCCCCAACTTTATTTCTTACCACTTATTTTTTAAAAGTAATTTTTTCTTATTTTATCGAATTTATAAATTGGAGACAATTTTTCTATAAATAAAGTGGTGCGAATTAAAGGCGGGGCTAAAAGTACTCCGGAATAAATTAAAATATTGGCAGCTATGCATTATATCTCGATTGAGTATATCTCAACTCTGAAATGGGCAACTGGTTAATGCATCAAACAACACGTTCGTCTATGCTCTTTCGATTTCTGCTTGTTTTGGATTTCATTCATTATTTCAGTAAAGCGTGGCGTTACCCAGAGCTGCCAACCTAATCCGGCAAATTGTTTGTGCCGCCCCTTTTTCTACACCACTTAATTTTTTGAGTATTTGTTTTATTAATTCATCGTAACTATATTTGAAGAGAATTACTCTAAATATTAAGTGGTGTAGGAAAAGGGGCGGAACTAACAAATTGCCGGATTAGGTTGGCAGCTCTGCGTTACCGATTAACGCGTGGTTGCACCGATTAGTGAACTTTCAGAATTTATAACTCAAAAACGAGCTGACGAGGGCTATTGTTTTACATGTCAAAAAACGTATTAATATATTCTCTTTCGATTAATGCTTGTTTGGATTTTTTTTTTTTTTTTTTTTTATGATTACAGTATGGGATGGTTTCCTAGTTAGAAAAAATTATTAAATTTTTAAATAAGTCTACAAAAGGATTTAGTTGAACAAAGTACTTTTCGGGGTTTGGTTTTTTGAAGGACTCTTCCACCCAGCTTTCTCACTAAAGTAACTTTTAATACCACTGTTTTTATATAGTAATTTTCTTCTTGACAAATCGGAAATATCAGATGGTATCAATTTACAAAAGTTACTATATAGAAATTATGGTATCCAATTTTCGCTTTGAGTAAATCCTGCTTTTCACCAGTATTTTAGAACATTAAATTCATTTTTAAATATATTGACTAAAAAAAAAAAAAAAAAAAAAAAAGGAAAGGGAAAGAAAGAAAGAAAAAGAAAAAGTAAATACAAGGAGTTCAAGTCCCTTGCGAACCCAGTTTCTGTTAGTACAATCAGTTTATGAACTGAAGTCATAATTTGAATTAATTTGACTCATATATGCAGAGCTGCCAAGCTAATCCGGCAAATTGTTTGTACAGCCCCATTTTCAACACCACTTAATTTTTAGAGTAATTCTTTTCAAATATATTTACGATGAATTAAAAAAGTAAATATCTAAAAATTAAGTGGTGCAGAAAAAGGGTACAAACCATTTCCCGGATTAGGTTGGCAGCTCTGTATATATATATATGTATATATACAGGTCGCTTTTTATAATAAAAAATTTAGTGATTAAATCAGACGCAGTAACTTTCTAGAAGTAGTGGTATGAAACAATCCGGATAAAAATATCTTTTATAAATGATTAAAAGATTTTATTCAAACTAATGAGATGAATATTTTTAAACAATTTTAAAAATTAAAACAGAAAATTATTCGTCATTCTTAGCGTATTCATATTTGGTCGAATAAGAAATTACCGACAAAATAATCTTTGGATTACTTCTAGAAATGGAAAATTTGTTCCTTTCTGTACGTTTATATATATTTTACAAATTAATTTTACTTTGGTTAATGCATGCTATATATATAAAAAAGAAAAATCATACAAGCAATCTACATTAAAAATTAAAACAAGTTTCATTACGAAGAAGTGTTGTGGATGTGTGTCTAAATTATTAAATTTTTGTAATGAAATGCCTTTTCTTTATAAATAGAGAATGAATAACACAGCTTTAAAGATAGTTTTTCATAAAACTGTTAATACTGAGAAATCCAATTTTGAAATTATACAAAGTTTGTGTAATTTTTTAATAAGATAAAAGATTTTTCTCTAGTAAGACAATGAGATAAAAATTGAATTACATGTATACTAATATGAGATTGTATTAAAAAGGTTAAAGTTTTACTTAGAAATGAAAAGTAGAATTAAAATCTCATGAAAATTCACTGGAATAGTTAGAAATATCTCTGATGTAGAAACGTGTAAGAAAAGTAAATATATCCCTCTTACAAACTATGATATTTATGATAATGCGCGAAAATAGTTTGATGAAAATTTACTATAGCTATTTTGATTTATAGAATATGCTACTCTATACCAGAATTGGAGAAAGAATACTTTTGATAATAATTCAACAACATCATTTTTTTTTCTATCAAATATTTATTATTTACCGACAGGGATGCTATGGTCCCGAATTTTTTCCTGACCTCTACAGCATTAATGTGTATAGTAACCTTATAGAATATGTTCCCACGATCCATTTACCTTCTGATTTACAAAGTTATTTATACTGGATAGTATATTGGGTGTTAAACAAGGAAGGTTTGCCAACTTATATAATTTATTGCGAAGCATTGATAGCTCAGCCATACCACTATATTCTATTCATACCACTATATTTTAAGTAATATTTTTGAGGCGAACAGCTGAATTAGTTTGGTGAACATTTTACTGGTTGTGGATTGTGTCAGTAGATGGCGCAACAAAGTACTGTTTGTAACCATCGCTGAAAGACGAGTTCAGAGAGAAAATGCTGTTCAGTTTGCTCGCTCGCTATGTAAAGATGTTTACGTTTTCTGTGCACAGTTATAGCACCTATTTAATTCAATTGAGCTCTTTTATTTCTGTAAATTGTTAGTTATTATTTTATGAGTAAAACTGTTACAAGTATCAGTGTGTCTTCTTTGAGTTTATTGAAATAGTGAACACAAGCCAGCCGAAGTGGTGACCCAGCCGTAGTGGTTTTCGTAGTGGTGACCTCTGACGAAACAGCGTAATATGGCGATACCTCCGGCCTTTGAGCTAAGTGGTTTAACTTTGAATGAATATATTTTAAATTAATTGATTTTTTTTTTTTTTTTTTACTGTTTGAAATTAAAAATGCATTAAATAAATAACGAATATATATATTTCTGCTCTTATAAGCTATTTTAACTAGATTGATATATATATATATTTTAAATGCTGTTTTAAATGGTATATATTATATAGTGTAATACGATATGACTGTAATAGAGTAAAAGATTTGCTATTTTAAGTTAGCGTTAGGAATCTTCTTTCGTATGAATTTAGATTCATTTTGACTTTTAATTTTGAACTTAGGAATTTTTAAATAGTAGTGTATAAAATTTTCATAAGATTGCCATGGACTCTGGTGAGAAGGGGATAAATGTTGAAAGAGTTTCTTGTAGGATTCCCCCTGTTTGGAAGAATAATATTCAAGTGTGGTTTGTTCAAGTTGAAGCGAACTTCGCGACATCGCAGATTACAAATGATCTGACAAAATATAACACAGTTATAGGTTCAATTGATGCAGATTCGCTTATTTCAGTTTCTGATTTGATATTAAACCCCCCTCCGAAAATCGTTATGAAACTTTAAAACAAAGGTTAATTTCGGAGTTTTCAGATTCTCAATCTCAGCAGCTGCGTAAATTATTGTCCGAATTAACACTGGGAGATAAAAAACCTTCAACTTTACTTCGGCAAATGAAAGAATTAGGAGGGAAATCCGTAACTGAGGATTTTTTGAAAACAATTTGGATGGAACGATTACCAGTAAATTTTCAGGCAATATTATCTGCCTCTTCAGCGGATTTATCTGAATTGGCAAAATTAGCTGATAAGATTGCTGAAATTAAGGAAATCCCTAGTGTTTGCGCGGTTGTTGAGGGGAAAACTTTGGAAAGCGAGGTTAAAGAAATTCGAAAAGAAATTGCAGAGTTAAAAACTCAGATTTCAACTTTATTTTCGAAAGTAAATCAAGATCGAGAAGTCGTGATTTAAATCGTGCATATTACCGTAGTAAAAGTCGTTATATAGGAGATGGAAATTTTGACGGTAATGATTCGAATTTATGTTTTTATCATTCAAAATTTGGGGAAAATGCTAAAAGGTGTCGGAAACCATGTCAGTATAATTCAAAAGAGGAAGAAAACTAGTTTTGGCTGCTGCATCTGGTTTAAAGTTTGGTTCAGGTGTAGCAGTCCAAGTAAAAAAATGTAGACTTTTTGTTTATGATAAAGCTACAAACTGTAATTTTTTAATTGATTCTGGAAGTGATATTTCTTGTATACCGGCACCAATAAATTGTAAATATAATGCTCCTGAAGATTTTTTGTATGCCGCAAATGATTCTAGGATACCTACGTATGGTAGTAAAACATTGGATATTAATTTGGGATTGCGTCGAAAGTTCCGGTGGTCATTTGTGATAGCTCGAGTAAATACACCTATTATTGGTGCAGATTTTTTAAACAATTACGGAATTCTTATAGATTTGAAAAATCAAACTTTAATTGATTCGAATACTACCTTACAAATAAGAGGAAAATTGAGTGGTATTGAATCCCCCTCTATAAAATTAATTTCGGGAAATTCCCCTTATGATAAACTTTTAGAGTCATTTCCAAATTTGGCGAGCCCGGTACCAAATTTTAAAGGTCCTGTATTGCATAATACTAAACATTATATTGAAACAAAGGGAGCTCCGGTGTTTTCTAGACCTAGACGATTACATCCAAAATTATTAGAAATTGTAAAAAAGGAATTCCAAGTTTTGGTAGAACAGGGAATTTGTCGACTTTCTAAGTCTCCTTGGTCCTCACCCATACATGTCGTTCCAAAATCAAATGGTACATATAGGGTATGTGGAGATTACCGACGTTTAAATTCAATAACTATTCCAGATAGATATCCTATCCCACATATTCATGATATAACTAATGTCCTTCATAATAAGTCAATTTTTTCGAAAATTGATATTGTTAGGGCATATTATCATATACCAGTGAATGAAGAGGATATTCCAAAAACTTGTGTAACGACACCAATTGGAAATTTCGAATTTTTATACCTCCCATTTGGTTTAAAATGCGCTCCAATGACATACCAGCGATTTATGAATGGGGTCCTGGGGGATTTGGACTTTGTTGTTTCTTACATAGATGATGTACTGATATTTTCAGAAAACGAAACGGAGCATATCAACCATGTAAAAATGGTCTTTGAAAGACTAAATAAATTTGGTTTAAATATGAATAAATCAAAGAGTATATATGGTCAAAATACTATTGAATTTTTAGGTCATGAAATCTCCGCGTCGGGTATTAAACCCCTTGACAGAAAAGTTTTGGAGTACCCTAGACCTGAAAATTTGCTACAGTTACGAAAATATTTAGGATTAATAAATTTTTATAGAAAATTCATAAAACACGCTGCGGATATTTTGGCTAATTTAACAGATTTATTAAAAGGAGTGAAGGGAAAGAATAATCGTACAAAAATTGAATGGACTCAGGAATTAATCGATTCTTTTGAAAAATCAAAGCAAGCTCTTTCGAATGCTGCTTTGTTGTCATTTCCGAGTACAAATGGAAGGCTTGTATTGCATAGTGATGCAAGTAATATTGCTATTGGTGCAACACTTAGTATATTGGAAGGGTCAGATTGTAAACCAGTTGGATTTTTTTCCAGACGGTTATCGCCTTCTCAGGCCAAGTATTCTAGTTTTGATCGTGAACTCTTAGCAATGTATGAGTCAGTAAAATTTTTCAGACACATGCTAGAAGCACGAAACTGCGAAATAATTACGGATCATAAACCAATTATTGAAGCCTTTCATAAAGTACGTGACACACATACAAATAAGCAGGCACGTTGGCTTTCCTTTATATCAGAATTTACTACGGATATTAAATATATAAAAGGGGAGTTAAACGGTGCTGCAGAGGCTTTGTCGCGTATAAATGAAATTTCTATTCCTGGAAATCTAGATTTTGATGAATTAAGTAAGGATCAAAAATCGGATGAGGAATTAAATAAATTAATTTCAGAACCAGAGTCAGTACTTAAATTAAAACTAATTACATTGCCAAATACAAATTCACAGCTTTACTGTGACATTAGTACTGGAAAAGCTCGTCCATATGTCACATTAAAATTTCGTAAGAAAGTTTTCCAGAATTTACATTGCCTTTCGCACCCTGGTATGCGAACTACAGTCAATCTCATTAGAGATAGATTTGTTTGGCCTTTTATGAATAAAGATTGTCGTGAATGGGCACGTCAATGTATTGATTGCCAGCGATCAAAAATTAGTAAACATACTAAATCTTCATTGAAGAAATTTGATATCCCTACTGCGCGTTTTCAACACATTCATTGTGATATTGTAGGTCCCTTACCGGAGTCACATGGTAAATCTTATTGTTTAACTGTGATAGATCGTGTTAGCCGTTGGCCGGAGGCTTATTCGCTAAAAGACATTACAGCTGAAACAATTGCACGAACTCTTTACAGAGAATGGATTGCCCGATATGGTACACCATTAAGAATTACGACAGATCAAGGGAGACAGTTTGAATCTGACTTATTTAAACAGTTTGCTCAGTTACTTGGTATAGAAAAATGGAGAACTTCCCCATACAATCCCAAAGCAAATGGTTTAGTTGAAAATTTTCACAGACCACTAAAAGCAGCGATTGTGGCACATAGAACTCGTAGTTGGACTGAGATCCTCCCAACAATTCTCTTGGGTTTTAGATGTGCATTGAAAGAGGATATTCAAGCGACTCCTGCTGAATTACTGTATGGAAGTAACTTCAGACTTCCTGATGATTTTTACGACCCTACGGTAGACATAAAAGACCCACGTATATATGTTGAAAAATTAAGAGAATTTATGAGGTTGCTCAAACCAAAACCTACATCTGCACATCAAAATAATCCAGTTTTTGTACATAAGCATTTAAAACAGTGTTCACATGTGTTCGTGAGATATGATCGAGTTAGAGGATCATTACAACCACCGTATAATGGACCATACCCTGTAGTGTCAAGAAAGGAAAAATATTTCCATGTTTTAATAGATGGGAAAATTCAAGTCGTTAATATCGATAGACTTAAACCAGCATTTATTGTGTTTCATTCTCCAACAGAAGTTCAACTAGATGAAAACATTAGTGCTCGTACCTCCGAGAAACTGGTACCTAGACGTTCTAAAAGACAGGTCCGATTTCCAGACAGATTCGTACCCAGTTGAAGTTTGCCTGTCTTTGTTCACTGGGGAGGGGGTACTGAGGCGAACAGCTGAATTAGTTTGGTGAACATTTTACTGGTTGTGGATTGTGTCAGTAGATGGCGCAACAAAGTACTGTTTGTAACCATCGCTGAAAGACGAGTTCAGAGAGAAAATGCTGTTCAGTTTGCTCGCTCGCTATGTAAACATGTTTACGTTTTCTGTGCACAGTTATAGCACCTATTTAATTCAATTGAGCTCTTTTATTTCTGTAAATTGTTAGTTATTATTTTATGAGTAAAACTGTTACAAGTATCAGTGTGTCTTCTTTGAGTTTATTGAAATAGTGAACACAAGCCAGCCGAATCGTTCGTATATATTAAAGAGAAGTAGTCTACAAAAATTCCTGTATGTTAAAGAAGGCAGGGTTAAAAATTCTCCGGTATAAATTATAAATGTTGGCATCTCTGCTCAAGGTAATTTACACCATAATTAATCATAAAAGAACCAGAAAATACGAACAAAGTTATGAAAGAAAATACACATTTCTCCTAAGTAATCGAAGTAAAATTCTGGTAAAATTTTCCGAGATGAACTTTTGCAATTGTAAAGTAATACATATATGCTAAGTCTCCGTTATTTTATTACAGATTACAGATATATTAAAACAGATATATTACAGTTATATTACAGATTTCATGCCGGAAAAATTTTGTAAATTTATTTAATTCTATTGATTCGTCGAAAATATATGGGACATATTTCTTTTAAAAAACACTGGTGATAAACATGATATAAATATTAAAAATTGCAGCAGGTAAGATGTAATAGCGTTCGCATGGTGCTGCACGTGAAAGGGTTAAATAAATAATTGCTTTCGTGGTGGAAGAGTCGAGGGGGAAAAGGCAGAGTCCATTTAGCAAACCTGATGAAAATTATTGATTTTAAAGTAAAATACACTAATGTTAGTAAAAATTTCAACACCATGAAGGGATTATGCAAATTGAAGCAAACTTACAGGAAATGTAAAGTGAGATAAGGCATGCAAATGCGCATGCGAGAAACGAAAACCGACTCCTTTTCATTCGGTTTTTCTAGGTATATAAAAAACTGTAAAGGCACAATGAAATCTGTTTACCGTCCTCTGTCTGCGGTAAACGTTTCATTGGTGGTCAATATGCCTCGTGAAAAGCGGAGGGTGCCATACCAACAACTAACGGAATTCCTAAGAGGCCGAATCGTTGGAATGTGAGAGAGTGGATATCCGTATCGAGAAATCTCAGCCCGCAAGCAATGTAATGCCCCAGCAGTGATGCGTGTGATGAAGAAATGGACTGAGGAGAATCAAAGAAGCAAAAAACCTGGCAATGGAGCAATAACAGCTGTACGAGAAGACAAACACCTCATCCACATGGCTGTGACAGACAGTACAGCGTCCTCTCGTGTGTTAGCAAACGTTGGAGTACGGCTACAGGTGTTTTGCTGTCTAGCTCCACCGTTCGTCGCCGTTTGCTGCAGCATGCACTGCGTGAAAGGGTTCCTCTACACAGGTTTTCCCTCTCGTTGAATCACAGACGACTCCGACTTCAATGGGCTCAGCAACACGGCAAATGGCGTGCCCAGTGACAAGAAATTGTTTTCTCCAATGAATCTCGCTACAATCTGGAGTACAATTATGGAAGAGTACGCGTCAGATGTCACAGGAGGGATCGTCTGCCCCCACAGTCTGTTATCCAGCGTCATACTGACAAACGCCAAGCATCATGGTGTGCGGAGCTATTGAGTATAATTATCGATCCCATCTAGTGCACATTGCAAGCAAACTCAAAAGGGATCGCGACATAAGGGAAATTTTGGTGCCAGAGATCCTTCCCATTCTTCGACGCATTCCGAGTGTTGTATTTCAGAAGGATAATGCCCCTGCATATGTTTCTCAGACTGCCTTCTTAAGTGCACAACAGGTTTCGATTCTTCCATGGCCTGCTTATTCCCCGGATATGTCACCCATCGAGCATGTCTGGGATTTCATTGGCTGGCAACTTGCTCGTCCAACTGGTGGGGCGCACAGTAGAATTGAACTTTGGCGTGAAGTCGAAGCCATCTATAATGCCATTCCCCAGGATTGCATTCAGAACCTGTATGATTCAATGCTTTAATAGTAATCAATTTTAAATAAATAAACATTTGGGGAATTAAAAAAAAAAAAAAAAAAAAAAAAACTGAACGTTTGTACAGAAGTGGGTCACTAATACATAGAAATTGTATTAAGGTACCAAAATCTATTTATTATGTTTTAAACCCCTAGATATATAATGAATTTTATTTCAGTTTGAAAACTATTGTGATATTTGAATAACACGCTTTTTATGGTATTTTTTTTTTTTTTTTTTTTTTTTTTTTTAATTCTCTTACAAAAATTAAACATAATTCAAAATATAAAAAATATAAATAAAAAAAATACGTGTGGTACTCGAGAACTGCCGCGGTAAAGCTATTGCATAGCATTTTTTATCAACTTATGCAATTATAATTATTTATTTATTTTATTTATGCAGTATTTTTTTTTTCTTTGATATTAATTCAAGTTTTTTCTTTGATATTAATTCAAGTTACACTTTTTGAGCGTGGTGACCGATAAGAAAACAAATTTTAATAGAGAAAAGGTATTTAATAGGTTTTAAAGGCCTGCAAGTCGAATGGGGATATTCAAGTTTTTTCTTTGATATTAATGAATAAGATAACAATAATAAGAAAGCAAATTTTAATAGAGAAAAGGTATTTTAATAGGTTTTAAAGGCCTGCAAGTCGAATGGGGATATTCAAGTTTTTTCTTTGATATTAATTCAAGTTACACTTTTTGAGCGTGGTGACCGATAAGAAAGCAAATTTTAATAGAGAAAAGGTATTTAATAGGTTTTAAAGGCCTGCAAGTCGAATGGGGACATTCAAGCTTTTTCTTTGATATTAATGAATAAGATAACAATAATGATAAGATAACAATAATGATAAGAAAACAAATTTTAATAGAGAAAAGGTATTTTAATAGGTTTTAAAGGCCTGCAAGTCGAATGGGGATATTCAAGTTTTTTCTTTGATATTAATTCAAGCTACACTTTTTGAGCGCGGTGACCGATATAAAACAAATTTTAATAGAGAAAAGGTATTTAATAGGTTTTAAAGGCCTGCAAGTCGAATGGGGCCATTGAAGTTTTTTCTTTGATATTAATGAATAAGATAACAATAATGATAAGAAAACAAATTTTAATAGAGAAAGGGTATTTTAATAGGTTTTAAAGGCCTGCAAGTCGAATGGGGATATTCAATTTTTTTCTTTGATATTAATTCAAGTTACACTTTTTGAGCGTGGTGACCGATAAGAAAACAAATTTTAATAGAGAAAACGTATTTAATAGGTTTTAAAGGCCTGCAAGTCGAATGGGTATATTCAAGTTTTTTCTTTGATATTAATTCAAGTTAAACTTTTTGAGCGTGGTGACCGATATAAAACAAATTTTAATAGAGAAAAGGTATTTAATAGGTTTTAAAGGCCTGCAAGTCGAATGGGGATATTCAAGGTTTTTCTTTGATATTAATGAATAAGATAACAATAATGATAAGATAACAATAATGATAAGAAAACAAATTTTAATAGAGAAAAGGTATTTTAATAGGTTTTAAAGGCCTGCAAGTCGAATGGGGATATTCAAGTTTTTTCTTTGATATTAATTCAAGTTACACTTTTTGAGCGTGGTGACCGATATAAAACAAATTTTAATAGAGAAAAGGTATTTAATAGGTTTTAAAGGCCTGCAAGTCGAATGGGGATATTAAAGTTTTTTCTTTGATATTAATTCAAGTTACACTTTTTGAGCGTGGTGACCGATAAGAAAACAAATTTTAATAGAGAAAACGTATTTAATAGGTTTTAAAGGCCTGCAAGTCGAATGGGGATATTCAAGTTTTTTCTTTGATATTAATGAATAAGATAACAATAATGATAAGATAACAATAATGATAAGAAAACAAATTTTAATAGAGAAAAGGTATTTTAATAGGTTTTAAAGGCCTGCAAGTCGAATGGGGATATTCAAGTTTTTTCTTTGATATTAATGAATAAGATAACAATAATGATAAGAAAACAAATTTTAATAGAGAAAAGGTATTTTAATAGGTTTTAAAGGCCTGCAAGTCGAATGGGGATATTCAATTTTTTTTCTTTGATATTAATTCAAGTTACACTTTTTGAGCGTGGTGACCGATAAGAAAACAAATTTTAATAGAGAAAAGGTATTTAATAGGTTTTAAAGGTCTGCTAGTCGAATGGGGATATTCAAGTTTTTTCTTTGATATTAATTCAAGTTACACTTTTTGAGCGTGGTGACCAATATAAAACAAATTTTAATAGAGAAAAGGTATTTAATAGGTTTTAAAGGCCTGCAAGTCGAATGGGGATATTCAAGGTTTTTCTTTGATATTAATGAATAAGATAACAATAATGATAAGATAACAATAATGATAAGAAAACAAATTTTAATAGAGAAAAGGTATTTTAATAGGTTTTAAAGGCCTGCAAGTCGAATGGGGATATTGAATTTTTTTCTTTGATATTAATTCAAGTTACACTTTTTGAGCGTGGTGACCGATAAGAAAACAAATTTTAATAGAGAAAAGGTATTTAATAGGTTTTAAAGGCCTGCAAGTCGAATGGGGATATTAAAGTTTTTTCTTTGATATTAATTCAAGTTACACTTTTTGAGCGTGGTGACCGATATAAAACAAATTTTAATAGAGAAAAGGTATTTAATAGGTTTTAAAGGCCTGCAAGTCGAATTTGGATATTCAAGGTTTTTCTTTGATATTAATGAATAAGATAACAATAATGATAAGATAACAATAATGATAAGAAAACAAATTTTAATAGAGAAAAGGTATTTAATAGGTTTTAAAGGCCTGCAAGTTGAATGGAGATATTCAAGTTTTATCTGATCTACTTTATACACAAATTTTACGCGTGCAGCTATTCACTGTTGTACATTGATGACAGATACCTATACACCTATATACTTTCTCACAAACAGCTGCTTATGTATTCGTCCGATTTCGGAGCAGCTCGTCTCGATCTGTGCGAGCTTCGTACAGCCGAAGTTTACCGAACTGTGTTAGGTTTTTTTTTCGTTACGGAATTTTTCAATTCGGTCGCCGCGCTCAAAGCCCGCGATAAAAGCTATACAATAGCTTAATAAGTTCAATAAAATAAATAATAAAAGCAATATTTACTTTAATAAATAGCGAAAACTTGTAAAAGTTATTATTTATTAAACAGAATTTAAAGAAAAAAAAAATAGTAGGATATAATCATCTTAACAAATAAGATTTTTTGATGTTGAATATTGTGGATATAACCAGTTAAAAATAAATACCTCTTTTTGAATGAAAATTGTATAGAATTTACATTTTTCTCCTTATTTATTTTTTTTTTCTTAAACATGCATTTATTTATTTTATTTTTTTTTGGCAGCATTAATTGAACATTTGCTTGGAAAAATTATTAATGTAAATTAAGCATTTTAGAGGTTAGTTCAAAATTGAAAGATTACGTTGATAAAAAGTAAATATTATTTGCTATAAAAATTACACTTTCTTCGTTTTCCGTTTTAATGATACATTAAGTCATATTTAAAATACTTCCAGCAGATAAATTTAACTTTTCTGTATAAAGAAATTATATAGAGTTAACAAAACATAAATTATCAAATTTTTAATTTAAAAGTTTCCTATCATGTAGTTAATTAAGGTACGCATATTCTTTAATTAATTAAAGAAAACCACTTCAAACATTCTAAAATTGTAGTTTATAATTTGTTTTTACAAACTGAACTAATTAATACCCATCTGTATTGCATTGCATCTATTTAAAAATGTCATCGTGCACGCTCTAAACCAGATAAAGATGCATTTTACATAAGGTTTATAAATTAAATTAATTAGGATCAAGGGTAAAGTAAATTAAATGTAAAGAAAAAATATATCATTTAGGGATTTATTTTTAAGTCAAGTAAGTAATGTTTTTTCTTCTCTTAACACTAAAATTAAAAATGACAGCTATGTAACTTATTTAAATAAAAAACTTTAATTAAATAATTAAAAAAAAAATCATTGAACGTTATTAATCCTTTGTCGGCCCTAACACTTAGTAATTCATTTAATCAGCATCCACCAATAATTTTGAGGAGCGATATTTGATATATAAAATAGACAAATAATCTTTGATGTGATTAGACAACCGTTACAGTTATAGTGGTGGTTATTGAATAAAAAAAGTCTTTAAATTTGGCAACACTGAGCAAAGGAGTGAAATTAAATAAAATCGGCAAAGGGTTAATTATATCTGAATACTAAATGTTTACTATTTAACAGAGAGTCTCAATTATTTGTTTTCCTGAGACATGGAATTTAAAATATGACTTTTAACATCTTTTCTTTGCATGTAATATACGAAGCCCTTTTAAGGAAAATATATTTTTATAATATTATCCATTTTTGCTTTCATAATAATACTAAAATTATGTTATCATAATGAATTTTGGCCTTTTTCTTTCTTTACCAACAGAATGCTTATTTAAATTTATGTTAAACGAGATTTTATTCGATAAACAGATACTTCTATGGAAGCTTATACAATAGTTTATTTTTATTAAGGTTATTTTAATAAAGCTTTCTGTCATCTACTGAATTAATTTGTGAACACAAAAATATAATAATGTATAATGGGTATATTGAATTTCTATTGTAAAAATTTTAAATTTGTGCATAGTATTCTTAGTTTCTATTACGTTTATCTAATGTATTTAAAAGTTGCTAATATTTAATGTTATCTGATACCAGTGGTTCTTATTATAAAAATTCCTTTTATTAAATTACATGGTAACCTTTAATACGATCATCTTTATTTGCAATACCAAGTTTTTTTTTTTTTTCCCATTGTGTAAAATCGATTGCATGCAGAAATGTTATTGATTCTCATGTATGCAATACGCGAACAAATAACTTACATAGAAACACATAGGTGCTGTCTAGAGGTAATTCTACGAATATAGGCATAATTTGAAAATGATTGGTTGCATACTTTTAATAATATTGCTATTTATTTTATTTTATTTTTCCCACGAGGGATTTTATCTTTTTCGTATAAAGTTGAAGTATTTTATATTGGAGATTTAGAGGTGAAAGTGCTCCGCGTTTCCGTCACCACTATTTTCATTTAGAATTTTTTATTGTATTTTTTTATTAATATTTTTTGATTAAATGATATAGAAATATGATATATAAATTATTCTTAAAAATAGTGGTGGAAAATATACATCTTTCTATGGTCCTCTTCCACCTCTGTGGTCATATATATATATATATATACAGAATGCAATTCGCGCATTCCAAATTCGATATTCTAATACTCATAAAAGTACCTCTAACATTAATAGAACGACTTTTGTGCAAAATTATGCATTCTAAAGCTTACATGTATACAATAATGTTCTATATATACGCGCGCATTTAATGTTAACACATGCACATAACTTTTCAGTGCAATACAATTATTTTTAGTAAAACTTAGAATTTAAGTCCATTGCATTGTTTAAGAAATATATTAATAATCGATTTTATTTATTTACTTATTTAGTTAGTTTTATTTGTTTTTGCTTTTTCTATCTCAGTGTATTTTAAACATATCGAATTACGTTTTCCCATTTAGAAAAAAAATAAATACTTTGCGAATAATGTTTCCAGAGGTCGTACTCTCCGCCTTTTTGTCAGGACATTTTCATTGCAGTGTTTCCAGATTGCGCGACTTCTTTATTCAACAGTCACCAATAATTTTGAGAAGTGATATTAAATGCACATAATTGACGATTAATGTTCCGTAATGTATATGAAATATCACTTCTCAAAATTATTGGTGACTATTGAATAAAAGAAAGCCATGCAATCTGGTAGCACAGTTTCAGGAACGAAAAATATCGGCCTTATTTGCTACTACTATTTTTATACAATAATCTTTATCTTACTTAATCACGACATATTACTATAAAAATACCACAAAGTATTTTTATATGAAAATAAAGGTAGAAAAAATGCAGATTTGTCTCCCTCGTATGTATCATTCTTCATGTTTTTGATAAATCTTTTGAAATTTCTCCATATAATAATTACAAATAAATCATTGCAAGAATTTCATAATACAGTCTAATGTATCTACGGAATACACACTAATTTTACGATTGTAAATTTTTCATTGATCTGAAAAAACATCTTGAAAAATCTTAACCCCTCCGAAAAGTCAAGTTCGAGATCTGCCACAGTAATCTGCATAAAAATTATATGGCGAGTACTTTTCACATTTTTGTCAAAAATTGTCACTTGTTACTCTCCTCAACCTACATTTGGACAAGATTGTCAAAGATTTTTCGGTGTGTTATAAATTGCAGCCGGATCTGGCCGTTTCACTCGTCACGTGACCGACGAAAATCACCTTCAAACTTGAGTAGTGTTTGGGTAGGTACTTTAGCATATTTGCCAACATTTTAATTTATTACGGAGCATTTTTAGCTTTGCCACCACTTTATTTTTAGATTATTTTTTCTTTAATATATATAGCTATGATAAAATAAGGAAAATTTACTCAAAAAAAAAAAAAAAAAAAAAAAGTTGCATGGAATAAAGGCGTGACTAAAAATGTTCTGGAATAAATCAACCCTTTGCGCTCGGCATATTTTCCGTAAGACACGCCTTTTGGCGTTCCTTTAAAACGTCACACGTATAGTTTTCAGCTTACTACCTTTTGGCTACCGAAAAAATGTATTAATTTGTTTTATTTTACTTCATCATTAAATAAAATAAATCCTTCTGTTAAAAATTTCCGGTAGCGGAAAGGTAGCCTATAGTTACACGTTTTAGAAAAATAACATTTCATTTGCAGAGGAACACCTTAAGGCGTGGCTCGATCTTTTAATGTCCCCTCAGAAGGGACATACGAGCGATAAGGGTTAAAATTCTGGCAACTCTGCTTTAGTACTGAATGTGGTCTGTCGTCAAATATTAGTCCTAAAGTGTACTGTTTATTCTGACGGATGTAAATTAATGTGAATAAAATTCAGATATTAAATTCAATAACTATTGTTTGTTATAATCAGACAGGTTTCTTATAAAGGGAGATTTAGATACCAGAATATTTCTACAGTATATTTTTTAATAGGTATCAACGGATATCAAATATTTGTGAAGTCTAAAATTACTATATAAAAAGAGTTAATATTCAAATAATTTGCCTTCGTGAGAACTCTGTGAATATCTATCCAGCATAATGAATGATATGCGCAATTTTTGTTTATTGAAAGACAAATGAAATCCTTTGAAAATTCTTTATTTTCTCTTTCAAACCAGGAATATTTTGCTCAGGACTTTTATGAACAATCAAAACCATAAAATTGCAATGAAAGGGACTATTCATTTATGTCATAAAAGAGTAGGTAAAGCTTTTTCACGCATATCAAAACAAAACTTTTCCATGCCCAAGGCGTCGTCTGTTAACGTCTTTATTATTCTTTTCAGCATAGCTTAATTCATTATCTTATGCATATGAATCATATTTGTGAAGATGAATTGCATGAAAGTAAGCCATTCAATGCAATTTGCGAATTCATTTCTAACGATTTTAGAAAAAGCCGCAAGCAATATCATTGAAAAAACTTTAGACAAATAAAGAAAATGACAATTTCTGAGCTTTATTTTATTTTATTTTATTTTACTTTTATTTTCATTTTTCACTTCTTTTCCTTTCTTTCTGCGTGAATAAAAAAAAAAAACTTGAGTTTTACATTTAAGTTTCAAAAGAAAAAATATTTTGGTGTATAAGTAAACTAAACACAAAAGACAAACATTACAAAACTAGAAAAAAGAGAGAATAGACTAAAATATTAAAAATAAAAATATATTTTTTAAGTAAGTCAAGTGTAAAATATTTTCGAGTATTTAAATCTAATATGAATTTAAGAAATTTACCGTTTATATTAAAAGATCATTAAGATGGGTAAAATAATTTATAATAAAAATTTTAAATAACATCATTTTACGTTAATTAAAGATGTGATTTGAAATATTTATTTTTCATGCATTTAAAACATAGAAATTATAATTGTAATGTTAAATTTTTTTTAAAGATATGGGAGTGTCTTTATAATATTATTAGATTATATATATATATATATATATATATATATTTAAATTCTAACTTATATAAGTACTGTTATACGTCCTACACAATGTATATTAATAATAATTCTACGATTCTTATTCAGCTGGAAGGATAATACATTCATACAAATAATTGTAAAAGAGAACTCAGAGCATTATATTAACCTATGTATATTGCAGAGATGCCAACATTTTAATTTCCGGAGCCTTTTTAGCCCCGCCTTTATTCCATACCACTTTTTTTTAAGAGAAAAATTTTCTTATTTTATCGTAATTATATACTGGAGAAAAATACTCTAAAAATAAAGTGGTACGAATTAGAGGCGGGCTAAAAATGCTCCGGAATAAATTAAAATGTTGGCAACTATGACATTGCATTATAATATTAAACATCATTTCTTATTTTTCAGAAAACTAAAACCAAGTATTTTAAATTAAAATTATTTTCTTAAGAATTAACTTCTGAAATAAAGGGTGCATGCAATTGATGCTTAAAACGAAAAAACGGTGTAAGAAATCGGATACATTTTATCTTTATTAATCTTAAAACAGAGGTCGTACTCCCTGCTGATTTTTGAAGGCAATTCAGGAATGAAAAGTTTCCTCATTTTTTCCTGCCACTATTTCCATCCAATAATCACTATCCTATTTAATTATCACACATTACTATAAAAATATGATAAAGCTTTCTGCATGAAGATAGTGGGAGCAGAAAGTACTGAAATTTCTCATCTTTAAAAGTTGGCGAGTAAAGCCCCTGCATAAAAAAAATAAAAGTTTATGATACAGGAAATGCCATTTCTTTTTTATAAAGAAAATTAGCTTTATATTTATAACCTGAAATCGTCAAAATAAATATTGAAAACGAAAATGATTTTTATAAATGTTTCACGAATTTTAAAATGAAATACAAATTGTTCCATTCAGAATTTCCGCTTTGATTTAATACTTACAAAATACTTTAAAATATTACTTCCAAAAATCAATTAAAATTAGTACTCTCTATGCTGAATTTGACCCTTTAACGAGCAGGGTTTTCGCGACGCGAACGCTATTATTTAAATTACAATTAACTTTAATAATTTATTTGTTTAAAATTGTAAGCATGAAATATGAGAAAACCTCGAAGGAATCAGAAGAAAATTAAACCTTTCTTTGCGAAAATACAAAGCTTTCGAAGAAATAATTCTTAAAAAAAAAAAAAAAAAAAAATTCTCATAAAATACCAGCTATTATAAACAGGATTAAATGCATAGCTGAATAGTTAATTAAAAAGTTCATTATAGTTACTGAAAAAATAAAGATGGTCACATGCTTTAATCTAGTTTCAATATTGAATAATTAGCATGAATAAATCACTATAAACACATTTCCAATAATATAGGTGAAGTTAAATAAAGTTAACATATTGTTATATTTTTAAATATATTTTTACTATAAAAAGTATTCGCCACAGCCAAGTGAAACTAATTTTAAAGCGAACATTCTTACTTAAAAATGACAAGATATTGTAAAAAAGCCCAGTGGTAATTTATTGCAACTATTGCAAAACACCGATTCAAAAATTTGTCTATGTATTCATAGCTGCCAATATTTTAATTTATTCCGGAGAATTTTTAGCCTCGCCTTTATTTCGTACCACTTAATTTTTAAAAGTAATTTATCTTATTTTATCGAAAGTAAATGTTGGAGAAAATTTTTCTATAAATAAAATGGTGCAAAATAAAAGTATTCCGGAATAAATTAAAATATTGGCAGCTATGTGTAATCAAAATACTAAAAGTACAGAGAACGGAACAAAAGAACACGGACGCAGAATTCATAACGGTATTTGTTTAAGAAATTTCTCTACCTATAATATCGTTGATTTAAGAAATAAACAATTTTGTTACATTGATAGTGGTATGAGTTCTGCACCTGTGTTTCATCCCTGAAAATATCATTTCATTTGTCTCGTACTGTTAACTTTTTAATTGGTCATTTTATTTTATTTTAAATCGAACACATTTTCATTATTTTAATTTGGTGATCAAGTACTTTTAGTAAAAGAAATCAGCAAGATAAGCCAATTTTTCATTTACTTTTTTATTATTATTTATTTATTTATTTATTTTAGCTGCAAAATTTAAAGTATTTATCTTCATATTTGAGCCAGGAATGTCCAATAAAATATCATTTTATAGCTTTATATGCAAAATGGATCATGGAATTTTTTTTACAAATATTTGCTCATATAAATAATATATTTATAGAATACACAGACGTTTTTGCATAAAATTTAACTAGAAAATATATTAACACTAAACCTACCGATACTTCATGTATACCTATTCCTACCACAGCGGGTCAAGTGACCCGTTTTTAAAATGTTATACATATTACTATGTATAGCATAAATATATTATTTAGCACAATTTGGCACATGAAACATGGACGATGTGATAATGTTATTTGCAAGAAATTCTGACAAAAAGTTTAAAATGGGTAATTTGACCCGTTCTGGTAGGTTTATTGTTAATAGTTATAAGTGAATGATATTATGTAGAGGAATGAGAATTTGAAGCAGAACTCATTTCAGTATTTTTTAAAACAATTCTCTACCATTAAAATTGTTGGTTAAAGGGGACGTTGAACTTTTTACTTGTTATCAATCACTGAAGGCTTATGTAAAAGCTTATATATCTATTTAATATTTATAAATTAATCTAATATTTTTTCAATAAAGTGTATATTCAATCAGCAGTTCTTATGTTTATATGTATATATATATATATATATAGAGAGAGAGAGAGAGATAGACAGATAGAAGTCATTAAACTGCCTTTTTTCAGTTTGCATTTTTTCATAAATTCAAATTCTTGAAAATGCTGAAACTTCTACAGATATTTAAGAATATATATATATATATATATAAAATTTCTTTAGATGTTTAATCGAACCTACTTAAAAAAACTAATTCATAATTTACAAAATCCATTCCTAATTCTTTTAAGTAGGTACTATTAAACATCCAAAAACATTAAGTCTTTTCTTAAATACCTGTTGAAGTTTAAGCATTTTGAAGATCATAAATTTATGAAAAAATGCAAACTGAGAAAACTCAATGTAAAGATTCCAAATCTGTAAAAAATAAATCAAAAACCACGAGAATTATTGCCTGAACACGATTATTCAAACATTATTACAATATTTTGGAATTTGAAGGCTTTAAGAATTTGAAGGCACAAATAAAATAATAAAAAAAAAAAAAAAAAAAAATATATATATATATATATAGTATATGTATATACGAGTATATATATATATATATATATATATAAATAACATATTTTAAAATATAAAACATAAAAAAAAATCAAGCTATTTAAGTGATCGTTGTGTTTAAAAATAATAATAAGTACCTTAGAAATAGCTAATACAAGTTATTTCAACAAATCTATTATAATTTGTTCGAAATGATTCAGTTTTTAGTTTTCAAGTATTACAATAAACAAGATATTCGAATGCTTATTGGTAAAAATATACCAATATTATGCAATGTTTTTCAAACATCTATAAGTTATGAATTACTTCTTCTTTTCTTTACATCTTTATCAGAGCACACAATTTTATCCCAATTTATTTATTTATTATTTTTTTTTTTTTTACAATTAAACTATTGATAAATTATACTATTGTTTGATTAATTTCTCACTACTTTACTTTTTCTATTTAAATTACATTAATTGAAAAATAATTAAACTAATTAATCACTCATCAATATTCTTCTTCTTCTTCTTCTTCTTTTTTTTTTTTTTTTTTTTTTTGAAAGTACCAAACCTGTTCTTCTTACAATAAGATTTCAATATTAAAATATTTTTTACGATAAGAAATGCAGAACTAATGGAAAATTAATTAGTTGTATTAAAGACAACGTATAGTAGAATTTATTAACAACATTTTCTTTTCTGTTATCATCGAAAAAGAACCAATTAATATACAATTAATAGGATCAGGGATGGAACACGGGCGCAGAATTCATACCGGAATCTGTTTAAGAAATCTCTCTATCTATAATATCGTTGATTTAATAAGTAGAAAATTTTCTTATATTGATAGTGGTATGAATTCTGCGCCCGCGTTCCATCTCTGTAGGATAGTTAGGCATTCTCCTACACTCCAAAGTTTCAGTTTTGTTTGAAAGTTGAAGAATACATTAGAAATAAAAACTAATTAAATTTTCATTTACAAAACAATCTAACATTAAAAGGAACTTTTTACTGGAAACAAATTGTTCCGATTATTTCCAACTTAATAGAAAATTTAAGTTTTAAAATTTTTAAAAGAAATTAATTTATGTTAACGCTTTCACGACCGCATGTTTTTGCTTTTTGATAATAAGTTCCGCCTGTGGGCGTTATTCTTCCGAACTACATTGTTTCAAAACACGGTTTTCTTTATCATATTTATATTACATATGAATATAAATAATAACTATACTCTTTCTAGTGAAAGTGTTTCTATCCATAGTATTTTGATTGTACAAATATGAATATAAGAAATATTCTTAAGAAATACAGCAACATACAAATTGCAAAAGAAACGCCCACTGAAGGAGTTACACATTTCAAAATGACGTGGATCTACGTCAGCGGTCGCGAAAGTGTTAATGGTTATTTAAAAGAAAAAAACATTGTGCTACGAAAAAGGAAAAAGTATATACAGCATTTTTTTTTTCCAAAATACATAATTCATCCTAATTTCAGATGTCAGTTAAAATTGCTGACATAATAGAATTTTATATTTTTACATACGCCTCTATTTCAAAAATTAGAATCATAAACCAACTTTTGTTTATTACATAAATGAAATATAACACAAATAACAATAAAATAATGTAGTATTTGATAGGTTTGCATTTCTGTACTACATAACAGAAACGTACAGTGTAATAGCTTATAAACTCGTGTTTTTCATCGGATTTTGAATACTGTTCATAAAAGCACTTTGGGTTACCTAATTTATTTCATTTATAATACCCATGATTTATCTCGGATGTTATAAAAACTTATTGAAATATTACACATATTATTAAGAATGTTTAATTTAATTTATTATATTTTATAAAGGAAATATTCATAAAATAACTTCAGACTCTTACATAGGATAACAAATTTAAAATACATAAAAAATTTTGATCGTATTTCTATTAAATACTTGGTAATTTAAAATAATAAGCTTTTAATAAAAGAATTGCCATTAACTTCAAACATGCTTGCCAACCTAGCTTGGAAGATTGTTAGTTACCGCCCCTTTTTGTACACCACTTAATTTTTAGAGTAGTTCTCTCCAAATATATTTACGTTTAAATACGAAGAAAAGTATTTAAAAAAAAGTCTGGTGTGAGAAAATTGGCGGAAAATGGGCGGGACTAAAATCTTCCGGTACAGGTTGACAAGTATAACTTAAAATCTAATAGTTTTGTAGTTGTTTTATTATCTTCAAAAAAAATCAGAAAATATATCAGAAATTTCTTTAAAAAAAAAAATATTTTTTTTAATTGCTAATATCAAACCGTTAACTTCAATGTATTACTGATATGTGAAGTAGAGAATATTTAAATAATTTATTAACGTAAAAGTCTTTCAGAAGAATGAATATGTGACTATCTTAAACTCAGAGTGTTACATTTCCAGGTTCGTACTCTCCGCCTTTTTTTTTTTCAGGACACTCTCAGACATTAAAAATTTCCGCCTTTTTTTCCACCACTAATTTCATGCAGAAATACTTTTGGTTTAACCCTTTCCGCTCGTCATATTTTCCGTAAGACACGCCTTTTGGCGATCCTTTAAAACGTCACACGTATAGTTTCCAATTTACTAACTTTTGGTTACCGAAAAATTGTAACAATTTGTTTTATTTTACATCATTAAATAAAATAAATCTTTCTGTTAAAATTTTCCGGTAGCCGAAGAATAGCCTATAGTTACACGTTTTAAAAAAATAACTATTCATTTGAAGAGGAACACCTTAAGGCGTGACTCGATTTTTCAATGTCCCCTCAGAAGGGACATACGAGCGATAAAGGTGAACCTTTTACGGCGCAAGGTATATATGGGATCATTTAAATTACACTGCAATCGGAATCCACGAAGAAAATTAAAATAAAAGAAATTGGTGACCTTTTCTACTATGTTGTAAAAGTATAATTTTGTTTTTAAAAAATTCCGGGATGAATTTTTGTAGTTGGAACTTAATAATTGCGTCTTCGCAGCTAGGACAGTGCTTCGCAAGGGGATAATCATGGTGAAGTGCAATAATTATACAGGATAGAGATTATTTTATAAAATTAGTGGTGGCAATAAATTAGAAAATTTCTCATTCGTGAGACTGTCCTGAAAAAAGGGCGAAGAGTATGACCCCTGCATTTCTAAATGATTTACAAAGGATCATACAAAATCTGAAATTCAGTTTCTTGAATGTTCATTACAGGTGGCCTACTTGGCTCTGTAGCAAAGACAGTGTCATATGACCCATTAAGTTGAAAGCAACGAAGAACTCGATGGAATTTACTAGACTGCATATGGATTAGATAAGGAAAAAATATCTTTGCGTAATATATATAAGTGTATTTTAATAAGTGATTTTCGTCGTATTTGATTTGAAGAACCAATATCTTTAATCCTACATTGTTGAAAGACTTGATCACAGCAAAGGGAGAATGTCGATTTTTATCTGGATCTGTTTGGATGACAACACAGAACAACTCGCAAGTGTTTAATTGAAACATTGCAAATAATTAAATATATTGCGATAAACATGTGAGCATCTACGCTGCTATTACTTAAAATTTTCTTTAATTCACGATGTTGTACAATAAAATTAATCTATACTTGTAAAAAGACGCTTTCTTCATAAAAGCAAAAAGAATAGAGTGACAATCCATTTAACCTGAAACAAATCTGTTAGAGCACTTTGAAGCTATCTTTGCAAAGCTTATGCAGCAAATACAGAAGTTAAAGCATTGCGCCTAGTATGACCATCTATACCAGTTCATATATTGTTAACTTTACCTGATGAATGGAAAGCAGATGTCGAACGTGCGTTAGAACCACAGAGGTATGTATTGCTTATTAAATTCCAAATATTTGTAAAACTGTTTAAATTGTTAAGGAAAATTTATTTTGGCCAAAGAATACGTTTAAAAAATATTTAATATGTTGAACGCATTAAAAATAATATTCACTAAATAAATGTATAAAGATCCTTTGCCCAAATTTTCTTGATTTTCCCTACATTGTTTCAAAAGTTAACTTCGCAAACATTTTTTTTTTCCGTGACTTTTTTTATTTCAGCTTATATAATTTTATCTACAAAATTATATAATTCAGATTATATATTTTGATTATATAATTGAAGTGTACATACATTATATAAAGTATGTATACTTCAATTTTCTTCAAAAGTAAAATATATGTAAAATATAAAGCTATACAAGCATATATCTGCAATATAAATTTATATTTTGAATTTTCAACTTTAAATAAAGAGATAAAATTAATAATATTCAACATCTTGAAAGACGCAATTTTACATTAAAGGTTTTAAAATCATTATTTTTTATTTGATGATTTTGTAAAATATTATTTAAAGTTAATATATATATATATATAAACTAATTACAAATAAATAGATAGTTATTCAGATGTGTGTATTCATTAAGTGATTATCCAAAAAAAAAAAAAAAAAAAAAAAAAAAAAAATGAAAGAAAGAAAGAAAAGGAAAGAAAGAAAGAAAAAGCTCAAAATGCCTTTGGGTGCGTGTGAATCTTTTCATGTATCTCGTTAATTAGTTAAATGTTAAATGAATAATAAAGTAAACTATTACGTATTTAACCTAGTTATATCATGTTATATTTTCTGCAATGCAGATATTAAAATTTTTATTATTTTGTGCAGTACACTTTTCTTTTTGGAACTTTTCAAAGTCAAATAATATGTTAAATGGTGTTTTTGCGAATGAAAAGCATTTCATACTTTCTTTACGAAACATGAATAAACATACTTTAAATTCAATTACCGTATACTTTGTAACTGAATTTAATTAGGTTAAGTAGATTGCTTAATTAGATCAAATATAAAGAAAATTTAAAAACTGAATAAGGTGAAAAATTAATACGAAGTGACTTGCATACGTATATATAATTTTCACGTTTTAAAAACCTAAATAAAATGCTGCAGGTAATTTAATCTCAAAATTCTAATTAAACTTTTTTTTTTCTAAATAGCTATACATTTATTAGCATAAATCTAACTTCACTGCAAAATTCAATAAAAAATCCAGGCTTATTTTAGAAATATTTTGCCTTAATCAAGACTTTCAATATATTAGTAAAAATTGTCTTTAATTACTCGATAGAGTTGAATATTTTAAAATGATACTCTTTTTATAGATTTTGAAATGAAAGATCGCAATGCGCATTTCGAAAAGAAATTTTCTTTAGGAAGTTTGAAAACAAAGAAAATAACTTAAAATACGAAATAAAAATTAAAAATTACTAGGAAAATATACATTTTAAAAATAGAAAAATAATGAGTAAAAATCATGTTATTTAGGAAATTAGAACTTGCATTTCATTACACCAAAAATATCTATGATTCACACGTTCTGTCAATAATGCAATCATCGTAACTAAAAATTAAAATTGATAATCTGAATGTTAAAATGAATATGCAGAATTCTTGTATTTCTGCAATCTCTCTTTCACACGATTTCTCTAGTTTTGGGCTAGAGAGATTAACCCGGTAATATTATATTGCTTTTTTATTATTTATGTTTGCTTATATTATTTAACCCTCGCTTTGCAAAGATTCGCTTTTGACCTCATTTTGAAGTTGAAATTTAGTTAAGCCCGCCTCATTCAAAAAGTGCGCTAATTCGCCCGAGATAGCAAACATAACCAGTGGAACGTTGCAACTTCTAAACGATACAAAAAGGCGCGAAGCTGGTGATTTTCGCCAAACGTGCCAAGCGGCAACTGAAAGCAATTTTTCTGCTGTAACTCCTTGATCTTGGGAAAGCGAGGGTTAATGCAATAATTTATCTTTTAAATAAGGTTTTGTCGTTTAATAATTTTCAACATTTCATTAATGTTGAAAATATTTTTCTGGTTGTAAAAAATTTATGAGTTTTAACATTATCCTAGTGGAAAATATAATAATTTTTCCGTGACGCAATCTCACATACTTTGACAATTTTTCAGAGAAAAAAGAAAAAGACAAATACCCTAAAAATATGAATTATTTTTGTATATATATATTTTTTTATTTAACTAAATTTTAAATACATAATTGAAATATGTATTTCCATTTAAATTCTTATATATATATATATATATATATATATATATATATAAACAATACAATTATTAACAATTATTTTTTTTGTATGAACAATACAATTATTGCTTTTTATTTGCAAAAATGCTCCTAGAACGAGATGATTTTTTAAATATTAAAAATCATATAAATTTCACTAATTCTAAATATATATATATATATATTTTTTTAGAATTAGTTCTGTATTTTTTTTTTTTTTTTAATTACATATTATTTAAGATTAACTGTTTTAGTAGCACTTAAAAAAATCATTCTTGATATTTCCATACACTTGGTAATTAGTAAAAATAACTTTTTTTTCATTCATATACAAAATAAATATTGTAATAAAAAAATATGAATGCATAAATAAAGTACAGTGTTACTTTATGTGCACATACCTCCAACACTGGACATTGTGGAAATCTGAATTGTATAATCAAATTTAAAAATGATACATCGTTTTTCATGGGATGAGAAAAAAAAAATGATGAAAGCGGGAAATTGACGAAAGCGGTTTAAAGTCAAAACACGAAGAAAATAATGTTCATGAATTAATACACACAATGTATACAATACACTACTAATAAAAACTAATTTGTTATTTTCCAAACTGTCAAAGAAATAAATCAATGTTGTAGAACATTAAGTTACATTTCTTTTTAAAAATCAGTAATTTTATGTTAGGTTTTTCGTTCATTTTATAAATTAAACAGAAAAATTTCCAGATTTATAACATTTTTCTGGTCCTTTCCTGCAATTTCATGCGCTTATATAAAAGTTCATGCATTTTCAAACGTCACAATTACATAAAACATACTTGGAACTGGCGTAGGTTCAGCCTCATCAACGTGAAAAGCATCTTCTATTTCTTCGCCATTATTTTCATTTTGCCTTTTTAATGACACATTTCTTCTATACTTCAGGATATCACATGTCGCAACATCTTGATTAATGCAAATATTATCCCTTTCTTCATCATTTTTTCGTACGTAACCGCATTTTACGAAACAATTTTCTGGATTACTGAAGAGGTTATTTTCTGCCATGCTGAAATTACAAAATGAATAGATTGTCCGCAGACATGGCATCACAATTTTGATCCTCCATTGAAATGGGAAAAAGAGTTATTTTAGGATGAAAGAAATAATTCCAGTTTCTATGCCACATGGAACCGCATGACTTTCAGGAGAAGGTTTTTACAAGCTCAGGAGAAAAATTTTACAGCAATAAATGCAGGAAAACGCCTTTTTGGAGAACGATACATGCGGGTTTCGTTAACATTATTTAAGTACAATTTGTGCAGGGACCATAGAAATAAAACTATTAGTTTGGGTAAACGATGTATACGGGAGCGATAGATCGGGGTTTCACTGTATAACGAAAACTTCTACATTTAAAATATACATGCTCTAAAAGTATAGTACAAATGTAAATGTAAAAATATTAGGATATTTATCAAATTTAATATCTTAAATTTGCAGCTTTTTAAATAATAAAAGAGAAACAATTGTTAAAAAAATAAAAGAATGTTTGCAATGTTCTTGTATATGCGAATAAATATTATTTGAAATAATAAAGTTGTTTTCTACAATACACATTCTTACATGCATACACACACACACACACACACACATACATATATATATATAGTGAAAGTACTATGTTAGTTCAATTGAATACTTTCTCTACATTGATCTCATATCCCGCAGCAATGAGACGAGCAAGGCAACCTTGACATAGTGACGCAACCAAAACGTATTGTGATGTCAGAAGGACGTCATCTTTCTTGCGCACGCATTCGCCAGACGGGGGGACTAGAAGCTGAGACGTGAAGCAACGTAGACGAAGTTCGGCTTTTGGCGATATCAGATTTTGGCTCTGCTGCCCATTCTTTGATGTGCGGTGAACTGCCGTGAATAAATATGTTCTCGGAAAGATTAGACGAAAACTTTCAAATAGACCAAATATCCAAAGCTTCTATAAGTTGTGTGACTTTCGTGTGAACATTCTTGATATAAGTTATGAATACAACTTTGCTGTTTGTCGCTAATACCTACTATTATTTTGTAAATAATATATAATAATTATTCTTTATTAAATTTAAGTAGATAAAATAATAGGTATTAAAGTAATTAATTAATTGAATGCCCACAACCGCTCCAACATATATATAGTAAAGCACTAAAATTCTCATCAGGCGCAGGAAACAATAAGGAAATATGAACAATAATTAAGCAAAATTTCATTTGAAAATAATTTAAATGAACTATAAATTAATTTCCTTATCACATTTATTTGCCTCAGTTAAAGGATATATATTTAAAGAAATTCCCATGTTTCCACAAATAATTATCACAACAATATATATTCGGGATAATACCTAATGATTGAACAATGTAATAAACACGGAAGCGCTTGTGTCTACTTTTATAAACCAAACCAGAAGTAGGAGATAAAATTACAATTAAAGCTATCTAACATGCAATTATAGTAATTACATGTAGCTATTCAAAAGGAAATTTGAGATGCATAAGAATGACTTTCATAAACACAATAATAAACTCTAATCGGGAAAATGAGAAAAGAGAAATTTATAAGATAATTAGTTTGACTTGTACACGTATTATCGAAAGACACATATCCGAAAGTACAATGGTATTCATGTAATTTCAGAAAATGAAATAAACACAAGAAAAATAATTATTTTCAAACAATTATAATTCACTGAAAGACAATCCGTAATTATTAGAAATTATTAAATTTTCGAGGAAATTCATAATTTACATTGTATGTTTTGGATAAACATACGTATTACACGTAGTATTGTTTTGATTGTACTGGTTATTTTATTGATATAAAAGAGGAATATATAAAATTCACCAGTTTGAGTAATTCATATTTTTAAACAATCAAGCATTCTTAAAATTGCAAATAATGAGTAATTTTAATCACCATAAAGTGGTTATAGTTATGAATTGTTCAAAATATTTAAACTTATAAACAACTCAAATCTCATTTTGACATTCCAGTAAAGGCTATTTTGAATGATGTCGGTAATAATAAAATATGTTTATTTGAACTATCAAAAATTTTCTAATACACTTTTCGTATAAATAAATTTGAAATTTTTTATGTTATAAAATATATACACACACACACATATATATATATATATATATATATATATATATATATATAATTTTTTTTTTTTACTGAAGAATAATATTAACATTTATAATAATACATAGAATTAAAATCTACATTTTTTTTCGAGTAGACTTCCAATATTTATATTTCACATACATTCAAAACACTTGCACTAGTTTTAGATTAATTTATCCATGCAACGAACGTACCTACATTTAAACAACATAAGTGTCTTGCTTGTATTATTATACATTACAAACGATATTTTTTCCATACTAAAATTTCAATCTGTCTCTAAATTAATTAAACGACTTCGACAATTGTGAACCAGAAGCATTGGAAGCAAAGTCAAGCATCTTCCTCTGCATAATAGTACAGCCTAACGAAGAGGGAAGTGTTGACAGTTTGAAATAAATTAATTAAACGACTTCGAAAATTGTGGGCTAGAAACATTTGTGGCTAATTCACGCATCTTCCTCTGCATAACATTAGAACCCAACATAGTGGACAGTGTTGCCAAATTTAGAGACTTTTTTTTTTTTCAATATCCACTACTAAATTTTTATTTTAACGGTTTCCTAATCACTTAGAAGATTATTCGTCAGTTTCTATTACAGTAGAGCCCCGGTTATCCAAGCCCGGATTAACAGAGGTAATCCCGAAAAGGCCACGCCCGGAAGGAGTCGTGGCTTTTAACAAATGGTGTAGATAATTTTGGCAATTTTTATTATACATCACCGTATTTTATAATTTTTAGATGTATATACTGTATTGTATATTTTCCCAACTACATTTAAATAAGTGATATCATAGCCTCCTAAACTAGATGCCTTCCGCGTGGCTCAGAAAATTGGCAACAGTTTAAGCGGTAGACAGTTCCATCTGGTATAGTTTGGGTGACTTTTTTATTCAACTGTAACCAATCATTTTAAGAAGTGATATATGATATATATAATCTACGTTTCTTCGATTCTATTCGCCTTTAAATATATCAAATCCCACTTTTAAAATAGATTGGTGACTGTTGAATGAAAAAGTCGCGCAATCTGTACCAAATGGCGCTGTCTACCGCTTGAACTACTGCCAAGTTTCCGAGCCACGAAGAAGGCATCTAGTTTAAGAGGCTATGATGATATATGTATTGTTTTACTTCATTTACTATGTTTACATCCATTTTAAACTTTGCCGTATGTTTTCCCTCCGATTTACGACGAGTCGGAGGAAAAACATATTTACCCGAGTTTTCGATTATCCGAGGTACTCTCGGTCCACATTACCCCAGATAAGCGAGGCTCTACTGTACGTATATCAAATTTCACTTCTTAAAATTATTGGTGATAATTCAATTTATAAGTAATTAAATCTGGCAACACTGGAGTCGCGATATGTTGAATTTACATTCACTGCCGAAAGGGAAACAAAAAAAAAAGAAAAAAAAAAAAAAAGTAAAGAAAAGTAAAGAAAGAAAAAAAGAGAGACACACATAGACAATAAATAACAATTTTGGAGTTTATCATAAAATCGAAGTACAATGATAATTAAATAGAAAAAAAGAAATCTCGCTTTACTTCTATTATCCACTATTACATCGCCTCACAGCGTTCCTAAAGTTTTACTCTCATTTTGTTATATTATCACCATTATTTTAAGATAATATTATTTCATACTAAAATCTCAGCAATAAATTACTCAAAATAATTTAAAAATAATTTGTTTTTGACAACAGTAGTGTCAATACAATAAAATGCAGTTCAGATTTTAGGAATGTTACGAGGACTGATTACATACACTTTTTGGAGATAATCTTGTCAGAAGACGTAAAATTGACTTAACAACTCTCCTGTAAGTGTACTGATACATGTGTGAAATACATGTGTACTAATACATGAGTGAAAATGTTTAAAACTAGGTTTACATAGCAACTTAAAAAAAAAAAAAAAAAAAAAAAAAAACATTAAAAATTCTGTCAAACTTTTAAAAATGACTGAAATAAATTAAAACGAAGTGTTGCCGCCTAAATTTCATACTTTAGTTAATTTTAAAAAGTGTAATTGTCGTGTCGGAAAACTGTTTGCACCCCTGGATTCAGGAAAATCGTGCCTTTCATACAGTACCAAATTTGTAACGATATGATCGATATTTCTAATATACTTTGGTGTCACACAAAACTAGTCTAAAAAAATCCAGATTGAAACTAATAATCCGTCGTCCTTAAAAAAAATATAAAAAAAGGGTAAATGTTGACTAGTCATAATAGCGTAATTCCATATAAATGTGGTATTAGTCACAGGGATACTTCTGCTTCCACCATTATTTTATAAAAGTATTCATCTTTCTATTTAATCACAAAAAATAAAAATAAATAAGAATAAGAATAGTCATAAAAATGAAATAAAGATGTTTGAATAGTTGTATAAAATCTCATCTTTCTGTGTGACTGACTCTATCTTCAGCCATAGAATTTTCAATAATAATAATAATAGTAAATCTGGTGTGTAACAACCACATGTCTTCCATTATCCAGTATCACATGTATTGTGTTAGCTTTTTGGAGATAATCTGGTCAGAAAACATAAACTTGACCTAAAAAAATAAACATCAAACACATTTTCTGTAAGAGAAATCTCACACATGCGTAAAGACATATAAAACAGTGTTTACAAAGCGAATTAAAAAAAAAAAAAAGTAGGTAGATCCGTTAATTGTAACACCATGTTCCAACATCTAAAACTGATGTTTTCAATCAAATCAACATGCCTGTTAATTTTCTTGTAATAACCACCTAAAACATTCGAAAGGATATCTAAAAAAGAGTTTATGTGGTAATTTTAAAGGAAATCATTAGAGTAGTTTTTCAGATACCGGCTTTCACCAAAACTTGTCAAACTCAATTGTTGACTGGAAAACAAAAATTTCATATAAAGGAATATTTAAAAGTACGTTAATATGGCGAGTTTGAAAAAAATCTGTGTAGCAGACTTTAAAGGGTCGCATTTGCGAAACTTCAGTTTGATCTGTGTATACAAGACGACTATAAATATTTTTGAAAGGATATAATATAAATATAAATATATATATATATAAGATTTTTAAAAAGAATGTTTTTATCGGCGTCCTAAAATGTAGAAAATAAGATAAAATTTTCTGTTCTCAAACCAATTAAAAGATCAAAAGCATTCATTGAGGACTACATCCTACTACATAATAACGTACTTTGTCATCAATGAATGATTTTGATCTTTTAATTGGTTTGAGTTCAGATATTTTTTCCTTATTTACTACTTTTTAGGACGCCGATGAAAAAAGCATTTTTTTTAATCGGTTTTTTAATATTATTTTTTAAATTAAAACTAAAAAACCGAAATTAAAATTAAAAACCAAAATAATGCAGGACGTGATGGTTTTGAAATCCTTCAAATAACATAAAATATTCTGATATTTTGAGTCGCTTATTGGTCACTTACTAATCACGCAGGGTTTACTCACTAGTTACTCACTGGTCACTTACTGGTCGCTCACTGACCACTCATGGGTCACTCTCTGGTCACTAACTGGGCACTCATAGTCACCCATGATCACTCGTATTCATAGTGATGACCCTTGAGTCAAAATATAGCAGAAAAGTGGCTCGATGACAGACAGAATGACAGGTAAGCCAGGGGAATAAAAAAGCATTCGAAAAAAAGGAGTTAATAGGACGAGTTTAGAGAAAATACGTTTTTAAAGGCACGTACTTGCGAGACTGGAAATTAATCTATTCATGCAGCACGTCTATCAATATTGAGGAGGTAACAAACTAATACATACGAAAGGACGTCTAATAGGGTTTTTATATAGTATTATTGAAGAAAATGGTTTTTTAGACGCGGATTTACGGTTTCACTGCCAGTTTCCCAATTTTCACCAAAAGCTGGAAAAATCCTTTCTACATCACAACTAATTCCATTCTGAAGTTTCGTTATTCTCTCTCTAATACCATACGTGATAATGTTTACAATTTATTTCGGAGTACTGTTAGTCCTGCCTTTTTTCACACCACTTTGATATTAGAGAAATTTTCTCCAATATGCAATTACAGTGAAATAAAAAAAAATGCTTTTAAAATTTACTGGTGTGAAAAAAGGACCATCTAACAGTATTAGGGAAAAAATTATAAATATTACCAGGGACGCTAATAGTTTTGGAGATATGCTAGTCAAAAGATTCCCCACACACCTACACTGACCAAAACCACTTTTTTGAACTCAAAAATACCTTAAAACATGTAAATCAGGCGAAAATTCGATATTCAGATTCTTACCTTCGAAAAAGGGCAGAATTGTGACGTTCTTTTCACAGATCAGTTTTATAATACACTGGACTAAAACGAAAATTATACCATCTTCTTACTCAAAACTTAACTATACATACGAAGGTAAACCACATTACTATTATGTATAACCTTCACACTATAATACAAGCAAAAATTTTTAATTTGAGTAATTTATAATTGCTTGTTTATTGCGGAAAAATAAACAGTTTTTCCGTAAAAAAATGTTGGTTCACAGGAAAAACGGTTAACTGATATATACGACTTATAAAACAAACTTACAAAGATTTACTAAAAACAGACTTTATATTTCCCTAACTTATGAATATTAACAATTTGTTCTTAAATTAAAAAATAAATGTACTTTTAACTTTTTTTTTTTTTTTTTTTACATACATTCTTTTGATTTTATGAAAAAGATTGCTTAAAAGTTTTTCATATGGATTGCATTACTCAATTACAAACGGGAAAAAAGAAAATTTGAACAAAATATATATTAAAATAGGTCAAAAACAGACAAGCAGAACTATCAATATTATGGCTAAATTAGAGTTTAAAAATATCTATTTAAGTATAGAATTATCATTGCAATATGAAACTTTTGAAATATTTGAAATACCCAAATAAGATTTTGACATAATGTTTATGTTACTTTCAAAACATAAAAATAATTAAAGAAATACAAAGAAATAATTATTTGCCAGTGACAAATGTAAAATAAAAGAGAAAAGTTAATAAAGAAATATTTCCTTTTTGAAGATACATAGGAATCTCAAATTTTAGAAAACGGCTTTATAATTTAACAATTTTTCATTGAAAGAAAAGAATAGCCTTTACAACACATAAACT
Organism: Salticus scenicus; assembly: GCA_963930645.1. Lineage (NCBI taxonomy): Eukaryota > Metazoa > Arthropoda > Arachnida > Araneae > Salticidae > Salticus > Salticus scenicus. Next base: position 236,825,830 of record OZ005653.1, on the reverse strand, counting down.
AATAACAACAGTAAACAACTGAAAGTATTTTAAAAGTGAAATAACTGCAAATCAACAATTTGAATAAATAAATAAATAAAATGTTCAAACATTGTCTGAAAACATTGCATCTCTTATCCTTTACACAACTGAAAGAAACAAATAAGAGAAACAATTCTTGCGTGTCTACATTGAATCTTAGAATAACAATTTCAGCTGATGGCTGAATATCACAAAGAGAATGTAAGCGGGAGTGAAATAGTTCTCTATTTAAATTGTTACAGAAAAAATGTTTTATAATTCCTGTAGTTTAACATATGATTACAAAACTAAAGCTAAATGCTAAAACATACATTTGTAATATAAAAGGGTGTCAGTAAGAAAAAACGTAAAAAATATTTTTTTTTCCTGTTTGCATTGGCATGAATGAAAAAGAAAAAAATCTCATAGATCGGCATTTAGTGTGCGTTTTTCAGCTTATTTTCAAGTGCTCTCTATATTTTTTACTGAAAAAGGAAGCAAAAAATAAATAAGATTTTTTACAAACACTTACTGCTTACTTATAAATATTTTCTAGTATATAAAATAAATATTTACACAACGATGAAAACGACAATATAAAAAATTTTAAGTAATCAAACTGCAGTTTAGGTAGCGTTAAACGTACCGTCATCAGTGCAGAATAACAAGACGGATTATTTCTTCTATATTTAGATAGGCAAATGAATTCTAAAGTCCAAATAGCAGATAATAAGAAATCTGAAGCCGCCAATAGGAAAATCGAAGTTAAATGTTTGAACTTCCACTATTAGAATTCGTTTCCCTATCGACGTATAAAAGCAATAATCCATCTTGTCATTCTGCACTGATGGCGGTACACTTAACGCTACCTAAACTGCAGTTTTCTTGCTTAATGTTTTTACTTTCCGAACACTATAGTGAGGAAAGTATTGTAATCATGTCAAAAATCCGAATTTGAGATTTTGATGTTTCTATACGTTTCGAGGTCCCCTGAGTCCGTTTCCACTATTTTTACGATAATGTATGTATGTGTGTATGCATGTGTGTATGTCTGTGAGTGAACACGCTAGCGTCTAAACGCTTTGTTCGAATAAGCTGAAAGTTAGTACGTATATTGTAAGTCACCATAGTACGAACCCTATAGATTTTGGTGAATCTAGCGCTTATAGTTTTTTTACAGGGGCACAAAGAAACATCCTTTCTCATTATGGCCTACGGGGCCAAATTTTTAAAAGTGTGACAGCGTCTAAACGCCTTATTAATCGGAGCAAAACAATTGTACACATGTTATAGGTCACATTTACACCAACTGTATTGATTTTGGTGAATTTAGCACCAACAGTTTTTTTACAGGGACACAAAGAAAAATGCTTTATCATTATGGCCTACGGGACCAAATTGTTAAAAGTGCGATAGCATCTAAACGCCTTATTGAATTAAACTGAAAATTTATATGAATATTATAAATCAATGTTGCACTAACTATAATCATTTTGGTGAATCTATCATTTATAGGTTTTTACAGGGACACAACGAAATATTATTTATCATTATGATCTATGGGCTCAAAGTTCAGTAGCGTTAAATAAAACATCGTGTAATATATGGAGAAAAATACCATAATAGAGTGTTTACTCTATTATGGTTTTCCCTCTTTTGTTTGTTTAACAACTCCTCTTTCTTTACTTTATCTACAAAACTGTTAATTACTCAATGTTCGGAAAGTCGAGTGGAGTCACTCCAGATTTTTTACATTGGCGTTTTCAAAGTTGTGTAAATATTTTTTTTATATTTCTGTTCAACATCAAATTTGGTTATATATTTTCTAGTATAATTTGTTATTTAAATCTTCTTCTTTTTTTTTTTTTTTTTTTAAGTTTATAAATATATCAATACAAAAAACCCTTAACGGGTTAAAAGTTTGTGACGCAGCACTGTACTTTATGGCTATAAGAATTAGAAATACGGGTCTTAAAAATAATGATATCAAATTTTCAGTGACGCTTTGATATTAATTAAATTATACATAGATTTTCTTATTTGAATTTGCTTTTTCCTTTTATTTATATTTACAGTGTAAACGTTATTTTCAACATAAAATAATATATAGCATTTACTCATTGATACCTTTCCATTCACATCTCTTATACTATGAAAGCATGTGTTTTAAAAGAAATTATATGAAATTCCAGTAACGCAGTGGTGTTACATTAAGTGATTTGTTTTTAAATTTCTCTGCAATTATTTTGTTTTGCATATTAAAGTATATGTGCACATTGAAATATTGCTTTTAATTTTCAAATACGCTGTCAAATATATCACTTTCATTAAGCTTATATTATGTACTGAAATATATTTATTTCAATGAATTATTCTATCTTTTGCGTCACGCCATCCAAAACTGAAAAAAAATTCACAATTTTTTTCTTTGCATCACGATATCTATTTGCATGCATTTTCAATTTATTTGGATGAAATGACACAAAGTAAACATTTCCATATATTTTACTTACAGTTTTGGATGGCGTGACGCAAAAGATAGAATAATTCATTGAAATAAATATATTTCAGTACATAATATAAGCTTAATGAAAGTGATATATTTGACAGCGTATTTGAAAATTAAAAGCAATATTTTAATGTGTACTTTAATGTATACTTTAATATGCAAAACAAAATAATTGCAGAGAAATTTAAAAACAAATCACTTAATGTAACACCACTGCGTTACTGGAATTTCATATAATTTCTTTTAAAACACATGCTTCTTTTTACTGATGTGAAGGCACATCTTCTCATCGCTCGTAACAATGCGGTAAGGATAGCTCTGTTTGTTAACACGATGTCGGGCGAGCAAACTAATGACGATTGCGTAGATTGGTTTTTATTGTTTTTGTCTAGTGTGCAATATCTAACCGCCGAGCTTCTGAACGTAGCGCATTGATTGAATGTTTTTTACTACTGATTTTGGAGCACAACTGATCTGCTCTGTCAATTTTTTAGTCGTTTGACATGCATTTTTGAGCAGAAGTCCACTCAGTTGCTTTTCATAAAATTTATTTAGTTGGTTTGTTGAAGCGCAATTAGTCCTTCAAGTCAAAAATTCCTTTTTTGAAACGCGCACAACAGAAGAGGGCGATACTTTGAGGCATTTCTCTTTCTTTACAGCACAATCTTCCAAACAATTTTCACAGCATTAAAACCTTAATAAAATGGAAAAAACTAAAGCTGTCAAAATTATTTATCTTTCTCCACTTGATATGCATTTTCTGCTACCACTGCTTTTCTACAATATTTTTTATATTGTTTAGTTTACATAGGGGAGAACCGTGTATCATGGACCATCGTGTAATACGGATCATCAGGAAATTTGTATGTTCAACACTAGATGGTGAAACCATCTCACTGCGTTTAGTGAATATTATTGTTATCTAAAGCAGGAAGTAACTTGTACGTGCGTACCTGTATTTGGACGATTATGAAATTGAGTTTTCGGTTTATATGATCACTGATGTAACAAGTATGTTAAAATAAAAGTATTACTTTCTACTGTTAGGTAATCGTAATATAATTTTCGCGTTAATAGTAGCAAATGTACTTATTTTATGAACAATTTAGACATGCGTTTCATGGGTATCAATTTGCATAGCGATTTTTGATTGGAAACCACGTTGCTCTGTTTACGCGTGTAATATGAACCAAGCTGTGTTGTGTAATATGGACCAGTGGTCCATAATAAAAACAGAGAGATTTTGTTAATGCTTTGCGTACATATGTCGCATACTCAAAATCTTCAGGCTATAGAATAGGCCAGGGAAGCAGAGGAAATCAAATTATCAATTCTTTCGCACACTACCCATTTAACCTTTAGACCTCCCCTTTTTTTTCGTCCATTATTATTTTTTTTTTTCGTCCATTTCTACTATTCCCAAGAGATGTACAAGTGTGTGAGGGAACATGCTGGACAGTTCGTTTCACAATTCCAAGTGTGTCAACTGCTGGGGAACGGGAAGTACCACTATGGACCACTTGGTCCATATTGCACATACGTTCGTGTAATATGGACCACCGATACGTAAATAAAATAATTATTTTCTGCAATTATTAATAGTTCCCAGAGTACTTTACCAAGTTTAAACTATGAAACTATGCAATTGTAATAAGCAGCCACCAAATTAAATCTTTTTGTTTTAATAATTTAAGTTTTAGGAGCATTCTTGCTTAGGGGGTCCATAATACACGGTTCTCCCCTATTACTTACTTTCAAAGTTCAGTTGGATATTACTTTAAAAATACAATAAAGATCTCTCTAAGAAAAACGTGGTGGCAAAACGAGAGGCGAATATTTCTCATCCTGAGAAGTGCCCTGAAAAAAGTCGGAGACTACGTCCCCCGCCTTTTTAATGAATTTAAAATACACACGCAACAAAAACAATACATTAAAAACTCAATCACACCATTTCTCCACTTAACATGCCGTTTCAGTGAATTGAAAATACACACACACACACACACAAAAACAATAAATTAAAAACTCAATCATACCATCTTGTCGAGTAAAACAATTCACTTTTAAAACACATTATAATCCTTATCAGTTCGTTTTCTTCGTGTCAAAACTTGCTGCTTTATTTTGGGTGATATCCGTCGACAGGTGGCGTCGTAATAATATTCTGCATTTTTATATCTCTGAACCTATAGGTAGAAATTGCAACATGGCATAAAATAAATTTTAGCTGGGAGAAGCTATGAGACTTAAAATTTGTGCGTTCAAACAATTAGTGACGCTGTTATGTAGAAGGATATAGAAAGAAGTTTTATGATGGCCAAAACGTATTAGTTTATTTTGTTCGATTTGCATCAATTACAATGTACGTATTAATGCATATATTTTTAATACTTATTATTATTTTTAGATACCTATTAAATATTTAACAAAATACCGTTAAGATATTTATCCTTTATATATGTCCTTTATCTCTTCAAATTTTCTTTCACTTTTGTAAGCCAAAATAGGTTTCAGTTTTGCACTAACTTTTCTTTAAATATGCTCTAAACTTTACAAGCGATTCAATCACTGTATGAAACTTTTCAAAATTTAGTCCGACTTTCTTTTTCTTTTTAAATTTTACTAGAAAAAAATAATGCAACTATGCCGCATTTTTGCCAGCCGTTCGGAAAGTCGAGTGGAGTCACTCCAGATTTTTTACATTGGCGTTTTCAAAGTTGTGTAAATATTTTTTTTATATTTCTGTTCAACATCAAATTTGGTTATATATTTTCTAGTATAATTTGTTATTTAAATCTTCTTCTTTTTTTTTTTTTTTTTTTTTTTTTTAAGTTTATAAATATATCAATACAAAAAACCCTTAACGGGTTAAAAGTTTGTGACGCAGCACTGTACTTTATGGCTATAAGAATTAGAAATACGGGTCTTAAAAATAATGATATCAAATTTTCAGTGACGCTTTGATATTAATTAAATTATACATAGATTTTCTTATTTGAATTTGCTTTTTCCTTTTATTTATATTTACAGTGTAAACGTTATTTTCAACATAAAATAATATATAGCATTTACTCATTGATACCTTTCCATTCACATCTCTTATACTATGAAAGCATGTGTTTTAAAAGAAATTATATGAAATTCCAGTAACGCAGTGGTGTTACATTAAGTGATTTGTTTTTAAATTTCTCTGCAATTATTTTGTTTTGCATATTAAAGTATATGTGCACATTGAAATATTGCTTTTAATTTTCAAATACGCTGTCAAATATATCACTTTCATTAAGCTTATATTATGTACTGAAATATATTTATTTCAATGAATTATTCTATCTTTTGCGTCACGCCATCCAAAACTGAAAAAAAATTCACAATTTTTTTCTTTGCATCACGATATCTATTTGCATGCATTTTCAATTTATTTGGATGAAATGACACAAAGTAAACATTTCCATATATTTTACTTACAGTTTTGGATGGCGTGACGCAAAAGATAGAATAATTCATTGAAATAAATATATTTCAGTACATAATATAAGCTTAATGAAAGTGATATATTTGACAGCGTATTTGAAAATTAAAAGCAATATTTTAATGTGCACATATACTTTAATATGCAAAACAAAATAATTGCAGAGAAATTTAAAAAAAAATCACTTAATGTAACACCACTGCGTTACTGGAATTTCATATAATTTCTTTTAAAACACATGCTTTCATAGTATAAGAGATGTGAATGGAAAGGTATCAATGAGTAAATGCTATATATTATTTTATGTTGAAAATAACGTTTACACTGTAAATATAAATAAAAGGAAAAAGCAAATTCAAATAAGAAAATCTATGTATAATTTAATTAATATCAAAGCGTCACTGAAAATTTGATATCATTATTTTTAAGACCCGTATTTCTAATTCTTATAGCCATAAAGTACAGTGCTGCGTCACAAACTTTTAACCCGTTAAGGGTTTTTTGTATTGATATCATTACTTTTTAGGGGTTAATGATCAAAACGCAAAATTAAAGGAGCATGGTAATGAGTTATAACACTGTATTAATAGTGTTGTTTTATAGGTCATACTCGAACAAAATAACAAGCTAAATAAAATTTCAAAATTTTATAAAAAGTGATAAAAAAGATGGACACATGCAACATTACAAAGGCATCATAATATAGTACATTTTAAAAATGACAAAAATTTCTTATTTATATTTATTTCTTATTATAATTTTTTAGATATAGATTTGATTTAAAAGAGAAAAATAAATAATAATAGAAAAATCTTTAAAAAGTAAAAATTTTATACTGGTAAATATTTAAGTAGTATAGTTTGTTATGAATTTAATTTAAAAAAAAATCTTAATCTATTCAAAATTTTATTATAGCTTAACATTTTGTAATTTATATATTATATATATATACTAGAAACTTAATGAGCAAATTAATTATTTTCAAATTCTGTTTTAAGAATTTTTTCAATCAAGTGATTTATCACCTAATTTTGAAAAAATTACAAATATTTGCATATGATTATCATATTATTTGTCATTTTTATGAAAATAAAGGAAAAATTTTTTGTTGTTGCAATCACCTTTTAAAATAGAACCAATTTTGAAAGTTAACAACGTATCAGCATGAAAACAATGTAAATACAAAGAATATTTTTGATAAACAAATGTCATATAAAATACAAGTACCTAAATAAATAACTCATTTAATATATATATTAAAAAAAGAAAAATATTTATTATTTTATTTTTTGTGTTTATTTTTGACGCTTCCCGATAGATGGAGCCAAAACGGTTATTTGATATTCAGTATTTCAGATGGAAGAGAAGAAATTCGTCCGCGAAACTGCCGCATCACGGTATTTTCGGAGTAAAAAATAGTTCGATTTTTAAACTGAGTTATAAAAAAAACAAGAGTTTTCCTAGGGAAAAGGGAGATGTCAGACACATCAGATAAAAGCGATTAATATCATATATAAATTAAACTAAATTCGCTCGAGCCATATTCGAGAAAAATTTGTTCCTTACATACGCCGCCCATTTACAACTTAAATGAGCCAATTCATATCTCGAAATATATTGCACGCAGAAATGTACCGATTTCAGGGTAGGATCAGACAGAAGGTGAAAGTCTATTTTGAAAATATCAGAACATAACCTCCCATATTTCCTGAGATATTAAGTGTCGGCTTTCAGTGGTTACTTTGATCTTAAAATTCCTGTATATATAAGTGTCGCAGTTTTCGTTCGTTTTTCCGTTTCCGCTGAGTGTCGTGGCGTTCGTTTGTTTTTGCGCTTGCGTCACTAGAAAAACTGCCGTTTTTCATGATAAATATATATCTCGATAAAATTTTTCTTTTTTATGCCAATATATAAATTTTTAAGAATAATAACTTCTAAAAAACTATGAAACATTTTGTTCAGTATTTTATTTTCCCATGTAGTAATAATTTAATATGTTAAATAAAATAGTAATCAATTTTTCGATCAATATAGGCTCTTATTCGTCATTGAAATATTAATTTATTAATAATTATATCATATGTAAATACATTTATAGAAATAACTCTATGACATGTACGCTCTAAAATTCCATTTTATAAGATTAGATTGAATAATAAGTCACAAGCGTTTTTTCCTATTTTATGGTAACATGAAAATCTACGACAAATGATTCAATAATGTAATCTCCGTTTTTGTTGACGGCATTTTCCTATTATTCCATCAGTTTTGACAATAAAAATCATCCCGCTATTTTAAACAATTCTGCCGACCAAACTATTAATACAACATAATTATTAATTGATAGTCCGGGTAAAGCACCTGAAAGCGACCGATAGAAAAGAAAATCTTTTGAGTGCCATATTTGGAAAACATGAGGATGAAACAGCACTTCCCACTTTAGGCTTTGAATTACAGCTTTAGTCAGACAGTCAATGTCATACTGCAGAAAAACATCTTTTCACCTTCTGTTTCGTTACGCTCAATTGTTTCGTTAAGTCGAAGTAATTGTTACGTAAAGCTCAGCGTTGATTGTTTGGTACTAGAGCCCCTTAAATAAATAATAGGCCGGCGCATCACCGCCATTTTTTTGCCTCGTAAGAGGACAGCATTTCCGCTTGGCGATTTTATCACTTCACTGGCGGTTTTAAGGAATTTTCATCTAAAAATAAAATCGGCCAAAAATGATAAGCAACACAAGTAATCTGTTTCTGTTTCTTAAATAATTCATAACATTTGAAAGGGGGGAAAAAAAAGAGCGTACCAATTAAAATTGGAAATTTTTTTTAATTAATTTTCTTTTCTCTTCCTCGTATATATATGATGGAGAAAGTATTATTTTTAAGTTAAATTTTTAAAATTGAGTTTTTATCCCATTTACACGTTTTAAAGTCTCCTGAATCCGAAAATCATGTTTTTAGCGGATAGTCTGTGTGAAGAACAAGTAGTAGCAGAAAGTCTAAAATCGGTATTCTCAATGTCTATAATATAGGGATGACACATTAAAATTTTCGTTGAGATGAAGGAAATAGTTCGTGTACAGTAACATCCTAGAGAATTCCAATACATTACGTCTATGGAGTAATTTCTGATAAGCACATTAGAGGTCTGTACGGGTCAGATTTACGGGCCGGGTTAATTTTCTGTCGGGCCGGGCCGGGCTCGGATTCCTTTTTTTGTGTATACTCGGGTCCGGGCCATGAGAAAAAATTTTATGGGCCGTTTCGGCCCGAATCTTATTCTAGCTTCCTCGTTAATCAACGAAAAAGGAAAATGATAAAATCTTCAGTCATTTATTTTACATAATTTTACAGGCTGGTATGACATATATATATATATATATATATATATATATACCGGGTGATTCAAAATAGATGTTACAGCAATTATATCGTAAACTAAGAAAGATAGAAACATACTTCCAATTACAAAATTAGAGCAAATTAAGAGTAGATTTCAGATATGGCATTTTTTTGTCAAAGGGGCTGTATACATATTAAATACAAAATTTAATTTTTATACGGTCCCTCCTATCATGTGACTTATATTTAGAAAAATATTCTCCTCGCTCTAACAAGCAAAATAAAAAAAAAATCATCTCTCTAAGTCAAAATCTCGCTGAGTTATTGCAATTTGAAAATGATGACTTACACCACTTTTTTTTCAATTTTGGCATCTATTTTTCGACGCCAACGGGCTAACTTTAGGGGGTTATCTATGAGTTGAGAAAAATTAAAAAAAGATCCTTTATTTTAAAATAGCAACTAAAATCGTTCAAACGCGTGAAATCAACAATTTTAAGAATTTAATGCAAATTTACATTATTTCGCATTGTTAAAAAATTTAATAGTTAAATTTCTGAGGGGGTCACCTGCAAATTAAAACACGTTAAGAGAGGGGAAAAACTAAAAGACTAGCAAAACCGTGTGAAATTTTCGCGTTTTTTTTTTTACCACTTTCCATCATGGTTGATAAATTTAATGACTTCGGCTCTTTAACAATTCCAGCAAGATTGAAAAGTGTTAATGACTTCGATTTGTGTGTCTGTCCATCCGTCTTTCTGTGTGTCTGCACTCTAACTCCCGTGAATATTCATAGAATTTCCTGAAACTTATATATGTTATTTGAGGTCACTATCGGATGTTCCTTATTGAAAATGGAGTGAATACATCTGCTAGCTTGTGCACAGGGACACCCGAAAATATTCCAAAGCATTGTGTTCTATGAGAGGTATTTTTATAAACCATATTTTAATACCTTTAATTTATGCATATATTAATAAAATTGAAATACGTTATTATAGTTTTCTATCGGATATTTTCTATAGAAAATGGAGTAAACACCATCACTGGTTTGTATACAGGGACACCCGAAAGTATTCCAAAGCATTGCGTTCTATGTGAAGATATTTCTATAAACCAAAATTTAATTACTTTGCATAAATCTTAATGAAATTGAAATATGTTATTCATATGCACAAAAGAATGCTTTCTATACTGTACAGTACGACTAACATTAGATTTACAGGGCACGCAAAAATATTCAGTTACGTTAAGGGTTATTATTGGACATTTGCTGGAATTGTATTTTCGTTTACATTAAACATTTTCTAACAATTTTTAACTGTGAATAAGATTTCAATTTGCATTTTTTTTTTTTTTTTTTTTTGTCTGACTGTCCATCTGTCCGTCTGCCCGCCCCCAGCGTCTGTAAATATTTTCAGAAATGATATATGTTATTCTGGTTTACTATATGATATTCCCTAAATGGCATTAATTAATTCTTTACAAATGGTTTATGTACAGGAACGCACAAAAGATGCCAATGTATTGCGTTTTGGGACAGATATTCTTATGAATTACATTTAAATAACTTTATACTGTAAAAATCATAAGGAAATTCATATTTATTATTAATATTCTAAAATAATGATTTGTATAGAATATGATATGGTATAGATGTATAATTCTATGCCAGGGGGTTACCGCCCTTCTCAACCCCCGTTTAATTATAGTGCCTATACTTATCAAAACAAAAATCAAGTCTGTTATCAATTTCCTTGAAACTTGCAAACCTTCATCAACTTTTCAAGTGGCAACTAGATGTGGAATCCAAAGTACCAAATTCGCATTTCCTGTACTTATTACTTTCTCATACCCATAAGGTAGAGAAAGTATTGTTTTTGGGCCAAATTTTCGAAAGTAAGTTTTTGTTATATTTAGACGTTTTGAGGTGTCCTGAATATGAAAAACGTGTTTTTAGCGGTTGGTCTGTGTGTGTGTCTGTCTGTTATCAGTTTATCTCAAGAACAAATAGCAGCAGACATTCCAAACTTGGTATTTTAAATATGTATCATATAGGGATGCTACACTAAGCTTTTCATTGAGATGAAGCAAATAGTTCGTGTACAGAGACACTCAAGAATATTCAAATACATTACGTCTATGGGGAAAATTGCAGGTAAGTAGAGTTTAACACCTATAGACTGCACTAAACCAAATGAAATTAATATATATTTTTTATATGCATAAAAACATGCCTCATGTAGAATATGGCAGGGAAATCATTCACTGTTCATTTACAGAGCTACACAAAATAACTAGATTATAATGCGACAATAGCTGAAAATTGATGGAAGTGCATTTTAGGTTGTGCCGTATATTATTACTATAGGTTTATATTTAGGTGCACTTTGTGGTTTGTACATATTCTTCAAAAGATATACAGGGTTGCAAATATTTAAGCTATAATATTCTTTTTTATTGTTAGTGAAAGTGCTTTACTATAATATTTTACCATGTCCAGGAAAGCTGCTCAGGAATGGAAATGAATTCCTCATAGACATATGATAAATAATGTATGTTTTTAAGCTAAATATGCATCGCTTGTGTTTTGTGTATTTACACGTTTTAAGGCTTCTTATTACCAAAGCCATATTTTTTAATGTTTGATTATTGCCTACGTCGAATAATTTCAGGAAACGAATAATTTCCGGAGATCCCCCTCACACAGAACTAATTATCATTAAAACTCTTCCGAAGCCTAATTTGAATTATTTTAACGTAGGTTTACATAACAGTACTCTTTATGTTACCTCTTAATTTCCAACCTGTATTTATGGTATTAAATTTCAGGGTAATAGAAAGTCGTGTGAGTGGCCCACCAGATTATTTGTTGTTAAATTATGCTGATAATTCATATATATACAGATCAACGAATAAAAATTCACCTTCCGTATTCAGGAGGCCTCAAAATGTCATATTGTACAGAAAAAAAAAATCGCTCTCCAAAAGCTACTTTGTTTACAGTATGGGTATGAAAAATTAATTTTGCGTTCTGTGTCAGGAGTGTTCTTCGAAAAAAAAATGCAGCAAATACTTACACCAATTACATTTAATAATAATTAAAAAAAAATGTTTACCTTAATTTTGGGTAGCCCTGTATATTGTCTATAAACTATATACACATGACTTTGTGTACGTAAATTTAGTGTTATATGTAAAACAAGTAGCACAAAATGAAATACACTTCCAGCAATTCCCAAGTATAGCTCCAATATATCGAAATACTCTGGGTAACCCTGTAAATGAATGATGAATGGTTGCTATACCACAATCTACATAAAACATGCTTTTATGCGTATAAAAATTTTTTTCTTTTCATTTTGTTTAAGGCAGTTTGTACATGTCACACTGTACATATGAGAAATTTCGCTCACAGACGTAATGTATTTGAATTCTTTTGGATGACCCTGTAAACAAACAATTGTCTGATCATAACGAATACTTTAGTGTAGCACCGCAATATGATACGGATTTAGAATGTCGAATTGGATTTTCTGCTACTATTTGTTCTTGAGATATTCTAATAACACACAGACACACACACACACACACAGAGAGAGAGAGAGAGAGACCAACCACTAAAAACATGATTTTTGAATTCATAGGATCTGAAAACGTGCAAATATAACAAAAGCTAATTTTCGGAAATTTGACTGAAAAACAATTCTTTCTCTACACCGTGTATATGAGTAAGAGAATGTATAAAGAAAGAAAAATGAATTTGAAAATTCCCTTTCAGTACATAAATTATTCATAAATTTTATTTGTTAAATTATCAATGAGTATTCTCTTGTGTATTCACTAGGGAAAAGGAGACATAACAGGTTAAAATAGCCGTCTTTCCCTGAATGATTTCTTTTTCTTCCCCCCCCCCCCAAACGCTGATCAACGTGTGCCTTATTACAAAAGCAATAGTAATTCACTTTTGATACAACCCCTTAAGACTTGGCGAAAAATGCTAGAATTTTCAAATTGCAATAACTCAGCAAGATTTTGACTTAGAGAGATGATTTTTTTTTTATTTTGATTGTTAGAGCGAGGAGAATATTTTTTTAACTATAAGTCATATGATAGGAGGGACCGTATAAAAATTAAATTTCGTATTTAATATGTATACAGCCCCTTGTACAAAAGAATGCCATATCTGAAATCTACTCTTAATTTGCATCAATTTTGTAATTGGAAGTTTGTTTCTATTTTTCTTAGTTTACGAGATAATCGCTGTAACATCTATTTTGAATCACCCGGTATATATATTTAATGTCTGTAACTTCAATTTAATTGTCTATCAGTCTGTTCGCGATCTGATTTTCTGCAAATATTTTTAGCATGCCTCGAAATTAATATATTTTATTTAAAGTAATATTAGATGGTTTCCTATTCAAAATAGAATGCTTGCCACTACTAGTTTGGCACATGTACAAACAAAAGAAATTAAATACGTTACTATGTGCCCTTACTGTGTATGTTACTCTGGGTTATGTCCTATAGTCTGTAGAGTTTAGGTGGTATGAAGCGATGAAGGCTATAAAAATCATTCCGCTTTAACTTTTTCTCTAAAGATCCTTTTTCTTTCCTCCAGGTCAATGGGTAAAAGTATCATCCTTTTTAGCATGTGCAAAAGCATATTTTTAATTGAATATGGTAAGATTAGCATTAAAGTTTTGTTTACTGGATCACATGAAAGATTCGGATACATTACAGTATATAAGAGGAAATGCTTGAGAGTGCATTTTTAGTAGTATTAATCATTTTAAACACCTTCCTATATTTTTTGATGGATGCTAATATTTTTTATTTGACTTTCTGCCTTCTGTATGTCTGTAATAATGAACTTCTGTTTTTTATAATTATCTTGTAAGTATTGAACAGTTGTGTTAAAGAACATTCTATTGCTTAGCAATATAAAACCTCTACAAAACACATAATAAAATTATTTTTCATAAAAAAGCATGATTTTTTTTGTTGTTGTTGTTATTTTACATATTTATGAATCGGGCCAGGTCGGGCCAGATTTTATCGTTTTTTGTCCGGCCCGGGTCGGACCGTACACTGGTAAAAATAAACAGCCCGGATTTTTCCGGTGGGCCCGGATTTTTCGATTTCGTACTGGGCCGGGCCTCAAACAGACCTCTAAAGCACAGTGTAACATCCTAGGCTGTCTTAAACAAAACGAAATGAATAAATAAATAAATAAAAATGGAAAAAACATGCATAAAACCATGTTTTTTGTTGATTGTGATATGGAAATGGTTCATCGTTCATTTACAGGGCTACCAAAAGTATTTGGATAGATTGGGGTTATACTTTGAAATTGCTAGAATTGTAATTCATTTTGTGTTAGATGTTTTTCATATAAAACTAAATATATACACAATATTGTTTATACTTCTTATTATATTGTTCATAGACAATATACAGGGCTACCCAAAATTGAGCTAAACGTTCTGTTGAATATAATTTATGGAAGTACTTTGCTACATTAACTATGTCAGCGAACTGCTCAGCAAGGTAAATTAATTTTTCATGCCCATACTGTAAACAAACAATTCTTTAAAGTTCTATTTTCATTTTTATTTATTTACTTATTTATTTATTTTTTAAGTATAATAACACGATCTGAGTTGCCCTGGTAACGAAAGTCCAATTTTTAGCGGTTGATGTGTATGCATATTTGTTATCAGCATAACTTAAAAACAAATAACTAAAAAAAAAAAAAAATATATCTTTTTTTTTTTTTTTTTTTTTTTTAATTTACATTAGGTTGTCACTTGAAAAAATTGATCAAGATTAAAAATTTTGAAGGCGAATTAATAACAATCTTGGTTCTTAAAAAAATAAAATAAAAAATAAAATAAAATAAAATAAATAAATGCACTGTAGTTGAAAGGGAGTTGAGGGGGATTGCAGTAAAAAACGAAAAAAACATTATTTTCTTTAAAAGTACTAGAATGAATTTGATAAATATTTAAAGTAGTGGGTTTTTTAGATGACAATTAGATCTTAAATAACTTCATTTTCAGGATAATTGGCGTTCACTGCCAACTTGCACTCCCCCTGGGAAAATACAACAGAAACCTGTTATCGTTGAAAATAACAGGAACGATTTTGAAAAAAAAAATAAGGGGGGAGGGGATAAATGCTTTTTGAGTTGAAAAATCGATTTATCTTATCTTCTTCTTAAGGATTATTACAGTCGCTGGTGACCCGTGCTTCGCGGGGAAGAAAATATAACAGAACCCTGTTTATTTAGGAATCTGCTCAAACGATTTAAAAACAAATTTAGAATTAGGGGTTTCAGAAGATAATTCGATTTGAATGTTCAATATCTCCAGGAAAATTAGCTTTTACTGTTATCCTTCGGTTCATCCAGGGCAAAGAAATAAGAAATGGATTTCCGAGAAAAAAAAATAAATAATACTAATAGTCCTCCGTTCTAAACTAAATTCTGCTTTTGCCAGAATTTCATCAAAATCATTTTTATTTTATTTATTTAATTATTTATTTTGAAAAGGAAAGACAATAAAATAAATAATAATCACTATCGAAACAAACGATATCGAAAAAGGTTTTTTCTTTCTTTTTTTCTTTCTTTCTTTCTTTCTTTCTTTCTTTTTTTTTTTTTTTTTTATAATTTTGAATAAGGAATTAAAAAGTGCGCATGAAAAAAGAAAAAAAAAAAAAAAATAGAAAGAAACAACATAATTAAGTTTATATTTGAGTTAGTAATTTAAGGATGCCATTGATGTAGTAACTTAAAAAAAAAAAAAAAAAAAAACTATGTTCTAATAAATGCCTACTCATACACAGACGATTTTTTACATTCTAAAGTGGTTCAGCGACTTCTAACTGTTGCCGGCATTTTCGTTGGAAGAAATAGTTTGTTCCTTCGCTGCAACTTGCACATTAGTCCCGTCAGGTATAACTTTTTTTTTTTTTTCATACTACTGTTTTTTATCGCTTTCATAACAAAACTTTAAAAAAAAATAAGTTGCAGTTTTAAAGGAATTAAGTTAGCGGTGATTACTAATATGAATTTATGTACAGTTACGTGATGTATATGTAATATTAATATAGAGACGTTTATTTCAATTTAATGCATTTTTTTTTAAGTTAAAAAAAAGAAAAAGAAAAAGTATGATTTTTTTCCCCTAGAAAGTAGACATAAATTGTAATATGAAATAAATATCTCAAGAAAAAGAAATCTAAAAATAGAACAAAATAATTAATTAATTAATCAAAAGTTCAATTAAAAAAATATATATTATGTGTTTGCATAAATTCGTGCGGTTTTTTATTACTTCATTTCATAAAAATACATCAAATCAAATGACAATTTTTAATCAAAATACTCTCCATTAACTTTCTGCAACCTCTGCCCATTTTTCGGGTAACAAATGTATATTACGGCGATAGAAGCTCTCGTCTTTGGAGGCAATAAAATGATCCGCGTCTGCACGAACTTTTGCAACGACCTAATACTATCAGGACACGGAAACAAGACAACTTTGGCGAACCAAAAAAACGTCGCCAAGACTCTACAAACAGACAGTAAAAAAGTGTTTCATAAAATAATTTATGGTTATTAAAATACATATTTAGATTTAAATAATACTTTTTTTAAAAATTTTTTTACTTTATAAATGTCAGAAATGCAAAGAAAAGTATAAGTGAATAACAATAAAACTTACTATGCAAAGCTGTGCATTAGGTCCCGGGATCCAAGAATCTGGACGACAATTCGCTGCCCATTTTCTCCTTCTTGCATTATCCGAAGGAAACCTAAACATTTTGTATCCTTTTCTGGAGTGTTTACAGCAGTTTATCGCTGAACAACCTCCCATATTGCAGTTTATTTCAATAAAACTACGAGCAACACGGTAGAAACAATGGCTGCCGTTTGTTTATCACGCTGGGTACATGCGGCAACCCTAAGGCAAAAAAATGTCGGATGCGCCAGCTCGTATATATAGGAGCCTTATTTGGTACCGTTCATGTAGTATGTAATGATCAGTGCTTCCCAGTCTCACCATTCTTTCAGCTTTACTTTCCGAATCTCTTGTTCGTTGGGCTGAGCCATTCTTTTTGCTTCTTTTTACTGATGTGAAGGCACATCTTCTCATCGCTCGTAACAATGCGGTAAGGATAGCTCTGTTTGTTAACACGATGTCGGGCGAGCAAACTAATGACGATTGCGTAGATTGGTTTTTATTGTTTTTGTCTAGTGTGCAATATCTAACCGCCGAGCTTCTGAACGTAGCGCATTGATTGAATGTTTTTTACTACTGATTTTGGAGCACAACTGATCTGCTCTGTCAATTTTTTAGTCGTTTGACATGCATTTTTGAGCAGAAGTCCACTCAGTTGCTTTTCATAAAATTTATTTAGTTGGTTTGTTGAAGCGCAATTAGTCCTTCAAGTCAAAAATTCCTTTTTTGAAACGCGCACAACAGAAGAGGGCGATACTTTGAGGCATTTCTCTTTCTTTACAGCACAATCTTCCAAACAATTTTCACAGCATTAAAACCTTAATAAAATGGAAAAAACTAAAGCTGTCAAAATTATTTATCTTTCTCCACTTGATATGCATTTTCTGCTACCACTGCTTTTCTACAATATTTTTTATATTGTTTAGTTTACATAGGGGAGAACCGTGTATCATGGACCATCGTGTAATACGGATCATCAGGAAATTTGTATGTTCAACACTAGATGGTGAAACCATCTCACTGCGTTTAGTGAATATTATTGTTATCTAAAGCAGGAAGTAACTTGTACGTGCGTACCTGTATTTGGACGATTATGAAATTGAGTTTTCGGTTTATATGATCACTGATGTAACAAGTATGTTAAAATAAAAGTATTACTTTCTACTGTTAGGTAATCGTAATATAATTTTCGCGTTAATAGTAGCAAATGTACTTATTTTATGAACAATTTAGACATGCGTTTCATGGGTATCAATTTGCATAGCGATTTTTGATTGGAAACCACGTTGCTCTGTTTACGCGTGTAATATGAACCAAGCTGTGTTGTGTAATATGGACCAGTGGTCCATAATAAAAACAGAGAGATTTTGTTAATGCTTTGCGTACATATGTCGCATACTCAAAATCTTCAGGCTATAGAATAGGCCAGGGAAGCAGAGGAAATCAAATTATCAATTCTTTCGCACACTACCCATTTAACCTTTAGACCTCCCCTTTTTTTTCGTCCATTATTATTTTTTTTTTCGTCCATTTCTACTATTCCCAAGAGATGTACAAGTGTGTGAGGGAACATGCTGGACAGTTCGTTTCACAATTCCAAGTGTGTCAACTGCTGGGGAACGGGAAGTACCACTATGGACCACTTGGTCCATATTGCACATACGTTCGTGTAATATGGACCACCGATACGTAAATAAAATAATTATTTTCTGCAATTATTAATAGTTCCCAGAGTACTTTACCAAGTTTAAACTATGAAACTATGCAATTGTAATAAGCAGCCACCAAATTAAATCTTTTTGTTTTAATAATTTAAGTTTTAGGAGCATTCTTGCTTAGGGGGTCCATAATACACGGTTCTCCCCTATTACTTACTTTCAAAGTTCAGTTGGATATTACTTTAAAAATACAATAAAGATCTCTCTAAGAAAAACGTGGTGGCAAAACGAGAGGCGAATATTTCTCATCCTGAGAAGTGCCCTGAAAAAAGTCGGAGACTACGTCCCCCGCCTTTTTAATGAATTTAAAATACACACGCAACAAAAACAATACATTAAAAACTCAATCACACCATTTCTCCACTTAACATGCCGTTTCAGTGAATTGAAAATACACACACACACACACACACACACACAAAAACAATAAATTAAAAACTCAATCATACCATCTTGTCGAGTAAAACAATTCACTTTTAAAACACATTATAATCCTTATCAGTTCGTTTTCTTCGTGTCAAAACTTGCTGCTTTATTTTGGGTGATATCCGTCGACAGGTGGCGTCGTAATAATATTCTGCATTTTTATATCTCTGAACCTATAGGTAGAAATTGCAACATGGCATAAAATAAATTTTAGCTGGGAGAAGCTATGAGACTTAAAATTTGTGCGTTCAAACAATTAGTGACGCTGTTATGTAGAAGGATATAGAAAGAAGTTTTATGATGGCCAAAACGTATTAGTTTATTTTGTTCGATTTGCATCAATTACAATGTACGTATTAATGCATATATTTTTAATACTTATTATTATTTTTAGATACCTATTAAATATTTAACAAAATACCGTTAAGATATTTATCCTTTATATATGTCCTTTATCTCTTCAAATTTTCTTTCACTTTTGTAAGCCAAAATAGGTTTCAGTTTTGCACTAACTTTTCTTTAAATATGCTCTAAACTTTACAAGCGATTCAATCACTGTATGAAACTTTTCAAAATTTAGTCCGACTTTCTTTTTCTTTTTAAATTTTACTAGAAAAAAATAATGCAACTATGCCGCATTTTTGCCAGCCGTTCGGAAAGTCGAGTGGAGTCACTCCAGATTTTTTACATTGGCGTTTTCAAAGTTGTGTAAATATTTTTTTTATATTTCTGTTCAACATCAAATTTGGTTATATATTTTCTAGTATAATTTGTTATTTAAATCTTCTTCTTTTTTTTTTTTTTTTTTTTTTTAAGTTTATAAATATATCAATACAAAAAACCCTTAACGGGTTAAAAGTTTGTGACGCAGCACTGTACTTTATGGCTATAAGAATTAGAAATACGGGTCTTAAAAATAATGATATCAAATTTTCAGTGACGCTTTGATATTAATTAAATTATACATAGATTTTCTTATTTGAATTTGCTTTTTCCTTTTATTTATATTTACAGTGTAAACGTTATTTTCAACATAAAATAATATATAGCATTTACTCATTGATACCTTTCCATTCACATCTCTTATACTATGAAAGCATGTGTTTTAAAAGAAATTATATGAAATTCCAGTAACGCAGTGGTGTTACATTAAGTGATTTGTTTTTAAATTTCTCTGCAATTATTTTGTTTTGCATATTAAAGTATATGTGCACATTGAAATATTGCTTTTAATTTTCAAATACGCTGTCAAATATATCACTTTCATTAAGCTTATATTATGTACTGAAATATATTTATTTCAATGAATTATTCTATCTTTTGCGTCACGCCATCCAAAACTGAAAAAAAATTCACAATTTTTTTCTTTGCATCACGATATCTATTTGCATGCATTTTCAATTTATTTGGATGAAATGACACAAAGTAAACATTTCCATATATTTTACTTACAGTTTTGGATGGCGTGACGCAAAAGATAGAATAATTCATTGAAATAAATATATTTCAGTACATAATATAAGCTTAATGAAAGTGATATATTTGACAGCGTATTTGAAAATTAAAAGCAATATTTTAATGTGCACATATACTTTAATATGCAAAACAAAATAATTGCAGAGAAATTTAAAAACAAATCACTTAATGTAACACCACTGCGTTACTGGAATTTCATATAATTTCTTTTAAAACACATGCTTTCATAGTATAAGAGATGTGAATGGAAAGGTATCAATGAGTAAATGCTATATATTATTTTATGTTGAAAATAACGTTTACACTGTAAATATAAATAAAAGGAAAAAGCAAATTCAAATAAGAAAATCTATGTATAATTTAATTAATATCAAAACGTCACTGAAAATTTGATATCATTATTTTTAAGACCCGTATTTCTAATTCTTATAGCCATAAAGTACAGTGCTGCGTCACAAACTTTTAACCCGTTAAGGGTTTTTTGTATTGATATCATTACTTTTTGGGGTTAATGATCAAAACGCAAAATTAAAGGAGCATGGTAATGAGTTATAACACTGTATTAAAAGTGTTGTTTTATAGGTCATACTCGAACAAAATAACAAACTAAATAAAATTTCAAAATTTTATAAAAAGTGATAAAAAAGATGGACACATGCAACATTACAAAGGCATCATAATATAGTACATTTTAAAAATGACAAAAATTTCTTATTTATATTTATTTCTTATTATAATTTTTTAGATATAGATTTGATTTAAAAGAGAAAAATAAATAATAATAGAAAAATCTTTAAAAAGTAAAAATTTTATACTGGTAAATATTTAAGTAGTATAGTTTGTTATGAATTTAATTTAAAAAAAAATCTTAATCTATTCAAAATTTTATTATAGCTTAACATTTTGTAATTTATATATTATATATATACTAGAAACTTAATGAGCAAATTAATTATTTTCAAATTCTGTTTTAAGAATTTTTTCAATCAAGTGATTTATCACCTAATTTTGAAAAAATTACAAATATTTGCATATGATTATCATATTATTTGTCATTTTTATGAAAATAAAGGAAAAATTTTTTGTTGTTGCAATCACCTTTTAAAATAGAACCAATTTTGAAAGTTAACAACGTATCAGCATGAAAACAATGTAAATACAAAGAATATTTTTGATAAACAAATGTCATATAAAATACAAGTACCTAAATAAATAACTCATTTAATATATATATTAAAAAAAGAAAAATATTTATTATTTTATTTTTTGTGTTTATTTTTGACGCTTCCCGATAGATGGAGCCAAAACGGTTATTTGATATTCAGTATTTCAGATGGAAGAGAAGAAATTCGTCCGCGAAACTGCCGCATCACGGTATTTTCGGAGTAAAAAATAGTTCGATTTTTAAACTGAGTTATAAAAAAAACAAGAGTTTTCCTAGGGAAAAGGGAGATGTCAGGCACATCAGATAAAAGCGATTAATATCATATATAAATTAAACTAAATTCGCTCGAGCCATATTCGAGAAAAATTTGTTCCTTACATACGCCGCCCATTTACAACTTAAATGAGCCAATTCATATCTCGAAATATATTGCACGCAGAAATGTAGCGATTTCAGGGTAGGATCAGACAGAAGGTGAAAGTCTATTTTGAAAATATCAGAACATAACCTCCCATATTTCCTGAGATATTAAGTGTCGGCTTTCAGTGGTTACTTTGATCTTAAAATTCCTGTATATATAAGTGTCGCAGTTTTCGTTCGTTTTTCCGTTTCCGCTGAGTGTCGTGGCGTTCGTTTGTTTTTGCGCTTGCGTCACTAGAAAAACTGCCGTTTTTCATGATAAATATATATCTCGATAAAATTTTTCTTTTTTATGCCAATATATAAATTTTTAAGAATAATAACTTCTAAAAAACTATGAAACATTTTGTTCAGTATTTTATTTTCCCATGTAGTAATAATTTAATATGTTAAATAAAATAGTAATCAATTTTTCGATCAATATAGGCTCTTATTCGTCATTGAAATATTAATTTATTAATAATTATATCATATGTAAATACATTTATAGAAATAACTCTATGACATGTACGCTCTATAATTCCATTTTATAAGATTAGATTGAATAATAAGTCACAAGCGTTTTTTCCTATTTTATGGTAACATGAAAATCTACGACAAATGATTCAATAATGTAATCTCCGTTTTTGTTGACGGCATTTTCCTATTATTCCATCAGTTTTGACAATAAAAATCATCCCGCTATTTTAAACAATTCTGCCGACCAAACTATTAATACAACATAATTATTAATTGATAGTCCGGGTAAAGCACCTGAAAGCGACCGATAGAAAAGAAAATCTTTTGAGTGCCATATTTGGAAAACATGAGGATGAAACAGCACTTCCCACTTTAGGCTTTGAATTACAGCTTTAGTCAGACAGTCAATGTCATACTGCAGAAAAACATCTTTTCACCTTCTGTTTCGTTACGCTCAATTGTTTCGTTAAGTCGAAGTAATTGTTACGTAAAGCTCAGCGTTGATTGTTTGGTACTAGAGCCCCTTAAATAAATAATAGGCCGGCGCATCACCGCCATTTTTTTGCCTCGTAAGAGGACAGCATTTCCGCTTGGCGATTTTATCACTTCACTGGCGGTTTTAAGGAATTTTCATCTAAAAATAAAATCGGCCAAAAATGATAAGCAACACAAGTAATCTGTTTCTGTTTCTTAAATAATTCATAACATTTGAAAGGGGAAAAAAAAAAGAGCGTACCAATTAAAATTGGAAATTTTTTTTAATTAATTTTCTTTTCTCTTCCTCGTATATATATGATGGAGAAAGTATTATTTTTAAGTTAAATATTTAAAATTGAGTTTTTATCCCATTTACACGTTTTAAAGTCTCCTGAATCCGAAAATCATGTTTTTAGCGGATAGTCTGTGTGAAGAACAAGTAGTAGCAGAAAGTCTAAAATCGGTATTCTCAATGTCTATAATATAGGGATGACACATTAAAATTTTCGTTGAGATGAAGGAAATAGTTCGTGTACAGTAACATCCTAGAGAATTCCAATACATTACGTCTATGGAGTAATTTCTGATAAGCACATTAGAGGTCTGTACGGGTCAGATTTACGGGCCGGGTTCGGGCCGAATTTTTTAATTTTCTGTCGGGCCGGGCCGGGCTCGGATTCCTTTTTTTGTGTATACTCGGGTCCGGGCCATGAGAAAAATTTTTATGGGCCGTTTCGGCCCGAATCTTATTCTAGCTTCCTCGTTAATCAACGAAAAAGGAAAATGATAAAATCTTCAGTCATTTATTTTACATAATTTTACAGGCTGGTATGACATATATATATATATATATATACATATTTTTAATGTCTGTAACTTCAATGTAATTGTCTATCAGTCTGTTCGCGATCTGATTTTCTGCAAATATTTTTAGCATGCCTCGAAATTAATATATTTTATTTAAAGTAATATTAGATGGTTTCCTATTCAAAATAGAATGCTTGCCACTACTAGTTTGGCACATGTACAAACAAAAGAAATTAAATACGTTACTATGTACCCTTACTGTGTATGTTACTCTGTGTTATGTCCTATAGTCTGTAGAGTTTAGGTGGTATGAAGCGATGAAGGCTATAAAAATCATTCCGCTTTAACTTTTTCTCTAAAGATCCTTTTTCTTTCCTCCAGGTCAATGGGTAAAAGTATCATCATTTTTAGCATGTGCAAAAGCATATTTTTAATTGAATATGGTTAGATTAGCATTAAAGTTTTGTTTACTGGATCACATGAAAGATTCGGATACATTACAGTATATAAGAGGAAATGCTTGAGAGTGCATTTTTAGTAGTATTAATCATTTTAAACACCTTCCTATATTTTTTGATGAATGCTAATATTTTTTATTTGACTTTCTGCCTTCTGTATGTCTGTAATAATGAACTTCTGTTTTTTATAATTATCTTGTAAGTATTGAACAGTTGTGTTAAAGAACATTCTATTGCTTAGCAATATAAAACCTCTACAAAACACATAATAAAATTATTTTTCATAAAAAAGCATGATTTTTTTTGTTGTTGTTGTTATTTTACATATTTATGAATCGGGCCGGGTCGGGCCAGATTTTATCGTTTTTTGTCCGGCCCGGGTCGGACCTTACACTGGTAAAAATAAACAGCCCGGATTTTTCCGGTGGGCCCGGATTTTTCGATTTCGTACTGGGCCGGGCCTCAAACAGACCTCTAAAGCACAGTGTAACATCTCTAGGCTGTCTTAAACAAAACGAAATGAATAAATAAATAAATAAAAATGGAAAAAACATGCATAAAACCATGTTTTTTGTTGATTGTGATATGGAAATGGTTCATCGTTCATTTACAGGGCTACCAAAAGTATTTGGATAGATTGGGGTTATACTTTGAAATTGCTAGAATTGTAATTCATTTTGTGTTAGATGTTTTTCATATAAAACTAAATATAAATACACAATATTGTTTATACTTCTTATTATATTGTTCATAGACAATATACAGGGCTACCCAAAATTGAGCTAAACGTTCTGTTGAATATAATTTATGGAAGTACTTTGCTACATTAACTATGTCAGCGAACTGCTCAGCAAGGTAAATTAATTTTTCATGCCCATACTGTAAACAAACAATTCTTTAAAGTTCTATTTTCATTTTTATTTATTTACTTATTTATTTATTTTTTAAGTATAATAACACGATCTGAGTTGCCCTGGTAACGAAAGTCCAATTTTTAGCGGTTAATGTGTATGCATATTTGTTATCAGCATAACTTAAAAACAAATAACTGAAAAAAAAAAAAAATCTTTTTTTTTTATTTTTTTTTTTTTTTTTTTTTTTTTTTTTTAATTTACATTAGGTTGTCACTTGAAAAAATTGATCAAGATTAAAAATTTTGAAGGCGAATTAATAACAATCTTGGTTCTTAAAAAAATAAAATAAAAAATAAAATAAAATAAAATAAATAAATGCACTGTAGTTGAAAGGGAGTTGAGGGGGATTGCAGTAAAAAACGAAAAAAACATTATTTTCTTTAAAAGTACTAGAATGAATTTGATAAATATTTAAAGTAGTGGGTTTTTTAGATGACAATTAGATCTTAAATAACTTCATTTTCAGGATAATTGGCGTTCACTGCCAACTTGCACTCCCCCTGGGAAAATACAACAGAAACCTGTTATCGTTGAAAATAACAGGAACGATTTTGAAAAAAAAAAAATAATAATAAGGGGGGAGGGGATAAATGCTTTTTGAGTTGAAAAATCGATTTATCTTATCTTCTTCTTAAGGATTATTACAGTCGCTGGTGACCCGTGCTTCGCGGGGAAGAAAATATAACAGAACCCTGTTTATTTAGGAATCTGCTCAAACGATTTAAAAACAAATTTAGAATTAGGGGTTTCAGAAGATAATTCGATTTGAATGTTCAATATCTCCAGGAAAATTAGCTTTTACTGTTATCCTTCGGTTCATCCAGGGCAAAGAAATAAGAAATGGATTTCCGAGAAAAAAAAAAAATAAATAATACTAATAGTCCTCCGTTCTAAACTAAATTCTGCTTTTGCCAGAATTTCATCAAAATCATTTTTATTTTATTTATTTATTTATTTATTTTGAAAAGGAAAGACAATAAAATAAATAATAATCACTATCGAAACAAACGATATCGAAAAAGGTTTTTTCTTTCTTTTTTTCTTTTTTTCTTTCTTTCTTTCTTTCTTTCTTTCTTTTTTTTTTTTTTTTTTTTTTTATAATTTTGAATAAGGAATTAAAAAGTGCGCATGAAAAAAGAAAAAAAAAAATAGAAAGAAACAACATAATTAAGTTTATATTTGAGTTAGTAATTTAAGGATGCCATTGATGTAGTAACTTAAAAAAAAAAAAAAAAAAAAACTATGTTCTAATAAATGCCTACTCATACACAGACGATTTTTTACATTCTAAAGTGGTTCAGCGACTTCTAACTGTTGCCGGCATTTTCGTTGGAAGAAATAGTTTGTTCCTTCGCTGCAACTTGCACATTAGTCCCGTCAGGTATAACTTTTTTTTTTTTTTTCATACTACTGTTTTTTATCGCTTTCATAACAAAACTTTAAAAAAAAATAAGTTGCAGTTTTAAAGGAATTAAGTTAGCGGTGATTACTAATATGAATTTATGTACAGTTACGTGATGTATATGTAATATTAATATAGAGACGTTTATTTCAATTTAATGCATTTTTTTTTAAGTTAAAAAAAAGAAAAAGAAAAAGTATGATTTTTTTCCCCTAGAAAGTAGACATAAATTGTAATATGAAATAAATATCTCAAGAAAAAGAAATCTAAAAATAGAACAAAATAATTAATTAATTAATCAAAAGTTCAATTAAAAAAATATATATTATGTGTTTGCATAAATTCGTGCGGTTTTTTATTACTTCATTTCATAAAAATACATCAAATCAAATGACAATTTTTAATCAAAATACTCTCCATTAACTTTCTGCAACCTCTGCCCATTTTTCGGGTAACAAATGTATATTACGGCGATAGAAGCTCTCGTCTTTGGAGGCAATAAAATGATCCGCGTCTGCACGAACTTTTGCAACGACCTAATACTATCAGGACACGGAAACAAGACAACTTTGGCGAACCAAAAAAACGTCGCCAAGACTCTACAAACAGACAGTAAAAAAGTGTTTCTTAAAATAATTTATGGTTATTAAAATACATATTTAGATTTAAATAATACTTTTTTTTTAAAAATTTTTTACTTTATAAATGTCAGAAATGCAAAGAAAAGTATAAGTGAATAACAATAAAACTTACTATGCAAAGCTGTGCATTAGGTCCCGGGATCCAAGAATCTGGACGACAATTCGCTGCCCATTTTCTCCTTCTTGCATTATCCGAAGGAAACCTAAACATTTTGTATCCTTTTCTGGAGTGTTTACAGCAGTTTATCGCTGAACAACCTCCCATATTGCAGTTTATTTCAATAAAACTACGAGCAACACGGTAGAAACAATGGCTGCCGTTTGTTTATCACGCTGGGTACATGCGGCAACCCTAAGGCAAAAAAATGTCGGATGCGCCAGCTCGTATATATAGGAGCCTTATTTGGTACCGTTCATGTAGTATGTAATGATCAGTGCTTCCCAGTCTCACCATTCTTTCAGCTTTACTTTCCGAATCTCTTGTTCGTTGGGCTGAGCCATTCTTTTTGCTTCTTTTTACTGATGTGAAGGCACATCTTCTCATCGCTCGTAACAATGCGGTAAGGATAGCTCTGTTTGTTAACACGATGTCGGGCGAGCAAACTAATGACGATTGTGTAGATTGGTTTTTATTGTTTTTGTCTAGTGTGCAATATCTAACCGCTGAGCTTCTGAACGTAGCGCATTGATTGAATGTTTTTTACTACTGATTTTGGAGCACAACTGATCTGCTCTGTCAATTTTTTAGTCGTTTGACATGTATTTTTGAGCAGAAGTCCACTCAGTTGCTTTTCATAAAATTTATTTAGTTGGTTTGTTGAAGCGCAATTAGTCCTTCAAGTCAAAAATTCCTTTTTTGAAACGCGCACAACAGAAGAGGGCGATACTTTGAGGCATTTCTCTTTCTTTAAAGCACAATCTTCCAAACAATTTTCACAGCATTAAAACCTTAATAAAATGGAAAAAACTAAAGCTGTCAAAATTATTTATCTTTCTCCACTTGATATGCATTTTCTGCTACCACTGCTTTTCTACAATATTTTTTATATTGTTTAGTTTACATAGGGGAGAACCGTGTATCATGGACTATCGTGTAATACGGATCATCAGGAAATTTGTATGTTCAACACTAGATGGTGAAACCATCTCACTGCGTTTAGTGAATATTATTGTTATCTAAAGCAGGAAGTAACTTGTACGTGCGTACCTGTATTTGGACGATTATGAAATTGAGTTTTCGGTTTATATGATCACTGATGTAACAAATATGTTAAAATAAAAGTATTACTTTCTACTGTTAGGTAATCGTAATATAATTTTCGCGTTAATAGTAGCAAATGTACTTATTTTATGAACAATTTAGACATGCGTTTCATGGGTATCAATTTGCATAGCGATTTTTGATTGGAAACCACGTTGCTCTGTTTACGCGTGTAATATGAACCAAGCTGTGTTGTGTAATATGGACCAGTGGTCCATAATAAAAACAGAGAGATTTTGTTAATGCTTTGCGTACATATGTCGCATACTCAAAATCTTCAGGCTATAGAATAGGCCAGGGAAGCAGAGGTAATCAAATTATCAATTCTTTCGCACACTACCCATTTAACCTTTAGACCTCCCCTTTTTTTTCGTCCATTATTATTTTTTTTTTCGTCCATTTCTACTATTCCCAAGAGATGTACAAGTGTGTGAGGGAACATGCTGGACAGTTCTTTTCACAATTCCAAGTGTGTCAACTGCTGGGGAACGGGAAGTACCACTATGGACCACTTGGTCCATATTGCACATACGTTCGTGTAATATGGACCACCGATACGTAAATAAAATAATTATTTTCTGCAATTATTAATAGTTCCCAGAGTACTTTACCAAGTTTAAACTATGAAACTATGCAATTGTAATAAGCAGCCACCAAATTAAATCTTTTTGTTTTAATAATTTAAGTTTTAGGAGCATTCTTGCTTAGGGGGTCCATAATACACGGTTCTCCCCTATTACTTACTTTCAAAGTTCAGTTGGATATTACTTTAAAAATACAATAAAGATCTCTCTAAGAAAAACGTGGTGGCAAAACGAGAGGCGAATGTTTCTCATCCTGAGAAGTGCCCTGAAAAAAGTCGGAGACTACGTCCCCCGCCTTTTTAATGAATTTAAAATACACACGCAACAAAAACAATACATTAAAAACTCAATCACACCATTTCTCCACTTAACATGCCGTTTCAGTGAATTGAAAATACACACACACACACACACACACACACAAAAACAATAAATTAAAAACTCAATCATACCATCTTGTCGAGTAAAACAATTCACTTTTAAAACACATTATAATCCTTATCAGTTCGTTTTCTTCGTGTCAAAACTTGCTGCTTTATTTTGGGTGATATCCGTCGACAGGTGGCGTCGTAATAATATTCTGCAGTTTTATATCTCTGAACCTATAGGTAGAAATTGCAACATGGCATAAAATAAATTTTAGCTGGGAGAAGCTATGAGACTTAAAATTTGTGCGTTCAAACAATTAGTGACGCTGTTATGTAGAAGGATATAGAAAGAAGTTTTATGATGGCCAAAACGTATTAGTTTATTTTGTTCGATTTGCATCAATTACAATGTACGTATTAATGCATATATTTTTAATACTTATTATTATTTTTAGATACCTATTAAATATTTAACAAAATACCGTTAAGATATTTATCCTTTATATATGTCCTTTATCTCTTCAAATTTTCTTTCACTTTTGTAAGCCTAAATAGGTTTCAGTTTTGCACTAACTTTTCTTTAAATATGCTCTAAACTTTACAAGCGATTCAATCACTGTATGAAACTTTTCAAAATTTAGTCCGACTTTCTTTTTCTTTTTAAATTTTACTAGAAAAAAATAATGCAACTATGCCGCATTTATTTTATACTACTTTAAAACAGCTTTTTTGGGGCTGTTTCCTGCATTCTGCTACCCACAGTGCATTCATTTTTCATGACATTCCTTTGTATCTATTTCGATATAAAATCCGAGTCTCAGGGAAACGAAAATACTCAGCACAATATAAGCTGATGGATCTAGTCATTTTCAAAGCATATTGAAACTCTTCAGTTGAATAAATATCATGGTATCTAAAGATACTCAGCAATCCGTAAAGTGTACTTTAAGTTCAAAAACGGATAAAATGCCTCAAATCTTTTAAAATAAGATTTGCGATTCATTTTTTACAGTTGTATCTAAATAATATGAAGTAAAATAAAATTTGGAAAACAGTAGATAATAACAGTAGAAACCGTAGAATGACGTTATTTCTTATAACAGAAAATACATCATTATAAAACTTTGTAGAGAAAATTGCAATTTAACATATTTCAGTATATTGTTCATGGTTTATTACATACGTGCTACGTAAAGTACGAAATTTTAGAAATACATATTATCTAGTAAAATCTTAGAAAAGAAATCTTAACCCTTTGCTGGTCCCCGTCATTTTCACTCATGAACTCAGAGTTTCAAATTCAGGGATTTTAATATACACCACTAAATCTTAACTGTAACAGCATGCTAATGATTTTGAAGATTATTCAAGGGTTGCCAGGTTGGCTCTGAAATTTCGTGTTTGGCCTCGGAGAGCATTTGGCTCCAAATTTGGCGGAATTTCCTGTAAGTATTATTTTGCAAGAATTTTCATTTTTCCTTTAATATATTTACCAATGTTGATACACTCCTCAAGCAAATCGAGAAAATTATGAAAAAGAAGAAATATTGGAATGGCCATTATCTCATTGTTTTTCTTTTTATTTTGTTCTATCACTGTTTTTTTACATTTGTTTCTAGATACTATTTCTTTAATTCAAAAGAAAATATAACAATTAACACTCTAATGCTTTTTTAAGAGAAAAATATTAAAACGGAAAAAAAAAATATTAAGAAAATTAAGTACATTTATTTTATTAATATCAAACAATCAACAGATTGGGAAGAAAATCGTCTGTGTTGAAATTTCATTTTTCCAACTGAGTGAAAATAATGCCCGGATCGAGAGTCGAACCCCCTATCTTTCACTTACAAGGTCAACGCTCTTTTAATTGAGCTATGCAGGCCGACAACCGGTAGTTCTGCCTAAAGGTTGTCTGAGTGAGTAATGCCTACCGATTGTCGCCTGGATAGCTCAATCGGTAGAGCATTGACTTTGTAAGTCAGAGAACCGGGGTTCGTCTCCCGCTCCGGACATTATTTCTACTCAGTTGGAAAAATGAAATTTCAATACATTTATTTTACTGAAATACTATGATTTTCTCCGAAATTAGAGTAAAAGTCTTTCACAGATGGCATTTGTTGCCTCTAATAATCCCAGTGTGCATATATCCGGTAATTGTTCAGTGGTCATGAGTATTTTTTTATTATTATTATTTATATATCAGAAATCAGTCGGTAAATAACATATTTCATTAAACAAAAAATATTTTTATGATACGTTCTCGTTTGTGTATGTACAGTACATAACAGACGACGTATGATAAGTGAAGTTACATTAAATAATATATTGATATTTTATTTTACTTTTTCTTATCTATTGGTTGATTGTATGCACTTCACTTTGGATATTTAAACTTGATCTATGCATGCAACACCGCCTATTTCTAGATTTGTTTTGCTTTTCGAATTTTCAAATCTCAAACAAATCTCATAAAAAGCCTCTTTTCCAATGTGAAGTAAAATACAAAATGATCTCGAAGTTTCCAAAATAGAATATTAAAGAAATTGATGAAAAATAGTAAACCAAGGTTTCTTTCCCTCTCTCTCTCTCTCTCTCTCTCTCTCTCTTTTTTTTTAAAGGATGCATTACAAGGGTAATAACAAAGTTTAAAATAGATTTTTCATAAAACTTTTAACACAGAGAAATCCAATTTCAAAAGTGTTCAGAGTTTGTACAAGTTTTTAATAGGATACGAAATTTTGTATAGGAATATAATGAGATAAACAATTGGATTACCTGTGTATTAAGAACTGAATCTGTATTAAAATGTTTAAATTTTAATAGGAAAAGGAGAACTAGCATTAAAAAAAAAAAAAAAAAAAAAGAAATCACTGAAAAGGTTAAATAGAAAATAGAAAAAAAATTACAAGTAAAAGCAAAATAAGAATAAATAAAAATCATAGTTATACAGATTACGGTTTTGGAAGAAATTAACTGTTATCAAATGTATTAAAAAATAAAGAAATAATAAAAAAAAAAAAAAAAAAAAAAAAAAATTTCTACTCTACGTAAGAAATGACTGGATACTCTACTGCATGTTTTATTCATATTCACTGACAGCGTTAAACCTGTCTTTCTTTCAAAGAAGATTTTTTTTTTTTTTTGGCATTATCATGCTTGATCATTTATTTTATAATTAATTCATATTGTGTGCTAAGCATTTGATATTTCATATACAAAGAATCAACAGAAAATTTATATATATATATATATATATATATATATATATTGCTATAATCTACGGTATATAGGTATAATTTTTTATTTAAATATTAATATACCTTGGTTTCCAAAGTAATTTTAAACTTTTATTTTATGTGTAAAATAATTATGTAGTAAAGATATTTCGAATAGAAATTTCGAATACAAAACATTTTTTTTTTTATTTTCAATTAAGTTTAACTGGCAAAAGTGTAATAAATTGCATCACAATACAAACACATTTCAAAAGGTTGCAATCTGTTTACAGTTTATGAATCGTTAAAGGGGAAAAATAAATTAATCGTAATCTAACGTAGTTTTATACCTGCCAAAAATTGCACCGAATTCAGAAGAAAGAGTTATGAATGTTGCTTTACGGTATTTTTTTCACTATGAAGCTCATTGAAGCTTTCTGACTTAAATTGGATTCTGAGCCATCACGAACATCCATGATTGAACCGTGATTCCAACCGATGACAATCAAAGACCAGTGCGATAACAATTATCACCTCTAAAACAAGTATTGAATCCATATTAAAATTTTATAAGCTAGCAATAAATTAAAAAAAAAAAAAAACTCTTTGTTTTAGTCGAAGTAGTTTTACATGGTACTTTATTAGCTGAAAGTCGCTGCACGCGAGTACACATAAATGCTTCAATGCTGTTTTCAGAGCTGCCAACCTATTCCGGCAAATTGTCAGTAACGCCCCTTTTTCTACACCACTTAATTTTTAGAGTAATTATTTCCATAACTCATCGCAAATATATTTGAAGAGAATTACTCTAAAAATTAAGTGGTATAGAAAAAGGGGCGTTACTAACAGTTTGCCGGATTAGGTTGGTAGCTCTGTGTTTTTATTCTGAATCCTACCAGTGTTGCCAACATATTAATTTATTCCCGAGCATTTTTAGCTCCGCCTTTATTTCGCACCACTTTATTTTTAGAATATTTTTCTCCAATATATAACTACAATAAAATAAGAAAAATTTACTCTTAAAAGAAAGCGGTATGAAACAAAGGCGGGGCTAGAAATGCTCTGGAATACATTTAAAATGTTGTCAACTCTATCAGACTAACTTTTTAGCTTGCAGAATACTCGTACCTAATAAGTAGAACCCCAAACAATTTTCGCAAATTTTTGCAATTCATCGTGTTTCCGCATCCATGACAGTTTCTCTGTTTTTTAGGGTACTTTAATTTTTGCTGGAGTAAAGAAATTTTCGCAAGAATTATTGTTTTTGAAAAGTAAGATTTCGTCTTCATTTGGGAGCTTTGCTTTAATTTTTTGTACAATAATGCTGCAGAAAGAAAAAAGTGTATTTCGAATCCCAATACACCATCAATCCTGAATCTGGACTCGAAATCAGCACATGGAAACGGAAGATAATAGCACTAACCATTCTGCCTTCAGATTTTTAAATGTAAGTACAAAATGTATGATTGTTTTTAAATATTAAATTCATATTTTAGTAAATTAGTATTTTCATGTGTTGATTTTGAGTTTCTTCTTTTCTGGTACCTCTCACATATTGGATGTATCTTGTCCCCGTGCCTTGATTAAAATTTTGGGGTACAAAGGTAACTTGAGTGAACTAAGAATGTTTTTTCTGGATCTTTGCGAGATTACGTATATTGCAGTTTTTAAATAAGGATTTCGGATAACAGTTTATGAAATATTATAAGGTTATTAAAGGTTTTTAATAAATACAAAAAGATTTCACATAAGTGCCAATTCTCTCGTTTTTTAAGGCGACTTCACGTCGAAAAGCTCTATAAATATTTTCAATTTATGTAATCATCGAAACTATATGCGCCTTCCTAAAAATAGTGGTCATAAAACTGATTTAAAAAATAAAAAGGTTGACAGCTTTCATTTCTACTTATCCAGAAAACTTTTAATCACACCATGCTTAGTAATGTACCGATCTTAGTCAAAATTTTCAATAACATCCTAACATGATCTTCAAAATACTAAATTTGAACTTGCTTTATTTATTTTTTTAACGTTATGATGATAACCGACAGATACAGAAATCAACTACTAAAAACTTTTTATATTCAAAGCACTTCAAAGCACGTAATTGAAGTAAAATTTCAATTCCAAAATTGGTACTTTATAGTGTTTAACATTTCAATAGGAAGAAGCAATTTTCATTCTTAACCAATTTCCATGTAGTACATAGTAAAATTTGCTAAAGCACTTTCCTTAATTATAGCACATATAAAAGTATATATTCACTTAATTTAACATACACCTGTATATTGTCGATAAACTGATATCTAAATTCAACACAGTAAAATAAATCCCATGCCCAATCTGAAATATACTTTGAGGGAATTCTAGTTATAACGCCTTATGAACTGGAATTCTTTTGTGGGATCCTGCTAACTAATAATTAATGTTTTTCCAATAATAATGTACATAAGATGTGCTTCTGTGTTTATACGAAATATATAAATATTTTATTTTATTTAGTGTAGTCTGAAAATGTTAAAATGTAAGAACAAAAAATCACGTCCATATTTAAATAGTTTTGAATGACCCTTTACACGAACTGTTACTTCAATTTCAATAAAAGAGTTCAAATAACATCCTTTTATGATAGAAAATTAGTAATGCAAATCTGAAATTTCTGCTAATATTTATTCTTGAGATATGCATCTAACAGACAGAAATAAATACACACAGACTAACACAGAAAGTTAAAAGCTTAATTTTAAGCCTAAAAGCCTAACCAACAGCTAAAAGCCTAATTTTAA
Organism: Salticus scenicus; assembly: GCA_963930645.1. Lineage (NCBI taxonomy): Eukaryota > Metazoa > Arthropoda > Arachnida > Araneae > Salticidae > Salticus > Salticus scenicus. The sequence goes on along the minus strand of OZ005653.1, from coordinate 236,790,177 downwards.
AGTTCAGAGGCCCTTAAAGGTGTGTATATATCAAAAACTCAGTTTCAAAAATTCAACCAAAAGTAGTAAATTCTCAACCATACATACGTAAGAGAGAGAGAGAGAGAGAAACTAAATAACAAAAACAACATTTACTTTAGATTAGCAAACAATTCAATAAGTCATTATTTATAATGAGAATAAAGTTGTAGGATGAAACTATTTTAGTAAATGAGATTTTATGGTTGAGAATTTTGTGGATATTAAAAACACTGAATATGGAAACTTTCTTTTAAGAGAAATTCAGTATATTTTTTTTAGTCACATGACAGTTTGGCAGCATCAATTGATGGGCTCCAATGATAACATTCTCGTGTGGCACTTACAGCAAGGTGTCGAGAGCCGAAATTTTCTAACTGATTTTTCCACCAGTATATTTATATAATAATTTTTTACTTAATTATGTAAACTTACTACTAAAAATTCCGAAAGAAACATACTAGTGGAAGAATCAGGGAAAATATTTTGACAGTCGACACCCTACATGACTTTTCCTCCGTTTCAAAACTGCAAAGACAAAAGCAGAAAGGTATTTGCCTGCTTTAAAATGACCATTTTTGACAAAAAAGTCGATTTTCTGTTTTTTATTTGATTTTGAAGCTTTTAGCTTTCTAAAACACCTTTACTTTTATTTGTACACTAATTAGAACCAAAGTTATACCCAATTAAGTAAACCGGAAGTAAGATTCTTTAAGACAGTAAGTGCTCGATCTCGCCAGTTTAAAGAGCTGGCAATAGGTAAACGTTGGGAATTAGGCTTTATTTCACATTTATGTTCAATTTAAATCATTCAGTTTTTTTTTTTTTTTTTTTTTTTTGTACCCCATGTATTTATTTATTTTTCCCGACAAATAATTACACATTAAGTAAAATCTTTACATGCGTTTTCTGAAAAACTATATTTTTCGATTTATGTCTATGCGATAAACCTGATTTCTCCAAAAGTTTTCAAGTTATTTCTATGGAATTTTTTTACAGTATATAACAGATTTCCAGTCACGCAATGAACTAAAAGATAAGTTCTATGTAGTATTTTGAAGATTTTACATGTGTTTATTTTCTAAAAAACAGATTTTTTTTTCGGAAAATTCTGTAATTTTCTCTGTTAGTTACCATATTTCAGTCAATATTAAGAATATCTCTTAACTTTTAGTTCAATGCACAGATAAGGGTCATATCATTATGTATTTCAATGGATATTGAATTATATTAATTTTTATTGAGTATATGAGGTTTGGCGTAAACTTAAAATTTTGATCATTTTTTACACAAAATCACCTATTTTTTTTGCAAAAAAAAGAAATATTTGCTTAAAATGTACTATTTTTCATCATTATATGTCCGTTTATAACTAAAAATATAATTACTTAACGCATTGTTTGCTTTTTTAGAAAAAAGTGCTCCGTAAGAAAGCAGATACCTTAAGAAATTAGATAAGAAAGACTATACATTATTCAAACCTGCCAACCTAATCCGGAGGATTGTTGGTACATGCCCCTATTTCTGCACCACTCAACTTTTATAATAATTCTCTTTAAATGTTTTAAACGTATTTAAGATGAAATAAGAAGAAAATTATTCCAAAAAAGGACTAAGACAGTTGCTAACAATTCTCTGTATTATTAATTAATACGATGACAATTCTGATTATTGTTAGAGCTCGAAATCTGCACCTTTCTTTTTAAAACTTTTTCAAAGGTGAAAAATTTTTGCCTTTTTTACTACAACTAATTTCATACAGAAATCTTTATGCAATTATTTAATCTTTAATTTTTATAGTAGTGTGTCATGGTTAAATTGAATAGAGATTATTGTATAAAAATATTGGTTCAAAAATAAAATTTCTCGTTTCCGAAAGTGTCATGAAAAAGGGTAGAATTTATCGAGCTCCGATTATCGTATTTTAAAAACAGTTTAAAATAGGTTTAGAAATATACTTTGTTTGAAGCACAGTTCTGTGTGGGGGAGATTACATTCAGGGACCGATTTACTCTGTTGGAGGCCCAGGACACTCATGTTCAATGGGCCCCTTTTCCTTGTACTTTAATATTACAACAAACAAAACAAACCGCATATTTTTGATTCACGTGTCTAAAAATTTTCTCCATTTTTCATTTTATTGGTAAGATTTAACTTGATCCGATGCTTGTCTATCGGATCAACGTACATCGCACCCGCGTATCTGCACTGCGGTGCGTGCCTCGGATTTAGTTAGCCTTAGTAAGACTTTGGAATGCAGTATCGGTAGTATGCAGTTGTATTTACGTTTAGCAAAAATATTGCAATTTTTCATTGAACTGACAGTTTCCTTGAAAGATTATACCGTTGATTTATATAACAGCGCAATAATACCTCCATCTATCGATGAAAAAACAAAAAGCAATGATCATTATAGCAAAATTTGGAAATTTTTCATTTTAACTAATTTTTTTAAATGTATGATTGAATTTCATGGAGCCCCCCCCCCCCTCAGTGAGAGGGCCCAGGGCACATGCCCCGAATGCTCTGCCTTAAATCAGGCACTGATTACATTCTCCTTAATCCATGATGGCATATATTACCTACATTAATAAAAATAAAATAAAATAGGTCTGTTATTGATTTCAAATGTTTATTCTAAGTTATTTAGAGAATGTTCACACACATTACTCCTTAAAGCTTACCAATCTTAGTCAAAATCTACAGATGGCATGATCTTCAAAATATAAAATTTAAGTTTTTTACCATTATTTGTCTGTAATATGCTAACAACAAAGATTCACACAATTTGTACTTTAAAGCCAATATTCCAATTTTTTTACAGGAAACTTCCACTATTTTGTTAAAATTTTAAAACAATTTGGTGAAGATTCCTGTTAAATGAATAGAAATTTCTTAAGGAGACCATGAATTTCATATATCGACTTTTAAGAATTAGTATAACATAGTATATATCTGCAATTGCATTGAGATATAAAAATATTAAGTACGTATAATTACATCGTCCTCCATGTACATTTTAGGATTGAGCCCAGTGATAAAAACAAAATGCAATTGACAGGAAATAATTGTAATTTTAGAAAGTATTTCAAAAAGGGCAAGACTAAGGCAATTAATGAGGCCACAAAAAGTATTAATTTCCAAATGAAAATAAAAAATATTTTAATACGAGAGATGGCAAAATAATTAACTGTTAACCAAATATTGGTGAAATTGTTTTCAGTAAAATATATAATTTTTTGACTGTTTAAACTGGAAATTTGGATTTATATGACCTTGTTCCTGATCCAAGCGAAATGACCGCAAGTTAAAAAGCAAATGTTTAAAAAATCGATCTGCATCATGTTCAGAAATTAGAAAAGATTCTAAAACAGTATTTAGAAAAATAATGTCTCCAAAAACAGTGCAGCATGAAATAAACAAAGCAGGTTAAAAACCAGATCTGCAAAAAAAGCCATTATTAAGGGAAAAAAAAAAAAAAAGACTTCAAATAACCAAAAATTTAAAACATATATCAGCTAATTATTGGGCTGAACTGGCTTTATCTATTGAGTCAAATTTAAATTATTTCGACCTGATATAAAAAGCTAATAGGAGGACGAAAAAGGGACTAATTTACTGAAAATTTCACTCTTAAAACAGTGACACATTCTCTGTATATTATGGTACAGAAGTGCTTAACTTTTCAACTAGTCGGGCAAATTTTCATGCTCAAGGGATCAATTAACTAGAAATAAAACGGAGCCATTGTAAAAGTAATGCCTGACAGACTATTTTGGAGGTATCTAAGACATTTCTGCAATGAGCATTTCAAGATGATAATTCATCTTGATACACGGCATCCGTGGTACGTTTACTTGATTCAAATTATTCAAATTATCGTAAGTTATCATATTCTTTTCATTTTAATTTAAATTCCATAAAGACTATCGTAGAATTTCTTTTTAACAAACCCAAAAATAGTCCTAAAATGTCCACAGTCGAAAATGATTAGTTTTAAAAAGGGGGTGGGATTAGAAATTTGCAGACTACAACTTTGCAAGAAATAGACGAAAAGTATTTTTTTATTTGGCACAGTAACATCTCTAAGATTTATAGTAAAAAACTGTATAGTGTATTACAACACTGCTCATTAAAGCAGTAATTCCATAAAAAGTGGAATTACCCAATGCAGAATACATATTTTACTACGTAATTGTTGATATAATGTATAAATAGTTTTATTTCATATATTAAAATATAGCGTCTTTATTTTATATAATGAATTATAATAGGATTCAAAATGTATGCTTATTATATTACGTTTCAAAAGAAAGTTTTATGGAGATTTATATTATGTGCTTCGTAGAGTGTAATAAAGTGAATTACTAAATCAAAAATGTACAGTCACCCCAAAAAAAAACGCCCCCCCCACCTAATTTTGCCGTAAATTATCGTAGAAACATGCGACTGGTACCAATCAGTTTGTAATAACGTCTAGTTTATAATGTTATAGTTAGATTTTACTTAGGGGGTCGTCTACATATTAAAACTGACATCAACTTCATTTTTTTCAATGGTAACCCCCATTTTTTATAATTTATTTGAATTCTTTGGATCAAATCATCACGGAAAATGGTATAGTTTATATATTTCGCTCAATTTTTCATAGAGTTATAAGCTGTCAAAGTTTGGGGATGCTAATGTTAAATGAATGTGACAAACATTAAATCATATCTTCCGAAATAATTATGATATTTAAATTATGTTTTTTTTATTCGTTAGAATGAAGTGACCCAAACATATTCCATGCAAATTTTTGCTAAAAAAAACATTTTTTGAATTATGAAAATTATTAATAAATTCATATTTGAAAAAATTATGAATTATGACCTATGTTAATTTTTGCACGAATAGAACGGGCATCATCAAAAACATGGGTTTCCAAATTTACAGCTCGTTCCTAACATTATTTTTTGAGTTACAGTGATATTTCACTTTTTACTCCTGTTAGGGGGCCGTCACTTGTTATAATCCGTATCCTCTATAAGTAAATGTTTGTATATAATTTTACGGAAAACTATTTTAATTTACCTTTATGTTATTTTTTTTTTTTTTTTTTTGTTTCCTAAGCAATATTTCGATGTTTATTATACAAATTGGCATATTTTTGTAAAGTTATCACAATGTAGGTGAGGGATTGTGAAAGAATTTCAAAAGAAAAGAAGCCCCGCCTCTGATTCGCTGAAACACTATTTAAAAAAAAAGACTAATTTGCATATTCCTATTTGACTCTATATGTGACTCTGGTATGCATAAATCACAATGGTATTTACTACATCGATTATTGAAGGCAAAACTTAAATGATTTAATTACAAATATGCAAAATTATTTTGTTTTATATTATAAAGTTTTAGAAAAATTGTGAAAAGGCGTGGCTTACGGTACAAGAGAGGAATATATCCTATCCTAATATGTTAAGTCTTTCTTCATAAGTATTAAATATCTTTTTCTAGTTTTTCGCTGCTAAAATTCTATTTTAACCCTGTTACACTTTTTTTTCGCATTTCAATATTCAAGAGTACGTACACCTCTAGTTAAATATCATGTTTTAGAAAACATGGTACAGCGAAACTGATTGCATGAAACCGCAATTATGCTTTCGACAACCGTTTTATTATTATTATTATGAATATTTAATAATTTTAAAAAGATTTTTTACCATGAATTTTCTGTTTAAATTTTGTTGTGACGTATTTGCATTTGGTTACTGTACCGTTTGTAAACTTTGTCTTATTTAAAATTTATCCCATAATGTAACATAATAAAATATCAAATTTCTATTAAAAGTTTTTTAATACAGAATCAAATAGTGCAAAATTGGTTTATTATTTATATATTTTTTTAAAGTTTATAAGATCTATTATTGGAACATAGCTCAACAGTATTTATTTTCAATTTCCTAATCACGAAATCAAAGTCACAGTTATTATGGAATAAAAATTTAAAACAAAGGAATTGTCTTATTACTTTCAAATATATAGATATTGATATTACAGAATCCTGAAATTTCATTTAAAAGACTTTAAACCTAATTTAAAAATTCAAAATAAAATAAATTAATCTAAATGCTTTTAAAGTTGAAACGGGAAGATTTCAAAATATATGAAAATTGGCATTTGTGTTTTGAACATTTTGGTGCGGCAGATATTAAAAACAATATTTTAATGATGAGCTGAACCTGAGCTTAAGAGAGGGCGGATCCAGCTATTTAGCACGAGTGATATCACCTGGCTAAAACCAGAATAAACAACATTTTAATTTATTCCGATTAGGGCTGTGCCGATTAATCGATTAATCGGTTCGGTTAATCGATCAATGCTTAGTCCCGATCAATTTTTTTGATCGAGTTAATCGGATCGATAATTCGATTAAAAATTTTCAAATTCCTATTAAAATTTTCAAACTACGAATTAAAGTAAAAATGTTGTTCTGTCTACAAAATATTTTTTCGCATATTTTGCTAACAAACATTCTAAGAAACATCCATCAAATAATGAAAAAAAAAAAAAAAAATAAAATGAAATAAATAAATAAATAAAAACAAAACCTCTCAAAAGAAGTTGTTGTACTTTTGTTGATAGAGAAAAGGGGGAGGAGTTATTAAAACAAAATGCCGCTTCATGTGCATGCTAGAACAACACCGTCTGTCTGTAGCCTACTACAGAAAGTGTTGGCTAGGGTAATAGTATTCTTAGAAACAAGAATCTTTCAAAAAATTGAAATGCTAAAGATTAAAAAAAGGTATTGAGGTTTCCATTATCCCTCTGATGGGGGAAATGTCATCAGAGTTTCACAGTATCTTCTAGCGTTTATTGTCTATTCAGAATTGCTGATAGTAACTATTGAAGTAGAAACAGAAAATAACATTCTGTGTTCTAGTCCGAAGTGATAAAGAAGAAAAGAACTAAAATATAAGAATTTGAGATTTTTATGATAATGATATGGAATTTTGAGAATTCATTTAAATATAGTGACAAGCGAGATGGACAAGGCTTGCAAATATAAAACTAAAATATGTATAAATTCATTTAATATTTCTCTCAAATTGAATTACAAAATTAATTTATTTAAAAAAAAAATTGAAAAATGAAAATATTTATAGAAAATTAACACTTAAAGTCCGAAAATTGATTTAAATTTTAGCTATGAAACAGATATAACTGATTAGACAAAATTTTTTGATTTTTTTTTTTTTTTTTTCAGTTAAACTTATGAATAATATATACATATATACACAATATGAGAATTTTATTCATCATTGAACTAAAATTATTTAAAGAAAAAGAAAAACCGATTAAAAATCCGATTAATCGACCGATTAATCGATTAATGAGCTACGATTAACCCAGTTAAAACTCTTAATCGATTCCCACCCCTAATTCCGATGTATTTTTAGCCCACTGTTATTCTTTTTTTTTTTTTTTTTTTGAAACTTCAACGCTAGCTACAGTACGCTTACGTCCTATTTACATTAAGCTTTGATATGGAAGCTATGTTGCTGTTTTTCGATGCTGCGAAATTTACAAAATATATTTGTGTTAATATACTATACAGATAGAAGAATAATTATATAATATCAACAAAACTTCTTTAATCAATATGTTTATATACATTACTGTATGGAAATGTTTATATATAAATATTGTATTTATTTTTAATGAGACATATAAACACAAAATACTAAAAAAAAGAAGAAAATCTGTTATAAATTTTTATAATCCAAGCAAAATATATATGCATACTTGCCAACCTAACCCGTAACATTGTTAGTTCCCGCCCCTGTGTGTACACAATTTAATTTTTAGAGTAATTAACTTCAAATACATTTACGATTAACTCATTGAGCGCCACGCGAATTCTTATGGAAATCCCATTCAGGCCACACGTGCTGCTTAGAAGCGTGTTATGTTTATCGAGTTTCAATAAACCCCATTAGGCCTTAACGATATAATTCTATAAAAATCCTATTTAAAAAAAAAAAAAAAAAAAAAAAAACATGAAGTAAATTTTAAATAAAGTGTCAGTAATTACTTAAAACTATGTAAGCTCTGTAGTTTTATATCAAATTTTACTCTGCCGGCTGACTTGGCCTAAAGGGAAAGATCAGTGTCAGCCACCGATGGCTGACATGGCGCTAAAAAGACTGATGTGAAAAAAATGTACGAAAAGGGGCGGGACCAGTAATCTTCCGGGTTAGGTTGAAAAGAATGTATATACATAGAGCAATGCCAGAAAATGTTCTTTATTTTTCATGAACCAGATGAATGGTACTTTTTTTCTGAATAGTCTATGTATTCAACATAATGCTGCTTTAAATACCCTTTAAATGAAAAGTTTTATTACATAAAGTAATTTTCTGGCACTCTACAGCTCCCAAATGACACACAATACGAAACCCCGCCCTGTTCGAGTGTTTAAAGGATATTAACGTTTAATATGCTTTCTATTTGTTTTGATCTTTCCTCCTCCTACTTATCTTCTTTTTTCCTTAAGAAAAAAGAGTTATGTAACATTTTGACCTTTTCAAGTGAAGTTTTAGATTAAGGGTAGTCAGCCTTTCTACACCCACCGTCCACTTTGGTATCTGTGTTAAAGTGTAGAATTTCAGAACATCCCATTAAGTAGTAGGATTTATTATTTTGCATATTAATTTGTTACACATTATAAAATATAAAAGCAAAAGAATATCGTGGAGATTTATGTAAAAGTTTTTAATAATGTCATGAAAAAAAAAAATAAATAATTAATTAAAAAAATAAATAAATAAAAATAAAAAAATCTGTTTTAATATTTTTAAAAAGTCAATTAAATTAAGGAAAATGAAAGTACTGCAGTATCAGAACAAACTCCCATTGTCACTGTGAAACGGCCGTGGAAACCAGGTTGAGTGCCGCCGTTTCAGACAATTATACGGCAGCTTGAGTTAAAATAATTTTGAATTTTCAAACAAATTTAAAACCATTCACCTTTTTTTTTTCTCTTTTGATAGATATTTTAATATCTATTCAAGCTATTTAATTTTCTTCGTATGAAGTGAACTATCTGATGTTTAATCAATAGAAACCAATAAAAATCTTTTATAATAATTCATAAACTGACTGAGAAAGTTCTGTGAAAATTTTTTCCGGTGTGAAACTTAATAAATAATGTATACTGGGTGGTAGATCATGATTTATATATTCTAAATGTATAGACGGACCTCTAATACATTTTCACGTGTAACTCTATTTAAAACTGATTTATGGTATATAAATAGGTATGTTTTTCGAACCGCCTTGATCTCCGAAATCTGAATATGAAGTCAAAAATAGGGGTTGCTATTGAAAAAAATGAAGTTAATGCCAGTTTTAATATGTAGACGCCCCCTTAGGCAAATTTTAACTATACCGTTATAAACTAGACGTTATTACAAATCGATCGGTACCAGTCAAATGTTTCTACGATAATTTACGGCGAAATTAGGTGGGGGGGGGCGTTTTTTTTTTTTTTTTTGTGGTGACTGTACATAGGTATCATTTTATCGCTTTGGTATTATAATAGCTGCCAATCTTTTTAAATTTTTAATCAAATTTTTCACTACTAAAAATGAATTTCTTAGATATATCTTCGGCAACTGAATAAATTGAAAACAATTTTAAAGTTTTAACGGTATGAAGTCTCACTTGAAAAGCGGGAGACTTGACACCTATGTATTCTGCAAACGTGTCAGTTTCATTTGTTTCAATCATTAGTTTTGATGTTATAACAAATAAAAAATATATATAAGTAAACTTTTCTGCATTGTAGTTTATTTTTTTTTTTAGGTCTGAGGACGATTAGTGTCAATCTACGGATTTTTACGATACCAGTTTTACGATAGTTGGACATTTATCGAAATCTAAAATTTATCGAAAATATAATTGAAAAAATTGAAAAAAATGTTATAATTTGAAAGAAAAAAAAATTAATAGTCCTCCGTACTAAACTAAATTCTGCTTTTGCCAGAATTTCATTATTATTATTATTTTTTTTCTTTTTAAGGCTTACAAAATGAAATAAAACATAAAATAAGATTTATAAACGGACAATATTTAAGCTCGTGGATTCAGTTCAATGACATAATAAGAAAAAATGACGACATTAGTCTAATGAGATTCCTTTTTTTTTTTTTTTTCCCTTTTTCTTTTTTCTTTTTTTCTTTTTTTTCTTTTTGTCCCACACAGTACGTTATGTTTCCTATACTCATTCGAAGAACTGATCCATATGAAATTTCAGTCTTTATAACGACCAACTTAAAGTTAAGTGATTTTGGTTGAGTGACAATTAGACCAGACATTAGGTGAAAATTTTTGGCCCACAAGCGTATTTCCAATAACAAAATTCCTATCGGTTTGCAACTAGGCATAGCTGCCAATATTTTAATTTATTCCGGAGTAGTTTTTTCTTATTTTATCGAAGGCAAGAATTGAAGAAAAATTTTCTATAAATAAAGTGTTGCAAAATAAAGACGGGGCTAAGAGTACTTCGGAATAAATTAAAATATTGGCAGCTATGCAAGCAACTAAAGATTGAATATATTTTTTGTTTCTCCCGTACGGCTCAGCATACTGTAATTGCCAGTGCTAGACTTTAACCTGGACCATATAGTTACGGATAATTTTGTTTGAAGGGTGCTTTTGGAATTTAAAGGTTCTCAATATAAAAGAAGAAAAATATCACTTTCGCAAAACAATACTTTCTCTATCATTACACGGGTAAGAGAAATTAAAAATCATTAATGAAAATGTTATAGCCTAGTTCCAAAATTAAAAATGCCATTAAAAAATGTTATTTTTTGTAAAAGATACATTTTTTTCTTCACTTTATTGTTATTTTAAAGGCAATTAATTTTCATGTTATTGTAACGCTTATTGTGTTGCTTATCGTGCATTTTCTTATTGTAATTTTCGTGCACTTCGAGCACGAAATATTGATTTCACTTTTATAAAGAATAAGGCATAATTGTCAAAACAAGAATTATTAATTAGAAAAATGTTTTCCTATCATGACTTTATTTAAATTATTATTATTTATTTTAATTTTTTATATTAAGATAAAGAACAACATTTCAAACTTTCTGAAATTGTAGATGATCTTTTTAATTTAAAAACATATTAATTAATACACTTTTGCATCACATCACTTCCATTTAAAAATTTTCATCTTGTGCGTTTTTAAAAGAGATAGAGACATATTTTAAATGAAGTTGTAAATTTAATTTATTAGGATCAAGAGAAAGGTAAATCAAAATTAAAGAAAATAAATAGCCTGAGCAAATTTAATTTTAATTAATATATATGTTTCCAGCTCTTAAAATTAAAATAAAAAAGACAGCAATGTAATTTGTTTAAATAAGAAAGTAATTAAATTTTTATTTAAAAATATCATTGGAAATTATTAATTACTTTGGGATACTAAATCTTTACTAAATAATTAAGAATCCAGATTAATTTCTTTTCTGTAAAATACAATATAAAAAATTACTTTCAGTATTTTTCTTTTCCTACAAAATGCGAGGATTTATTAAGGAAAAAACATTACTTTGAAATTTTGTTCGTAATTTTTGTTCGCCTCATAATACTACTAATAATAATATATCTAATTTATATTAATTAATGTTGAGCTTTCCCTTTGTCTGATAACAAAATGCTTTTTCAGATCTATGTTAAAACAGATTTGGTTATATATGCACATAAAGTTCATAATAAAGGTTTATTTATTTAGTTAATTTTTAATAAACCTTTTCAACATCTACTAAACTAATTTGTTGCCACAAGAATATAATAATTCACAATAAGTATATTAAACATTCCTTGTACAAATTTTAAGATTGTTCGCAGTATCCTTAGTTTATGTTGCGGTAATGTAATGCATTTAATTGCTGTTTATATTTTTAAAAAATCCGTTGTCAAAAGTTTTTATTCTAAAAGTAACAATTATTAAATTTGCACGGTAACTTTTTTTAAAACCTTTTTTATTTGTGGTACTAAAATTTTTTTCATGTGCTTATATGTTACATGTAAATTCGTAATTTACATGAAACACTTAAATTGATTTTTATTTAGAATGGAAAAAAGGGAGGAAAAATCAAAAATCCATAAAAAATAGCATAGTGTGAAAAGAAAAATCACACAATCAAAAGTGTTTGGGCAAAAAAAAAAAAAAAAAAAAAAAAAGCACACGCACACGCACAGAAAAAAAAGAAAAAATAAAATAAAAATAAAATAAGAAAAAGTAACCGAAGCTTTGGAAGGGGGGACACAACAGGCTAAATTGATATGCCAACTTGTTTAAGCTATGTTGTGGCCATGACAAAACTTTCTTCTATAATTTCGTATTCAAAGTAACGCAGTACAATTTATTGTTTCTTCCATTATGAATGTAGACTGTTTTCATCTCAGAAAGGTACTATTACAAAAACTGTCCAACAAATGTGAAAATTTACCTTCCAGATGACATTCTCCGTTTTATCGGGGAATTTTGAAGTATACCAGAGCCACCTATTGGTAGATATATATCCAAATTCAATAAGCATAATGTACCATGATGGCCTTTTAACATATCAAGTTTTTTTTTTTTTTTCGATTATACGCAATAGAACCTGAGATATAGTTTTCCCTTAAACTGCGAAAATCACTCTATAGCAAGGCCACCTGTTCAGCGGTTGATACGGAAAGATGATAGGAACTAATTTATGTAAAGGTAAATCTATATATAAATTTATATGCGATTCTGTACATTAGTCCCTGAGATATAGCCTTCCCTTTAATTGCAGAAATCGCTGCATATAGCAACGACACCTTTTGAGCGATTAGCACAAAATTTGGTAGGCACTAATTTATATCAAGGTGAAACTACGTGTAATTTTATATGTAATTCTAAGCAGTAGTTCTTGAGATAGAGTTGAAACAAAAATTCTGTCACACACACACGCACCACAAACACACAAACATTTTCTAAAAATGGTCAAGTTGTCTTCTATACTTCTCAAAGCATGTAAATCTATTAAAAACTGGAATTAAATATTTTTTCGAATGAAATACTTTCTTCTGTTGAATACAGAAGAATGTATAATAGCAATATCAAAAATAAAATTGAGAGAAATTACGTGAAAGAAACTTTTAAAATATAGTAAACGTTGCTACGAGATGAAATACAGTTACCACATGTTTTTATATGGAAGAATAGACTAAACAAACCTTGTCGTTGTAAATTAAATTCGGTTTATTACGTAATTATATATATATATATATATATATATATATATATATATATATATATATATAACTTAGAAAACAAAAATATGCGTCAGTTTCTTTTTTTTTTCTATTTTTCATACACTTTTTCATTTTTTACACGTAACCTTTTATATTAAAAATTCCTCTAAAAGAGAGTCATTAAATCTATATGAGCAAATTTTTAAAATGCAATACTATGGCTCGTGATTTAACTTATTTTACGGATTTACATTTCCCTATTTATTTTTTATTTGTCTGGCAAAAGAAATGTGTAAAATTTTACTTATTTACTTTTTTTTTTTTTTTTTTTAACTTTCGACATACTATTTCTATAAAGACAATGTTATTTGCTGTTGAAATATCCAGAAGAAGATTAAACGGTCGAATTGAAATGCAATTAGGTAGAGAATTTGATAGATATATCCATTGTCGTATGAGTAAAAATTCTCATAGTGATTTTATTTTATTTTATTTTATTTTTTAAATATAGAGTAATTATAGTAGAGCCTGTGTTATCCAAAACTTTTTCAACCGAGATTTTCGGTTAACCAAAATCCATTTTTAAAGTTTTTTCTTTTTTTTCTTTTTTTTCTTTTTTGGTACTTTCACATTCGTAGGCATGTATGCAAAATGCATTTTTAAAGGATTTTGCTATTTTGTAAAACTATCACGTTCCTTGTATGCAAAATACGCAGACTTAATTTCAAAATTAAAATTCAGGTTATTTATTCTTGTTTCTATTTTGCTGTTCCTTTATTTTTATTAAACACTTGTTACCATATTAAGAAATAGTGCATATATCATACTTGCCAACATACTAATTAATATTCCGTAGTATTGTTAGCTCCGCCTTCTTTTTCACACCAGTGTTTTTTTAGAGTAGTTTTCTTCTTATTTAATCATAATTGCATTTTGAGAATATTACACTAAATATTTACTGGTGTGAAAAAAAGGGCGGGGCTAACAATACTACGGAATATTAATTAGAATGTTGGCAAGTATGATATATTTTTCATTAATCCTACAAGTAAAGCATTCTTGACTATCCGAAAATTTCGATTGTCTGAGAAATTGTCCGTCCCAATTTTTTCACATAATAGAAGTTCTGCTGTATTAAGAGCATTGTTTACACGGAAATTTTGATTTTCTAGATTTATTATCTAAATGTTTACTTAAGAAAATATTCAAGTTTCCACAATTGAGCGATACCAGTATAAATAGTTATGCGTGCAAATCTACATATTAAAATCTGAGAATTATCTCTAATTATCTTTCTCAAAAATATTTTATAAAAACTCATTATATTGTGTGAAATTAATTTAAATTTTAGATTTTCATATTTAAAAAATGTTTCTGTTATATTTATTATTATTTTCAAAACTATTACTTCAGTTTCGGTATTATAAAGAATTCTTTATAAGAAATATCTTAAACTCGGCACATACTAATTTATAAACTAGTAAACTATTTCATTTTTGTATGTTACTACTTTTAGTGTGAAATAATGAAACAACTGAAAAATCCCTTTGAGTATAGATTAAAGCTAAACTTAAAATTAAACTTCCAAACAATAATTTTTCAAAAGAGATTTATTCTGTACTTACGCTGTAAGAAAGATGGAATAAAGAATATGTTTCTTTTCTTTGTTTCTTTTTTCTTTTTTTTTTTTTTTTCTCCTCCAGGGATGCTTTTTAAAATGTATCTAAAGTTCTTCTCAAAGCTTTTTTACTATTAAATAAAACTTTTATTACCAAGACTTTCCCCATGACAAAAGATCTAAACTCTGTTATATTAAAAAACTGAATTAAAAAATAACGGAAACCATCAGAAAACAGGACTGTTTATCCCTTTAAATTAAATAAAATTAACTGAAGAAAAACTTAAGCGAAAGGGTGGAGAATATATTATAATATTTCAAATTTAGATTTATTTTTATTGATTTATTTATTTACGAAATAATAAATTTAAAAGAACACGTTAAGAATTATATATACATTATCTTATTATTAAATACCCATTCTGAAATATTCATTTTAATGAATGGATAGTTCCCTATTTAATTGTAAATCATAAGTGTACGAACACTTTTGGAAGCCACTGTATTATACAAACTTGCCAGCTTCCTTAATTCATTCTGAAGCATTGTTAGTATCACGAAAAAGAAGAGCAAAAGATTTAAAATTTTGGTTCAAAGAAAACAAGTTTTGCTAAATATTTATGATTATTACTAAAACCTCTTATAAAGGAAAATTTAAATTAAGGAAAGCAGTGTTATCAGACTTTCATAATATTTTATTCAATAGTCACCAATAATTTTGAGAAGTGATATTTGATATACCTAATAGACGATTCTTCGATTCGTGTCTTATAAAAAAATTAAATATCCTTTCTCAAAATTATTGATCACTATTACATAAAAAAGTCTCAAAGTCTTGCAATACCTAAGGAAAGCAGAAAAAAATATCAACGTTAACACGAATAACTGACAGAAATATGTTTTAGCATCTATTTTAAAAGAATAAATTTTATCCCAAGCATAAAGAATAACCCCTTCATTGTGTTGAGTTCCATCAGGATAAGGCTGAAAGTCATGCCTCTTAAATCAACTGGTCTCTTTTTCTCTCTTATTATTATTATTATTATTTATTTATTTATTCATTTATTTTTGAAAAAAATCAGAAATGAAACCAGAATTGAAGCTATTCCTTATAAATGCATCCCACCAAAGCCCTCTGGCATGTCACTTATGGATTCCTGTGCATTTCGACTTTTAAAACAAGCTCTTTATAAGCGGCATGAAAAAACATGGATGGTTTATGGAAGGAAGAGTGGAATAAAATCAACCTGAATGTTTTAAAAAGACACACTTTGATCTCGTAAATAAAGATGCAATATAATAGTTCAAAAAAAGGCTATCAGAATGAAAATATTAGAAAATAAAAATTTTATATTTGTTTATATATACATATATATATCTCCTATAATAAAATAAGTGACGCACCAAGTAGGAGTAATGCAAACTGGACACAAATGGACATATATACAGGTTATGATGGAATCAAGCACCAATTCATCATTATCGTCGATCCTACGTGCAACTGGTACTTCAGTGACTTCAAATACCCTTAATAGGCGGCTTAGTGGGGTTGAGCTCAGTCCCCGGATCTCTTTCTTCCACTGGAGATGTTTGGAGCATCATAAAAAGGGTCCTACAACCAGCTCGAGATTTTACCAATCTCACTCAACAATTGGACAGAATTTGGTACGATACTTCACATAAGCACATCTGCCAACTCTATCAATTAATACCAAGCCGAATAACTGCGTACATAAGGGCCAGAACTGGACCAACGCGTTATTGACTTGTTTACTTTGTGAGGCTTGATTAAACCATTCAAATTTTCTGAAACTGTAATCAATTGTTTTTCTCCAAATGCACATCATATCTACCAATTTTTGTCCCATTCGGAACACCCATTCCACCCTATCTACCAATTTTTGTCCCCACTTCCTCTTGGTGCGTCGTTTTTTTCTTTTTTTTGGTTATAGAGTGTATATATATATATATATATATATCTTTGTGAAATCGTTATAAAAACATGTGAACATCCTAAATAAAACAATAAGTCTACCTATTAGAATCTGTGAATTACATCTAATTTTCCGTATCAAAATAATTATAAAAAAGCGCTTCATACAGCGTGGTATTACTTTAGATTTTAGGTATCATATTTGACAAACTATTTCTGTTATATCAGTGCTTTAAAAAACATTACTTACATTTGAAATTTAAAAAGATTTATTTAAAAATACATATATTAAGCGAAAGACAAACTACAATATAAATTAACTTAGTAATCCATAATAATTTTCTTCGTTACTACTTTGAGTGGGAAATAACAACAAAACAACTAAAAAAATCTCATTCAGTATAGATTAAAGTTAAAATTTAACTTCCTAGCAATTATTTTTCAAAAAGGTTTAATTCTGTATTTACCTGATAACAAATACGGAAAAAAAGAATAGTACTTTTTTTTTTCCTCCAGGGAAGCTTTTTAAAATGTACCTAAGTTTCTCTCAAGTCTTTTTACGATTAAATAAGACTTACAGTATGGGTCTTTTCCCCACTGCAAAAGATCTAATATCTACTATATGCCAAAAGCATTAAAAATAACTTAAAGTATCAAAATCATTTTTTTTTTCATGAAATTTAATGAAAATATCTGAAGAAAAAATATATAAATAAAAAGTTAGTCAATATCATATTAAAACTTTTACAAAAACGTATTTTTTTACGAAATTATATATTCAAAAGCATTTATGCATTAGGAATTAAATATACACACACAGAGATATGCTATCTATACATACAAATAAATTTAAATTTTCTCAGAATTATTTTTAGTAAAACTTACAAATTTAAATTCACTGTACTATTCATATGATTTATTAATAATCCTATTCAAACTTGGAACCATCAGCGGTCGAGCGGTTCTAGGCTCGAAATTGGAAGTGCCAGGTTCGATCCCAGGCCGCACTCATCGACCTAGCCGTTTGGCCTTTTCTGTGGTTTACTCCGAAACTTGCGTAAATACCGGCTAGAACCCCTTAGTAAGACCCTCACGGAGGGCATTCCACCTGCAGGCATAGGATACTAGTGTAGTCAATCGGACTTAAATCCTACAACCAACCAACCCATTTTAACTTTTTTGCAGGTCTGTCTATGTGAAACTTTGTTACGGGTTTAGTAAGGGTTTACCAGCCCATTTAACCCTTTCAGTCGCAGTGTTCCCGCTGATGGAACACCTAATTTTAATTCTCAAGTGTAAAAACTCATCCCGGAAATTTTTTAGCAAAAAATTACATTTATAACATAGCAGAAAAGGCCCTTTTTTTAACGTGAAAATTTAAACTTTCTTATATTTTAATTATGTTAGTAAATTCCGATGGCAGTGTAATTTAAATGATCCGAATTACCTTGCGCCGCAAAGGGTTAAAATACTCCGGAATAAATTAAAATGTTGGGATCTATGCAACTTTTACGAGTTTTTGTTGTCGATAATGTTTACTTATAAAGTGATTTATTTACTAAATTAAATATTATTTGAATTTAATAAGGTTTACTTACAGATGATTCAAACGGAAAATTTCTCGAAAAGGAACAATGCTATTTTTTAATTTTTTAAATATTTATGATCAGCTATGTGTCTAAAAGCCATTTTTAAAATTAGTTTAGTAATTTTTAAAATAAATTAAGTAGTGAACGTTAAAGGGTTAATGCAAAATTAAAATACTTTATGAACAATGTTTCTAACTGCTGCTTATAGTTTTTTTTTTTTTTTTTTTCATTTATATTCAATAGTAGAAAGTATTAGATTCGTAAAAATTTTCTATTTCAGTTTTCCATACATATACATGTTTTGAGAACGGTAGAACACGATTTGACCATTTTTAGAGAATGTTTATGTGTGTGAGCGCCAAAAATTCTGTATTATTCTCAATCTACCACACAGAATTTCATGTAAATATATGTGCAGTTATACCTTGACATACATTATTGCCGATCGATTTTTAGTGCAAATCGCTCTACAAGTGGCATTACCATACTGTGATTTTTTCCCTTTTAAGGGAAGATTATATCTCAGGTTCTATTGTGTGTAATTGAACAAAACTTTATAAGTGAATGGGTTGTCATAAGACATTATGCTGATATAATTTGCGTGCATATTGCAGGGATGGAACACGGGCGCAGAACTCATACCGGTTTTTGTTTAAGAAATTTCTCTACTATTCTAATATCGTTGATTTAAGAAGTAGAAAACTTTGTTACATTGATAGTGGTATGAGTTCTGCGCCCGTGTTCCATCCCTGATATTGGCAGATATATGGCGCTACTACGATGTAATTTTTCCCGTGAACAGGAAGGCTATATGACTGATTCTATTGTATTTCTGTGATTCTAACGATAATTGCACAAAACTTTATATATGACAATACCTATATGAAACACTATGCTGATCCAATTTATGTCCATATCGGATAAAAGGTGACACTACTGTGCTACAATTTATCATGTGAATGAAAAAGACTGTGGCATATAAATGCACTAAACGATATGTGATATAACACTTTCTCAAATGAATGGTGACTTAACTTGAGTGTATACCATCCGCTAGGTGGCCCTGCTATTAATCATTCTTTTGAAAATTTCGGCATGGCTACCTCTCAGCATCTATTGATTAAAATTGCAGGGATGGAACACGGGCGCAGAATTCATACCACTATCAATGTAAGAAAATTTTCTACTTCTTAAATCGACGATATTATAGGTAGAGAAATTTCTTAAACGGATTCCGGTATGAATTCTGCGCTCGTGTTCCATCCCTGAAATTGCACCAAACTCTAAATGTAAGCATTACATATAAAGTATTTAAATTTTGCATTAAAAAGGCTAGTAAACCTTTATTAAATCCGTAACCAAGTTTCACTGAGATAGACACGCAAAATAGTTTGAATGAGATTTATTGTGAAAGCTATAAATAAGCGTTTATGTATGCTAAACGGTACGTGGAACTGTTATAAAGAATGATATAGCAGAAATTTTGTATTAGCAACAACATTCTAATTCAGTTATATATGTATTTTAAATAACGAGCTTAGTCTAACGGAAAATTCACTTTATAACTCTGAACATTATAAGTTTAATAACTTTAAAACTAATATTGCTGTTAAACTTTATTATAGCTCTGACTAAGAATAATTGGTAAAAATTTAAATCCAATATGTAATAACATTCAAACTAATTGATAATTTTTTTAATTTTGCAGTAATATAAAAATCAATTAAATATCTGTAAATGGTAAATTATTATAAGTAAATCTAATTATATCTGTATTCTAATTGTAGCTGCCATCATTTCTAAGTTAATCCTTAACATAACATAAACAATACCCACTTTTTTTCACAACAAATTTTTTTAACTGTAATTTTATACAATATTTAATTAAGTATAAGTAACAAAAAATTGCTCATAAAAAATGTGGTGTATTAGAAAAGGCAAGGACTAGCAATAATACTGAATAAATTAGAAAAGTTGACAATTAGGAATTCATACGTGGTACGTATTTACCGAATTTGTAATTTCAATTGATCTTGCCTACCAAATATTAAAGCGTATATAATTATAAATAATTATGATAACAAAATACAATTTTTGCTGTATAATTCTTGCGTTTAAAACTTTATCTTTACATAATTATAGTACAAACTAAACAATAAATATAATTTCTCGGGAAAATTGCAAAAAGCTGTTTCTTCTGATATTTCGCGGAAAATTATTCGTATCGTTTTGGGTTCCAACAACAATGGTTTATATAAAACATGGTCTTCACGCCTTTCTTTTTGTTGGGACTTTTTCAACTTTGTAACTCACTCTGTTGTCATAATTTTAGTTTATTGTTAGTTTAATACTACCTAATGCAGATTTATACGAACGGTTGAATGTAAAAATGTTTCATTATCCAATATCGCTTGAATTGCTTCACTTTAGAGCGAGAAATTACAAAATGGGATCAACTACTATAATTAAAGAAGCTCCTTAACAACACACTCTATCTCACTTGTTTTCAAATTAGTTTTTTTATATACCTGATAGTGTTTATCTGAACAGCTTAGATTAGCACAATAAGAGCACTGATTTACTATTTACATTGCGATAGTAGTTTAAAAATCTAAAAGTAAAACTAAAAATATTAATTAACTTTGAATAACTATTTGTAATATTAAAGAATTCATTAAAGAATTGTTCATCTTCTAAGGAAATAAAGGACGTTTGTCGCTGTGGTTATAATGCACAAATATCAGAAATGTTTAAATGTTCATAAAATATCCCATTCAGTTCATCAATAATATATCTTTCAATTGATGCCATAGAAGGGAGTCTTTCTGTACACTGCACTGTATTAACAAAGAATCATACCTCCACAATTTGTTTACAGCTAAGTCTTTTGAATATTGTCCATGATAGATGATATCTGCTGGATTGCATTTAGATGGCAGATGTCCACTGATGACGATGAGTACTGGTCCAGCTTTGAATTTTTAGGAAATCTGGTACTATGAGGTTTTTTTTTTTTTTTTTATGGGATGACATTCTAAAGGAATTCTAGAGTCCGTGTACAGAAAGACTGAATCTACTGCAAACTTCAAGTATGTATGAACATCTGTCCTGAATTGCAAAAGCAGTAAATATAAAGGATTCTGTTCCATTATTCGAGATAAGTAACAGAAATAAGTTTTAAAGAAAAACCTCAAAATTTGCTAGCCAGTAAATAAGATTTCAACTTTTTATCAACAGCTATATAAGCAAATTCTGAGGTATCTGAGAAACTCTTAAGATTGATAGTAGAGGAATTATCCAAAAAAATTATCTAGGAATATTTATTTCTTCTGTTTGTTTTAATGAAGAAATGAACTGATGCCCTTAGGATGCTTGTTGTATAAGTAAGGAATCCAAATTTAATTTCTATCCAAAGTTTGCGAAGGAAAATAGTTTCCTTTTAACGTGGTCAATAAATCCAAGAGGTTAATATATTTTGGCAATGGTAGACAATACGTTTCTTTTATGTGTACGCCGTTTTCTCAAATATTAATACCTTAAAATAAAACTGATCTTCCTGAGATTCCCAAATGATTCCTAATGCATCCAAGGTACGGTCTATATCTGACATAAAATTATGTTCACGAGGTTGGTTTGACGCGCTATTAAAAAGTTTATTTATATTGGCATAGTTGCCTACATTTTAACCCTTATCGCTCGTATGTCCTTTCTGAAGAGACATTAAAAAATCGAGCCACGCCTTAACGTGTTCCTCTGCAAATGAAATGTTATTTTTCTAAAACGTGTAACTATAGGCTACCTTTCGGCTACCGGAAAATTTTAACAGAAAAATTTATTTTATTTAATGATGAAGTAAAATAAAACAAATTATCACAGTTTTTCGGTAGCCAAAAGGTAGTAAGTTGGAAACTATACGTGTGAGGTTTTAAAGAAACGCCAAAAGGCGTGTCTTACGGAAAATATGCAGAGCGCAAAGGGTTAATTTATTCCGGAGCATTTTTAGCCCCGCCTCTTCTATTTCATCATCAATTGATTGTTCCAATGTGCGTTTAGCCAAAAAGAGACAGTCTTAATAAAATATGTTCCTGTTTTGAGTCTACAAGTAATAAGAAGTTAAACTATATTTGTTTTCCATAGAATTACCAGTAAATCTCTTTAAGATTCATCAATTAAAATCTGACCGTATATCATATTAATATATTTGTTTTCGATAAAATTCCCAGTAAATCTCTTTAAGATTAATCAATTAAAATCTGACCGTATATCTTATTAATAATCGAGTGTTTGTACATAGCCTCCTAAACTAGATGTCTTTCGTTTTATTAGATCACTATATGTCGTTTTATTAGATCACTATAGCGTGAGAAATTACAAAATACGTTCAAGTAATATAATTAAAGAAATTCGTTAACAACATAAACGCAATCCATTTTATTTGTTTTTAAATTAGTATTTTAATGAGCTGAGTTATGGGCCAAATATGGTTTATCGAGCTGAGAGATCTTTAAAATGTTAATTGAAAAAACTAGTTATCACTTTACTTGAGAGTCACGAGAAATTTCGTTTTTCATAAAAACGAACCCCGCCTCCAGGCGTTCCTCTAACAAAATACTTTACTTTAAAAAAACGATTTTACGTGTTTGTGTTTAACACTTTATATTCTGCTTCTGCCAATGATATTTACAGAATCAATTACTAAGAATAAAATTTGAATAATTTAATTATAAGTACGTAAAATAATTTTAATAAATAATATAATGTTTTAGGAAAATGTCAAAAGGTGGGGCTTACTGTTCAAAATAGGAAAATATCCCGACGACAAAATATTCGGCACATATTTTAATTCAATAAAAAAGTGATTTAGAAACATGTATGCACTGCGTTGACAAGCAGCAGATTTTAAGAAATAAGAAATTTAATTTAAAGGAATTAACCCCCTTTTTTAAAAACTTCTTTTTAGGTATATCGTCTGTTCTGACGAAATAGCAACTGATTCAAATGAAATTCTTATGTTAAATACAATAATTAATATTTGTTATAATCATGTGTTCCATACAAACATATGCGCAAATTTTTAGTTTTGTTTCCACAAAGGCAATTTAAATCATTTGAAAAATTATGCATTTTCTCTTTCACATTATATATATTTTGCTCAGGAGTTTAATAAATAATAATAACCAGAAAATTTCAATGAAAAGGCTATTCATTTATTTCATTAAAGAATGGGCAACCTTTTTTATGCATAACTGAACAGAATTTCACCATACTTCAGGCAGCTTTTCTGTTAACGCCTCAATAATTCTTTTCAGTACAGTTTAACTCATTGTATTATGCATATGAATCACATTATTGAAAATGAAATGCATGAAAATAAGATATTGAAAGCATTTTGTGAATTCGTTTCTAATGATTTTGGAAGAAGCCTCAAGCATTATCATTCAAAAGTCGTACATGTAATGAAAAAAAATATACTTTTTTTTCTGGTTTCCTCCCTTTATTCATTTATTTTGTTCCTTTCTAGAAAAAGAAAAAAAAAAAAAAAAAACTTCCATGAGTTTTACATTTACGCTTCAAGGGGAAAATGTTTTACCTATAACTAAATTAATCATGAAAGCTAAACATTTTAAAATAGTAATAATAATGTAAAAGATTTTTTTTTTTTTTTTTTTGATGGAAATTATATTCGGTTACCTAAATTAAACAAAACTAAGAGTTAATCAACATTTGCGTTACAAGTTCATAAAGATGGATACGATAAATTACTATTAAAAAAAAAAGTTAACTATGTTACTTTACGTTGATTCATTAAAGATAATTTTCGTGTTATTTAAAGCGTGGGAATTATATTATGTTAAATTTTTTGTAAAGAGCGTGACTAAACTTAAAAACTTCTTCACACCATAAAATTAATGTAATCGCTACCAGTATCGAAAGGACGTGCCCCCGCTTCTTCAGGTTCGAAAATCACAAGCTAGGCAAAAGCACAACTGAAAGTAAGGCAATGCCTAAAGGTGAGGAATAACCAACCAATAGAATAGCAGACTGCAAAAAGCCAACCAAAAAACATGAGACAAGAGAAACAAATGTAAAAATAGGGAGAGGGAGGTTGTACATTTTACAGGGTGTACATTTTACATATTACATTTACAGGGTGGTCACAGACCATATTTTTTCCCTGATTCTTCCACCAATATTTTTCTTTCGAAATTTTTTATAGTATGTTTGCACCATTAATTAAGTTAAAATTATCATATAAATATTCTGATGGAAGAATCAGGGAAAAAAGGCGGGTCTGTAAACAACTTGATTTATTATTATTATTATTATTATTATTACAAAAATAAAACAATTATATAATCGAACTAAACAAATCTTTTTAGGCTGTAAACTGCAAAGGGAAATCAGATTTTTCATTAACCATTTTATCACGATTAAGATAGATAACTATTTTTTTTTCTTTTTTCCAGATAATCTACCTTGGAAAATTTAGCTTCATTTACATTAGCAATTTCATTCCTATTTAATTTTTCTTGAACAATTATACTATATTGAATTAAAAAAGCTTAACGTTATTTGATTAGTTTCTCAGTACTTTCCTTTTTCAAACCGCATTAATTGAAAAATAATTAAACTAATTAATCACTCATCGATATTTTTAAGTTTTTCTAATTGAAAATACTAAACCATTCTACCTGAAAATAAAATTTCAATGTTAATTTATTTTTAAAATAAATGACAGAACTAATTAAAAATTAATTATATCAAAGACAATGCTACATAGAGGCATTTAAGCAAAGCAATGTCTTTTTTATCACGTTAAATGAATCAATTAATATGCAATTATTACGAAAGTTAGGCGCTCTTTCACCCATTAAACTTTCTGCCCTGCTTCTAAAATAAACAATGCTTTAGAAATAGAAACTAATTAAATATTCATTTACAAAACAATCTAACATTAAAAGAAACTTTTAGTAGCAACAAATTGTTTGGATTGTTTGAAATTAAATGAAATATTTTTTTTAACTAATTAGTATAGATTAATGATGATTATATTTAAAAGTAAAAACTGTGCAATGGAAAATAACGTTCTTTCTTAAAACAGAATAAATTTTTCAATAACTTGTGTATTACTTATATAGCATCAGATGCATATTAAAATTGTAGATATTATGATATTGTTTCGATTTTCCATACATTTCTGTATTAAACATTTAACTGGAAAGTATTTTCTGTTTATCACATGTATGAAGTTCAATATTAAAAAGAAACAGAAAATTAAAAAGAATGTCGCAGTTATGTAACAACGCATACTTGCCAACATCTTCCTTAATATTCCGTAGTGTTGCTAGTCCCGCCCTTTTTCTCGCGCCAGTAAATTTGTAGAGTAATATTCTCCAAATGCAATTATGATCAAATAACACGAAACGTACTCTAAAATAATACTGGTGTAAAAAAGAAACCGTACTAATGATACTAAGAAATATTAATTAGGATGTTAGCAAGTATGAACAATGTAATGAAATATTTTAGAGCAATAGCTTAGGAACTCTGTATATATTGAATCTCGGTTTCGAACTCATTTACTAATACTGTTCATAAAATATATTTCAACAAATAATCTGGTTTTTATAAGTAATTGTATATTATCACCGTGCAGAATCCAAAACTAATTAATATATATAATGATCCTCATCTGTCATGAACGAATCCGGTTAGTACCGCTTCAAAACAGAAACTTTTGGCAGCCATTTTTTTTTTCCGTTTATTCAACTTAAGAAACATACATATCATTTTCATACATGTTTTGTATTGCACATATACTTATTTATTTCCTATAAAACCTTGAAAAACTATTCAATTGTAATGTTTAAATGTCTAAATTAAGTATAACGGATCACTGGCTATTATAAACATGAACCTATAAATAGAATTATGTAATGATTATAAACAAAGCAAGACCAAATAAAAACTAACTAAAACTGTTGCCATTCAGAAAATACAAATTCCAAATGGACAACTTTTTAATTCCGAATGAACGACTCTTTGACTGTTTCATTAAAAAAACGCTTAAAATATTTCTAAAACATATTAAAGCCTTAAAAATCTTAAAATATTTGTAAAAACGCATTAAAGCCTTTAAATATTTTTATCAAACTTCATTGTTTATTTACATTGTAAGGTATGATTGGCGTCGAGTTTAGTACGTAAATGCCGCCAGTTGATTTTAGTTTTGAAATTAGTGTAAAATGATAGTTGGGATAGAATGTTTGGTTGGGCAAGTAAAAGTCACCAGTTGAAATGAGTATTGAAATTAGAGTAGTCTAAGGTGATAATGTCGAGTCAAGGTAAAATGTTCGGTTGAGAATGAGAAAGTCCCTAGCTGGATCCTGGATATTTTGGCGATGTTGTGGGTGAGATAGCTGGTTGGAGGTATCGAGTAGAGGTGAATTTGGGTTAGCATGGAGTGTCTGTAGTTATTGGATAGTTAGTTAGAAAATTTGAAAACAGGATCTACGATAGTCTTAAAAAAAAGTATTTTGGTAAAATGAAGTGAATCGTTTTTTCTTATTATGAGGACTTTAAATACGCAAGCGAAGTGATGACGTCACTGGCCGTTCGTGGATACAAGAAAAATATTTCCTATGTTAAACGCCCAATGGATTTTTCGTAAAAAATTATTAAAAATCGAGGGAAATTATTTCCCGATTTTAATCCCCGCATTTAGGTTTAGATATGTATTATTTATCATGTGCATGCGTTAGATTAAGTTGTTTTTGTTCTAAAATTGATAAAATTTGAATTTTTAATTTCAAAACTCTAGATTAAAAAAAAAAAAAAAAAAAAAAAACCTTCCATATTCCATTGAAAACATAAACATTTCATTTCAAAGGATGATATTTACACAATAAATAGCCAACTAATATACTAATTAAAAGGAAAATGATAAATATTCTATTATAATTTGAAGTGAAATTTGTTTTCAAATATCTAAATAACGTATCTGATATAAGATACTAATATGTTGCAGAGGAATAGATTTGATATTGGTCATCCTTGGCAGAAAAAAAAATATATATATATATATCGCCAAATTATCTGGCGAATATAATTTAATTCCTTTCAAAAATCATGGTTATTTTAAAAACTTATATTAAGAAAGTAATGAATAATATGAAACAATATTTCGCACAACACATATTACGAAAATATACATTTGGCATGTATATTTTCGTAGTACGTTTTTGATCGCCAAATACAAAAACGCCAAGGACAACAGAGTTTTGAAATTTAAAATTAAAATTTTGTCAATTTGACAGCAAAATAACTCAATCTAACATATACACATGATAACTAATACATATATATACCCAAATATGGGGATTAAAATCGGGAAATAATTTTCCTCGATTTTTAATAATTTTTTACAAAAAATCCAATGGGCGATTAACATAGGAAATCATTTACTTGCATACACGGACGGTCAGTGACGTCACACTTCGCTTGCGTATAGAGCACTTAATGGAACACTGGGATGTGTTGTTGCTGTTGTGTTGTCGGGCCTATATTTTTTGTCAACCAGCAGTTTTTTTATTGTCATTCATATTTATTGATCGGGTAGAATTTTTGAAGTGAAAACTTCTTTAGGCGCGTTGAGCACTTTTGGGTGAACAAAAATCATTGAACTCCCGTCATCGTCAGCTAACGCTTTCCATTTGAAGTGAAAACTTTTGGGTGAAGAAAAATCATTGAACTCGCGTCATCATCAGCAAACGCTTTCCATCCTTGTATGATACAAATAATGTATCACACAATTAACTTGCTAATGTGATGTGTTAATAATTATATACTGTATATTGTTTTAAAATCTGGTGCGACGTTACACGACTTCTCTCATCTCCGGGCACTGTCTCTATGGCAGTTAGACCTCACAAAACCGTGAGAAAGCCCAAAGCTGCCCTTTTTCTCACGTTTTTACAATCTGGTGCGGCTCTACACGACTTCTCTCATCTCCGGACACTGTCTCTTAAAGATTGCAGCCGGAAACGTTGCAGTTAGTCCTCACAGAACCGTGAGAGAGACCAAAGCCTCCATTTTTCTTACGATTTTACAATCTGGTGCGGCTCTACACGACTTCTCTCATCTCCGGACACTGTCTCTATTGCAGTTAGACCTCACAAAACCGTGAGAAAGGCCAAAGCCGCCATTTTTCTCACGTTTTTACAATCTGGTGCGACTCAACACGACTTCACTCATCTTCGGACAGTGTCTCGTAAAGATTGCATCCGGAATCGTTGCAGTTAGACTTCACAGAACCATGAGAAAGACCAAAGCCGCCATTTTTCTCACGTTTTTAAAATCTGGTGCGGTTCTACACGACTTCTCCAGAGCTTCCAACCTAATCCGGCAAATTGTTAGTACCGCCCCTTTTTCTACACCACTTAATTTTTAGAGTATTTTTCTTCTTAATTCATCGTATATACATTTGAAGAGAATTGCTCTAAAAATTAAGTGGTGTAGAAAAAGAGGCGATACTAACAATTTGCGGGATTAGGTTGGCAGCTCTGCTTCTCTCATCTCCGGACACTGTCTCTTAAAGATTGCAGCCGGAAACGTTGCAATTAGACCTCACAGAACCGTGATAAAGGCCAAAGTCTCCATTTTTCTCATGTTTTTACAATTTGGTGCGGCTCTACACGACTTCTCTCATCTCCGGACACAGTCTCTTAAAGATTGCAGCCAGAAACGTTCCAGTTAGACCTCACAAAACCGTGATAAAGGCCAAAGTTGCAATTTTTGTCACGTTTTTACAATCTGGTGCGGCTCTACACGACTTCTCTCATCTCCGGACGCTGTCTCCATTACAGTTAGACCTCACGAAGAACAAAAATTATAAAATATCGAAACACATTTGATTTATAAACAAAAATTGAAAATACATTTAAATGATCACGTGGTGACCATCATGATCTAAACATTGTTTTCAAGATTTATCGTTCACATTCCGTCATTTTTGACGGGGTTATATACTAGTTTAACATAATAAAGCTATTTTAACTTAATTATTAGGAAAATTTAATTTATTAATAATTCTAAGAAGAGTATTTATTTAAAAAAAAACTCAAGACGCTCACAAGAAATACACATAGGCTTACAGAACTCCATACATCCATGAAGTGTCACGCTATTAAAGATTGTCGTACCCTTAATAATGGAAATCTTTAATAGTAATTACTTGTGATGTTATTCAATTTGACAGATGATAATTATACTGTTTCTGAAGAGAGGTATGAAATTTATTATTATTATTATTATTATTATTATTATTTATTTTTTTTTTTTTTTGTAGTAACTTGGTGCGTTTGTCATGTTACATCATGTATTTTTGGACGTTTTTCCATGAAACCATTTTACAAAAAAATAAATAAAAAACAATAAGTTTTATTAAAGGAAATATGTGATAATAACAATGAAATCTAATCATTTTGTAGTTGCTACTCTACTTCAGAAAAATTTAATTATTAAAATCATAAATTTCACAAAAAACTAATTTTTTGAAATTTTGAAACTGTTTTTTTAAAAAATGCTTTAGTATAAATGGTACGTCAAGTAGAGAATATTTATCTAATTCATTAAGCTGAAGTGTTTTCGAATAATGCAGTTGCGCCTATCATACATAAGCTGCGAACGTTACATGTCTCTCTGCAACGTTTTGGAATCGCACAAAATCTGAAAACTTACCGCCTAATTCTCTATCAACTTCCACCGCAGGTTTAATCCAGAGTGCAGAGAGAAACCCAGGTTAGAAACTTTAACTGTTTGTCAAACTGTTTGTCAGTCGTTAACTTGAGAAGCAAGTTTCTGAACTCCGCGTTTATCAAACTGCGTTGAAAACCGCCGTGCTGATTGACTGATGTATACACGTGACTAGCTACACATCGAGCATTGCTCGTTAAAGGTGGCTTTTCGCGCTTGTATTTACAAATTGCTGGCTTTTTCTTACTATATTGTATGTATATTGTCATCGATGTGAAGTCACTGTGACGTCACGTGACGTCACAAACGGTCGTGGTGCTATTATGGTCGTTAATAAAATAAGCGAGTTTTATTAACACGATAAAAAAAAACTAAAAAAAAAAGGGGTGTGGATATGTGCTTCAATTATTTTGCTGCCGACAGTAGTTGGCTTTAAATGACACAACCACAATCACCCCTCAATTTTATATCGCTGTTGTTCAAAATTTTGCCCTGAACATATTTAGATATTACTCCATGGATCCATTAAAAAGTTAATTTATAAGAAATATTTGTATGTTTAAATAGTGAAATTTAATAAAAATTCCAGGTTTTTTAAATATGCTTAATTATGTTTTAAAGTCTAAATTAAAACAGAAACTCTGATAGATACATGGATGTGTCTACAAGATGTCATTATAAGTTTTATAAATTTTACTTCAAAATTAGTACTGTTATAACATGTTTAAAAATTAAAAATTAATCTTTTACTTAAATCTGTACTGATAAGTATAAAGGATTTAAGTCCAAAAATGTCGATTTTGAGTTAAGTACATAGTCAGACTCAGAAAAAAATTCTCTATCGATTGGTATAAAGGATTTAATTCTATGTCATTTAGTCTTTGAGAAAATCCATTGGTAAAAAAAGGACCAATTTAAAAATTTACCATTCATGTATGGTATAAAATATTTAATTCAATTTTTCCCGTTATTAAATGAAGGTTGACAACCACTGAATGGTATAAAGGGTAAAAATCAACGAAATACCTTTTCCCTAATCCATTCTTCTGATTTCTTTTTAGCTAGTTAAACTTTATTTTTCGTCTCCTGAAAAATCAAGAATATGGACTTAAATCCTTTATACTTATCACTACAGAAATACTCTTAAAGAAATTTCAATACACTTTGTATGGTATACATATGTATAGTATATATAAATTATTGCATATATGCAATATCTCTTTCTGTCACAAACAGAAAAAAAAATTAACATTAACAAAATTGCAAAACAGCGCGCAAACAAAATAAAACAATATGCGTATTTTAATATCCGCGTTCGACTTCTGTTTACTGTTATCTATTTATGCTGTAACCTACCATTTGAGATAGGTTGAGTTAATGAACCTGAGTTACGTTTTAAGCGGCGCTGCTGCAGAGGAGAATTAACAGAGTACTATAGTTGGTACCCATCAAAATTTACGGCTTAATAACATTTAAATATGCAGCTGAAATCCTCCTATAGCACACCAGTTGAGAAGCACTGTTTTAAGGCAACTCTTTTAAATGAAACGTAAGGTGGTAGTGCTGGTTTTGTATGGAGATGTCACTCTATAGAATTCGACACAGTCACCTTTTTTTTAAATATAATTATAGCAATCTTTGTTTTATTCAATCGAAGAAAAATAAGTTGAACATTTATGAAATATTTATTTTAAAAAATCTGATTTGTAACAACCACACGAATTCAGTTACCCTCTATTATGCATACTGTAAGCCAGGTGTTAAACTAACAAAGACGCAAAAACTCTGAAAACTGCTACCTGCATGTAGATTTAACAGCGAATGGAGACTTAATAGAAATATGTCACATAGTTATTATTAAAAATGTTTATTTATCCAAGTTAAAGGTTAAACTTGTCTGTAAAGTTTCATACTTGGAGTTGGTGAAGCTGCTTTCGCAAGGGGATTCCCTCAGTCATCAGCATTCTCCTCAGTAGTCGGTGAGGCTGGAACGAAGGGATGTTTTCCTCTATCGGTTTTTCTTTCAGTAGGTGGCACTACAGTCGGTCTAATCCAGCTTTTGATATGTTGCTATTACAGAAATTGCTATTATTAACTATTTCTACCATTTGACAAAAGAATATGTAGTCAGGGTTATTGTAATTTGTGACTTTTGTAGTTTCATTAAATTGAACATAAATATTACTGTCTTGGTATGTTTAATTGAGGGAGGTAGTGATTTTTCATCACTAACCAATTAAAACATACCAAGACAGTAACATTGATATTAAATTTAATGAAATTACAAAAATTGCAAATTATAATAACCATGACTATGCAGTCTTTCATGAAACGGTAGAAATAGTTAATAATAGCAATTCCTAAAAAGACAATGAATCGAAAGTGGTCTAAACTGACTGTGGCACCATCTACAGGAAAATAAACCGAAAGATTGAGGAAAACATCACGTGGCTCCACTGTCACCGAACACTGAGGACAGTGCTGAAAACGGAGGGGTCTCTTGCGAGAGCGGCTACATTAACTCCAAATATGAAGCTATTAAGTAAGGTTTAAATTTTAGTTTATTCAAATTATGCTTCAATTAAAAATTTTCAAAATTTTTTTATTTATACCAATAATAAATTATATTTAGGGAGATCTTAATACATTATAAGGCAAATTAAATGTTTAAAATAAAAATTTTAATAAAAATTAAATTTATCATAAAATTCAGAGGCAGCCAAAATTAAAAAAATTATGAATTCAGGTGTAGTAGAAATGGCTAGTGTGTTGGTGTGTCGACACATTACTCTGTACAGAGTTTGATATAGTATTGAAGTTTGGCACACTGGTTTAATTCTTCTCCGTGATAATTATCTATACATATAAACATACGGTGATCAGAGGAAAAAAATTGCATCCTTTTTAACTGCCAATCAACTACTCTCCTGAAAGCGTGTTTATACGTTGACACAGTAAAATGTATCGAAATGTCCATCACAAAGATGCCGCCCTGAAAAGTTTGTCCCTGTCTTTTTGGAGACACTGTGGTGAGAAACGAAAATATTTGACCTAACTAATAATGATTCGTACCAATTTTTCTGCAATAGCCAACTAATACATAAGCCATAAAGATATCCAAAGACTTTATATAGGGAATTTAAAAAGAAAAAAAAATGGTAGAGCTGTTTTCTGAAACGTCTATTTAAGAAATATAATAAAACTGATCTAAAATAATCAGGGCACCGATCAATTTTCCTCTGCTAATTAACTAATTTAGATAAAAAGATATATCCAGAACTTATGTTTGTGCAACAAAATTAATGGAAATTAACTTTTTGAGACACCAGTGTTGGTATCCCATCCGATTTTACCAGAAACTTTGCAAACGAATGTTATACACTGGAAATCAAGTAATACACATGAAAGGACATTTAAAAGGTAGATTAAATGGAGATTTTTGCAAACAAATCTGTAGAAACATTTTTTATGAAATTGAAGAGACTTAAAATTGGACTACGAAATCAGGACAACCTAATAATTTTCCTACAAGTAACCAACAAATACATACAAAAAGGCCTCTGGAAGATGACATCTATGATGAATTTAAAGAAAATCATTAAAACAGTTTATAAAATACGAACTTAAATAAAATGCGACCTGATTTACAGCATTCCAATTTTTTACCAAAATTTTGGTAACATATTTGTACACCTAACTTGTCTTTGTTATAAAGTTCTATTATATTTACTTTTTTGTTTTTAAGATATGACAGACAAAACATCCTCCCCTTCCCCCCACAAACACATCGTTCTCCACATGTGAATTGTGTTCAAAGAATCGTATTTCGCGAATAAATCCAGCTCGGCTTTGAAATTTTTCGTTCTTGAACATTGAAGTAGGAAAAGAAAAGAAATAATAATAACTATAAATAGCTAATTTCAAAAATTTTGCGAAACTCTCGCGCAAGAAAAAATTCAGTGCTTTCATATGCAGGCAACAGGAAAACTCAAACTGAAGGATACCCATACAGCTATTGGAAAATAAGTCCGTCGAGCATGCGAGGCTCAGTGTTTGAGTGGCGACTCAGTTCAGGCTTGGCACTGCAATGGTTCAACGCTTTACATAATTGGTGGATGTAAACATCACACAGCCACAGTACACACTCTCTTAAATGAATAAGGAACTGCTGTTTGCATTGCTTGATGTTGGTACTGATAAACCAAAACTTGTTATGTTGTAGTTTCTGCGTATTATTTAGAATAACAATATTTCAAATTGACCATATAGGAACATTATATGAAAAATAATTCAGATATCAGAGAAAAAACTCAAAATAACTCAGATCATGCACCAGCCGTGCTAAAATTGCAACATCCCAACTTTATGTTAAGTTATATTTTGCATTATCTTTTGCTTTAATTTTTATCTTTTGTTTTACATTAAATTTTGCTTTAATATATTACAGTGATGTCACTTAAAATCAGAATGTTTACAAATGAAATAGTAAAAATAAACAGATGTAAAAATTTCACACTTTATGAATTACAGTAAATTTTTGAACATAAGAAAATGCACTGAGATTTCAAGTTATTATCCTGTACAACAAAGCATGCTGCAAGCATAGCTCTGTATAAACCTGTTTACAAAATAGCTTTATTTTTTATTTATTGTTATTATTATTGTTTTTTTTTTTTTAAATAATCTTCATATAAACTGGTTTACAAAACTTTTTGACAATTGACAGACAACATGAACAATTATTTGACTATAACAGCAAAGAAACTTATTGCAATGAGCTGGAATTAAAAAAATTCCTTCAAAATATGTATGGGTAATGATAAGTATTAGTAATATTTCAAAATAAAGTGTTTATTATGCAAAAGAAAAAGAAAATTCATTTGAAATTTTACATCTCCTCTTACATTTTGAGCATGACTCACAGAAAAAAAATAAATAAAAAGTAGACAACACAACCACTGATTTTATTAATAATCTACATCGATTATACATACGATCGATTATACATACGATTCGATTATACATCGATCTACATACATTAATTATTTGTTAGAGTTGAGTATTTTATTGTTTATTTATTTATTTTGAAATCAAATACTTTTTTAAATGTTTAAAAAAGTGAAAAAATACTCAAATTTGAAGAAGACCGTATGAAAATCAAAGTTAATTTAAATTTCGAAAAGAAAAATAAAGTGAAAAATAATATGCCAAAATATACTCAATAATAATATGTATATTACAGAGATGTCATTACAGATTGTCCGTAATCTCAATACCGGAAATTATTTAATGTATTCCAATATCTGCAGTTTAATAGGATAAGTTTTGCTTTTTAATTATTGTGGTAAAATTGATTTTTTGTTAATAGTAACTTGGCATCTCTGATATTATAGTAAATCAATATTGGTTCAAAAGTATCTATTTTGAAAACAATTTTTGAAAACATAATGTTACATTTTACTATACTATTACTATTTTTCTGCTATTTTTTAGTATTTTAATGATATAAATATATAATACAGATATATTTATTATTTTTAAAATATATTTTATTTAATATAATTGTAAGATATATTTAAGGCATATATATCTTATTCAATTAATATATATATATAATAAGTTATATAATTAAATAGAGATATATTAATATATATTATGGAATATATTAAATAAATCTTAAATATAAAATATATTTAATGTATTTATAGATATTTTTAATATGATATACTTAATAGTATAGATAATATTTTTCAATGTAACATATATATAATCTTATACTATTAAGTGAGCAATATGTGTATATTTCACTGATCTCGAAAACGGTAGCTCGGACAGTCACGAGATTTATCACAAAGGTGCCCCCCGAAGAGTCATTGTGCACATCGAAGCCAGATTTTCGAATTTTTGATTAGTTTTTTCTTAATTAATTAAAATGTAAAAATAATAACATTCTAATTTCTGATAAAAAAGCCATTTGAATTTTAACATTTTATCCATAATTTAATTGTTGCCAATATTTTTTTTCGACAAAATAATAATAATTAAAAAAAAAAAATAAAAAACGTACATTTATTTAAAATGAGGAAAATAAATAAGAAAGATTAGAAAATAAATTAGAAATATTAGTCGCATCGTTACAAATAAGATAGCAAATGAAAGGGAAAATTTTTGTAAATCTGATGCATTAAACAGCTTATCAATCGGATGATTAGTTTTTTCTTAATTAATTAAAATGTGAAAATAATAAGTCATTTAAATTTTAAATTTTTATCCATAATTTAATTGTTGCCAATTTTTTTTTTCGACAAAATAATAATAATTAAAAAAAAAAAATAAATAAATAAATAAAAAATAACGTACATTTATTTAAAATGAGGAAAATAAATCAGAAAGATAAGAAAATAAATTAGAAATATCAGTCGCATCGTTACAAATAAGATAGCAAATGAAAGGGAAAATTTTTGGAAATCCGATGCATTAAACAGCTTATCAATCGGACAATTAGATTTTTTAAAATTAACTAAAGTATGAATTTTAGGTGGCAACAGCAGAAGATTGTATGGAAACCGTTAGGAGAAAAAAAATGAAAAATCTGCTTCACATTAAGTCACATGATTTTTAAGTGGGATTAAAAATTGCAGTTTTAAAATTCTTTTAAATTTTCTCTCACGAACACAAAAATATAATATACAGCCTGTACCCCACAAGACCAACTTGCATTTCAAATTTCATCAAATATTTTGGTTAATAAACAAAAGTTATTATTATTATTTTTTTTTTCAAATTAAGTTTTATTCTATCTTCGAAAAGAATTATGTGATCATAGATATAATAATATATAACGATCTATCATCCCCATATTATCGTGCAAAGATTTTTGATGCCGAAAAAAAAGCTTTGGAATCAGCCATTAAGTGGTATTGAAGGAAAAAAGGAAAAAAAGAAGAATGAATTTGAAACTATATCTGGAGCTTTTCATTCACCTTTAGTAAATAAATTATTCATGAATTTTATTTACTAAAACATTCGTGTGTATTCCCGTGTGTATTCACTCGGGGAAAGACTGCCATATTTTGGTAGAATCGCCGTCTTTTCCCGAGTGAAAAGGAATCACTTTTTTCTCCCCAATGATCAATCTATATATTATTACTATATCTATGTATGTGATACGATACATTAATAATTTGAGTTTTAAAAGTTTTTTTTAAATAGATTATTTAAACTCTATGAACCATATTTTTATTTTATCAGCTTCATTAACAGATCCTGCAGGGCGATTTTTTAAATTTTGGTGTTGAAGTACACCGAACGTTTTTAGACAAGAAATTTAATTATAGCAACAGCCATTTTAATCTAAGTAGCGCATCGAATATATAAAAACATAAATGATTTATTTTTACACAAAATTTACAGAACATATGCAGTTTTAAAGATAGGAAATTTATTTCAACAAGCACTATTTTAAACCTAAAAACCATGAAAAATATAAGCAGAATATAAAGGATTCTTATATATAAACAAAAAAGAGTCTGGTAAAATTATTAGCAAAATAGTCTTCCCCTTTTCATACAAAAAAAAAAAATCCATCGCTAATATGACGACAAAAATTCAAAAGCCGCCAGTGGAGCAACATAATAAAGTTGTGCAACACGATAATATTTACCTATTTATTTATTTTTTTATATAATAATCATTATGCTAATTTATCATACAAATAAATGGGCCTCTGTGTGTTACTGCACTTGCACGCTGTCGAACAGAAATATTTGAAAAATTCAAATTAATATTTAAATAAATAAATAAAAATATGTTTAATGGAAAATATATATAACCATAAAAAGATTAGTTGTCTAAAATATGGCAGAAATAGCGCTCATAGCATATTGTTACAAGGTATTAAGTCTTATTGTTACAATGGATTAAGTCTAAAATGGTGACAAAAATTCAAAAGCCGCCAAAGAGAACTATATTAAGGCTGTACTATCAGGTTTACAACCCATATTATATATATAAACACAAAAAATTAATTGTCTCATGCGACAGACGTAGCCGGTCACAGCATATTGTAATATTTGGCGTGAAATTGCTGTCATTTAATGATTGACTGGATAAACAAAATAAACATATGAATAACGTAAAAGCAAATATTATGTTGTCTAAACCCAGTTACATTTGAGTCCAGTCCGAGTTACATGTGAACAACACGTATAGTGTTGTTCACATGTAACTCGGATTCAAATATAAAAGGGAAACTCCAATTTTTTCGATACTATCTATTTCGAAACTGTTATATAATAAGCACCTAAATGGAAGCTCATTGGCAAACTATTCTTGCAGGTAATAGGGACAAGCGACCGAGTTGCAGTGGATGACCAAATCGCTGCCGAATGCAGCAGGGACCTGGAGCGAACTTTTGAACAATTTCAGTAATTTATTTTATTTTATTTTTATAAAGCTATATAGAAAAGAGTTTCCTTTAAATTTAGTGGCCAGCGAAGCGGGCAAAGCCTGCTAGTCATTTATAAACAGCTGATGCATTGGCAAAAAATGACAAAAGTATTTTTAAAAGGAGAATATATATATATATATATATATATATATTTTTTTTTTTCCGCTAAAGATTAATTGTTTTTGTCATTGATGGTTTTTAATAGTTAATTTTTTTTTTTTTTTTTTTTTTAATTTTATTAGTAATTATTTCAGTACAAATAGGTATCAAATATTAAAATTTTTCCATTTCACATTAGATAAGATAAATCTTTAAAGAAAAATATTTGGAAAACATATTTTAAATATTTGCAAGGTCGTACCTCCCTCCCTTTTTTCAGGAAACTTTCAGAGATGAGAAATTTTCTACTTTTTTTCCTACATACATAGTTGTCAACCTAATCTGGTGTATTCTTAGTACCCGCCACTTTATCTACACCACTTAATTTTTAAAATAAATTCTCTTCAAATCTATTTATCATAAAATAAGAAAAAAAATTGTCTAAAAAAATGACTGGTGTGAAAAAAAAGGCAATATTCCAGATTATTAATTAGGATATGTTGGCAGCTATGTACTTATATTTTAATACATAAATTTTTGTCCTATTTTTATACTAGTGTGCCATGGTTAAACAAAGTCGTAGAAAAAATACCGAAAATTTCTCATTCCTGAAAGCATAGCTGCCAATATTTTAATTTATTCCGGAGTACTTTTAGCCCCGCCTTTATTTTGCACCACTTTATTTATACGAAAATTTTCTCCAATATATAATTTCGATAAAATAAGACAAAATTACTTTTAAAAAATAAGTGGTGCGAAATAAAGGCGGGGTTAAAATTACTCCGGAATAAATAAAAATACTGGCAGCTATGTGAAAATGTCCTGAAAAAAAGGGGCGGGAGTATGACCCTATATTTGTAACCTATGTTTAAGTATATGTATAAAGCGTACCTCCTAACATCCTAATTAATATTCCGTAGAAGTGTTAGTCCATAGCGTCCTAAACTAGATGTAGCTCAGAAACTTGGATACAGTTGAAGCGGTAGACAGCACCACCTGGTACAGATTCCACGACTTTTTATTCAATGTCACCAATAATTTTAAGAAGTGATATATGATATGATATATGTAATTGACGTTTCTTCCATTCAATCATATCACATCCCCCCCTCTGGTTTTTCTAGAGGGAAGACGTGTATTCAGTTATCTCCGCGCAGCGCCATCTCTTGGCCTGCGGAGTAATTAATTGTTGATTTTCAAGTGAGTTAACTTTCTGTAGTACTTCTCGGCCTTTTTCAAGGCCAGTTTGAGAGGTGCTACAGTTATCTCTCACGAGAAGACTGCTTTCCTCTCATCATGGACACCTCTAAACCTCAGTCCTCAACCACCCTCATTACAGAGGATGAAATTAAAGACATCCTCGATGCTGTACGAGCTACTTACTTCAAGGACTTAGTAGATGAGAGCGTCAATGTTAAAAATATCCTAAATAGCGATGCTATAGACCTTCTTAAGATGTACGGCGAATACATGGATCAAGAAATCACATCTCATCAACCTGCTTTTAAAGATAACCCCAGCCTCATACAGGATGCTAGATTAGGTATCTATAAATTTATTAGTATTCTTCTGGAGCCCAAATGTTTTGAGAACATTTTGTACGACAAAAATTTTCACAATATGTGCGTTAAGATTTTCGGAATTAGACCTAATTCTTGCAAAAAATTTGAGAATGCTTGCAAATTGCTTGAAAATTCATTCACGCAGGTCAAAAAAAAAAAGTCTAATGCCACAAAAAAGGAAAAACTCACAAAAACTGCTTGATTCTGAAAATAATGATATCGAGACCTCTAATTCCTTTGAATCACTTGAAAATCTCCCCGATAACAATTTAAATGCCATGGAGGAAGACTCCCCAATTAATCAAAATAATGATAATAAAAAAACTCAGGACAAAAATAATACTCCCCCCTTTTTCATAGAAATTGACGAAAACTGTACTAACTTAGCCAAAACCCTTAAAGAAAAATGCACAGACGAACCCCTCATTAAACTTACTGGCGACAGGCTAAAAGTTCATTGTAAAAACATTGAGGATTTTAGGATCCTTCAAAATTACATGGATTCCAGTGCGGTTAAATTCAAAAACCTTCGACCCAAGAAAGTCTGCCTTAGAGGCATGCCACTCAACACAGACCCTAAACTAATCATACAAGCCTTATCAGGAAAAAACTTTAACGTCACTCGAGCGGCGATGATGAAGAATCGTAGGACCGGGGCCCCCATGCCTTTATACATGCTAAACGTTGCACCTCGTGATAATTTTGAGGAAATTTTTCAAATCAGCACCTTATTATACACAAGCGTCCGCATCGAAGTATTTCAATAATAATAATAAAAAAAATTAAACAGTGCCATTCCTGCCAGGGGTTTGGTCACGCCTCTGAGGTTTGCGGCTTTACACCTAGATGTGTAAAGTGCGCACAAAATCATCCGACAAAAAACTGCCCTACAAAGGGTAAAATAAAGCCAACCTGTGCTAACTGTGGCCTAGATCACCCAGCCAACTTTAGTGGTTGTATTAAGCATCCACTTTGTAAAAAATACAACGAAAAAAACAAAAGCAACCCCCCGAGTTAACGAGGAAAGAACACGTAAAAACCAAACTAAACTCATTGGCTCTGAAATATTAGATAACTATAATTATATCAATAACCAAAATGATTTTCCTGAACTTCCAAAAAATTCTCCTGGTGATAGCACCACCAATAACAATCAAAGCTCTAAAACGGATATTAAGGAACTTCTAAATGCATTTAAAGATATTCAGGAAATACTTAAATTTAATAAACTAATAAACTGTATAAAAAACATCTCTAATAAAATTAAACAATTTAAAGACCCAATAAGTAAAATTGAAATAATCATTCAGGAATTCGACCAAATCGCAAATGAACTAACTCCAAATAGCGAAAATTAATCTCTCCTGGTGTGGTGCCTCTAGTTCAGGACCTTCATCCTCATTTTATTGCAAATAGAACTTTTTGGTTTCCTTCTCTTAATTTTCTTGCATTTTGCTTCCATCCTCAATTATTCTAGAGTCCATGAACTCAATATTCAAAATTTAATTTAATTAAAAAAAAAAAAAAAAATTATATTGGCTTTTTAACTGTTATTTTTATGGTTCCTCCTCTGAGGCCCCTTTGTCTATTTAGACTTCTTTTTTGCCTAAAATGTTAATTTAATTTTCCAGGAAAATTTAACCTAATTACATGCTTATGTGTAATTTTTACTTTCTCTTACCCATAAGGTAGAGAAAGTATTGTTTTGGGCTCAAATTTTCGAACGCGAGATTTTGTTATATTTACACGTTTTGAGGTCCCCTGAATACGAAAATCATGTTTTTAGCAAATGGTCTGTGTGCCTGTGTGTGTGTCTGTGTGTCTGTCTATTATCAGCATATCTCAAAAACAAATTATGGCAGAAAGTTCAAACTTGGTATTGTAAATGTGTATCATATAGGGATGCTACAGTAAGCTTTTCGTTAAGATCAAGCAAATGGTTCGTGTACAGGGAAATCAAGAGAATTCTAATACACTACGTCTATGGGGGAAATTCCAGGTAAGTAGAGTTTAACGTCTATAGACTGCACTAAACCAAATGGAACGAATATGTATTTGTTAAAATTTTTTTGTGTATGTAGGAGCCTCGCCTCCCCCCCTGGGGGGGAAGTCCCCCCTCGAGGGGAGTAAATTTCCATGATGGGTATCTTTCAAAAGAGCTCTCCAATAGCTTTAAAACGAATGGTTAAACCATCGATTTGCGATAATTTAAAACAAAGTTATCGATTTTTTTTACTTTTAACGAAAAAAAAACTTAGAAAAAAAATCGTATTTTTTGAAGTGGAAACTTCTTTATGCGCGTTGAGCCCTTTTGGGTGAACAAAAATCATTGAACTCCCGTCATCGTCAGCAAACGCTTTCCATCCTTCTATGATACAAATAATGTACCATACAATTAACTTGCTAATGTGAAATGTTAATAATTATGTACTGTATATTGTTTTAAAATCTGGTGCGGCTCTACACGACTTCTCTCATCTCCGGGCACTGTCTCTATTGCAGTTAGACTTCAGAAAACCGTGAGAAAGCCAAAGCTGCAAATTTTCTCACGTTTTTACAATCTGGTGCGGCTCTACACGACCTCTCTCATCTCCAGACATTGTCTCTATTGCAGTGAGACCTCACAAAACAGTGAGAAAGGCCAAAGCCGCCATTTTTCTCCCGTTTTTACAATCCGGTGCGGCTCTACACGACTTCACTCATCTCCGGACACTGTCTCTTAAAGATTGCAGCCGGAAACGTTGCAGTTAGACTTCACAGAACCATGAGAAAGAACAAAGCCGCCATTTTTCTCACGTTTTTACAATCTGGTGCGGCTCTACACGACTTCTGTCATCTCCGGACACTGTCTCTTAAAGATTGCAGCCGGAAACGTTCCAGTTAGACCTCACAAAACCGTGATAAAGGCCAAAGCCGCCATTTTTCTCACGTTTTTACAATCTGGTGCGGCTCTACACGACTTCTCTCATCTCCGGACACTGCCTATATTCCAGTTAGACCTCACAAAACCGTAAGAAAGGCCAATGCCGCCATTTTTCTCACGTTTTTACAATCTGGTGCGGCTTTACACGACTTCTCTCATCTCCGGACACTGTCTCTTTAAGACTGCAGCCGGAAACGTTGCAGTTAGACCTCACAAAAGCGTGAGAAAAGCCAAAGCCGCCATTTTTCTCAAGTTTTTACAATCTGGTGCGGCTCTACACGAATTCTCTCATCTCCGGACACTCTCTCTATTGCAGTTAGACCTTACAAAACCGCGAGAAGGGCCAAAGCCACGATTTTTCTCACGTTTTTAGAATCGAGTGCGGTTCTACACGACTTTTCTCATCTCTGGACACTGTCTCTATTGCAGTTAGCGCATTAAATAAAATTGTAATATAATTTTTGTAGTAGTAGTTTATATTAATGAATAAAAAAACACTTCATTTAAAAGTATTTCCTACACAATAAAATATTTCCTGACGATTCAAGAAATACACACGTAATTGTTCACGTTTTCACTTCTGTCGGCACTCCCGAAATGCAACTGTTTTTTTTTTTTTTTTTTTCTTTAATATTGAGAATAAAATGGACTTTTCTTGGATCATTAGTGTTATACTACTTCTCTAATATGGAAATGGAAATCGTCTGCATTATCATAAAAGATAATTTTTTTAAATAATAATTTTAAGAAATTATTTTTTAAAAACAGAATTATTTTTAATAACCGAATAAAATTTTATATATATCTAGGTGCATTAATGAAACGGGGGGTTGAGGGGGGCGGTAGCCCCCCTCACACAGAATTAATTATCCCATAAAACTCTTCCAAAGCCTAATTTGAATCGTTTAACATAGATTTACATAACATCGTTATCTTACCTCTTAATCTCCAACCTGTATTTATAGTATTAAATTTCAGGGTAAGAGAAAGTCGTGTGAGTGACACACCAGATTATTTATCTTTAGAATGTATGGTCACTGAAAAGTGCCCTTTTTTTTCTATATTGGGGGCTTTTCCCTTGCTTGTTTGTTTGAAGCATGGCGTCTCTTGTGATTCTGCGTTAGCTCATCTATTGCCCTGG
Organism: Salticus scenicus; assembly: GCA_963930645.1. Taxonomy (NCBI): domain Eukaryota; kingdom Metazoa; phylum Arthropoda; class Arachnida; order Araneae; family Salticidae; genus Salticus; species Salticus scenicus. The sequence goes on along the minus strand of OZ005653.1, from coordinate 236,745,813 downwards.
TGAGGTGCCTTTAGTTAAAGACTTTCTTCTCACCTAACTTTCGGCATCTTTTTAATTTTATGGCTCCAGAAGCAAGTTTCTACAATCAAGTTTCTCCAGGGCGTAAAGTTGTGTGCAACTAGGTAGCCCATAAAGCCTCCTCAGCTTCGCAGCTTCTTCCATTCAATTCGCCTTTTTTGTATATCACATCCCACTTAAAAAAAATTTTGGTGGCTGTTGAATAAGAAAGTCGCGCAATCTGTACCAGGTAGCGCTGTCTACCGCTTCAACTGTTGCTAACTTTCCGAGCTACGCGACAAGCATCTAGTTTAGGAGGCTATGGTTGCTCACGTCTTCTTTTTCACACCAGTATTTTTTAAGAAATTTTTTCTTATTATTCAATTTAATCATTTTTTGTAGAATATAACGTTCAAGAAATACTGGTGTGAAAAAAAAGGCATGACGGAATATTTATTAAGATGTTGGTAGGTATGATATAAAGTATAAAGTAACAAAGCTTCTCTGTAATATTGCCCTCCTGTCCTGTAAGATTGTTAGTTCCCGTCTCTTTTTGTGCGCCACTTAATTTTTAAAGTAATTCTCTTCAAATATGTTTACAATTAAATAAGAAGAAAAGTACTCTAAAAAAAGACTGGTGGGGAAAAAAGGCAGAAAAGGGTGGGAATAACAATTTTCCGGGTTTGGTTTCCAAGAATGCATCCGAATGCATTCCGAATGAATCTCATCCAGGGATGAGAGTTTTTCACTTTTTTTGCCAGCACAATCATGATACAATAATATATAAGTACAATTTCTAAATAAAAATAGTGGTGCAAAAAACGCGGAATGTTTTTTATCTCTAAGAAATTGCTTAAAAATACGACAAAATCTATAGTTGAGGGGAAAAAATGAAAAATTCTCATTCTTAGTCTCATCTGTAGAATGTTGTTAAAGATACTATATTCCGAATATCAAACTTTACAATATTCCGAATCGCATAACTAAAATAATAAGAAACCTACTCAGCTTACATTAAACAGACAAGTTATTTGTGAAACTTAGTTCAGTTAAATTAAATGCATTTTAAAAACATGATGCAAATCTCAGTTAAATTAATTGCTTAAAATTAAATTATACTTCTATTTTTAGGAGTACTTTGATAGTATAAAATATCAATTTTTCATATTTTAACGTAATCTTAATTTAATGTGATCGTTTATTTAGATGAGAAAAAATTCATTTTGCGTGGGCAAATTTCTACACAAATAAAATTATTTAATTATAGTTAAATATAAGATTAATTAGATTAGACAACGTTACTCAGGATTATTCATATACATATCTTTTCTAGTTACTATAGTGATAAATATTTAAGTAGCATGGTTATAGAAGTTTTTTTTTTTTTTTAACTCACGAAAGGTTCGAATAAAATTTTAATTGAAATACAATATATCTTAATATATATAAATCTCGTGTCACAATGTTTGTCCTCAATGGACTCCTAAACCACTTAACCGATTATAATAAAATTCGCACACCATGTGCAGTTCGATCCAACTTGAGAGATAGGATAGTTTAAATCTCAAATTATAGTCGCAATTTTAATTTATTGCTAATTATTTGTCTGTTATTATTTGACAGTCACAATTATCTGTTAACTCCAAATGATTCTAACAGATGTCGATACCTTTCGACTGGGTTGAAATGAAAGCTGAAATATATTTGGTGCTGCCATCTACACAAAGAATCTTCAACTTTTTAACCTATTAATAAATTTCGTATAATTCAACTAGCAGACCCGGCCACGCGTTGCTGTGACTAAGTTATACGTTGAATTATACGGCTGTAAACTATTTAGTACAGTCAAACTATTATTTACGAACAAAGACGAAAACGTTGTAGCCGATGTAAAAACCCACAGGGTTGAGATTTGAAACTTAGGTCAAAATTTGGAAGCGATTGATAAAAATTTTCGTAGTGTTGATATTAAGCGCAAATTAATTTTATTGTAGGGTCCTATAAATTTTCATGGAGAAGTGATATATATTATTTCTAATGCTACTTTGGATAAAATTGCTAAAATGACTAATATATAAATTAAATTCTATTAAAATTCTATTAAAATAAAAGTATAAAAGAAACATACGATTTTAAAATCAATTTTTATGGAAGAGTGAAATATAATATATGCTATAATGGATAATTTTACTATAAAATGACCTCATCATCTATATAAATATAGAGAAGTGTCTGTGTGTGTGTCTGTGTCTCTGTGTGTGTATATGCGCTCTGGTGCTCACACTACTGATCGCAGAGCTTCTAAATTTGGCATATAGGTACCTGGGACCCTGCAGGTGTGCACCTCATAGAGATTTTTTCGAATTTCGAATTTGAATTTTTTAAATTAAAGTTTTTTCGATTTTAAATATTGGCTTTGATGCTTCATTTTTCATAGATTTATTATTTTGCTTCAATCGTCTGCGTATCTTAGCAACGGCTATTACGCAACTTATTTTTATTTAATAGATTCATTTGAAGGCGAATTTTTTTTCTTTTCTTTCTTTTTTTTTTTTTAAATTTGTTATATTTATTAATCGTAATGCAGCAGAAAAAATTTATAACAGTTATATTTAATTTTTTATAGTAGAACAACTTCTTATTTTTCAATTTTTAATTAATTCTTTTAAAAGAAAAAACTTTTATTTCTTAATTTTTTTAATTTACAGTATTTATCGGGAAAAATAGTAGTATATACGTAGTAAAAAGGATTAAAATTTATTTCTTTATATGTTATATTTATTTTTTAATCAACTTTTTGTTTTGTTTTATTTTATTTCATTGGTCGGAATCAAATTGTAATATAGTGTAAATAGCATGGGCTATAAAATACATGGTTCAAAACTAAAATATTTAATAGATGCTGAGATACAGTCATCTTTAAAATCGTAGTTCTTAAATTGTAGCAGATCCCCCTGCCGTCGATAAATATCCAGATTGAAGTGCCCGGAAAAGATCTTTCTGCAGTCACGGGAAATCTAGACCTGATGCAGTGCGGGCGGGAAAAGAGCTTCCGTAGACAGCGGGTACCCTAAGCGAGGTTTGGAGCAATTTCATTTTCTTTTCTTTTTTTTTTTTTTTTTGTTTTTTCAAGAATGTGGTGTAAAAAAATAAATATTAATTCAATTCTTTCAAAAATTCATTTAAATATAGTGACCAGCGACGCGGGCGTAGCCTGCTAGTATATATATATATATATATACATAATTTAAATAATTAATCTCATCAGAATTAAATACAACCAATTAATAAATAAATAAATGAATTAATTGACAAAAAAATAAATTAAACATGTCGTATATATCATAGTTCGTACAGTCTTTGAATTTTTTGGATTTTCTGCTCCATAATATTATGAAGCAATTTTCAATATAAAGAAAGTCTTAAAACTTAAAAGAAAATTAAATGTATAAAATACTGATGGAATAGTCCTTGAAAAGAGGCGTGGCCGTACGAACCATGTATATATATATACAGGGTGTTCCAAAAGTCTCACACACCCCTCCTAACTCGAAAATGAGTCGGAAATTTTAAATATGGCGAAGCACGTATTTAATTAATTCGAGAGGGACCTCTTTTGGTGAAAAAGTTTGGGCCCAGGGAGGAGACAGGGGGGCCGCTAAGCTGGGAAAATTTCAAATTTCAAATGGGAAGGTATGTCTTGTGATAAACCCCTGAAAACATCTCTTCAAGACAATGATTTTGACATAAATAGTTTCGCCCTACGATGATTATTAAAGGACATGCATGAGTTTTTAGATGTGAATTTTATACTTATGTATCCCCTTTGCACTGCACTGCAGGACAAAACTATTTATACAAAATTCATTTTCTTGAAGAGACGTTTCCAGGGATGTATCACAAGAATGTGATACATCTTTGCTCAAAAAGTTTTAGACCCGGCCAAGGAGTGCCGCTAGGGAATGCAACTTTAAAATTTTTCATGGTAAGGTATGTCTTGTGATATATCCCTTGAAATGTCTCTTCAAGACAATGAATTTAGTATGAATAGTTTTGTCCTGCACTGATTATTAAACGGGATACATAAGCATAAAGCCCACATTTCAAAAATCTAAAAACTCATGTATCTCTTTTAATAATCATCGTAGGGCGAAACTATTTATATCAAATTCATTGTCTTGAAGAGACGTTTCCTGGGGTGTATCACAAGACATACCTTCCCATTTGACATTTTAAAGTTGCCCAGCCTAGCGGCTCCCTAACTCTCCCCCCTCGGGTCCAAACTTTTTTCACCAAAAGAGGTCCCTCTCGAATTCATTAAATATGTGTTTCGCCATTTTTTAAAATTTCGATTCATTTTCGAGTTAGGCGGAGGTGTGGGACTTTTGGAACACCCTGTACATATCTAACCTAAACTTAAAATACATAAGCGGAAAATATATTCTCAATAACATTTATTGTTTTACTAACACAATTATTAACCTACATAAAGCAAACATTATTTTTTCCCCACGCAATGCATCATACTTTAAAAACGAGAATAACTTTTAAATCTTCAAAATGATAATCATTTAGATTATATTTATTTAGAATTTGTTTGTCCCGAAATATAACATTTTTTGTAATATTTACCACATTTTCTCTAAAATTTAAGGCTTCAATAATACTTAAAAATAACATTCTTAGTATTATCATAGGTGCCAACTTGTCTGGTTTGTTAACACCACTATTTGAAATAAATTATTTCATCTTATTTAAATGCATTATTTACAGTATTTAAACACAACATTTCTATAATTTTTTTTCTATGGAAAGAACATTGTTAAAAGAATGGAAGCGTCGGCACCTGTGATATAATACCTAAAATCGAAATTAGTGACCAGGACTTGTTCAGAAGTGCCCAATTGCTACCAACTAAAATTAAGTTTCATACCACTGCTCAAAATTAGTAATCTTTGTCTAATTTTAATCGCAGATAAATATTACGAAATTCTCGTTCTGAACTCCCACCTTTAACCTTTTTGCTGTTTTACTCTATGTTACATATTTTTTCTCTTTTCCATCGCCTTCGGGCACTGACTTCTCCTCGGAGATTATACCCTGTGTTGTCCTGCGTTTCTTTATGTTAAGTTTGTCATTTTCTGTTAAATAAATAAATAAATAAAATTAAAATTAAAAAAATAGCTCCTAGAAATTAACATTCTTACTATCATTAAACTTTCTACGATATTTTGTAATGCTATTCTTAACCTTCCTCATTTTACTTTTTTTTGTGCTTCCTATTTTATGAATTCTAGGTTTAAATATTTATGTTTTTGTGTTCCTTCTCTGTCTTTAAAGCTTTGGAAAAAAAAAAAGCTTTGGAATCAGCCATTAAGTGGTATTGAAGGAAAAAAGGAAAAAAAGGAGAATGAATTTGAAACTATATCTGGAGCTTTTCATTCACCTTTAGTAAATAAATTATTCATGAAATTTATTTACTAAAACATTCGTGTGTAATCCCTTGTGTATTCACTCGGGGAAAGACTGCCATATTTTGGTAGAATCGCCGTCTTTTCCCGAGTGAAAAGGAATCACTTTTTTCTCCCCAATGATCAATCTATATATTATTACTATATCTATGTATGTGATACGATACATTAATAATTTGAGTTTTAAAAGTTTTTTTTAAGTAGATTATTTAAACTCTATGAACCATATTTTTATTTTATCAGCTTCATTAACAGATTCTGCAGGGCGATTTTTTAAATTTTGGTGTTGAAGTACACCGAACGTTTTTAGACAAGAAATTTAATTATAGCAACAGCCATTTTAATCTAAGTAGCGCATCGAATATATAAAAATATAAATGATTTATTTTTACACAAAATTTACAGAACATATGCAGTTTTAAAGATAGGAAATTTATTTCAACAAGCACTATTTTAAACCTAAAAACCATGAAAAATATAAGCAGAATATAAAGGATTCTTATGTATAAACAAAAAAGAGTCTGGTAAAATTATTAGCAAAATAGTCTTCCCCTTTTCATACAAAAAAAAAAAAAAAAAAAAAAAAAATCCATCGCTAATATGACGACAAAAATTCAAAAGCCGCCAGTGGAGCAACATAATAAAGTTGTGCAACACGATAATATTTACCTATTTATTTATTTTTTTATATAATAATCATTATGCTAATTTATCATACAAATAAATGGGCCTCTGTGTGTTACTGCACTTGCACGCTGTCGAACAGAAATATTTGAAAAATTCAAATTAATATTTAAATAAATAAATAAAAATATGTTTAATGGAAAATATATATAACCATAAAAAGATTAGTTGTCTAAAATATGGCAGAAATAGCGCTCATAGCATATTGTTACAAGGTATTAAGTCTTATTGTTACAATGGATTAAGTCTAAAATGGTGACAAAAATTCAAAAGCCGCCAAAGAGAACTATATTAAGGCTGTACTATCAGGTTTACAACCCATAAATTATATATAAACACAAAAAATTAATTGTCTCATGCGACAGACGTAGCCGGTCACAGCATATTGTAATATTTGGCGTGAAATTGCTGTCATTAATGATTGACTGGATAAACAAAATAAACATATGAATAACGTAAAAGCAAATATTATGTTGTCTAAACCCAGTTACATTTGAGTCCAGTCCGAGTTACATGTGAACAACACGTATAGTGTTGTTCACATGTAACTCGGATTCAAATATAAAAGGGAAACTCCAATTTTCTCGATACTATCTATTTCGAAACTGTTATATAATAAGCACCTAAATGGAAGCTCATTGGCAAACTATTCTTGCAGGTAATAGGGACAAGCGACCGAGTTGCAGTGGATGACCAAATCGCTGCCGAATGCAGCAGGGACCTGGAGCGAACTTTTGAACAATTTCAGTAATTTATTTTATTTTATTTTTATAAAGCTATATAGAAAAGAGTTTCCTTTAAATTTACTGGCCAGCGAAGCGGGCAAAGCCTGCTAGTCATTTATAAACAGCTGATGCATTGGCAAAAAATGACAAAAGTATTTTTAAAAGGAGAATATATATATATATATATATATATTTTTTTTTTTTTTTTTTTTTTTTTTTTTCCGCTAAAGATTAATTGTTTTTGTCATTGATGGTTTTTAATAGTTAATTTTTTTTTTTTTTTTAATTTTATTAGTAATTATTTCAGTACAAATAGGTATCAAATATTAAAATTTTTCCATTTCACATTAGATATGATAAATCTTTAAAGAAAAATATTTGGAAAACATATTTTAAATATTTGCAAGGTCGTACCTCCCTCCCTTTTTTCAGGAAACTTTCAGAGATGAGAAATTTTCTACTTTTTTTCCTACATACATAGTTGTCATAGTTGTCTAATCTGGTGTATTCTTAGTACCCGCCACTTTATCTACACCACTTAATTTTTAAAATAAATTCTCTTCAAATCTATTTATCATAAAATAAGAAAAAAAATTGTCTAAAAAAATGACTGGTGTGAAAAAAAAGGCAATATTCCAGATTATTAATTAGGATATGTTGGCAGCTATGTACTTATATTTTAATACATAAATTTTTGTCCTATTTTTATACTAGTGTGCCATGGTTAAACAAAGTCGTAGAAAAAATACCGAAAATTTCTCATTCCTGAAAGCATAGCTGCCAATATTTTAATTTATTCCGGAGTACTTTTAGCCCCGCCTTTATTTTGCACCACTTTATTTATAGGAAAATTTTCTCCAATATATAATTTCGATAAAATAAGACAAAATTACTTTTAAAAAATAAGTGGTGCGAAATAAAGGCGGGGTTAAAATTACTCCGGAATAAATAAAAATACTGGCAGCTATGTGAAAATGTCCTGAAAAAAAGGGGCGGGAGTATGACCCTATATTTGTAACCTATGTTTAAGTATATGTATAAAGCATACCTCCTAACATCCTAATTAATATTCCGTAGAAGTGTTAGTCCATAGCGTCCTAAACTAGATGTAGCTCGGAAACTTGGCAACAGTTGAAGCGGTAGACAGCACCACCTGGTACAGATTCCACGACTTTTTATTCAATGTCACCAATAATTTTAAGAAGTGATATATGATATGATATATGTAATTGACGTTTCTTCCATTCAATCACATCACATCCCCCCCTCTCGTTTTTCTAGAGGAAAGACGTGTATTCAGTTATCTCCGCGCAGCGCCATCTCTTGGCCTGCGCAGTAATTAATTGTTGATTTTCAAGTGAGTTAACTTTCTGTAGTACTTCTCGGCCTTTTTCAAGGCCAGTTTGAGAGGTGCTACAGTTATCTCTCACGAGAAGACTGCTTTCCTCTCATCATGGACACCTCTAAACCTCAGTCCTCAACCACCCTCATTACAGAGGATGAAATTAAAGACATCCTCGATGCTGTACGAGCTACTTACTTCAAGGACTTAGTAGATGAGAGCGTCAATGTTAAAAATATCCTAAATAGCGATGCTATAGACCTTCTTAAGATGTACGGCGAATACATGGATCAAGAAATCACATCTCATCAACCTGCTTTTAAAGATAACCCCAGCCTCATACAGGATGCTAGATTAGGTATCTATAAATTTATTAGTATTCTTCTGGAGCCCAAATGTTTTGAGAACATTTTGTACGACAAAAATTTTCACAATATGTGCGTTAAGATTTTCGGAATTAGACCTAATTCTTGCAAAAAATTTGAGAATGCTTGTAAATTGCTTGAAAATTCATTCACGCATGTCAAAAAAAAAAAGTCTAATGCCAGAAAAAGGAAAAACTCACAAAAACTGCTTGATTCTGAAAATAATGATATCGAGACCTCTAATTCCTTTGAATCACTTGAAAATCTCCCCGATAACAATTTAAATGCCATGGAGGAAGACTCCCCAATTAATCAAAATAATGATAATAAAAAAACTCAGGACAAAAATAATACTCCCCCCTTTTTCATAGAAATTGAAGAAAACTGGACTAACTTAGCCAAAACCCTTAAAGAAAAATGCACAGACGAACCCCTCATTAAACTTACTGGCGACAGGCTAAAAGTTCATTGTAAAAACATTGAGGATTTTAGGATCCTTCAAAATTACATGGATTCCAGTGCGGTTAAATTCAAAAACCTTCGACCCAAGAAAGTCTGTCTTAGAGGCATGCCACTCAACACAGACCCTAAACTAATCATACAAGCCTTATCAGGAAAAAACTTTAACGTCACTCGAGCGGCGATGATGAAGAATCGTAGGACCGGGGCCCCCATGCCTTTATACATGCTAAACGTTGCACCTCGTGATAATTTTGAGGAAATTTTTCAAATCAGCACCTTATTATACACAAGCGTCCGCATCGAAGTATTTCAATAATAATAAAAAAAAAAATTAAACAGTGCCATTCCTGCCAGGGGTTTGGTCACGCCTCTGAGGTTTGCGGCTTTACACCTAGATGTGTAAAGTGCGCACAAAATCATCCGACAATAAACTGCCCTACAAAGGGTAAAATAAAGCCAACCTGTGCTAACTGTGGCCTAGATCACCCAGCCAACTTTAGTGGTTGTATTAAGCATCCACTTTGTAAAAAATACAACGAAAAAAACAAAAGCAACCCCCCGAGTTAACGAGGAAAGAACACGTAAAAACCAAACTAAACTCATTGGCTCTGAAATATTAGATAACTATAATTATATCAATAACCAAAATGATTTTCCTGAACTTCCAAAAAATTCTCCTGGTGATAGCACCACCAATAACAATCAAAGCTCTAAAACGGATATTAAGGAACTTCTAAATGCATTTAAAGATATTCAGGAAATACTTAAATTTAATAAACTAATAAACTGTATATAAAACATCTCTAATAAAATTAAACAATTTAAAGACCCAATAAGTAAAATTGAAATAATCATTCAGGAATTCGACCAAATCGCAAATGAACTAACTCCAAATAGCGAAAATTAATCTCTCCTGGTGTGGTGCCTCTAGTTCAGGACCTTCATCCTCATTTTATTGCAAATAGAACTTTTTGGTTTGCTTCTCCTTATTTTCTTGCATTTTGCTTCCATTCTCAATTATTCTAGAGTCCATGAACTCAATATTCAAAATTTAATTTAATTAAAAAAAAAAAAATTATATTGGCTTTTTAACTGTTATTTTTATGGTTCCTCCTCTGAGGCCCCTTTGTCTATTTAGACTTCTTTTTTGCCTAAAATGTTAATTTAATTTTCCAGGAAAATTTAACCTAATTACATGCTTATGTGTAATTTTTACTTTCTCTTACCCATAAGGTAGAGAAAGTATTGTTTTGGGCTCAAATTTTCGAACGCGAGATTTTGTTATATTTACACGTTTTGAGGTCCCCTGAATACGAAAATCATGTTTTTAGCAAATGGTCTGTGTGCCTGTGTGTGTGTCTGTGTGTCTGTCTGTTATCAGCATATCTCAAAAACAAATTATGGCAGAAAGTTCAAACTTGGTATTGTAAATGTGTATCATATAGGGATGCTACAGTAAGCTTTTCGTTAAGATCAAGCAAATGGTTCGTGTACAGGGAAATCAAGAGAATTCTAATACATTACGTCTATGGGGGAAATTGCAGGTAAGTAGAGTTTAACGTCTATAGACTGCACTAAACCAAATGGAACGAATATGTATTTGTTGTAATAGAGATAGTTAACTGGGAAAAAATTTTTGTGTATGTAGGAGCCTCGCCTCCCCCCCTGGGGGGGAAGTCCCCCCTCGAGGGGAGTAAATTTCCATGATGGGTATCTTTCAAAAGAGCTATTCAATAGCTTTAAAACGAATGGTTAAACCATCGATTTGCGATAATTTAAAACAAAGTTATGGATTTTTTTTACTTTTAACGAAAAAAAAAACTTAGAAAAAAAATCGTATTTTTTGAAGTGGAAACTTCTTTATGCGCGTTGAGCCCTTTTGGGTGAACAAAAATCATTGAACTCCCGTCATCGTCAGCAAACGCTTTCCATCCTTCTATGATACAAATAATGTACAGTCACCCAAAAAAAAAACGCCACCCCCCCACCTAATTTCGCCGTAAATTATCGTAGAAACATTTGACTGGTACCGATCGATTTGCAATAACGTCTAGTTTATAACGGTATAGTTAAATTTTGCCTAAGGGGTCGTCTACATATTAAAACTGGCATTAATTTCATTTTCTTCAATGGCAACCCCTATTTTTGACTTCATATTCAGATTTCTGAGATCAAGGCGGTTCGAAAAACATACCTATTTATATACCTTATATCAATCCTTAATAGAGTTACACGTGAAAATGTATTAGGGGTCCGTCTATACATTTAGAAAATATAAATCACGATCTACCACCCAATATACATTATTTATTAAGTTTCACACCGGAAAAAATTTTCAGAAATGTTAATTATAAAATAAAAAAAATGACTAATTCACAGAACTTTCTGAGTTAGTTTATGAATTTAAAGATTTTTATTGGTTTCTATTGATTAAACATCAGATAGTTCACTTCATACGAAGAAAATTAAATAGCTTGAATAGATATTAAAATAAATATCTATCAAAAGAAAAAAAAAAAAAAAAGATGAATGGTTTTAAATTTGTTTGAAAATTCAAAATTATTTTAACTCAATCTGCCGTATAATTGTCTGAAACGGCGGCACTCAACCTGGTTCCCACGGCCGTTTCACAGTGACAATGGGAGTTTGTTCTGATACTGCAGTACTTTCATTTTCTTTAATTGACTTTTTTAAAATATTAAAACAGATTTTTTTTATTTTTATTTATTTATTTTTTTAATTAATTATTATTATTATTATTTTTTTTTTTTCATGACATTAATAAAAACTTTTACATAAATCTCCACGATATTCTTTTGCTTTTATATTTTATAATGTGTAACAAATTAATATGCAAAATAATAAATTCTACTACTTAATGTGATGTTCTAAAATTCTACACTTTAACACAGATGCCGAAGTGGACGGTGGGTGTAGAAAGGTTGACTACCCTTAATCTAAATCTTCACTTGAAAAGGTCAAAATGTTACATAACTCTTTTTTTTTAAGGAAAAAAGAAGAAGATAAGGAGGAGAAGGAAAGATCAAAACGAATATAAAGCATATTAAACATTAATACCCTTTAAACACTGGAAAAAGGCGGGGTTTCGTATTGTGTGTCATTTGGGAGCTGTAGAGTGCCAGAAAATTACTTTATGTAATAAAACTTTTCATTTAAAGGGTATTTAAAGCAGCATTATATTTAATACATAGACTATTCAGAAAAAAAGTACCATTCATCTGGTTCATGAAAAATAAAGAACATTTTCTGGCATTGCTCTATGTATATACATTCTTGTCAACCTATCCCAGAAGATTACTGGTCCCGCCCCTTTCCGTACATTTTTTTCACATCTGTCTTTTTAGAGCCGTGTCAGCCATCGGTATCTGACACTGATCTTTCCATTTAGGCTAAGTCAGCCGGCAGTGTAAAATATGATATAAAACTACAGAACTTACATAGTTTTAAGTAATTACTGACAATTTATTTAAAATTTACTTCATGTTTTTTTTTTTTTTTTTTTTTTTTTAATAGGATTTTTATAGGATTATATCGTTAAGGCCTAATGGGGTTTATTGAAATTCGATAAACATAACACGCTTCTAAGCAGCACGTGTGGCCTGAATGGGATTTCCATAAGAATTCGCATGGCGCTCAATGAGTTAATCGTAAATGTATTTGAAGTTAATTACTCTAAAAATTAAATTGTGTACACACAGGGGCGGGAACTAACAATGTTACGGGTTAGGTTGGCAAGTATGCATATATATTTTGCTTGATTTATAAAAATTTATAACACATTTTCTTCTTTTTTTTTAGTACTTTGTGTTTATATCTCTCATTAAAAATAAATACAATATTCATATATAAACACTTCCATACAGTAATGTATATAAACATATTGATTAAAGAAGATTTGTTGATATTATACAATTATTCTTCTATCTGTATAGTATATTAACACAAATATATTTTGTAAATTTCGCAGCATCGAAAAACAGCAACATAGCTTCCATATCAAGGCTTAATGTAAATAGCCACGCCTTTTCACAAATTTTCTAAAACTTTATAATATAAAGCAAAATAATTTTGCATATTTGTAATTAAATCATTTAAGTTTTGTCTTCAATAATCGATGTAGTAAATACCATTGTGATTTATGCATACCAGCGTCACATATAGAGTCAAATAGGAATATGCAAATTTGTCTTTTTTTTAAAATAGTGTTTCAGCGAATCAGAGGCGGGGCTTCTTTTCTTTTGAAATTCTTTCACAATTCCTCGCCTACATTGTGATAACTTTACAAAAATATGCCAATTTGTATAATAAACATCGAAATATTGCTTATGAAACAATAAAAATAACATAAAGGTAAATTAAAATAGTTTTCCGTCAAATTATATACAAACATTTACTTATAGAGGATACAGATTATAACAAGTGACGGCCCCCTAACAGGAATAAAAAGTGAAATATCACTGTAACTCAAAAAATAATGTTAGGAACGAGCTGTAAATTTGGAAACCTATGTTTTTGATGATGCCCGTTCTATTCGTGCAAAAATTAACATAGGTCATAATTCATAATTTTTTCAAATATGAATTTATTAATAATTTTCATAATTCAAAAAATGTTTTTTTAGCAAAAATTTGCATGGAATATGTTTGGGTTACTTCATTTTAACGAATAAAAAAAACAGAATTTAAATATCATAATTATTTCGGAAGATATGATTTAATGTTTGTCACATTCATTTAACATTAGCACCCCCAAACTTTGACAGCTTATAACTCTATGAAAAATTGAGCGAAATATATAAACTATACCATTTTCCGTGATGATTTGATCCAAAGAATTCAAATAAATTATAAAAAATGGGGGTTATCATTGAAAAAAATGAAGTTGATGTCAGTTTTAATATGTAGACGCCCCCCTAAGTAAAATCTAACTATAACATTATAAACTAGACGTTATTACAAACTGATTGGTACCAGTCGCATGTTTCTACGATAATTTACGGCAAAATTAGGTGGGGGGGTGGCGTTTTTTTTTTGGGTGACTGTACCATACAATTAACTTGCTAATGTGAAGTGTTAATAATTATGTACTGTATATTGTTTTAAAATCTGGTGCGGCTCTACACGACTTCTCTCATCTCCGGGCACTGTCTCTATTGCAGTTAGACTTCAGAAAACCGTGAGAAAGGCCAAAGCTGCAAATTTTCTCACGTTTTTACAATCTGGTGCGGCTCTACACGACTTCTCTCATCTCCAGACATTGTCTCTATTGCAGTGAGACCTCACAAAACAGTGAGAAAGGCCAAAGCCGCCATTTTTCTCCCGTTTTTACAATCCGGTGCGGCTCTACACGACTTCACTCATCTCCGGACACTGTCTCTTAAAGATTGCAGCCGGAAACGTTCCAGTTAGACCTCACAAAACCGTGATAAAGGCCAAAGCCGCCATTTTTCTCACGTTTTTACAATCTGGTGCGGCTCTACACGACTTCTCTCATCTCCGGACACTGCCTCTATTCCAGTTAGACCTCACAAAACCGTGAGAAAGGCCAATGCCGCCATTTTTCTCATGTTTTTACAATCTGGTGCGGCTTTACACGACTTCTCTCATCTCCGGACACTGTCTCTTTAAGACTGCAGCCGGAAACGTTGCAGTTAGACCTCACAAAAGCGTGAGAAAAGCCAAAGCCGCCATTTTTCTCAAGTTTTTACAATCTGGTGCGGCTCTACACGAATTCTCTCATCTCCGGACACTGTCTCTATTGCAGTTAGACCTTACAAAACCGCGAGAAGGGCCAAAGCCACGATTTTTCTCACGTTTTTAGAATCGGGTGCGGCTCTACACGACTTTTCTCATCTCTGGACACTGTCTCTATTGCAGTTAGCGCATTAAATAAAATTGTAATATAATTTTTGTAGTAGTAGTTTATATTAATGAATAAAAAAACACTTCATTTAAAAGTATTTCCTACACAATAAAATATTTCCTGACGATTCAAGAAATACACACGTAATTGTTCACGTTTTCACTTCTGTCGGCACTCCCGAAATGCAACTGTTTTTTTTTTTTTTTTTTTTTTTTTTTTTTTAATATTGAAAATAAAATGGACTTTTCTTGGATCATTAGTGTTATACTACTTCTCTAATATGGAAATGGAAATCGTCTGCATTATCATAAAAGATAATTTTTTTAAATAATAATTTTAAGAAATTATTTTTTAAAAACAGAATTATTTTTAATAACCGAATAAAATTTTATATATATCTAGGTGCATTAATGAAACGGGGGGTTGAGGGGGGCGGTAGCCCCCCTCACACAGAATTAATTATCCCATAAAACTCTTCCAAAGCCTAATTTGAATCGTTTAACATAGATTTACATAACATCGTTATCTTACCTCTTAATCTCCAACCTGTATTTATAGTATTAAATTTCAGGGTAAGAGAAAGTCGTGTGAGTGACACACCAGATTATTTATCTTTAGACTGTATGGTCACTAAAAAGTGCCCTTTTTTTCTATATTGGGGGCTTTTCCCTTGCTTGTTTGCTTGAAGCATGGCGTCTCTTGTGATTCTGCGTTAGCTCATCTATTGCCCTGGTGAGGTGCCTTTAGTTAAAGACTTTCTTCTCACCTAACTTTCGGCATCTTTTTAATTTTATGGCTCCAGAAGCAAGTTTCTACAATCAAGTTTCTCCAGGGCGTAAAGTTGTGTGCAACTAGGTAGCCCATAAAGCCTCCTCAGCTTCTCAGCTTCTTCCATTCAATTCGCCTTTTTTGTATATCACATCCCACTTAAAAAAATTTTTGGTGGCTGTTGAATAAGAAAGTCGCGCAATCTGTACCAGGTAGCGCTGTCTACCGCTTCAACTGTTGCTAACTTTCCGAGCTACGCGACAAGCATCTAGTTTAGGAGGCTATGGTTGCTCACGTCTTCTTTTTCACACCAGTATTTTTTAAGAAATTTTTTCTTATTATTCAATTTAATCATTTTTTGTAGAATATAACGTTCAAGAAATACTGGTGTGAAAAAAAAGGCATGACGGAATATTTATTAAGATGTTGGTAGGTATGATATAAAGTATAAAGTAACAAAGCTTCTCTGTAATATTGCCATCCTGTCCTGTAAGATTGTTAGTTCCCGTCTCTTTTTGTGCGCCACTTAATTTTTAAAGTAATTCTCTTCAAATATGTTTACAATTAAATAAGAAGAAAAGTACTCTAAAAAAAGACTGGTGGGGAAAAAAAGGCAGAAAAGGGTGGGAATAACAATTTTCCGGGTTTGGTTTCCAAGAATGCATCCGAATGCATTCCGAATGAATCTCATCCAGGGATGAGAGTTTTTCACTTTTTTTGCCAGCACAATCATGATACAATAATATATAAGTACAATTTCTAAATAAAAATAGTGGTGCAAAAAACGCGGAATATTTTTTATCTCTAAGAAATTGCTTAAAAATACGACAAAATCTATAGTTGAGGGGAAAAAATGAAAAATTCTCATTCTTAGTCTCATCTGTAGAATGTTGTTAAAGATACTATATTCCGAATATCAAACTTTACAATATTCCGAATCGCATATCTAAAATAATAAGAAACCTACTCAGCTTACATTAAACAGACAAGTTATTTGTGAAACTTAGTTCAGTTAAATTAAATGCATTTTAAAAACATGATGCAAATCTCAGTTAAATTAATTGCTTAAAATTAAATTATACTTCTATTTTTAGGAGTACTTTGATAGTATAAAATATCAATTTTTCATATTTTAACGTAATCTTAATTTAATGTGATCGTTTATTTAGATGAGAAAAAATTCATTTTGCGTGGGCAAATTTCTACACAAATAAAATTATTTAATTATAGTTAAATATAAGATTAATTAGATTAGACAACGTTACTCAGGATTATTCATATACATATCTTTTCTAGTTACTATAGTGATAAATATTTAAGTAGCATGGTTATAGAAGTTTTTTTTTTTTTTAACTCACGAAAGGTTCGAATAAAATTTTAATTGAAATACAATATATATATATATATATATATACATAATTTAAATAATTAATCTCATCAGAATTAAATACAACCAATTAATAAATAAATAAATGAATTAATTGACAAAAAAATAAATTAAACATGTCGTATATATCATAGTTCGTACAGTCTTTGAATTTTTTGGATTTTCTGCTCCATAATATTATGAAGCAATTTTCAATATAAAGAAAGTCTTAAAACTTAAAAGAAAATTAAATGTATAAAATACTGATGGAATAGTCCTTGAAAAGAGGCGTGGCCGTACGAACCATGTATATGTATATACAGGGTGTTCCAAAAGTCTCACACACCCCTCCTAACTCGAAAATGAGTCGGAAATTTTAAATATGGCGAAGCACGTATTTAATTAATTCGAGAGGGACCTCTTTTGGTGAAAAAGTTTGGGCCCAGGGAGGAGACAGGGGGGCCGCTAAGCTGGAAAAATTTCAAATTTCAAATGGGAAGGTATGTCTTGTGATAAACCCCTGAAAACATCTCTTCAAGACAATGATTTTGACATAAATAGTTTCGCCCTACGATGATTATTAAAGGACATGCATGAGTTTTTAGATGTGAATTTTATACTTATGTATCCCCTTTGCACTGCACTGCAGGACAAAACTATTTATACAAAATTCATTTTCTTGAAGAGACGTTCCCAGGGATGTATCACAAGAATGTGATACATCTTTGCTCAAAAAGTTTTAGACCCGGCCAAGGAGTGCCGCTAGGGAATGCAACTTTAAAATTTTTCATGGTAAGGTATGTCTTGTGATACATCCCTTGAAATGTCTCTTCAAGACAATGAATTTAGTATGAATAGTTTTGTTCTGCACTGATTATTAAACGGGATACATAAGCATAAAGCCCACATTTCAAAAATCTGAAAACTCATGTATCTCTTTTAATAATCATCGTAGGGCGAAACTATTTATATCAAATTCATTGTCTTGAAGAGACGTTTCCTGGGGTGTATCACAAGACATACCTTCCCATTTGACATTTTAAAGTTGCCCAGCCTAGCGGCTCCCTAACTCTCCCCCCTCGGGTCCAAACTTTTTTCACCAAAAGAGGTCCCTCTCGAATTCATTAAATATGTGTTTCGCCATTTTTTAAAATTTCGATTCATTTTCGAGTTAGGCGGAGGTGTGGGACTTTTGGAACACCCTGTACATATCTAACCTAAACTTAAAATACATAAGCGGAAAATATATTCTCAATAACATTTATTGTTTTACTAACACAATTATTAACCTACATAAAGCAAACATTATTTTTTCCCCACGCAATGCATCATACTTTAAAAACGAGAATAACTTTTAAATCTTCAAAATGATAATCATTTAGATTATATTTATTTAGAATTTGTTTGTCCCGAAATATAACATTTTTTGTAATATTTACCACATTTTCTCTAAAATTTAAGGCTTCAATAATACTTAAAAATAACATTCTTAGTATTATCATAGGTGCCAACTTGTCTGGTTTGTTAACACCACTATTTGAAATAAATTATTTCATCTTATTTAAATGCATTATTTACAGTATTTAAACACAACATTTCTATAATTTTTTTTCTATGGAAAGAACATTGTTAAAAGAATGGAAGCGTCGGCACCTGTGATATAATACCTAAAATCGAAATTAGTGACCAGGACTTGTTCAGAAGTGCCCAATTGCTACCAACTAAAATTAAGTTTCATACCACTGCTCAAAATTAGTAATCTTTGTCTAATTTTAATCGCAGATAAATATTGCGAAATTCTCGTTCTGAACTCCCACCTTTAACCTTTTTGCTGTTTTACTCTATGTTACATATTTTTTCTCTTTTCCATCGCCTTCGGGCACTGACTTCTCCTCGGAGATTATACCCTGTGTTGTCCTGCGTTTCTTTATGTTAAGTTTGTCATTTTCTGTTAAATAAATAAATAAATAAAATAAAAATTAAAAAAATAGCTCCTAGAAAATACATTAACATTCTTACTATCATTAAACTTTCTACGATATTTTGTAATGCTATTCTTAACCTTCCTCATTTTACTTTTTTTTGTGCTTCCTATTTTATGAATTCTAGGTTTAAATATTTATGTTTTTGTGTTCCTTCTCTGTCTTTAAAGCTTTGGAAAAAAAAAAAGCTTTGGAATCAGCCATTAAGTGGTATTGAAGGAAAAAAGGAAAAAAAGAAGAATGAATTTGAAACTATATCTGGAGCTTTTCATTCACCTTTAGTAAATAAATTATTCATGAATTTTATTTACTAAAACATTCGTGTGTATTCCCGTGTGTATTCACTCGGGGAAAGACTGCCATATTTTGGTAGAATCGCCGTCTTTTCCCGAGTGAAAAGGAATCACTTTTTTCTCCCCAATGATCAATCTATATATTATTACTATATCTATGTATGTGATACGATACATTAATAATTTGAGTTTTAAAAGTTTTTTTTAAGTAGATTATTTAAACTCTATGAACCATATTTTTATTTTATCAGCTTCATTAACAGATCCTGCAGGGCGATTTTTTAAATTTTGGTGTTGAAGTACACCGAACGTTTTTAGACAAGAAATTTAATTATAGCAACAGCCATTTTAATCTAAGTAGCGCATCGAATATATAAAAATATAAATGATTTATTTTTACACAAAATTTACAGAACATATGCAGTTTTAAAGATAGGAAATTTATTTCAACAAGCACTATTTTAAGCCTAAAAACCATGAAAAATATAAGCAGAATATAAAGGATTCTTATGTATAAACAAAAAAGAGTCTGGTAAAATTATTAGCAAAATAGTCTTCCCCTTTTCATACAAAAAAAAAAAAAAAAAAAAAAAAAAAAAATCCATCGCTAATATGACGATAAAAATTCAAAAGCCGCCAGTGGAGCAACATAATAAAGTTGTGCAACACGATAATATTTACCTATTTATTTATTTTTTTATATAATAATCATTATGCTAATTTATCATACAAATAAATGGACCTCTGTGTGTTACTGCACTTGCACGCTGTCGAACAGAAATATTTGAAAAATTCAAATTAATATTTAAATAAATAAATAAAAATATGTTTAATGGAAAATATATGTAACCATAAAAAGATTAGTTGTCTAAAATATGGCAGAAATAGCGCTCATAGCATATTGTTACAAGGTATTAAGTCTTATTGTTACAATGGATTAAGTCTAAAATGGTGACAAAAATTCAAAAGCCGCCAAAGAGAACTATATTAAGGCTGTACTATCAGGTTTACAACCCATAAATTATATATAAACACAAAAAATTAATTGTCTCATGCGACAGACGTAGCCGGTCACAGCATATTGTGATATTTGGCGTGAAATTGCTGTCATTTAATGATTGACTGGATAAACAAAATAAACATATGAATAACGTAAAAGCAAATATTATGTTGTCTAAACCCAGTTACATTTGAGTCCAGTCCGAGTTACATGTGAACAACACGTATAGTGTTGTTCACATGTAACTCGGATTCAAATATAAAAGGGAAACTCCAATTTTTTCGATACTATCTATTTCGAAACTGTTATATAATAAGCACCTAAATGGAAGCTCATTGGCAAACTATTCTTGCAGGTAATAGGGACAAGCGACCGAGTTGCAGTGGATGACCAAATCGCTGCCGAATGCAGCAGGGACCTGGAGCGAACTTTTGAACAATTTCAGTAATTTATTTTATTTTATTTTTATAAAGCTATATAGAAAAGAGTTTCCTTTAAATTTAGTGGCCAGCGAAGCGGGCAAAGCCTGCTAGTCATTTATAAACAGCTGATGCATTGGCAAAAAATGACAAAAGTATTTTTAAAAAGAGAATATATATATATATATATATATTTTTTTTTTTTCCGCTAAAGATTAATTGTTTTTGTCATTGATGGTTTTTAATAGTTATTTTTTTTTTTTTTTTTTTTTTTTTTATTAGTAATTATTTCAGTACAAATAGGTATCAAATATTAAAATTTTTCCATTTCACATTAGATATGATAAATCTTTAAAGAAATATATTTGGAAAACATATTTTAAATATTTGCAAGGTCGTACCTCCCTCCCTTTTTTCAGGAAACTTTCAGAGATGAGAAATTTTCTACTTTTTTTCCTACATACATAGTAGTCAACCTAATCTGGTGTATTCTTAGTACCCGCCACTTTATCTACACCACTTAATTTTTAAAATAAATTCTCTTCAAATCTATTTATCATAAAATAAGAAAAAAAATTGTCTAAAAAAATGACTGGTGTGAAGAAAAAGGCAATATTCCAGATTATTAATTAGGATATGTTGGCAGCTATGTACTTATATTTTAATACATAAATTTTTGTCCTATTTTTATACTAGTGTGCCATGGTTAAACAAAGTCGTAGAAAAAATACCGAAAATTTCTCATTCCTGAAAGCATAGCTGCCAATATTTTAATTTATTCCGGAGTACTTTTAGCCCCGCCTTTATTTTGCACCACTTTATTTATACCAAAATTTTCTCCAATATATAATTTCGATAAAATAAGACAAAATTACTTTTAAAAAATAAGTGGTGCGAAATAAAGGCGGGGTTAAAATTACTCCGGAATAAATAAAAATACTGGCAGCTATGTGAAAATGTCCTGAAAAAAAGGAGCGGGAGTATGACCCTATATTTGTAACCTATGTTTAAGTATATGTATAAAGCATACCTCCTAACATCCTAATTAATATTCCGTAGAAGTGTTAGTCCATAGCGTACTAAACTAGATGTAGCTCGGTAACTTGGCAACAGTTGAAGCGGTAGACAGCACCACCTGGTACAGATTCCACGACTTTTTATTCAATGTCACCAATAATTTTAAGAAGTGATATATGATATGAAATATGTAATTGACGTTTCTTCCATTCAATCACATCACATCCCCCCCTCTCGTTTTTCTAGAGGAAAGACGTGTATTCAGTTATCTCCGCGCAGCGCCATCTCTTGGCCTGCGCAGTAATTAATTGTTGATTTTCAAGTGAGTTAACTTTCTGTAGTACTTCTCGGCCTTTTTCAAGGCCAGTTTGAGAGGTGCTACAGTTATCTCTCACGAGAAGACTGCTTTCCTCTCATCATGGACACCTCTAAACCTCAGTCCTCAACCACCCTCATTACAGAGGATGAAATTAAAGACATCCTCGATGCTGTACGAGCTACTTACTTCAAGGACTTAGTAGATGAGAGCGTCAATGTTAAAAATATCCTAAATAGCGATGCTATAGACCTTCTTAAGATGTACGGCGAATACATGGATCAAGAAATCACATCTCATCAACCTGCTTTTAAAGATAACCCCAGCCTCATACAGGATGCTAGATTAGGTATCTATAAATTTATTAGTATTCTTCTGGAGCCCAAATGTTTTGAGAACATTTTGTACGACAAAAATTTTCACAATATGTGCGTTAAGATTTTCGGAATTAGACCTAATTCTTGCAAAAAATTTGAGAATGCTTGCAAATTGCTTGAAAATTCATTCACGCAGGTCAAAAAAAAAAGTCTAATGCCAGAAAAAGGAAAAACTCACAAAAACTGCTTGATTCTGAAAATAATGATATCGAGACCTCTAATTCCTTTGAATCACTTGAAAATCTCCCCGATAACAATTTAAATGCCATGGAGGAAGACTCCCCAATTAATCAAAATAATGATAATAAAAAAACTCAGGACAAAAATAATACTCCCCCCTTTTTCATAGAAATTGACGAAAACTGGACTAACTTAGCCAAAACCCTTAAAGAAAAATGCACAGACGAACCCCTCATTAAACTTACTGGCGACAGGCTAAAAGTTCATTGTAAAAACATTGAGGATTTTAGGATCCTTCAAAATTACATGGATTCCAGTGCGGTTAAATTCAAAAACCTTCGACCCAAGAAAGTCTGCCTTAGAGGCATGCCACTCAACACAGACCCTAAACTAATCATACAAGCCTTATCAGGAAAAAACTTTAACGTCACTCGAGCGGCGATGATGAAGAATCGTAGGACCGGGGCCCCCATGCCTTTATACATGCTAAACGTTGCACCTCGTGATAATTTTGAGGAAATTTTTCAAATCAGCACCTTATTATACACAAGCGTCCGCATCGAAGTATTTCAATAATAATAAAAAAAAAAAAATTAAACAGTGCCATTCCTGCCAGGGGTTTGGTCACGCCTCTGAGGTTTGCGGCTTTACACCTAGATCTGTAAAGTGCGCACAAAATCATCCGACAAAAAACTGCCCTACAAAGGGTAAAATAAATCCAACCTGTGCTAACTGTGGCCTAGATCACCCAGCCAACTTTAGTGGTTGTATTAAGCATCCACTTTGTAAAAAATACAACGAAAAAAACAAAAGCAACCCCCCGAGTTAACGAGGAAAGAACACGTAAAAACCAAACTAAACTCATTGGCTCTGAAATATTAGATAACTATAATTATATCAATAACCAAAATGATTTTCCTGAACTTCCAAAAAATTCTCCTGGTGATAGCACCACCAATAACAATCAAAGCTCTAAAACGGATATTAAGGAACTTCTAAATGCATTTAAAGATATTCAGGAAATACTTAAATTTAATAAACTAATAAACTGTATATAAAACATCTCTAATAAAATTAAACAATTTAATGACCCAATAAGTAAAATTGAAATAATCATTCAGGAATTCGACCAAATCGCAAATGAACTAACTCCAAATAGCGAAAATTAATCTCTCCTGGTGTGGTGCCTCTAGTTCAGGACCTTCATCCTCATTTTATTGCAAATAGAACTTTTTGGTTTGCTTCTCTTAATTTTCTTGCATTTTGCTTCCATTCTCAATTATTCTAGAGTCCATGAACTCAATATTCAAAATTTAATTTAATTAAAAAAAAAAAAATTATATTGGCTTTTTAACTGTTATTTTTATGGATCCTCCTCTGAGGCCCCTTTGTCTATTTAGACTTCTTTTTTGCCTAAAATGTTAATTTAATTTTCCAGGAAAATTTAACCTAATTACATGCTTATGTGTAATTTTTACTTTCTCTTACCCATAAGGTAGAGAAAGTATTGTTTTGGGCTCAAATTTTCGAACGCGAGATTTTGTTATATTTACACGTTTTGAGGTCCCCTGAATACGAAAATCATGTTTTTAGCAAATGGTCTGTGTGCCTGTGTGTGTGTCTGTGTGTCTGTCTGTTATCAGCATATCTCAAAAACAAATTATGGCAGAAAGTTCAAACTTGGTATTGTAAATGTGTATCATATAGGGATGCTACAGTAAGCTTTTCGTTAAGATCAAGCAAATGGTTCGTGTACAGGGAAATCAAGAGAATTCTAATACATTAAGTCTATGGGGGAAATTGCAGGTAAGTAGAGTTTAACGTCTATAGACTGCACTAAACCAAATGGAACGAATATGTATTTGTTGTAATAGAGATAGTTAACTGGGAAAAATTTTTTGTGTATGTAGGAGCCTCGTCTCCCCCCCTGGGGGGGGAAGTCCCCCCTCGAGGGGAGTAAATTTCCATGATGGTTATCTTTCAAAAGAGCTCTCCAATAGCTTTAAAACGAATGGTTAAACCATCGATTTGCGATAATTTAAAACAAAGTTATCGATTTTTTTTACTTTTAACGAAAAAAAAAACTTAGAAAAAAAATCGTATTTTTTGAAGTGGAAACTTCTTTATGCGCGTTGAGCCCTTTTGGGTGAACAAAAATCATTGAACTCCCGTCATCGTCAGCAAACGCTTTCCATCCTTCTATGATACAAATAATGTACCATACAATTAACTTGCTAATGTGAAATGTTAATAATTATGTACTGTATATTGTTTTAAAATCTGGTGCGGCTCTACACGACTTCTCTCATCTCCGGGCACTGTCTCTATTGCAGTTAGACTTCAGAAAACCGTGAGAAAGGCCAAAGCTGCAAATTTTCTCACGTTTTTACAATCTGGTGCGGCTCTACACGACCTCTCTCATCTCCAGACATTGTCTCTATTGCAGTGAGACCTCACAAAACAGTGAGAAAGGCCAAAGCCGCCATTTTTCTCCCGTTTTTACAATCCGGTGCGGCTCTACACGACTTCACTCATCTCCGGACACTGTCTCTTAAAGATTGCAGCCGGAAACGTTGCAGTTAGACTTCACAGAACCATGAGAAAGAACAAAGCCACCATTTTTCTCACGTTTTTACAATCTGGTGCGGCTCTACACGACTTCTGTCATCTCCGGACACTGTCTCTTAAAGATTGCAGCCGGAAACGTTCCAGTTAGACCTCACAAAACCGTGATAAAGGCCAAAGCCGCCATTTTTCTCACGTTTTTACAATCTGGTGCGGCTCTACACGACTTCTCTCATCTCCGGACACTGCCTCTATTCCAGTTAGACCTCACAAAACCGTGAGAAAGGCCAATGCCGCCATTTTTCTCATGTTTTTACAATCTGGTGCGGCTTTACACGACTTCTCTCATCTCCGGACACTGTCTCTTTAAGACTGCAGCCGGAAACGTTGCAGTTAGACCTCACAAAAGCGTGAGAAAAGCCAAAGCCGCCATTTTTCTCAAGTTTTTACAATCTGGTGCGGCTCTACACGAATTCTCTCATCTCCGGACACTGTCTCTATTGCAGTTAGACCTTACAAAACCGCGAGAAAGGCCAAAGCCACGATTTTTCTCACGTTTTCGAATCGGGTGCGGCTCTACACGACTTTTCTCATCTCTGGACACTGTCTCTATTGCAGTTAGCGCATTAAATAAAATTGTAATATAATTTTTGTAGTAGTAGTTTATATTAATGAATAAAAAAACACTTCATTTAAAAGTATTTCCTACACAATAAAATATTTCCTGACGATTCAAGAAATACACACGTAATTGTTCACGTTTTCACTTCTGTCGGCACTCCCGAAATGCAACTGTTTTTTTTTTTTTTTTTTTTTTTTTAATATTGAGAATAAAATGGACTTTTCTTGGATCATTAGTGTTATACTACTTCTCTAATATGGAAATGGAAATCGTCTGCATTATCATAAAAGATAATTTTTTTAAATAATAATTTTAAGAAATTATTTTTTAAAAACAGAATTATTTTTAATAACCGAATAAAATTTTATATATATCTAGGTGCATTAATGAAACGGGGGGTTGAGGGGGGCGGTAGCCCCCCTCACACAGAATTAATTATCCCATAAAACTCTTCCAAAGCCTAATTTGAATCGTTTAACATAGATTTACATAACATCGTTATCTTACCTCTTAATCTCCAACCTGTATTTATAGTATTAAATTTCAGGGTAAGAGAAAGTCGTGTGAGTGACACACCAGATTATTTATCTTTAGACTGTATGGTCACTGAAAAGTGCCCTTTTTTCCTATATTGGGGGCTTTTCCCTTGCTTGTTTGCTTGAAGCATGGCGTCTCTTGTGATTCTGCGTTAGCTCATCTATTGCCCTGGTGAGGTGCCTTTAGTTAAAGACTTTCTTCTCACCTAACTTTCGGCATCTTTTTAATTTTATGGCTCCAGAAGCAAGTTTCTACAATCAAGTTTCTCCAGGGCGTAAAGTTGTGTGCAACTAGGTAGCCCATAAAGCCTCCTCAGCTTCGCAGCTTCTTCCATTCAATTCGCCTTTTTTGTATATCACATCCCACTTAAAAAAATTTTTGGTGGCTGTTGAATAAGAAAGTCGCGCAATCTGTACCAGGTAGCGCTGTCTACCGCTTCAACTGTTGCTAACTTTCCGAGCTACGCGACAAGCATCTAGTTTAGGAGGCTATGGTTGCTCACGTCTTCTTTTTCACACCAGTATTTTTTAAGAAATTTTTTCTTATTATTCAATTTAATCATTTTTTGTAGAATATAACGTTCAAGAAATACTGGTGTGAAAAAAAAGGCATGACGGAATATTTATTAAGATGTTGGTAGGTATGATATAAAGTATAAAGTAACAAAGCTTCTCTGTAATATTGCCATCCTGTCCTGTAAGATTGTTAGTTCCCGTCTCTTTTTGTGCGCCACTTAATTTTTAAAGTAATTCTCTTCAAATATGTTTACAATTAAATAAGAAGAAAAGTACTCTAAAAAAAGACTGGTGGGGAAAAAAAGGCAGAAAAGGGTGGGAATAACAATTTTCCGGGTTTGGTTTCCAAGAATGCATCCGAATGCATTCCGAATGAATCTCATCCAGGGATGAGAGTTTTTCACTTTTTTTGCCAGCACAATCATGATACAATAATATATAAGTACAATTTCTAAATAAAAATAGTGGTGCAAAAAACGCGGAATATTTTTTATCTCTAAGAAATTGCTTAAAAATACGACAAAATCTATAGTTGAGGGGAAAAAATGAAAAATTCTCATTCTTAGTCTCATCTGTAGAATGTTGTTAAAGATACTATATTCCGAATATCAAACTTTACAATATTCCGAATCGCATATCTAAAATAATCAGAAACCTACTCAGCTTACATTAAACAGACAAGTTATTTGTGAAACTTAGTTCAGTTAAATTAAATGCATTTTAAAAATATGATGCAAATCTCAGTTAAATTAATTGCTTAAAATTAAATTATACTTCTATTTTTAGGAGTACTTTGATAGTATAAAATATCAATTTTTCATATTTTAACGTAATCTTAATTTAATGTGATCGTTTATTTAGATGAGAAAAAATTCATTTTGCGTGGGCAAATTTCTACACAAATAAAATTATTTAATTATAGTTAAATATAAGATTAATTAGATTAGACAACGTTACTCAGGATTAAGTAGCATGGTTATAGAAGTTTTTTTTTTTTATAACTCACGAAAGGTTCGAATAAAATTTTAATTGAAATACAATATATATATATATATATATATATATACATAATTTAAATAATTAATCTCATCAGAATTAAATACAACCAATTAATAAATAAATAAATGAATTAATTGACAAAAAAATAAATTAAACATGTCGTATATATCATAGTTCGTACAGTCTTTGAATTTTTTGGATTTTCTGCTCCATAATATTATGAAGCAATTTTCAATATAAAGAAAGTCTTAAAACTTAAAAGAAAATTAAATGTATAAAATACTGATGGAATAGTCCTTGAAAAGAGGCGTGGCCGTACGAACCATGTATATGTATATACAGGGTGTTCCAAAAGTCTCACACACCCCTCCTAACTCGAAAATGAGTCGGAAATTTTAAATATGGCGAAGCACGTATTTAATTAATTCGAGAGGGACCTCTTTTGGTGAAAAAGTTTGGGCCCAGGGAGGAGACAGGGGGGCCGCTAAGCTGGAAAAATTTCAAATTTCAAATGGGAAGGTATGTCTTGTGATAAACCCCTGAAAACATCTCTTCAAGACAATGATTTTGACATAAATAGTTTCGCCCTACGATGATTATTAAAGGACATGCATGAGTTTTTAGATGTGAATTTTATACTTATGTATCCCCTTTGCACTGCACTGCAGGACAAAACTATTTATACAAAATTCATTTTCTTGAAGAGACGTTTCCAGGGATGTATCACAAGAATGTGATACATCTTTGCTCAAAAAGTTTTAGACCCGGCCAAGGAGTGCCGCTAGGGAATGCAACTTTAAAATTTTTCATGGTAAGGTATGTCTTGTGATACATCCCTTGAAATGTCTCTTCAAGACAATGAATTTAGTATGAATAGTTTTGTTCTGCACTGATTATTAAACGGGATACATAAGCATAAAGCCCACATTTCAAAAATCTGAAAACTCATGTATCTCTTTTAATAATCATCGTAGGGCGAAACTATTTATATCAAATTCATTGTCTTGAAGAAACGTTTCCTGGGGTGTATCACAAGACATACCTTCCCATTTGACATTTTAAAGTTGCCCAGCCTAGCGGCTCCCTAACTCTCCCCCCTCGGGTCCAAACTTTTTTCACCAAAAGAGGTCCCTCTCGAATTCATTAAATATGTGTTTCGCCATTTTTTAAAATTTCGATTCATTTTCGAGTTAGGCGGAGGTGTGGGACTTTTGGAACACCCTGTACATATCTAACCTAAACTTAAAATACATAAGCGGAAAATATATTCTCAATAACATTTATTGTTTTACTAACACAATTATTAACCTACATAAAGCAAACATTATTTTTTCCCCACGCAATGCATCATACTTTAAAAACGAGAATAACTTTTAAATCTTCAAAATGATAATCATTTAGATTATATTTATTTAGAATTTGTTTGTCCCGAAATATAACATTTTTTGTAATATTTACCACATTTTCTCTAAAATTTAAGGCTTCAATAATACTTAATAATAACATTCTTAGTATTATCATAGGTGCCAACTTGTCTGGTTTGTTAACACCACTATTTGAAATAAATTATTTCATCTTATTTAAATGCATTATTTACAGTATTTAAACACAACATTTCTATAATTTTTTTTCTATGGAAAGAACATTGTTAAAAGAATGGAAGCGTCGGCACCTGTGATATAATACCTAAAATCGAAATTAGTGACCAGGACTTGTTCAGAAGTGCCCAATTGCTACCAACTAAAATTAAGTTTCATACCACTGCTCAAAATTAGTAATCTTTGTCTAATTTTAATCGCAGATAAATATTACGAAATTCTCGTTCTGAACTCCCACCTTTAACCTTTTTGCTGTTTTACTCTATGTTACATATTTTTTCTCTTTTCCATCGCCTTCGGGCACTGACTTCTCCTCGGAGATTATACCCTGTGTTGTCCTGCGTTTCTTTATGTTAAGTTTGTCATTTTCTGTTAAATAAATAAATAAATAAAATAAAAATTAAAAAAATAGCTCCTAGAAAATACATTAACATTCTTACTATCATTAAACTTTCTACGATATTTTGTAATGCTATTCTTAACCTTCCTCATTTTACTTTTTTTTTGTGCTTCCTATTTTATGAATTCTAGGTTTAAATATTTATGTTTTTGTGTTCCTTCTCTGTCCCCCCCCCCATTGCAGTGATTGTGATGTTTAAGGACTCGCGCCTCGTTAGTTCCATCCTTAGGCAGAGGAAGATGCGTGGCTTTTGTCGCAGGTGCTTCCATCCCACAGTATCCAAAGATCCGAAGATATTACGAAAGAATATTATTAAATATCCCGGTATGAATGTTACGGATAATTCGTAATAGCATGGCACTTCTGCTTTTTTTTTCATTCTTGTAGAAAATAAATATAGTTATACAAAATTATTAATGCCTAAATAAATTATTATGCCGCGTTAAATATAAAATTCCTACAATGGGCATTAGGGGACAGTGTATTGTATATTCGTGTTTAAAAAGAATTAATGGATGATTTTACAGTTGAAACATAGGAAGTTTCAAAAGTAATATACAAACCTGAAAACCATCTCATTATGAACCGTGCAATTTTTTTCACACCAGTCTTTTTTTAGAGTAATTTTATTCTTATTAAATCGAAACAACACTTGAAGAGAATTACTCTAAAAATTAAGTGGTATGAAAAAAGGGGCGTTTTTTCAAGGAACGTTAACAATTGTACGGTTATTAATAAGACGGTTGGCAAGTATGAATATAAAAGGAAATGTAAATATTTTAAGATATTAATAAGATTTGGGTTTCTTAAAGCAAAACATTTAGCAAAAATAAAAGAATCTTTGAATTTACTCTAGTATATCAAAATAAATATTGTTTGAAAAGTAAAACGCTTATTCCACAATCTACAACCACAGCACTATATGCCATTTTACTAATTAAAGTTTTCATCATGCGAAGAAAATAACAAAGAAAATAAACAGTAATTAAGTAAAATTATGTTAAAAGTAACCTAAATAAAATATATATCAGCTTTCACATCACATTCATTTGTCACTCTTAAAGGATATATATTTTAAGAGAAATTCTATTTTATCCACAAACAATTATCACAATATGTATTTAGATATTTATGCATTTGGGTTATTACTTGATAATTGAACAATATGATAAATACCAAATCGCCAGCTGCTACTTTTATCAACAAAATCAGAAAGAGGAAATAAATTTCCAATTAGAGGTCTGTAACTTGCAATTATACTTATTACTTATACCAATTCAGAAGGAAATTTCTAATACGCGAGAATGCCTTACGTAAACATAATGTTAAACTTTAATCAGGAAAATGTGTAAACAGAAAATTATAAGATAATTAGTTTGACTTACAAGTATTATCGAATGATACGTTTACCGAAGTACATCGGTTTTCACGTAATTTCGGAAATTAGAATAAACATCAGAAAAATAATTATTTTCAAATAATTATAATTCAGTGTAACTAAAATCTGTCGTTATTAGAAGATATCAAATATTCACGAATATTCGTAATTTACATTGGGTAAACATGTGTATTATTACAAGTAGAATTATATTTATCCTACTTGATTATTTAATTGATATAAAAGAAGTGAAGATAATATAAACGTCATGAATTTGGATACTTCCTATTTTTAAAAATACAGATATTTTAAAAAATCTAGTTAACAAATTTCTGTAATCGCTATATTGTTTTTAGTTAGGGATTACTGAAAATATTTAAATTTAAAACCAATTCCAGGGATCACAGCGTTGCTATATTTTTACTGGCGTTTTATTCTATTAACACCACTAGCTTTTTTGTAATTATAATTTTATGACTTCGTGAATGTTTTAATGCATTAATACTTTTTTAAACTATTATTCTTCCAAAATTTTGGTGACAGTTTAATGAAATGCATGTAAAAATACAAAAATACTGCGACCCTTACAATTCAAATCTCATTTTACATTCAAGTGAAAATATTTTAAATAGTGGAATAATTATACAGTTTATTTATTTTAACCATCAATAACTTCGTATTAAAATTTTCGTCCATATATAAAGGGCTGATACAGATGACTATTATTTTATTCTTTTCATACCACTATTTCCAAAATATAAATTTTATAAGATATTTATGCAGGGGAATGGAAATTATGTTACTGAAATAGTAGTACGAAAATAATACCAATAATAAATATCCGTCTGTGGTAGACCTGTATATATTTAAATTCCTTTAATTATATATATACATATCGCAATGTTTTAATGAAAAATATTGTCAACCTACAACAATAATATATTGATATAAAATCTGCATTCAAATTTATTCTAAATATAAATATATTTCTTTTCTTTTCTCGTAGTTTTTGTGAACTTTCATTCTGGCAACAGTGGTTTTTATCCATTTAAATCTATGTAAAATGGTCGATTCTTGGTGTAGCAAATTGATTTTCACAATCGATATATTTTTTATAGGTTTAAATGGATGACAACTCCTGTTGCACGAGCTGCCTCTGATCGAGAGAAGAATGAAAAATTCTCTTGAGTACATTTTACATCAAATTATGCCGCAGTTTCTAAAAAACAAATCACCAACATACCATTTTACTTGTCTTTATTAAGGTAACTTACATAAAATAGACGATTGACCAAGATGAACAACTATTATATATGTAAATTTTCTCTAAAAAAGAGTTAACCCTTTGCGGCGCAAGACAATTTGGTTCATTTAAATTTTACTGCCACCGGAATTCATGAACTAAATTAAACTAAAATAAATTTTAAATTTTCAGGTTAAAAAAAACCGGCCTTTTCTGCTATGTTATAAACGTAAAATTTTGCTAAAAAATTTCCGGTATGGATTTTTTGCAGCTGATAGGTGGTTAAAATATAAACCACCACCCCTGAAAGGGTTAAATTAAACACGCGTCATTTGTTATTTATATTAAAAACACGTAGAATTAAATTTTATTTAAAAGATTTTAAAAATATTATCCGAAGCTTTTCGCTTTGAAATACCAAAGCATCATCAGGGATTTTTATATTATCCGAAGCTTTTCGCTTTGAAATACCAAAGCATCATCAGGGATTTTTATATTATCCGAAGCTTTTCGCTTTGAAATACCAAAGCATCATCAGGGATTTTTATGAAAAATCCCTGATGATGCTTTGGTATTTCAAAGCGAAAAGCTTCGGATAATATTTTAAAAATCTTTTAAATAAAATTTAATTTTACGTGTTTTAAAAGTGTTTTTAATACAAATGTTATATATGTGTTAAAAATCGAAATAAAATTAAATTTTTCATGAAAACGTGACGTGATAGAATTTTTCATTATATTTTTTTAAATCAACACCAAAAAATATATAAAGTTCAGTTATCAATTCACTTGTATTTTTTTTTTTCATCGCAGGCCTGTGTAACTATATAATAAAAAAGACCCTAAATTTGGCAACACTGGATATGTAATTACGATTAAATGAGAGGAAAAACACCCTTTGGCATACTTGCCAACATCCTAATTAATATTCCGTAGTGCTGTTATAGTCCCGCCCTTTTTTTCACACTAGTAAATTTTTAGAGCAATATTCTGCAAATGGAACTACGATTAAATAAGAAGAAAAATGCTCTAAAAATATACTGGTGTGAAAAAGAAGGCTGGGCTAACAATACTACGGAATATTAATTAGTATGTTGGCAAGTATGCTTTAGGGAAAGTTTTGTGGGACAAAAAGCGGGGGGGGGGGGATTAACAATACTCCGGAATAAATTAAAATATCAGCATGTCTGAAAAAGCATTATTTTCAATGTTATTA
Organism: Salticus scenicus; assembly: GCA_963930645.1. Classification (NCBI taxonomy): domain Eukaryota; kingdom Metazoa; phylum Arthropoda; class Arachnida; order Araneae; family Salticidae; genus Salticus; species Salticus scenicus. The sequence continues at coordinate 236,712,094 of OZ005653.1, read as the reverse complement.
CTTCGTAAGATTTGTAGAAATATCGTAAGAAAAAGTAAATGAAAAACAATCATGGAAAAATATGAAAACAGTAAGACCAGATATTAGAAAAATAATGAAAATAATGGCAAAAAATGCGAAAAATAAAAATTGTGGAAGGGAAATTAAAAGAAAATTAGAAAAAGAGGGGAAGAGCTAAACAAGAATCAAAATACGCTTTAATAATATGATAAAAATCAAAAGAGAACAAAAAACGCTCTACGTTCCTCGTAAAATTGTAAAGATTGGTGGAGAACACAATACTATTGCATAGATGTCAATATTTTAATTTATTCCGGAGTATTTTTAGCCCCGCCTTTATTTCACACCACTTTATTTATAGAACAATTTTCTTCAATACATAAATTTGATAAAATAAAATAAAATTATCCTTAAAAAATAAGCGGTATGAAAAAAAAAAGACAGGGCTAGAGATACTCCGGAATATATTAAAATGTTGGAATCTATGCTATTGGGATAGCATGTAGATATATAAGCCTTGGTATTTATAGGATTAGTGAGATGATTTGTATTTTCTTTTTATTGTACACAAAATTATTGCTAATATCTCTGACTGCGAGCGTAGGTAGCCTAAATATTTATCAGGGGGTGATTAAAATGTTTTCGGAGAATTAAAAGACTAAATTTATATAAAACAATTTGATTGAAGCACTGCAACTGAAATGTGCCACTGGAAATCATTATGTTTAAAAGAGGCTATTTATTTTTCAGTGTCTGATCTATAATTATGTGTAATTTTATAATCTATTAATGCATTAATTGTACAGAATTTAGCTTTTGTTAATTAAATATATGTATATATATTTCCAAACAGTTTGCTTTTATCTCTGTTTTCTTTTCTTTTTCTTTACTTATTTATTTTGTTTTTCCTGAAAATTTAAAAAGTTCCCACTCCTGGAAATGAAAGGTGTCTTGTCTACTATTGGAATTTTGGTTGTGGCAATAGTGGCTCATTAAAAGTTCTCTAGGAATTTTATTTTACTATAAAACTCCTTCGGTTATTGTTGAAAATATTCCAGCTCCCAAACTTTCCAACTAACTTTGGAGTCATACTTAAAGTACTTTAACCTTTATTAATTACTTAAAGTTTATTAAAACTTTAATGTACCTAATTGCTAAAAAGTTTATTAGTTGTTTATTAAAAGGTTTATTTTTATTAGTTAACCCCTTAACGCGCGGTGTCCTCGCTGCGAGGACGCTAAATTTGAGATCCAGCTGCAAAAATTCATCCCGGAAAATTTTTAGCAAAAATTTACGTTTATAACATATCAGAAAAGGCCGGTTTTTTTAACCTTAAAATTTAAAATTTCTTTTAGTTTAATTAAGTTCATGAATTCCGGTGGCAATATAATTTAAATGGAACGAATTGTCTTGCGCCGCAAAGGGTTAAATAAGTAAAATGTTTTATATCTCTTTTATTTACTTTTAAAAAATACTTAACTTTTCTAACTTTAAACGCTGTTGTTTTTGTTTTAATTTCGGAGTGTTCTGTGAATGAATCCAATGATTCATTCACGCTTACTATGACATGCCGTTATTTTTGCAACGGCCTCAGTTAGCTCTTACAGGTAACGTTATTGTAACACGCAAACATTCAACGGCGCATGCCGATTCGCCGCTGTTGAGTAGAAAATATGCAAATTTTCCATATTATGAAATAGAATAAATAGGGATAATTGTTTGTATTTGTCGCTGGCGGCTGACAGGCTGAGAAGCTAGTAGCTTTGAATTGTTTTGCAGACGCAAGCAATATTATACGTTATGAATTTTCTTTAAGTTCTTTTAATTTAAACTGTTAGAAAAACAGTTCGCTTTAATATTTATTTTGAATGATCTATTATATTTAAATAAGTGCTATAGCAATGATATATTTGAAAGAGTTTAAGATTTTTCAATAAGTTAAGAGGTTTTTTTTTTTTTTTTTGCTCAATGATATATTTAAATAAGTTTAAAACGATTCAATGAATTAATATTTTTTGCTGGATATTTATTGATTCTACAATGTGGTTGTAACGTTTGGTCTAGTATGCGTCCTCATCTTGAGTTTGTTTAAAAGTGCCTACTCATCGTGGTTTATTTTCAACATCGCCTGTGATATTTATTGATTCTACAATGTGGTCATATATATGCTTGTAACGTCTGGTATGCTTCCCTTCATCATGAATTTGTTTCAAAATACCGACTCATCCTGATTTATTGTGAGTAACTTTTGAATTTTTCAAAACTTTGGAATAGCTGCTGTATACCTAAGAATTTAAGCACCATCTATAATAATGTGGATGATTTTTGATTTTTTAACTACTGATGTTTACTTCAATTTAAATATGAACGATATGAATTATTTTTGAACAGATAAACTTTTGTATTTTTGTATAGATTTTCATCATGATACTTGCATTTATGTATATATAGATTTATTAATGAATACTTATAATTTATTTTTGTTTATATATATTTAAGCTACTAAATAAAATTGAAATTTATTCTAAATTTATGTTTTTCATGTGCCACTCACACACATCATTAGAACCACGCGTTTATCACGTTTTTACTGTATACGTCTCTACTTCAGATATCAAGCTTTTATGTTGAACTTTTCCACATATACATCAGTTATCAAATTTTTCAATACAGTGATGATATTAAAGTTTTAATTGTAAGAGTGTACACAGTTTATTCCCACAGTCTGTAAATCTCTGAACAGTACACATAAAAATATCTGAAAATATGCATAATATTTTCTTGATTTTTTATATAGTAGCTCAATACATTCTGCTAATATATTTAAAAAATTCTTAACTTTTGCGAATGCACGTTAGAATTTATTATATTTGTAGTTAAATTTATAACTAGCATTCGCAACACTGTTTCTTTTTCTTTCTTTCTTTCTTTTTTCTTTTTTTTTTTTATTATTATTAGTTTTTATTAATGGCGGTAAATCGGTAAATGTGTTTAAAAGGTAATCTAATAATATTCATCTTAATATTTAATAATTATTTAAACATTAATTTTTAGAAATTTAGTAAAATGTAAATCAAAAAAATACTTTTTAACGTTGTTCAAACAATTTTTCCGTACAAATTGAAATATCAAAAAATGCATTTTATAAAATATTGTTTATAAGTTAGGATTTATTGCTATGCCTTTCAGGGGCAATGAAATTATGTTCTTTTACAATCAAGATGCATCAGAGTTTGAGAACCAGATAAGAAGCAAAGAAATAAATGAAATTTTCGGCTAAGTCATAGTTGCCAACGTCCTAATTAATATTCCTTAGTAGTGTTAGTACCTGCTCTTTATCTACACCTTTTAATTTATAGAGTTATTCTCTCCAATCTTAATTGCGATTAAATAAGAAGAAAAATATTCTAAAAAATGACTTTTGCGGGGGGAAAAAAAGCGGATACTAACACTACTACGAAATATTGATAACTATGTTTTCTGGTATGGCTAAATTAAAAACGTAAAATTTTATTAAAAATATAAAAATGCCCGGAGTAAATTTTTGCAGTTGGGAATCAAAGTTAAGTATTATAAAATGAATCCTTCTGCTGCTGAAAGAATTAACCTATTATATGCCAAAACTTTTTTTAATGTGTTCTTAAAAGTATTAATTTAAGTAAAGGATAATAAAAAAATAGAATAAATTTCAAAGAATTAAGTATATTATTTAAACAGACTGGCCAATTTTTGGAATAATGGCGGAATACAATGCCTAAAGTTCTGAACTGAAGTAACTGAAATCCAATAAAAAACTGCAACTCTCCCCCCCCCCCCCCACCCTAAATAAAAGGCAGGTAATGGCTTAAAACAGATATTGAAAGGTAACATTCGTTAAATTAATGCCATATCAATCCTTTTTTTTTTTTTTTTTGTAAATAACGCAGTTTAAGCGAGGCTATAATATGATATTTTTTTTTATTTAACAGTAGTATCTATTGAAAATGTCTTATTTATGTTATCTAAGTTAACAAATTTCTATTATTAGAAGAGTATGCAGGTGATTGTGAATAAAGTGAAATCCATGTAAGTATGAAATTATTGTTTATTTTGGTGTATAAAATGCTGTGATAGTACTCCCCCCACAAAAAATAAAATAAAATAAAAAATAAAATAAGGCCACTTAAATTCGTAAACTTACAGCACTGGGATACATAGATATTTTAACATTTTAATGTGTTCCGGAGTACTGTTTGTAGCTTCCCTTTTTTCAACACTTTATTTGCAGTGAAATTTTCTCCAATATATAACTACGATTAAGTAAGAAGAAAATTGGTGAGAAGAAAAAAGACCGATACTAACAGTGCCTCGGATAAATTGAAATATTAACATGTCTATATATATTCCAGAAGCATGACTTACACGAAATTTAGAAATTTATAATTTTTCTATATAAGCTTATAAAACATAAAAAACTAAGATTTGAACATATATGGGAAAATATGAAAAATGAAGCCATCGCAACGTAACTTAACTTTTCTTACGATCTGCAGATGTTTATAGAACACGAGTTCATATGCAGAAAAATTCTCAAATTCAGTGGTCATGCGCAATAAATAATCGACTGTTTGGAAAATACTTTGTTTACATCTTATATTGAAATTCTAAATTTTGTTCAATTTTATCTAGAACAGTCCTATTTTATGGTTATCATTATGTTATCTTATAGTTCCAAACCTAGCGATTTCGGGGGGAGACTACATACCAGAAATTTTTGACAATTATTTTCACTTTATTAAATCGTAGAAATACAACATATTTTTATTTTAAAAAATAGTTGTGATGAACCTGATTAAAAAAAATTAAAAATTTTGGCAAGTATGTTATCTGCAGTTTATATTACGCATTTGTTCTTCTAAATGAAAACTTTAAAAAAAAATCTAATATTTTTTTTTTTATAATTACGTAGAGTAAATGGAAATTAAAAAATATGTTAATGTAGACGTTAAAATGAGAAATATTTATCTTGACAATCAGCATGATAAATGGTTTTTAAAAAAAATATTTTTAAATCTTAAAATTTAGCATAAAAGTTTTGTATAGAATATAGATTGAAAATGTACCGAATATTATCGATTAAATGCGATCAATATTTATCCCATTCCAAAGTAATTTAGCTTTCAGCACTTCTAAAAAACAGAAATTTACTAAATTTATTTATGACAGTCTCACAGAGCTGCCAACCTAATCCGGCAAATTGATAGTACCGCCCCTTTTTCTACACCAGTCATTTCTTGGAGTTTTTTTCTTCTTAATTCATCGCGAATATATTTGAAGGAAATTACTTTAAAAATTAAGTGGTGCAGAAAAAGGGGCGGTGCTTACAATTTGCCGGATTAGGTTGGCAGCTCTGGTCTCAGAATATAAGATTAATTACCTAATACATGTTTCATATACTGTACTGTGTTCGACAATAAACATCAGAAATTAATTGATTACGTAATGTATGTTGAATATTAAATGGTCTGAGCCAAAATATGAAAGAAAATTAATAAATTAAATCTTTATTCGGAACCTTCGCGTAACATTTTTTTAACCCCTTGTCGGCTAAATTTATTCGCAGGCTAGTAAGAGTTTCTGTCTCAGAAAGGAGCACTGACATAAGTATATTAATAGTAATGGAAGACTTGGCGTGGGACTATAAAAATAAGACGAACAACAACGTCTTAAACGCCAATTAAAAATGAGCCTTTTAGCTGCCAAATTGCGTGTCCAAAAGTAAAATTTTGAGAAAAAAGGGCTTTTGTGTCCATGCTCACAATTAATTCTGATGTATCACAATTAATTCTAATTGCTTTCAGTGGCATAAATATAAACTAGGATTTATACCACTTGGCAAATGAATAGAGGACCCCTCGGGGAACATATGATACCTCTAACTCAATTTCATAAATTTTGGACTTACACCATTTGGCAGCTAAGGAGCTCAAATAATAGCAGAGTAGACAGCTGTTTCGGTAGCATTTAGCGTACCGTCTTCAGTGCATATTTTGAGGGCACGGTTAACAAAAGCATAGAACTGACACCAGTATTCTTTATCATTAAATTACAGCACAAATATTGTAGGAATTACTGATAAAATATACTGTTGTCAGTGTTCCGTCTTCACACGGAAACTCTTGTGCACTTGTGTGTTTGTCAGGCCGTGAAGAGGTCAAAATTATTATTCATAGCTCCCAAGATCCTAATTAATAATCCAGAGTGTTATTAGTGCCTGCCTCTTTTTTTTTCCACACCAGTCTTTTTTTTTAGAGTACTTTTCTTCTTATTTCATCGTAAATACATTAGAGGAAGATGCTTGGCTTGTGCATACTTGCCAACCATTTCATTAATAACCGTACAATTGTTAATGCCCCCTGAAAAAACGCCCCGTTTTTCACACCACTATATTTTTAGAGTTATTCTCTCCAAATGTTGTTACGATTAAATAAGACTAAAATTACTCTAAAAAATTATTGGTGTGGAAAAAAAGGCGGGTACTAAAAATTGTACGGTTCACTATGAGATGCTTGGCAAGTATGCTTTTGTCACAGGTGCTTCCATCCCACAGTATCCGAATTATTTGAAGAGAATTAGTCATAAAATTAAATGGCATGAAAAGAGGGACAGGTACTTACAATATTCCTGATTAGGTTGGCAACTGTGATTATTATTGATTTAATTCTTAGTTTTTACTTGTATAATTTCGCTTCTGAAATTTGTAAACTCTTTCTAGATTTAATTTAAATTTTGTGTTATGTTTGAATACACGTTTGGGTATACGTAACATGATATTCAATAAGTGCGAGTTAAATTTGCTGATTAACGAGTTCAAATAAAATTTGCTTAAACTATATTCTTTATAAAATAATAAATAATTCAAGTGAATAAAAAAGAAAAAGAAAAAAAGAAGAAAGGAAAAAAATCTATAAGAAAACACATTTATTTTCACGAAAGTCCATTTCAGAGTTCATACATATTCTTTAGATTTTTATTCAAGTTATCAATAAATAATCAATGTTTTCTTATATTTCTTATTATTTTTAAAGAAACATAACGAAAAATACATATTATGATAAAAACATTAACATTTTTTAAACATATATTAAAAAGTATATAAATATATATATATATTTTCCTAATTAAATATATCCCCGATCAAAAATTTGTAAGGGAAAAAAAAAATCGTTGTGTAGATTTTTAACCTTTCCATATTATGGTATTGAATAAAGTACCAGTTCAATTTACTTATTTATACATTTATATAAAAACTAGTGTGTTGTGGCCATCCCAAAAATTTCTTCTATATTTTCCTACAGAAATTCATGCAGTGCAAGTTATTTTATTATTATTATTATTATTTTTAAATCTACTATGACTGCAGATGATTTTCATCTCAGAGATTTATTACCCTAAATTTACCGTGCAGATGTCATCTTTCTGCTCCCGGGGAAAATTGCAGTATAGCAGCGCCACTTATCAGTGGGTATGCATACAATTTAACCAGCATAATGTTTCATAATGGCCTTTTCATAAATTAAGTTTTGTTTGGTTATACGCAATAGAACCTGAGATATAGCCTTCTCTTAAACTGTGCAACCTGTTGAGCGATTGGCACTAAATGTTGAAATAAAATAATTTATGTCAAGATGCTTCTACATATAAATTCATATGCAATTCTGTGCAGTAGTTCCTTCCCTGAAATTTCTGAAATCACTGTATAGCAGCGCCACTTGTTCGACGACTGGAACCAAACATTGAACCTCAATAGCGTCAACTTTTGGTGACAATTTATGTAAAGTTGAATATGTGTATAAATGTATATGCAATTTCGTGCAGTAGTTCCTGAGATATAGTTTTCCCTGAAAATTTGAAAATCGCTGTATAGCAGCGCTATCTGTTGAGCAATTGGCATTATAGGTTGAAACACATTAATTTATGTCAAAGTGCATCTTCTAAGAATTTATATGCAATTCTGTGCAGTAGTTCCGGAGACATTCATTAAAAAAGTCTTGTCACACAGACACAGTCAGACATTCTCTAAAAATATTCATGTGTTCTGGAACTCTCACAACGTGTAAATCCATCGAAAACCGGAAGTCGAATATTTTTATGAATCCGATACTTTCTTCTGTTGAATACAGACGAAAGTAAAAATTGTTAAAATTCTGTTTTACATAAAATATTAAATTGTTTCAGCCAACTCAAGAGAAATAAAGAAAATGGAAAACAATAAGAAATCACATTTATTTTCTAGAAAATCCATTTCAGAGTTCATTTGTATTATTTGTATTTATTTATGTCATTATTTATTATTTTTCTTCTTCATGCAACAATTTTTGAGTAAATTTACATACTTAACTACAGCTTGTCTAGCCTGTTACAATTGTTTACACTTGGGCAATAACAAATGTATAAAATTTATGTACACATATTGCTTTCAAATGTTTCTTGTTAACGGTTAGAAAAAAGCAACTTATTTTATGTTCTTGCAATGTCTACCAATAAAAGTTACTTATCGCTTTCATTTTATGAATTTACGAAAGAGCCTGTTTGTTTATTAATTTAGTGAGATAACTCTAAAGTTATTGTAACAAACAAAAGAAAATGCCCGTGATTATTTTAAATCTTTAGATATATAAAAGTGTAAAATATTCGATATCACAATTTTAAAATTTTTACTTTAAAAAGAATTTTATGCACACAAAATATTTAGAAGTGAAATTTTATAAGAAGGACTTTTTTCCCTCATAGTGCAATATACAAACATTCAAAAGATTAGGAAATTTATTAATAAAAATAAAAGTAATAATAATAATATTATTATTAAAAAAAATTACTTTTTATGATAATGTAGAGCAAATCGTTATGTTTACTCGATGCATTAGAGACATGAAATCAAGAGAATATAAAATTATTTAGGCAAATATGTATATTATGAACTACGTATGCATTCAAAAACAGTTATATTTCATTATGTTAAACAGCAAGCGTTTAAAAATATTAATATACTATTATTTCACATCACTAAATTTCAAGAGTATTTTTACTTTCTCTCACCCATAAGGTAGAGAAAGTATTGTTTTAGGGTAAAATTTTCTAACGTGAAGTTTTGTTATATTTACATGTTTTGAGGTCCCCTGAATCCCAAAATCATGTTTTTAGCGGTTGGTCTGTCTGTGTGTGTGTTATAAGCATATCCCAAGAACAAATAGTAGCAGAAATCCAAACTCGGTATTCTAAATGTGTATCACATAGGGATGCTACACTAAGCATTTCGTTGAGATGAAGCAAATGGTTCGTGTACAGGGACACTCAAGAGTATTCAAATACATTACGTCTATGGGGGAAGTTACAGGTAAGTAGAGTTTAACATCTATAACTGCACTAAACCAAATGAAATGAATTTATATTTTTTATATACATAAAACATGCCTCATGTAGAATATGACAGGGAAGTCATTCACTGTTCATTTGCAGGGCTACACAAAAGAACTAGATTATAGTGCGACAATAGCTGAAAATTGATGAAAGTGCATTTCAGGTTGTGCCGTATATTATTCTTATAGGATTGTATTTAGGTGCACTATGTGATTTGTACATATTCTTCAAAAGATATGCAGGGTTGCAAATATTTAAGCGATAACATCCTCTTTTTGATGTTAGTGGAAGTGCTTTACTATAATGTTTTACCATGTCCAGGAAAGCTTCTCAGGAACAGAAATGAATTCTTCATAGACATAAGATAAGCAATGTACGTTTTAAAGCTAAATATTCATAGTTTTTTTTTTTTTTTTTTTTGTGTGTGTGTGTGTGTGTATTTACACGTTTTGAGGTTTCCTGATTACCAAGTCAAATTTTTTAAAGTTTGATTATTGTCTGTGTCTCTTAGAGTAACTTAAAAACGAATAATTTCAGGAGATCCAAAAGTTTTATTTTCAAATTAATTATAAGTTTGTTGCTGGAAAAGTTTCATCAAGACTGATAAGTTTCAAGCAATGTTGCATCTGAAAGTTGTCTGAATAATTTTTAAAGAACTTTTAAATTTAATAACAGATTTAAATTCTATATAAATGTAAATGCAGTAATGAAACGGGGTGTTGAGGGGGGTGGTTGCCTTCCTCACACAGAACTAGTTATCATACAAAATTCTTCGAAAACCTAATTTGAATTATTTTAACATAGGTTTACATAACAGTACTCGTTATGTTACCTCTTAATTTCCAACCTGTATTTATAGTATTAATTTCAGGGTAAGAGAAAGTCGTGTGAGTGACACACCAGATTATTTCTTATTTTATCGTAATAACATATTGTAGAAAACATCTGTATAAGCAAAGAGGTGTGAAAAAAAAAAAAAAAAAAAAAAAAATTGGCGAATGCCAGCAACGCTCCGGAATAAGATAATAATGTTATCAGATATATGTTAATTTAAGTGATTGTAAAATCTAACACCATACGTATCTTATGAAGGTGCTCGTTTTGCAGATGTTAGATACACATTTATCATCCCTTCATTTTCTATATGTGGCAATGGGAAATTTGTTTCTTATGTAAAGTAATTGTTCGATGTGTGGTCACTAAACTCAAATGTAGTGCTTGATTCTTTTAGAAAAAATCCACTGGGTACCGAGATTTCTGTTTTCAAAGCTAGTACACGGGAAATGTTTGATTCGAACCTTCGTGGCAGGCATAGGTCAAAAATTTGGTGTTTTCAGAGAACGCATGCCGAAACTTGCACGAATGCATGCTTGATCCCTTTAGAAAGAAGAATCCATTCGAATATATCCCATATAGGCCTCGGTCAATTGTGTATACGATTGTTCTTAAATTATTCGACCCTACACACCACATTTTTAATTGAAAATAATTAAGTTTAAATAATCTTGGTACCACACAAGAATTTTTTAAGAATCATTTTATTTGTACCTAGATATTCGTTAACCACATATCTCGCGACAATGGGAGCCTCCGCGCAAGGGCGGACTGAACGAGTCCACTGCTAAAATACGAATGATAACCCTTTCGTTGATAGAAAATAAGCGATAACAGAACACCGAATGACTGGATGTTTCCCAAATGTTAAACTGTCAGGAAATTTGGCACCCCTCCACGCCTTTGGACTCGTCCTCACTGCTTATCTTAGTAAACGTGGTTACACTATATGCTTTTTTTTATTGTGGGCGATTCCATCATATATGCCACGTTAGTTACACACAGATAAGATATTGTCACTTTTTTCGTCTTTTTTTACTACTGGTTCAATATCGAATTTTTTATCGTATATTTACAGTCGCTTTCTTGTGATTGAATATGATAAAGATCATTGCTAAAAAAACTAATAATAATCATGGAAAAAAAGAAAATCTAGAATTTTACCCCTGTATTGGATTTTGTGATGGCCATAATATGTACATCATGGAATTACTCTTTTGGAACTCTCTGTCTCATAATCAATCACAATGAAACTACCAAATTTTACAAAAATCTTATAAGTGAAACAATCACAAGGTTCTCAGTCAGTATTTCGAATACAACTTTTTATTAGCAATTTTTGTATTAATCTTTTGAAAATATGTACTACAAACGATTGATGAACATTATACTATTAAAAATTGTGCTCTCTTAAAACGAAAGAATGAAAATAGCTCAACATGAGTGAATTTTCCCTCATTTGTCTAGAAGAAATGCACCCTTTCATTTTGAGTTAAATTTAATAAATTGAATGAGCTAACTTAATGCACTCAAACTTGAGTTATTTATTGTATTTGAATAATTTATTTTTTTATTAATGATTTTAATAAATTGAATCACTTTACAATGGCGTTGCCCATTGCAAGGGCGTACTACTGAAGAAATTCATTGCAGCGAGAGCGATGTTGCTACTTACAAGTGTTGAATGAGCAGAAATAACTCAGATATCGATAAATATCGATTACTCAAGTTTGCTTAAATAAAAAGATATTAATTAGCTTAAAGAGTTAAATTTTTAACTCAAGACGGTAAAATAAATAAATAAATAAGTAAAACTCATTTTTGACACGGTGAATTAACTCATTCATTTTAAGAGAGTTGTATTCAAAGCAGTTATAGTCGAGAACCCTGAAATCGCTGAAAGATGTTTGTATCGAAATACTTTAATAAAAATCAAACTTATTTTATTTTATTCAATGAATAAGTCTTTAAAATAATAATAATACGATAAAAGAAAGAATTAATTGAAACCTAATACATACTTGCCAACCTAACCCGGAAGATTGTTAGTCCCACTCCTTTCCGCTTATTTTTTCCACCAGTCTTAATTTAGAGTATTTAATCGTAAATATATTTGAAGAGAATTACTCTAAAAATTAAGTGGTGTACAAAAAGTTGCAGGAACTAACAATCTTCCGGGTTATAATAGCAAGCAAGTATGCTAATATATTGTTTGCCAAAGTTAACTCTTTTTCTACGTATTTTAACTCTTTTAAGATAATAAATTTTGTACTGTACAAATTTTACTAAAATGAGTCTTTTTTCTACTTATTTCAACTTCTTTGGATAATCGTAAATTTTGTACAAATTGTGCGCAACTGAAAAAGTTTTATCGCCTACATTTTTGATCGTTAGTTCTACTATTCTTAAAATATAACTTCATAAATATCTCTAACAGTACCTCTTTTTGCAGTAGTTGGATACCCTGTCATCATTATTTTATCTTTTAAAAGTGATTTGTATAGAAAATGACGGAAAAAAGTATTAATATATGATGTCATTTTTCAAACTTCTGTTATAGAATTATGGACAAGAGAGGAATAAATGAAAAATTGAATGCCTTTGATATAATTAAAGATTGGAATAACTTGAATTATGGGACAAGTATTTTAAATGGGAAAGCAAGTAACCTTTTTTTTTTTTTTTTTTTTTTTTTCAGATTATACACTTTTAAATAATACTTTATGTATGAGGAATTAGAATTACTGTAATAATTTACTGAAAAAGGACAGCTTATATTTTCTGCTTACTAATTTTTTTAACGTTTTATTAAGACATTACCTCCAGCTGAAGTTGATTACTATGTAATATTTTTATGAATAACCCAGTTTGAGTTAAAAAAAAAAAAAAAAAAAAAAAAACTTTATCATGGAAAATTAAGATGGATATTGAATTATAAAAACAATAATAAAAAGTTAGTTTTACTTATTTTACTCGTGAATTCTTTTAAATATGATTTTAAAAAATGTAGTTTACAGTTTAAAAATATATTATTATTATTTTAATTTCTCTTACCCAAGTATATGGCAGAGAAAATACTGTACTTTGATCAAATTTTTGAAATTGAGATTTTGTCATATTTTTACGTTTTTATGTGCCCTGATTTCTTAAATTAGGTTTTTAGTGGTTCAGAGTTGCCAACATTTTAATTTACTCCGGAGCATTTTTAGCTCCGCCTTTATTGCATACCACTTTTATTTTAAACAGTAATTTTTTCTTATTTTATGTTAGTTATATATTGGAGGAAAATACCCTAAAAACAGAGTAGTGTGAAATAAACGCGGGGTTAAAAATGCTCCGGAATAAATTAAAATGTTGGCAACTATTGCGGTTAGTCCGTATGCATACTTGCCAACATCCTAATTAATATTCCGTAGTGTTGATAGTCCCACCCTTTTTTTCGCCCCAGTAAACTTTTAGAGTTATATTCTCCAAATGCAATTATGATTAAATAAGAAGAAAAATACTCTAAAAAGATACTGGTGTGAAAAAGAAGGAGGGGGCTAAAAATATTACGGAATATTAATTAGTATGTTGACAAGTATGCGTATGTGTGTCCGTGTGTTTGTCTATTATCAGCATACCTTAATAATAAATTGAAGCAGGAAGTCCAAGCTCGGTATTTTAGCATAGATGCAAATATTTTAGTTTATTCCAAAGTATTTTTAGTCCCGCCTTTATTTCGCACAAATTTGCTTATAGAAATTTTTTCTCCAATATATAACTTCGATAAAATAAGAAAATTTTATCCTTAAAAAATAGTATCGTAAAAAGGTGTGGCTAAAAATACTCTGGAATAAATTAAAATATTGGCATCTATTATTTTAGATCTGTATTATATAAGAATGTTACGTTGAACTTTTTGTTGTAATCAAGTACATGGTTCGTGCATTGGGACATCCAAAATTAAGCAAAACATCTCAATATTGCAAAACAAAATAGACATGACGAAATTTTTTCTTTTTACTATTTCTTTCTTATTTTCCGGTTTTAACGAGTAACGATCTGTAAAAATCTAGTGTAAAGAGTACTATTTTTTTTTTTTTTTTTTTTTTTTTTTTTTAAGAAAATGTTTAAATAATGGAATTAATAGGTATTTTTTCTTATAAATGTACTTAGTGGAAGGTTTTATTGCAGAGTTTAGAAAAAAAAATATGCATCAGTGTGAAAATCAATTAACAGTTTAAAGTGAAATCTTAGATTCTTTACACAATCTCTAGCATTTCTGTATTATAGTCTAACATTTTATTCAATATTAAATGTTAGACTATAAAAATAAATAATAATAACAATAATAATAATCCATATACCTAATATTTATATACAGTCTATTGTAAAAGTCGCTCACACATTTAAACGTCATTATTATCAAAGCAAAAAAGGTTGTATTTCACGCCTGCCATTCGTTTCAATTTTCAGATACTGGTACTTTTTTTTTTTTTTCATAATCTTTTGCAGCAGTTTCTATCATTAAATAAAAAGAAATTTTATTACTGGTATTAACTTATTACCAGTTGACTACTGATATCAAAAATTTGTAACAGTTGAAAGCTATCATATTTAAAACACACACACACACACACACACATAATTTCTAAAATGAAAAAATATATTTTAAATTCTAAAATTTTTTTTCTTTCCGAATTATGTTTTATATTAGCACTGTACCATAAAAACATTAAAAAACATTAATATAATAACCACAAGATAATTTGATATATCGACATTATTGTCATAATATATCGGGTAGGCAGAAAGTAACTGCTTACTTTTTTATTTTATTTCCTCTCCTAAAATAATGTAGAAGTAAAATAAATTTTTGCACACACAATAATCTTTCGAGAAATATGTGACCTTTCCAGCTCAATATGTACACCAGTATTTTCTAGACACTGTCTTAAACGGATAAGGATATTCTCTACGACCTTCCTGAAGAACTTTGCAGGGACACCACTTACAAGCTGTCAGATCTTAAGCTGCCTTCAAACTCTGGCAACGATGCTAGCTTCATAAATTACCCATTGTCCAAAAGTGACCCTTGAAATTTTGCACACATTTACAATTAAGGACATTACTTTTTATTGTTGTTTTACAAAAGAGACCAGTTCCCATGCAATTATCGCACTAGGGGGTTTGTGAGCGAGGACTCGAACGAGCTTCGATTCTCAAAAACCACATCAAAGAAATATCAATAGAACCGAACTTACAGCTTTCCATGTTGCCAGAGTTTCAAGAAAGCTTTATTCTAAAGGTTGCAAACCTCAAGCAGCGGGGGTGGCTTTTTTATGTATGGGGTTAGTTAGCATAACTATGTCATAGCTATGGTTTTCGTTAATGGTACTTCAAAGGCTGACAACCTCTTCCATGGTGAAGAGTTTTCATCCTCAGACTCCTGCCAAACCGATGGGGTTTTTTATTCGACAGTTCCTATAAATCCCGGAAAACCTATTAAAAAAAAAAAAGCCAATAGGTAATTTTGAACAAGGCCAGCAATGAATCCACCATAATATCAAGTGCCTCCCCATCACCTTGAATACAAAATAAATGACTTTGTTTTGATGAAATACCATCTCTGCCAGTACTGTGACAAGATTAACTAAAGAGATTGCAATGACATTCGAATGACTACCATGCTCATAATAGGCAAAAACTGGAGATGGTCGGGAGAGAATGATTGAATTTCGCACGCTAAAAAATAAAACTCTGCAAATTTTAACACAAATCAAATAACCCGTTAGTAGTCGCTATCGACAGCGCCACCTATTACAGATTGCGAACTTTTTATTTAACTGTCACCAATACTTTTAAGAAGTGGTGTGATCGACGTTAAATCGATGTTATTCGCGTTCTATGTATATCAAATGCCACTTCTAGAATTTTTTGGTGGCTATTGAATAAAAAAATCTGGAAAAACTGGAGGATGGGCGGCAAATCGACCAACTAGCGACTACTAACGGGTTAAACGAGCATACAACTCCTGCATTCGTAATTGGTTTCAAACAATCATGTAATTTAACTTGAATAACAATAGTTATATAGCTATAATAGAAGACAGATTTTTTTTTTTTTTTTTTTACTGAATTGATTGTTTGTTCATACATTATAAGCAGAAATTTTTGGTCAAATATAATAAAAATAAAATGATTTAATAAAAGGAAATGTTTTGTCCTCGAAAATTGTTGAATTCTGCCTAAGTATCCCTATCCATATAAGTTACGCTAACTCACTCATACAGGTATGCTAAATAACCCCAGGCGTGGGATTAATTGGCATAGTTGCAAGCTTTTAGGAAAAATGATTTTAGGATTATCTAAAAATGCATTTAATTGCTGAGTTTTACACAATTTCTAATGAAAAAAATAAGCTTTTCGATGCATTGATTAGAATTTTTCTCAGTAATGCACAAAGTAATAGACATATCAAAAAATAAAATCTATGACATCGAGCCCCGGGCTCCCTAACATTTTTGTATTTTTCATAAAAATATGTAGGGGAGACCCGTGTACCTAGGCCACCCCACTTTATTTGAATAATATTTAATTTTAAGTTTTAATACTCAGTTGGTCGAGTAACAACACCAATTGCTACTTTTACTACTACTTTGGAACTTTTGAGGAGAGAGTTTTGACAAGTTACACGTAGAAAACGAATTTACATGGTTTGAAGTAAAATTTTGCAGCTCATCTCTTTTGCTATTTTACAAAGTTAAGTCAAATATTTTTCTTTCATTTCTACTGTATAATTTTGCTTGTTGTATTGAGTAATAAATGAGATATTTAATTAGTCCTCTCTGCTACTGGATTTTTTAGTGGAAGGCATTTTGAATGAAGTTACCAAAACTTGTACCTAGGGCCACATCGCTACCTTGTACCTAGGGCCAGTGTGTTTTGACCTTTTAACACTTTCGCGACCGCATGTTTTTGCCTTTTTGACAGTAAAGTCCGCCTGTGGGCGTTTTTCTCGTAAGTTACAGCTTTTCAAAACAAAATTTTCCGTATTCTCATTTATATTAAAAACTGATATACATTATAATGACACTCTCTCTCTAATCAAAGCATTTGCATACATGGTGTACTGATTGTACAAATATGAATATTGTGTATATTTTTTAGAAAAAAATAACATACAAATTGCAAAAGAAACGCCCACTGGTGGAGTTTCATATTTTCAAATGACTTGAATCTACGTCAGCTGTCGAGAAAATGTTACGAAATACAGTACAGCCTATAGTAATTGGATACTGGCAAATCCTGGTAAACAAATCACTATGTATGACGTTGCTGAAAGTGTTGGCAAGTCCTCTCCGTCGGCCTTTACTCCTGGAAACATTCTATCAGGCTTTCGTGTGTCCGGCATGTAGCCAATAAATCAAAACACATTCACTGAGGACGAATATTTAAGTTCAAATGTGACTGAAAGACAATATCCCCTCCATAAAAAATAAATAAATAAATAAATAAAAATAAATAAAAAAAGGTTTTCCAGGAAGAAAGTGAACCAACAATAATAGAATTGAATGTCTCTGTTTCGTGTCCTGTTGAAATTTCGAAACCTTCAACATCTAACATCTTTTCGTGTGTTATGCTTTAACAGGTACCAACCTAAGCAAAACCTCCCACATCAAAGAAAAGATTGACCGAAAACCAGAAAGATCTGGAAATCCAAGAGACACTCCAGAAAAAAAAATGAAGGAAAAAAACATTCAGTTAGAATATCCCAAAGGAAAAAATTAAAATAAAAAGTGAAAAAATTCGAGTTTTAAATTAAGGCAACAACATGATAATTATTAAATGATAAATAAATATATTATTTGATATTGTTTCTTTTACAAAATACATGTTTATAGGCTTATTTTCTATTCATTGCAAAGTGAAATCTTAATTTGAGAGAATGGCCTTAGGTACAATGAGGTCTGGCCCCAGGTACAATGAGTGTGTTGTACCTAGGGCCACGAGTGAAGTTTTTTTAAAAACCTTCTATTTGTCGGAATTTGTTATTTTAGGTTTTTATATTAATCCCAATTGGAAGTAATTAGTCCTAAAGATATGTCCATATAAGTTTGATAATTTTAAACAGGTCAAGGGCTCTGTTTTTAGGCATTGAAAAAAAGCGGCTCTAGGTACACGGGTCTCCCCTATATAATACACTGTAAAAAAATATGTCCTATTTGCTGCTTTTATTTTATAATAAAAATCTAGCATAGTTCTTCTTCTTCTTTTTTTTTTTTTTTAATAAAAAGGTTGTTTATATTTTTCATTTTTTAAATTTCTGTTTTATGTATTTTTATATTATTTCTGTCTAGCAAGACAGTTTTCCTTGATTTACTGTTTGTGACATACGAAACTCATTAAGTATTTTAAATTAAATATAAATAAAGTAGATTTTTTTTTCAAATAATAAAAAAAATAATATTTTATATTATAGACATATTCCGTGTTTGAAACGACTGTCAGTCCCAATCATAACTCATTATTTTGAAAGCAAATAGCTGAAAGCGTAAACACAGACACTGCCGAAAAATTCTTAGTAAGTACTGAGTAAGTATTAAATATGAATGAATTTTAAGAAAATAAAAAATGTATGCTTATTTGAGTTTCAAAAGTCATTTTGAGTTATATTTACTTTTCGTCAAAGTCAAATATTTTGAAAGGCAATTCATATTCTTTATTTATTTTTACTTTGGCATGAAAACTGTGAAATGAGTTAAAAAGCAAAATATAAAAGAGTTTTTTTTTTTTTTTACGCATAAAAATATTTATTAGTTTAACTGTCTACATTATTATCCATTAAATGCTTTACATTATTTAGATATTTAAAGACGCGATATTATTGAAAGTTATTACTTAGAGAGTGACTAGTTAGGTTTTGTCCGTCTATCTGGGCTGTCCTTTTAAAACCTTTCAAGGGTAAGCAAATTTTAATTTAAATTCAACATCCACCAGAAATCACCAACAATATTAAAAGATAAAAAATAAATGAAGTTATTCTTCTAAGTGATAAAAGAGAAATTTTATAAAAAAAACATTCTGAGGCCAGTTTGTGCAATTTTGAATTAAAATTTGCGGTTGCACTATGCATAACCACCGCTCCTGAAAGGGTTAAAACATTAAATAGAGAAGTAGGTTCCGTTGCCTTCGATAGTGGGTTTGAAAGTGGCAATAATAAACACAATAATTTTTATAAAGCTTCGATTAACATTTGTATATGTGTGCAATTATCTTTTCTATACGTAGGAATTGAAAAAAAAAAAGAACCGTACCGGATTTTTTGGGTTTGAGATTAAACCATAAATTCCTTTCCCTCTGCCTGATTTCTCGCTCTCCATTTTAATCAGAATTTCTTCATAAAATAGAAACTTCCCATATGTAATACACGTGTAAAATGAGAATGTTGTTATTTACTCTGCGTTGGTCACGTGCAAAGGTGTTCATAACGCCTTACCGATGAAGTTCATTTTAGTTTCGATACTCGAGCTGGTTAAATGTCGTCGTGTACATAAAAGGCAGCTGGTTCATATCAAATTCGTCGTGGACGCAATGTCCTCCAGGTTCAGTTAAAATAATATCTCTGAGAATACTAAAACGGGGACACCATCCTAATTTGCAGACAATGAAGACGCGAAGTTAAATCCACTCAAATACAGCCATTCCCGAGTTGCAAGTAAACATTTTATGTTCACACTTTGCCAAATCTTTATTTTGCTTTCATTGGAAAATTCGCTGACGTCAAAATTCGAAGATTTTCTTCAAATTCGTTATTTTTCACTTTTTTTTTCTTTTTAAATAATCATAACCTCCCTTCCCTCCCGAGGTTTACCCTCTCGGGTAAACAATCGGCCATAACCCATTTACAACACTATTACATCGAACAAAAAACAAAAAATTAATTAAAAGATTTTAAAAGTCAGCTAATATTTTTTTAACTTGTCTTTATTTATGAACTTTATTACTTAAGTGCTAACATACTTTTGGCTATTTATTATAGACTAGAAAAACCGGTTCGAGAACGAACTGAATTCTGATAGCGAGAAAGATTTCAAAATCATACTCGAAATGTTCAAAAAACGGCCTGATGCTGCTTGTGTGCCGACAGGTCAAAATTTGCTAATGAAACCATTTTTAAATTCATGAAATCAATGAAGGTAGTGAATCAACGAAGTCTTTGCTTGCTTTGCTGGTCATTATATTTAAAAGAAACTCTTTTCTATATCGCTTTATAAACAAAACAAAAAAAGAAAGAAAAAGATGAAAGAAAGAAAAAAAATCATGAAATTGCTCTAAAGCCCACTTTGGTTCTCTACTGACTTCGGCAGCAATCCACCCGTTCGCAGTCTTTTGGGTCCCTGTCCCATTTTTTAATTCATGAAATCAGTGAAGGTAGTGAATCAACGAAGGTTTTTCTCGCTTCGCTGCTCACTATATTTAAAGGAAACTCTTTTCTATATCGCTTTACAAACAAAAATAAAATTTAAAGAAATCATGAAATTGCTTTAAAGCCCGCTTTCGTTTCCCGCTGCCTTCTGCAGCGACCCACTCATTCGCAGACTCTCGGGTGTCTGTCCCTGTTGAATGTGCCAATAGCTTACCAGTGGGATTCTATTTGGGTGCTTATCAGATGACAGTTTCAAAACGGACAGTATCGAAAAAATTGAAGTAGCCATTTTATATTTGAATCCCAGTTACATATGAACAACACTATACGTGGTGTACATAATATTTTCTTTCACGTTATTTTCTATATTTATTTAATTTATTTGATCAACCATAAAATGACAACAATTTCACGCCAAATATAATATTACAATGTGCTATGATCGACTACTTCTATCGCATCAGACAAATAATTTTTGTGGTTATAATAGTAGTTGGTATACATTATAGAAAAATAAATAATGAAATACGTAAACCTGATCATAGTACAGCCTTAATATAGCTCCCCTTGGTGACTTTTGAATTTTAGACAAAAACACATAATTTATGTGATTATTTTTTCTGTGTCTTTCTTTTCTCTTTCCTTTCCTTTCCTTTCTTTTCTGCTTTTCAATATTTTATGATTTATTTATATTTTTGATGCACTACTTGGCTTAAAGTGACTTTTGTAAAAGTGGAGTCCTTCACGAAAAATGTCCGATCTATTTCAGCATCAAAATTTTAAAAATTACCCAGAATTTATCAATAAGTAAAGCTTTTTAATATAATGTGGAATTAGCTTTCATGCCAAGTGCGATTCATTCGTAGCAAAAACATACTATTTAAACAAAAGAAAAAAGATAAAAATAAATCTAAAACTGAAGCACATTAAAAAAGTTTTTATTTGTTTATTATTATTATTATTATTTGGTTACTCCATTTTCATATTTTCATATGCATGAGCAAATTTAACATTTAATTTTTTTTTTTTTTTTTTTTTCGCGTGAAAGAATATTACATTTTATGATGAAAAAAACTCGTTTTTATTATTATTATTATTTATTTATTTATTTTGGCAACAATTAAAAATTTAAATGTTCAATTTTAAAGCTGTTACCAGGTTATTATTTTCATATTTTATTTAATTTAAAAAAATCTCATCAAAATTTCGTTACAAATAAGGTACCGAATGAAAGGGGCGATTTTTATGAATCCGTTGGATTAAACAGCTTATCGATAGGAGAGTTGAGTTTTTTTTTTTTAATTAACTAAAGTATGAAAGTTAGGTGGCAATTTGCGTCCACACGCAGACAGAGTCCCAGGAAATCTCTTAGCCATATACACTGCATAAAAAAAGTAAACGGACACTTCTTTACAACTTTTGAACCCCGTCTTCGATTAATAGGAAATGTCAATTAAAATTCTTTAACATGTTTATACTTATCAATCTTCATATTTTTGACAGAAATGTAAAAATATTCAATTATTTATAATTTTAATGTAGGAAAATGCAGAAAAGAGAAAAGATATACATTTGCACAATACTTTTTTTAAAAAATGTAGACGGACACTGGTCAAAAACTGTAATTATCTAAGTGGGTGTTTCTTGCGGGATACCAGTTTTGCATGTAGATGTACAGTCGGGGAAAAAAAAACGCAGCACTTGATGATATTTCGTTATTAATTGACGCAGAAAAATTTAATAGACACCATTCAACAGGAAATTCAATGCACTTTCTGAAAATGTTGTCAAATTTTGAATTAGGGGTCATCTACATATTAAAATGAGCGCCAACTTTGATTTTTTCAATAGCAACACTCAATTTTGACATCATATTCGAATTTCTGAGAGTCTGGCAGTGCGGAAAAGTATACTGT
Source organism: Salticus scenicus (assembly GCA_963930645.1). Classification (NCBI taxonomy): domain Eukaryota; kingdom Metazoa; phylum Arthropoda; class Arachnida; order Araneae; family Salticidae; genus Salticus; species Salticus scenicus. The sequence goes on along the minus strand of OZ005653.1, from coordinate 236,689,535 downwards.
TTGTATACTTTATCTTCAGTATTCATAGAGTTATGATCAAAAATGTGTTAGGGGGTTATCTCTAAATGTAGAAAAATAAAATTAAGATCCTACAAGAATTAGACAAAATTATACTGTTTCACACCGGAAATATTTCAAGAAAAAAAGCGTTATAAGAGAAATAAAAATATGAGCACCTTTGCAGTACCTTAATTATCATGAATTCCGTTTTTTGAATATGTATATACTTCAGTACTTTTCTAGATAATTTTAGGTATATTTAAATACATTACACTTACGATTGGTCAGACAATACTCTTTACAAAAGTGCAATATTTTTCAATTAAAAAGTATCTATCATAAATATACTGATCACCAATAAAGCTTAAATTTTCTTTCGTACGTGTAACATAATATACAAACTGAAATAATATAGCTATATATGTATATACAAATACACATAAACTAAATCTTTTCGGATAAATTATTGTAAGGTTTCATAAAGTAAATATTAAACAATTTTAATACCACTTACCAGTTTTGGGTCAGTTGAACTCTTTGGAACTGTACGATTGGTTTTATAATTTCTATGAAAATATAATTTTTTAATTAACGCTTTCGCGACTGCTGACGTAGATTCACATCATTTGAAAATCTGTAACTATGCCAGTGGGCGTTTCTTTCGTAATTTGTGTGTTACTTATTTCTTAAGTATGTACCCAGTGTTCATATTTTTGCAATAAAATATAGTATGGATAGAAATATATTAATTAGAAAGAATATAATTATAATGTATATCCATCTGTAATATAATTGTGGTACAGAAAATTTGTTCTGAAATATTTTATTTTGAGAGTATTTCAAACAGTTATCCCCGCCTATTTAGTTAATTTTTTCTTCTAGTGTTCGTTTAAAGGATTCAAAATTTATCACCAGTAATCGATGAAGTAAATACCAATTGTGTATATTTTTGTCAACGTAAAATAAGGGGTTTAACACGAATACTCAAAGTCACATTCACTTTTCGTTTCTGTATTGTTTTGTTTTGAAGAACGATAAAAGGCGGGGCTTTAGAAAACAGAAATTCTTGTTACTAACACTAATGTCTAAAAATCAACACTTTTGTTTCATTTCTTTGCATTTGATATTGTTGTTATATAATTTGACCCGTAAATAAAAAATAAAAATATTTTGCTCAATTTTCTCCGTTATTTTTAAAGATTTGCTTCGTTATCTCATTCAAAAAATTTTAAGAGACGGCCCCCCTAAACCACTCCAAAAGAAAGATATATTTATATCTCGAAAACTAATAACTGGAATGAGCTGCAAATTTGCACACCCATATTTTTCAGCATTAGGATTCATTATATGTAAAAATTAATATAGGTCATAATTCATATTTTTTATGAATATGAATTTATGAATATTTTTCAGAATCAAAAGTAATGATGGATTATGTTTGGGTTTCTTCACTCTATCTCGTAAAAAAAAAAAAAAAAAAAAAAAAAATTATATTGATCGAGTTATTTTTTGTGAAGATATTAATAAAAGTTTGAAATATCAATTTAACATTAGCACCTTCAAACTTTGAACGCTTATAACTCTGTGAAGAAATAAGTAAAATATACAACCAATATACATTTTCGCATAGTCGCGATCCCAGGAATTCAAATATAAAATAAAAATGGGGCATTACTATTGAAAAAATCAAAGTTGGTGCGCGTTTTAATATGTAGACGACCCCCAATTCAAAATTTCCGTTCATTTTCTGAATGTACTATCTTTTCCCCGTCGAATGATACCTGTTACATTTTTGTGCATTGATTAGCAACGGAGTTACTTCGAGTGCTGCGTTTTTTTTTTCCCCCCCGACTGCACATTTGGCATTTTGCCAATTGCTAACGTGCTTGACAAGATGGTTTTGCGTAGTTAAATTTCTTGGCGATGAATGCGCCATGCCACGAGGAATTCCTCTAACTGATTACCAGAAGGGACAGATTATAGCGCGTAAAAATGTTAATAAATGAGTCAGAGAAATTCGTAGGCTACTTCTAATAAGCAAAAGTAGCATCAGCGATTTTCTACGTGTTCCTGAAGCCCATGGCGTAAAGAAAAAGAGTGGCCGGTCAAAGAAACTTTCGCTTAGAGACCAGAGAAAAATTTTTATTGAGCTGAAAAAAACTGGAGCATCAATTCCCAGAGTTCGAATAAACACAGGAATTACTAATGTAACTTCTCAGACAATTTATAACTACATTAAGCACCTCTTTCAATATAAGAAGAGGAAACATCATCATGGCTGGAAGGATCGCCACGTGACAGAACGCCTACAGTGGGCTCAAAACCATATCTTTTGGACTACAGAATGGATATCTGTAGTTTTTTCAGATGAGAAAAAAATGAATGTAGACGACCCAGATGGATATCAATATTATTGGCACAATTTGGAGAAAGAAGACGAAGTGTACTTTACTCGGAAAGTTGGTGGTGGTGGCGTGATGGTGTGGCTAGGCTGTTGGCTATGGTGGAAGGACAAATTTAGTGTTACTAAGTAAGAAGCAGACTCACAAAGATTATATTGGAACACTAAGCTTTTGCCATTTACATGTGATCTTGGGGGAGAAAACTGGATTTTCCAGCAAGATGCAGCGCCAATACACACCGCTAACAACGTTAAAACTGGTTTCATGAGAACAACTTCAATGTTTATCCTGACCAGCCAAGAGTCCGGATATGAATCATGTTGAAAACAATTATGCTGTACTTGTTCATAAAATGTATGAGGGTGGACGCCAGTATGAATCAATTCACCAGCTCAAAGAAGCTCTTACAAACATTTGGGAAATTTTCTGCCAAAAAAAGATTCAAAATCTCATTGATTCGATGCCTAACAGAGTATACGAACTTATTAAAGCAAATGGAAGACGAACCTCTCACTAAAAACGTTTTATTTTAGAGATACAAGATGTGTCCGTCTACTTTTTTTAAGAAAAATTACAGTGCAAATATGCACCATTTTTGTTTCCAGAATTTTTCTACTACATAATTCAAAAGGATTGAATTTATATCCAAAAAATAATAATATATGATGTCTCAAGAATATAATGATATTAGAGAAATGAACCTCATATCTCTAATTAAAGAAATAAACGGCTTTAAAGTATCACAAGCAAGTGTCCGTCTACTTTTTTTATGCAGCGTATATATATATATATAGATATATATAGATAAATCATAATAAATAATATTTAATTTTATGAACAAAAACTTCCGAAAAATTGTTGACGATATTAAAAAAAAACTTTATATCTCCGTTTATATAAGTACAATTACATAAATTTATGCAAAAAAGACTCATAATCATATACTATAGCTCTAACTCATTTCGAGCAATATTTTGTACAGGATGATCCTAAATATTGTATTTTTTGTTAATTTGTGAATGATCCGCTTTTTGCTAACGGGGCAAAAATTTCACCGCAATATATGGGAATTAACATGTTATTTTGACCCTTAAGTTCAAAGAGGATTCACGAAATATTCCTTTAGATATTCGAAAAAAAAAATAAAATAAAATAAAATAAACTTTCGAAATCAGGCCTTTACTCATGTCGGTGACTCTGCATTTTTTATATCTTAACAAATTAAAAAAATATATAGGCATTAGATACAGAATTCCAGTTAAAACCATTTTATTGAACGAATAATCTTGAATTAAATCAATAACAATGAATTTATCATATCTAAGAACATTTATAATTTGCACCGTAATGTTGTTATTACCCGCTCTTTTCACACCACTATTTTTGAAGATTGTTTTTCTTATTTCATCGTAATTACATATTACAAAACCGGCAAATTGGTGTGAAAAGAAATGCGGGTACTATGTAGTTGACAAGCCTCAGTACTCAGTCAAGCATTCAGGTGTTGCTAGTTCTGGCGGGTTTTTTATCCAATAATCACCAATAATATTTAGTTGTGACGTTTGTCTAATCACTTCGAAGATTTTAGTCTAATGTGTATTTATATCATCCATCAATTCTCAAAAATATTGATGATTATTGAATCTTAACTTCCTAAACTAGATGCCTGTCGCGTGGCCGGAAACTTGGCAACAATTCAAGCGGTAGACAGCGTCACCTGGTGCAGATTGCGTGACTTTTTTATTCAACTGTCATCAATAATTTTATAAAGTGATATATGATATACATTATCAACGTTTTTTTTATTATATTCGCCTTTTATGTATATCAAATCCCTCTTTTAAAAATTTTTGGTGGTTGTTGAATAAAAAAGTCATGCAATCTGTACCAGGTAGCGCTGTCTACCGTTTGAACTGTTGCCAAGTTTCCGAGTCACGCGACAGGCATGTAGTTTTGGAGGCTGTAATTAAATAAGAAATCTGCCAGATCTGGCGGAATTTTCATTTAGTAATCGACAATGATTTTTAATTGCAATGTTTTTTTAATCATTTCGAAGATTAATCGTCTAGTATGTATATCAAATATATATTTTTTTAATTATTGGTGATTGTTGAATAAAAAATTCTCCAAATCTGGCAACCAAATATGAATTTATGTTTGACATTAAAAAATGCTGTTTTCATGCATTACGTTTATATTTGTATGATTATATGAATAGTATAACTGCTTTTTCATTAAATCGTTCATAGTTTTTTTTTTTTTTCCTTAATAATACACTACACAGTTTTTTTAATCTTTTAAACTTAACAGGTAAGCTTACCAACTTATATATGTAATTTACAGAAACCCTATCAAAATCATTTTACAGAACTAATATTTTTAAAAATAAATTATAAATAATAAATTTATACCTGACATACGAATTTTTGTTTTCATACGTTTCTGCTATATTTGTATCATTTTTATACCATAGTTGCGAAGTTCCCCAATATAGGTGGGATATTTTATACAAGAAATTTTCTTTAACAATTTTGACTTTATTCAATCATGGAAAATAAAAAATTTCAGTAAAAAAATACAGGTGATAAATCTGATTTAAAATTTGGAAGTATTGGCAAGTATGATATATACATACAATAAAAGCTTCTCTGAATAACACTTTCGCGACCGCTGACGTAGATTCACGTCATTTGAAAATCTGTAACTCCACCAGTGGACATTTCTTCCGCAATTTGTGTGTTATTTATTTCTTAACAGTATTACCAATATTCATATTTGTACAATCAATATGCTATGGATATAAATACTCTGATAAGAAAGTGTATAATAATAATGTATATCCATTTATAATATGAATGTGAATACAGAAAATTTCGTTCTGAAATATTGTAACCTTGGAGAGTAACACCCACAAGTGGACCTTACTGTCAAAAAGACGAAAATATGTGGTCGCGAAAGTGTTAATTCGCTCACAGATTTTATTTTTTTAAACATACTAAATAGGTTTTTCCAATCTTAACAGTTTTAAAAGATATATATATATATATATATATCATAAAATCCCTGTAAAACCTCTTCTGAAATAATATTTTTTTGAACTGAATCACAAAAACAGTTATATAACCACACAACAGAAAAAGAATTCTGCGAAATCTTTTTTTAGAAACAACCCTTTAAAATATTTCCTTTAAATCTTATTGAAATATATAAAAACTAACCTGTATGATATTTCATCCATTGCTACATTTTATCCATATAAATTCAATGCATTTCAAAATAAATGCATGCACTTCCACATTTTCTGTTATTGTTTCAATTTTACATCGGAATGGTTTGCGATTTTCGAGCTTAAGACCTGTAATATGAAAATCAAATACAATAAGATGGGAAAGAAATTTCCTTTCAGAAAACAAATATGTCATTCTCTCTGTATTTCTGCTTTATTCTGATAAGTAGTCATAAGCAAAAATATGTGCTATAAGTAAACGAAGAGAAGGTTGAATTTGAAAGATATGAGAATATCTTTACTGTATTTGATTTATTTATTAAAAGTGCAGATGCCCTTCCCTTTGTTTTGTAAAAGCTTTTATGTGTTTGATTTCCATTTTGATTTATTTTGTGTTTATTTTCGAATTATTTATTAATAGATTTATGTTTTATGTAATATTGCGAAATATCTCGATTTTTGAGAATTTCAGCGAATTAAAAACGAAAATTTTATTTTATTTTATGTTAATTTATTAATTTTATCGACATCTTTTTTTTTTTTTTTTTTATTTATAGCTTGCAAACAAAAATTATTCTTTGTAAATATATAATTTAAAATTATTTTAATTTTGAATTCATTTGAATATTAATAAATATTTAATAAATATTAATTGAAAATAATGAATAATACTGTATTTTAACGATAAAATTATGTGTAACCTAAAAATTCTACTAGTTAATTAACTAGATAATCTCATGCGTAATGACTGATCAAGAAACTTTACCGTAGAATGGATCCCATCCTTTTTTTTTTTTTTTTTTTTTTTTATTCGAGGCTAAATTGTCAATTGATTTCTATCACAACTGATTTCTTATTCTCCATTTCCTTATGAATTTTCCCGCAGAGCCAAAAAAATATCTTATAAGATACAAATATATATATGAGGATTTTGCAGTTTTTCCTGCATTGATCACATGTGAAGGATTTCATCAAATCTCACTGATGAGTCAGTAATAGTTTAATTCTCTGTATGTACGTTTTAATGTGCGGTTATTTTCCCCCCTGTTGTGCTGATGTGACAGTTGCTTTTCCTTGAGTACAGAGTTCAAAGAATCCTAAATTTTAAAGATCATGAATTTTTATAGTAATTTTTTCTTTATTTAATAACAGAAATTCAACAATCAATTAAAACAAAGTTCATTAAAAAAGAAAATGATGGCATTTAAAATATAGAATTCTGTGGCTCTTGCCTTGCAAGAAAGCAATATTGAAGACTTACATTTAATTCGACATATATACATATATAAGAATATATCATCATCAACATGATTAATTTTAGCCTTTTTCAATCCACTGAAGGATGAAGGTCTCTCCTAGGTGATTCCAAAGTGACCTGTTTTCTGCAATTCTTTTCCATTCCGCTCTTCCGAACTTCCCAATATCATCTCTCCAACGACATAGTGGTCTCTTCCTCGGTCTTTTCTTATCTCTTGGTATCCAAAATAGGACTTTGGGGGTCCACCTGTTACCATTTCTTCTCGCAAGTTGTCCAACCCAGCTCCATTTTAATTTCTTCACTCTAGAAATAACATCAGTAATTTTATTTTGCTTCCTAATCCAATTGTTTCACTTTCTGTCTCTTCGGATGAATCTTAACATGCATCTTTCCATGTTCCTCTGGGTTGTTTGCAGATTTCGTATAGCTTATTTACATGTTAAAGTCCAAATTTCTGAAGCATAAGTTAAAACAGACAAAATTTACAGATCAAAAACTTTTCTTTTCAAACAAATTGGTAGGTCGCTTTAGAATACAGCACAATTGCTACCAGATGCTCTCCTTGCAAGTTTAACTCGGTTGTTAATTTCTTCCATGATGTTCCCGTTCATCGTACGGACTTGTCCCAGATAAGTATAACTACATACTGTTTCCAATTCATCCATTTCGACAATGATCTTCAGTGGAAAAACAAAGGAATTTGACATAACTTTTGTCTTGCTGAGGTTCATTTTCAATCCAACGAGCTTGCTTTCTTTGTTTAATTCCTGAAGCATTTCTTGCAAATCCTCAAATGAGGAGGAAAGCAGTACATTATCATCCGCATATCTCAAAAGTTTTAGAAATTTTCCATCTATTTTTATGCCTTTCTGTTCCCAATGTATTTTTTTTAAACTTCTTAAAGTACTGCATTGAAGAGTTTGGGTGAAATTGTATCCCCTTGTTTTAGACCCTTTCTAATTTTGAATGCATTACTTATTTTGTGGAGTTTTAATTTGACTGTTGCTTTATAAATGTTTCCAATAAGATGAATATATCCTGAATTAATATTAGTATTCCTTAATGCATTCATAACTGCTAGTGATGATACGGAGTCAAAAGCTTTTTCGTAATCCACAAAAGTCACACACAGAGGGAGTTCGTATTGATTACTTTTTTCAATGACTTCTCTAATTGTACGAATATGTTACTAAAACCACTTCGAAATCCTGCTTGTTCTTTAGGTTGCGCTGCATCTAATAGTTTCTGTAAGCGGTTTGTCAGAACTTTCATCCGAATTTTATGCAAAATTTAGAGCAGGCTAGTTGGATGATCGCTCCTAATGTCTTCTTTTTCTCCCTTTTTAAAGAGTAAGATCATGATGACATTTTCCCAGTACTTTGAAACATCACATTTTTAAAATAGTTCATGAATTTATACATTTAATACGTATAATGAATTTATACATTTGTGGAATAGTTCAGTAAGAACTTCAATGGCTTCTTTCCCTACTTCTTTTAAAATACCCACTGTGATTTTTGTCTTCTCCTGAAGCTTTCCCATTTTTCATTACTTTTATTGAAATAACCTCTTCCTTCAATATTGCTGGTATAGCATCGTTTGTATTTGATGAGGTAGGGGGACCACTTAGTTGTTCAGGTGAACTGCACAATTCTCAATAAAATTTTGCTGCCTCTTTAAGAATTTGCTCTTGATTCCGAGTGATATTTCAACTTTTTGTCTGTCTTCAAAGCTAGAATTCTTTTCCTACAAAGCGTCAGATTTCTGTTTTCAGTCTCCAAACCTTTATTTTTTTCAATAGTTTGTTGGATCATGTTACAATTGAATTTGCTGGTGACTTCTACAATCCTTTTCCGCAGAGTCTCACATAGTTCTGAAAATCTAACTTTTGCAGCAAAAATTTTCCTTGTTATATTTCATTTTTCTTCTCTTTACCATAAGCTGTGGTGTCTCTTCCGAGATTTTTTAAAAAGTTTATCTTCTTCTGAACCAGCAAACAGTCTTTCCTGATTCCAGAACAACACTGACAAAATTCACAGTGAACTCATTGACGTCTTCGGTATTCTCGAGCAACTGAAATATGTTCTTTAGTTCAAGCTGGAACTCTTCGTTTTTAGCTTTTAGAAGCTGCGGTTGAATTATCTTGTTTCGAATTTGCATCAGTTTCTGTCTTTCCAATGCAACCTGGAACTTTACTTTACAATGTACCAGTCTATGATCAATACCAGAGTTAAATCAATTTATCACGGCACAATCAGTAAAAGGGTATTTTTTTGTCAGTTAGAATGTAGTCTATTTCACTTTTCCGTCCATTGGGACTCCTCCATGTCCATTTTTTCTTTGGATTCTTTTCTAAAAAATGAACCGTGACATACATTTTTCTACATTCTGCAAATTCAATCAGTCTGTGTCATCTTTAATCTCTAGTTCCCTTTCCAAATGCACCACTACACGTTCGTTTGAATGTTTGATACCAATTCGAGTACTGAAATCTCCCATAAGGATTATAATATTGTATCATCTGGTTTTGCTGAGGGCCTTCGTAACATCCTCATAAAATTTCTCAATAACTTGGTCTTCACGTGTGCTGGTTGGAGCATAAACTTGAATTATCTCAGCATTATAACACTTAAAGAGCTTGATAGTGAGTGTTGCAACTCTATGAGAAAAGCTTCTAGTTTTTATTACTCTGGTTTTTTTTTAGTTCTTTTTAACCACAAATCCTACTCCACTGCACTTTCCATTATCAGTTCCTTGATAATAAAGCAAATTTCCACTCTTCAAAATCTAGAAAATCTTCAGCTTTTCTTCTAACTTCACTGAGACCTACAATATCCCATGTAATATGTCGTAATTCTTCAAAAAGCTCAAGGAGACTAACTTCGAAGTTCAATGACCTGCAATTTAAAATACATATATTCATTCTTTGGCAACTGACCTGGTGATTCTTCGCACCCTCTGCCTTCTTATTTTCCTGCTTGCTGACTAGAGCAGGAACATTCCGGCCGCCGGGGACTGAGGGCCATTGTAAATATGAAACAGGCATTTTGAAATATGAAGGAGGAAATGGCCAAGTCACACCACGCTGCCCAATGCATTTTGGTGCGAGTCCATCCGTGTTGGTTCGTTATGCCAGGCATTACAAACAGCTGCACCACGTGAAGATATCGAATGGACATTAGTCGTACGTCCTGCTCGATTCCTCTAAGCCATAAATAATGGAATTGGAGGGTTTCCTCCTAGTTAATACACAGTCCATTATGCAACCATTATATATACATATATATGTATATATAATGGTTACATACATGATGGTTACATTCATACATGCATATGTATGTATGTATACTACATATAATAATCTTTTTAAAATTTAGTATAAATACAAAGTAAAGTACACATTCTAGTATTTTTTGTTTTCTATTCCATAGCTACAAAATGGAAGGGCTGCACAAGATCGTGAATTGGTGACATTTATAGAAAATATTAGCATAGTCGAATCTAAAGTTATGAAATTCTTACCTCAAGTTAACGCGGTGAAATAATATTAAATTAATAATTCAATTATACATTATTTACTTTTCTATCTTTTACATTTTTAAATAAAATATATTTATTTACTAATAATTATGAAATTTAAACAATTTTACGAATTTGTAATTATTTCACTCTTTTACAAATCACCAGTTGAGAAAAGTAATTAAAAAAAAAAAATGCTAATTTAATAATATCAAAAGTAAATTTTCAGGGATTATCTTTTAGAACTTATAAATTAGTATTTCTTTCTGGAAATTTCTTTCTGAAAACTTCTGGAAATACCTTAAGATAATTTTGTACTTAATTTCATTGTATTTTTTCTACAAAGAAACGAAAAAAAAGTCTAAAATTAGCAAAAATTTCCAAAAATTTTAGAAACGTTGAAAATTGAAACACGTATGTAAATTGCGCTTTTACTCAGTACACTTTTGATGAAAAATCTATAAAAATAATTGTTTTTTCGAAATTAACAAAAATAAACAGAATAAAATAAAATAAAATAAAATAAAATAAAATTCAAAATTCATTCTTTTAAAGTGTTTTTAGAATAAATATTTGAAAAACAGCTTGCATAACAATACTTGTTAGTACTTCTTAACAACCAGCCTTATATAGCTATTATAGGGCTATTAAGCAGGCTTTGATGAATTTCCAGATATGACCATTTCAGTGTATTTCGAAATTAATGTACGGTCTTTTAAAAATACATTGACATTTTTTTTTTCACTCAAAAAAATATTTTTTTAAATTTATTCCTGTAGTATTTTAAAGAAAAAAAGAGAAAATTTTAAAATAAAATGTCGCTTATAGTACCATGAGGAAACATTTTAGAACTATGAAATAATTAGCATTCGCAAAACTTTAAAGTAATTATTATTATTATTATTTTATTTATTTCAGTCTTTTTATTATGGTGTTTTGTTTCAGAATTAATTCAGAAACTTGACTTTAGAAATAAACATTTAAAAATATGTTGTTCTGATATTCAAAAACAATCGACTAATACCTATATGCTGGATTATAAATTTTTCTTTTAAAGAGGTGGTTTCTAAAAATACCAAATACATATATTGTTCCATCATTTATTACTTATCATCATTTAATACTTATCATTTTTATTATTTTCTATCATTTATTTATTTATTTTTTAATAGTTGTTAGATAAAACTCAAACTACCTTGCTTTAATAGAATGAATTCTAAATATCTAAAGAGTTATAAAATATAATAAATTTATTTTGCATGAGATCTTTCATTCAAAGTAACATCAAAATTATAATGACCTGCAAACATTAGTCATGCTTGCGTAAATTTGGCAAATTTTATGTCGTAATATTAAAGAATTTCTCGAGCGTAACATAGCAGACTCTGCGTGAGAGACATTAAGCCATTAAAATTAAATTAGTTGTGAACAGAATAAAATGTGATGTTTAATTATTAAGGTAATAGTAATTCTTTAAATCCACTCATAATTTCCATGGCTATCTAAGTACTTTTGAGCAACGTTAGCATATATTTCTCTCGAAGTATTGCAATTAAACTTACTTTATTTAACATCACGGTTGTTAGATTAATGTCCTATTTAATGTGTAATACACACTTATTTACTTCCATATAATTATTTTGAGTTTGTGAAATACATTTATAAAAATAAACTTGAATAAATATAAATGAAAATTTTAATTGGCTTTTATTGGTATTTGGTTCAATGTCTCACTATATTGCCAACTTGACACCTTTTGATTACCGAAAAAATTTAATATAAATATTCATTTTATTTAATCAGTAACTGTAACTGTAGACACTGTAACTGTTTTCACTGATAAAGTAAAATAATAAAAAAAAAATTTAAATTTTCCGGTAACCAAAAGGTGCTAAGTGGGGAACCAGGGGTGCAAGAGTTTCAGTCTCAAAATAAAAGACTCTCACCAGCACACTTTAGCAATAATTTCAATTATCATCAATCGCAATAAAATACTGCACAAATATGATACAATTTAATGATAAAAATGCACTGGTGTAAGTTTTCAGTCTTGACACGGAAACTCTTGTACGCCTGTTGGCAACTATTTATCTTATAGGTACATTTTTTAATTTTAGATTTTCAAAACCTTTTATTACTTTCCGAATATTCATATGTATGTAAAGTATCGTAATAATGCCAAAAATCTGACTTTGAGATTTTGGTGCTTTTATATGTTTTGAGGTCCCCTGAGTTCATTTCAGCTATATTTACAATGGTGTGTGTATGTGTGTGAATAAATACGATAGCGTCCAAACACTTTGTTCGAAAGTTGGTTCGTGGCCACCATAGCACGAACCATATTGATTTTGGGGAAACTGGAACTTATAGGTTTTTTTTTTTTTTCCTTCTTCTTCTTTTTACATAGACACAAAGAAAAATTGTTTATCACTAGAACGCAAGGGCCTAAATTTTTTAAGTGTAATAGCTTCTAAACGCCTTATTCATCTGAGCTGAAAATTTATATACATATTATTATTGCACCAACTGTACATATTTTGGTAAAACTAGCCCTTATAGATTTTCACTGTACACACCAAAATTTTTTTTATCATTGTGATCTATGGGTTCAAATTATTTGAAATATAATAGCTTAGAATTAAACAATGGAGAAAAATACTCAACCCCCCTATCATTTTCACTTTTCTTTATTTAACGAGTTGTCTTACGTTAATTTATTTATAGAACCGTTAATTACTTAATATTCGGAAAGTTTAATGGAGTCACTGCAGATGTTTTATTGTTTTATTAAAAGTGTCTGTCTGAGAATTCTAACTTTAAATTTAAAAAGATGATTCAAAAAGGCACTTTTACACACATGCCAACATTTTATTTATTTATTTATTTTATTTTATTTTTTCCGAAACAATTTTAGCATCCGCTCTTTTATCATACTATTTTATCTATACTGAAACTTTCTGCAAAGTGTAATTACACTTAAATAAGTAGAAAAAACATCCTCCAATAAAAGTGGTGGAATAAAGGGACGAATACTGACAATGCTAAGGTATAAATCAACTTTAAATATAATAAACCCTTTCAAAGGGCGGTGGGATGTATTTTATGCAACCAAATTTTAATTCCCAACCGTAAAATCCATTGCCACCTATGCATATGAATGATACAATTTCATTTGAATAAGTTTGCCATAGTTTGGTTGCCATTTTCCAGAAGCAGAAATTTTTAGGATTATCTTTTTTAATATGTTTCCACGGTCAATTAAGGTAAAAATTGCTATTAAGAATACATTGAAAAATTTCCATAACTTATAATTTATTCTGCAGCATTATTTGCACACTTTTTTTTTCATACCACGTTTTTTGTAGAGTATTTTTTTCTAATATGTAACGACCAGAAAGAAGGAATATAATTTTTCTCCAGAAAAAATGGAGAATTGCGAAGTTTTATAATTTATTCCGATGCATTGCTAGTACCAAATTCTTTTCGTAGCACATTTTTTTTCTCTTTTAGGCCTTTATTATTATTATTTTTTTTTTGTTATACTTTATCGTAATAACATACATATATATATATATATATATATCTTTACAATTAAAGTGGTGAGGAAGGAAAGAGAAACTGAAAATGCTATGACATAAAAAATTTGGCAGCTCTGAAAATGGTAAAAGCAAAAGACAGGTATTAATAATGCCGAGGAATAAAAATTCAATGCTGATAACTCTGATATTGGTTAAAGTCTCAGATATATATATAAAAAAAATGAATAAAAAAGAAAAGCGAATCCGTAGCAATACGGTTCAAATTATATTTGCATTGTTCCTACAGGCCGAATAGTACTCCTGATACTTCCACCACTATATTTATTACATGCAGCACTATGCTTTCAGGATCATTTAAAGGGGAAATTGCTCTAGTAAAATAGTGGTGGAAGAGTCAAGGAAAAGGGCATAAAAGTAGCAGCCTTATATTTTTAACCACTTGAAGTGAGGTGGGATATATTTTATACTACTTAATTTTAATTTTTAACTGCAAAAATTTATCCTGAAAAAAAAAAAAATACTTTTTTAAGCTAACAAAATAGTAGTAATAATGATAATAACAAAAAAAAAAATTATAATAATAAAACTTTTTTTCCTTCTAAACTTGATCTTTAATTCTGGTGTCGTTTGGTGTTAAATAAGCGTCATTTCCTTCCCTGGAAGAGTTAAACAGATATCTATACTTGTTATTACAAAGTTACGTCTTATGATCAATTAACAGAAAAGTAAAATGGTAATACAAATGCTGCCATTAAATAACTAAATATAAAACAATAAATAAATTCTCGTTAAGATATGGAAATAAAATGAAAAGATAAACATTATTTTAAAATTATATATTCAAATTATATATTTTTTCTTCGGTTTTATTATAGATCTGAAATCAAAATTTCAAATATTATGAATATGACATATTATTTAAAGTATATTGATTAAAGTATAGTGATGAAGTATAAGATTAAAGTATAGTGATTCGAACGAAAAGTAAATAGAATTCTAAGGAAATTCTAAAACACAAATAAGAAAACTTCTTATTTTTCTCGTGGCTATTGCGTTTTTAATATTTACTCAACAATAAATAATCATTCGAAAAGCCTTCTGTGTAACCTCTTTTCAGCTATTCGCTTTCTAGTTTGTTCAAAGATACTTTTGAGTAGATCTGATTTTGAGATGTTTTTTTCGGGTTTTCAAAAATAAATAAACCAGAAAAGAAAAAGTTACGAAACATTATCAAAAATTCAAAATAAAAAATAAATTTTCTCGGTATTTTTACTGTAAAATAGTATAATACCTTTTAGACAGTTTTGATTAAGTAATAACATACACAAATAATGTGAGAAAGATAATTAAATGTGATATTTTAAATCAACAATGAAATATTTATTCACTTATATCATTCTTAACACAATAAAAACACTTTCATTTTTTTAATAACTCTGTAAACCAAATGGGAAAAAAAAAAAAAAAAAAAAAGAGTTAAATTACTAACACTCGTAAATTCTTAATCTTTTATAAATCTGCACTTAGGGACACTTAACAATTGAAATAAAGGGAAAAAACTGTGTTAATCAGGAAAGAATTAAAAAGTAGGCTAATAAAAACCTTTGGCTATATTGATCTTTGACTCTGTAGCTTACTATAACGTATAGGCCTAAATAAATTTTTAATCATTCATTGTCATCGCTTATTTCAGCGTCTGATTTGCAGTTAATATAAATATAATAAAGTTCATTCTCGGTACATTTGACATGAGCCCATCTTTTACATGTCATGCATTGCACCCAATTTTCTCCGGGTCTAGAAATTTTGCATTGCTCCTAGCAAACTAGACATAAGCCATTTTCGCCATTTTAGAGGTATTCAATTCCCGCTACTTCTTCTTCTTATTTTTTTTATTAATAACGGATGTATTTTTTTTTTTTTTTTTTTTTTTTTGTAATGCACTGTTTGACCTTATCCTATAGTGTGAATATCATACGTGGTTTTTTGTATCCCATTTCAATATTTTCTTCCATATTAGTACTCTTCTTTTTATTATTATATCTAAGAAGTGACATTCTGTTTACCCGAAACAGTTCTTGGGTTTTCTTTAAACTGCACCTTCCAGAATTTACTTCTGCTGCAGCCCTTACATAATCTTCTGAAGTAGCTTTAATTTTTTCCGTAAGCCTTTTTTAATTTTAGATAATTTTTCCTGAAATATAAAAACCTGCATTAAAAATCATGCCGGGGCAAGTAGAGACACTGTCACAACATGTCTCCTACACTTCGTCACAACTAGCCCCTCGTTGCGCTGCTTTGAACTTTATTCAATAGTTTCCGAAAAGTTTTCATCATTAACGAATGAAAACATAGAATAACAACTCAAAATATAAATATTCAAATAATGGTAAGGAAGTTTACATAACTCACGATACTTCGTGGCGATGACAATTCTAACGTAGGTCACAAAATTTATTTTTGCAATACAAAACACGATAAATAATTTTATCTCGTAAACAACGCTACGCTATACTTCCAAACATGCACAGAACATTACAATAATGAACCTGTTCACTCACATGACGCGACAGGTTCTGCAACCTACCGGCTCATTCAGGAAGCCCTATGGCACTACTTGCCCCCTGGAACAACTAACCCCGGTCCCCCCTACTGCATTTTTGAGTAATATCACATTTCTTACTGGGATGCGATATGGGAAAAAATAGTCTATGAAATTCACATATATAGGCATAAGAAAAGGTAAAGGACGGATGAGCAGAATTCGCAACCAACAATCCTTGAGACACGTTGTAACAAAAGCATCCAATATCAATAAGTTTATGAAGTACCAGGTTCTCATTACAGGAACAAAATTGGCGAGAATTTCTGACCTTTACTCCGAAACAAAGTAGGATTTCAAAAAAAAAAAAAAAAAAAAGTAATAAACGAAAGATACTTAAAATATGTAATCTGCTAACAATATCTAATTTTACAGCTTATTGGTGTAATTTGAAAAAATATATATAATTTTCTTAACCAGATTTTTCATTTCAAGATTGTTGATATTTATGAATTGCATGTTTTTCGACCAAACTTTTTACTTATTTATCTCAATGTTAGTACATTTATGCGAGAATATAAAATAAAAATAAATAAAATAAAATAAAAACATGCGAGATTCATGCGAGACATGCCCCTAAAGTTTGTACCCACCCTTTTAACTGCTGAACCGCTGTAGCTAAATCCACATAGGTGTTGTATAGGTATAAAAAAGTGACCATGCACAATTAGATGCGACCGCTTAAAGCATCACCTAATGGAAAACGATGGAATTAGCGTTCCTACCTTGAAAATGGTATGATATTGAGGAAAAATGGTGAATTACAAATTTCTGGATCATCATCGAATTAGTACGAAAATAAACCTTATTGGCATGAATGCTAAAAACAGAACGCTTAAAATGTGAATTTATTTGCCATTTCCTCCGTAGTGACAGGAGGAAACGTTCTTTGAAAGAAAAATCAGTTAATTGTTAAATCATACCTTTATTTTCGATGTTTAGACTTCTGTCCATCAACTGCAATACAAAACTGTGCACGCACTTGAACTTTATATAACATACGTGTCATCCGTAACGCTAAATATGCAGGGCCTGATTAAGGGGGAAGCTCGCTCTTGACACATTATTTATACTTACACCGTTATTTTTTAACAAATACTTTCCTCCTATAATAAACAGAAAATTTTCATTAAAAATTATTTTAAAAGAATTCTGGTGTCTAATAACGGTGAGTAAATTGGATTGCTTTACACCGTTCATTTTTTATAAAAAATATTTCCTCGTCAAAGCGTGGAATTTCTATAACATGAAGTAAAAAATAATTGTAAAAATATTCCGGTATGAGCGAGCTTCCCCCTTAATCAGGCCCTGTAAATATGTGAAACGTAAAATTTAAATAAGGGTCCAAATGTGCATTATGGTTAACAAACACAAGTCTGAAAATCGAAAATAAAGGAATTCGGTGATGAATAGTTGTTCTTTTATTTCTAAGATCCTTTTGGCATGTCACAGTGTAGGAAATAGCAAAAAACCAAATGCACGTTTTAAACCTTCTTTTTTAGTTTTTATGTATACAAGGTGTCTTTTCGTACTAAATCGATGAAGTTGTAAATTGAATTACAACTTTGTAATTCGCTTTTATCCCTTATTTTGCACCGTTTTCACGATGGAAACGCTCAGTCAGTTGTTTTTCACCAGGTGGCGCAGTAAGCTGCAGTATAGCTTCAGCCATTCAACAGATAAATGAGAGGGTACGGACTTCACTGGGCATCCTGTATTTTGTTCTGATTTTAATGGTGTCATAATAAGAACTTTTTCAGGTTAAGATATTTACGATAAAAAACATACTGTTTCGCTTTTTTTCCTGACTCTTCCACCACTATATTTATGCAACAATTTTTACCTTAACTGCGAGTGGAATTACAACAGTATGAATTACAATATAGATTACAATATAAAAATAATGGTGGAAGAGTCTGCAAAAAGTGCGAAATTGAACCATATATTGGAAAAGAGTATCAAAATCGGCGAATCCTTCAAGACGTTACGAACTAACAAACAATTATTACTCACAAACTTTGAATAAACACCATAAAATGCAACAAACTCGCAACAATTGTTTCGGGTTGAAAAAACACACGACCCTTCATCAGGCGAATAAAGTAAGCACGAGTGCAACAGTCAAAGCGGCAACGCACAAAATCGTTTAAAATGGAGGGAAAAAAAAAAAAAAAAAAAAAAAACTTTATAAAGTAGAAAGTAAATATAGCTACTGGTGTGAGTAGAATTGTACAAGAAAACAAGAAATAAAATAAATGAGTGAGATTAAACATATAACAGTCTAAGGATATCAAAATTTAAACGAAGATCTAAGTTACGTGAGTAATTTCCAAGCATCAGAGAAGAATGGAGTGGAAGAAATATCATTAACAAGATTTTTCGAATTTTTAAATATGTAAAATGCTTCATGAATGAAACGCTTCCTATTTGCGGACTAGGAGGCGTTTGAAATACAGAATAAATGAGCACCGTCGGAATGTTCGTAATGAAGAGATTACCAAATCTTCTATTGCTTCCCACTGCTGGTCTCAAGGTCATCGTTTTGATTTTTCCAAAACTAACATAATTTCATCTCTTGTCTGTTCCTCCCATTTGGATATTCATGAAGCATTTTACATATTTAAAAATTCGAAAAATCTTGTTAATGATATTTCTTCCACTCCATTCTTCTCTGATGCTTGGAAATTACTCACGTAACTTAGATCTTTGTTTAAATTTTGATATCCTTAGATTGTTATATGTTTAATCTCACTCATTTATTTATTTTCTTGATTTCTTGTACAATTCTACTCACACCAGTAGCTATATTTACTTTCTACTTTATAGAGTTTTTTTTTTTTTTTTTTTCTTTTTTTTTTCCCTCCATTTTAAACGATTTTGTGTGTTGCCGCTTTGACTGCTGCACTCGTGCTTACTTTACTCGCCTGATGAAGGGTCGTGTGTTTTTTCGACCCGAAACAATTGTTGCGAGTTTATTGCATTTTGCGGTGTTTATTCAAAGTTTGTAGTAACAATTTTTACAACGCCAGTTTTGTGGTGCTTATTTATTAACAAACAATATATAAGGTCATTGTGCCTAAATGCGACGTGATTTTTGGTAAGTTTATCGCATTTAGGAAACTTATGATATTTTAATAAACAAATAATTATGAAAAGAAAGAAAAAATGGTTGAATATTGTACTCATAGTTCTAAACTAGTGTTTTGTGTCATTTTTTTTTCAAGAAATTAAAAAAATATCAGTAATTTATGAAAATATATACCAGCGTCGCATTTAGGAAATTTTTGTCGCATTTAAGGTACTATATCCTAAATGCGATGTTCAAACTCCCTAAATGCGATAATGCATTTAATGCATGGGAACTACTTTAATGTTATTAACACTTTCCAAAGAAGTTTGAAAACTGTTACTAACACTTTCCAACAAAGTGTTATGTTTCCAAAAAAGTGTTTATGACTTCGATTTGTCTGTCTGTCTGTCCGTCCGTCTGTCTGTCCGCGCTCTAACTCCCGTAAATATTTATGGCATTTCTTGAAACTGATATATGTTATTCAAGATTACTATTGGACGTTCCCTATTGAAAATGGAGTTCATACCTCTACTAGTTTGTGTACAGGGACACCCGAAAGTATTTCAAAGCATTGTGTTCTATGAGAGGTATTTCTACAAACCATATTTTCTTACCTTTACTGTAGACATATCTTAATGAAATTGAAATATGTTATTAAAGTTTACTATAGGATGTTTTCTGTATAAAATGGAGGAAATATCACCATCGGTTTATGTACAGGGACACCCAAAAGTATTCCAAAGCATCGCGTTCTATGAGAGATATTTCTATAAATCAAATTTTAATAACTTTACTTTCCACGAAGTTTTTGGAAATTTAAATATGGTATTTCTATGCACAAAAGAATGCTTTGCACAGAATATAGCATGATTAGCATTATATTTAGAGGGTGGCACAAAAATATCCAGTTACATTAACAGCTATTAAAAAAAATGGCTAGAATTGTACTTTCGTTTACGTTAAGAGTTTTTAACACATTCTAACATTTTTTAAGGGTGAATATGATACCTCTACTAGTTGGTGTACAGGGACACCCGAAAGTATTTCAAAGCATTGTGTTCTATTAGAGGTATTTCTATAAACCATATTTTCTTACCTTTACTGTAGACATATTTTAATGAAATTGAAATATGTTATTCAAGATCACTATCGGGCGTTCCCTCTTGAAAATGGAGTTTATACCTCTACTGGTTTGTGCACAGGACACCCAAAAGCATTCGAAAGCATTGTGTTCTGTGAGAGGTATTTCTATAAACCATATTTTCTTACCTTTACTGTAGACATATTTTAATGAAATTGAAATATGTTATTCAAGATCACTATCGGGCGTTCCCTATTGAAAATGGAGTTTATACCTCTACTGGTTTGTGCACAGGACACCCAAAAGCATTCGAAAGCATTGTGTTCTGTGAGAGGTATTTCTATAAACCATATTTTCATACCTTTACTGTAGACATATCTTAATGAAATTGAAATATGTTATTCAAATTCCCTATTAGATGTTTCCTGTATAAAATGGAGGAAATACCACCACCGATTTATATACAGGGATACTCAAAAGTATTCCAAAGCATTGCGTTCTATTGGAGATATTTCTATAAATAAAATTTTAATAACTTTACTTTCCACGAAGTTTTTGGAAATTTAAATATGGTATTTATATGCACAAAAGAATGCTTTGCACAGAATATAGCATGATTAGCATTAGATTTACAGGGTGGCACAAAAATATCCAGTTACATTAACAGCTATTAAAAAAAATGGCTAGAATTGTACTTTCGTTTACGTTAAGCGTTTTTAACACACTCTAACATTTTTTAAGGGTGAATATGATACGTCTACTGGTTTGTGTACAGGGACACCCAAAAGCATTCGAAAGCATTGTGTTCTATGAAAAGTATTTCTATAAACCATATTTTCATACCTTTGTTGTAGACATATCTTAATGAAATTGAAATATGTTATTCAAATTCCCTGTTGGATGTTTCCTGTATAAAATGGAGGAAATACCACCACCGATTTATATACAGGGACACACAAAAGTATTCCAAAGCATTGCGTTCTATTAGAGATATTTCTATAAATCAAATTTTAATAACTTTACTTTCCACGAAGTTTTTGGAAATTTAAATATGGTATTTATATGCACAAAATAAGGCTTTGCACAGAATATAGCATGATTAGCATTAGATTTACAGGGTGGCACAAAAATATCCAGTTACATTAAGATCTATTAAAAAAAAATGGCTAGAATTGTACTTTCGTTTACGTTAAATGTTTTTAATACATTCTAACATTTTTTAAGGGTGAATATGATTTCAGTTTTGTGTATCTGCCTGTCCGCCTGTTTGTCTGCCTGTCTGTCTGTCCGAGCTCTAAATCTCATAAATATTTATGGAATTTCTTCAAAGTGACATATGTTATTCAAGTTCACTATCGGATGTTCCCTATTTAAAGGGGTGTTTATACCTATACTGGTTTGTGTACACGGACACCCGGAAGCATTTCAAAGCATTGTGTTGTATGAGAGGTATTTCTGTTGGTTTTACTGTAGACATATCTCAATTAAATTGAAATATGTTATTCAAGTTCACTACTGGATGTTTCTTGTATAAAATGGCGGAAATACCTCTACCGATTTATGTACAGGGACAGTTAAAAGTATTCCAAAGTATTGCGTTCTATGAGAGATATTTCTATAAATCAAATTTTAATAACTGTACTTTCCACGAAGTTTTAGGAAATTGAAATATGTTATTTATATGCAGAAAAAAATGCTTTGCATAGAATATAGCATGATTAGCATTAGGTTTACAGGGTGACACAAAAATATCCATTTATATTAAGAGCTACTGATAAAACAATTCTAGAATTGCACTTTCGTTTACATTAAGCGTTTTTAACACTTTCTAACATTTTTAAGTGTGAATATGATTTTAGTTTGTGTATCTGTTCATCTGTCTGTCCGTCTGTCTGCCCGCGCTCTAACTCCTGTAAATATTTATGGAATTTCTCGAAACTGATATATTTTATTGATGTTCACTATCGGATTTTCCATATTGAAAATGGAGTGAATATCTCTTGTGGTTTGTGTACTGGGGCACCCAAAAGCATTCGTAAGCATTGTGTTTTATGAGTGTTATTTTTATAAACATTATCCCTAGAGAATATTCCCCATTCAAAACGACATTAATAGGTCCTGTACAACTAGTTTGTTTACAGGGACAAAAAAAAAAAAAAAAAATGCCAATGCATTACGGTTTAGGACAGAATTTTTTGAAAGTTAAATCTTTCTACTGCAAAAATCATACAAATATTGAAATGTATTGTTAATATTCTAAAATAATGTTTTGTATAGAATACGGTATGATTAACTTTCTGATTTAAAGGGCTACACTAAAATATTCAGAGAGATAAAAAGCTGTAATTATAATTTAATGGCTGCATTTTATTTTGCGTTAAGCCTTTTTAACTCTTTCCAAAATGCCTAAGAGTAATTTTAAAATGAATTAGTCTATCTGTATATTTTTCAGTCCTTCTGTCTGTTGTGTGATAACGTTGTAAATTTTGCGTTGACGCAAACTCCATCTTAACTTAATTAGATCACTAAATGGTAAGAGAACACAAGACTTGAATTAACAATAACTAAAGTTTATTTGAGCAGATTAATGGGGAAGGTGGCCTGGCAATTAACTAGCTCAGTCAGTGTATTACTCAATCAAAATATATATATCAACAATTAAATTAGATTATCTTAAATATCTCACTCCAGCAAGCAATTGAAGGTGTAGCGACGGTTGCACTCGTAACTCCACTGCTGCGACTTCACTTTCGATCAGAGGATTCCCTACAGATCGAAATTCACTTTCACGAGCGCTAGCAAATACTCGTACTAACACTCATAATGACTTATTCCTCACTCCTCTAAATTTCTACTACTCAATATTCGCCAAAGTAAGACTTTCAACAATCCACTATAATACTCCAATATCCACACTATAATATGCTCCGACATCCACTATAATATCCTTCAACATCCACTATAATATCCTCCAACATCCACTATAATATCCTCCAACATCCACTCTCATCCACTAAAACCATCGCCATTTTATACTTCTTCCTACATCCTCCTGTCTCTTCAGTTCAATCCGTCCTTTTAAAATCACTTCTAATTTATCTAACATTCAAAATCTAAGTCTTTCATTGCAGCACCCTGCCGACACAAAGCTAACTCAACCTCAACTTTCGCCGAGTCACTGGCGACGAAGCTATTTTAACCGTCCCCACTTTCTACTTTGCTGGATCCAGCTTAATTAAAACAACTGTGGCGACGTTCTGACGTCTCAACCTCACAACGTAGGCAAAGAATATTAAAAGTTATTCGATACAACAATTACGTACAGTTGGAAGTTGTTACTAATCAATGGGTACTGCATGATTTTTCTTTCTTGTTTAAGTCTTAACGTGTTTTCAATTTCTGTATCTATGTGCCCGAATCTCCATTTGTCTATCTGTCCGTGTACCGCACTTAGCGTCCGGAAATATTTTCTGAATTTTTAAAAAAATATATATGTTGTTCATTTTCATTCTTTGAATGTTCCCAAATAAAAAGGGTATTAATAGGTACTGTACAACATGTTTATGTACAGGAACGCGCAAAAAATGCCAATGCGTTGCATTTTAGGACATACATTTTCATAATTTACATTTAAAGAACTTTCATACTGTACTTTCAACTGTAAAATCATAAAGAAATTGCCATTTATTGTTAATTTGCTAAAATAATGTTTTGTATAAAATATGATTTTGTTAACCTTCAAATTTACAGGGCTACACTGAAATTTTCAGATAGATTAAGGGCTGGAATTACAATCGAAGGGCGACGGTTTCTTTTGTGTTAAGCATTTTTAACACTTTCAAACAGTGTTTAAGAATGATTAGGAATTCAATTAGTCTGTCTGTATGCCTTTCAGAACTACTGTTTGTTTGTTGTGTGATAACGTAGGTACAGAACTTTCAAAGTTATAAGATACAACAATTACGTGCAGTTGGAAAGTGTTAATAATCATTGCGTAATGCATGATTTTTCGTTCTTTTTTTATAGTTTATAAAATACTTAATACCACATAACTATTTCAAGATAAAATGTTGTGTAACTCTATGTGCAACTCTGCCTTTAACAGTGTGTGTAACTCTTACTTTTTATTAACAGTGTGTGGAACTTTGTGTCTAAATCTGCTGTTTGTTAACAGTGTGTAATTCTTCTTTTTTTTTTAACAGTGTGTGTGTAATTCTGTGTGTATTGCTGAACTTTTCTAACAGTATACGTAAAGCTATGTGAAACTGTCACTGTGTGTGCAACCCTGTATGCAATTAACAGTGTGTGTAACTCTTCTTTCTTATTAACAGTGTGTGTAACTAGATCTGTAATTTAGTTTTTTATTAACAGTTTTTTTTTAACTTTGTGTGTGTAACACTGTGTGTATAGCTGATTTTTAGCAAACAACGTGTGTAATTTTACTTATGTGTAACTAACAGTGTGTGTAACTCTGTACGTAATTAAAAGTGTGTGTGCAACTCTGCCTTCTTATTAACTCTGTGTGTGTAACTCTTTATTAACAGCGCCTTTTTATTAACAGTGCATGTAACTCTGTGTGTAATCCTGCCTTTTTATTAGCAGTGTGTGTAATTCAATGTTCAATTTTTTTTTTTTTTTTTTTTTTTTTTTTTTTTGAACAATGTGTGTAACTTTGCGTGTATCACTGATTTTTTGCTGTGTATAATTCCGCCTTTTTATTAACAGTGTGTGTAACTCCGTACGTAAATCTCTTTTTTTTTTTTTTTTTTTTTTTGACAATGGGTGTAACGTTGTGTGTACCGCTAATTTTTTGCTAACAGTGTGTGTGTAACTCTGCATTTTTATTAACAGTGTGTGTGTAATTGTGTGTGTAACTCTGCATTTTTATTAACAGTTTGTGTGTAATTGTGTGTGTAACTTTGCCTTTTTATAACAGAGTGTGTAACTCCGTGTTTTACTCTTCTTTTCTGAGTAGTGTATGTGTAAATCTGATTCCATGAATATTTACGGGAGATAGAGCACGGACAGACAGACAGACAAACCTAAGTCATTAACACTTTTCAACTTTATTGGAAAGTGTTAAAACATTTAGAAAGTGATAAAAACGCTTATTGTAAACGAAAATGCAATTTAAGCAAATTTCCAACAATACTTCTTAATGTATCTGAATATTTTTGTGTGGCCCTGTAAATATAATGCTAATAATATTGTATTTTATGGAAGACATTCTTTTGTGCATATGAATAATATATATATATATATATATATATATTTACGAGTTGTGCAAAGTAAAATCATTAAAATTTGGTGCTTAGAAATACCTTCCATAGAACGCAATGCTTTTAAATACTTTCGGATGTCCCTGTATACAAACCAGTGATGGTATTTACTTCAATTTACATGGGGAATATCCGAAAGTGGACTTAAATGATATATTTCAATTTCATTAAAATTTGTTTAAAGTAAACGTATCAAAATACGGTTTATAGAAATATATATCATGGAACACAGTGCTTTGGAAAATTTTGGGTGTCCCTGTAGACAAATCAGAAGAGGAGTTCCCTCCATTTTCAATAGGGAACATCCGATAGTGAACTTGAATACGATCTATCAGCTTCAAGAAATTCCATGAAAATTTACAGGAGTTCGACTGCGGACAGACAGACAAACCGAAGTCACTGACACTTTTCAACCTTGCTGTAAAGTGTTAAAAAAAGAACGAAAAATCATGCAGTACGCACTGGTTATTAATACTCTCCAATTGTACGTGCTTGTTGTATCGTATAACTTTCAATATTCTTTGCCTGCATTATCAAACAAAGGAGAGAAGCATAGAAAAATATACAGATTGACTAATTCAATTTAAAACCGATCTCAGACATCGTTGAAGAACGTTAAAAAGGTTTAATGCAAAAGAAAATCCAGCCGTTAGATTATAATTGCTTCCCTTAATGTATTTGAATATTTTGGTGTAGTCCTGTAAATCTGAAGGTTGATCATATCATATTCTATACAAAACATTATTTTAGAATATTAAAATACATTTCAATTTATTTATAATTTTTACAGTAGAAAGTTATTTAGATGTGATTTATAAAAATGTCTGTCCTAAAACGCAAAGCATTGGAAGTTCCCTGTACACAAACACGTTGTGTAGGACATATTAATGGCATTTTAAATAGGAAACATTCCATAGTGAACTTTAATAACATATATCAATTTTTCAAAATTCTGAAAATATTTATGAACTCTCGGGACGAGAGCCAGATAGAAAGACAGACAATCGGACAGAAAGATAACCAAATTAAAATCAGGTTCGCGCTTAAAAATTGTTAGAAAGTGTTAAAAATGCTTATTGTAAAAGAAAATGCAATTACAGCAAATTTTTATTAATAGCTCATAATGTAACTTAATATTTTTATGTGGCCCTGTAAGATTAATACTAATCATACTGTATTTATAAAAAGCATTCCTTTTTGCATATGAATAACATTTTTCAATTTCATTAAGATTTGTGCAAAGTAAAGTTATTAAAATTTGGTTTGCAGAAATACCTCTCATACAACGCAATACTTGTAAGTCTCCCTGTACACAAAACAGTGGTAATATTTTCTCCATTTCACATAGTAAACATCCGATAGCGAACTTGAATAACATAGTTCAATTTCAATAAGATTTGTGTAAAGTAACAGTATTAAAATATGGTTTATAGAAATGCCTCTCATAGAAAAAAAATAGTTCGCAGTACTTTCCGATGCCCCTGTACACAAACCAGTAGAGGTATTCACTCCATTTTTAATAGGGGACATCCGATAGTGAACTTAAAAAATATATATTAGTTTCAAGATATTCCATAAATATTTACCGGAGTTAGAGCGCCGAAAGACAGACAGATGGGCAGACAAACAGATACACAGATTGAAATTATATTCACACTTAAAAATTGTTAGAAAATGTTAAAAACGCTTAATGTAAACGAAAGTGCAATTCCAGCAAACTTTTCTTAATAGCTCTTTATGTATCTGAATATTTTTTTGTTGCTCTGTAAAACTAATACTAAACATACTATATTCTATAGAAAGCAGTCTTTTGTGCATATGAATAAAACATTTCAGTTTCATTAAGCTTTGTGGAAAGTAAAGTTATCAAAATTTGGTTTATAGAAATACTTCTCATATAACGCAATGCTTTGGTATGCTTTCAAGTGTCTCTGTGCTCAAACCAGTGGTGGTATTTACTCCATTTAATATATAAAACATCCGATAGTGAACTTGAATGACATTTCTCAATTTCATTAAGGTTTGTGTACAGTAAAAGTATTAAAATATGGTTTATAGAAATATCTCTCATAGAACACAATGCTTTGTAAAAGGTTTGGGTGCCTCTGTACACAAACCAGTAGAGATATTAACTCCTTTTTCAATAGGGAACATCCGATAGTGAACTTAAATAACATATATCAGTTTCAAGAAATTACATAAATATTTACTGGAGCTAGAGCTCGGACAGACGAACAGACAGATACTTAAATTGAAATTATATTCACAGATGAAAATTGTTAGACAATGTTAAAAACGCTTAATGCAAACGAAATTGAAATTATAGCAAATTTTTATGAACAGCTCTTAATGTAACTGAATATTTTTGTGTGGCTCTATAAATCTAATGCTAATCATGCTATATTCTATGCAAAGCATTCTTTTGTGCATATGAATAGCATATTTCAATTTCATTAAACTTTGTGGAAAGTAAAGTTATTAAAATTTTGTTTATAGAAATACCTCTCATAGAACGCAATGCTTTGGAGTACTTTCGAGTATCCTTGTGTACAAACTAGTGGTGGTATTTATTCCATTTTATATATGAAACATCCGATAGTGAACTTGAATAACATGATTCAGTTTCACTAAGATTTGTATACAGTTAAGGTATTAAATATGGTTTACAGCAATACCTCTCATAGAACACAGTGCTTTGGAATACTTTCGGGTGTCCATACAGGAATTAGAGCGCGGACAGACAGACAGACAGACGGACAGAAGGACAGAAGGACAGACAAGCCTAAGTCACTTTTACCTTGTTGGAAAGTGTTAAAAAAGAAAAAATGCTTAAACTTCCCTTAATATATCAACTGTAAAAATTGCCGCATTTAAGGGATAAAATTTGTCGCATTTAGGAAAATGGTGTAAACAGACCCTTAAATGCGATAAAAATTTTAAACCCCTCTTTTTAAAAAAATGTAGTATTTTTTTTTTTCTTCTGGTAGGTATAAAGGGTATTCAAGCACATGACGTAACAGTGGTTATTTGACCTTGAAAAATAGAAGGATAAAATTACAGTTACTATTTGAAAATTTTTCATCGCAATTAGGAAAAGACGTCGGAAAGCCATAATGGACAATGTTTACTGCAAAAGAAAATTCTACTAGAAAAAACCTTAACAATTTAATGAAAAGTTTCGCGAACCGTTCTTGAAATGTGTATGTTCCATTATGATTTATAAGTTTGTGATTTAAGCATTTAGATTTTCAGTAGAAGAACTTTGTCGCATTTATGGGTTATCGCATTTAGGCACAATGACCTTATATATATATATATATATATATATATATATATATATATATATATATATTAGTAAGTTGAATAAGTTCTCGCTATTTCCTAACAGATGGCTTTATGAAGACTACATGTGTGTAATGTTAGATGGTAACGGATCTAGAAAGAAGTACTCTCGGTGAGCTTAAACTTCATTTTATGTTAGTTCGCGATAGCGTAAACAACGCTTCTTATTATTATTAGTTGTATAAAAATGGTGAGTTTTATGCCAAGTAAAGAGTTTTTGCGGGGAATTGAATTGCACTATTTTATTCAAAAGAAATTTGCAGCTGAAGCACACAGAATTCTTGTTGAGAATTACGGTAAGCATGCTGTATTAGAAACGGCATGCATAGACTGGTTTCGAAGCTTCAAAAATAATGATTTTGATCTTGGCGATAAAGAACGCTCTGGCGCACCGAAAAAGTTTGAAGATGATGAATTGGAGGAATTACTTAATGAAGACATATGTCAGACGTTAGCTGAACAAAATCGTTACTAATAGATGACACAACAGTTTCGAAAAGAATTATGAATGATTCAGCTCCGGGAATATAATCAAGTTCCTAATATATATATACGGTTTAAATTGAGTATAAACAAATAAATTAAATTTTTCTAAGCTATTAAGTTTCAATATAAAGATTTATCTAAAGGTATTTGTTTAAAATTTTCGTAATTGGTATAACCTATTTAATAGTTAATTTCTATACTGATTACTCAAAAAAAAAAAAAAGTATTTATTTTTTTAATATAGGTAATTCAATTTAAAATACATTACATTTTTTCACATTTCAATAAATTTAATATAAAATTACATAAAAATGCCTTCTTTCATTAAAATATTTATTCTAGCGCAGCATAATTGTGATGGTAAATTACGCAAACGCTTGCATTATTTAGCAAATATAAAACTTCGTATCATATCACCTTAATTATAAATAACCCAAGTAATTATAATACAGTTTCCTCTTTCCGAAGATGTGAGTTTAATTATTATGAAGAAAGTCATCCTCATTGTGCTTTTAAAACTTCCCTTCGAATAATTGGAGGAAATAACAATGCTTGCAGCTGATTTAATAATGACTTTATTTTCTCTTGTTCTCTAATGAACGGTAACTACAAGCAAGTCTTTTAAACGCTATTTTCAGTTAATAATTCTAAGGCGTTCTGTTACAACGAAGTTATATCATTAATGCGTAGTATTATAATTAGTAAGTTTTCCTAGTCAATTAAGAAAGGTAGAACATGCTTAACGCACCGAATCTTTTATTTTCCATTGTTGATAAAGTAATTTTGAAATATAACATAAATATCTTACTCTCTATTTTCAAATTTAGTTGATTGGCAATTTACGAAAAATAGGCTTAAAGTACTATTCTTCCATTTCCCATTGTTGATAAAATAATTTGTTAATGTTGTTTATAGTCATATAGATTTATTGATTTATAATTAAATTAATTGATTATTATATGATTCTTTATTTTGCTTTTTTAATTCTTCAACAGATTTTATATTTTTATTGCAATTGTTATTTTGGAAATCTACACAATGTTGCCAGACATTACTAATTATTATTATTATTTTTTTTTTCAAAAGTCACCAATAATTTTGAGAAATGCTATTTCATATAGATAACAGAGGACCTTGAATCGAGGAATCGTCTATTACATATATCAAGTATTACTTCTCCAAATTGTTGGCGACTATTGAATAAAAAAGTCGCAGAGTCTGGCAACACTAGGTCTACGTCAAGATGTTCCATTCAACCCTTTCAGGGGCGGTGGTTGCATAGTGCAACCACAAATTTTAATTCAAAACTGCAAAAAGTGTCCCCGGAATTTTTCATAATTTTTTTGTCTTTATAACTCAGCAGAATAACTTCATTTATTTCTTGTCTTTTAACATTGTTGATGATGTCATTTGGTTGTTGCTTTTAAATGAAGGAAATTCGCTTGCCCCTGAAAGAGTTGAGGACTTTGTTCTTATTAACTAACAGAGGTGCCAACCTAATCCGGCAATTTGTTAGTACCGCCCCTTTTTCTACACCGGTAATTTCTTAGAGTTTTTTCTTTCCTAATTCATCGCAAATATATTTGAAGAAAATTACTTTAAAAATTAAGTGGTTTAGAAAAAGGGACGGGACTGACAATTTGCCGGATTAGGTTGGCAGCTCTGAACTAAATTAATGCATTCCCACTATTATTAAAAATCAGTGCATTAAGTATAAAATCATACTAAACAGCTAGTATCTGTATACGAATGTATTTATTCAACATAAACAAAACTAACAAGTAATGGTACATAATTTAAAATAATTAAATGAGAGTTTCTCTTATGAAAATATAACAAAATACTATTAAAAAACAAAGAAATAAAGCATTTATTTAAAGCATTATTTTTAAAATGCGTCGCTAATATTTTTTTACAAAATCAATACCTGATGATTTTTAAACATGAATATAGTGTGTAGTGTACAAAATAAAAAAATATTCCTGTATCGCATTATAAAAATTTTCTGTTTTTAAAGTATTTTTGACACATGCGCATCGGGAAATGTAAATTTACGTATTGCGGGCCGAGAGGGTGTAATAAATTGTAGAATATGACACCACTATTTACAAGATTTCTTTTTAAATAAAAGTGCAAAAACTTGTTAATAAGATTGCTATAAATTAGTAGTAGAGCTAAACAGTGAAATTCGGGCCATCCTAATTTTTAAATTAATCCTATTTACATGAAATTTATAGGGGTAAAATTCAAAAATGTCTAAATGGTTGGAATGTTCAGAATGGTTGGCTTACTATCAGTAAAGCAAACTACTCAGAGGTGAAAAAATACTACAATAGGTAGCACTTTTGAGTAAAATTTTTGACATTCCAAAACGCTAAAAAAACACCATTTTAATTCATAAAAATGAAACATATGAGTATAATACTGAAAAATGCAGGAATGTTCTTTTTATTATTATTATTTTCTTTTTTCCTTTTACATTTTTCTTTTAATAGCTATACACAGTTTGAATTTTTAAAACAGATTTATCACTACTATTCTTTTTTAAATACCTGTCAGATATATTTTTGAATATTAAGTAAACTGGAAGTAATTATTAAAAAAAAAAAAAAAGAAAAGAAAAGAAAAAAATCTGGCATGAAATTTTCTTTAAAAATAAGGGAATTGGTACTATGTTTTTTTCTAATACATACCTGCAACCTACTAATTAATATTTGGATGATATTTGGAACCTGCCCCTTTTACCACACCAAATTATTTTTGGAGACATTTTCTTCAAATGTAATTATGATTAAAAAGAAAAATAATAAGTGCAAACCTTTGAATAAAAACCATAAAATGGATTAAACTCGCAACAATTATTCCGCGTTGCAAGCACAGACGACCCTTCGTCATGCGAAGAAAATAAGCACGAGTGCTACAATCGAAGCAACAGCGCACAACAAATTAGGAAGTTAGGATTGAATGGATGGGAGGCACTTGTGACAGCGTCACGCATCCTCCATTACCTAAAGGTTCAGCTTAACGGATTGAGAGTCCCGAAAATCAATTTTACTGCAAAGGAGAGAGGGGGGGGATACATACCAAAAATAAAAAACAGTAACAAAGGAATTTTAGAGCTTACGGAAAGGGGAAACACAATAATAAAAATGAGTAGAGAGGTTAAGTATAGCATTACACAACTAGGAGAAAGTTTAGGGATAGTAAGAATATTTTTTATTTTTCAAAGAGCAAATTTTATAATTTTTTTAGTATTTTAAAATACAATTTTTAATTTTTTTTTTTTTTTTTTTTTTTTCTATCACAAGGACAAAATATAGACACAATACAGGACAACGCCAGGACGAGGACAGGATATAATCTCCGAAGAGAAGTCAATGCCCGAAGGCGAAAGAAAAGTGAAAAGAAAGAAGAGCTAACATAGAAAAGGTTAAAGGTGGGAGTTTAGACTGAGGCCCGCTTTGGGTCTGTGTCTATTAAGAGGATCATTATGGTCATATGTTGCAAGTGTGTTCAAAGCTGAGTTATCTAATGGTTCAAGAGCCAAATGGAATTGTATATTTAAATATTGAATGAAGTCATTAAGTCTAGGAGTTTCAATTTCTTTATAAATATGAAAATTTCTAACGTACCAAGGCATATCAAGAATTTGCCGAATAGTTGAATTTTGAGCCCTAATGAGTAACTTGATATGCGATTTGGCAGCATATGACCATACCATACATGCATAAGTGAGAATGAGTCGTAAGTAGGAAGTGTACAAGAGCAATTTGTTTTTAACGTTTAATATACTATTCCGAGCTAAGAGGGGAAGTAATTTAATTTTAGCTGCACGGAATTTTTTACGCGTGGTGAGAATGTGTTGTTGAAAAGTGATAGATTGGTCTAGAATAACACCAAGGTATTTACAGTGATTTGACCATGGTGGGGGGGGGGTGGCGCCGAGGCTAATTTGGAACTTATCACGTTTGTCAGTGGTCACAGCATTGCGCACAACATATTTCAAAAGCAAAAATATATAAAAGCGAACTTAAACATAAGTACTGGCGTGAACAGAATTATTGAAGAAAGAAGAAAATAAATAAAGAATAAGATTCAAAGATAAAACAAAAATCTTAAAAGTATCAAAATTAAACGAAAATCAGAGTTATATGAGTAATTTTCAAGCATGAAAGAAGAATGAAGTGAAAAAAATATCATTAAGACAAATTTCGAATTTTTACATATATAGAAAGCTTCATGGATATCCAAATGGGAAGAGGAGACAAGATATGAAATTATGTATGTTTCAGAAAAATAAAAAGGATGACCACGAAGCCAGCAGTGAGAAGGAATAGAAGATTTGAAAATCTCTTCATTACGAACTTTACGACGGTGCTCATTTATATTTCAAACCCCTCCTATTTTGACCAATATAACCTAAATTGCACAATGAAAACGGGATTAAATTAATTTCAGATCGGTTTTCAGTAGGAATGGGATCGTTAAGAGAAGATACTTTAATTTTGCTGACGGGTTTGAAAATGACTTTATAACCAAATGGTGAAAGAATTTCAAAAATTTAAAAAAAATTAAAGAAAAAAAAACTTTAAAAATATTACTTTGTCTGCCTGACGAAGGGTAGTGTGTTCTTTCGACTCGAAACAACTGTTGCTAGTTTATTCCAATTTATGATGTTTATTAAAAGTTTTGTACTTATTAGTTTAAAACGCCAGTTCTGTTTTGCTTTCTTATTAAGAAGAAAAATACTCTAAAAAAAGACTGGTGTGAAAAATAAAGGGCGGGTATTGACAATCTTCTAAATGTTAATTAGTGAGCAGTGTTGCTAGATCTGACGGATTGTTTTTTTTTTTTTTTTTTTTTTTTTTTTTTCAATAATCACCAATAATTTTTAATAGTAATGTTTGTTTAATCACATCTATCTTACTAACAGCGTTGCTAGACCTGGTGGATTTTTTATTCAACAGTCACCAATAATTTTGAGAAGTGATATTTTATATATATAGACTATCAATATGTGAAGTAAATTTGTTGATAGTCTATTACGTATGCAAAATATCACTTCTCAAAATTATTGATGCCTATTGAATAAAAAATCCGCCAGATCTAGCAACGCTGTTAGTAAGTTAGCAGGTATGGTAATATGAGCCACTATAATAAAAATTACGCTTTGTAATAACAGGTAGCAAAATCTCTGGAACATAAACAACCCAGGCATACTAACATTTTAATTCATTCCGGAGCACTGTTAGGACCCGCCTTTTTTTTTCACATCACTTTATTTGCGAAAGCTGTTTCAGTATTGTCATTACGAATAAATAAGGACAAAAACACTAGAAAAAAGTAGTGTGAAAAGAAAAGGAATGAATAATAACAAAGCTCCGAAATAAATTAAAATATCAGCATGTCTGACATCCCAGTAAATGACATCCTATCTGATGAAGTTTTGTGAAATGTGATCATTTTATATGCTCTAAAATAATGATAACATTGTTTACCAGACGCAGAAAAAGTAAATGATTCTGCTGGACTATGTAAAAATGTACAATAAAGTTATACATATATATATATATATATATATATATATATGTATAATAATTTTCTATTTACAGTTTTAGAATTCAGACAGCGAAATTTTTAAAATTAAATTCATTTCTTTTATCAATTCATAGTTGTGAACGATTCCGCTTATTTAATACACTTTTTTACTAGTATTTAGTTTTGTTTGATAGCAAAAATTAAGTCCCTCTCTCTCAATACTAAATATGTAAATATATATATATATATATATATATATATATATATACTTTAAAATTGTATAATAAATATTGTATATTAATAAAAGTGTGTATATATATGTATATATATAATTGTATAATAAAAATATAATTGTATAATAAAAATTTTATATTAATAAAAGTGTGTATATATATATACACTTTTTTTTTTCACTGGAAATTAGCCGTAATTAATAGAGGGAAAAATTTGATGCTTATGACAATATATAACATATAAAAATCTCCTTCGGACACAGCATATTAAACGATAATCCAATTAAACTACATTCAGTTATTAAAAAAATTATCCGAACATATTGACAAAATTTTAAGTGACTCTTTAATAATACATATTGAAGAAAAAACAAAATTCACTAACGTTATATTTAAATAATTATATCCAATAATTGTATCAACAATAAATAAGCATGTACAGTCACCCAAAAAAAAAACGCCACCCCCCCACCTAATTTCGCCGTAAATTATCGTAGAAACATTTGACTGGTACCGATCGATTTATAATAACGTCTAGTTTATAACGGTATAGTTAAATTTTGCCTAAGGGGTCGTCTACATATTAAAACTGGCATTAACTTCATTTTCTTCAATGGCAACCCCAATTTTTGACTTCATATTCAGATTTATGAGATCAAGGCGGTTCGAAAAACATACCTATTTATATACCTTAAATCAATTTTAAATAGAGTTACACGTGAAAATGTATTAGGGGTCCGTCTATACATTTAGAAAATATAAATCACGATCTACCACCCAGTATACATTATTTATTAAGTTTCACACCGGAAAAAAATTTCAGAAATGTTAATTATAAAATAAAAAAAATGATTAATTCACAGAACTTTCTGAGTTAGTTTATGAATTAAAAGATTTGTATTGGTTTCTATTGATTAAACATCAGATAGTTCACTTCATACGAAGAAAATTAAATGGCTTGAATAGATATTAAAATATCTATCAAAAGAAAAAAAAAAAAAAAAAGATGAATGGTTTTAAATTTGTTTGAAAATTCAAAATTATTTTAACTCAAGCTGCCGTATAATTGTCTGAAACGGCGGCACTCAACCTGGTTCCCACGGCCGTTTCACAGTGACAATGGGAGTTTGTTCTGATACTGCAGTACTTTCATTTTCTTTAATTGACTTTTTTTAAATATTAAAACAGTTATTTTTATTTTTATTTATGTATTTTTTTAATTAATTATTATTATTATTATTTTCATGACATTATTAAAAACTTTTACATAAATCTCCATGATATTCTTTTGCTTTTATATTTTATAATGTGTAACAAATTAATATGTAAAATAATAAATCCTACTACTTAATGGGATGTTCTAAAATTCTACACTTTAACACAGATACCGAAGTGGACGTTGGGTGTAGAAAGGCTGACTACCCTTAATCTAAATCTTCACTTGAAAAGGTCAAAATGTTACATAACTCTTTTTTTTTTTTTTTTTTAAAGGAAAAAAGAAGAAGATAAGGAGGAGAAGGAAAGATCAAAACGAATATAAAGCATATTAAACGTTAATACCCTTCAAACACTGGAATAAGGCGGGGTTTTGTATTGTGTGTCATTTGGGAGCTGTAGAGTGCCAGAAAATTTCTTTATGTAATAAAACTTTTCATTTAAAGGGTATTTAAAGCAGCATTATATTTAATAGATAGACTATTCAGAAAAAAAATACCATTCTTCTGGTTCATGAAAAATAAAGAACATTTTCTGGCATTGCTCTATGCATATACATTATTGTCAACCTTTCCCGGAAGATTACTGGTCCCGCCCCTTTCCGTACATTTTTTTCACGTCAGTCTTTTTAGAGCCGTGTCAGCCATCGGTGGCTGACACTGATCTTTCCATTTAGGCTAAGTCAGCCGGCAGTGTAAAATATGATATAAAACTACAGAACTTACATAGTTTTAAGTAATTACTGAGAATTTATTTAAAATTTACTTCATTTTTTTTTTTAATAGGATTTTTATAGGATTATATCGTTAAGGCCTAATGGGGTTTATTGAAACTCGATAAACATAACACGCTTCTAAGCAGCACGTGTGGCCTGAATGGGATTTCCATAAGAATTCGCGTGGCGCTCAATGAGTTAATCGTAAATGTATTTGAAGTTAATTACTCTAAAAATTAAATTGTGTACACACAGGGGCGGGAACTAACAATGTTACGGATTAGGTTGGCAAGTATGCATATATATTTTGCTTGATTTATAAAAATTTATAACACATTTTCTTCTTTTTTTTTAGTATTTTGTGTTTATATCTCTCATTAAAAATAAATACAATATTCATATATAAACATTTCCATACAGTAATGTATATAAACATATTGATTAAAGAAGATTTGTTGATATTATATAATTATTCTTCTATCTGTATAGTATATTAACACAAATATATTTTGTAAATTTCGCAGCATCGAAAAACAGCAACATAGCTTCCATATCAAGGCTTAATGTAAATAGCCACGCCTTTTCACAAATTTTCTAAAACTTTATAATATAAAGCAAAATAATTTTGCATATTTGTAATTAAATCATTTAAGTTTTGTCTTCAATAATCGATGTAGTAAATACCATTGTGATTTATGCATACCAGCGTCACATATAGAGTCAAATAGGAATATGCAAATTTGTCTTTTTTTTTAAATAGTGTTTCAGCGAATCAGAGGCGGGGCTTCTTTTCTTTTGAAATTCTTTCACAATCCCTCGCCTACATTGTGATAACTTTACAAAAATATGCCAATTTGTATAATAAACATCGAAATATTGCTTAGGAAACAATAAAAATAACATAAAGGTAAATTAAAATAGTTTTCCGTCAAATTATATACAAGCATTTACTTATAGAGGATACAGATTATAACAAGTGACGGCCCCCTAACAGGAATAAAAAGTGAAATATCACTGTAACTCAAAAAATAATGTTAGGAACGAGCTGTAAATTTGGAAACCCATGTTTTTGATGATGCCCGTTCTATTCGTGCAAAAATTAACATAGGTCATAATTCATAATTTTTTCAAATATGAATTTATTAATAATTTTCATAATTCAAAAAATGTTTTTTTAGCAAAAATTTGCATGGAATATGTTTGGGTTACTTCATTCTAACGAATAAAAAAAACAGAATTTAAATATCATAATTATTTCGGAAGATATGATTTAATGTTTGTCACATTCATTTAACATTAGCACCCCCAAACTTTGACAGCTTATAACTCTATGAAAAATTGAGCGAAATATATAAACTATACCATTTTCCGTGATGATTTGATCCAAAGAATTCAAATAAATTATAAAAAATGGGGGTTACCATTGAAAAAAATGAAGTTGATGTCAGTTTTAATATGTAGACGACCCCCTAAGTAAAATCTAACTATAACTTTATAAACTAGACGTTATTACAAACTGATTGGTACCAGTCGCATGTGTCTACGATAATTTACGGCAAAATTAGGTGGGGGGGTGGCGTTTTTTTTTTTGGGTGACTGTACACAATTGAAAATTAAATTCAACTTTTCACGAAAGAAGTATTGTTAATTCAAGTCAATTTAACTGCAAATAATAATTTTTAGAAATTTGATGCTAAATTTCATCCTTTTTGTAAAGCTGTTTTTGTACTAGAAAACACAAAAATCACTTCATCTTTGCACCAAATTTCTAAAAATGTGAATTGCTGTAAAAATAGCCTAATTGCTGAATTTTGAATTTTTGCATGTGTGTGTGTAATGTTCACGATAAAACACTTTATTTAGTAAATGTCAAATGCATAATAAAAATTTTAACAATTAAAAATATCCCTTTTACAATAAAATAGTGTTGTATGCATACTTGCCAACATCCTAATTAATATTCCGTAGTATTGTTAGCCCCGCCCTTTTTTTTCACACCAGTAAATATTTAGTGTAACATTTGCGAAATGCAATTACGCTTAAATAAAAAGAAAACTACTCTAAAAAAATACTGGTGTGAAAAAGAAGGCGGGGCAGACAATACCATGGAATATTAATTAGTATGTTGGCAAGTAAAGTTGTATGAATTTTGATATTTGTAATTTGTTGTGTGTTTACATAGAATACATTTTAACCCTTTGCCGGCCCTAAAGTTCTAGGCTCCTAAACAATATTTAAAAATGTAGGAAATCTTTTATTCAGCTATCACCAAAGATGATTGCGTATAAAGCGATGACACTTCAATTGACGATAAGGATGCAAGGTTATTTACATGAAGGTCAAAATACGACTTCAGCGATCCTATAAGGGGACGTGAAAATTACATTTAATATCACAGCGCATGCCTACGTCTCGGTGAAGCACCCAATGAAATTTAAGGGAAAACGGAAAACTAACTACAGAGCTGCCAACCTAATCAGGCAAATTGTTAACGCCTACTGAAAAACGCCCCTTTTTCTACACCACTTAATTTTTAGAGCAATTCTCTTCAAATATATCTATGATGAATTAAGTAGAAAAATACTCTAAAAATTAAGTGGTGTAGAAAAAGGGGCGGTACTAACAATTTGCCGGATTAGGTTGGCAGCTCTGTAACTATCTGTGCTATCTCTGAATACGTAAATATACAAGTCATCGTCTGCCCTTCGAATGTCAATAAAGTTCAAAGTTACTCTTTTATTGAAAAATGCATTGTTGAATTGTATGTATTTCCTATCTCGAAATTTTATTATAACTTAATTTTTTATCATTAGTGATTTTGTACAGTCGGGAAAAAAAAAAAAAAAAAAAAAAAAAAAACGCAACACCCGCTGTAATTTCGTTATTAATTGACGCAGAAACATCTAATAGACATACTTCAATGGGAAATTAAATGCACTTTCTGAAAATGTCGTCAAATTTTAATTAGGGGTCATCTACATATTGAAATGAGCGCCAACTTTGAATTTTTCAATAGCAACACCTAATTTTGAATATTCGAATTTCTGAGAGTTCGGCAGTGCGGAAAAGTATACTATTTGTATACTTTAACTGTAGTATTTATAGAGTTATAATCAAAAATGTGTTAGGGGGTTATCTGTAAATGTAGAAAAATAAAATTAAGATCCTATAAGAAAAAGACAAAATTTTAATGTTTTACACCGGAAATCTTCCAGGAAAGAAAGAATTATAAAAATTAATGAAACAATTTACAATTTCCAGTTTCTATTATCTAGAATTCAGTTTTTTAGATTTGTATATACTTCAGTACTTTTTTAGATAATTTTAGGTCTAATGAAACAATTTATATTTTCCAGTTTCTTAATTATCTAGAATTCAGTTTTTTAGATTTGTATATACTTCAGTACTTTTTTAGATAATTTTAGGTCTATTTAACTACATTACACTTGCAATTGGTCCAGACAGTACTCTTTGAAAAAAGTGCAATATTTTTCAAGTAAAAGTGTCTATTATGGCTCTACTGATCACCAATAAAGCTTAAATTTTCTTTCGTAGGTGTAACATAATATACGAAATGAAAAAATATAGATACAACACATAAACTAGATCTTTTCGGATAAATTATTGTAAGGGTTCATGAAGGAAATATTAAACAATTTTAATCGCACTACCAGTTTTGGGTCAGTTGAACTCTTTGGAACTGTACGATTCGTTTTATAATTTCTATGAAAATATAATTTCTTAATTAACCCTTTCGCGACTGTTGACGTAGATTCGCGTCTTTTGAAAATCTGTAACACTGTCAGTGGCGTTTCTTACGTAATTTGTGTGTTACATATTTCTTAGATGTGTACTCAGTGTTCATATTTTTGCAATAAAATATACTATGGATAGAAATATATTCATTAGAAAGAATATAATTATAATATATATCCATTTGTAATATAATTGTGAATACCGAAAAGTTGTTCTGAAATATTTTATTTTGAGAGAATAACGCCTGTAGGCGGATCTTGCAGTCAAAAAGACAAAATCCTGCTGTCGCAAAAAGTGTTAAAATATATTTATAAAAGTTAAAGTATATTTTTAAAATATATAAAGTTAAAATATATTAATAAAATTTTAAAGACTAAAGTATCTTTAAAATAATAATCCTCCCATCTACAAAATAAATAAATAAATAACTAAAAATAAACAATATATGAAGCAAATGATTTTACAAGTCTGTCTTGCATTCCAATTCCATTCGATTTTTTTCTAATAAAAAAATTTTTGCATTAAACCTATTTTTCTATTTAAAACAGTAAACCCCGCCTATTTAGTTTTCTTCTAGTGTTCGTTTAAAAGATTCAAAATTTATCACCAGTAATCGATGAAGTAAATACCACATATATGCATATTTTTGTCAACATAAAATAAGGGGTTTAACAGGAATTCACAACTCAATGTCACACTTACTTTTATTTTCAGTATTGTTTTGTTTTGAAGAACGATGAAGGCGGGGTGGGGTTTGTCTTCTTTTGAAAACATGAATTCTTGATGCTAACACTAATGTCTAAAAATCATCATTTTTGTTTCATTTCTGTGCGTTTGACGTTGTTGTTATATAATTTGACCTGTAAATAAAAAATAAGACTCTTTTGTTTCATTTTCTCTGTTATTTTTTAAGATTTGATTCGTTATCTCATGCAAAACTTTATAAGAGACGGCCCCCTAAACCACTCCAAAAGAAAGATTTATTTATATCACAAAAACTAATAACTGGAATGAGCAGCAAATTTGCACACACATATTTTTTAGCATTAGGATTAATTTTATGTAAAAATTAATATAGGTCATAATTCATAATTTTTATGAATATGAATTTATTAATATTTTTCAAAATTAAGAATATTTTTTAGAATCAAAAGTAATGATGGATTATGTTTGGGTTTCTTCACTATATCTCGTAAAAAAAAAAAAATTATATCGATCAAGTTATTTTTTGTGAAGATATTAATAAAAGATTGAAATATGAATTTAACATTCGCACCTTCAAATTTTGAACGCTTATAACTCTGTGAAAAAATAAGTAAAATATACAACCAATATACTTTTTCGCGTTGTCGCGATCCCAGGAATTCAAATATAAAAGAAAAATGGGGCATTACTATTGAAAAAAATCAAAGTTGGTGCGCGTTTTAATATGTAGACGACCCCCAATTCAAAATTTCAGTTCATTTTCTGAAACTACTCACAATTCCCCGTCGAATGATACCTATTACATTTTTCTACATCGATTAGCAACAGAGTTACGTTGAGTGTTGCGTTTTTTTTTTCCCGACTGTACTTTGCAAACATTGCATTTTTTACTTATACAATTTTGCCTTGTGATACTTTTCAATTAAGCCTATTTATTTGTCAGTATCTGATACGAAATCTGTTTATTACAGAATTTTAAAAAGGAAAATAAAATTTAATATTTATGTACACTAAGCGACAAAAAAAAAAAAAAAAAAAAAAAAAAGCTGCACTACAGAAAAAAATGACTTATACCATTTTTATTTATAATAACTTTAAAATTAAAGATTGAAACAAATAACACTGTCTTGTTTGCATAATACCAAAGGCATGAAATGATACCTATGTACATTTTTGATATAATAATTCGCTTTATTACACTCTACGAAGTACTTTATAAGAATCAGCCTAAAACTTTCGTTTTAAACATAATGCAATAACCAAACACTTTGTAT
The DNA here is from genome assembly GCA_963930645.1 of Salticus scenicus. NCBI lineage: Eukaryota > Metazoa > Arthropoda > Arachnida > Araneae > Salticidae > Salticus > Salticus scenicus. The sequence continues at coordinate 236,646,295 of OZ005653.1, read as the reverse complement.
TCTGTTATGATTTATTATATAAATTTAAAAAATTATATTTTAATATATAAAATAAAACTATTTATTTGTTAGATCTAAGAAATTTTTAATTAAAAATGCGCATTCTGTATTGGGTTAATTCCACCTTCACATGGAATTACTGCTTTAATGCACAATGGTGTGGTATTATACAGTATTTTAATATAAATCTCAGATATTTCAATGTGCCAAGTATCACAAATAATTTTTTCTAGTTCCGGCAGAATTGTAGGCTGAAAATTTCGAATCATCTCCCCTCTTCCCGCCTTTTTATGGACGAAACATTTCCGAGCGAATCACGATTAGGACTATTTCGATGTCTGGTAAAGAAGAAATTCTACTATATCTTTTGTGGGATTTAACTTAAAGTGAAAAAAGATATGATTACTTACAGAATTATAGGTTCTCATGGGAATGGATAGGAAATTTTGACAATTTGAAGTGAATAAACTTACCACAGACGCCGTGTAGTAAGGTGCATTATCATCTTGAAATGCTGTTTGCGGAAATGCCCAAAGTATCTCCAAAATTGTCGGTCAGGCACCACTTTTATGAAGATTGTGTTTTTTATTTCAAGTTAATTGATCCCTTGAGCATAAAAATTTGCCCGACTGTTTGAAAAGTTATTCACCTCCGTACCATAATGTACGGAGAATGTGTCCCTTTTTCAAAAGTGCGATTTTCATTAAGTCGGCGATATTTCCGTTGTCAGATCTGCTGTTTTCATTAGCTCGGAATAAGTTAAACTTGACTCATCAGAAAGAACCAGTTCAGCCCAATAATTAACTAATTTTTTTTTAATTTTTTTAGCCATCTAAGGTCTTGCTTTCCTAATTCTCTTCACTAAGAATGGAATTTTTTTTTTAATTTTCTCTTGTTTAAACCTGCTTTGTTTAATAGTTGCTGCACTGTTGTTAAAGAAATTATGCTACTAAACCCTTTTTCTGAATCTCTTATATGTTCTAAATATAATACAAACCGATTTTATAAGCAATGGCTTTTTAACTTACTCTCATCTCGCTTGGATGAGCAACATGGCCGCCTAAAGTCAAATTTCCAGTTTAAATGAACAAAAAATTTTATATCTTGCTAAAAACCATTTTACTAATATTTCGTTAATATTTAATTATTTTGCCATCACATTTATTAAAACATTTTTTGATTTTCTTTCAAAAATTAATACTATTTGTGGAATCGTTAACTGCCTTATTCTTAGCATTTTAGAAATAATTTCTAAAATTCCAATTTTCCTGACAATTACATTTTGTTTTTAACACTGGACTCAATGCTAAAGTGTATGTGGAGGACAACATAATAAATTCTGTTCGCAAATGTGCTTTTTAAGCAATAAAATTGGCGGTTGTAGAAGGTGAAAAGGAAATATCCAAGTGCGGCTTTTTTTCTGTCGCTTAGTGTATATTATTTTATAAATACTGTACAAACTATGATATTGTTTTATTTAACTTTTAAAACATAAATCTGTGAAATAAAATCTCATTTTAATTTAAAATTTTTTTCTTATTTAATCGCAATTGCATTTGGAGAATATTGCTCTAAAAATTTATTGGTGGGAGAAAAAGGGCCGGACTAACAATATTACGGAGTATTAATTAGGATGTTGGAGGGTATGTATCTATATTTTTGTATATTTCTACGCCTCAAATTAAATGTAGAATTTTATAGTAACAGTTTCATGCGGGGCTTACTGTATAAATTAAATATATACCCAACAGTAGTAGATACATTTATAAACTATTTATTGATTAAAAAAAAAAAAATGCATTAAAACACAAACATAAGCACTATCAGTACTTTTATTTCCCCTAAAAAAATTCCCCATATGATTTATAACATGTTCCAGAAATGGAACATTGGCGTGAAACACTTAGTTTTTTTTTACATGTTTTTAAAAAGTACGATTAACTTAATTTAAATTAAAAACTTAATTCCCGTAAAAAAAAAAAAAAAAAAAAAAAAAAAAAAAAAAAAATCTTTAGTGAATAAAAGTAAATTTCTCAATTTGTTCAAAAAATAATACAGTTTAAGCAGAAAAATAACCATGTGGGGCCTGATAAGCTATAGTGGTCTAAGTGCTACTGCAACTAAAAAGTTTTTACAAAAGAAAGCTATGCCTCTAAATTCGAAAAGATAATTAAGCAGGTGATAAGTAGGAACTATTATAATAAAATAATTTTATAATTATTAATAATCAGTATAATTTATCATGTTAATTTAATAATTAAATAAAAATATATAGAAAACTGGAAAACAATCTGCATGAAAATTTACTGAACAATAAACTTATATTAAAAAAAAAAAAAAAAAAGCTGAAGAATACAAAGAATAATAAAAGTCTTATCAATATTCTATAAAATAGAAAATAAATAACTATTGTTATTTATATTTATATTACAAGTATATTTACTCTCCAGGTTATTCAAGAAATCACTTTTCACGCATAAAGTCTTTTTTCCCACTCGTAAATAAAAATGGCAATAATAAAAAATTCATAAAAAATACATAATAAAGTTTACTGAAAATTAATCATATGAATGAAAACTAAAAAATATAACGAACAATAAAATTCTTACCAATATTCTTTAAAACGGAAAACAAAAACTAAAATTACTTATTGTTATTATTATTATTATTATTTCATTAGGAGTTTTTCTACTGTCTATGATATTTAGGAAAGTATTAGGGGGACCGGAAAATAATGTCGGAAAATATCAATAAAATGAAACCGGAAATTTTTGTTTAACAGTGTTTACATGGTACTTTACAAATAACTATCTTATAAGTTACCTAAGAATTTCTTAAATTTTATCCAGGATAAATTTCCGATGTCGTATTTTAATTCAAAACGACATTATTTTCCGGTCCCCCTAAGAATTTTCGTGAAGTCATTTTTCACACTGAAAACATTGCTTTTTTGTGTTCTGAAACACAGCACAACGTCCTTGTGTTGATGACACATAATAATGTGCATCTGATTTTCTCGAAGTTGAAGATCTGTGTGCACGAGATTTGGGAATAGAATGCATTTTAGGCTTCACGCGAAACAAATGTAAAGTCATATCAAATCCTCCAACATCCTAATTAAAATTTAGTAGTATTGTTAGCCCCGCCCTTTTTCTCCCACCAATAAATTTTTAGAGTAATATTCTCCAAATGCATTTGCGATTAAATAAGAAGAAAAATACTCTAAAAATAGACTGGCGTAAAAAAGAAGGCGGGACAAACAATTCTATGGAATAATAATTAGTATGTTGAAAGGTATGTCATTTCCCATTTTATTTCCTAATTCCAAAGTGTTCTAACTCAAGAAAACCTCAGAGAAAATGCAAAAAATAGGAATCTTTACCACGCGATTTTATTTGTCTCTCAGAATGAGATAAAAACTTCGAAACAATCTCACGGAGAGGGACTTGTAAGGGAATTAAAAGTAGGTCAAATGTCATAAAAATCCTTTTTTGACTGTTACTAGTGGTTTGCGGCGTTAATGTTTTTTTTTTAATATTTTTATTTAGTGAAATCAAAAGAACTGTATCACGTTGAAAAATATATCTTTATACCCCAATGTTCCATTTCTAAACATACAAATTTCTTATTTAACAGTAAAACAACATTTTTTTTTTTTTTTTTTCATTATAACTAACTTTTTATCAACAAAATAAACTTTCTTAATGCAATTTACTTAATTACAAAAATATTTGTTGAATTTTGACTTTTATATGAATTTTTGAATTTTGCTTGACAAAAAAGGAGAAAAAAGCCGAAATTGCAATTTTTTTTTTTTTTTACTAGCCATTATTTTTAGCAACATAATTTTGGTGTCAAAATATCAAGTAATGTTTATTGTTTGTACAGTAATTTTTACGAAGCATTATAAAAAAAAATTGCATTTTTCACCAAATTTTAAAGTGTATGTTCTCTTTATGGAACATTGGCATGTAAAAGGTTAAATTTTAATGTTTAAAGTGATGCAATAAACTATCCCATGTTTATTAAGAGCAAATCATTAAGAAAAAAAAAATTATTTATAAGCTGACACAAGTTCCGTATTTTTTTTTTTTTTTTTTTTTTAAATATGCATTTTTTTTCTCGGTATAAGTCTTAATTAATAATGTCCATTTTCTGATAAAACTGATTTATTTTTTCTAAATGTATAGGACGGACCCCTAATACATTTTCGCTTGTAACTCTATCAAGAATTGATTTAAAGTGTATAAATAGGACATTTAACGAACCGCCTTGATCTCAAAAATTTGAATATGAGATCAAAAATTGGGGTTGCCATTGAAAAAAAGCCGTGGAAGTTAATAGCCATTAAAGGTTGCCATTGTAGTTAATGCCTGTTTTAACATGTAGATGACCCCTAAGCTAAATTTAGCTATACCATTATAAACTAGACGTTATTAGAGATCGATAGGTACCCGCTGCATGTTTCTACGATAATTTACGACGAAATTAGGTAAAAGGGGGGGGGGGTAGTTTTTTTTTTTTCTTTTGCTGACTCTACAAATGACGTTATCATGCGGATAAACATACATTATTTATGTAATCAGAGGTCGTAGTCTTCACCTTTTTTTCAGGACACTTTCAAGGCTGAAAAATCTCCACAAGTTCTGCCCCATTTGTATTCGTACAGAAATCTTTATTGTACCTTGAGAGGTAGAACACGGGAGCAGAATTCATACCGGTATTTGTTTAAGAAATTTTTCTAACTATAATATCGTTGTTTTAAGATGTCGAAAATTTTCTTACTTTGATAGTGGTATGAATTCTGCACCCGTGTTCCATCCCTGTACTTTTAAAGTAATATTTCGTGATTAAACAGGAGTAGCAAAAAAGGTATAAATCTGCCATTTCCGAAGGTGTCCTGAAAAAAAAGAAAGAAAGAAAGTGACGGAGATTACAACCCATGATGTAATTAATAAAATAAAATTAACACATATAAGCAGAAATACCAACATTTTAATTCCTTCTGGGGCATTTTTAGCCCCGCCTTTATTTCTTGTTACATTTTTTTTTTTATCCTAGAAAATATTCAATAAATAATGTGGTGCGAAGCGAAGGCGTGACTGAAATTGCTCCGGAATAAATTAAAATGTTACCAACCATGATATAAGTATGATCAAAAGTTAATTGTAGATGGGAGTTTGTATTTTTGTAAGGGTTTCGAAACATGATGGGAGGAGCCTCAGTTTTTGAGAACGTGAAAACGATTGGTGTTTTAACAAGCTGACTGTAAAATTTCTGCGGTACTTTTCAATCAATATGACTCATTGTAAGTTTATCGGTAAGCCATTGGAATGAATCAATTTTTAGCTTATTTTACCTATTGTAACTAGAATGATGTTTTTCGTGGAATTGCCTATTAAGTATTTTGGCGGATATTTATTTGTTTTACATAATTCAGCATTTTATAATAATCAGCATCCTCATAATCTACACAACTGAGTTTGTTTCGTAGAATTTTTTTTTGTCTTTATAATTATGCCCTTGATTTTTGTGTAGCCTATTTAAAAACTTAAAAAATGAGAGATAGTGTAAGATTTTAAACATTTTATTCTATCTGCAGTAGTTTGATAGCGGCTTGAGATGGTTTACAGTTAATACACATTTTTGTGCTCCTTATGAGTTCATTTACTAAACTCCTCCTCTCTCATTTTATTTTGTAAGTGCAATAAGAAATTAACCTGTATATACAGTTTCATATGTCGATGAAAATGGATACAAATTAAGTTACTGACCCCGTTAAATATTTCTTGTTTCGTTTATATAAATGAAAACCTGTTTGTGGGAAAGAGTGTCATTAGTTTTGAAAAAAAACGTACTCTTGAAATGTCGCTGGCGCCAATACGGCAACAAGCGATGACTTGCTGAAGAAAGATATGATCAAGGCTTTACACAACGGTGGGAAAGTGGTCCTAACAATCGACAATTTTTCCGGAAACAAAACTAAATTAGTGCTGTTGTGTGACTACATTTATTCACTTCTACTGCGTTTATATGGAGTTGCAGTAGAGTTTTCTGATTGAAGAGCATTTAAATTGATTTTATTAAATTTAAAATGCAGTTTTCAGATAGGCAAAAAAAAAAAAAAAAAAAAAAAAAAAATGACTCATAAAAATTATTGTGACAATAATTTTAAATCAATTTATATTTTTGTTTGACATTACGGTTATATTTTACACCACTCGGGGGTAAAATTTCCCGGGATTGAGATGCTGGGGGCGAAAGTTCTGTAAACCACTTCTCGGGAATGGCGAGATTTTCCAAGGGCGAAATTCCGGGGGAGAGAAAAATAATAAATGATATTGGTAGTTTTTTTAAACTCTTGTTCAAACTCCTGATTTACGTGAATGAAATGGATAAAGATTAGGAATATATATACACAGGGTGCATAGGAAAATCCCTTTAACCTGAAAATACTTGCGAACGGAGAGTGCTACAGCCCCGCAAGTGAGGTAACGGTATAGTAAAGCAACTATGCCCGACCTAATGCAAACGACAGCAGTGCCCCTAGTGGCGAAATTTGGAAGTTAGTCATTGCAAATCGAAAACGAAAAGAGATTCAGCAAAATTTCCAATTAGAAAGTTTTAGAGCATCAATTAATTAGTACGAAACGATATTTGGTTTACACGGATACGATAAATTGGCGCCTGTATACCCAAAAAATATCCAAAATTGATGCACTCCATTTTGTGTAAATGTTTGAAAGGAATAGCCAGAGGAAAGAAGAAATATGCACATAATTTAATGAATAAATACTATGTACTTACATCAATACATTTTGATAGCATCACACACAAAAACAAAATAGGTAAAATAAATTCTAAGTCTCATAGTGATAAAAAGTTAATGTTGAGAATGTTAAAAAAGTTCGCCATTGCTCACAATACACGTTTGTATTCATGTGAGTAATTTTGCATGCACATTTCTCAGCATGGAAGGTGTTACACTATTGAAAGCATCTGTAATACGATGGCGTAGATCCAGCAGACATGTGGAGTTGCATAAACCTGATCTTTTATGCAACCCCACAGGAAGAAAACCCTCGGAGTTAGGTCCGGCGATCGTGGAGGCCATTCAATACTACTACCATACCCAATAATTTGTTGTCCAAAGCAATCTTTTAGAAAGCTTCGCACTCCAGCTGGCTGGTGTGCAAGAGCACCGTCATGTTGGAACCACATGTCCCGTAATGCGGACAGGGGAATATCATCCAAAAAGTCGGGATGATATCCTGTAATAGTTGGAGGTACCTCTGTCCGTTTAATGTGCCTTCGTAGAACACAGGTCCCAGTAAGCGATCCTTCCAGATACCGCCCCACACATTAATGGACCAGCGCACTTGGTGTTTTGTGGATAGTCCCCACGAGGGATTTTCCAGCGCCAGTAGTGGGCATTATGCCGGTTTAGTACTCCGGTACGCTGAAACAGTGCCTCGTCCGACCAAACAATGTTGGACAAAAAATCTGATTTATCTTCAACATTATTTAATGCCCAGTTGCACCAATCAAATCGACGCTCATTATCCCGTGGCAACAGTTCTTGCTGCAGAGTGACATGATAGGGATGTGCATGTTGACTATACAATATTTGCCACACTCGGGCCCGTGTTAAGCCACAAGCCATGCTGATTTCTCCTGTACTGCTGTGTGGATGGGCTAGTGCATATGCCAAAATACTCTCTGGCGGTATACGCATACCTGCACTCACTGGCCTGCCAGAACGCGGACGACTTTTAGTGCTTCCTGTCTCCATGAGCCGTCGCACTACATTTGCGATGGTAACTGCACTTGGATGTGGCCCACCTGGAAAACGAACGGCATACTGCCGTGCAGCATGCGTTGCGTTTCGTTGATATTCGCCATAAATAAGCACCATCTCGCAATATTGAAAGTTAGTGAAGCTTGACATTCTCACACAGCTCCAAAATTCTAAATCCAAACGTTTATTTTTAAGAAATGTATCTTTTGTAGAATCTCATTCATTTAGGATCATTCAAAATTCCATTTGTTTTGTCACTTTCAAAAAAGAACGCATATTTTCTACCCGTCGCTAGGCAACGATTGAAATTGCCACAACACAGAAAATAAAATTTTTAAAATGAAAGCGCTCGCACATTAGGAATAAAATTAACATCTGCCATCAATAATTTTATGCTATGAGATTATATTGTTTATATCAAGCGAGCGCCAACACCTTTTATACTAAAATTTTAAATGCGTTGGAAATTAAAGTTTTCAGACATTACAGTACAGTACAAAGTCACAAACTTCATTTTCATACTGCAACATTTCCAAAATGTGAATATGTAGAGTAGAACAGTCGCGCATAGATTACGGACATTTTTGGGTATACAGGCACCAATTTATCTTATCCGTGTGAACCAAATATCGTTTCGTACTAATTAATTGATGCTCTAAAACATTCTAATTGGAAATTTAGCTCTATCTCTTTTCGTTTTTGATTTGCAATGGCTAACTTCTAAATTTTGCCACTAGGGGGCGCTGCTGTCGTTTGCATTAGTTCGGGCATAGTCACTTTACTATACCGTTACCTCACTTGCGTGGCTGTAGCACTCTCCGTTCGCAAGTATTTTCAGGTTAAAGGGACTTTCCTATGCACCCTGTATATATCTTTTCCCCTTATAATCCCAGTATCAATTCTAGCAAAATTGGTTGTAAATAAAATTACAAAATATCGCAATTTCACGTAAACGAATTAAAAATACGGCTGTATTGACATTTTACTGCTTATATGAATATAATTTTAAATTGTTGCTTATTTTAAATTATATCCTATTTAATGTTACTTATTTTAAATTACATGTATTATTATTTTGGCTTTTTTTTTTTTTTTTTTTTTTTTTAGTTTCTAGTTAACGCTCAGTGATCAAAACTCGATCATTTTTTTAAAATAAACGTATAAATAATAAATGTAATAAATGTAAAAATTAACGATTTTCATGTAAACAGCGTGTTAATATTATATCCTAAAAATAAATAAGGTAAAATAAATAAAATATAGTCAGCAGGGCCGTAGCGACAGCCCCCCAACCCCCGGTGGGGGGAGGGGGGCTCTCGAAAGTAGGGGGCCTCACAATTTGATTATTAAGGATTGAAGCAAACTGTAAAAATTATTGTATTTTTGAAGAAAAAAAAAAGATATATGTTCGTTCAAATTTTCTTCAAATATTTTTTTCAAGTTTTTAAAAAGCACCAAATCTTTTTCCTTGTACGGCAGAGAAAATATTTTTTCGGTCGAATTTTTGAAACTGAGATTTTTATATTTACACATTTAGAGCCCAACTGATTCCGAAAAGACTTTTAGCGTTTGGTCTCTGTGTCTGTCTCTGTATCTGTTATGACCCAGTTCAAACCCAGAATTATAAATCTGTTCATATGGAAACGCTTCTTGAAATTTTCGGTTAAATTTAAACTACTAATTTGTCTACAGGAGCATTAAAGAGAATTCAAATGTCATCCGTGTAAGGCGTGCATTAAATTAAAACACATAATGTATAGGGAAAAACACTCAAACACTTTATTATATTTTTCTGTTTTGCTTGTTTAAGACTTCGCTTACTTTAATTTATTTATACAACTGTTTATTACCCAATGTTCGGAAGTCGCGTGGAGTCACTCCAGATATATATATATATATATATATATATATTTGGGGGGGGGGGGGGGAGGTAACCACTTCTAATAAGATTTTTTCAAGTTACTATTGAGGTTTCATATTTATTGTAATGATTCTAAAGCTCCCCATTAATAATTTAATGGGAAAAATTACATATGCCTTAATTAACCATATTTGCCAACATCCTAATTAATATTCCGTTGTGTTATTAGTACCGTACTTTCTTTCACACCAGTAAATTTTTAGAGTTATATTCTTCAAATGCAATTACGATTAAATAAGAAGAAAAATACTTTTAAAAGATACTGGTGTGAAAAACAAGGCGGGGCTAAGAATACTATAGAATATTAATTAGTGTGTTGGCAAGTATAAATAACTCTAAGGAGTGCAATCTACGGCTAAGAACACAATAAGTCTTGATTAATCCGTTCAAAGCACCTTTATTTCGTTTAAGTCATGATCGGAAAAGGAAACAGAGACTTATGAAGAGTTTCCGTGAACTGCTGTTTATTTGACAGGAATGAGCCGTAAGAATTTTCGGCAGCTAAACTTCGTGCAAAAACTGCTCCGTTTGCTTGTGCCGTGCTTTCGTTTTTTGTTCCAAAAATCCTTGATTCTAATGGGTTTCTAGTCACTCATAGAAGTAAGTCCAGGCTTTTATTTTGTGTAATTTCCGATAACAGTTAAAGTAATATAGCATTTACGATTGCAAAATTATCTTAAAGTTTCTCCCTTTTTTGATTCTTTGCGTTATGTTTGTCAAGCAATGAAATAACGTTTACAGGGAAAATTCCTAAATTTTCTTAATAATTATTAGTAATCTATAATTTTGAATAGTGTTTTCTTAAATTAAATTTAATAATTTTATATCATTTCAACTATGGACAAAACCTAATGACGGATGACAATAGCTAAGCTATCTAGACTAGATGTTTTATTCGAATATCTAAACAAATACTTCATTGATTTACTTGAAACTTCAGGAGTAGAAAGAACATGTTACACCACATATATTTCAGTGATTAATTTTGTTTCTAAGGGTAATTTTTGTTACGAGTTGCAAATTAACCAAAAACTAACAATCTTTAGGTTTGGGATCACCCTGTTAAAAATAATGTTTGAAATTAGTTGTAATTATAGTATATGATTATGAGCCTTCTTTTAACAATAGATATAAATTAATATGAGAATTGCACTTATATTAACGGAGATTTAAAGGTCCTTTTAAAAATGTCAACAGTTTTTCATTCATTTTTTGTTTATAACATGCAAGGATTTAAAACAAAAGCAATATAACTTTTAAAAATTTGACACATTATATTAGACACAGCATATTGCAATCAAAATATAAATATATCAAATATCTGATAAAATATAAGCATTTATATTAAATGATTTTTGCCTGCGCATGTGAAAGTGTTAGCTTATTTTCTTTTTCTTTTCGCATAATTTATTAGCCAAATGTATAGACAAAACAAATATTTTTTTAAACCCAAAAATATATTATCGATAAAAAAGTTTATTTTCATGTACTTTCAGAAAGGTGCAAAACGCTAATGGATTTTACTCATATTTTTATTTTGAATCGATGAACAGTCGTGGATGAAGTCGCACTATGATTTTCTCAAAAAATAGAAAATATTTAAAAACTATTATGTAATAATTATGTTTTAGTAAAAATAATCTTTAGAATATAATGACAGCTACATATATCAAATTAATAATCTTACGAAAAAAGTATGTTTGTCTTATACTATTAAGTGAGCAATATTTGTACATATATATATATGTGTATATTTCAGTGTTCTCGAAAACGGTAGCTCGGACAGTTACGTGATTTAACGCAAAAGTGCCCTCCGAAGGGTCATTGTGCACACCGATGTCAGATTTTTGAATTTTTGACTAGTTTTCTCTTAATTAATAAAAATATGAAAATAAAACTTCCCTTTTCTGTAATGACGCAGAATGGAGAATCTTAAGAGAGACTTGATTGTTTTATTTGATTTTCATTGATTTGAATGTACTTTACGTTCAACTAGAGCTACGTTTTGAGGAGTTACAAAAGATTTGATTGGTTTATTTGATTTTCATTGATTTGAGTGTATTTTACTTTGAACTAGAGCTACGTTTTGAGGAATTACGAGATATTTAATTAGTTAATTTGATTTTCATTGATTTTAGTGTATTTTACGTTGAACTAGAGCTAGGTTTTGAGGAATTACGAGGGATTTGATTGGTTTATTTGATTGCCATTGATGTGAGTGTATTTTATGTTGAACTAGAGCTACATTACGAGGAATCACGAGAGATTTGATTAGTTTATTTGATTTTCATTAATTTTAATGTATTTGACGTTGAACTAGAGCTACATTTTCAGGAATTACGAGAGATTTGGTTGGTTTATATGATTTTCATTGATTTGAGGTAGGGGTGTCCAGTGATGTTTTTTTTTTTTTTGGTTTTAACATGCTTGACAGTGATTGCTGCGAAAACGAGTTTCGTGCGTTTTCAGATTCATGCACAGCGGGGTAGGGCTTTCCAGTGATGTTTTTTGGTTTTAACATGCACAATAGTGATTGCCGCAGAATCAAGTTTCGTGTGTTCTGAGATTCATGCACAGCGAGGTAAGGGTGCCCAGTGATGCTTTTTGGTTTTAACATGCGTGATAGTGATTGCCGCGGAACCGAGTTTCGTGTGTTCTGAGATTCATGCACAGCAATGTAGGGCTGTCCAGTGATTTTTTTTTTTTTTTTTTTTTTTTTTCATGAGCGTGAAGCGTACATACGTGCATTATAGTTATTGCTGCGAAAACGACTTACGTACAGGCGGTAACAAGTGTCCAAACACTAGCAAACATTTCTATGTAAAAAAAGCACACTTCATACGTTTTTTTTTTAAATAAATCCTTATCGAATCATGTTTTTAGACTGACTAAGAACAGGATTCGACAAGATTTATTTAACAAAACCGTATGAAGTGTACTTCTTCTACATAGGAATTTTTGCTAATGCTCGGACACTTTTGTTACCGACTGTACGTTCACTGATTCGATCTTTCATCGAATAATGACTTTTACTGTACGAGTAACAGCTTCAACTGTTTCCAGAATATTCGAAGACTTAACATTTCTATTTGACTGTTTTCGAGAATATTCGTTTTAATAATAGTTTTGTTGCACAGATTCGAGTTCAAAAAATGTTTGATATTGTCAAGGAGATCCCATACTAAAACAATGAAGAAAATAGTCGCCAATCGAAATATATTTATCTAAACGTTTCAATTATTCAATTAAAAAGAAAACTTTTAAATATTGTGCCCAGCGAAGCGGGTGAAGCCTGCTATTGGTAATATAATATGGAATAAAATGTATCTCTCTGAATATTACTAACTATACATAAGATACTAAAGATTACAAAAATATATATATATCTTTTGTACAAGATCTGAGTTTTAATGATATTTGCTTGTGGAATTTTTTATTTATTTATTTATTTTTAATTAATTATTATTTTTTTTTAGTTATTCTATACATTTGGCTAATAAATTATGCAAAAGAAGTTTTGATAGCGTTTACACATGCGCAATTAAAAACTATTTACTAAAAATGCTCATATTTCATAAGATATTTGAAATTTTTATGATCTGATTGCAGTATGTTTTTTAATGCAGTATATCAAATTTTCTAAAAGTGACATTGCTTTGGTTTTAAAACCCTGCGTATCTATATATGTTATAACAGAAGATGTGTGTGTGTGTGTGTGTGTGTGTGTTTGTGTATGTATATATCCGGTGCTTTTTAAGAAAACTGCTGATCGCAAGGCTACACAAATTTGCATGTAGATTCATATTGACCATTTTTTCACATAAAAATAAACATAATTTCACGCGAATCATGTATTTAAAAGAAAAAAATTTAAAAATTTAAATTTGCATATGCATATGACAAAATGATGTTATTATAACTTTAAAATTAAATATACAATAATAATAACTCAGCACGTTTTTTCCGAATTTTGTTTCTTAACCTTTTTAATATAACCTAATTCTAGATTTTGTTTTCTTTCCTTTTTTTTTTAAATAGCATATTTTTGGCATGGATAGTGTGCTTGCCATGAAAGCTAATTAAGCATTACACTGTAAAAAAATAACTATTACCAGCTGCAATCTGTGATTTATTTTATCCAATCACAGAGAATTTCTTGCAAGAAATTCTCTGTAATTGGATAAAATAAATCACAGATTGCAGCTGGTAATAGTTATTTTTTTACAGTGTATATGAAAAATTTTTTCTTACAGATAAACCTGAGCGAAATTTTTAATTTTAACGTTGATGTATACCGAAAATTTTTTGCCTGGGACCCTACTTTAGAGACAGCCATTTTAAGCCAAGTGGTGCATCAAAAAAATTTACATAAATTATAAAATATTGAAAAGAAAAAAAAAAAAAATAGAAACAATAATCGCATAAATAATCTATTTTGGTCTAAAATGGCGAGAAAAATTCAAATATCGCCAAAGGCAGCTATATAATAAAGCTGTACCATGTTCAGGTCTACATATTTATTTATTTTTCTATATACCAGCCACTATTAACTAACTATAAAATATTTAAAATGGAAATTATATATAATCACAAAAAATTAGTTTCCTCATGCGGTAGATGTAGCGCGTATAGTATATTGCAATATTATATTTGCAGGGATGGAACCCGGGCGCAGAATTCACACCGGAATGTGTTTAAGAAATTTCTCTCCCTATAATATCGTCGATTTAAACTAGCGCTTCAATGTTAAGCTCGATCCCTACGAAGTGGATCATTCTATTTAATTTGCAGGTAAGACAGACCGTAAACGGAGGAATAGGAAGCAGAAGGGGAGATATGATAGTGCGATTTCAGACTTCTTTTTTATTATTATTATTATTATTATTATTACTTATTTTTGGAGATAAATGCAAATGCACTGAGCTAATAGGACGGTCGGGGAAGAGATTCAGGTTAGGTTCAATAGAATTACGATAAATTTCAATTTCGGACTCAGTTTTTTTTTTTTTTACCTCTTAACATATGCACGAAAATAGTTTCTTCTTTTTCTCCCCCTCCCCTTATATATCTATGAGAATCTGAATTCAGGCAATTCAGGTAAAAATTGACAAAATCCTCATGTACTTGGTAAATTTTAACAGCAATATTTATGAAAGCTTTTCCAAATATTACTAAATAGCAAGTATAAGATAATTAATATTATATTAGTAAACGAAAATGACTTTATTTTGTTTCTATTTACATTCATGTTAAAAAAAAAAAAAAAGTGAATAAACCTTACATTAAATTATACTTAATGCAAGAAAAGGAGGGTAATGTAGAACTTAGTTTTAATTAGTGAAAAGATGGTGTACCTCAAAACAAGTTTTAATGTAATGCTTTAAGATTATTTACTGGAATAAAATCAGTTTACTGCATCATTACTTTAATATAGTTGCACTTAAAATATTATTTTCATCATATGATTAAACAATTGCGCATTGAATTGGAGCATTGATTGAAAACAATGCACTGTATGATTAAAAATATAGTGCAAGTTTATTATTATTATTATTATTATTATTATTATTATTATTATTAATTAACATTAGCTACAATACATGCAATGAATGTAAAACATTCTATGTCAACATAAACAAGTACAAATTGTTCCTTTCCTTTGACAGACAGGGCATTAAAAAAAAAAAAAAAAAAGAAAAAAAAGGCGAGTGAGAACTGTATTTTCTTGTAATTTTTATTTAATCAATTCACACTTTTCAATCCTTATCTTTTTCAAAAGTTGCAACTATAAGTATATAGATGATTTAAAGCATGTTTTGAAGAAATTTGAACTATATTTATTTTCTATATTTTGCAGTGCAAGTTGATTTCCTTGTACAAAGAAATTCAGGAAAACTTAAAAAATGTTTACTCCCCAGTCACAATTAAAGAAAACTAGTATGTTGTGGCCACCACAAGACTTTCTTCTATATTTTCCTATACATATTCAATCAGTAACAATATTAAAAAAACTAGTATGTTGTGGCCACCACAAGACATTCTTCTAAATTTTCCTATACATATTCAATTAGTAACAATATTAAAAAAAAAAAAAATTACGTTTTTTTTTTTTTTTTTTTTTTTTTTCTAAGGTTTTTTTTTTTTTTTTTTTTTTTTTGTTAAAAGTAGTACATATTCAATCAGTAACAATATAAAAAAAAAAAAAAAAAAAAAAAAATAAATTACGATGTTTTTTCTAAGTTTTTTTTTTTTTTTTTTTTTTGTTAAAAGTAAAAAAAAAATCGATAACTTTGTTTTAAATTATCACAGATTTATAGTTCAATCATTCATTTTAAAGGTATTGACGAGATCTTTCGAAAGATACCCATCTTCAAAATTTACCCCACCGGGGGGGGGGGGGGTACTTCACTCCCAAGGGGGTAAGCGTTCCCCCCCACATGCACAGAAATTTTTTCCTAGTTAACTGTTACTATTATTAATAAATTATATTAATTTTACAATCACAAGTCAAAAATAACTCTCATTATGTACATTTATACGAAATTTTGTCCTATACTGCCATGTTAAAAATTTAGAAAACATGAGATCACAGCGCCACCTGTTGAGCGATTGATCACCAAATGTAATCAGTACCAGTTTATGTCGGGGACCAACTAAATACCAAGTTTGGTTAAATTTCGTTAAAAAAAAAATACGATTTTTTTTCTAAGATTTTTTTCGTTAAAAGTAAAAAAAATCGATAACTTTGTTTTAAATTATCACGTATTTATGGTTCAACCATTCGTTTTAAAGGTATTGACGAGACCTTTCGAAATATACCCATCTTGAAACTTTGCTCCCCCGGGAGGGTACTTCCCCCCTCAGTTGGGGGGGGAACCGATGCCCCCACATGCACAAAATATTTTTCCTAGTTAACTATTACTATTATCAACGAGACCTTTCGAAAGATACCCATCTTGAAAATTTACTTCCCCGGGGGGGGATACTTCCCCCCTAGGGGGGGAACCGGTGCCCCCACATGCACAAAATTTTTTTTCTAGTTAACTACTACTGTTATCAATAATTCATATTAATTTTACACTCACAAGTTTAAAATAACACTCATTATGTACATTTATACGAAATTTTGTCCTATACTGCAATGTTAAAAGTTTACATAAAATGCGATTACAGCGCCATCTGCTGGGCGATTGATTCCCAAATCTAATCAGCACCATTCCATGTCAGGGTCCAACTATATACCAAGTTTGGTTCAATTTCATTCATTGGTTCGTGAGATACGGTGAAAAATATGAAATTTTGCGATCACAGCGCCACCTGCTGGGCGATTGATTCCCAAATCTAATTAGCACAATGCCCCGCCAGGGTGCAACTTTATACCAAGTTTGGTTGAATTTCATTCATTGGTTCGTGAGATACGGTGAAAACAAGAAACCACAGACAGACAGACAGACATTTTTTAAAACCTATCAATTCGTGTTCAGGATATCCCGAAACGTGTAGATCCGTCAAAAAACGGAGGTCGAAAATTTTCGCGAATCCAATACTCTATATTACATATAGAAGAAAGTAAAAATGCAGTTGAGTGTGTGATGTGTGCAGTGAAAATTTTTAATTGTACATCTTTGTAAGCGTATTCAAAAACACCAATAACCACAATTTCATAAAAAATATTGTCAATTTGATTTAGATAGTAGAATTTGAAATATCAAGAACTGAGATTTTAACCTTCATGTTGCGACATAGATACTTCCAAAAAAAGGATAATAATAAAATAATCATAATTATAATAAATTTATTGTTTACTCAATATATATGTGAGCTTAAATTTGGTAAATATTTTTAAACTTAAAAAAAAAAAAAAAAATCAGTTTGAAATTTCTTTTGAAAAAAAAAAAAAAAAAAAAAAAAAAAATGTATATATATCACCTTGACTTGAAGAAATTTGAGAAATGTTTGGAGAAATTTACTTTCGATCATCCGACAACACTAGCCCCAGAGCTTTTTTTTTCGATAAATGAAAAAAAAAAAAAAAATTATCTCGTCAATCAAATCTTTGACAGGAGTCAAGATGAACTTAAAATTGTCAAGAAAGAATCAAGCAATAAGCAACAACCACGAGCCAAATCAAAATCGTAAACACTCACACCTCGGGCGCGCAATCGCAAGCAAAGGTTCCCATCCCTCTGTCTACCGATTTACCTGCAAATTAAATAGAATGATCCACTTCGTAGGGATCGAGCTTAACATTGAAGCGCTAGTTCGATTTAACAGGTAGAAAATTTTCTTACATTGATAGTAGTATGAATTCTGCGCCCTTGTTCCATCCCTGTATTTGGCATGTAATTGCTGCCATTTTATGGTCCAGCAGGCTAATCAAATGAAATAAAATTAAAGTAAATGATATGTATAGTGCGTATAGTGTTGTTCATATGTAATTGGAATTCAAATATAAAAGACATCTTCAATTTGTTCGATACCGTCCTTTTCGAAACGGTCGAATAAATACCCAAATTGAAGCCCATGGTTAAGGCATTATCGCAAGTAATAGGAATACGTACCAGAGAGTTTGCTGCTGAGGAAGATGCTTCCGAAGGCACCGGTCATCCAAAGTGATCTTTTGAGTAATTTCAATGGATTTTCTTTTTATTTTTTATTTATAAAGTGGTTTAAAAAAGTGATCATGTTATTTATTTATTTATTTAAATAAAGTGATCATCAAAGCAGGCGAAGCCTGCAAGTTATAGATAAATAATGTACTAAAAATTATCTACGTTATTAAAGAAACCTTTATATCTCCGTTAATATAAGTGCAACTCTCAAACAAGTTGACATCTATAACTAGAAGAATGCCCATAATCATACACTATAGCTGCAACTTATTTCAAGCATTATTTTTTACAGGGTAATCCCAAAGATTATATATTTTTTTATTAATTTATGACTAATCCCTTTTCAGCCTTCGAGGCAAAACTTTTGGTAACATACATGCACTTTAACATGTTCTTTTTACTCTTAAATTTTTAAGAGAATTCATGAAGTATTCGAAGCATTAGATATTCAAAAAAAAAAAAAAAAAAAATCTATATAGCTTAGCTATTGTCATCCGTTCTTAGATTTTGTGCACCAGTGTGTACTGATTATATACATAAGTATCAGGGTAATTGTATTGTTATAAAAGTAAAATCTGATATGGAAATTTCAATACAGTTTTTGTTCTAAAGTAATGGGAGGGGGCCCCAGACGAATTTATGGGGGGAGCCCCAGAATATGTTCCTACGGCCCTGATAGTCAGATTGGGATCCAAAACTTTCGCCCCCAGTATCTCACCCCCGGCATTTCGCTCCTGGAAAATTTCGAAGAAGTGGTTTACAGAACTTCCACATGGCAGCATCTCACCCACGGGTAATTTTGCCCCCGAGTGGTGTAAAATATAAACGTAATGCCAAATAAAAATATAAATATACATAGAATATTTCTCGAGATATTGTTTTGTTCATTCACACTATTTTCCCTTTTAATTTCAATATAAAACACATGAATTAAAATAAGGTTTTCGATTGAAATTTGTTTGATGACATTTTTATGGCTGGTAATTAAATGAAAGTAAAAGTGTAAAGTACTATTATTTATTTATTTATTAAATTTTAAATGTACAGTAAACTTATTTATCTACGAAATTTTATTTTATTTATTAATTTACCAATTTTATTTTTTAGTGATAAATAAGAAAGTAAGATTAGTGAACGAATTTTTATTTTTATTTATTTTTTATTATTATTTATTTTTTTCAAGTATCTATCGATATATTTTAGTCCAAATAAAAAGAAAATAAATGGATTTAATAAATTAAAAAAAGTAGGCAGGTTATTAATTTCATATTTCTGTTTGGACACTTATATACAATTGATTATATATGTATTGTATAAATGTCCAAAAGTGTCTTATATATGTATAATTTGAAATATGGTTTTTTATTAGTATCAGTGTTCCAATATGAAAATGTATTTTTTTCATTGGTCAGTAAGGTCATTGTCAGTAAAATAGAGTAAATTGTTTGGTTGTAAAATCGCGCGCGTAGCTAATACAAAATTTAAGTGTATTAAGTATCGAAACTTATGCAGATTTTATCTAGAATATTTCATTGCAATACATAATAATATTCAGTAATTTGTTAGTGAAATGAAATGTAAAAAGGCAAATTAATAACAATAATAATAATAATAAAATTATGTAATTTAGAAAACAGTAATATTTCTAGCATTAACTAATTATTTTCTTCTTCAAACAATGATGTCACCATAATCAATTCAAATGATTGCACATCTTGTATTATGCGTTTTAATCTTGGTACGAAACATACACACGTTATATATATGCATAGTCTTAAATTATGTGGATGCTTCTTTTTCTAATTTTGCTCTTATTCTCGAATACTATTTTAACTTAAAACTATGGTAAATGTAAAAAAAAAAAAAAAAAAACTTTTTTTAATTTTTGAAAATCAAAAGAAGTTTGCATGTTACCCAATTTATAAATTTCTCTCTAGATTTTACACTAGGACACAGCTTATCAATATAGTTGGATATTAGTTTGTAGATTCATTGATAAGTTATCTTAAATAAAAAATTATTTACAACGATGAAATTTCAGGGAAAATTTTAACATTATAAATATTAAATATTAAAAGATTATTATTAGTTTAAACAATTACTGTGATCAGTCCCCAAAACTACCAAAATCAAACCAAAATTTAAATAAAACAAGACAATTGGAAGTATATAACAACACGTTGAGGTTCCAGACATTTTCTCATATATCTCTAAAAGTACTGAAGGAATCGTCTTGAAACTTTAGGAGTGTGCAGAACATGTTATACGTCAAACATTTCAGTAAAAGTTTTATCTCGAAAGTAAAAGCAGTACCAATAAAAAATTAACACGTTGAGCGCCATGTCAGTCATCAGTGGCTGATAGTGTCATATATGATATACAGCTGCGTCAACAATCGGAGGTTGACAGTGTAAAAGAGGATATAAAACTAAAAATATTACATTGTTTTACGTAACTATTGAAAAATTATTTAAAATTTGCTTAATTTTCATTTATTACAGGAGGAATCATTATGGAATTTTAATGGATTTTAAAAATTCACGTGGTGCTCAACGTGGTAGTTAAATCATGAATGAATCCACAATGTAAATTCACAGCTATGTTTAGGAAATATTCATAAAAAATGTAACAATATAAAACTGAGGGTAAAATTTAAAAATTAGGTAGCATAAACATTTTATCTTTTTATCTTTTTTTTTTTTTTTTTTTTTAATTTTAAAATTTTGTATTTTATTTATTACTTCCATTACCCTACTACCATAGGTAATGGAAACATCGTATTCGGTCCAAACATTTGAGGTCGAGTTTTCACCTAATTTACACGTTTTATGGCCTCCTAATTCCAAAAAAGTAGTTTTTGGCAATTGGTCAATGTGTGTGTATGTGTGGAATCTTCTGGCTATCATATTCATATCTCTGAAACTAATAAAGGTAGAACTACAAAGCTTTAGAATTGAGACAGGTCTGGTGGATCGATGAATTTTTCAAATTTTGGTGAAAATTGAAAAACCGGAAGGGGGACAGCGGAAACCGGAAAGTATGACCGTAAGTATCTCAAAAACGGCTCTAATAATGTCTTGAAAGTTGCTATATAAACACTCTATTAGATGTCCTTTTGAATTATATAGTTGGTTACTTCAGGAAAATTGATAGGCGTCTTGTATAAATAGCCCAATTTCAGGTCATGCAAGTGCGTTCCTTTAAAAAGGGCTGTACTTTTTTTTTTCCTTTCAAACTCGCTATATTAACTCCCTTTTAAATATTCTTTTGTTAAAAAGTGGGCTGGGATTAAAACCTCAAGGTCGTTTAGATAGTTTGAAAGGGGCATGAGGGCCTAGAATTCAAGACAGCCTTGACATGTGCAATAAGGGTCAGGAATTCTTCATTACTTAATATAGTGTCAGCTATAACTCCGCGTAAATGATATTTTAATGACTTGATCACTGCCTCCGATAATCCACCAAAGTGTGGAGCAGCTGCGGGGGGGGGGGGGGGGGGTTAAAATTCCGTTTAATAGCTTTATTAGTTAAATAGTTGGTACCGTTGTCACTGTATATTTCTGCTGAAAGACCCCTTCTAACTAAGAGTCGTTTCAAAGCTCCTAGAAAGACTCTGTTGATAAGTCACCTACCATTCCTAAATGAATAGCCTTAACAGTGAAACATAGGAAAATAGAAATAAAACATTTTATTACTTGTTTGCATCTGCCTGGTAGAGGTTTATAGTTATACATTATTTTTCCATTATAAAGTAAAATTAAATTTGGGGAGAATTCTGTCCGGAAATTTTCAAAATTCTGAAGAATTCTGTAAAAAAAAAAAAAAAAATTATCGATTTTATTAATTTGAACTATTTTTTTTTTTTTCTTTTTTTTTTTTTTTTTTTAAATCTTAGAAAGAAAAATAGTTAGAATGCATCTTCCCTTATCTCTTTTACAAAATAAATTATTTTCCTTTGTAAATGGAATTGACTTGCCAGTGCAGTATTCTTGGTGTTGGTTTTTAATTAGTGTTGAATTCGCCAAATTTGCTCTGTCCAGTCATTCCTGAATTGTTCAAAATATTTTAAATGAAACAAATTCGACATTATAGTTACAAAAATTTGCTCCTGTTACTAAATTCAATTTATGGTGAGGCTAGGGGAGAGGGAAAAAATTTGCAGGTGACACCGAACGAAACACTCAGAGCTAATGATGATAACTATTTTGATAGCCTGTCTCTGATGACGTCACTAGGCAGCCGTAAGGCTACCTTTCCGATGGCAATGCCAATGTCCACACCAAAGATATAGTAATATATATAGATCTATCATCCCCATGTTATCGTGCAAAGATATTTTATGCCAAAAAAAAAAAAAAAAAAAAAAAAAAGCTTTGAAATCAGCCATTAAGTGGTATTGAAAAAAAAAAAAAAAAAAGAAAAATGAATTTGAAACTGTATCTCGAGTTTTTCATTCACCTTTAGTAAATAAATTATTTATAAATTTTATTTGCTAAAATATTCGTGTGTATTCACTCTGGGAAAGACAGCTATATTTTGATAAAATCGCCGTCTTTTTCCAAGTGAAAAGGTATCACTTTTTTCTCCCCAATGATCAATCTATATATTGTTACTATATCTATGGTCCATACACTTCGCGACCTTTTATAGAACATTATTTCATACGACATTACATTTTAATTACTGAAATTTTCGGTATGAAATGAATGCGTTGACAAATTTCATTAAATAAAATATAATCCGCAGGCCTCGCAATGTTCTTAAAATTTTACGTCTTTTTCATTTTATTGACACCACTATCAATACAAAGAAATTTTTTAAAACTTTTTATAGTAAAACACATTTATGAAAAAATTCTACTACTCATAGTGGTGGAAGTATAATTAAATGAGGGTAAAATTTTAGGAATGCTTCGAGGCCTTATAATGTATAAAATAATGACAAATAAAAAAAAATCGCAAAGTCTGACAACACTGCGACGATCTTTGTAATTCTAAAATCATGGCATGCAGTTACTATGAAAGCAGAGTTGTGAAATTTTATAATTTATTTCAGCACAATATTAGCTCCGCCTTTTTTTTCATGACGGATATTTTTAAGAATGATTTTCTTTTTAGTTAATTGTTATTAACTATTAAAGAGTACAAAATTTCTGGTGCGAAAAGAAGACGTGCCTAAAACTGCTACTGGATAAATTATAAAAGTTGGCAACTCTGTGAAAATACTATTCTTTCTCAATTAAAAATGAAATTTTAGCCAGCATAATTTCCGATAGCCACACAACATCCCTCTGAATGTACAGTTAACCATTCTTCATTCAACCAAAAGTTATAAAAAATAATTTTGACACAATTTTTATTTTTCAGTTTACCTTTATAAAATTCATAGCTGCCAATTTTTGAAATTTATTCCGAAATGTTTTAGTCCGCTCTTTTTTTACACTGTAATCTTTACAGAAAATTTTTCTTCAATGTGCAATTACATACTTATTAAACATCTCATTAAGAAACGTACAATTTTTAGTACCCACCTTTTCTAACACCAGTAATTTTTTAGAGTATTTTTATTCTTTTTTAATCGTGATAACATTTGGAGTGAATTACTCTAAAAATAAAGTGGTGTGAGAAAAGGGGCGTTAACAATTGTACGGTTATTAATGAGATAGTTGGCTAGTATGGAATTACGATTAAATATGAAGAAAATTTCTCTAAAAAGTTAACAGTGTGAAAAAACGGTGGGACTAACAACATTCTAAAATAAATTTAAAAAATTGGCAGCTATGTAAAAGTCAAATAGACACACACACACACAAAAAAAAAAAAAAAAAAAAAAGTGAATCGAGAAATAAAACTGAAAAATATCTGAGGGTAAGTTCTAACCAACATATGTATATATATTTATAAAATGGTGTGTTAGTCTCTATACATATCTGTACTAAGGATAAGATGAAGAGCGATTTCGCCAAACACTAATTTTCTAAAGATTTTTTTGTAGATAGTTTTGATTTAGTTGTAGATAGAACTTTTCATTGAAATTTTAAATTGGAAACACAGCAAAGGCCAACTTAAAATTTATTTTTTGTTAACATATTTATAACATTATAATAGCTTTATATATTTAACCGTAGTAGCCAACGTATTAATTTATTCCGGAGTATTTTTATTCCTGCCTTTATTCCGCACCACCTTATCTGTAGACTACTTTTTTCCAATATATAAGTACGATAAAATAAGAAAAAAATACTTTAAAAAATAGTGGTATGAAATAAAGGCGGTGCTAAAAATACTTCGAAATAAATTAAAATGTTGATATATTTGATTTAAAACTTGTAAGCTTTTAATAAAGCAAATTAATAGCTGTCTTTGTAAAGCATATAGATGTATAATTTACCTATTAATCTACTTGTAATTTATATTTATTATTTTATGTAAAACAGGAATTTATTATTATTTTCTGATATAATTTCTAACCGTGAGTTTTATTAATTTTTTTCCAGCGGTCAGGGGTTGCATATTTTAAGTTATACCTTTATCAAAATAACCTTTACTCTAAAAATCCGTTTTCAGCAATCGACAGTCTATTTAAAATTTCTTAAATCATTAATGGCTGTGATTCAGTTTTTCAAAATGTAATTTAAGTTAGGAATTGCTAACATTTTCTTGTTGTTTCATGATATTCCAAATGATTTAAATTCAATATTGTAAAAACAAATAAATTACTTGAAATAAAAAAAAGAACAATTAAATGCAATCAAAATACTTACCAAACACAATAAATCAAGTTGTAACCATTGCATCGGCTGATTGTTACCATTAAACTTCAGTTACGTTACAGAAACATACTTGCCAACACCCTAATTATGAATCGAAAGCTTTTTAGTACACGCCCCTATTTTTACACCACTTTATTTTAGAGTAATTATCTATAAATGTAGTTACGATTAAATAAGTATGAAATTACTCTGAAAAAGACTGGTGTGGGGGGAAAAAAGCGGGTATTAAAAATATTCCGATTATTAATGAGGTGGTTGGTAGGTGTGTTGAAAGAAGAAGTAGACGCTGTTCAATATCCAGTTTAACTCCGTGTTCATAAATATTTTGTATACAAACATCATGTAGACAATGATTTTTGACAATCTCTATTATGTTACGAAATCATCATCATATGTGCCACCATACTATATTGGTCTATAAAACGTTAGATTATATATGCATAGTATCAATGTAATGTATTGAATCATAAAGGCAACGCACCAAAATTATCATGAATTAGCTATACATAAATGTATTTTGACATACAAAGCTTAAAATGAATGAAAGATATGCGTATGTGCTGTCCGGGATTATCGATGAAAAACCAAATCATTCAGCTCAATAACCTAAGAGATGTTAGAATGCTATTCTGTTATAGGATAAGAGTGCTGTTAGACAAAAAAACGCGCGCAATTTAAGTATTTAATATAAAAAAGAAATAACATCTAAATTTGTTATAAAAAGTGGACATTGTTATTTGGACTATAAGTTGTGTCTGTCCTGATTACTCTAAAGATAATATCAAGTTTATCATTATAATTTTTTTTTTTTAGAAATATTAACCCTTTGCGGCGCAAGACAATTTGAAACACTTAAATTATACTGCCACCGGAATTCATGAACTAAATTAAACTAAAAGAAATTTTAAATTTTGACGTTTAAAAAACCGGCCTTTTCTGATATATTATAAACGTGAATTTTTGCTAAAATATTTCCGGGATGAATTTTTGCAGCTGGATCTTAAATTTTGCGTCCTTGTGGCGAGGACACCGCGCGTTAAGGGGTTAAGCATACATCGTATACTTTTCTAACGTATGAGTATTTTTTCTAATTATTTTTTAACGTTTGTACATTTTTTTTTACAAAAGTGTAATGGATTTAGATCACACTAATATAAATTTTTTTGGAGAATAAAATTCTTCACCAAAAAAGTACAAATTTAAAATTTTCTCCATTTTCTGTCTACCTTCGTGTGTATGTGTGTTGGGCGGAGGAGATGGAAAAAATAGTATCATCGGTTTGTTTTATTTAAAATTGTGAACACCTATTTTTTTACATTTCGATCTGAAGTGTATTTCTCAAAATACCGGTTCCAACCCTTCTTTTTTTAACACTAATGTGTGTAAACACTAATGTGTGTAATGGAGTGTATATAAATATTTTATTTAACACTAATGTGTTAACAATAATGTGTTAATAACTCATTAGTGTTTAACTTTTTTAACACTAATGTGTGTAATGAAGTGTATATATATATATATATATAATATTTATATATACCCCGGAAGAAAAGGACGCTATGTTCATTCTATGAAAAGACTTATCACCATGTCTCTGATGTGCTAAAAAGAAATAAATTTGTCATGAATAAAGAAAATGGACATAATTTTATTTTCCACTGTCTTATCTCATTTATAGTTACTAGACATTAGTGCTTAATGCTTCTATATAAATTTAGATATACACATAGACATGGTGCTAACTCTTTTCAGAAACCACAGGGGGTATGGATATATGTGTGTGTGTATTTATAAATTTAATAGGAATGAATAGACTTTATAGGAATTGTTTGAAAATTTTAAACCATTTGTGATATTTTTTAAGGAAAATGACAAATTCAAATTATCGGTGCATTTCAGAGTTTTAAATATTTTGAGAATTCGCTTATAAATTTCCTTTCATAATTAGGTAGAAGAAAGCATACATAAAGTGGAGAAATGTAAATCAAAAAGAAAAGAAAACTTTTTTTTTTTTTTTTTTTTTTTTTTTTTATAAAGATATTTTTTATTTTCTTTCTTATCTGACAATGTTAGGCACACTAAATTCATTCATTTTCAGATATAACTAGTTCTTTAACAATTAGACTAATGGGACTAAAAATATTTTTAAAATAATTCTTTTATAAAATTTTCAATGCTTTTTCTTTAAAAATACTTTTAATAGGACTTAAATTAACTGCTTTACTTATCTTTAAAAATGTAAAAACATTAAGAGACAAAACTTTACTTATTAGATTAACAAGCACCAGATTCATCTATTTACTTTAGAACAGATATTAAAAAAAAAAAAAAAAAAAAAAAATGTACCTCATTATTTTCTTGAAAGTGAAAAAAAAAAAAAAAATATATATATATATATATATATATATATATCAAGTTTAATCTCTCATTCATATTCATAACTTTATTTTACTACATTCTTCACTATAGAAAATATTTAATAAAATAAAATGAATAAATAAATAAATAAATAAATAATAAAAAAAATACTGCAGAATATTTTATTCTTTCACATGAATATCTAAAACGCTGACTTTACTATATATAGACTTACCATACTATACATAGACTTACCATATACATGTTCTTTCCAGCAGATTCTGTACCTTATTGACATCATTGGCTTGATTACTTTACAATGATAAAAAAGAAGAAAAATAAGTTATTTTGATTTTCGGTTACAGAAACAATGTTAGCCGTAACGATTACACTTAAAAAATAATAATAATAAAATAAAAAAATCCAATACCGCCCAGCAGACACAGGACGTATGTATTTATGGAAGCCATACAGCTTCCAGATTAAAGTGCTTATGGGCCACTTACCTAGTTCCTACACGAGTTTTATAAAGTTCTGTGATGAAAGAGTTTAGTTTTTCTGGCTACCAGTATTTCTGTTCAGAAATTTTATCTTATTTATACAGTTATTTTTGTGCTGTTGCACTGTAGACTTAACATTTTTGTAGATAAATTCTGGTAGTAATAAAAAAAAGCGTACTCTTTCATACATGAAAGTTTTTCTCATAGCCGCATCGAAGCCAACGAGAGGCGTTGGCACGATTTCGAGTCTGTAGTATCAGCGAAATATAGTTTATCGGCATATAGATACGATATTATATCGTTTTGATACCATACGATTCGCGTCAGTGCCGATGTCGGTATTTATAGTCTGTTCAACTTAATCTGATACCTAAAGTAAACAAAAACTTGTGTTATCTAGCGACATGGATAATGTCGTCAAATAACACGTCGGTATAATGGTGCATGTTACTGTTTGCACCAGCAAAGGCCGGTCATTCTTTTCCTCCTTTTGTTAGCACTTTCCCTTGTGTTACCTTTCTTCTTGTGTTTAGTTACCTTAACCCATACCTACCAACAATCTCGTTATAAAGCGTAAAATTTTTAATAGCCGCCTTTTTTTTTTCACACCAGTCATTTTATAGAGTAATTTTTTTCTTATTTAATCGTAACAGCATTTGAAGAGAATAACTCTAAAAGTAAAGTGGTGTGGTTTGGAAAAAAGGGCGGTTAGGAATGAGATGGTTGGCAAGTATGCCTTAACCCATTTTTAGCCAAACTTTTATTTTTTTTTTTAAACATCTCTTTAGCGCACTATATTCTTTAATAGGCTCTAGTAAATCATCTAGTTTTTTTTTTTTTTTTTCTTTTTTTAATGATACATTCAGATAGAACTTGGCTCGCTGCCAGCTTTATTTTAATTCAAAATAATAAAACGAAAGCTTTTAAAACAGTGAATACATTTTATGCTTGTTGCGTTGTGTGGTTAAAAATGGGTTTTAAGACTTTCTTTTACTTTTGTGGGTATTACATCGTTGTATGTTTTTAACGTACAACTTATAGTTACAAACTTCACAGCACATAAAGGGGGTTGTAGGATAATTTAATACTTTAACAAATTCTTCTTTGTTCAGCTTTGTAGGGCATACTTACCAACCTAATTCGGAAGATTGTTAGTCCCGCCCCTTTACGCCTATTTTTTCACACCAGTCTTTTTTTAGAATACTTTTCTTCTTATTTAATCGTAAATATATTCGAAGAGAATTACTCTAAAAATTAAGTGGTGTACAAAAAGGAGCGGGAACTAACAATCTTCCGGGTTAGGTTGGCAAGTATGGTGTATGGGATGTTTAATTGGTCAAACTTAAACTTAACATTTTTTTATGGTTAAGAAAGTCACCAATTCCGCAGGAATCACATTAAAAGAAAATACCTTGGTAAACTTTTTATTTACTTCTGTATCAGTTTACCTTGAACGGACTATAGTTGGCCCACAATTACTCATTTGTCCGATATTTCGAATATTTTATATACATCTGTCGTTATTTTCTTTTTAATTAAACAATCAATAAATTTTGCGAAAATTTCTGTTAAATGAATAGAAATTCCTCAAAGAGATCATGGATTTTATAACTCACTTCTTAAAAGTTGAAATTTCTATTCATTACATACGTGCATTGAAATATAATGAAATTAAATACGTATATTAATGTTTGTAATACATAGTAGAATATATTTTTCATCCAAATATCATTGCTTAAAAAATTGTGTTAGGTTTGGATCTGAAATCGTGAACTAAATTGTATTGCATCATGAACTATCCGACTTATCGTTCGAGTAAATAAAGAAAACAATGTCACATCCAATTCACTTATATTGCAGACCTGCATAGCTGCCAACATTTAATTTATTCCACAGTATTTTTAGTCCCGCTTTTATTTCGTACTACATTATTTAAGCGTATTTTTTCTTATTTTATCGTAGTTATAGATTGAAAAGAATTACTCTATAAATAAAGTAGTGCGAAATAAAGGTGGGTTAAAAATACTACTTAATAAATTAAAATATTGACAGTTATGGATATGCCAACTTTTATAACTTATTCCCGAGCACTATTTGTCCCGCCTTTATTTCCCGCCAATTTATTTGTAGAAAACTTTTCTTCAAGATGCACCTACAATTATATAAGAAACAAAATACACTGGATAAAGAAAAAGGGGGGGGGGGAGGGAGGGTATAAAAAGTATGCGGGACTCACAATGCTCCATAATAAGTTACAGAAGTTATCAACTCTACTGTCTGATTGTGCGTGACAGAGGTGCAAGAGTTTCCGTCTGAAGTAGAATTATTCAAAAAAGCACTGACAGCAGTACTTTTTTATAAGTAATTTCTATCTTATTCAATCGCAATAAATTACTGCACAAATGAGAGAAATCACTGATAAAAACTACTGATGTAAATGTTCTGCCTGCAAAATCTTGCACCCTTGGTGTGTGAGACTATTATCAGCATCAGCCTAAATCAAGAACAAATATTAGCAGAAGTGTAAATTCTGTATTCTAAATCCTTATCATACGGGGACTTTACTTGAGACTTTATTTTGAAATCTGGCAAATACTTTGTGTACAGGGACATTCAAAATTGTTCGATTGCATTACGCCTATAGAAAAGGTTGTTCTTGTTACATTTTAACATATTTACTCTGCATAAAACATTATAAAATTAATATGTATTCTTACAAGCGAGAAAATACACTTTTTTTTTTGCATAATATATGACAAGAATTCGTCATTCGTTCATAGAAATTCGAATTTATTACATTCTACATCTGAAAATCCTTTAAAGTAATTTTACAGTGGTATTCTAGGCTACTCTTACTAATCTTAACTGAGTTCCTTTAGTGGTACGTATATTGTTCAAGGGCAATGTACAGGCCTATCCAAAATTAAGCCATTGAATCTTTTTCTATTGGGCATAATTAAGGATAGTGCTTCAAAAAATTATACCATTATACGAAAGCTTTTAAAACAGTGAATACATTTTATGCTTGTTGCGTTGTGTGGTTAAAAATGGGTTTTAAGACTTTCTTTTACTTTTGTGGGTATTACATCGTTGTATGTTTTTAACGTACAACTTATAGTTACAAACTTCACAGCACATAAAGGGGGTTGTAGGATAATTTAATACTTTAACAAATTCTTCTTTGTTCAGCTTTGTAGGGCATACTTACCAACCTAATTCGGAAGATTGTTAGTCCCGCCCCTTTACGCCTATTTTTTCACACCAGTCTTTTTTTAGAATACTTTTCTTCTTATTTAATCGTAAATATATTCGAAGAGAATTACTCTAAAAATTAAGTGGTGTACAAAAAGGAGCGGGAACTAACAATCTTCCGGGTTAGGTTGGCAAGTATGGTGTATGGGATGTTTAATTGGTCAAACTTAAACTTAACATTTTTTTATGGTTAAGAAAGTCACCAATTCCGCAGGAATCACATTAAAAGAAAATACCTTGGTAAACTTTTTATTTACTTCTGTATCAGTTTACCTTGAACGGACTATAGTTGGCCCACAATTACTCATTTGTCCGATATTTCGAATATTTTATATACATCTGTCGTTATTTTCTTTTTAATTAAACAATCAATAAATTTTGCGAAAATTTCTGTTAAATGAATAGAAATTCCTCAAAGAGATCATGGATTTTATAACTCACTTCTTAAAAGTTGAAATTTCTATTCATTACATACGTGCATTGAAATATAATGAAATTAAATACGTATATTAATGTTTGTAATACATAGTAGAATATATTTTTCATCCAAATATCATTGCTTAAAAAATTGTGTTAGGTTTGGATCTGAAATCGTGAACTAAATTGTATTGCATCATGAACTATCCGACTTATCGTTCGAGTAAATAAAGAAAACAATGTCACATCCAATTCACTTATATTGCAGACCTGCATAGCTGCCAACATTTAATTTATTCCACAGTATTTTTAGTCCCGCTTTTATTTCGTACTACATTATTTAAGCGTATTTTTTCTTATTTTATCGTAGTTATAGATTGAAAAGAATTACTCTATAAATAAAGTAGTGCGAAATAAAGGTGGGTTAAAAATACTACTTAATAAATTAAAATATTGACAGTTATGGATATGCCAACTTTTATAACTTATTCCCGAGCACTATTTGTCCCGCCTTTATTTCCCGCCAGTTTATTTGTAGAAAACTTTTCTTCAAGATGCACCTACAATTATATAAGAAACAAAATACACTGGATAAAGAAAAAGGGGGGGGGAGGGAGGGTATAAAAAGTATGCGGGACTCACAATGCTCCATAATAAGTTACAGAAGTTATCAACTCTACTGTCTGATTGTGCGTGACAGAGGTGCAAGAGTTTCCGTCTGAAGTAGAATTATTCAAAAAAGCACTGACAGCAGTACTTTTTTATAAGTAATTTCTATCTTATTCAATCGCAATAAATTACTGCACAAATGAGAGAAATCACTGATAAAAACTACTGATGTAAATGTTCTGCCTGCAAAATCTTGCACCCTTGGTGTGTGAGACTATTATCAGCATCAGCCTAAATCAAGAACAAATATTAGCAGAAGTGTAAATTCTGTATTCTAAATCCTTATCATACGGGGACTTTACTTGAGACTTTATTTTGAAATCTGGCAAATACTTTGTGTACAGGGACATTCAAAATTGTTCGATTGCATTACGCCTATAGAAAAGGTTGTTCTTGTTACATTTTAACATATTTACTCTGCATAAAACATTATAAAATTAATATGTATTCTTACAAGCGAGAAAATACACTTTTTTTTTTGCATAATATATGACAAGAATTCGTCATTCGTTCATAGAAATTCGAATTTATTACATTCTACATCTGAAAATCCTTTAAAGTAATTTTACAGTGGTATTCTAGGCTACTCTTACTAATCTTAACTGAGTTCCTTTAGTGGTACGTATATTGTTCAAGGGCAATGTACAGGCCTATCCAAAATTAAGCCATTGAATCTTTTTCTATTGGGCATAATTAAGGATAGTGCTTCAAAAAATTATACCATTATACGAAAGCTTTTAAAACAGTGAATACATTTTATGCTTGTTGCGTTGTGTGGTTAAAAATGGGTTTTAAGACTTTCTTTTACTTTTGTGGGTATTACATCGTTGTATGTTTTTAACGTACAACTTATAGTTACAAACTTCACAGCACATAAAGGGGGTTGTAGGATAATTTAATACTTTAACAAATTCTTCTTTGTTCAGCTTTGTAGGGCATACTTACCAACCTAATTCGGAAGATTGTTAGTCCCGCCCCTTTACGCCTATTTTTTCATACCAGTCTTTTTTTAGAATACTTTTCTTCTTATTTAATCGTAAATATATTCGAAGAGAATTACTCTAAAAATTAAGTGGTGTACAAAAAGGAGCGGGAACTAACAATCTTCCGGGTTAGGTTGGCAAGTATGGTGTATGGGATGTTTAATTGGTCAAACTTAAACTTAACATTTTTTTATGGTTAAGAAAGTCACCAATTCCGCAGGAATCACATTAAAAGAAAATACCTTGGTAAACTTTTTATTTACTTCTGTATCAGTTTACCTTGAACGGACTATAGTTGGCCCACAATTACTCATTTGTCCGATATTTCGAATATTTTATATACATCTGTCGTTATTTTCTTTTTAATTAAACAATCAATAAATTTTGCGAAAATTTCTGTTAAATGAATAGAAATTCCTCAAAGAGATCATGGATTTTATAACTCACTTCTTAAAAGTTGAAATTTCTATTCATTACATACGTGCATTGAAATATAATGAAATTAAATACGTATATTAATGTTTGTAATACATAGTAGAATATATTTTTCATCCAAATATCATTGCTTAAAAAATTGTGTTAGGTTTGGATCTGAAATCGTGAACTAAATTGTATTGCATCATGAACTATCCGACTTATCGTTCGAGTAAATAAAGAAAACAATGTCACATCCAATTCACTTATATTGCAGACCTGCATAGCTGCCAACATTTAATTTATTCCACAGTATTTTTAGTCCCGCTTTTATTTCGTACTACATTATTTAAGCGTATTTTTTCTTATTTTATCGTAGTTATAGATTGAAAAGAATTACTCTATAAATAAAGTAGTGCGAAATAAAGGTGGGTTAAAAATACTACTTAATAAATTAAAATATTGACAGTTATGGATATGCCAACTTTTATAACTTATTCCCGAGCACTATTTGTCCCGCCTTTATTTCCCGCCAGTTTATTTGTAGAAAACTTTTCTTCAAGATGCACCTACAATTATATAAGAAACAAAATACACTGGATAAAGAAAAAGGGGGGGGGAGGGAGGGTATAAAAAGTATGCGGGACTCACAATGCTCCATAATAAGTTACAGAAGTTATCAACTCTACTGTCTGATTGTGCGTGACAGAGGTGCAAGAGTTTCCGTCTGAAGTAGAATTATTCAAAAAAGCACTGACAGCAGTACTTTTTTATAAGTAATTTCTATCTTATTCAATCGCAATAAATTACTGCACAAATGAGAGAAATCACTGATAAAAACTACTGATGTAAATGTTCTGCCTGCAAAATCTTGCACCCTTGGTGTGTGAGACTATTATCAGCATCAGCCTAAATCAAGAACAAATATTAGCAGAAGTGTAAATTCTGTATTCTAAATCCTTATCATACGGGGACTTTACTTGAGACTTTATTTTGAAATCTGGCAAATACTTTGTGTACAGGGACATTCAAAATTGTTCGATTGCATTACGCCTATAGAAAAGGTTGTTCTTGTTACATTTTAACATATTTACTCTGCATAAAACATTATAAAATTAATATGTATTCTTACAAGCGAGAAAATACACTTTTTTTTTTGCATAATATATGACAAGAATTCGTCATTCGTTCATAGAAATTCGAATTTATTACATTCTACATCTGAAAATCCTTTAAAGTAATTTTACAGTGGTATTCTAGGCTACTCTTACTAATCTTAACTGAGTTCCTTTAGTGGTACGTATATTGTTCAAGGGCAATGTACAGGCCTATCCAAAATTAAGCCATTGAATCTTTTTCTATTGGGCATAATTAAGGATAGTGCTTCAAAAAATTATACCATTATCCATGGAAATTGTTTAAGAATGATAATTACTTTCTGTTAAATGTATGACAGACAAAATATTGTTTGGACTCAAAGTTTCCTCGTTGAGTTTTCATTATAAATTCGTACTTGGAGATGCTCTGAATACAGAAATTAAGCATTTAACGGTTGGTCTGTGTGACTGCTATTAGCCAACTGCTATTATCCAACTTAAAAAGAGTTGAATAAAGAAACTACAAATTTAATATTTTAATGATCGTATACGGTAACTACTTGAAAATTTTGACAGTATTTGTAAGCTTCTAGCAGTAGTGCGTATAAAAATTCTCTGGATAATTTAAAACATTTCTTAACAAGCATAAATGCTTTATGAATGTAGGTAACTAATTAAGTGGGTATTGAGGGGTAATAGTTTCCTCAGATAGAAAAAAATATTTTTTTTTTCTAAATATTTTTCTGTAAGCTCAATTTAAACTTTATTATGTCCAAGTGTTAAAAGCGGACACCGAGGATATTTTGCATACCTAACCACAGAGCCTGATTAAGGGGGAAGCACACATTATTTATACTTACACCGTTATTTTTTAACAAATGCTTTCCTCCTATAATAAACAGAAAATTCTCATTAAAAATTATTTTAAAAGAATTCTGGTGTCTAATAACGGTGAGTAAATTGGATTGTTTTACACCGTTCATTTTTTATAAAAAAAAAAAAATATTTCCTCGTCAAAGCGTGGAATTTCTATGACATGAAGTAAAAAATAATTGTAAAAATATTCCGGTGAGAACGGAGATAATGTGTGCTTCCCCCTTAATCAGGCTCTGCCTAACCAAGAAACCATCCAAATAATGTAATAATATAAATCAATTAAATTATATTCATTTGAGAGGGCATAATCTAACGTGATTTTTTAAGCATAAACTGTTAACCCTCATAAGCCCGTTCTCGAGAAATCTATATTTAAGTTTGAGTAAAAATGTAGTAACGAGAAAGAAGTGGGAAAGTACCGTTAAAATCTGCCAGAACTATGACTTTTATCAATTTTTAGATTATATTTTAGCAAATTTTTAGACATTATATCTCGATTGAATAAATCTCAAAGATGAAATGGGCAACTGGTTATTGCATCAAAGAACACGTTTGTCTATACTCTTTTCTATTTCTGCTTGTTTTGGATTTCATTCATTATTTCAGTAAGGCATGATGTTATCGATTCAGGCGTGGTTGCACCGATTATTAGCAAAATTTCAAAATTTATATCTCGAAAACGAGCTGACGACGGCTGATGTTTTATGCGTCAAAATACATATTTATTCATGCTCTTTCCATTAATGCTAGTTTCGATTTTTTTTTTTTTTTCATAATTACAGTATCGTATGGTTTCCTGGTAAGGATTATTTCTGTCTTCTAACCTTCTAACTGATTTTATCATGCTTTTTATTAATGCTGGCGCCTTTATATGGTTTCAGATTTCTTTAGCTATTAATATTGTATTTGCTACCCAGCAAACAATCAGATGTCCAAGTCTCTTCAAAAGTATTCTCGGCCTTCCATTTAATTTTGCAAATTATAAATGACAGACTTCGAAAGTGTTATTGTGTCAGAAATTTGTTGAAGAGAGGCATTTATTGTTATTATACACTAAAATTTGAATTCATTTGACACCAGAAAATATTTATTCTGTCCCATTCCATTTATAAATGTTTTCCAGACGCAATCCTGTCCATGATTTGCTGAACTGTATGCAAAGTCTTTCCAATCACGAGCCGCAGTGTTCAACATGCTCTGAGATCCTTATTATTCGGCACTTGCATAAATATTCGAAATAAATAGTTAAAAATTATATGTATTATTTTTATTAAATACTGTTATAATTTTAACTGTAATATATAATGAAAAAATATATATATATAATATGAAAATATCACTTGAAAAAAAATGGTTATACGATGATTTATAAAAACCTCTAAAAGAATTTTTATTAAAAGCTTTGAGAATTGCATTCATTTTTAAGAAAATTTTATTTTCTAATTTTACAAAGTAAATTATCTTTTTTCGTTTCACTACAAAAAAAAAAAAAATATCGATATTGTTTTAAGAACTATTATCAAGGAATATATATTATATATATATATATATATATATATATTTATTTATAAATCTACAATAACTCGATATTAAATATTCAGTTTATCTTAAATATTCCATTCGTGTACTGCAAACCATTGCAGTTCTTCGAAAATCAAAGATATTTGACTTGGATACATTAAATGTTATTGAAAAATCTTGTTAGCAAAATATGCAAAAAAAAAAAAAAAAAAAGGGCGCACCAAGAAGAATTTATCCGAATGGGACGAAAATTGGTAGATGTGATGTACATATGGAGAAAAACAAATGATTACAGTTTCAGAAAATTTGGATGATTTAATCAAGAGAAATGGTCTCACAAAGTAAACAAGACAATATTGGTCCACTTTTGACCCTTATATAAGTAGTTATTCGGCTTAGCATTAACTGATTGAGTTAGCAGCAGTGCTTCTGCGAGATATCATGCCAGATTCTGTCCAATTGGTGCGTTAGATTGGCAAAATCCCGAGCTGGTTGTAAGACCCTTTTCATGACGCCAGTGGGAGAGAGATCCAGCGACTTTACTGGTTAAAATAATGTTAGACAAGCAGGAAAACAATCAGTAGAAACTATCTCTGTGCGCGGCCGGGCGTTCTCATGCTTAAATATACGATCAAGATTGCGTGATATGAAGGGAAACACAACAAGATGTAGAATGTCGTCGACGTAACGCTGTGCTGTAAAGATGCTACGGATGACAAGCAAAGGGGTTCAGCTATGAAATGAAATGACATTCTGGACCATCACTCCTGGTTGTCGGGCCGCGTGATTACAAAAGCCTGTAAGATCAGCAGATTGGTGACTTGACCTAAAGGCTTGACGGTGGGGAGAACACAAGATATTAGATCGCGCCCATCACAAATGCTCCCGCGTGCTCCTTCTACTAATGAGCATGTGCTAGAACTTGGTCTCAAGTGCTATATGTAAGAAGGTCTCAGAAATCGAAGCGCAGTCGTGCTTCCCTCTATTAACGATTAATTTAAACAAACATTTTCAGATAAGTTTTTTCTTGCCTTTTAAAACCGTTTCAAAATAATAAAAATCTCAGAATCGGAATTGTTTAATTCTATTTTCAAGTCAACTTCCATTATTTAAAAAACAAGAATTTTACTTCAACAATTTTTTTAGAAGTTTCATTTGTACTTTTATCTATTTTGTATAAAATTTCTCTACACATATTTTTATTGTTATAAGATACACTTTTTAAATAACAGAATTGTATGAGATGTAGCAATTCCAAAATCATGTTTATTAGCGTTTTGTGATTTTTTATATATTAATTTTTTCACATCAAATACTTCGTAGGAAAGATTCAAATTGAAACAAATTAAGTAGAAAATTGGTTTTAAATTAAGCTATACATTTTCCTATCCTTCATATAATATTGCTTATTCCTATTTCGAATTAATTTATAGCATTAATTAAAAAATAAATATAATATTTCAGTTTTAAATTGAAATATCTTAACAAAAAATAGTTTATTTATATTATTTTATATACTTTCTAGTGATATTCATTCATCCCAATCTTAAATTAAAATAATTTAGTGTGTCACTCACACGACTTTCTCTTATCATAAAATTTAATACTATAAATAGAGATTGGAAATTAAGAGGTAAGTAAAATATAGATATACGTTTTAATCAAGTATGATAGTGTAAAAAAAAAAAAAAAAAAAAATGGACATGAATTTCAGTTCGACCTTTAGTGCAAACTTCCTACACAGTTTCATCCCTTTGATATCAGCTTTCCCCTTACTGTTTCGAATAAATTTCAAATATTTATCATTTGATTATAATATTATGTACTTATTTCTTTCTCATATAAAAAATAAAGAAAAGTCTTTGTTGCAATCATAACCTATAATGTATAATAATTAGAATATATTAAACTTATACCTAGATGTAAATTAATGCTTTCTCTTTATTCTTTATTTTTATTCATTTAATGTTGGAAGGCATAAATATGACTAGAAAAGCTAATGAAATAATAATAATAATAAATAAATAAATAAATAAACGATTAAAATGTTTTTATGACTATATAGGTAGAATAATAATAATAATAATAATATATATATATATATATATAATACTGATTTAAAATTAAATCTGCATACAGCTGGCAATTTCTAAATTAGATATTAATAATAAAATTGTAAATATTGACTGGAAAAAAGGGGAGAGAAGTCAAAGATAAGTTGAACCTCTTAATGTTTATTAGTGATAAAAATTAACTTTCATTTGATCATTTTTTTAAATACTTACTTTTAAGTACTTTTTTAAACCATTAACCGCTGGTGTTGCGTACACGCAACACCAGAAATAATTGCGTTTAACAGTTAGCTATAAAAGATATTTTATATTAAGCATTGTTTTTAAGTAAGTAAATAGTAGATGTTTATTTTATTACAAAAAAAATTTGATCCGAAAAATAATTCTATATTTAAAAATGAATTTCAAACTTGACGCATTTTTCAAACCAAAACTTTTGAAAATTTTCATATTTCAATGAGTTTACATAACTTGTAAAAAAACATTTTCATAATAATAATAATAATAATAATAAATCTGTATTTTTTGCAGTTTCATGCTCCCTCAAGAAAATTTTCATAAACATTTATTTGCATTCATTTTATACTCTTATTCCTCTGAAGTTGTACGAATACAACACTATTTTTAGTAAGGTAAAACCAATTTTCATAATTTTATTTTAAATTATTGTTATATATGATCAAAATAATTAGTGTTACTGTATGTATTTAGAAAATAATCATTATTTCTAGTTTTAGCGTTTAATGGGTTGAACCCAATAAATTCTCTTTTAATATTGATGGGACTATTGCAGATACTTGTCAGGAAAAATGTAAATAATTTTCTGTCTCAAGCATAATGTATAATGTGCATAGTTTAATATATATAAGTTAATTTAACTAAAATTTATTGATGATAATGCAATGTAATTTAAAACAAAAATATTTTAATTTATTTTTTCTTAATGTTGTAAATTAACTGGAAATAGTAATAAGCAGTATTATATGAAGGATAGGAACGTGTACATAATTTAATGTAAAACCAATTTTCTACTTAACTTGTATCAATTTGAACCTTTCATGAAAAGCAGAAAACAAGAATGCAAACGATCGAACGGACTAAATCATTCATTGTCAAGGACTTCAACCTCCTTGTTCATTGTAGAATAGAATCTTTCGTTGCTCTCCCCACCGCCAAGCGTTCATTCGCCAGAATTTCGCCAATCTGCTGAACTTACGGGCCTTTGATGCCACTCAAATGATTGGCTCTTGCTTTCTGGTATGTTTTGAGATATCCACGTCCCATCACCAGATACAGTACGATCAGTTGTCTAAATTTAGGAGTTAATTATGTAGATAAATGAAGAAAGCTTCATATATCCATCAGAAATATTTTTTCTAAGAAATATTGTGGTTTTCACTTTGTATAACTACATTTTCTTTACTTTCTGGATGGCCCTCTTAACCCTTTCAGGGGCAAGCAAATTTTCTTTATTTGAAATCAACAGCCACCAGACATCACCAACAACATTAAAAAACAGGAAATAAATGAAATTATTTATCCCAGTTATAAAAGAAAAATTTTAAAAAATTTCCAGGGGCAATTTTTGCAATTTTGAATGAAAAACTGTGGTTGCACTATGCAACCCCCGTCCTTGAAACGGTTTTAAATGTAATTTTCTGGGTAATTCTGTGATTTTTGCGTGCAGCGCTCTTTAATGACGAAAATTTAAAATGCACATATATTACTATTATTATTGAAAAAAATAAAATAAAAAATAAAAACCCTTCCAACGAAGAAAAAATCTCTTTTTGAGAATATCGTTTTATGAAAGTGATGCTGAACAATATGTCAATTTCGTAAATTTTTATGGTCTTTTAAAGTACAGCGGGGTTAAAATAAAATATTTGCTATAAAGATCATCTTGAAACTGTAAAAGGCCAGCGGCTTTTCACAAAATTTGGGATCTGTAAGATTTATGAGATATGGCATTTAAATCACTATTTTAATTTTCCAACTTTCGTTCTGTGATACGGATCATTTTAACGATATAAAACTACCCAATATTGTTAAATAATATTATAAAAAATACAATGATCGTCTCTGACAGTTTTAAAAAATTGAAAATCTTATGCATTTCTATACGTAAATTTGATTCAATCAATTATCTATGCATGCAGAGAACTAAATAGTACTTTAAATTGCCATAGAATGCTTTTTTCGAGAAGACCATTCTCCTTCATGCACTGGAAAAATAAAAGATTGGCTCTTAGTATTTGATAAGTATTGGCTCTTAGTATTTGATAAGCAAGTCAGATTTTTAGGTTGATTTCTTTAGAAATCGACCTATTGCAATCACTTCGTTTTTCTATATATATATATATATCTATCTATCTATCTATAATGAAAATTTTGTCATCACGATAACTCCCGAAATAATACTCGAAATGGAACCAAATTTGGACAGTGAACTGATCTTATAAATATCTTGGATAAGTTCGTTAACCAAGTTGCTCCGACTTTTTGTTTTCAAGTGGCAGCCACTTGAAAATTTCAAACCGACATTGTAAAAAGCATATTTAAAGCAAGATTTGCTTGAATTTTGTTGTAAATACAGGCCACATAAGGGTCTCAATGAAGTTTATTAATGAAATTTATCCGTCATTTTTAATAAAGTGGTAGATATCTTAAGTTAAGCGGGGCCACTTGAAATCACGCTACCACTTGAAAATTTAAAACCATGATAACTTCCGAAATAATACTCCAAATGGAACCAAATTTGGACAGTGTCTTAACTTAACTTATAAATAACTTAGATGAATTTTTTAACTAAGTTGCTCCGCCATTTTGTTTTCAAGTGGAGACCACTTGAAAATTTCAAATTCAAATTGTAAAAAGCGTATTCCGAATTTGTTTGAAATTTGATGTAAATATAGACCACATAAGAGTCTCAATGAAGTTTATTAATGAAATTTATCCGTCATTTTTAATAAAGTGGCGGATATCTTAAGTTAAGCGGGACCACTTGAAATCAGGCTACCACTTGAACATTTAAAACCATGATAACTTCCGAAATAATACTCCAAATGGATCCAAATTTGAAAAGTGTCCTAACGTATCTAATAAATAACTTAGATAAATTTGTTAAACAAGTTGCTCCGCCATTTTGTTTTCAAGTGGAGACCACTTGAAAATTTCAAATTCAAATTGTAAAAAGCGTATTCCGAATTTGTTTGAAATTTGATGTAAATATAGACCACTTCAGGGTCTCAATGAAGTTTATTGATGAAATTTATCCGTCATTTTTAATAAAGTGGCGGATATCTTAAGTTAAGCGGAACCACTTGAAATCAGGTTACCACTTGAACATTTGAAACCATGATAACTTCCGAAATAATACTCCAAATGGATCCAAATTTGAACAGTGCGTCTTAACTTATCTTATAAATATCTTAGATGAGTTTGTTAACCAAGTTGCTTCGCCATTTTGTTTTCAAGTGGAGACCACTTGAAAATTTCAAATTTAAATTGTAAAAAACGTATTCCGAAATTGTTTGAATTTTGATGTAAATACAGACCATATAAGGATCTCAGTGAAGTTTATTAGTATATATCCGCCATTTTTAATAAAGTGACAGATATCTTAAGTTAAGCTGGACCACTTGAAATCAGGATCCCACTTGAAAATTTAAAATCACGATAACTTCTGAAATAATACTCCAAATCGAACGAAATTTGGACAGTGATATTATCATATAATTATCTAGAATGTTTTCACTGGGCAACTTGTCCCGACATCTTGTTTCTAAGTTCCAGCCACTTGAAATCACACTGCCACTTGAAAATATGCCATCACGATACTTTTTAAAATACTAAACTGATTCAAATAAAAGTTGGATAGTGAACTTATGATTCAAATATCTAGGATAAGTTCACTTGGTGACTTCATCCACAATTTTATTTCCAAGTGGCGGCCACTTGAAAATTTGTCTATAGTAATACAGAATCAATTTGCATCAAATTTGGGTAGTGGATTTATCCTTCAAATATCTCAGAGAAGTTCGCTGGGCATCTCACTCCGCTTTTTTTTTCCAAGTGGTGCCACCTGAAAATTTCTTATGACGATAATTTTAGAAACACTGATTTAATTTGAACTAGATCTGGATAAGAAACTTATGCAAGTATACTGGATGATTTCGCTGGGCAAGTCGTTTTGCCATTTTTTTCCAAGTTGAAACCACTTTGACTGCCACTTGAAAATTTGCCATAAAAATAATTTTTGAAACACGGCACTGATTTAAACCACAATTGGACAGTGAATCTATTGCTTCAAATATCTTGGATATGTTTGCTGGGCAACTTGTTCCGCTGTATTGTTTTCAACTGCGGCCACTTGCAAATTTGTTATCACGGTAACTTTAGAAATACTTTATCTATACAAATCAAAGTTGAAAAATGGATTTATCATTCAAACAACAAAAATCTAGAAATATCACGTAACTCGTGAACCAATCACGTTATTGCGTCCAACTTTGGTACATCGATAATAAGTATTTTCTCGCCAAAAGTCGCCAAAAAATTCGCCATAGGGGAAAAGTCGCCAAATTTGGCGCCAAATCCATTACCTGCGTTACTGGATCTTTTTAATTCGTTTTTAAGGAAAAATTAGGCTATTTTAATGCTAAAACAAACTAGAAATGCAGAAAACTAACATTTTATCAACTTACTAAGTCTCTTTGAAAGACTTTCTAAAAAAAAAATATTTTGAAATTTGCAACGATATCTTAGATTAGCAACTTTCTCTGCCATTTTGATCGAAGTGCCAGCCACTTAATTTTTCAACACGATGACTTTTGAGATTTTGAATTAATTCGAACTATATGTGTACAGTAGACGATTAGACTTATCTCACAAATACATTTCATATATTTGTCAACTTAACTCACCATTTTGTTTCCAAGCGCCGGTCACTTGAAAATTTTAAATTCACATAAAAGTATTTATGAACCGATTTGCTTAAAACTCCATATGGGCATAGCCTACATCAATATTTCTATCAAGTGCATTAATAATTTGTAGCCGCCATTTTGAAACAAAATGACGGCTACTTGATAAGGAAAAAGAAATCAACCTACCCTTCCGAATAAGCCGGAAGGACTTGTTTATTTATTTATTTACTTTTTATCTAAGAATAGAAATAATTATTCGTGGTTGGTTTTAATGTTTCAGCAGCAAACATTTTCTGTAAACCCAGCAGATTACATTTATTTATTAATTTTATTTTATCTTTTTCTTGAAACATAAATATATATGTAAAGAACCTGTCATTAGTTCTTTTTAGGAATTTCTATCACTTTTATGTTCATGTAAAGCATTTTCCCCTTTTACAATGTTTCTTTACTGTCAAAATATTTCAAATCTCTCTTGACAATCGTTTTCAGTATTTGCTTTGATACCATGTAATGTGAAAAAAAATATGCTTTGAGTGTTTTTCTTTCAAAGCCTGTCATTTCTTATATCAAATTAGCCTTTCATTCCGCTTTTTATATTTGAAAGTAATTTATTTGC
This sequence comes from Salticus scenicus, assembly GCA_963930645.1. Classification (NCBI taxonomy): domain Eukaryota; kingdom Metazoa; phylum Arthropoda; class Arachnida; order Araneae; family Salticidae; genus Salticus; species Salticus scenicus. The sequence goes on along the minus strand of OZ005653.1, from coordinate 236,601,487 downwards.
AAGAATCTATTATAATATTTTCGTTCTTCATTTATTATCTCATTCCGTATGTTTTAAAAGTTCTTATAAAGTATTTTATTTCTTTACCGCTTTAAAAGTTGTGAGTTTTCTCAGAATTGCCAATTTTATAATTTATCCCGTAGTATTGTTAAACCCGCCTTTTACTTTTTCATACCACTAATATTGTAGAATGATTTTCTTATTTAATCATTGTCATGTATTGGAGAAAAATATTCTACAAAAATACCGGTGTGAAAAGAAGACGGCTCTAAAAACAGCTCCGGAATAAATTATAAAAGTTCGCAACTTTGTTTTTCTAAATGGGAAAACGGAATTTAAAAATATGCATGAGCTAATCAATTATAACGGGACAAAATTTTCCATACACACACATTGGCTTTGGCATCGAAAAGTAGAGAATATCCATAAACATTATGCAGATGCACAATTAAAATATTATTTATTTACTCTTTAACGTTCATTTGTTTCGCACTTGAACCAAACATTTATCAACTATTAAATCAACTTTTACAATAATTTTTAATATTTCTTCCTTTCTTTTAATTATTTTTTAAACTTTTATTTTTTATCTGCTTATTAGATTGTAGCACTACTTGAACATTTAACAAATGAGGAAGCCATAGATAAAGCCATATATACATAAGGCACTTTAAATTTCTTAGTAGGCGCGAATGCATCTTGCTGTTTTGATTATGTAGTCGTACCTAGATTTTTTCGCTAGATAAATGGTCGTGTATTTTTACTTTTACTCGAAAAAATTGTCGAGAGTTTTTGCATTTTATAGTGTTTAATTATAAAGTATTTATTTAATTAGAATAATTATTATTTGAATTTAACTAACAGTTAATGAATTAACTTATAACTAATAATAATAGTGTACTCTAAGACAAAAAAAAAAAAAAAAAAAAAAAAAGACGCACCAAGTAGGAATTATCCGAATGGGACGAAAATTGGTAGATGTGATGTACCTGTGGAGAAAAACAAATGAGTACAGTTTCAGAAAATTTGGATGATTTAATCAAGAGAAAGGGTCTCGCAAACTAAACGAATGAATAAAGCTTTGGTCGACTTCTGGTCTTTATGTAAGCAGATATTCGGATTGGCATTGGTTGATAGAGTTGGCAGATGTCCTCCTACGAGGTATCGTACCAAATCCGTTGCAATTGGTGTGTTAGATTGGCAAAATCCTGGGATGGTGTAGGGCTCATTTCATAATGCTTCGAACATCCTCAATGAAGGAGAGATCCAGCGACTTTGCTGGTGAAGGTAATGTTGGTCAAGCAAGAAAACAAACAGTAGAAAGATCCTCCGACGCGGGCTCGCATTATCATGCAGAAATATACGATCAAGATGACGTGATATGAAGGGCGACACAACGGGGCGTAGAATTTTGTCGACGTGCCGCTGTGCTGTAAATGTTCCGCGGATGACAACCAAAGAGGCCCTGTTATGAAATGAAATGACACCCCAGATTATCACTCCTGGGTTCGGGCTGTATGGCTGGCGACAGTCAGATTGGGATCCACTTTTCTTCTGGGGCGTCTCCAGGATTCTGAGTCGTCTTCGCTGATCATCGGTGCTCAAATTGGAGCGAGACTCATTATTGAAGAGAATTTTGCTCCATTCAGTGACTTCCAGGTCGAACGTGCCCGATATTACTAAAGATGGGCATGTCGGTGTGAAGATTTTAACAGTAGTCTGCGCAAGAGTCTCCGTGAACTCAACCCCCTTTCTCTGAGCCGCCTATTAATGATCTTTGAAGTCAGTGAAGTAGCAGTTGTACATAGGTTCGATGATAATGATGAATCTGGAGCATTGTGTATCGCTCTGACGACTGATCGAGTCTCACTTTCTGTAATCTATCTAGGCCAACTCTTTCCTTCTTCAAGCTATGTTTGGACATGATTCACCCATTTCTGCCACCATCATCTAGTAGTGGCATCGCTCCTGTTAAAATGTTAAAAAATTCGTCTATTAGACTAACCAGCGCCTGTTAGTCCAATTGCACTCCTCTCTTTAATGCTGACATCTGCGCATTTTGTTCGCGCACCTATATGAGAGTCTATTGTCTATAGCTATACCTGTAAGTGAGAGTATTAGTGAGTGTGTATTACTATGTGAGAGTATTAATGACTTATTATTAGTAAAGTAGTGATTTATTATTAGTGACTTATTATAAGTAGTGACTTCTTACTAGTGACTTACGTATTAGTGAGAGTATTAGTATTTCTATGTGAAAGTATTAGTGAGTGTGTATTACTATTACTATGTGTGAATGCATTAGACTAACCAGCGTCTGTGAGCCCAATTGCACTCCTCTCTTTAATGCTGACATCTGCGCATATTTTTCGCGCACCTGTATGTGAGTCTATTGTCTACCTGTATGTCTACATGTATGTGAGTTATTATTTATCTGAATAGACGGAATAAAATTCTCAAAAAAATTATGACCTGGAATAGAAATTTCTCCTTTTTAATATTTTGCCAGTTGCGCAGTGAAGATGCGCTTTTGTCCTAGAGGGTAATAATATAATTTATAACTAATAAATTAACTTTGAACTAACTTTAACTAATAATTTAATAACCTATACTTTACTTATTTATGATCAGTTTACTTATTTATGATCAGTTATGTGTTTAACAGCCATTTTCACAACCAGTTTAGCAATTTTCAAAAGAAATTATGTAGTAAATGTCCAAGGGTTAAAATGTAATCTCAAAATAATAATAATATTTTAATTATAATTATAATTGCAGTATAGCAAAATATTAGCACATTTCACCCCAAAAGGAGATTAAACAATAGTTTTTTCAAATAACGTAAAGAGTAAAATTTATCAATCGTGTTTTTCTACATATATCGAAAGTTTCATCCTCTTTATATTATATACAATTGTTCCTTTTCCGAACATAGGTGTTTACTAGCATTCTACCTTAATTTCCAAGCATAAGAGAAGCTGAAGTTTTAATCGTTTGAACTGCTCTTGATGTTTTTATGTGTGAAATATCCCGTAACAAAAATTCTTTGCTACAGCGAAGAGAATAAAAATAAGACTAAAAGTTCATTGGAGGGTGCACCACTTTTTCATTCACTAGTGCGATATATTCTTCGCCATACTTCGAGCATATGCTTTCAGTCTTTTTCCATTGTCAATAAATGGTTTTGTGCAATTTATTAATACGACGGGACTATTTCTTTCGATCTGGCATTTTACTTCGTTACCAATTTGTAGTGTTCCACTTCGAAAATGCCTGCCAATATCCAATTTTACCATTTAATTTCTAACTCTATCTAAAAACTTTTGTATAATTTATGTTTTTCACTTTCCATCGGCGAGGATCGAACACAAAACCTTCGGGTTCGTAGTTGTGTACTCTGACCACAGAGCCAACGGGTCTCCGCTGCATGTTTCCTGATTATTTAAACTAGTGTTTTCAGATTTTTTTTTTTTTAAGGGTGTTAGTTAAAATACAAATGTAAGTAGTCCTGTCGTACTAAATTAAATCGTGACACAGACAGAATTATTTCATTAATTTGGTACCTATTCGCTGGTAGTGATTCAACTGACACATCACCATTTACTTCTCAATGTTACTTATAATAAAAATGATTCTAGTTCATGATCTAATTATTGCTCATCTCTAGATGAATACAAACGTCCTTCTTCCTTTATCTAAACATTTTTTGGAGCAACCTTTACACATAATGCCCCAAAACTACTGCGACAAATTTCAACAGGAGTTATGGCATATCATATGGATTCAGAATTGCATTGGAATCCATGTCCGCAAACGACATCTTAGCACTTTCAGACCCGAGTATTTTTTAACATATGTGCGCGTGGCTTTCAATTTTTTAATTTTTAACAAACAATTTTTTCGCGCAAATGATTACATAAAAAATAAGATTACATAGTAATAATGGTGTTTCTGACCGATGTATTTAAAGCACTGAGTACAAGGGAGCAAGAACTTCCGTCTCAAGACGGAACATTTACAGCAGTACATTTTTATCAAAAATTTGTATCATATTTTTGCAGTACTTCGAGGGAGTAGGGAGTGCCGAGTACCCGGGGTCTGACTAACATGACCCCACACCTCAGCGAACCAGAAAATGGTAGCAGAATTGGTTCAAAAAACGTGATGGCTAAGTCAAAATTAAAAAAAAAATAAAAGGGGGGACAGGCCGGGACAAAAGACAACAAGAGAAAAATTCTGAGCTCAACGAGGAAGGTGGAGAAAAAAAGAAAGGAAAGTTTAAGTATAGCATTACGAACAAATGAACAACATCAAAGGAACATAAGAGAAATTTTTAAGGGTTTTTTTTTTTTTTTTTTTAAGTTAACAAGAAAACAACGAAAAACTAAAGAATAGAAGAAAGAATAATACCAACATTAGGACGACGCCTATTGGCTGGATCTGTGTGGTCATACACATCGCGTGTGTTTAAAGCTTGGTTCTCAATAGAATCTAAATTATCATGGAATTTAATATTAAGGTGTTGTATAAAATTTTCAAGTCTTGGGAATTTAATTTCGCGATAAAGTTGATAGTTATGAATGTAATATGGAAGGTTATAAATTTGCCTGATAGTTGCATTTTGGCTTTGTAGAAGCAATTTAATATTAGATTTAGATGCAAATGACCACACAGGGGAGCCGTAAGTAAGGAGAGGACGAAGATGGGAAGAATAAAGGAGCATTTTGTTATTAATTGATAAATCACTGTTCCGAGCAATTAGGGGGTAAAGTTGGCTTTTAGCTCTTCGGAACTTATTTCGCGAGTTTCTAATGTGTTGTTGGAATGTAAGTCTCTGATCAAGAATAATACCTAAATATTTGCAGTGATTAGACCATGGAATTGAGTGGTTATTGAATTTAATTTCGTATTTGTCCCTGTTTTGGTGGCTCATGGCCGAAAAAAGAATGGTCTCCGTTTTATCATAGTTGGTGGCTATTCTCCATTTTTGGAACCATTTGGTTAAAATTTTAAGATGTTTGGAGATAGCAGTAATTGCATATTTTCTATTTTTGTGTGCCGAAAAGATGCAGGTATCATCTGCAAAGATAGCCAATTGAGTATGGGGGTAATGGGGCATATCATTAATAAAAAGATTAAAAAGTTTCGGAGAAATTTTAGAACCCTGAGGGAGACCATAGTGAGCAAAGTAGTTATTCGAAAGCTTGTCTTTAACCCTAACATGATAATTTCGGTCTAGGAGGTAAAAGAAAATAAGTTTGATGAGAGGGGGTGGAAAATTATAGTTAATTAATTTGAAAATAAGACCGGCAATCCAGACCTTGTCAAAAGCTTTTTCAATATCAAGGAAGACGGCTGCTGTAGTTTTCTTCTGAATTTTGTTTGTGGTGATGTACTCGACGAGACGATAAACTTGATGGGTAGCCGAAAGATTGTTCCTGAAACCGAATTGTTCTGGTTTCATGATATTATTATCTTCAATGAATTGATCTAGTTGTCGAGCAATGAAGACCTCGGTAAATTTTACTTAACGAATTTAGAAGGGAAATGGGTCTGTAGCTGGAGGCCTTCTCGGGGGGTTTACCAGCTTTATGGATAGGGGAAATGATCGCCGTCTTCCAGGAGTGAGGAAAATAACAAAAATTAAAAATATTATTAATTAAATGGGTGATTTTTGGAATAAAGGAACGTGGGAGATTCTTGAGTGCTTCATTAGTGATTTTGCTGATGCCAGGGGATTTTTTATTTTTAAGTTTTAGAATTTCAGTGATCACATCAGCATCGGTGAGCCTGGAGGGTGGGGAAGTGATGTCAGAACTCAAGAATCTTTTAACTTTAGTATTGACCTCTCTCTCGGTTTCAAAATTAGTAACAGGATTTCCCTGGAACTGAGCCTCAAATTGAATGGCAATAGCATCAGCTTTTTGGTCATTGGAGTACGCATAAGTATTAGAATTTGGAATAAGGATAGGGGGAAAATTATGAACTTTGTTTTTAAACCTCTTGGAGGCTTTCCAGATGGAACAATCATCTGGTGAAAGATTTTCTAAGTAGTTCTTCCAGTTATCTTGCCTTTTTTTGTACAAATAGTTTTTGAGATCTTGCTGTGCTCTGTTCATGATAGTTTTATCAATAAGTTTATGCGTACGTTGCCAGATGCGTCTAGCACGATTTTTGTTTTTAATGAGATTGCAGACATTGGGATCATTTTTGTATAATTCATTATTCGGAATTTTAGTAGTAGCACCTTCAATAGCACTTTGGATTTGATTTGTAATTGTATCGACCAAGAGGTTAATGTCATTAGTGCTATTGATGGGGGGGAAATCAGGGGGGAGTTCGTTAAGGATTTTATGATATTTTGACCAAGTAATTTTATTAATGAGATATGGGGGGTCTTTAGGAGTACGGATTTGGATATGAATTTTGATTGGATTATGATCAGAGGAGAGTGCTGGAATTGACTCTATCACTTTGTCATAGTAAAATCCAAGGCAGATGCCAAAATCAATGGTACTACTACTGTAATTAGTGAAGTGGGTGGGGGAGTCCGAAAAGAGAATGTCTGCATCAGAATTTTGAATGAGGTTGAAGATACCATTGCCATAGTTAGAATTCGAAGCACAGTTCCAAGAAGTATGGTGGGCATTAAAATCACCGATAAGAAAGGTATTAATGTCTGAAAACAGAAGTTTTTCAATATCCTTTTTAATTAAACGAATGTTCTCACCATTAGGGATGTAAACCGAGAAAAAGGTCAAAGGAGGGGTTCCAGGAATCATGAGAGTGATTGCACTAGCGTTGACAAGTTCGATTGCCGGTAGGGTAAACGGGATAAAGTCGAGATTATTTTTGACTCCAATGGCGGTGCCACGCATGAGTCTGCGAGAGGTTTGGTTATCATAGTCATTCCTAATAATGGTGTAATTTGGAATTTTGAAGTTAATTCCAGGTCTAAGGTGGGTTTCTTGTAAAAGAAAGATATCGGGGTTATGCTCCTTTATAAATTCCCTGAGCTCAAGAATTCTACCAGGAATGCCATCACAGTTCCACGAAACAACACAAAGAGAATTTTTATTTTTGCAGTAATTTATCGCGATTGAATATGATAGATGTTATTGATAAAGAATATTGGTGAGAGTTTTTATTTCCAAACGGAAACTCTTACAGCCCTTTAATAATACCACTTTTGGGTATGATTTTGTGAAATTATGAATGGTATAAAGCTTTAAAATTTACAAGATGGGCAGAATTATAAATAATGGAAAAAATAAATTACATATGAACCAGTCATTAATACTCCTAAATGGCGGTAACAGTGTTGCTAGATTTTGTGGCTTTTTTTTCAATAAATGCCACTAAGTTTTAAATGTAATGGCAGTTGCCAAATCATTTTGAAGATTAATCGTCCATTATTTCTATCAAATACCACTTCTCAAAATTATTGGTGACTACTGAATAAAAAAAGTAGCAAAATCTGGCTACACTAGGCGGTAAATGTAAGGAAAAAAAAGAACACCAGACTGTCAAAGTTGCCAGTTAATTTATTCTGGAGCATTTTTAGCTCCTCCTTTGTTTCATTCCACTTTATTTATAGAATAATGTCATCCAATGTATAACTAACAGTAAACTAATAAAAAATTTCTCTTAAAATAAATTAAGAACCCCGGAATAAATTAAAAAGTTGACATATCTCTGGAATGTATCCACCCCCTAAATGCCCAGTTGTTAAATGCGGTTACTTACGGACACAGGTTTCTATGCAATTTTGAATCCTTTTGATACGTCCTATCTCCTCTTAACCCCTTGAACTGCAACTTATTTTCAGTCAGCGCTGCTCATGCAGACAATTTAATTTTCTTAGTTTTAAGAGGAGGGATTGATATAGAAACTCAAATAATTTGTTCAAATAATTGCTCAAATAATTTGTTATTATTAAAAATAATATTTGTTTCCCACCTTTATTGTTTCACTCGTGATGATCAGTTTGCTCAAGAAAGTTCATGACGAGCTGGACTCGTCATTTCAGTTCAAGGGGTTAAAGTTTGTCGTTGTAATGTTAGAATACTCTGCATATGGCATCGGAACAATTACTTTATTGAATACAACTATTTATATAAACAATCTTCGTATTATTTAAATGAAGTAATATTTGACAAACAATAACTAAATATTTCTATTTAACCCTTTCAGGGGCAAGCAAATTTACCTCATTTAAAATCAAAAGCCACCAGAAATCACCAATAATATTAAAAGACTAGAAATAAATGAAGTTATTCGTCTAAGTTATAAAAGAAATATTTTTTAAAAATTTCCGGGGACAGTTTTTGCAATTTTGACTTAAATATTGTGGTTGCACTATGCAACCACCACCCCTGAAAGGGTTAAAAATATCGTTATTGAAAACCGTGATTGCGTCTATCGCTGTATGTATATGTCTATTTTGCTGTTTTATACATTTTTGTGTTGGAAAAATAGCATGTGTAAAAGTAACTGAAACCTAATTTTTACATCTCTTTGAAAATGAAACAATAAAATATTTCCAAATTAAATATCATTTGTTATATGTTTTATTTTTTCCTATATAAAATGAAAAGCAATTAGATATGTAAACTTCTTTGAAAATTTTGATGTTAAAGCAGTTTATATTGTCATAAAAGTTTTGTCAGTACATCAATTCAAATGGTGAAAAAGGATGCGGGTAATAATTTTTACATTTACAAATTGCAATTTTAGTAGATTTTTGAAACTTTTAAAAATATATGAAAAGCTTATATAAAAGAATCAAAGAAATTTTCCAAATTAGTTTTCTGTTATATCGTGATTTCAGCTTTCTTGTACTTTGGTCAGGAAATAATGTACTTCCTTTAAAACATGGAAGGAAATGGTATATTTCCTCGAAATAGAAACTTGATATACGGTATTTTGCTGGTTAAAACCTTTCGTCGGAAATTTCAAACAGTTTTTCTAAAAGTGATAACCTTTCAAAGTCAGGAATGTAATTCAAATATTTCACTATGTAATTTACCTGCAAGTTAAAAATTATTTTAAATAACTTTTAAATCATTGTATCACATAAAAATATCAGAAATTTTTTTTCTGAAAAGGAGTTATTTTAATATAAATAACAGTAACTATAAATCTTTCATGCGAACATAGCTCTGTATCGTATTTATTCGTAATAAAATTAAATAAAAAGTTTTCCTCCCTAATTTATAGAAGTACTAATTTAAAGAATTTTAATTTATAGAAGTACTTTCATTGCTTGTGCACACAACATATATTAGCATTAATCTTTAAAATGTGTATTCACGATCAGTACGCTTAACTGCGAAACTTGTTCATATGTGAACAAATCTCTCAGGTTGATGATAAATGCGATAAATTTTTATAGCACACTGTATCTTCAAAAACCAGTGTTAACGTAAATTTTAATATGAACTATAGTCATTTAATTTCTCATCTTTTATTTATCAATAAAATGACTTTTATTTCCGAAAGAAAATACTGTTGGAATAATCAGGGGGAAAATTTCAATTGCCGACACCTTGTTCAATGATGGGTAAATTCGATTGTAAAGACAGAATATTTGTATATTAATCTTGTCCTAAAACTGCAATTTTATGTGTAACTTCGCTTCGTTATGTGTGATCTCCCTGAGCGGCGGCGCTAAAGACTTGGAAACCTTCTCGCAAAATGTTTGGGAAGGCCACACATGCGAGCATCCTAATTAATATTCCGTAGTGTTGTTAGTCCCGCCCTTTTTTTCACACCAATAAATTTTTAGAATAATATTCAGCATATGCAATTATTATTAAATAAGAAGAAAAATACTCTAAAAAGATACTGGTGTGCAAAACAAGACAGGGCTAACAATACTACGGAATATTAATTAGTATGTTGGCAAGTACGGGGAAGGTCCTCATCCAAATAGAATGCCTGGCGTTTTTTACGATTCTATTCGATTTATTTATCATTTATCGATTCGTAGATTTACTTTGTAAAATCAAATTAGAGCAATCATATTAAAGAATTTTTTGTACGTTTCATTCAAAGTTAGTACAACGAAGTTTACTAAAAGTTATGCGTCTTATTTACCTGACACATTTAAATTGAACTCTCCACTTCTGGCACAACAAAATGTCAACGAAAGCTTTCAAAATAACATGATTGATATAATTCCTTATATTTTTATTTAGGATACATCTCTCTTTTTAGTCCCCATGTCCGTGGACTCTTAAGATTCGAAGTTGACAGGCAGCGCGGACCTTGAGACAAACCATTTATCAACGCCAGTGTCTCCGTGTATTTTGACTAAATTAGATGAAATGAATTTTGTGAAGAAAAAAAAGTATTGAATTTCAAATATTACTTATACTTATTAAAAATTAGGAACCAAGGTTTAATGTAATCTGATAATAGTTAATGTTTGTCTGACATGAAATTTCCGAGTTTGTAACATACCAGTATTTTGTAACAATAATCACTACTTAATTCAATCACGAAGATATTATATAAAAATACAAAAATTGTTTTGGAATCAGAACTCGACGTTTCCACTCTTTTTAAGTGTAGATATTAGCAGGTCTTCAAGAGTTTCCGTTTCCAAAATAAAAATTCTCACCAATACTCTTTATCAGCAATTTACATGATATTCAATCGCAATAAATTACTGCACAAACATTACACAAAATTTTAATAAAAATGTACTGATGTAAGTGTTCCGTCTTGAGACGGAAGCTCTTGCACCCCTGGGTATGAGAAATTCCGTCTTTTTGCTACCACTGTTTCTTTTCAATAATCTGTATTCTATTTCATCGCAACAATTACTATAAAAATAGACTGACCAATTTAAAATATTACTTTTTTGGTCTCAGGGGTTTAAAATACGTAAACTACGTGAAAACTCGATAAGGAATATTTAAACTGAATACACTTCTATCCCTTATAGCAGTTGGTTAATTGAAGTAATTAATTATTTTCTAAAAACGTACAAGCAAAAATTTTCTAACCTTCTCAAACTTTAATTCTCTTTTTTTAAATTTTCTAGTCTTAGTTCAATTGGCAATCTTTTAATACCTAACCTTCACACTCCTAACCTTTTAAATTCCTAACTATTAAATAAAGCAATTGTTAGTTAAAAATAATCCCCATCGAAAACAATCATTTGAGATTTTCTTTTACGTTGCCATATTAAAAATTGTGAAAAAATAGGACGACAGAGGCAGTTGTTCTATATGCATCAAAAACTGACAGGCATTAATTCCTATTAAGGTTCAAACAACTATAAAATTTTATGTTATTCTGCACATTAGATCTCGATCTAGAGTTAACAAAATTTTTTATCACAAGAACACAGGTAGTCAACAACTTTTGTATGATAATCAAAATAGACTCAAGACCTGTAAACAAGTAAAAAAACATCAAAAGCGGAAGTAGAAAATTTTTCAAGTCATATACTTTATATATATATACAAAGCAATAACTATAGTAAAAGAAAAAAAAATAAATCATGAAAAATAAGTATAACATAAATTGCCCTCCCCCTTTTTTTAACACGCTTTTATTAGCTTCACCTGTATGTATGTTTCTAACCACTCTGGGAGAAAACAAAAAATCTGTATTGTAAAAAAAGACTTCCATTACGTGAACGCTGTGGCTGTGAGGTAAAGCTCCGGGCTACGAACCTAAAGGTCTAACGCTCGAGCCCAGGCAGGGGAGATTTTTTAAAAATGGTTTTTGTTTAATTCTAAATTATTTATTTCTCATTCCTTCATTATGTTATTTATTCAGTTAATATTACGTAATTTCTAGACTTTTTAACACGTTTTTATTTTAATTAAAGATTTAAGTATGTAAATAAAATATTATGGTGTGTCACTCATACGATTTTCTCTTACCCTGCATTTTAATATTATAAAGATAGATATTTTCTGCTTTTTAGTTCACAATTCAATAAAAGCGTGTTCTTTAATTTTTAAAAGTACAATTTTTTTATTTTTAATATCTTTGCCTACACTAACCTATCTTCCTCCAAATATTTGCCTTTCTATATATATATATCATTTGTTTAATGTATTTATTCAATTATTTTTATATTGATAATATGATACTGAACTTATACCTTTATATTATATTATTATTATTATTATTATTATTTATTTTCTAACCGTTTTAAATTAAGATGATAATCGTCAGCAATAATTTTATTACATATTAAGTTTACTTTATTTATGGAATTTTAATGCAATATTTCAATACGACTTTCTTACTTTATTATTGCATTAAATATATATATATATATATATATATAAATGATATGTGTAATTTTTATTGTAATTTTACAACTCCCCCAAATTATAAATAATACAGAGTGCCAACCTAATCCGGCGAATTGTTAGTACCGCCCCTTTTTCTATACCACTTAATTTTTAAAGTAATTTTCTTCAAATATATTTACGATGAATTAAGAAGAAATAAACTCTGAGAAATGACTGGTGTATAAAAAGGGGCGGTACTAACAATTTGCTGGATTAGGTTGGCAGCTCTGATAATATCAGGGGCCACAGCAATCTATAATTTGAATATCACGATTGTTTAAAATATATATATATATATATTTTTTTTTTTTTTTTTTTGACTAGTAATGAATTTTCAATTATTAATCTTAGAACGAATTACTATAAAGTTGTGAACCTGTAAATATAGGATGCTGCGACACATGTAATATCAGAGTTACCAACATTTTAATTTATTCCGGAGCATTTTTAGCCCCACCTTCATTACATATCGCTTTCTTTAAGTGTAAATTTTTTATTTTAATTTACCGTAGTTATGCATTGGAAATAATTATTCTAAAAATAAAAGTGGTGTAAAATGAAGCCAGGGCTAAAAATGCATCGGAATAAATTAAAATATTGGCAATTCTGTTAATATGCTTGCCAACCATCTCATAATGACCGTACAATTGTTAACGCCCCCTGAAAAAACGCCCCTATTTTCACACCGCTATATTTTTTGATTAATTCTTTGCAAATGTTGTTACGATTAAATAAGACTAAAATTACTCTAAAAAATTATTGGTGTAAAAATAAAGGCGGGTACTAAATATTGTACGGTTCATAATGAGATGGTTGGCAAGTATGTGTTAAATATATAATTTAAGTTGTTATCATCGTGAGTGAAATGCATTAAAGCTTTAATGGTTTAACGAGTAAGTAACGTTGGAAACTGATCCACATTAAAACGAAGAGTGTAATTTTTCTTCCTTGTTTTATTTTATATTATTTTTATTCACATATATTTTTGGCGCAGAAAACATTCAAAATAAACTAATCCGATTTTAATTAATCATTATAAAATTTTCAAGTAACAAATTTCAGTGTTTAACTTTAAAATCTGCAACCTCAAACACTTAACATTCTATTTCTGTGAAAATTTTCATGTTAGTTTATTTTTCTTCTTGTACATTTTGAAATAAAGTTTCAAAGATATTTAAAAGAAAAAACATTATTTGGGAAAAGTTATTAAGGTATAAGTTCAAGTTTGATTGATCTGTATAAAAGTTTTATTAGATTTCTTTGGCAATATGTTTCATAACAACATGACATATAAAGAAGCATGAACAGCTCAAGTTATATTTTTTCCCCACAAAATTAGATATCACTTTGATGGATTAGTTGTATATCTTACCAAAGGCAAAATACCATTCAGAGGAAATATTTCGAAAGTTTTGGCATTAAGTTATTTAATTTGGCAATAAGTTGATGAATTTAACAGATGTGACTTACATATATATATAAGTTTTTTTTTTTTTTTTTTTTTACTAGTTGTACAAATATATATAAAAATATAATCCAGTAATATTTTTAAAAGTGAATATTAAGAAAAAATATTTAAGAAATGCTAAACACAAAACATAATCATACATATATAGACAAATAGATAAAATAATAGATAGATGTTAGAGATGGACAGAGAAAGAGATATAGTAGCAGGAGTCGTACATTCCACCCTTTTTTCAGGATACTTTCTTGAATGAAAAATTTTCAAATTTATTGCTGCCAATATTTTCATAAAATGATCTCTACCTAGTGTAATTATGTCACATTTCTATAAATATATCAGAAGTTTTTCTGTATGAAATTAGTGGTGGGGTAAAAGACGGAAATATCTTTCCCCATACTTGCCATTATCCAAATTAATATTCCGTATAGTTGTTAATCTCGCCTTTTTTCTCACACCAGTAAATTTATTGGGTAATCAGAGCTGCCAACCTAATCCGGCAAATTGTTAGTACCTCCCTTTTTTGTACACCACTAAATTTTTAGGGTAATTGTCTTCAAATAATTTATGATGAATTAAGAAAACAAATACTCTAAAAATTAAGTGGTGTAGGAAAAGGGGCGGTACAAACAATTTGCCGGATTAGGTTGGCAGCTCTGGGTAATATTTTCCAAATGCAATTACGATTAAATAAAATGGAAAATACTCTAAAACAATACTGGTGTGAAGAAGAAGGTGGAGCTAACGATACTACGGAATATTAATTAGGATGTTGGCAAGTATGCAGTGTCCTGAAAGAAGGATGGAGAGTACGATGTCTGTATAGTAGAGCCTCGCTGATCCACGGTAATGTGTACCTCGGCCCAGAGTACATCGGATAATCGAGAACTCAGATAACACGGACTCTGTCGTAAATCGGAGGGAAAACATATGCCAGAGTTTAAAATTGATGAACACGTAGTCAATGAAGTAATAATACATATATTACACATTTAAATATAGTCAATTAAAAATGCAAGACAATACATACATATATAAATTATAAAATACAGTGATGTATAGTAAAATTTGTCAAAAGCCACACTTTACACTTTCCTTCTTCTTACTTATCCGTAATTACATAGCGGAGAAAATTACTGTAGAAAAAAAGTGATAGGAGAAAAAAGTGGGTAATAGTATTGTTGCGGAATATATTAAAAATTCACCTGTGATCGAGAGATATCTGTATATACACAACTTCCAACAATTTCAGTTTTTGAACACACTATGTCCGAAGAATATTTTTTTTTCTTTTGGTTTATAAAGACTAAAATTATACAATCAAATAAAAAGTTAACTACTCTGAAATTCCATGTTTAAAATTAAATAAATAAAATAAAGTAAAAAATGTAATATCTAGCCAGGGTCAGGGGTCGTACACATCAGGGGTCGAGGAAATATTTGTACTGTGAAGATGTCAAATAAGCTTTAAAATATCTGTTAGGATGCTGGCATAATTAACTATGAAAATTAAAGTTTGAAACTTCGTAAGTTATTTAAAATTTATGAATTTCTTAACATGGCAGATTATGGCAAAATTTCGCATAAATATCCCTTTTGAAGGATATGTTTATTTTAAAGATGCCAGACCACTTTTAAAATGTCGTTTGGGATGAGCATCATTGACTGTGAATTTCTAATTTAAAAACTCTGTAAGTTTTTCGAAATTTACGATTATTTTAACGTGGCTGAATACAGGGATGGAACACGGGCGCAGAATTCATACCACTATCAATGTACGAAAATTTTCTACTTCTTAAATCAACGATATTATAGGTAGAGAAATTTCTTCAACAGATTCCGGTGTGAATCCTGCGCCCGTGTTCCATCCCTGTGAATAGGGCAAAATTTTGCTTGAATGTCCATTTTGAGGTATGCTATCGTAAAGATTTCAGACCACTTTTAAAATACCATTTATGAAAATTGTTTGAACACCATTGCCTACAAATATCCTAATTTCAAAATTTCGTAAGTTATTAAAATTTTTAAGTTTTCCTTAACAGAGCAAATTAGGGTAATATTTCATATAAATTTACACTATAGGAATCATTGCATTAGAAATAGTATGGTATTATTTCGAAACAAAACTATAAAACTGACCCCAATAAAATCAATTAATTAGGATTCGGTATATGTATCAAACTTGACGATGGCCAGCCTCTTCAATGGAGCATTTCAGTCTATCACAGTGTCCAGTGTTCGATCAAATTCACTTTTCCTAGAATGAATTGTCTTGTAACAGAAATTTCTGAAGACAAATACCGTAATTTCTTATAGATAACCCGCAGGTAAGATGTATCGATTTCTCCACCAGAAATTTTATTTAATAGAGTAATCTATACTTTTTCGAAGGAAGAGCTCGTACAAATATAAATTTATTTATCAATTGAAATTTCTGGTGCAAAACTGGATTATATAACCTGCGGGGTATCTACCAGAAATCACGGTACATACTTGCCAACATACTAATTATTATTTCGCAGTATTGTTCGCCCTTCTTTTTTTCTTACTTAATCCTAATTGAATTTGGAGAATATTACTCTAAATATATATTTACTGGTTTGAAAGAAAGGGCGGAATTAACAACCCTATGGAATATTAATTAGCATGTTGGCCAGTATATGCAAATATATGAGGTGGAACTGAGCAGACTACGCCCGTGCCAACCCAGCTAAAAAAATCTGCAAAAAAAAAAAAAAAAAAAAAAAAAACTTCAGATAAACTGAAGGCAATTGGCACAAGTTTCTTTTTAAGTTTTTTTTTTTTTTTTTTTTTTATTTTTTTTTTTTTTTTAAGATATTTTAAAATCAAAATTTTACTGAACAGACTTCAAAATTTCAGCGAAAAAACTTTAAAAGAACTTGTTCCATTTACCTTCAGTTTTTCTGCAGTTTTTGAAGATATGCAAAATGTCCATGGAAAAGCTCTAAAAAAACTTGTTCTATATACCTTCAGTTTTTCTGTAGTTTTTGAAATTCTGCAAAATTTACATGAAAAAACTTTTAAAAACTTGCTCCATTTACCTTCAGTTTTTCTGTAGTTATTGAAATTCTGCAAAATTTACATGAAAAAACTTTAAAAAAAACTTGTGCCACATGCCTTCAGTTTTTATGCAGCTTTTTAGAAACTGTAAAGTTTCTGCGAAAAACTGAAAATACTTACTCCTGTTACTTTCAGTTTCTCTGTAGTTTTTTTTAAATTCTACACAATTTCTGTGAAAACCTTCAAAATTATTATTGTTCCCCATCCACACATAAAAGCCATTTTTTAACCGTTGTCGCTCGTATGTCCCTTCTGAGGGGACATTAAAAAATCGAGCCGTGCCTTAAGGTGTTCCTCTGCAAATGAAATGTTATTTTTCTAAAGCGTGTAACTATAGGCTACCTTTCGGCTACCGGAAAATTTTAACAGAAAGATTTACTTAATTTAATAATGAAGTAAAATAAAACAAATTATTAAAATTTTTCGGTAGCCATAAGGTAGTAAGTTGGAAACTATACGTGTGACGTTTTAAAGAAACGCCAAAAGGCGTGTCTTACTGTTCAAAATAGGAAAATATGCCAAGCGCAACGGGTTAAACTAGTCTGTTGTGGCCAACACATGACTCTCTTCTGTGTTTCTATACAAATTCCCCCAGTAAAAAATTATTTATTAAAATTTATCTTCCATGATGAATGCAGACAGTTTCCATTCTCGAGAAATAATATTAGGAGCAGTCAATAAATAACGAGTCAGAGGCAAATTCAAAGTAATTATTTAATAAAACTCAAAAGTATTGTCCGTAGGTATTTAGGCATTTATTCCATTGTGACAACAGTCGCATAATGTCATGCTCGTCCTTTGGTTTCTGTTTGAATCAATGACTCCATCGTCCATTTGAAATGGGTGTCTTCGCAGTGCTTTTTTAAATTCGAGATGTGGAAGTCATATGAGGACAGATCTGGATTATAGGAGGGGTGGCTCAGAACTTCCCATTTGAACTTCTGCTGACATTCCTGTGTTGCGTTGGCTAAGTGTGATGGTCTAGCAACTAGTTTTAGAGTATTTTTCTTCTTATTTAATCGTAATTGCATTTGTAAGAGAATAACTCTAAAGGGATTTGAAAAACAATGCTAGAAAATATTAATTAAAATGTTGCAACTATGTTACTATGATAGATATTAGAACCCAAAAGATTGCAGAAACTCTATTAAGCAAACAAACTGTTATAGGCGTGACCATGAATCACCATTAGAGAGAATCTACAAATATGGTCACAAAAATTCCCAATTTCTCGCTATGTATTTCAGTATATTTCAATGTTAATTTTATGAGTTGTAAACTAATGTTGTTATTTATTTTTATTTTACAATAAGCGTCTGAAATGAATGTAATATGCAAAAGATATGAAAACGAAAAGTATTGTTCTTGTTATACTTTCCTCTTGAATTAAAAAATAAATAATTATCATAGTCATTAAGTTATTAACTTTAAAAAAATCATAGAATTAAGTTAATATTTAACCAAGTTCCTGACACGTTCAGCTTAGTTGCAAAAGTTTTAAAAATCGGACTACAATCATTATCAATCAATCGAATTTTCCGCTCCCCTCCCCTCCTGTCAAACCGGATGTTTACCTTTCCACACAATCTATTGAGCGACAATAACTATGTTATAAATGAACATGCATATTTAAAACTTAATTAATTTTCTCCGTATAATTTGATATATACATTTTTTTTTTTTTTTTTTTTTTTTTATAATGGATTTTTGCTCTTCGTTTTTTATACAATTAAAAATTTACGTTTTAAAAAATATGAGAAAAATTTCAGTGGTAAAAAACATTCATTTACTATCTCAACTTTTCGAATTTTTTACAAGGGTGTACTATAGTTACCGTATATAAGCAGAACGCTTACATCACGCAATCTATGGGGGAGAAATTACTTTATCAATAATAAGTACCTTTTGAAGATTGAATATCGTAGAAATTATTGATAAATTATTATTATATAACAGGGATGGAACACGGGCGCAGAATTCATACCGGAATCTGTTTAAGAAATTTCTCTACTTATAATATCGTTGATTTAACAGGTAAAAGATTTTCTTACATTGGTAGTGGTATGAATTCTGCGCCCGTGTTCCATCCCTGATATAAGTGTTCCCTTTTGACATACTTGCCAACCATCACATTAATAACCGTACAATTGTTAACGCCCCGTTTTCTCACATCACTATATTTTTAGAGTTATTCTCTCCAAATGTTGTTATGATTAAATAAGTCTAAAATTATTCTAAATAATCTAGTGTTCACACGACTTTCTCTTACCCTGAAATTTAATACAATAAATACAGGTTGCAGATTAATAGGTAAGATAACGAGTACTGTTATGTAAACCTATGTTAAACAATTCATATTAGGCTTCTGAAGAGTTTTATATGATAATTAGTTCTGCAACCCAACGTTTCATTAATGCACCTACATTTATATAGAATTTAATTCGGTTATTAAAAAATAAGTCTGTTTTTAAAAAATAATTTATTAAAATTATTATTTAAAAAAATTATCTTTCATGATAATGCAGACGATTTCCATATTAGAGAAGTAGTATAACACCAAATAGCCAAAAAAAATCCATTTTATTCTCAAAATTAAAAAAAAAA
Source organism: Salticus scenicus (assembly GCA_963930645.1). NCBI lineage: Eukaryota > Metazoa > Arthropoda > Arachnida > Araneae > Salticidae > Salticus > Salticus scenicus. The sequence goes on along the minus strand of OZ005653.1, from coordinate 236,582,017 downwards.
AAAAAAAAAAAACGATTTTTTTTCAGTTTTTTTTTTTTTTTCGTTAAAAGTAAAAAAAATCGATAACTTTGTTTTAAATTATCGCAGATCGATGGTTCAACCATTCGTTTTAAAAATATTGGCGAGCTCTTTTGAAAGATACCCATCATGAAAATTTACTCCCCACGAGGGGGGGACTTCCCTCCCAGGGGGGGGGGGGAGGCGAGGCTCCTACATACACAAAAAAAAAATTTCCAGTTAACTATCTCTATTACAAAATATATATATTCGTTTCATTTGGTTTAGTGCAGTCTATAGACGTTAAACTCTATATTCCTGCAATTTCCCCCATAGACGTAATGTATTAGAATTCTCCTGATGGTCCCTGTACACAAACCATTAGCTTGATCTTAACGAAAAGCTTACTGTAGCATCCCTATATGATACACATTTAGAATACCAAGTTTGAACTTTCTGCCATAATTTGTTTTTGAGATATGCTGATAACAGACAGACAGACATACATACACACAGACCATTTGCTAAAAACATGATTTTCGTATTCAGGGTACCTTAAAACGTATAAATATAACAAAATCTCGCGTTCGAAAATTTGACCCAAAAACTATACTTTCTCTACCTTATGGGTAAGAGAAAGTAAAAATTATTGGTGTGAAAAAAAAGGCGGGTACTTAAAATTGTACTGTTCATATTGAGATGGTTGGCGAGTATGTTTTGAGAAGGAAACTCATGCATTCTTCTTTTTTAAGCAATTATACAGTCACCGAAAAGATGTTTTTATTAATTCATGGTAGGCTCCAAAAGAATGTACCCGAAAAAGAATCGAATTCAATTCTTCTAGATAAACGTAATTTGAAAAATATAAAATCATATTTTCAATATACAAACGATGTTTTTACCTTTTTTTTTTTTTTTTTTTTTTTTGAATACATATTAATTAAACATCAGTCAAATATCGCTTCATTAACTTTTACACTTTTTTAAAATATATTAATCATAGATCTCAAAAATAAACAATATTTAAATTATCTTCCCCCCCCCCCCCCCCCTAAAAAAGAACTGTGAATGTAAAGTAATTTGTACAATTTTCTTTTTTCATCATCAATGACTTTTACCAAAGGAGCATGATTAAATTTCTTTGCGAGTTTTCAACTTTTTGATTAAATCTTACACATCTGAAACTTACTCTCATGATAAAAGATCCGTAAATTGGTCTATTCTAAGGAGAATTGTAGCTACAACTGAAAAAAAAAAAAAAAAAAAAAAAAAAAAAAAAAGGAAGAAGTAGAAAAAGAAAAAGATATCTGCTTCGCAAAATTAGAGAATAAATCTTCTGAGAATCACGACTCAGAGATATAATTAAAAAGTTACTAGAGTATCCAAATTTAATTACAACTAAAACATAGTGTAACTTCTTTTTTATTGATAAATTAAGAAACATCTTATTAGAAAGCATAAGCTATTCAGTTATATTAATTACTTTACGTCATATATTAAATGATAGTTTTACACCTATGTTCTAAAGTATGAAATTATTAAAATTTGTTTCCCTGATTTTTCCACCAGTATATTTATATAATAATTTTTTACATAGATAATCGTTCAAACTTACTACTGAAAATTCCGAAAGAAAAAAACTGGAGAAAGAATCAAGAAAAATGTTCGACTGTCGACACTCTGATGAATATTTCTATTACTACTATTTTCTACCATAAATGGATAATTTATGGTAGAAAATTATTATTTTCGGGTCGATTATTTAAGATTTGTTACACTATTTGAAGTGTATATGTTACGGTGAAAGGCATAAATTATAGAATATCTGCTAGTACAAAACCCATTAATGCAATACGAAATATTTATTTATATCAGGATCATCGTCATAAAAACAGCAACTTGTTTTGACCCTTTAATATGCAGTATTTGCGTTGGACTAACTCTGTAACTACCTAGAAGTCAATCGTTACGATTTTTTTTTACATCGATATCTTTTTACAGAGAAATTTTATTAAATTTTGTAGCAGTTTTCCATGAATGCACAAAGAGGAAAATTCTATTAAAAAAAAAAAAAAAAATGCAGATGTAAACTTATTGCAATCAAAGCTGATTACATAGAAAACGATGACACTTCAATTGATAATAAGAGTGCAAGGTTACTTGCATGAAGGTCAAAATACAACTGCAGCGATCCTATAAAGGAGCGTGAGAATTACTCAATAACGTAGCACCTGCCTATGTCTCAACGAAGAACCCAATGTAATTTAAGGGAAAACTATCTGTAGTAACTCTGAAAACGTAAACAAAACAAGTCTCATGTCTGCCTTCAAATGTCAATGAAGTTGAAAGGTACATTTTTATTGAAAATATGAGATTGAATATGAATGGTGTGTATTTCCTGTCTCGAACTCTTGCAATAAGTTAATTTTTTAACTTTAGCATAGATGCCAAAATTTTAATTTATTCCGGAGTATTTTGAGCCCCGCCTTTATTTCATACCACTTTTTTTTCAAGAGTAAATTTTTCTTATTTTATCGAATTTTTCTTATTTTATCTTATTTTTTATTCTATCGAACCATAGCCTCCTAAACTAGATGCCTGTCGCATGGCTCAGAAATTGGCAACAGTTGAAGCGGTAGACAACGCCACCTGGTACAGATTGTGCGGCTTTTTTATTCAACAGCCACCAAAAATTTTAAAAGTGGGATATGATATGCATAAAAGGCGAATAGAATCGAAGAAACGTCGATTACATCTATCATATATCACTTCTTAAAATTATTGGTTCCAGTTGAATAAAAAGTGGCACAATCTGTACCAGGTGGCGCTGTTTACTACTTGAACTGTTGCCAAGTTTCCGAGTCACGCAACAGACATCTAGTTTGGGAGGCTATGGTAAAGCACTTGCATCAATTACATTCAGTAGTGAATAATGTATTAGCTTAGGTAAATATTAGTAAAGCACTTGTATCAATGACATTCATTAGCGAATAATGTATTCGTATAACGCGACAGGCATCTAGTTCAGGAGGCTATGATCGAACTTTTAAATTATAAATGTATGAAGTAAAATCATATTTTAATTTTAAAATTTTCCTGTGTTCAATTTTGTTACATATATTTTCCTTCCTAAGGTGGTTGCATACTGCAACCACAAATTTTAATTCAAAATTGCTAAAACTGGGCTCGGAATTTTTTTTATAAATTTTTTTCTTTCATAACTTAAACGAAAAACTCCATTTATTACCTTTTAATATTGTTGTTGATTTCTGGCTGCTCTTTATTCTAAATGAAAAATATTTTGCTTGCGCCTGAAAGGGTTAATGGAGGAATGAAGATTATCCAATAATTCAATCTAGCTGGCACTACTTTTTAAGGCATTAAATGTTATTATTTTTGGATACAATTGCTTGTTGGATACAATTTTGATGTGATGAAGAAGTTAAAGATCTAATAAAGATAATTTTTCCCTTTTGCATGTATTTTCCCTTTTTAAATTATATTGTTACACGTACAATTTTTTTTAAATGTTCTAAAATTTCTTTTTGGTATTTACAGATTGTTTGTGCGTTTATTTCTTACACACGTAACGTACATATTTAATATTAATACATTCGAGCCTCGTCAACGTTAACACGCTTAACGATACTTTTAACATAAACTGTTTCCACAATCTCCGTCAAATTGATGATCAATTTCTGATTTACTGATATCATGAATTACTGATAACATGAAAAAAAATTTTTTTTCTTCCCCATGAGATTCACGTTAATAAGGTTCGACTGCACATGTATTTAGTTGAAAGAGTATTATTTCAACTGAATGCATTGCAATTCCATAAGATTGTTTTCTAAAGTCTTTTAGCATTTAATTTTCGAAAGATTTCATTTATTTCGTATGCAGCATGAAAATAAAAGGAAAACTAAACGGGGAGGGGCTACGCGCGTTACGCACTTGATCAGTAATTATCACACTGACTACTGCGAAATTTTTAGTGCTACAGTCTGGCCCGAATTTTTAATATTAAGTGTCAACGCTTAAATATCATCAGCTTTGATAGTAACAACTGTCAGTTATGGTTAAGGCTCCTATATATACGAGCTGGTGCATCAAGAATTTTGTTGCCTTAGGGTTGCCACATGTACCCAGCGCGTTCCACTGATAAATAAACGGAAGTCATCACTTCTATCGTCTTGTGTTACTTTAGAGTTACTCCTTTTATTATATTTCATAATTTTAGTGAAGTAAAGTACGCTATGGAAGTTTATTTAACGATAAACTGCTATAATTACTCAGAGCTGCCAACCTTATTCGGCAAATTGTTTGTACCGCCCCTTTTTCTACACCACTTAATTTTTAGAGTATTTGTTTTCTTAATTCATCGTAAATATATTTGAAGAGAATTACTCTAGAAATTAAGTGGTGTATAAAAGGGGGCGGTAATAACAATTTGCCGGATTAGGTTGGCAGCTCTGATTACTCCAGAAAAGAACGTTCTAATACAAAAAGATTACCCTATTTTCCAGCGTATAAAGCGCAGGTTTGTTAAATCGGTTATACACCGGAAATTTAAAATTACAGTAAAAACTATTTTTTAGGAAGCTTTTCTTTCTAACAAAAATAGCTTTATGTGCAAATTAAATATTCTGGTGTGTTGTTCATTTATGTAACTTGCGCTTTATACGCTGGAAAATATGGTAATTAAATTAGTGGTGAATTATAAGAAATGGTCGTGGAAAATGTAATAACAAAACATAAACAGTGTTAATAAACAAGATAAAAAAGTATTAATTTAAGCTAAAAATTCAATAAATGTACTATCAACTTCATCAGCATATGGGAATGATGCATCATGAAACATAGAACAACGGCACGAATCCTTTCAGATGTACAAGTTATCCATCTTTGACTGTAGGATAATTTAAACCACCTTTAGAAGTCAAATGCAGAAATTCAAACTCATTCCTCACAGTTCCTCTACTTTGAAGATAGTAGCGCGCTAACAAGTAGCAATGTTTTGAAATAGTTTGCGGTCTAATTTTGCTCTTTATACTTAACTTGTGACAAGTTCTAGGCATAAACTACAACTAATTAGCTTTTTTAACACTTTCGCGACCGCTGACGTGAATTCACGTCATTCGAAAATCTGTAACTCCGCCAATGGGCGTTTCTTTAGGTAACGCAGGTTACATTATTACTTAACAATATATCCAATATTCACATTTGTACAATTAATGCACTATGGATACAAATACTTTGATTAGGAAGAGTATTATTGTACTATATATTCATTTATATTATAAATTTGGATACAGGAAACAATGATTTAAAATAATGTAATATACAATAATAGCTTACTGTCAAAAATACAAAAACATGCGGTCGCGAAAGTATTAAATATGTGAGCTTTTGGGTACCCCACCATCTTATAGGTAAGGAGAACTTAGGTATTCAGGAAAAATTTCAACATCAAATTTTGATTGTTTTTTTTTTACACGTTTTGAAGTGTGGAGATTCCGAAAATACGAGAATGGTGCAGTGTTTATCTATATGATGTCAATTAGTTTGTTAGTCTGCGTACACAATATCTCAAGAATAAATAATCACAAAAATACAAGATAGTTGAACTAGTTTTAATAAACTACTTATGACACTGGCAAAACATTCATTCATTTGTAACATCAAATTTTAAAATTTACGATTTTCTTAACATAGGCGAATTGGGCAAATTTTCGCTTAAACCTTCGTTTTTAGTTTAAAGATATCAGACAATCTTTAAAATATGAATTATGATGCTAGTATGAACATAATTAACTATGAAAATGTAACTTTGAAAAATTTGTAAGTTATTTCAAATTTATGAACTTCTTAACGTGGGAGAATAGGGCAAAATTTCACATAAAAGTTGTTTTAAGCAATATATTCGTCGCAAATGTGTCAGCCCACTTTTTAAATATCATTTAAAGTACTCGCATAATCGTAATTGACAATGAATTTTCTAATTTAAAGATTTTGTAATTTAATAGAAATGTATGATCAGGGCCCGACTTAGACTACCTGCAGCCCCGGGGCAAGCCTATTCTGGGGGGCCCCCTTGCAGTGGCATAAGAGGTCTTTAGGTTGCAGAATTTCTGTATTCGCCTGTAGGGGGGCCCCTTCCAGAAGGGGGGCCCAGGGCATTTGCCCCGTATGCCCTGCCGTAAGTCGGGGCCTGTGTATGATTTTCTTAACAAGACAGAATAGGACAAAATTTCGCAAAAACGTCCATTTTGAGATATATTTTCACCGTAAAGATGTCAAATCACTTTTGTTTTAAAATATCGGTTAGGACCAGAGTTCCCAACTTTTATAATTTATTCACGAGCATTTTTAGCCCCGCCTTCTTCTCGTACCAGAAATTTTGTATATTATTTCTCTTTAATATGTGACAACGATTACATAAGAAGAAAATCATTTTTCAAAATTTCCGGTATGAAAAAGAGACAGTGCTAAAAATGCTCGTGAATAAATTATAAAAGTTGGGAACTCTGGTTAGGACACCGATTTGAAAATCATTGATTACAAATATTCTTGTTTGAAAATTTCGTAAGTTACGTTTCGAAATTTTAGATTTTATCAACACAGAAGAATAGAGCAACATTTCATATAGATTTGCATTATGGGGATTATTGCATTGAACACAGAATGGAATTGCATAAAAATTTAACTACAAAACTGGCCTCCAATAAGAAAAAAAAAAAAAATAATAATAATAATAACAAATCTAGAATATAGTACATTTGTCCAGGATAAAGGTTAGTCGACTATTACATGGTAGCAATTCAGTTTCTCATCGTGTCGAGTAGTTCGTAGAATTCAACTTTTCTTAACATGAATATGTCCCGTAATAGAGATTTCAGAGAACATCTAGATTGGGGTAGGGAGGAAATGTGCAGAGTTCACTTATGCTAACTAGTTATAATCTATGTGCAACTTCAAGAAAAACGATGATATCACAGGTCTGCAAAAATACGCTGAATTCAGAAATGGTTGTCTTTTCTTTCAATCACTTAAGGGGTTTTCAAAAAGCAAGGATGAAGGTTGAAAGAATTGACACAGAGACTGTAACTATTCGAAACTGCATAAAATACATTAAAATAGGTTGTTATTTATAAAATATTTTTTAAATATGTTGTTTTACATAGAGGCTCCTTCTGGAGCTTTTTTCTCTTGTGCACGGCTAAAAGCCCTTGAGGAGGGTGGATTCTCTATGCAGCATTCAGCAATAATCTTCTAAAATGTTAACTCCCCATCGTCCATGATACCTCCTTTACATTTCTTTAGCGTCTTGATGAAATAGCTCTCTTTCTTCTTCATTTACATTGTATAGATTTTCTGAGAAATAACTTAGATGGCAGTTCAAAAAAGTGGAGCGTAAGCTCATAATCCCATTTTTTTATCAAAACTATACGTGATGGAAAATTTTGAATGCTTTGTCTTTAATCAACACCAAAATATACACCAGAAAACACATAGCCTTGAAGATTTTTTTTTATCCAATGCTTGTGTATATTTCGCTTTGTTTTGTATTTCACATGCAGTATGGCAGAATTGCGAACATTTTAATTTATTCTGGAGCATTTTACACCACTTTTGTTTTAAGAGTAATTTTTTCTTATTTTATCGCAGATAGATGTTGGTTAAAATTACTCTATAAATAAAGTGGTGCGAAATATAGGCGGGGCTAAAAATGCTCAAAAATAAATTGAAATGTTGGCAACTATGGTATAGTGTGGAACAAGTGTAACCTCGGCCTACTGTATACATATACTATATACCTATCCATACATATGTACCCGTATATACAGAAGTAAAGAAAGAACACTCCAACAAACCTTGAAGAAAGATCAGGCAGGATTCCCACCGCCCGATTTTTTTCAAGGACTCTTACACCAGTACATATTTGCCAACCATCTCATTAATAACCGTACCATTGTTAACGCTCCCTGAAAAAAAACGCCCCTTTTCTCACACCACTATATTTTTAGAGTAATTCTCTCCAAATGTTGTTGCGATTAAATAAGACTAAAATTACTCTAAAAAATTATTGGTGTGAAAAAAAAAAGGCGGGTACTAAAAATTGCACAGTTCGTAATGAGATGGTTGGCAAGTATACCAGTATTATCTAAAAATAAATTTCTTCTTAAGTGTACACTGTATACTTAAGAATAAATTTATCTTAAACTTATTCTGGTGCAAGAGTCCTTGAAAAAAGGCGTGGCCGTGGGAACCCTATCAGGATATTATGTTTCTTTGAAAATTAAGACATAAACAACCTAATTAATATTCCGTAGTTTTGTTAGTTCCCGCCCCTTTTTCCACACCACTTAATTTTTAGAGCAATTCTCTTCAAATTAAATTAAAATTAAATAAGTAGAAAAATACTCTAAAAAACGATTGGTGTGAATAAAGTGGGGGGGGGGGGGGGTACTAACAGTACTATGGAATATTAATTAGGATGTTGGCAAGTATGCATAAATAAAAAAGCAAAGTAAAAAATTGAGGTGATGCAGTTAATGTACTTGAGATAAGTGTAAAAGTCTTGATTACATTACTCCGACGCAGAAAATACTTGAGATAAGTCTAACTTTGGTGACAAACCAAGAAGTTCAAGCAATAGAGCAGATCCGAAATTAGATTCAATACCTGCATGCGAACTTTAGTTTTCTTTCACAAACTGTAGAGTTTATTTCACAAATACAGCAATGGCAAAACGAATTTTGAGTAAGGTTATGACATTCCTCTCTGTTGGAATGTAAGCGAATTTTAAAACTTTTCAAACTATAAATGTTTCATAATAAGTACAAAACTTTGAATAAACACCATAAAATGCAAGTGGTGTTTTCTTTCGACTCGAAAGAATTTTTGCGAGTTTCTTGCATTTTATGGTATTTATTCAAATTTTGTACTTATTGTTTTAAACACCAGTTCTGTGGTGCCTTATTATTATATTTTTTATCAACGTTTCATATTTAATTTTATTTCCTAAAACTAAATACAACAAATAATGGTTTAACATAACAGATATGATGGCTATTAGGTTCAAATTTAGCTTATCTGTTGAATCATAAATTATGGTTACACTAACTCATTGTTACTATTTTTAAAATATAAGATGCTTTGTTATTAATTTTAAGGCATGTCAAGGAGCTTTTTATTAAATATGTATTCTTGATATATATATATATATATATATATATATATATATTATTCTTTTTTTTTTTTTTTTTTTTTTTTCATGTATAATAACGATGTTCTTACTGGAAACATTTTGCATCATAACAGAGAAAATAGCAGTTTAAAGTATTCTGATGAATATCTCAAATAAAAAAAAAAAGAAAGATAGAAAACAACTTCCACCAGAAAACAGCTGACCTAATGGATTTTATTATATTCCTCTTTCAACGTCATGACGTAATTTTAATATTTTGCAATGCAATGTTCAAGTGAAACTGCCGACTCACAACAGAATAGCAGTTTGGAACTGAAGTGGGAGAAATCAAATGATATTGATACTCGATTATCTATTATGTAAGCCCAGCATAAGTGTTTGAAATTAGTTTCATTTTCTTCGTGGCTATCAAGGTACTCTTTATACTTCCGTTTTTCACTCTTCACAATAAAATTTTAGGATCTAACCTTTAATAACTAAGGTTTATTTAACTTCTTAAGTAGATTTTTTAGAAATAATCAACGTACAATCTTAGTCCCCCCCCCCGCTCTCTCCGTTTATATATTTATATACAAAGTGTACCATATAAGTCTGTAGACATTTTAAAATTCATAAATATTGATAGAATTGAACGCGATTTGCGAAAAATTCATTTTCGTGAAGGAAGATTTTTTTTTTTTGGTAAAGAAAAAATAATAATTAAGCTACTTGTCGATAGAGGGCGCTGTGCGCGACCATATCACACATTTTCATGAAAAACTGTACTTATTCGCATGCAAATGTTTACAGGCTAAATCATATTCTATGTGACCGTCGTCACCACAAATTACAGTTTGCAAACGAGTTATAAGACTCGTTTTCTACTACTAGACAGACTGCTAACTGCAGCTCCAGTCGACGGTTCTTACCTAAGGGAAAACATCTTCACCAATAACTCTTTATCCACCAAGTCAGACGCAAATGAAACTTCATGTATGCACAAGTAAGAGGCAAAATAAGAAATAGACTGTTCTAATTGCAATATTGTGCAATTTATAGGACTTTCATTTGCATATTTTTCTCTCACATCCGTGCGAAAAATGGAACTATTTGTCTAACTACCGTTGACAAAAAATTTAATTATATATTTTTTTCTTTACCCCCTTCAAAAAAAAAAAAAAAAAAAAAAACCCTTCGCGAAAATGATCTTTTCACAAACCGTGTTCAATTTTATCAATTCAAAAGTTATGAATTTTTAAAATATCTACAGACTTATGGACGCCTTATATATGTAATTGAATCAGTTGAAACACGAATTTGACAATGAATTTACCTTAGAAACACCTTAGAAACCAAACGAACTGCTATCAAGTTAGAAATTGGAGGCCATTTGAAAATTTTAAGCTCATAAACAAAACGCATTTTTGAGCAGATTTGCTTTAAATTCGGAGTATACACAGTTCATATCAAGGTCTCAAACAAGATTATTAATCAACTCGACCAGGCATCTTGTTTCAAAATGGCAGCCACTTAAATACTTCAAACTCACATAAAGAACTTATTTATGAACAAATTTGCATGAAACTCGGTATATATATATAAATCATATGAAGGTCTCAATACAACCAATATTTTTAACCAGAACGATCCATCAACTTCTTTCAAAATGGCAATTACTTCAAATTTTCAAACTCAGTTAAAAAAAACCTATTTACAGGTCTCCCAGCGTTCCTATATTTTTACGATTGTTTTATTATACTCTCATTACAATTTTCAAAAAGGAAATTTTCATGAAGGTTTTCATGTAAAAATAGCATCAAAATTTACCAGAAAATTTTCTTTCTAAAAATTACGGTGAGAGTACAATAAAATGATTGTAAAAATATAGGAACGCTGGGAGCCCTGTATTTAAGAACAGCTTTGCCTGAAACTCGGTACGTGCAGAATTCAAGGTTTTTGATCAGCACGATTCATCATCCTTTTTCAAAATGGCGATCACTTCAAAACAACAAAGAAATCGAATTGAACTGTAAGGATTTACTCGGACTGTTCAATTTTGCTGAGCAGCGACCAAAAGAAGGTACTATAAAAGCTGTAGTATTAGTACTATAACTAGTATTGCAACTAGTACTAGCAGATGCAGTACTACTACTAGACAGACTAAATATAGCGGTAAAGCATACATTGCGTTTTGTCTGCCGCACTTGTGTCTACATTGTTCGCTTGACAATGGGTCGTGTTTTCTTTTGACACGAAGCAATTATTGCTAGTTTTTGAATTTTATAATGTTTTTTCAAACTGCTTTACTCATTAATCTTTGAAACTTAGCAATCTTGATCAAAATGTTTAAGTGGCAACCTCAAAAAACCTTTCTGATACAAATTTGCAGTTCTTGAAATTAATTGTTTTTAATTTATGCTGTTAACACACATAGACACTGATCAACCACTAAAAAACCAACTTTTATATTCACGGGGCCTCAAAACACGACATTATTTTTATTATTATTATTATTATTTTTTTTTTTTTAAGAAAAATTATGCTAAAATTTGAATATATATATATATATGTTACCGTTAAAACGCGAAATCCGTTAATCTGCAGATTACCTAGCTAATCTACAGATTAACTAAAATAACCCGTTAAAGTGCGGAATAAAGAGTTTTCCGCGTTTTAACTAGGTAATCTGCAGATTAACGGCTTCTGTGTCGTTAAAGTTCAAATGTTTGTTTCGAGCGTTAGTTTTTTTACATTCACTATGACGTCAAACAGTCATGTGATACAGATACGCGAATCCCAGATTAGTCTGTGACGCGATTGACCTTCAAACACAAACCAAAACTTTTATCCCTTCCGCTCCGCTATGATAAACAGTAAGCACAAAACGTGGATCATCGAAGATATGATATTAGGTTTCTTCTTATGACCAACACAAAATTTAAAGTAACAAGTAAGTTATAATTGTTTTGATTTATTTCTTCTCTTTTTAAATTCTGTCAATATAAGTTTGATAAGGGTCTGCATTTTATTAATGAAATCTAATTTTAATTAAAAGCTTTCTCTCGTGAAACTTCATTTTCAACTATGAATATTAAATTTACAACACAGTAATTATTTTCTCCCGAAATAAAAATATTAAACCACAACTTTTTAAAACTAATTTATTTTAAAATTGATTTAAATTACTATTACTTACTGAAAAAAAAAAAAAAACATGTATTAATTTTTAACCCTGGAAAATATGGCAATCAATATTATGGCATTATTTAATAAATACTTAATATGAAATTTTTATGCATTTTTTAGCACTTCATTACAATTTTCTTTTTTGTTTCTTTCAATTTCAAGTTTCCTTTATATATTTTATATATCATGATTATATTTTTAATTTTAATTTTGTTCGCTTTTTCAGATAATTTCGTTGTAGTTTATCACATAAAATGTGTTAATAAAGTTTTTTTTTTTTTTTTTTTTTTTTTTTGTAAAATTAATATATTTGCTAAAATTGTACAGATATATGTATGCTGCAAAATATAGTTTAATAAAACATAGGAAAACTGTCATTTTAATTTTCATGCGTTCTAAAAATTATTAAAGCAATTTTAATTATTTGAAGTACTTCTTAAAATGCTTCTGATTTGTCTAATTTAATATTTCTTTAGCGAATTAAAAATTGGTGCATAACTTTTTTTTAAATATAGTACATAATAGCAATATAAGTTGTTAATAAAACATTTTTTTTAATTGTTAAATATTTTTATTTGAAAAGAAATCGTTACTGTATTACAATGCTAACATTCACTTATAAAATCGACTTTATTGAAAGCTATTAAAGATATTATATTTCATATTAAAAATGTATAACATCTTCAAACTTATATTGACAGAATAAAAAAGATGAAATAAATAAAAAATAAATAAATAAAACAAATATAACTTTAAACGACATAAAAATTAAAACACATACAGATTAAAATAAGTAAAGAAAGAAAAGAAAACTATTTTTTTTTCTTTTCCCGAATGAAAAAAACAAATACAACACAGCGTGCTTTAACATTACACCACCAGAGATCTTATTTTCACTTTAACGAGTGTATAGTAGGTAATGTGCAGATTACCTAGGTAATTCGCAGATTACCTAGGTAATTTGTGAAATGAAACAATTTTTCTCACTTTAACGGATCACACTAGTTAATGTGCAGATTACCTAGCTAATCTGCAGATTATATGATTTCTGCACTTTAGCGGTAACATATATATAAACTTTGTCTACTGTGTGAGCATGATCAATTAATTTTCTTTCCTAAGCAATTTTCGTCGACATGACAAAATGTAGTAAAGCATTTACATCAATTACAATTAAAAGAATAGACGCTTTCACTTAATAAAAAGAATAAATTCTTTTGTATAGCCCTTTATATTGTCTAAAATTTATAGAAATATAACATTGTATAGTTTAGTCCGATATAAAAAAAAACATAATGCAACTTGAAATTCATTTCCAGCAATTTCCAATTACAGTCCCAATATTTCCAAATGTACTCAGTAGTTCTGTAAACGAATGATCAATTATTTTCATAACATATTCTGTACAAAACATGATTTTATTTTGTAAAGAATTTATTCGCATTCAATTTTGTTTAGAGCAACCTATAGATATTAAACTATTGGAAATTTCACCCATAGACGTAATGTATTTGAAATGCGTATCATCTTGGATGTCCCTGTATATGAACCATTTGCTTGACCACAACGAAATGTTTAGTGTAGCATCCCTATATAACACAGATTTAGCAAAAAAAAAAAAAAAGAGTTCCTGCTACTACTTTTTCTTGGGATGTACTGAGAAGAGAGACACAAAACAGCCGCTAAATGTTGATTTTTGGATTCAGGAACCCCAAAACATGTAAATATAACAAAAACTCACTTCTGAAAATTTGAAAAGTTAAAAAAAAAAAAGAGTATTAAGGTAATTAGTCTAAAACTACATTTAATTTATTATTGTATGTAGTAAATTCCTACTTTAATTTAATTTTTTTCTTTTTTTGGTCTAATATCATAGTGTATTGAAATTAATGTAACAATGTATTTATTTATGTACTCTTATTTAAAAAAAAAAAAAATTGAAATCTGAAATCTGAAATCTTAAATATTACATATAAACTAGAAAATTTTATATATCTAATTTAATAAAATTGCTAAATTGTGAGTACTCTTCTTTTTACTTTCTCTTACCCATGCATGTGGTAGAGGAAGTATTGTTTTTGGGTCAAATTTTCGAAATTGAGTTTTTGTTATATTTATAAGTTTTAATGTCCCTTGAATCCGAAAAACATGTTTTTAGTGATTGATCTCTGAGTGTGCATGTGCGTCTGTCTGTGTGTCTTTGGGTCTGCGCGTCTGCGCGTCTGTGTGTCTGTTATCAGCATATCTCAAGAATAAATAGTATCAGAAAGTTCAAACTCGATATTCTAAATCTGTATCATATTGGGACGCTACACTAAACTTCCGTTGAGATCAAGCAAATGGTTCGTGTTCAGGGGCACCAAAAAGAATACAAATACATTACGTCTGTGGGGGAAATTGCAGATAAGAAATGTTTAACATCTGTAGGCTTCACTAAACCAAATGAAATGAATAAAAACTTTTTACACTCTTGCTCAAAAGTTTAGCAAGATTTGCAAACGATCAGTTTTTTTTCAATTTAAAAACTTATCTCTGGATGACATGTTTTCAAACATTGGGTATTTGAAGAACTATGTCTTCCTCGTGTTTTTCAGTGAAGATTGGTTTAAAACAACATTTAGGGGGCCGGTAACAAATTGAGCAAGATGAATAATGCTTGTGATCAACCTGTATCGTTAAGTGAACGAAATGAACTGTAACTTTACGATATAGTAATATAGACCCAGTTCAATTTGTCGATGAATTTGTTTGACGTTAGCATATTAAACAACGGAAATACGAGCATTTATTAAAAAAAAAAAAAAAAAAAAAAAAAAAAAAAAAAAATCAACATGTTTTTTATGTATAATATGCCGAGTTTTAATAAAAATTATTTCCACTTTCAGATAAGTTGGAAAAACACTTTTAAAACAATTTACTGCAATCGGAATACAAATATCTTAAATATCTCTTGATATATAATATAAGCATTTTCATGAAAAACATTTTCACTGCGAATGTGCGAAAAACAAATATATATATATTGCATAGGTTAAAATCTAGATACATTGGTCAACTTTTGTCAAAAGTGCATTTGAATAGAGTAAAAATTAAGCAAATTATCCGAAAAAGAATGAGCCAGATTTTAGATATTTTCCAAGAGTTGAAATTTCTTAAGGGGTTTTTCACATGCGCGTAATTAATGTGAAGATCCCATTATTTGAACCACGCTCCAAGTGTACTTTTTGTGAAAAACCCCTTTTAAGGTTGTAACTCTAACATATTTTTGTTTATTTACCATTATTTGTGAGATGATATGGGGTTTTTCACAAAAAAGAACTTTTGCTGGGTGATTAAAATAATTAGATATTTAAATTAATTGCGCGGCATGTGAAGAAACCCTTAAGAAATTTCAACTCTTGGAAAATATCTAACATCTAGCTCGTTCTTTTTCGGATAATTTGCTTAATTTTAACTCTATTTAAATACACTTTTGACAAATGCTGCCCAATATATCTGACTATCAACCTATGCAATAATTTTTTTTTTTTATCTTTCGCACATGCGCTATGAAAACATTTTTCATAAAAAGGCTCATATTTTATGAGATATTTAAGATTTTTTTCCGATTGTATTATATTCTTTTAAAAGTGTCTTTCCAACTTATCTGAAAGTGAGAATAATTTTTTTTAAAAACTCTGCATATTATAAATAAAAACAATTTGATTTTTCTTTTAACCTACGAATTCTACTGGGTCTGTATTAACATATCCTAAAGTTATAGTTCATTTCGTGTCCTTAACGAAACAGGGTGATCACAAAAATTATTGATTTTGCTCAATTTGTTACCGGCCCCCTAAATGTTGTCCTAAACCAATCTTTGCTGAAAAACATGAGGAAGACCCAGTTCTTTAAATATCCAACGTTTGAAAACATTTCACCGAGAGATAAGTTTTTAAACTGAAAAAAACTGATCGTTTGCTAATCTTGCTAAACTTTTGAGCAGGTTTCATGTAGAATATGATATATAAACCACTCTTCGTTCGTCTACAGGGTTGCACATAAGTGCTAGATTATAATAGATTAATACTTGAAAATTAGTAGAATTTTTCGCAGTCTGTTATTAATATAGGATTATACTTATGTGCATCATGTGGTGTGTACATAATTTTTATAAGGCTGTCAATAACAATGCGCTGCAAGAAAAAAAAATTCGAGCCCTGATACCATTTTTGCTGATTCTTATGTAAAATTACCTCCTGTATTCGAATATGACTCCCATTTTGCCCAGTCACCCACCGCTTTCTCGGGACACTATCCCTCCCCCAATTTTTTCACTGTTCGGTAATTTTATGACCATGAATTTCATTTGAAGATTAAAAAGAATTAATTTAATACCTAAAAATAATATATATATATATACATATATATAAAGTTTAAAAAATAACATTAATAACAGATAAATAACAATAATAATAAGAATATGAAATGTAACACATAATTTCATACATAATCCCCCCCCCCCCCTAAATTTTTCTCCTGCCGCAGATGTTCAAGTTTTAGAATTTTCCAACTATGTAGCCCCTCAGAAGATATTTAACAGTTAAAATAATCCTCCCCCCCCCCACACCTAAAAATCAAATTTATAGCAATAAAATTACCGATAAGCGATAAAAATAGGAGGCCGTGCATACAAAACGGTGGGTGATAGGGCAAAATGAGCGTCATATTCGGATTCAGGAGGTCATTTTACATAAGAATTTGCAAAAATGGTGTTGGGGGCAATTTCCATGCAGAGCAGTGTAATTAAGCGAAAATATTACCTCTTATTGAGAGTAATTGACACATATTAAACTTCTTGAAGCTAACACTAACCAAAAATCATGGTATTAGATTTTGGTAAAAATCAAAAGACATAACTAAAAATGCAAATTAAAAAATATAGGTTATACATTTAAGTACTTGTAACAAGCATTCAACTCCATAGATGCCAATACAGTAAAATCTCGTACAATGCGGTGGCAGAGAATTGTAATATTCATGAGGCAAACTTGCACCAGCGTTGTTCCAGACTTTACTGTATTTTAACCCTTATCGCTCGTATATCCCTTCTAAGGGGACATTAAATAATCGAGCCACGCTTTAATGAGTTCCTCTGCAAATGAAATGTTATTTTTCTAAAACGTGTAACTATAAGCTACCTTTCGGCTACCGTAAAATTTTAACAAAAAGATTTATTTAATTTATTGATGAAGTAAAATAAAACAAATTATTACAATTTTTCGGTAGCCAAAAGGTAGTAAGTTGGAAACTATACGTGTGACGTTTTAAAGGAACGCCAAAAGGCGTCTCTTACGGAAAATATTCCGAGCGTAAAGGGTTAATTTATTACGGAGCATTTATAGCCCCGCCTTTATTTCGCACCTCTTTATTTATAGAAAAAATTTCTCCAATATATAACTTCAATAAAAGAAGAAAAAAAAATTCCTTAAAAAATAAGTGGTACGAAAAAAGGAGGGCTAAAAATACTCCGGGATAAATTAAAATGTAGGCATCTGTAACTACATCACGTACATTTGTCAGACAAGTGCAGCCTAGATTACACTTGTCTGACATACAAAATTTTTGGGATAAGTATATCTTAGGTAATAAACCAAAGAGCTTAAGAAAGAGAACAAATCTAAAGTTATATTCAAATCTGTATGCGAAATTCAGTTTCCTTCCGCATACTTCACAAATACAAAAATGGCAAAATTTCGATTTTTTAGAAGGGCCGCTGTCGGCATGTAAGTAATTCTTGAACTTTTCAAACGATGAATGTTTATATTTAATTTGATATCCTAAAATGATTGCAAATAATAAAAGTTCAGCCATACAAATATGATGGCTATTAGGTACAAATTCAGCTTTTTTGTTGAGTTATAAGTTGTGGGTACACTAACTCCTCTTCACCATTCTTTCAAAATTATATGGTCCTGTTATTAATTTAATGTTGTGTGAAGGAGCTTTTCATTAAATAAGTATTGATCATTTTATTAAGTATAGCAACGACGTTCCTGCTGAAGATATTTTATATCCTATAACAGAAAATATGCAGTTTAAAGTATTTAGATGAATATCTCGGATAGTAAATAAAAGAAAGAAAGTTAGCCACCAAGAAATAGCTAATCTAAAGAATTTTATAAAATTATGATCTACCTTCTTCTTCTTTAGAGAATGTTATTTATTTCGGCGTCATTCAAATATCGATATAGACTTTTAAAAAAAGAAAAAAGAAAAGTCACTGCTTTAGGTTTAGGAAATGCCAGTTGACGCTTAAGTTATCTCCCACCCCTTCTTCATTATCGCACCTTCAGGGCAGACGATAGCTAGTGAATTTAGCTGTCAACATTTAAAAATTTTTAATATTCAGTGTTAATATTTATATATTTTTTAAATCTTTAAGCTTCATATGAACTAATAAAAACAACTAGTGAATTTATTTTCCACCATTTTAAAGCTTTAATATTTAGAGCTATTTTTATTTCTTCGAGTCGTTATGTAGGTAAAGATTCAATAAACATACTTATTTTTTTTTCTTTAAAGTAAAATAAATATATCAGCTTTGACTAATTTTATTGATGTAGAGATAAATATTCTGTTTACAGTATGATATTTAATTTTGATTATAATAACAATAATATAATAATCAAAATAAATATTCCATCTTTAAATACAGTTTTAGTTCGTATAATATTATACAATTCATTGCTTTAAAATACTAATAGCGTATTTAAATATTTTTCTTGAATAAAAATCAATGTATTATAATTGCTGCAGAAAGTAAGTTCAGTTTATTAATGTATCCTATAAAAAAAAAAAAAATAAATAAAAAAAAAAATTAAATAAAAATGGAAATAAAGCGTCAAAAGCAAAGAAAAAAAAATCTGGAGTGACTCCACTCGACTTTCCGAACATTGAGTAATTAACAGTTTTGTAGATAAAGTAAAGAAAGAGTAGTTGTTAAACAAACAAAAGAGAGAAAACCATAATAGAGTGTTTGAGTATTTTTCTCCATCTATTACACGTTGTTTTATTTAACGCTACTGAACTTTGAGCCCATAGATCATAATGACAAAGAAATTTTCGTTGTGTCCCTGTAAAAACCTATAAATGTTAGATTCACCAAAATGCTTATAGTTAGTGCAACAGTGATTTATAATACTCATATAAATTTTCAGCTGAATTCAATAAGGCGTTTAGATGCTATCGTACTTTTAAAAATTTAGTCCCATAGGCCATAATGATAAAGAATTTTTCTTTGTGTCCCTGTAAAAAAACTGTAAGTGAGAATCACCAAAATCTATACAGTTAGTTCAACTGTGATCTATAACATGTGTACAATTTTTTTGCTCTGATTAATAAGGCGTTTCGACACTATCACATTTTTAAAAATTTGGCCCCATAGGCATAATGATAAAGAATTTTTCTTTGTGTCCCTGTAAAAAAACTATAAGTGCTAGATTCTCCAAAATCTATACAGATTGAGTATTTGTGATCTATAATATGTGTATAAAATTTTTGCTCAATTGAATAAAGCGTTTAGATGCTATCGCACTTTTAAGATTTTGCTCCCATAGGCCATAATGATAAAGAATTTTTCTTTGTGTCCCTGTAAAAAAACTATAAGTGCTAGATTCACCAAAATCTATAGGGTTCGTACTATGGTGACTTACAATATGCGTACCAACTTTCAGGTTAATCGAACGAAGCGTTTAGACGCTAGCGTGTTCACTCACAGACATACACACATACACACATACACACACACATACATACATCATCGTAAAAATAGTGAAAACGGACTCAGGGGACCTCAAAACGTATAGAAACATCAAAATCTCGAATTCGGATTTTTGACATGATTACAATACTTTCCTCACTATAGTGTTCGGAAAGTAAAAATAAAGTATGGTGAAGGAATTACAAAACTTTTTTATGTTAACTTTCCAAGATAAATAATTTGAATCAAGACTTTTATATAAATCTAATCATTATAAGCCAAATTCTATCCCCTCCAACATAAAAGAAAGAAAAAGAAAAAAAAAATCTCATATTCATACCTGTCAATCGAGATGTCGTACTCTCCACCCATTTTTCAGAACGCTCTCAGGAATGAGAAACTTTTAAATTTATTGATACCACTATTTTTATACAATAATCTCTAAGCCGTTTAATATGGCGCGTTAGTATACGGGAAATATTTCTGTATGAAATTAGTGGTAGCATAAGAAGGAGAAATTTCTTATTACACAGAGCATCCTGAAGAAAGGGCGGAGAGTACGACTCCTGCTGTCAACCTAATTAATATTCCCTTGTTCTGTTAGTCCCGCCTCTTTTCTCACAGCAGTATTATATAGAATCATAACCTCCAAAACTAGATGCCTTCCACTCCGAGTTCCCAAATTTTATAATTTATTCACGAGCAATTTTAGCCCCGCCTCTTTTTCATACCGGAAATTTCGAAAATGATTTTCTTCTTTTTTAATCGTTGTCACATACTAAAGAGAAATAATCAACAAAATTTCTGGTGCGTAAAGAAAGCGGGGCTAAAAATGCTCATGAATGAATTACAAAAGTTGGGAACGCTGCTGCTTCCGCGTGGCTCGGAAACTTGGCAACAGTTTAAGCGGTAGACAGCGCCACCTGGTACAGATTACGAGATTTTTTTATTCAAATGTGACCAAAAATTTTTAAAAGTGGGATTTTATAAACATAAAAGGCGAATAGAATCGAAGAAACGTGGATTATATATCATATATCACTTCTTAAAATTATTGGCAACATTTGAATAAAAAAGTCACGCAATCTATATCAGGAGACGCTGTCTACCACTTGAACTGTTGCCAAGTTTCCGAGCCACGCGGACGGCATCTAGTGTAGGAGGCTATGGTAGAATAAAATTCTACAATTGCAATTACGATTAAATAAGAAGAAAAATACTCTAAAAATATATTGATGTAAAAAAACAAAAAAAAGGACAGGCTAACAATACTACAGAATATTAATTAGGATGTTGGCACGTGCATACTGCATCATTAGAATTGTCTTTATTCTCGGTGAAACACTTTCTTTTTAACCCTTTCACGCCGACTGTCACTCATACATACCACCACACCGATTTTCCTGCCGGAACGCCAGCGTTCCAAATCTTTTTTCCGTTTACCCCCGGCTGTCACACATTTGTGCCAGTGTTCTGGAACGTTTTAAAAGCTATAATTCTTAGCACAGGATGGCATTGTATGTCTTAAGATTTGAAATAATGTAGATTTTATCTTCTATGCGAAATTAGAATAACATGTTTCATATGCACGTGTATTTTGATTATGTAAACATAAGGGGAAAGGAATGCTTTCGAATTGCATGCTTTATGATGGCTCTTTAAATGAGAGCGTAGTTTTTTGTATATAATAAGTAGAAATTTTTTGTTTTCGCTGTACGTTGGGTATTTCTGTTTGCATTGCTGTTTTTAATCGATAATTAGATCTTGTAGACGTGAATTTTTTCTGTTTTTACCATTACAGTGCCGAAGCATCGAAAACGTTTAACTGAACTTGAAATAGTAAAAAGGATGCAAAATACTTCAGATACTGGTTATGACACACCCTGAATGTAGTGATAACATATGTGTCAAGTCTCCTGTTTTTCAAAGGAGACTTCGATCCGTAAATTTTTATAGCTGAGTCATTTCATGTCAAATCAACGCAGTTAAAAATCTGCCCCTTCAGATTTTTATGAAATTGGGCTCATTTGTTTGTTCTATAGAGAAATGAATTTATACCAATTAATAAGTCCCTATCTCTTTTAGTTTTTTATATACAAGGTTGGAAAAATGGGTAAAAAATGCAAATTTCCAAAATCCATCTACTACAAATGTACACATATTTTCTTTCCTAATTAACTTAGAGATAAAAGATTGCTATCATTAGAAAGCTTATAATACAGGCTTTCAAATGATATATCACAAGTATATAATTTAAAAAAATTTCAGTTTAAGGTCAAACATTTTGACTTTTGACCTCCTATATCTCAAAAAGTAATCATTTAATTTTCTTTTAAAAATTATATGTTATTTTTACATTTATAATCTATAAATATTGCAAACTTCAACATGGGACGGCGATGGGATGCTGAGTTATATATTTATACAAGGAATATCTTAGGTAAATAAAGTATGTAATTGAAAATATATAAAGCATATGTCTTTTATATACTCTACAGAACAATATTAAATAACGCATTCATATTTTGGTAAATTAATGAATTTAGGCTTGATAGCAAAAATCTCTCAGTCCCTGGACAATCTCTCGTTTTTTTTTTTCTTTTACTATAGTTCTGTGTAATATTAAACTACGGATGCTAGATGAATACTACAATTTTATTTTTTAACACTGCTAAAATTTAAGAGAATCAAACTATTGAGTCAATTACACGTTATTTAGTTTTTATATAAAGCGATTTCTCTGATATACAATTAGTGGTGTTAAAAAAAGTACTATTTATCAGGCAATCCTGCTCATAGTTGCCAACTTAGCACGTATGGCTACCGGAAATATTTCATGAAAAAATTTCTTTTATTTAATCAGTGTACTGTAACGGTTTTCACTGATTATGTAAAATAAAATAAAGAAATTATTAAATTTTACTGGTAGCCAAAAGGTACTAAGTTGGCAACGATGACCCTGCTTTAAATTTCTCAAATATTACTGAAATTTTCGGTGTATAATTCGCACGTCAATCAAGTGATTTCTGCACGAGAAATTTTAATTAATAAATAAAGTTATATATGTACGAGCTATTTCTTCGATAAAATATAGATTTTTCTGTTAAATAAAATTTTAGGTGGAGGAATGACATATCTTGTCTTCAGATTATACGCCAAAAATTACTGTACGTTTCATTATAATGATTCACAATACGGAAATGCATATGAAAATATTTTGAAAATAAAAAAAGGATTTGTGCCTCTAATTAAACGATTCATTGGATGAAAAGTAACAATCGTTTATAACTACGTGAAAAGTATTATCACAATTTATAACTACTTGAAAATTAACATATGATTATTTTTTCATAATTTTCCTTCGGAAAGTTAAATTGTTTATACTCGACTTAAATACCTGTTAATCAAACTTTTTTTGTATTTTATATATTTGATCTAAATATTTAATGATCAGATGTTCCTGCATTTTATATCAATACAAAAAACCCTTAGCGAGTTAAAAGTTTTTGGCGCATCACTGTGCTATATCTTTATGTCTATAACATACTTCCTAACCTAACCGGGAAGATTCTTAGTCCCACCCGTTTCAGTCTACTTTTTCGCACCAGTCTTTTTTTATAGTACTTTTCTTCTTATTTAAACGTAAATATATTTGAAGAGAATTACTCTAAAAATTAAGTGGTGTACAAAAAGGGGCGGGAACTAACGATCTTCCGTGGTACGTTATCAAGTATGCTCTGAGAATTAAAAATACGGATCTGATATCAAATTTTTACTGGCGCTTTGCTATTAATTAAAATATACATAGATTTTCTTATTTGAATTTACTTTTTTCTACTATTTATATTTACAGAGTAAACGTTATTTTCAAATAATATACAACAATTACTCACTGATACCTTTTCATTCACACATCTTATAACATATTTGCCAACCATCTCATTAATAATCGTAATATTGTTACGCCCCTTTTCCCACACCACATTAGAGTAAATTTCTCCAAAGGTTGTTACGTTTAAGTAAGAATAAAATTACTCTAAAAAAAGACTGGTGTGAAAAAAAAACGTGGGTACTAAAAATGCTATGATTCATAACTCCCCATTTTTGGCAGGTATGCTTATAATATCAAAATATGTGTTTTAAAAGAAATTATATTGAAATTTCAGCAACGCAGTGGTGTTACATTAAATGATTTGTTTTTAAATTCTACTGCAGTTATTTTGTTTTGAATATTAAAGTATATTTGCACATTGATATATTGCTTTTAATTTTCAAATACGCTGTCAAATATATCACTTTCATTAAGCTTATATTATGTACTGAAATGTATTTATTTCTATGAAATATTTTATCTTTTGTGTCCCGCCTTCCAAAACTGCAAATAAAAATTTCGCAAATGTTTTCTTTGCAGCACACTATCTATATGCATGCATTTTCAATTGATTTGGATAATATGACAAAAAGAAGACATTTCCATAAATTTTACTCACAGTTTTAGATAGCGTGACGCAAAAGATAAAATAATTCATTGAAATAAATACATTTCAGCAGAGCCTGATTAAGGGGGAAGCACACATTATCTCCGCTCTCACCGGAATATTTTTACAATTATTTTTTACTTCATGTCATAGAAATCCCACGCTTTGACGAGGAAATATTTAAAAAAAAAAAAAATGAACGGTGTAAAACTATCCAATTTATTCACCATTATTAGACACCAGAATTCTTTTAAAATAATTTTTATGAGAATTTTCTGCTTATTATAGGAGGAAAGTATTTGTTAAAAAATAACGGTATAAGTATAAAAAATGCGTGCTTCCCCCTTAATCAGGCTCTGCATTTCAGTGTACATAATATTTTAAGCTTAATGAAAATGATGTATTTGACAGCGTATTTGAACATTAAAAATAATATTTCAATGCGCAAATATACTTTAATATGCAAAAACAAAATAAATACTGTGGAAGTTAAAAACAAATCATCCAATGCAACACCACTGCGTTGCTGGAATTTCAGTGCCATTTCTTTTAAAACACGTGTTTGGATATTATAAGATATTTGAATGAAAAGGTATCAGTGAGTAAATGTTACATATTATTTTATGCTGAAAGTAACGTTTACACTGTAAAAAAGCAAATTTAAATAAGAAAATCTATGAATATATAACACATTACTGAAAAAATACCATAAAGATTTTTTTGCGAAATTAGTGGTGGCAAAAAAGAGAAAAATTTCTTATCCCTAAAAGTATTCTTAAAAGAAAAAGGAGAGTACGATCTCTGGGAATTGTAATGTTTCATATAAAAATAAAAAAAATTTTGAATTTGTATTCAATGCTTTTGATAAAATAAATAAATAAATAACAGGTGTAAATTCATAATGACATACTGGCAAACACTTTGTTTTAATTATGTATTTTTGCAAAGTATAATATTATACAAAGTAAAAGAGCTTATCTCAGCTGCGACATTCAAAATTTGAGGAAGTCTGGTAATTATACTTCCCTAAGTTGTTAGTACTTATATTTATATGCACAGCTACTAAAATCCTATGTTTCAACCTGATCCTAATAACTTAGTGTAGTGAATTTGCTTTAACCCACTCACCAACACACACACCGTATTTTCTAGAACAAGTAATTTTAAATAATAATAGTCTATAGTAACTTTTCGTGTTTAATTAAAGGGAAAAATACTAAACAAAAATAATAATAAAGAAAAATACGGGCCGTATCAACCTTACAATGGCTGCATTTTTGAAAAGGCATTTGAGGTAATAAATAAAACTGAACACATATAAAAGTAATAAAACAAAATTAAATTTATTAAAACTTCTTATAACTATTCAAACAAATCAGAGCATTAATAATTTTTTTTTCAGGCACTGATATAACTACATAAACAAAACAAATTAAAATACTATTTTTTGCTTGGTTATATTTATATTTAAATATTGAGTATTTTTATTTTATTAACTTATAATAATAGATTCAATCATAGTCAATGTTTTTAAAAAATTTATGAGCAATCTAAAAAGATTTACAAGACTGTTTTATGTCACAGATTTTTTAAAAATATTTCGACATCATTTCAACATTAAAAAAAAAAAAAAAAAAAAAGGTGCAAAAAATTTTACTTTTTATCCAATTTTTTTGTAGGTAAAAATTAATATGTCTGTGTGACACACTCGAAATTCTCAAGGATGCAACTTTTACTCTTTTTCAGAGGGATAAAGTCAGTTCATCGATCATATATAAAACATAAACATAACAAAAAAGACTGGTATTTGTCAAATGAGTATTACAAAAAATGTTTTGAAATATGGTCTTACTCTGCAATGAAAAATATTAAAGGCTTAGTGATTTTTTTTTTTAAGTATTATATATATATTAAGGTTAGGCAACATAAAAAATCTGTTTCTTTTTATTTATTAAACATATCGCTTTTGATAATATATTGACTTTTATATAAATTAAAGTAGAATGTTAAGATATTTATGTATAGCATTTTTTAAAATAAAAAATTCAATATCATATATATATATATATATATATATATATATATATATATATATTAGGGTCATATATTTGAAGTAGTTGTTTTAAGGTTCAGAATTATTAACAACCTATCATAAAATGACTCAATTAAATTGGTAACTTAATTTCTATAATGCAACTATCTTCAATCAATTTTTGAGTGAAATTATAAAAATAAATAAAAGTAAATAAATAAATAAAAAAAAAAAACATTGCGTGGAAAATAATAAAATTGTATTTAAGACTGCACAAAAAACTTTTTTTGTTCGTAATGATACAAAAACAATTTCCTTAGACCTAAAGTACTGCTTTATTCTACGAATATCCGAAACTCTAAGCAAAAAATGTTGGCCTATATACAGGTTAATACATTATATTCGATATTTACTAATACTAGTAGAAGTAATACAATAATAAGAAAAGTATACATAAGAAGATGCAATATTTTTCTAATGCATACTTGCGAACCATCTCATTAATAACCATACAATTGTTAACGGCCTTTGAATAAACGCCCCTTTTTTCACACCGTTGCGATTAAATAAGAATAAAATTACTCTAAAAAATTACCGGTATGACAAAAAAGGCGGGTACTAAAACTTGTACGGTTCATAATGAGATTGTTGGCAAGTATGCTAATGTAACCTTCCGCAAAGCTTTTCGTCAACCTTTCTAATGTTTATATCGCAAGAAAACGATAATTAATCGCACTGAAAGTTTTCAATTATCAGTATTGGGAATTCAAGAGAAAAATCATTGTGTTTTAGATTTAGATCATGATCTGAATCTAATCCATTTCATCTAATTTGATCCATTTCAATCCTGAGGTCCACGTATGTGGACCTACCTCTCTTCTTTGCTATATAAAATCTAAACCATTTAATGTTCTTAGAGATTGGCAAGTTTGAATGCAAATTAATAACAGGCTTGATTATTTTTTAAAAATAATTGTATGCATTATAATTGAACCGGGAGGGGTTAAGGGGAGGGGGGCGGCGATAGTCCCTCTCACACAGAATTACGTGTCAAATAAAACTGTTCCTAAACCTATTTTAGATTATCTTAAAAGTAGATTAAACTTTATTATCTAACGCTATTTATTTTAAAGCTTAATATGCAATCTATCTTTATAATATTGAAACGCAGTGTAAGAGAAAGTCGTGTGAGTGACATACGAGATTATGTTTTTCTTATTATTATTATTCTAGTGCCGAAATTCTTGGAGCCACCAAACCGTATGTTAACCCTTTTACCACGTCTATGGTACTTACCATCATTCGGTAATTGAAATATAAAGCTGGTATCACAGAATTTGAAACATGTATCGTTTATTTATAGAAAAAAAAAATAATAATGAATAAACGAATTTTCCTTCTCCGCATTTAGATAATATTTATTTTAGGAAATGTTAAACATAAAGGCTGAAAACGAGCTACATGTTTAAATCTCAATTTCAACAATTCTTTCTTAAACAATGGACTTCGCTTTGAATTATAGGCGTAGTTTATGACAAAAATTGTTATTGAAATTTAACAGTAGAAAAATTAAGGATATTCAGGGATGGAACACGGGCGCAGAATTCATACAATACCTTCTCCTACTTTTGAGACGGTGTTGATTCATACCACTATCAATGTAAGAAAATTGTCTACTTCTTACATCAACGATATTATACGTAGAGAAATTTCTTAGACGGATTCCGGTATGAATTCTGCGCCCGTGTTCCATCCCTGGATAGGCGTAGTTTATGACAAAAATTGTTATTGAAATTTAACAGTAGAAAAATTAAGGATATTCAGGGATGGAACACGGGCGCAGAATTCATACAATACCTTCTCCTACTTTTGAGACGGTGTTGATTCATACCACTATCAGTGTAAGAAAATTGTCTACTTCTTACATCAACGATATTATACGTAGAGAAATTTCTTAGACGGATTCCGGTATGAATTCTGCGCCCGTGTTCCATCCCTGGATATTTGACTAAACCCCGTAAAAGGAAGTGGAAAAGACCAAAATAAGATTTAAATTAGGAATATGCGTTTCCATTTAAAAAGATAACAATAATACCTAGTCGAATAACATTTTTGTAGTATTTTTTATTAACATTAGATAAAAATTATATCAGGAATATGCATTTCTATTAAGACAGAAGAATACCGACACAGTGGAGTGAGACTTTTGGTGAGATTTCCGTTGATCTTACCAGGAAACCATCCTAGTAGTGTAAAAATAGAAATCAATTAAATGATGTTTATTCGAGAGAGCATAATCATAGCCTCCTAAACTAGATGCGTTCCGCGTGGCTCAGAAACTTTCCAACAGTTAAAGCGGTTAACAGCGCCACCTGGTACATATTGCACGATATTTTATTCAGCTGTCACCAATAATTTTAAAAAGGGATATATTATCTATATAATCGACGTTTCTACGGTTCTATTCGCCTTTTATAAATATCAAATCCCACTTTAAAAAAAATTTGGTGGCTGTTGAATAAAAAGTCGCGCAATCTGTACCAGGTGGCTCTGTCTACCGCCAAGTTTCCGAGCCACACGGAAGGCATCTAGATTAGGAGGCTATGGCATAATATAACGTGATTTTTCGCGCGTAAACTTTTTGCCCTCGTTAAACCCATACTTGCCGACCATCTCATAATGAAGCATAGAATTTTTAGTACCCGCCTTTTTTTTCGCAACGGTCCTTTTATAGAGTAATTTTATTCTTATTTAATCGTAACAGCATTTGATGAGAATTATTCTAAAAGTGATGTGTAAAAAGGGTTTTTTTCAA
Source organism: Salticus scenicus (assembly GCA_963930645.1). NCBI lineage: Eukaryota > Metazoa > Arthropoda > Arachnida > Araneae > Salticidae > Salticus > Salticus scenicus. The sequence continues at coordinate 236,552,578 of OZ005653.1, read as the reverse complement.
GGGAACTTAACAATTTTACTCTTATTGTTGAGATGGTTAGCAAGTATGGTTAAACCTTTCTCGAGAAATCTGCATTTAAATTTAAGTAAAAATGTGGTAACAAGAAAGGAGTGGGAGGAGTCCCGGTCCCGATGAAGCCTGACATAACCATGACTTTTATGAATTTTTAGATTCTACAATTAGATCGAATTTTTAAACATATCTCGATAGAGTATATCTCAAAGTTTAAATGGGCAACTGATTTATGTATCAAACAACACGTTTGTCAAACATTACCTTCGATTTCTGCATAATTTGGATTACATACTTTATTTCAGTTAGGCTTAGTTTTATCGATTCAGACGTGGTTGAGCAGATCATTAAAGAAATTTCAGAACTTATAACTCGAAAATGATCTAACGAAGGCAATTTTTTTTATAATCCAAAAAATATGTTTATATATTCTCTTTCGATTAATGCTTGTTTAGATTTTTTTTTTTTTTTAATTGTTATTACTGTAAGGGATGGTTGCCTGGTTAGATAAAGAATATGTACGATCGAAAGAAAAATGTTTATATAAATTATCGATTTTTGAACAAAGATGAATGTGCCATTTTAATAAATAGGACTGTTTAATGTATTAATATTAAAAATGCAGTACCCGCCGTTTATTAAAATCACATACGTTCTGAGCTAAACTAATTTTATTAAGCGGCTGAATTTTATATTTGACGGACGTTTCTACTCTTCAAGAAAAAATTATTTTCCCTTAATTTGGAAAGAAATTTCAAAATGTTACGAATAATAAAATTAATAAACAATACTAAATTAATTTTTGACAGATAATTCTTTCTTCAAAATATGTAAATTAAACACATCCCAAATTCCGATGCACTTTCTTATGGAAAAAATCCTCGTTACTTTAAAAAACAGTTTACGCATTTCTTTTAAATTTAAAATTCTTCCGATTAAACCTCTTGCATCTTAGTTATTTCAAAATAAAAACTAGAAACTGTCATTAAAAGAAAAAAAAATTGAGAATTAAATCAAATTTGGATCTTATTACCTCGTTTCAAAAAATATGTCCTTTGAAGTTTTTACTAAAACAAGTGATGGACGGCGAGGCTGATTTTATTAAGCGGCGGTTTTATGAGTAGTCTGTATTGAATTGATTCCGTTCCTTGCAATCTGATCAGATTAAGCGGCTGATTTTATTAACCAGTGAATTTATTAAGTGGCGGTTGCTATACTTATAATTATAAGTTTTAAATCTAATTTTAAACTAAATTATCATATCAACGACAATGTACGTCACCATATTTTGTAGTTTTAAATTATGATTTATTTTTTAAAGTGAAACAGTAACGAAATATTTTTCGCTGATGACAATCAATAAAAACATTTCAAACACCATCAATTCAAATTTTCTTTTTATAAATATTCATTTAATGATTTTTTAAACAGAAAGAAAGAGAAACTTTAATTATTACCTTTCAAGAAAAGATTTGGATTTAAAAGATAAAGTATATATGTGTCAAAATCAATCAAAATAATTTTAGAAAATTCTGCATACAAAAAAGAATAATGTCAAACAACATAATTTTTCTCTGATGCTGTTCTTTCATTTTTATCTTTGAATACATCAGTATAAAATATGACATGTCTATCAGCATAAAATAAAACATATTGTAAACAAACTGAAATAAAAGATAGCGCGCTATTCGATAACGCAAAAAAATGAGATTACAAAGTTATATTTTTTCATCATTTTATTATTTATATGGATGTGAGATATGTTAAAGGAAATATATAGTTTTCTTCTTTGAATTTCTAAATGAAACATGTTTAGTATTTTTCTTTAAAATTATTTTTAATCTTAAGCTGACATGATTTTTTAAAATTCTATTTCAATAATAATTATATAATAAATAACATTAACAATTTGTTTTTTAATAATTTTCAATAGTCTTTTAAAACACATTGGTATAAAAGTCGTATTAGAAAGTACAGAAAGATTTGTTTGGCATAATAAAAAATGTAAAAAAAAAAAAAAATAATAATAATAATTTTTTATCGTTGTTTTAACTTTGCTCTTCTGTATCTAAATTTTGCCTGATGTAGGTTTGTGCTTAATTATTACAATGCAGAACAATTAATAAGTATTTTTTGCATATTATGGTCATTGTTTATAATGCTCTTATCATTCATGCATTTTCAGGATTAAAATATCTTCAGTTTTAAACTGAATTTACTGATTTATGCTGAAGAAAAATACGAAATAATAGTAGGAGTTTAGATTACGATATTAGGAGCTTGGCAATATTATTTGACAATGATACTAATTTTTATAAAGGTTTTAACATAGCCTCCTAAACTAAATGCCTGTCGCGTTGCTCGGAAATTTGGCAACAGTTCAAGCGGTAGACAGCGCCACCTGGTACAGATTGCGCGACTTTTTTATTCAACAGCCACCAAAAATTTTAAAAGTGTGATATGATACACATAAAAGGCGAATAGAATCGAAGAAACATCGATTATATAAATCATACATTACTTATTAAAATTATTGGTGACAGTTGAATAAAAAAGTCGCACAATTTGTGCCAGGGGGCGCTGTCTACCGCTTCAACTGTTGCCAAGTTTCTGAGCCACGCGACAGGTATCTAGTTTAGGAGGCTATGGTTTTACATTTCAAAAATAATCTACTGTGATACTCACGCAATTTTCGCTTGCCCTCAATCTGAATATTATAAAGGCACATTATAGATTAAGGGGTAAGAACAGAAGTAATGCATACATATACATTTTAAAAAAATCTGGTGTGGATACCACATGACTTCTTTATCCAAGAGTAGAAATATAACATATTTTTATGGAAAAAATTGACAGTTTTGTGTGAGGTAACTGATTCGTAAATAAAGAGTTAGGTTCCAATCCGCGAACATTCCTTAAAAAAAAAAAAAAAAAAAAAAACTGCTACTCGAATCAAAAACGTCACGATAATATGATTATACATGCCGCCGAGACAAATATCCTAGTTTTTTCAGGGATAGTACTCAAGGGCTTGTTACAGAATACCTCACTGGCAAATGTACGGCAAGAGTATAATGAAAATCATTCGAGAATAGATGGCCCCGTTCTGTTCTCTCTGGTAAAAATTAGTGTCGGGAAACGATAAATTTTACCAAAATAATTAACGCAGTTAAAATTGAGAAAGGGTTTCTGGCTATCCTGAAGCAACATTTGCCGCAAAATTTTATCGCTAATCTCGCCATACTGCAAATTAGTAGCCAGCGTAGATTTTTGTTCTTGTCATCGAATTTGGCGACTTGGCGAACGAATTTGGAGAAAATTTGTAGTTTAGGGTTGACAAAGTTTGGTAGCTCTAACTTCACTAATAACAGAGTTCTAGAATATTCTGGAAAAATTCATTGGTTTATTTCGCAGAAGTAAATTTTTCGAAATTTCTATAAATGACTCAAAAGACTATAAAAAACGAAGAGTGATTGTAGATGATTGTAGACTAGAACTTGCTTATATCTTTACGTTGTACTTTCTACACGATATTACAGTAAAAGGGGAAAGAGATGAACGTTTTTCATTTCCACGAAGGTGGGTTTTGACTTACCGTCAAATTCAGCATTAACCCTTTATATACCAAATTACCTTATTTCTGAAAAAATAGTTTGAAATTTTTTATTATATTTCTTTGCTGCATCAGAAACATGTCATATTAAATTTAGCTTAAACTATAGCTTAACTATATGGAAAGCTTAAACTATGGGGACTTTGAAGTTCCAATGAAATCCTGTAGTAAATTTAGCCTATATTGAGGATTTTTTTTTGTTGGGACTTTAAAGTCCCGGAGGGATACAAAGAGTTAAATTCGGCGAAAAATAGTAGCAAGGGATTTACAAAGTTTGGAAATTTTATCTCAATAAGAGTCTAGTTCTGGACATTTTGTAATGGCGCATTGGTTTATCGCGCAGAACTACCATGAAGATTCCATAAACGACTCACAATACTTTCGAGGAATTAAAATTCCATTCAGACTTCGAAATATTCGGTTGTTCCTGATTTAACGAAATTTATGTTCTGCAGTGTATTTAACAATGTTTATTTTATTTATGTACTAAAAATGACCGTTTCATTGGATTGTTTCAATAATATTAATTTTTGTAGCACAAACAAGAGATTTATTCAACTGTTTACTGAATATTAATTAAATAAAGTGCATTCATCGACTAGAACTTGCTTAGTTTTTAAAGAATTACTTTCTACACGCTACGTCGTCATTTTTTTATCAATATCATTACAGGCTCTATCTACGTGCTGAATATTCATTAAATGAAATATATTCGTCGACTAGAACCTACTTCTGTCTTAAAGAATCAATTTCTACACGCTAAAATGTCGACAACATTCACAGCAATAAAATTACGGGCTCTATATATACAGGCTGAATATTCATTAAATAAAGTGCATTCGTCGACAAGAAGCTGCTTATATCTTTAATCAGAACTTTATACACGCAAAAATGTTTTCAGCTTTCATAACAATATCATTACTAGCTCTATCATTAGCTTATTTTGAAACCTCTATGATGCTAGGTCATACATAATGACTAAAACCTTTGTAGTTTTGTCATTTTGAATATAATTTTCCTAAATATCTCCAAAACGGAAAACCATAAAAAATCCAAAAATGGAGGTGCACGACTAGAATGTTTTAAAAAACCTATATATCAATTTGCAACAGTCTACGTCCAGCCGTTTTTGAGTTACGCGAGATACATTACGGATTATATCTACGGGCTGAATATTCATTAAATAAAATGCATTCATCGATAAAAACCTGCGTTCGTCTTTAAGCATAACCTTCTACACGCAAAAATGTTTTCAACTTTCATAACAATATCATTACTGACTCTATCATTAGCTTCTTTTGAAATCTCTATGATGATAGGTCTTATATTATGGCCAAAATCTTTGTATTGTTGGTCATTATGAATATAATTTTTCTAACGATTTCCAAAACAAAAATTCATAGAAAGTCCAAAAAGGGTGGTGCACAACTAGATGTTAGAACACTATATACAAATTTGTGACGTTCTACGTCGAACCGTTTTTAAGTCATGCGAGATACACACCAAAACATACACACATATACACACACACACATACTTACATACAGACGTCAAGAAAGTTCGTGTAAAGTCGTTGATATCTCTGAAACGGGAGCTCGTATTAAAACCAAAGTTGCCGGTGTACAAATAGACATTATAACAGTCGCACATATAAATTTGTAACATTCTACAATTCTTCATTTTTGAGCTATTCGAAATACAAAATCCATTTCGTAAATCAGGATTACTATACTTCCTTATATTTTGTATAAGGAAGTAAAAAAAGTTAAAATAACTTCAGAAAAAACTTTATTTGGCACATAATTCTATGTTAAAGGAGCTATCGCATCTTAAACCCTTAAAAATGGACTGTTATAAAATTAAAAAAAATATATTCCGATTTATCCAGACGATTTTCGACTGCAGCACCTTATGAAAATCAAAAATCTTACTCAAACTTTTTAAGTAGCACCCTCCTTTAATCTTTAAATACCAAATTTGAATTTCCTACAAAAATGTGTTTTAAGGTATGTTGAAAAAAAATGTATATACATATTTGAACAGCTGAAAACGATATTTTCGTATTCAGTGAACCCTGAAAACGAGATTTTCGCATTCAGTGAACCTTAAACTATGTAATTAAACAAAATTTAACATTGAAAACTGGAGTTTAAATAATACTTTGTCTATCATGCCGGATGAAAAAATAATTATCATTCCTAAACAGTTTTCTCTTTCGTGGAAAAAGTTAATAAGACACTTTCATCTATTTCACTCAACATAAAATAATGTTTTCGTTTAATTTGGGTTATCCTGCATATTATCTACAAATCAGATATGTGTATATATATATATATATATATATATATATATATATATATATGTATATAACTCATAGTACGCTAAAATTTAGAAGAGTAGGAAAATCAAATAACAGAACTTGAAATGCACTTCCAGAAATTTCCAAGTATAACCTTAATATATCTGAATTCTTTGTTGTTGTAGTTGTCGCATCCCACTCGGAAATTCCGAGCCCCGGTAGTGGAACTATCCGGATTAAGGCAAGAGGGGTGCACCTTCCGTTTTTCAGAGGAGCGCCACTAGGGAGGAAGAACGACTTTAGCTCCAGAAGCTGGAGAAAGATGGCAGCACCAGCAGGAACTCAAATTTTGATCTGGATCAAGGCCGAGTTAAACCAATGTTCCGGTACACCCAGAGGTATACTTTTTGTGTGGATTTGTAATGGAATAGGGAATGATTTTCATATTCCCTACGAAATATAGTTTTAGAAATATAAAAATATTATTTCATTTTATTTAATGCAGCTAAATATATTAAACTGTAACTATCAGAAGTTTCGCTCTGATAGTAATGTACTTGGAATTCTTGTGGATGTCCCTCAACTAAAACTGTTTATTTGATTTTAACAAAAAAAATTTCATGTAGTATTTCCATATGATAAAATTAAGAATCCCGAATTCGGACTTCATGCTAACATTTATTCTTGCGATATGATGAAAATAGTAAAACGCAGACTGACTCTTCACACCAAACTTAATGAACATGATTTTCGGATTCCGGGAACCTCAAGATTTGTAAATGTATCAGAACTAATTTTCGACAATTTGACCTAAAATCAGTACTTTCTCTACCACACATGGGCAATAGAAAGAAAAAAGGTGCATTCGACTTATTTTGAGTAGTATTGTATACACTGTTTATAAACGGTATACGCATTAGGGTGGGTCGAAAAAAATTTTTTTTTTTTTTTTTTTTTGTCTTTTCGAAACGCTATACAGTGGAAAACTTGCCTTTGGGGTAGTTAAGTAAAATGAAACAATATATATATATATATATATATATACATTGAACCCCCAAATGGCGCATTTTACTTAAAATTTCGACTTTTTTCGAAAATCAAGTCATTTTACTATTTTTTTCACAGTACTCAGCCAATAATATTTTAAACTGCTATAGTAAAAATCTTTTATTAAAAGAGTTAAAAAACACACACACAAAAATAAATAAAATAAATAAATAAATAAAACCGTCAAAATCTTTCAATTTGTGGTAGCGCAAAAAACTCAAAAATCGGTAAATTATTGCATTTAAGGTGCATACTAGCATCTTAACCCTTTGCGGCGCAAGGTAATGGATCATTTAAATTACACGGAATTGACGAGCAAAATTAAATTAAAAGAAATTTTAAGGTTAAAAAAAAAGCGGCCTTTTCTGCTACGTTATAAACGTAAATTTTTGCTAAAACATTTCCAGGACGAGTTTTTTTGAGACGCCGAGAGGACAGCGCGCCACAAAAGGTTAAAGGAATGTGTAATCAAGTGTACTGAATTGTGTGTTAATAGCCTATTACTTTTATTTATTTTTTTATTTTTATTTTACTTTTCACTACAATTAATTATAATAGAATGACTATAAAAAGGATATAAATAAATGAACAAATTAATGTTTACTTTTTATTATAATAGCATATTTGCAAAAAGTACAAAAAAAAAAAAAAAATGCAATGCATTGCAAAATTTATTCACTATTTTTGGGTGGGTAAGTTGAAGCTGCACTTGCTCGCAAACTTTGGCATGGAAGCTCTTGATTTTAGGGTGGATCTTATGAAGCCATCTCGATTCTTGGCGCCGACGACGTTTTTAGATGCTTCGGTTACTAATTTCACGCAGCGTTCAACAGCTTGAGTGTGACACGGAAATTTACCAAAGTTCCATTCGTCAGTAGTTTCACCGGCGGTAATTTTAGCCTAAACTTCATCAAGAGATACTCTTCGGAACAATGGTGGTGGGTGGTGTAAGTGCAGTGGTGTTTCAATCAATTATTTCAATATAGTTGGTTACCTGAAAATTAATTTTTGGATGTCGAAAACACATTATTGGTTCCGTTTTGGAGGCTAACTTTCTTGCTTTTATAATTTTTCTGAAGCCAAACTCTCTGATGTGCTTCCTTTCATCCACTATCATCCTAAGGAGCAAATTTTCTGGATGGCCAAAAATGTGCTTCTTTCGACCACAGGATCAATCACTCTAACCAGATTCTCTGCTAGAAATCTTGTGGATTTGATAACCTCGAAAATGTGTCCAGGACCATCTTTTAAATACTTTCTTTCCTTTATTTTGAACCATACAGGCATGTATGATTTGAGAATGAAAGAAACTAACATTTTATGTTCATCTGAAGGGGTTTCCACACTTACGTACAGTCTTAAAACTCTGTTAGCTGTTGTCAACCGTCGTGAGTGGGAAAGAGGGCCTGGTTCACGAACAGATATGTCCATAGGGAAGTTACCTGACTTTATAGCAGAACTAATGTGTAACAGGTACTGTTGATCTTTGCTTAAAATACTGGGATCAATGTCTGGTACTTCACAATCAACACTTTCAAAATCCACTATTGGAAGCTTTTCGTACTTACTAAGCTGAATGCCAAATGGGCCACTAAAGGACTTTGGCCCAGTTCTTTCACCGTCTAAAGTTCGGAAGAAATGCCGTAACGGTAACTCGTTGAAGTGCAAACTACCCACTGTCGCGTTCTTTTAACTTGTTGTTCAATTAAACATATGTATAACACAAGTTCTCCAACCCGTGTTAGTAACGGTACCGTCACATCCCAATACATCAAGTTCGTCCAAGGAAAAACCACCGTCAGTCAATTGAGAGATAATGAATGCTATTAGATATGTTTTGAGCAGAACCACTTGAGGGTGTGTAACGTGACCAACGTAAACAGACCCGGGTTCTTGTATTATAGAATAATGTTCTTCTTCTATGGTTCTTCTAAAATGTTTTTGGTTGACATTCTCAATTACAAGGGTGTTATCCTTCCTTCCATCGAAGCAAAGTCCTTGGAGGGGGAATGCGTTCTTCTATGCTCTGGTTTTGAAGTTCTCTGCGTTCAGCTTTTTTTCCCTTTCTAATTTTACATTTGTCAGCAACATGGGAATGTTCATCATTAGTTACGATATCAACATCTTTAAGCACGCTTGAGACTACTACAGCCTCTGCTCTGTCCGAAATTCCGAAGCGATCACAGGTCAATGCAGTATTTTTCAGTTTTATGCGCATCTGGCCAGGTGGTTTAGTTCCAGTCTACGTCTCTGATACTGTAGTTTTTTTCTATTTCATTGTCAACTTCTTCGGACGAACTAAACTCCCTTTCAACACTCTTCGAGCATGATGGTTGTGTTTTCAGCTGAATGCTGGATCTCTTTTGTTCAATTAATTTTCTTTCACGTCTTTTAGTTATTACTTTCTTCTATCTTCAATAGAAGAAAGTATTGGATTCGTAAAAATTTTCGATTTCGGGTTTTTGATGGATTTACACGTTTTGAGAGATGTAGAACACGATTTCACCATTTTTAGAAAATGTCTGTCTGTCTGTCTGTGTGTGTGTGACAAAATTTTGTGGCAACTGTATCTCTGGAACTACTGCACAGAATTTCATACAAATTGGTATGTAGTTGCACCTTGACATAAATTAGTGCCTATCAACTTTTGGTAAAAATCGTCTTACAGGTTGCGTTGCCATCCCGCTTTTTCTAAATTTTCAACAGGGTGATAAAGGCAAAAATTTTCAAGATGGGTATCTTTCGAAAGGTCTCGTCAGTACCTTTAAAACGAATGGTTGAACTATAAATCTGTGATAATTTAAAACAAAGTTATCGATTTTTTTTTACTTTTTACGAAAAAAAAACTTAGAAAAAAAATTTTTTTTTTTCTCTCCCCTTAATTTTATCAAACTCCCACGGTTTCCGTGTTCTGACAAACTTAAACTAATTTTTGCTTTTTTCCCCTAATTTTGTCAAAGTCCTACGGTTTCCGTGTCTTGACAAACTTTAACATATTTTTGCATTTTTCCCCTAATTTTGTCAAAGTTCCAATGTTTCCGTGTTTTGACAAACATTGACAAAATTTTGGGTAAAATGTGAAAATTATTCTAAATTTGTCAAAACACGGAAACCGTGGGACTTTGACAAAATTGGGGGGAAAATGCAAAAATTTGTTTAAGTTTGTCAGAACACGGAAACCGTGGGAGTTTGATAGAATTAAGGGGAGAGGAAAAAAAAAAAAGAAGTGGGACTTTGACAAAATTTTGGGTAAAATGTGAAAATTTGTTAAAGTCCCACTTTTTTTTTTTCCCTCTCCCCTTAATTCTATCAAACTCCCACGGTTTCCGTGTTCTGACAAACTTAAACTAATTTCTGCTTTTTTCCCCTAATTTTGTCAAAGTCCTACGGTTTCCGTGTCTTGACAAACTTTAACATATTTTTGCATTTTTCCCCTAATTTTGTCAAAGTTCCAATGTTTCCGTGTTTTGACAAACATTGACAAAATTTTGGGTAAAATGTGAAAATTATTCTAAATTTGTCAAAACACGGAAACCGTGGGAGTTTGATAGAATTAAGGGGAGAGGAAAAAAAAAAAGAAGTGGGACTTTGACAAAATTTTGGGTAAAATGTGAAAATTTGTTAAAGTCCCACTTTTTTTTTTTCCCTCTCCCCTTAATTCTATCAAACTCCCACGGTTTCCGTGTTCTGACAAACTTAAACTAATTTCTGCTTTTTTCCCCTAATTTTGTCAAAGTCCCACGGTTTCCGTGTTTTGACAAACTTAGAATAATTTTCATATTTTACCCAAAATTTTGTCAAAGTTCCACTTTTTTTTTTTTATTATTATTGTTGCTGAGTGAATTTGTATAGGAAAAGATAGAAGAAAGTCATGTGGTGGCCACAACATACTAGTTTTTTGTTGTTGTGGTTGTTGTTGTTTGTTTCTTTAACATCAACACCTCCGATTTTACCTTTTCCAAGATTTCTTTGAAAATACATTATTTTCAGCTCAAGTGTAGGGATTTTTTTTTCTTTATCGCACTTACAGGAAATTGATGTGGGCATTCACACACCCCAGGAACCTTTTGACAGTTGCAGGTATATGTCATTTTGCACTTACATGCGGCCATGCCAAACAGAAAAAGTGCTTTTGGCTTAAATTCTGCAACTTTCTTCTTAAAAGTTTCTTTTTTTTTATCACGTTTATACGATTTCATCAACTTACGGTAACTGTCATAGTAAGAGCTTATTACTTGGATGATTCTATAGGTTATCACAGATAGATATTAAATCCGAATTTCCTCTTTGTTGCGTAGATTGGACCATATCTTGCTTATGTCAAAAACATAGCGACGAAGAACTGACTTGCCCTGCCACACGTACTTGTGAATCACCTGTTGGAACTAGCTACAACAAGCTTGTAGAAAATTTAATAAAATTTCAGAATATCGGATCAGTGCCTCATGATTTCGATTTAAAAATAAATAAATAAAGCTAAATGATTAGAAAGAACATTAAAAAAAAAAAAAAAATGTGGCACAAAGTGTGTGACCTTAACTTTAAGAAAATAAAATTTGACACGGCAAAGAAATGCAAACATTTGTCGTCCTTGCCCAGTATGTCATCTCAAGACAGACCACAGTCTTTATTAGAACAAAATGAAAAAAAAAAAGACTATCATAAAACACAAATACAGGACTTTATCGTACGAAAGCACTGCACATTAGAATGTAGAATACGAGGGGAAAAAAAGCTAAAAACCCATAGAAATAGCATGGGACGAAAACCAAAAAAAAAACTCATAATATCAAGTGTGTAAAAAAAAAAAAAAAAAAAAAAAAAAAAACTGGCTCACACCGGAAGTAATAAAAGGATAAAATTGAGTAGAAAAAGCCGTAACAACTTAAATAATATTTAATCATTTCGTTGGTTCCATATCAGTCAAATACTTTTTTTAAATGAGTTATTGCTTTGGTAATTTAACATCTTTCTAATATTTTGTTGCAAACAATATTCTAAACCGATTGTTAAGGTGTATTGATTTAGTTTAAATATCAGTAGATTATGCCTGTGAAATTTAACTTCGTACATTACATATTAGTCAAATATTCTTTTCATCTGTACAACATTAGCTATTAAAATGAAAGATGAAATATGTTTCCTATGCAATGGGAAGGACACTACTCGGAGATTTCTGTATTAAGTTGCTCTTTTTCAAGACGATAAGCTTAAGAAATGCGCCAAAATTGTCTACGACCATCAGGTCAAGTAAAAAAAATAAAGAGGTAAGCTCATCTGTGAAAGTATGGCTTTTGCTTCCATTGCAGGATTCGTGAGAGAGAAAATTCATGCCTCTGAATATGGAAACACTGAAATTGTTTTCAAAATGTCCCATTTTAAAACTCTTTACACAAATAACTCAGCAAATCTTCTAGGTATGGAATGTAAGGACCTTCCATATCTACATAGTCCTCGTTTACGTGAGGAAATTCTCGATATCTTCCCACAACTAAAAGCTCAACTTCCAGATAAAGATTACTTCTAAATCGAAATGGGGTTAATATATTTCAAAATATTCAGTCTGAAAATCGTGATGATGATGATGCTGTTGCATGCGAATGATTCATCTAGCAAATTAGAAAAGTAATAACCCAGAAGAAAATTATTTTTGAAGGTCATCTGATTGTTGGTCGACAAACTGCAAGCATCCCTCCAGAATTTCTAACTCTAGTGTGTTATAGAGATGGGCATTATTTCATGTAATATAATAAATGATACTATTATTGCATAAGAACCAATTCACATTGTAATATATTATTAAAAAGATCGTATTAAAAAAATAACATTTTCATCTTATCTATTCGCACGAAAAAAAAAAAAAGAGAGAGAGAGAGAAAGTCATATCTTTGATAATGTGCCAATAAAATACAGACAGGAATTAGATTATATGTTGGAGTGAAAGTTATTCGTTAACAGTTGTTAAAGTGTATTGATTTAGTTTAAATATCAGTAGATTTTGCCTGTGAAATTTAACTTCGTACATTACATATTAATCAAATATTCTTTTGAAATAGGTGATAGCTTTGATTATTTTACATCTTTCTAGTATTTTATTTAAAAGTATTGTTCTAGAATGAATGATATAGTATATTAGTTTAATTTAAGTATTAGTATTGGCTATGCCCATGATAATGTCGAAAATACTAAACACTACCGTTTAACGAAATAATATTAACATGGAGTTAATTTAAACAGCCATGATGAGATAGGTTAGAGGTGATTATTTGATGTTGATTATTGTATCACGGGGATGGTGAATGGGAAGGGAATCGGAATACACGAGCTACGTTCACGTGCGTATTGGTAAGTTAGCTTTCGGGAGACAATGGAAGGCGTTTAAAAAGGATGCGTGGAGAGTGAATGGGAAAGAATGAAGAGTGTTTGTTTATATTTAAAAAATTCCTTATAGCTGCTGGAGTTGAAAATGCATAATCGCATGCAGCATACTTAAGTGTCGGTGAGCATTTATTTATTTTGGTTTTCTCAACAATATTGCTTGAGTTTAATCAAGAATAATTTGATAATAAAATTGAATATATATATATTCTCTCTCTCTCTCTCTCGAGACTATTTCTAATGATTTAAAATGAGTAAAAGTATTGAGGTATTAAGAATAATTAATTATGGTCCTATGTTAAAATTAAGTGTGTGAGAAAATAAATAATTTTATGCAGTTTTTGTAAGCAAAATTTATATTTTAAACTTAGAAACACTACTTTTTATCAAAGTGACTGTTTGCTAAGTATGATTGAAAACTATTAATTTTCGTGTCAATTTGGAATGTTCAAGTTCTTTGGAAATCAAAAGAGATAATTACGTTTAAAATTTGGGATGGCTTAAAAATGTTTTTTAAAGATTTCTTATTATTTTTTTAATTATTTCTCAATTATATGGCTTATAATATAAAGATACTTTTTTTACAGAACAAGGCCCTCGTGCACGTATTACTTGCTGTTATTTGAAATATTCTGCTTTCGTGTTTAAATGAATTGATTTAACATAATCTTATGCTTACAAGATTGGGACGAGCGTTTGTGTAAAACTTTGACATTACTAGTATTTCATACCAGCGTTTTTTTTTTTTTTTTTTTTTTTTTTAATTGCAGAAATTTTAATGTTAAATAAAAGGAATATTACTCCTCGAAAGCATTGGGACTCAAAAACATGAATCCCATCCACTATGCAGGACACACGTATATATTGTATATTCCGAAAGGATTAGAAAGACATTAACCATATGCACCAGTGGCGTATTCTCTGGGTATGCTAGGCATGCGCCGCATACCCGCTAAATACTGTCTAAACTTCAAACATATTTTGATTAAAAAAAGAAAGAAAGAATAATAATTTAACAGCTGATTTTATTAATCACTCGCTACCATCCATCCATTAGCCGTCATTTAATTTTCGAAAACTATTCTGAAAGAAAATGTCTTCTGTTACATAAGATAATTCTTGGAAAACATCGTTTCCTGACCGGTTACTCCGTAAGGCATGCTACTTTTCTAAAGCCTACCCTTGTATAGGGAATTTTTGTTGTGTGAGGAAATATTCATTGCACTAATTTTCCCACACAAGGGGATTTCCGCTCTTTAAAGGATCCAAGTCATGCTATTCATCGAGAGCATGTCCTGTAGTTTTCCCGTACTGCTAAAGTATTAGGTGTACCAGAAAGTTCTGTCGTTTTGAATTAAAATACTGACATCGGAAATTTATCCTGGATAAAATTTAAGATATTCTTAGGTAACTTATAGGATGGTTATTTGTAAAGTACCATGTAAACACTGTTAAACAAAAATTTCCGGTTTCATTTTATTAATTCAAAACGACATAACTTTCCGGTACACCTAATATTATGGTTTTTCATCTTCTTATCCTCCGTAAAAGTGTTCGCATAGTCAGTAAGAACTGGTTTTTCCATTTTGTCCATCTACTCAAAGACAAGAATGACTGAATAGATTGACGATGCTGTCAGTTCAAAAATATTATTGATAAAGTAAAATTTAATGCTTTATTTTACAATGATGTAATTAAAAAAACTTTTAACAAAGAGAAAAAACTGAATTTATTTATAAATGATCATTCAACAATAAAATGAAATTTGCATACATTTCTGAAAAAAAATATCTGTTATTTTATGCGACAGGAAAGTTACTGTTTTTTTTCCTAAATAACTCATACCAAACGAAAACTTCCGAAAGAAATAAAATAATGATCAAAATTTTACTTATGTTGTCTCTCTACATGAGTAAAGAGAATTGTCTGTCTTAAAGACAATTGTCTTTCTCTCCCTGTGTGTCTGCGTCAACTCTGGACAGTTTCACAAATAAAAAATTAGATACCATTATTTTAATATAGTATTTTTTTAAACAGGTAAAATGAATATCAACGATTCATCAAGTAAAAAATTGCAATATAAAAATAGTGGTATCAAAATTTTCTTTTGTAAGAACTTGGCTCTGAAGCTATGGCCTTTGATTACAGAGCTACAA
This sequence comes from Salticus scenicus, assembly GCA_963930645.1. Classification (NCBI taxonomy): domain Eukaryota; kingdom Metazoa; phylum Arthropoda; class Arachnida; order Araneae; family Salticidae; genus Salticus; species Salticus scenicus. The sequence goes on along the minus strand of OZ005653.1, from coordinate 236,537,073 downwards.
AATGTGACAGAGGTATAGCTTGGATATTGCAAATGCACACTTCATCGAGATTTTTTTTTTTTTTTTGGGGGGGGGGGGGATCAAAATATCTGAATCCTCCTCCATCTCCTCAAAATTTTCCTTTTCCTAAATTTTATTCAAATTGTCTGGTTTTTATTTTTAATCGTCTCCATTCCTTAGCAATGGTTACTATATAGCAACACTTTCTCCATCTGGTGATGCCTTTTAAAAAGCGAAACTATCGACAGATTTTTATTTTAATTGAACAAAATAAGATATTTTATTTGGTATAATATGAAAAAGGATTACACTTACATTTTTTAAAAATTCAATACCTTAAAATTTATCCTTTAAAGCAACGTATATATATTTCAGTGTTGTAAATGATGAAACTTGCACTGCCGGCACTTCGAAGTAAACAAAAACTCCCCCGTTGACGTTCCACTTTCACTTCACCTCTTGATTTTCAGGATCTGTTGCCATTCCTCAGGGATTAAACTGTGTTCGCGGTCGTTAATAGAGGATGGAGTAGTTAGTATCTCAATCGCTTCGTGTTTTAAGGCATATTTATGATTGTTATAGTGGGCTATTTTTTGAGTGTTAATGGTGTTAAGATTAATGGGGTTATTGTTATGAGTGGTAGACAGTGCGGTAGGAAATTTATTAAGTTTAAGGTCGAAAATGTGTTCTTTTTTGCGTTCTTTTATGGGTCTCTTGGTCATACCTATATAGCAAGCTTGTGTTTGGTCTTCAAAATTAAAGTCTATTTTGTAGATGCCTGAGGTGTCTTTAAAAGGAATAGTTTTTTTTTTTTTTTTTTTCATTTCTGAGATGTTGGAAAACGTTTTTATTGGGTTTAATTGGGATATAAAGAACACATTTCCGACCTTAAACTTAATAAATTTTCTAGCGCACTGTCTACCACTCATAACAATAGTCGCCTCTTCAAACCATTTTTTATTTGGAAAATTAAAAGTTTCTTTGAAAGAGAAAAATGTTTATCATTTTTTAATTTTCTTTTCTTTTCTTTTGGTATCAAATGTCAATATAATAAAAATAATTAAACTTATTACATTTTTAACTTTATTAAAATGTTCAACAATTAAGTTCATGTATAAGAACTATTTGTGGTCCGAGTTAAAGCGCTATCACAAGCAGTGGGGACCCGGATCCGACATTGGAAGAAAGTCACTGCCATATTTTGCGTGACTTTAATGAATTTATATATATATGTATAAAGTGATGTACAAAAAATTAGTGATTCAATTTCTTTGAAAATTCATTTTTATGTAGTAACCATGCAAAGCCTACTGGTTCTTCAATAAATTATAAGTGGCATTTAAATAAATGCTGTCAAGATAAATTCGATAAAATACGTGTGTAAAATTATATTTATGGTTTGAAGAAATTGGAAATTCACGTACTTAAATTATAAGAAATCATAACGAATTTAGAAGTAGTGTTCTTTCCCCAGTTGGCTTCAGAGCGTGCCCAGTTTCAACTATCACGCTACGCCACTGATATACACGGTAAAAAAATAACTATTACCAGCTACAAGAAACTCTCTGTGATTGGAGAAAATAATTATTTTTTCCAATCACAGAGAGTTTCTTGCAGCTGGTTATAGTTATTCTTTTACAGTGTGTATAAACTGAAGAATTATAGGTTATAAAAATAATATGTTCCAAGAGCCTATTATTAAAGGTAGTACACTGTAAAAAATTAACTATTACCAGCTGCAAGAAACTCTCTGTGATTGGAAAAAATAATTATTTTCTCCAATCACAGAGAGTTTCTTGCAGCTGGTAATAGTTATTTTTTTACAGTGTATGGAACGATGTAACCCATTATTGAAAAGTAACGGTTTATTCCATCTCTACACTGTAAAAAAATAACTATTACCATCGTCAAGAAACTCTCTGTGATTGGAGAAAATAATTATTTTCTCAGAGAGTTTCTTGCAGCTGGTAATAGTTATTTTTTTACAGTGTAGTGTGTTATCTACTTCATGGTTACACTTTGGCACCGAATGTAACTAGAGCAATTCAGTCAGCTTTGACTATCAGCCAATTAATAGTTTTCAATCTCAGTGAACGTATTCTGAAATGCAACATTATTTGTCATAAGAAAAGTCATGAGTCACCTTTTCCATTTTAACTCGGCCTGTCTGTTTTTGGAAGGACAGGAAATAATATATAATATATGAGGGCATGAACGGAAGAAGCCTCTCAATATCATCAAACAGAATTAGGAAGATAACAGGAAATCTTGCTTGCTTGGAGATTCTCAGAGCTCAAGAAGTAGGTGTCATATGCTTATATGTAGTTACTAATCTAGCACCTTTTGACTACCAGAAAAATTTAATAGAAATGTTTATTTTATTTAACCCTTTAACGCATGGTGCCAGTGCTGCTATGACCCAAATTACTAAACTTCAACTGCAAAAACTTATCTCGAAAATTTTTTAGCAAAGTTTTACTGTTATAATACAGCAGAACAAGTCATTTGTTTCTTTTATTTTAATTTTGTTCGTAAATTCCGGTGGTAATGTAATTTAAATGAAAACAATTACTTTGCGTCACAAAGGGTTAATCAGTGAAGTGTAACATTTTTTTACTAATAAAGAAAATTTAAAAATTTTTAAAAAAAATTCTGATAGCCAAAATGTGCTCAGTTGGGAACTATACATATGTCCTTCTAACTTGCTTCAATTCTTTTTTCAACTGGTGCATGTAACAGCGTTGATCATAATATAGGTGCCCTAACTTCAGAATCATAATTCTATGAAACAACGATTTGTAGAAGTTGGTGAGCTTCATAAAATTGTTACAAGCATACCTTTTATTGACCAGAGTAACGCAAAAGTAATAGAGCTTCTAGATAGCTATAGTATTGTCAAGCATCTAATAAAACCCTTGAAGTGAAGGAGACAGTTGTTCCAAAACTAAACCAGACCACCTCTTTCGAAATGTTAATTTCAGAATTTAGATCTGAGTGGAAAATGGAACAAAAGAGGTTAGACTATATTATCACTGACAGAAAAGATGAGAATTTAGATATTTCCTGTGCAGTTTTCCATACTTTCCACAGAAAAAGTTTTCTTCGTTTGAATTAACTCGTTGTTTTCTTTTACCCCTATTCAATGAAAGTTCTTCTCCGGTAATGCTAAAACATACAACGTATTTAATAATAATAATAATAATAATAATAAAATTACTACATTTTTAAATCCAAGAGAAACTCCTGTCATATAGGGGAGACCCGTGTACCTAGGGCCACTTATTTGAATAATATTTAAGTTTTAATACTGAATTGGGCGAGTAACAACACCAATTGCTACTATTGCAACTACTTTGGAACTTTTGAGGAGAAAGTTTTGACAAGTTACAAGTAGAAAAAGAATTTACATGGTTTGAAGTAAAATTTTGCAGCTCACCTCTTTTGCTTTTTTACAAAGGCAAGTCAAATATTTATCTTTCATTTCTAGTGTATAACTTTGCTTGTTATATTGAGTAATAAATGAGATATTTAATTAGTCCTCTATACATGTGGATTTTTTAGTGAAAAGCATTTTGAATGAAGTTACCAAAACTTGTACCTAGGACCACATAGTGGCCTTGTACCTAGGGCCCGTGTGTTTGGAACTTTTAACACTTTCGCAACCGCCTGTTTTTGTCTTTTTGACAGTAAGGTCCGCCTGTGGACGTTTTTCCCATAAGTTACAATTTTTCGAAACAAAATTTTCCGTATTCGCATTTATATTATAAATGGATATGCATTATAATCATACTCTCTCTAATTAAAGTATTTGCATCCATATCATACTGATTGTACAAATATGAATATTGTGTATATTTTTTTTTTTTTTTTTGAAACAAATAACATACAAATTGCAAAAGAAACGCCCACTTGTGGAGCTTCATATTTTTAAATGACGTGAATCTACGTCAGCTGTCGCGAACGTGTTAAGAAGCACAGTACAGCCTACAGTAATTGGATGCTGTCAAACCCTGGTTAACCAATCACTATATATGACGTTGCTGAAAATGTTGGGAAGATCCGTCTGCCTTTACTCCTGTAAACATTCTATCAGGCTTTCGTGTATCCGGTATATGGCCAATGAATCAAAACACATTCACTAAAGGTTGAATATTTGATTTCAAATGTGACTGAAAGACAAGATCCCTCCATAAATTTCTATTAAAAAAAAAAAAAAAAAAAGAGAGATTTTCCAGGAAGAAAGTGAATTAACAATGATAGAACAGGATGTCTCTGTTTCGTGTCCTGTTGAAATTTCGAAATTTTCAACATCTAACATCTTTTCGTATGTCATGCTTTAACAAGTACGAACCTAAGTAAAACCTTTACCCAAAGCAAAACCTCCCACATCAAAGAAAAGATGTGACCGAAAACCAGAGAGATCTAGAAATCCCAGAGACACTCCAGAAAAAAAGATATTGAAGAAAAAAATCATTCTGTTAGAATATTCCAAAGAAAGAAAAAAAAAAAAAAAAGTGAAAAGTTTCGTGTTTCAAATTAAGGCAACAACGTGATAATTATTATATGACAAACAAATATATTACTTGATGTTGTTTCTTTTATAAAATACATGTTTATATGCTTATTTTCTATTTATTAAAAAATGAAATCTAGATTTGAGAGAATGGCCCTAGGTACAATGAGGTCTGGCCCCAGGTACAATGAGGGTGTTGTACCTAGGGCCACAAGTGAAGACTTTTTAAAAACCTTCTATTTGTCGGAATTTATTATTTTAGGTATTTATATTAATCCCAATTGGAAGTAATTAGACCTAAAGATATGTACATATCAGTTTGATAATTTTAAACAGGTCAAGGGCTTCTGTTTTGGGGCATTGAAAAAAAGCGGCCCTAGGTACACGGGTCTCCCCTACATGTAAAATCGTTTGTCTTGAGAGAGTGACGGATTCATCATTGCCCAGCCCAAACCCCTACACCTAGAAGAACGAAAATCCATGAAAACGTTCCATCTGTAACGTAGACACCCACTAAGGAGCAATTTTAAAAAGTTCGCCCCGAAGTGTGTGTGGGGGGGTGGGGGGTGGGGGCGTGATTTCACAAAAATCTTTGTATCTAAAAGAAAAGAAAAAAAAAAGAACAGATATCCGTAAAAGTTTTACTTCAAACTATAGCTAACATAAATACCTAGAAAGCAATTTCTGAAATTTTGGAAATTCGGCCTCTAAAGGGGGAGGGGGCAAAACGTCATTTCACATTTCCCTTCATCTATCTATCTATCTATCTATATATATATATATAAGTAACACTGCTGTCACTAAGTCAACACAGCTGTGGAGATTCTCTGCGGGACTGAATCACGAATTTTGGTGTGCAGAACGGTTCTAGAGGCCTAACACGTACAAAGATGGGGTTTTGCACATTCTTCCCTTTACCCCTAGGGAGGGGGCAGATGGCAAACACACGTTTTACAGCGTAACTCGGCTTCAAATAGACTTACGGTGAAGAAATTATACATAAGGTGACTAGACTCAAATGCAAATAAATAAAAACAAATTTGTCGATTTTTGAATTTTTGATTTTAAAGAAGGAAGGGGGATTTTTTTTTTTTTTTTTTTTGTGTGTGTGTGTGTGGGGGGGGGGGGATTTGCAAAATCTGGATATTACAGCAGAACTCTTCCAAAATTGGCACATACAAGTCGAAATGGATGATTATTTGCATGAAAATCAACTGTGGCGGGATTTTGCGAAATTCCCTCCTTTTCCCCCTCTATTGGGGTGGATGACAAAAAACAGTTTTCCAAGCGTATTTGTCCCAGATTATCTTAGGACGACAATTTTTTTGGCACCAGTGTGTGCTATGTGTATCCAACGCGCATTACAGAGGGCTTTTGTATAGTGTGCCCTTTCTCTCCTAAAGTTGGGGGTAAAGAGCATGTTTCTAATTTGAACTCTCTCCTAATTTATCTCAGGAAGGTGATTTTTCAGTATCATGATTGGTTATGTGTGCCTAAAACACATAACAAGCCGCTTTGTTTGCAGCAATCACATCTACTTTATTCATCTGACGAAGGGCCGTGTTTTCTGTCGTCGCGAAACAATAAATGCGAGTTCTTTTATTTTTATGGCTTTTATTCGAAGTTTTATACTCATTAATAGTAACACTGCTCTAAATTATCTCAAAACTGTGATTTTATAATATGTTGGTTGGTTATGTGTGCCCAACACATTCTATAAAGGAATTTTGTAAATTCACTTTCTCCTTTGGTGTGGGAGGGAGGCAAAAAGACTAAGGTTTTTGGCAATTTCAATTATAATTATTATAATTATTACTATTATTTTTATGAGACTTTTATAATAATTAGTTATATGTTATTTTAAGAATTAAATATAGTGACCAGCGAAGCGGGCAACGCCTGTTAGTTACTATTACCCATAAATGTATTCTTTAAATTTAATTTTAAAAAAATTAAAAATAACTCTCATTGTGTACATTTATACGAAATTTTCTCCTATATACTGCCACATTAAAAATTATAAAAAATTGAGATGACTGTGCCACTGGTTCAGCGATTGATCTCCAAATATAATCTCTTTGGGTCGAAGTCCAACTAAATACCAAGTTTGGTTCGATTTCGTTCATAGGTCCGGGAGATAATGCGTTCACAAACTTTGTAATACACATAAAGAGATATCAACACACATTTTCTAAAAGTAGCCAAATCAAAAATAACCCATCTAAAACTGGAGTTCGATAATGTTCACTATTCCAGTACTTTCTTTTATATATATATATATAAAGTAATACGCATTAAATTTTGATATGAATACAATAATATGCATCCTGTTTATTGTATAAGGTAAAATCGTGTTTGAAACTTGGTTGTATGAGCATGCAGTGTTGTATAAATAAAACAACTTTTTTGCAATGTTTTTTTAGTTCGGTATATATTTATTTTCTTTATATTTATTCTATGAATGTAACCCATATTGAATATGTATATATATATATAGTTTTATGACATTTTTTTATTTGCTTGAAAGATGATAAATTATTATTATTTAAAGTATTTATTATTAAATGGATTTGTCTATTTGTGCTCTAACTCACAAGAGTATGCGTACGTTAGTGTCTTATACAAAATTATTATATGTTTTCTATTAAAAATACGCATGAATCGCTTACAGTTTTTTCTTTCATTTTAAGAGGAGCACACTAAAAATTTTGAACACGTTACTATTAATGGGTGATACTTTTTCGAAGTTTGTCTTAATGCCGTTAATCTTAAAAAAAAAAAAAAAAAAAAAAAAAAATAGATGGAGAAGTAGAAGAAAGAAAGAAAGAGTGTGACTTTTTGCCTTATTCATTTACCTTATATATTTGCAGTAGAATTGATAACAATAGCTTCTATACACATGCCATAAAGTTATATTAAAATATATAATAAAACTAATAAAAGTAAAAAAAAAAAAAAAAAAAGTACAGAAGGAAAATGAAGGTACAAACAAAGAATTATTTAAATTTTCAATGTACTAAATAACAGTTATAATAAATACAATAAGTTCAATAGATTATTTACATTTCAGTGTGTTGTATTTTGAATATTCACAGCGAATATGATACTTCATATGTTTACATACATTAATACTAATAAAAAATATAGTAGTCTCAAAAAACCTATGCTCTCTAACATAAATTGTGAAAGCGAGTAAACAATATTCCAAAATTCTTATTTCTAATTCCTGAATAAGAGAAACAATCTACAGTAATCGAGTAAATGGAAAAGGAAGAAAAGAGAATGTCCGAAAACAACGTGCTTGAATGTAACAAAGTGATAATATTTATTTATTTATTTATTTATTTGTTGCTAGTTACTATAAAACCATTAAAAAGCACTTTTAAGAATCAAGACCCATTGATCATAATGCATTTAAAATTTGTGGCATGGCCACGAAAGTAACTGTAAGTATTATAAAATGCACATTATATATAATACTTAACATGCTGTAAGGATACCGAAAGTCATGGAATGATTTCATTTTGTATTAAAATTTTCGCCTGTTGACGTAATGTTTTTTTTTTTTTTTTTTTTTTTTTTTTTTGTACTGTAAAATACTTATGTATGTATGTACACGTGTATGGGTTTATAAATATATGGGTTTTAATCGATAATGTTACCTTCTGAGTAGTGCTGGGCGATGCTGACATTTCTTAAATCGATATATCGTTCATTTTAAATACCGATATAAGGATATATCGATTTAATGTAGCGTTACCAACTGTAGGAATTTGTCCCTACACGTAAGGACTAAATACAATCGACCGAGACAGGGATTGAACTGAAAACCTTCTTGTCTCAAACCAAACAATCTGGCACTGAACCACGCTTTTTTGCTCACTAATTAAGTTTCGATCATTTTGATAAAAGGGATTAAATTTTCTAAGGTTTTATCTTGGCCTATGGGTGAGTTGTTGCACAAAATTTGCCCTTTATCCTATGTTTTCGACCACACTCTTTAATTTAATCTTAGTTTAATTTCAATAGGAATTTTGCTGATTCATACTTCCCTTGTAAGTGGATGTATGGTAGATCCAAGTTTTGGCGTACCTTAAATTCAATCGCAAGAAGTAGAAAACTTAAAAAAAGAGGTTGAACCATTTTATGATATTGCTTATAATTTTACTTCTTATGCAGTCGGCAGCAAAAGTATTCGAGTTCTAGCAATAATGCCTATATATAAAAAAAAGTACTCTTTATACTGCTTTGTTAAATAAATCTTTCAAGAGTCATGTTCTCACACATTAAAGAATTTTATCCTCGTTGACTATTACTACTTTAGAAAATTGTTTTTTTAGTTTCACAGTATTCCCTAGTGTTATTTCGTACATTTATAGAAAAATTTATCATATACTGGAAAGTATTTATTGTACACATTATATTTATTCGTATACATAATGTATACGAATCTTTCATGTGATCCGGTAAACAAAATTTTAATGGTAATCCAACCATATTCTACAGAAAAGAGTCTTTTGTACATGCTAAAAATGATGCTACTTCCATTCAGTGTAATGGAGAAAAGAAAAAGGAGTTAAGAGAAAAGTTACAGCGGCAGGATTTTTATAGCTTTCATACCACCTAAACTCCACAGATCATAGGGCACAAAGCCTTATACACAGTAACGTATCTAGTTTCTTTTGTGTGAACATGCGCGCAAACTAGTAGTGACATGCATACTATTTTGAATAGGAAACCATTTAATATTACTTGAAATAAAATATATTAATTTCGAAACATGCTAAAAATATTTGCGTAAAATCAGATCGTGAACAGACAGACTGATAAGCAATTAAATTGAAATTACAGACATTTTTTAACAAAATAAAATTTTATGTGATACACCAGCCTGTAAAATTATGTGAAATAAATGAGTGAAGAAATATTTTATCATTTTCGTTTTTCGTTGATTAACGATGAAACCAGAAAAAGATTAGGGCCGACACGGCCCGGAAAAAATTTCATTCAGGCCCAGCCGGCCCGGCCCGAGAGCAGATTGAAAAATTCGTCCCGAGCCCGGCCCTCGGTTAGAATAATCATATCTAAGATGACGCTGTTGTTTGAATTAATATATTTCTTACTAGCAGGCAACGCCCGCTTCGCTGGTCCCTATTTTTAAATTTATCACTATAATTACTGAATTGTCAAAATTGCATTAATTTTTATCACGTGAAAAAAAAGAGAAACAAAATCTGATTAGGAAAAATGTCGCACCGGGTTCTCACTGTCTTCGGAAAAAATTCCCAAAATGCTGTAACTCTTATTACTTTATTTTCCTCTTCGCCTCTCCCTCCCGTCTATCCTAATACTTTTACAAATTTGAAAATATCCGCTATCGATTTGTAAGTATCAAAAACCTCTATGCACTAGTTTTAAACGATCTATCTCTATTTTTATTTTTTTGCCCCTCCCCCCCCCTTCCCGCCCCTCCCAATAATTTTAAAAATTCGAAGATATCCGCAATCAATTTGTAGGTATCGAAAACCTCTATGTACCAATTTTTAATTATCTAACTCTATTTTGTTTTTTGTTTTTGCCCCTCCGCCCCTTTTCCTGGCCCTCCTAATAACTTTACACTATTGAAAATATCCACATTCGACTTGCAGGCCTCTAAAACCTATCTGTACCAATTTTGAACGGCCTAACTGTATTTCTATTTGTTTTTGCCCATAGCCCCCTTTACCACCCCACCCCCCTTACCGCCCCTCCTAATAATTTTACAAATTCGAAAATATCTGCAATCGATTTATAAGTATCAAAAACCTCTATATACCAATTTTGAACGATCTAACTCTATTTTAATTTTTTTGCCCCCCCCCCCTCTCCCCTCCTCCTTCTCTCCCCTCCTAATAACTTTACACTTTCGAAAATATCCCCATTCGACTTGCAGGCCTTTAAAACCTATCTGTACCAATTTTGAACGGCCTAACTGTATTTATATTTATTTTTGCCCCATAGCCCCCCCCCACTTGCTGCCCCACCTGGGGGCTGAATTTCTAAATTTCCAGAAATTGGTTTTTAGATATTTGCATTAGCTATATTTTAGAGCAAAAATTTCACGTATATCTGTTTTTTTGTTTGAGATAAATAGGATTATGTGAAATCACATTTAACGCATGCGAAATCACGTTTTACCCCCCGCCCCCTTGGCGACCGAACTTCTAAAATTCCAGAAATCGATTTTTAGACATTTGTGTTAGCTATATTTTAACGCAAAAATTTTACAGATATCTGTTTTTTTGTTTGAGATATGAAGAATTTTGTGAAATCACGTTTTGCCCCCCCTCCCTCCCTTTGGGGGGGGCGAATTTTGTAAAATCGCTTCTTAATGGATGCCTACGTCATAGAACGAACATTGTCACAAAATTTCATGCTTCTAGGTGCAGGAGTTTGGTCTGGGCAATGATGAATCACCCCCTCAGGAAGAACGATTTTATATATATAGTCATAGACAATATGACAATGTCATATTCTTTACTGAAATTAATAAATTTAATGAAAGAATATGATTTATTACAGGAAATATTAATGAAGATTAGTTAACTATTCACTTATCTAATAAACAGAAACGAGTATCTGATTTTTTAATTATTGGAACAGGAACTATAATAAAAATAGCCGAAGAAAATACTGATATTGATAAAGTAAATCTCCAATAATCAAACAAATTATATTTAAACCGAATAAACGATATTAGCGTTAAATCTATATTTGATTTTACATCGATATAAAGCACAATCCTACTTCTGAGCATAAAAAAAATTCAATAAAATAAAAAGAATTGTTTCCACATCGTACTATTTGACTTCATTTAAATCAACATAAGTGATGGAATTGTTTTCACTTTTATAAGTGCTTTTTTTTTTTTTTTTTTTTTTTTTCAAATGGCGCGGCATTTGCCACTAGCATTGGCTTATGAAGAAGCCGCCATTTGGTTTCAAAATGGCGGCTACAAATTATTAATGGGCTAACGGATTAAGTATTTCAAAAGTTACCACGATAACAAATTTTCAAGTGGTCGCCACTTGGAAACAATATAATAGAGGAAGTTGCCCAGCCAACTCGTTCAAGATATTTGAAGCATAAGTTCAATGTCCAACTTTGGTTCGAATCAGTGCAGTATATCAAAAGTTATTGTTATGACAAATTTTCAAGCGGCAATCTAAGTGTCTACAACTTAGAAACAAAATGGCGAAGCGACTTGTCCATTAAAATCATTACAAGTTATTTCTATTATAAGTTCGTTGTCCAAATTTAGTTCAAGTTAAATTAGTATTTCAAAAATTACCGTGATATGAAATTTTAAAGTTGCACCGTGATTTCAAGTGGCCAATGGACCATATTCCCACTTTGGGTTCGAGGCTACAAGAATATCAGCTGGTTAGGGAAACAATCCTCAACTCTACCATAACGAAGCATTGTGGCTTGCAAATTTTTATCTTACAATGTTATTTATAAGAGTTACAGATTATATGAAATTGAAGTAAGAGTGATATAGTGATACCTTTGTTTTGTTTTTAATCCAGTTTTTGTAATATACTTTAATATTAATCAACATATGTAATATGAAAAGTTGCCATGTGAACTGTGGCGATGCTAACAAATTTAAACGGATGTTCCATTTAATAAATTCCTTTATTAAAGTGATTGAAATTCTAATTATTTAAGCTTTGATGTCTATATATATATGTGTGTGTGTATAAAATGTTCTTATTAATCTTTATTTATTATATATATGTGTGTGTGTGTGTGTATATACATAAAATGTTCTGCAATTTTACGATTTGGAATAGTCTTAACTTTATCATTCGATTCAGTTGTTTACATTTATCTTTGGTTCTTGTTTGAACATTATTATTAAGTTTCACTGCAGAAATATTTAGGAAAATGTTATGCATAACAATAAAATGGCATCTTGAATCTAATTTGTTTACAAAATATCGGCCACGTGTTCGGCGATTTTACCTACGGTGACGTCACAGGAATATTGTCTATAATTGTAAAAAAAGACGGAATGAGATGAACAGCGAACTTATCTTAGATATTTGAATGATAAATCAACTACCCAAATTTGATACAAATTGATTCAGTATTACAAAAGTTGTGATGATAATAAAATTTTCAAGTGGCCGCCAATTGGAAATAAAATTGCGGAACAAGTTATCAAGCGAACGTATCCAAGATATTTGAACCATAAGTTCATTGGCCAACTTTTGTTTGAATCAATTTAATATTTTAAAAGTTATCTTGATGGCACATTTTCCCATGACAGTGTGATTTCAAGTGGCTGCAACTTGAAAACAAGATGTTGGAATAAGTTGCCCAGTGAACTCATCCAAAATAATTATATGATAATATCACTGTCCAACTTTGGTTCGAATTGAATCAAAATTAAAAAAGTTATGCTTATAAATTTTCAAGCGGTAGCCTAATTTCAAGTAGTTTATAACATCCGCATTTTGATTTAAATGCGGATAAAGTTCATTAATAAACTTGATTGTGACCCTTATCTTATATAGTGTATGAATACATCAAAATGCGAACAAATCCAGTCTCAAATACGCTTTTTACAATGTAAATTTGAAATTTTCAAATGGCGGACCGATTTGGTTAACAAACTCATCCAAACATTTTAAAAGATAAGTTCACTGTCCAAATTTGGTTCGACTTGGAATATTATTTAGGAAGTTTAATTAAATCGAAAAATGTAAGCACCCCTATAAGTTGGACACCTCTCTAAGCTGGACGCATTTTTCTGGCACCGTAGGTGTCCAACTTAGAGAGGTTTTACTGTAATATGTATATAAATTTTCAGTTCATTCAGATAAGGCATTTATTCATTATACATTTTTTTGTATTTTTATTTACATAATTAATTTTGCTTTGCTTGTTTAATTTTTACAAAGTATTTATAATATTGAAATAAAAAAAAATTTCTTTCTTTCTTTTTTTTTTTTTTTTTAAATAAATGTTTTTTTTTTTTTTTTTTTTTATAAATGCAGTATCTGTCAAAAATTATGATAAACTAGCTATTAATTTGCTTTCTTATCCCAGAACGATTTTTAAATACTTTTTCATTGAATATTGTAATCAATTAATATAGTAATATTAGTATTTGCAGTAAAAGTTTTAATATTGCGCCTGAAGTAATAAAGCAGGGGGAGGGAGCCCTATAAATTTTCTCTCACACCGGCGTCCCCAGCTTACTTGCTACGGCACTGATTAACAATATATATTACGTATAATATATTTATCTTATTTATAATACCTGATGGAAAAAAAAAAAAAAAACACCAGGAAGGAGCTGTGCTAGATAAACGAAATTTGGTAGGCGTGTTTATACATCTGAAAGATGACGTCGATTGAAATTTCGAGCTACGCGCATAAGTGTGGCGCTCGTAGCGTCACTATGAGCATGCAAATGAGGTTTGCTTTAAATAAGCGCTGTAAGGTTCGTGATCGTTATTTACAGTTGAGATTTGACGTAGTGGGTTAATGTTAGTCAAGGATGCCTCTAAGAAGACGAAGAAGCCATTATCAACAGCTCACTGAGTTTGAACGAGGTCGTGCAGTAGAGCTACGAGAAGGTGGGTTTTCTTTCCGCGATATTGCAGAAAGACTTGACAGGAATGTATCCACTGTGCATGAGTGTTGGCAGCAGTGGTCAAGGGAAGGTACTGCCTCAAGAAAACCGGGTTCCGGGCGGCCACGTGGCACTACTGAGAGGGAAGACCGCCGTGTTCGGCGTATGGCTGTAGCTAATCGTACTGCGTCTGCAGCTGAAATTCGAGCTGCAGTTGGCACCACAGTGACACAATGAACTGTTGCAAATCGGTTACTTCAAGGACAGCTCCGTGCCAGACGTCCTGTAGCGTGCATTCCACTGACTCCAAACCACTGCCGTTTGCGACGTGAGTCGTGTCAAGCTAGAGCTCATTGGAGGACGGAGTGGAGATCTGTTGTGTTTTCTGATGAAAGCCGGTTCTGCCTTGGTCGCAGTGATAGCCGTGTGTTGGTTAGAAGGAGGCCAGGTGAACGCCTGCTAACGACCTGTATGCGGCCTAGACACACAGGGCCTACTCCTGGAGTTATGGTTTGGGGAGCAATTTCGTATGACAGCAGGAGCACTCTCGTGGTTATCCCACGCACCCTGACTGCAAATTTGTACGTCAGTCTAGTGATACAACCTGTTGTGCTGCCATTCATGAACAGCATTCAAATGGGTGTTTTCCAACAGGATAACGCTCACCCTCATACCGCTGTTGTAACCCAACATGCTCTACAGAGTGTCGACATGTTGCCTTGGCCTGCTAGATCACCAGATCTTTCTCCAATCGAGCACGTATGGGACATCATTGGACGACAACTCCAGCGTCATCCACAACCAGCATTAACCGTCCCTGCATTGACCGCCCAAGTGCAACAGGCATGAACTCCATCCCACAACTTGATATCCGACACCTGTACGACACAATGCATGCACGTTTGGATGCTTGCATTCAAAATTCTGGCGGTTACACCAGTTACTAATGTACCAACATTTCACATTTGAAATAGCTCTTCTCGCCAATGGCTCTACCTGTGATCTTGAAACTTTAATCAATTAAATATGTTACCTAGACAAATGTATTGCTGAAATTTCATTACTGTACAATAATTTTTTCTTGGTGTTGGGATTTTTTTTTTCCATCAGTGTAGAATAAAAAAAAAATATCGAGGAATTCATTCAAAAAATATACCTTTCTAAATATATATACACCTAAATATACTTTTAAACAGCATATTCTTTTTTGTTCCATTTTATTTCTTACAATTTATCTCAAAAATTGCTCAAGAATATATAATAAAACATATTTATAAAGATACACAGAAGCGCAAATAAAACAACGCTACACTGTAGACATAAAGTGAATATAGGATTTTAATCTCTTCGGAAAAAGCTATTTATTATGAACATGTATTGTAACATATGATATGAACATATGATGTAATTTCAGTTGTAGATAGATACATCTAAAATGTTAGTAATGATTAAAAAATATTGACAATAAGCCTGGGAGAAAGGATAGATTCTTTACTCCGAGCAATAAACATAAAATAAGAAATTTCCTTATTCTACAAAAACTGACATATTTCAGTCCCATCTCCTCTAGCAGTAGAAGGAACCCCCCCCCCCCCCCTCCACCTTCTTGTCCTTCAGTAACGCCTCCTCGACAATAAATGTTGACAGCTTTAACAAAGAATGAACTTTAACGGAAATTGGACTAATTACTTAAGACTGTTAGTGAAGGGGGTGAAAATATAAAAGGTATACCAAAGAAGCGAAAGCTGAATCGTAGAACTTCAAAAAAAAAAAAAAAAAAAGAAAGAAAAAACTGACTGACAAGCAGCTTTAAATGAGCTTGAAAAATGTATGTTATACACCCATTTCGCCGACAAAATGGGGGTGAACATTCACTGTCGGCGAAACAGGTGTTAAACCGATATTGTCGATTTTCCCTTCTTTGGGAATTTGTCAACGAAAGGGGGTAGGAAATTTTCATGTCGGCGAAACGGGGGTATAACCAACAAAATATTTGAAAGGATAACTTATGGGGGAAAATTATATTAGTTACAATTTTAACTTCCGGCAAATAATAAATAAAATTAAATGTAGAAAAAAATAAATAAATAAATAAGTCGAAATATAAGCATTTTCTTTTTTTAAATTATTTTATTTCAATGAGAAAGAAAAGAAAAAAGAAAAAGAAAGATTTTCTTTCTTTATTTATTTATTTTTTCTCTCCCCTAACTATTAAATTAAATATTCGTATATTTCTTATTAGTAATAAAATAAATTAAGGAATTGCTAATATGTGGAGTATTGTGCATAAAATACATACATACATACACATATATATATATATATATATAACTTTTTTTTTTTTTTTTTTTTTTTTTTTAATGCAATAAAATATACACATGTATATAAACTAGTATCCTTTGCCAGGGATTCAATTTGGGAACTCTCGGTTAAAAAATTTTAAGGCAATGAGCAAGCTCTTTAATCAACGCACTTTAATATGTAAAATTCATTGGGGAGGGGGGGGGAGCTAAAGATCCATAGAAAAAGCCCGGTGATGAAAAGGAAAAAAATTCACAAAAGGTACAGCGAAGGAACCACCTTAGTTATCATAAATATATTCTCTTTAAGATAGGATTGCTATGAAACTAGCATTACGAACGATTAATTCACATGATTTAGCTTAAATTGAAAGGTCTGAGGACTACAAAAGTGATTATTTTTAGAAATTTATTCTTCAGTCTTTAATAGACTATTTTTCGTTAATGCTCTTGGTTTTTGTGATAAAAGCCCCACAGTTATATATATATATATATATATATATATATTATACGCAATGTTGCATGTATTAGCAATTCCCTAATTTCTCTTATTACTAACAAGGAAAATCTGAATATTTAATTTAAAAGTTGAAAAAAAACAATCTCCCCCCCCCCCTTTCTGAATGAAATAAAATACTAATAATAAAATGCTTATATTTCGATATGTGTGTATATATATATATTAGCTTCTGGTATATAATAACTATAATTAAATTCAAATGTAATATATATATATATATACATATATATATATATATATATTACATTTAAATGTAATTATAGTTATTATATACCAGAAGCTAAAATTTGTAACTAATTTAATTTTCCTCCCATAAATTATTATTATCCCTTCAAATATTTTGTTAGAGTAAGAGCACGTACACTAATAATAAAATAAATAAATAAAAATGTTTAAGGCAATTTGATAATGAATAATTTATTATTATTATTGTTATTAATTTTATTTAACAAAGATGGAACTTTCTTCTTCTTCTCTCTTTTTTCTCTCTCTTCTTTTTGTTAGTTGAAATAAAATAATTTAAAAATAAAATGTTTGATCATTTTTCTGCTTTTGAAAAGTTGTTATTAAACAGAAATTAAACTTTAAACTTAAATATTTTTTCTTTATTATTTATTTCTTTATTCTTAATTTAATATCTTGTTATTGTGTATATATGTATTATTTAACTTACTAATATTTTTTCTACTTCATTATTCATTAAATTTAACTTTTTTGTTTTAATTAAATTAAAAAATATTTTAAAAATGGGCAATTAAATTTTAAAACTAAAATGCTTACTTTTGAAATATTTACTTGAATTTATACTGAAATAAAAGTTAAATTCAACTAATAATGAAGTAGAAATTAATTGCTGAATTAAAACTTACAACTGGCAAATTATTTATTTTAAACTTCTTTTTTCCAGACTTAAAAAAAAAAAAAAAAAAAACTTAAAAGGATTTGATGGGGATTGAACCCGGGTACTGATGGTTTGCAACGAAATGCTCTGTGTCCAAGCCACTAGGAGACGGAGACGATCTCCTTATGTTATTTATTACAGAGTCTTTAAATGAACATTTTTACAATTTTTTTATTATGAACGATGAATTCACATGATTTAACTTAGAATTTATAGCTCTGAGGACGTCAAAATTGATTATTTTCAGAAAGTTATTCTTTAGTCTTTAATTTTAAGGTTATTTTTGTTTTATTATTTTAAGGTAAAAGCAACAGTCCTATCGTCACTCGTAAACTTCCAAATCAAATATCTTTAAAACAAATTATTAAACGTGTATAGTGTTCACACAAAAAATTTATAATTTTGAAAGTTATTTTTAAAAAAGTATAACTTATGTGCATCATTTTTTTTTTTTAAATCACCAGTTTTTATTAAAAAATGGCTGACAATATCTGAGCGTATTCACTTTCGATCATTCACGCACTGTGATTGGTCCGATAGTATTCGAAGCTGAAATTCGCAATTCGACTTCCGATCAGTTCATTGTAGGGCCAAAAGTGATTGTCGTAAACATTTTAGTGAGATCTTCCAAACTCGGCATCGTGAAGTTCTCACGTCGTGAGCTTTACGAAGTGTTCGTTGTAGGCCCCCTGTCCGTGATCTTCGAAATACGATCCCGAAGGTCACGACCTGCCGCACACCCCGTCCAGCTCTGCGATCAGTAGTCTGAGCTCCAGAGTGCAGATAACCCATCTCTATATATCAGTAATGTTATATATCTTTGTTATTTTTCAGTTAAATTAATTATATCAAACTGCAAGTTTAATTATAAAGAATATTTACTTTTGTTAAATTTCATTGTTACAGAATTCGCTGATATAACAACTGAAAGCCTAAAACGGGCTGAATATAGAATAAAATGCTTCGTCGGGTCGGGCTACGTTATTAAAATACATATAAATAGTTAAGAATAAATGTAGAAAGTTGTTTGATGTCAGCTGAAAATGACAAAGAAAAAAAAAAGAAAGAAAAAAAGAAACACAAAAATAAGAAAAGAAAGAAATAGTCAAAACAAAACAAAGCTTCAGCGAAACCGCAAGCAAGGAGGTAGCTGATTTTGATTTATTCATCCAAGAAGTCAACGATTCGTCAGTGAGTCTGTCAATCTTCTCAAATTAGTTAACACCTCCTATCAAAACCACGTGGGACATTTTTTATCTGTTTACAGCAGACATCGGAATTTTGTCCAAGTGAAGAGGGCCGTTAACCCCAACACTAACTTACCATTAAAGCACAACTTCCGAATGAGGAAGTTTACTCGATACCTAAGAGACGAAAACCAGGATGGACAACAATCTGCGCCAATCTTATTTTATAAAAATGCTAACATTTATAGAAGGATAGTGGTGTAAGTAACTTATTTTTAAATTATAAGTTCTCGTCTTTTGTAGCCCAACTTATTTATCAATTCAACTTCAATTTTTATTCCGAATAGATTTAGTTGGAGTTCAATAGAAATCGTAGATGCTAGTGGTGCCTTCAAGTTAAACGTATTTCAAAAGGGACAGATTCCATCCTCCCATTAACTGAAAGAAAATTGAAACAGCGTCATTATTTGTAATGTCATGTCTATCAGCGCTACCTAATATTCCATTTCGTTCTTCTTTTATTATTCATAATTATTTTTTAAAAGACTACACGTGTATGCCTTTTCTATAACAATATATGCATTTCTCAACATTTCTTTCTAAGTATCACACTTATTTCAAACATATTAAACTTACTGAATTTAAACATATTTTATTTAAGCGAATGTATTTTACCAAAATTCATCTTTTATTTTAATTTTGAACCTTAGCGTTTGCTGCTAACAGTTTGAAGACTGGTTTGTCTCGTTCCATATTCTTTAAACATTAATAAGTCAGTGCCCGCGGCAGTCCTATATTTTTATGTATATTTTATTATTTTGCCACCACTTTAATCAATCAGTATACTTTTAAATATTGCTTTAGCTTTGAAAAATCTTCACAAAAAGTAAAAATAGTGGTGGGGAAATAATAAAATAAACGTGAAAATATAGGACTTCTGTGGGCACTGGCAATTTTAATAATCAATTTTTGTAATTTGACGCGAATTTTGAAATAAAAACGTTCGAGTGTTTCTATATAAATAATCTCTAAGAAAAGAGTTATATTGAACACGTTTCATTTTCAAAATGTTTATAATTTCTTTCACGCATGGCTAATATCTTTTTTCTGAAATATGTAATGGCTTCCATTAATGATTTTTTGAAAACAGCTTTTTTGTATGCACTTTTCTTTCTAGTTGAAATTAAAAAGAAATATGCTGTTTTATTTTTGCAATCTGCAGTGTTTTTCAAGGAATTTTGTGCTTTTAAATACGCTTTCTTGCTTGTATTTTTGTGGAATATTAAATATGAAGAAAAAACGCTTTAGAGGATTTAATACCGGTATATATTTTTCATTTACCTTATATGTATTAAGTATATTCTCAAAGCTTGTTTGTCACATGTATGTATATTAATTAGCGTAAGTTGTATATTTCAGTGCTGTATGGTAAAATCAAAATCTGTTCATTGCACTTGCGCACACAGTGATTCCTTAATACGTGGACAAACTTTGGGAGGTAACAGTAGAGCTTATATGGAGTATAAAAATGTGAATCAAACAAACCTGCCTTATCTCAAACCGTTTTAAAACTACTTAAAATAGAACGAAAAATTCACAGTATCACCCATTTTTCAAGTTTTTAAACATTCTCATACCTGGTAACGTTTTCATACTTGCCAACCTAACCCGGAAGATTGTTAGTCCCGCCTTTTACCGCCAATTTTTTCACACCAGTCTCTTTTTAGAGTACTTTTCTTCTTATTTAATCGTAAATATATTTGAAGAAAATTACTCTAAAAATTAAGTGGCGTAGAAAAAGGGGCGGGAACTATGAATCTTCCGGGTTAGGTTGGTAAGTATGTATTTATAATTTATTCTGGAGTGCTATTAGCCCCGCCCTTTTCTCACACCAGTATGATTTTAGCAGGGATGGAACACGGGCGCAGAATTCATACCACTACCAATGTAAGAAAATTTTCTACTTCTTAAATCAACGATATTATAGGCAGAGAAATTTCTTAAACAGATTCCGGTATGAATTCTGCGCCCGTGTTCCATCCCTGTTTTAGGAAAAAAAATTCTTCAATAAGTTATTACGATGAAATAATCTTTTAATATAGACTGGTGTGGAAAAAAAAAAAAAAAAATGTTACCAGGTATACATTCCACACAAAAATGAAGAACTAATTTAGACAGAGCAGAAAAAATCCTACAAAACGGTTTATGTTAGACAATGGCGGCTCGAGAAAATTTTTACAGGTGGGGCCTGACCTATCGTATGATATGTTATTTAACATTAATACTATTCATTATTCAAACATAAAAACAAACATTCTTAAAGTGGGATGTAAAACGAAATTTTAGAGAAAAAAAAAAGATGGCGAATCTTAAATTTAACATTATGGGAAAAAACTGCATAAAATTATCTCAAAAATTAAAATTTTATGATTGCAATTGCAAAATTCTGCAATGTTCTGATCAATGAAACATTAAAATATCTGGAAGCTGGTAGACGGGAATTGCCAAGTCCGATAACAGGTCACATTCGTCGGCATATACATTTGAAGTTTTCCATGGTTTCCACCGAAACTCGCATAATTAAGGGCTATGTAACACTTAGAAAAACTCTTTACAGAGAGTACACCACTTAGGTCTAGGACCCTCTTTTAGTCATCTGGCTTTAACCCTAACACTACCCACCATTAAAATTTAAACTCAAATGTCGCAGCGTGTAATATTATTTAGCTGGAGCTAATTATATTCCCAAATCTTTTAATTATAGAATTTCCAATGTTATAATCTTTTTTTTTTTAAATCTTAAAAAATAAATAAAATAAACCTTAACCAACCTGTAAGAAGTTATATTGAAATTTAGAGAGCCATGATTAATGTAATATATAACAGAAAAAATGTAATACATATTAGAAAAAATCATGTTTTTCACTTTAAGACATTCATTTTAAATAATTTAAATTAAATTTCAATAAATAAATAAGACGGCCTATCATCTTTAGAAAAAGAAAAAAAGAGAAAGGACATATTGCAGACGATTTTATTAAATCGCATGTAAAAGAAAAACCATTTAATAATAATAATGAATTACAATTTTAGGCAGATATTCAATCCATATACAAGTAAATCCATTAATTATATATTTAAAAATTTGTAAAATTAACAAGGGATCGCAGTCACCGCCTTTTTTAGGGCACTTTCGGGGATTGGAAATTTCCGCCTTTTTTAATACGACAATTTTTAAAGTAACACATTTAATCACGACACATTGCTATGTACAGTCGGTAACAAAAGTGTCCGAACACTAGCAAAAATTCCTACATAAAAAAGTACACCTAATACTATTTTGTTAAATAAATCCTTGTCGAATCCTGTTCTTAGACTGACTAAGAACAGGATTCGACAGGGATTTCTTTAGCAAAACTGTATTAAGCGTACTTTTTTTTATATAGGAATTTTTGCTAGTGTTCGGACACTTTTGTTACCGACTGTAAATACCACAAAAAATTTTCCATAAAAATAGTAGTACCAAAAAAGTCAGAAATTTTTTATTCCTGGAAATGCTTTAAATAAAAGGGGGAGAATGCGACTCCTAACTGGCATATTGTATAGCATACTTGCCAACATGCTAATTAATATGCTATAGTATTATTAGCTTCGCCTTCTTTTTCACACTAATATCTTTTTTGAGTATTCTTCTTCTTAATTACATGGTTCGTACGGCCACGCCTCTTTTCAAGGACTTTACCACCAGTATTTTTATCAGATTTATTTCATGTCTTGTTTTAAGGCTTTTTTATACCAAAAAAAATGGTATATAATAATATTGGTGTAGTAAATCAAGAAAATTCAAGGACTGTACGAACTATGTCATTTAATCATAATTGCAGAGCTGACAACCTAATCCGGCAAATTGTTTGTACCGCCCCTTTTTCTACACCAATATATTTTTAGAGTATTTGTTTTCTTAATTCATCGTAAATATATTTGAAGAGAATTACTCTAAAAATTAAGTGGTGTTCAAAAAGGGGCGGTACTAACAGTTTGCCGGATTAGGTTGGCAGCTCTGTATTCGTACTTGGAGAATATTACTTTAAACATTTACTGGTGTGAAAAAAAGGGGTGGGACTAACAATACTCGGGAATATCAATTAGGATGTTGGCAAGTATGGTATAGGCAGGGGTCGTACTCTCCGCCCTTTTTTCAGGACACTCTCATAAAAGTGAAATTTTCAAATTTATTGCCTCCACTATTTTTATAAAATAATATCTACTGTGTTTAATCATGGCACACTACTGTAAGTATACCGGAGGTGTTTCTGTATGAAAATAGTGGTAGCAAAAAAGGCGGAAATTTCTTATGTCTGAGAGTGACCTGAAAAAAGGGCAGAGAATACGACTCCTATGTATAAGGTATGCTTTACATATTTTATAGGACAAACTTCTTCTTCGTTTAATAACGTTAATTTTTTTTTTTTTTTCTTTTTCAGTCCTTTTTTAAATTAAAATACAAATAAATACATATCATCATCATCATCATATTCTAATAAAAAGAGATGCAACATAAATTATTAACAACATATATAATTAAACATAAATTTTTGCCTGTGTAATAAACAAACTGTAAATTAATGCATATAAGTAAGATCAAATGTGAAAACTAAAAGGAGATGGTAAAGGGAATTTCAAAATACATTGGAAATTGTCTCGTGTTTTGAAAATGTGAATTTTACCTATTTTAGTAAATTTTACCTATTGCATCCAGAATTTTTTTCCTTCCTCCCCCCTGCCTCCCCTCTGCAATCGGCTTTAAGTATTTGGGGCGGATATCTGCCGAGTGGTTATGTCACCACACTGCTAATCGCCTTTGAGCGTAGGAGAGCGAGTTCGATTCCCGCGCTGGCCCTGGGTGTTTTTAAGATTCTTCGTATTGTAATTCTGTCATGTGATATCTGTCTTTACCTGACAAAGATTTACAAGCGGACTCCGAGTCAAGCATAGAAATCTCATGTATATGTGTTATGAATATTCTGAATAAATAAAAAATTTTAAATGCAATTCCCCCCCCCCCCCTCAAAACTGCATAGCCAGAATTTTTTCCACAGTTAACAGGGTGGGGCTATGCTTGTTACGTAATTAATTCACACATCTACTCATTCGAAGTTTGTGTCGCTTCAATCTCGCACCAGTTACGGACCATGTAGGGTCTTCAGCACCAGTCTCTAATTTTATATTTTAAGTAAATGTAATAAGCTTTGTCGGTCGTCACTCACCTTCTTTTCGAACGATTGATTGGTTAGTCGTAAAACTGACGCACTTACTGATCATCTGTTAGGTGTAAAAAAAAAAAAAAAAAAAAAAAAAAAAAAAAAAAGATATGTGTATATATATATATACATATATATATATATATATATATATATATATATATATATATATATATATTCTTTTTTTAAATAATCCGCTCTTAATCATGTACATATAGCGTTGGCAAAATTATTAGGGATTTTTATATTTTGACTTATTTTCTATTTAAAAAAAAAAAAAAAAAAAAAAAAAAAAAAAACGAAATGACCTGGAACTTCAGGCATTCATACAAGATTTACAAACTCATATTTTCATCTATCGATTTTATCACAAGTGCAATTCGGTGACCAACTAAAAACAGAAGAGAAATGCAAATACTGTTGATTAACCTGTGTCATAAAACGCTACTTATGACTTTTAACTTTAACACATAAATTTATCTATTATGTACAGTCACCCAAAAAAAAAACGCCACCCCCCCACCTAATTTCGCCGTAAATTATCGTAGAAATATACGGCTGGTACCTATCGATCTGTAATAACGTCTAGTTTTTAATGGTGTTGTCAGATTTTGCTTAAGGGGTCATCTACATATTAAAACACGTATAAACTTCATTTTTTTCAATGACGACCCCTATTTTTGACCTAATATTCAGATTTCTGAGATCAAGGCAGTTCGGAAAACATACCTATTTATATACTTTAAATCAATTCTAAACAGAGTTACACGTGAAAATGTGGTAGGGGACCGTCTATACATTTAGAAAAAAATAAATCGTGATCCACCACACAATATACATTATTTATTAATTTTCACACCGGAAAAAAAAATCAGAGATGTTAGTTATAAAATAAAAAACGATTCAAATTCGCAGAACTTCCTGATTCAGCTTATAAATTAAAAGATTTTTATTGGTTTCAATTTATTAAACATTGAATAGTTAAATACAACACTTATAGCTTGAATCATATGAACCCTACAATGCTTAATTACAAAAATCTAGATACCAAGGTAAAAGAACAATAGTAATAATGATAATAATATTAATAGCGGTTAAAAAAAAAAATAAAAAAAAAAAAAAAGTGTTTAATATTTAAGAAAAAGAATTATCTACTTCTTAAAAACAAAAACTGTTTTATTTAAGAGACAAAAATTTAAGTTGAAATACATATATAATAAAATATGTATATATATATAAACAATTAAAATCTATTAACTAACAATTATTATCTACTTCTTGTTGGGTATATTTTTATTTTATACAGTAAGCCTCCCATGAAAGTGTTACTATAAAGATTTACATTTAATTTTAGGCGTGCAAACCAGAAATAAATAATATACAAAAATATAGATAACAAGATTTAAACTAAAATCTGAGAAAGGATATTTAACATTTTCGCGACCACTGACGTAGTTTCACGTCATTTTGAAATCTGTAACTCCTTCAGTGGGCGTTTCTTTCACAATTTGTGTGTTACGATATTTCTTAAGAATATTTCTTATATTCATATATAAATAAACAAAATAGTATGAATACAAATACTTTCACTAGAAAGAGTATAATTATTATGTATATCCATATGAAAAGAAATATGGGTATAGAAAAAACTGTTTCCTATTGCCTAGAACGAGTATTCCCCGTTCTGCAGTCGTCTACTGTACTTGAATTCTTAATTTTAAATGCGTAAAATCTATACCTTTAAAAGTAATAAGACATGTTACTTTGTTTTAAATTCTTTTTCCGTGATAAATGTGACGCCAGTTTTACGCCGTGATTAGAATAAAAGAATAAATATAAATAAAATAAAAATAAATAATATTGCGCGTTGTTTCAATAATAGATATTAAAAACTTAAAAAAAAAAAAAAAAAAAAAAAAATACCACTTTATTATTCAGTATTAAAAAAGCATTTAATAAAAATTTTATATTGTATTATGTTACGTCATGCGATAAAATTTAAATAGCATAAACGGTAGAGTAATCGAATGCGAAAATGTCACAACAAGATTAAAACAGAAAATTTGTTTTAAAAAATCTGATAAAAATTAATAAAAGTCAATTATATTAATATAAAAAAAAGGTAAAAAAAAAGTATTGTTCACAGCGCATTGCTCTTTTTTAAAATAATAGTCCTCGTCTTACTGCGTTTTTTTACCGCCATGATACTTAACTTGAGATGTACGAATCGTAGAATATTCAAGTTAAAAACAAAAGACAAAAGGGACAAAATAGAATTTTAGCAGTGAGAAACTGGGAAACGTTATGTAATATTTAAGAACAAAGACTTAACATTTCAGAATCGAGTATAAACCTCTTTGCGACGGAAGCCACGCCTTTACACAGTTTTTCTACAACTTTACATTATAAAACAAAATTATTTTACATACTTCCAATTAAATCATTTAAATTTTGTTTTCAGCATTAGATGTAGTAAATGCTATTGACAGTTATGCATACCAGCGTCACATAGAGAGTCATATACGAATACAGAAACTAGATTTTTTACTAATGTTTCCGCAATATAGAGGCGGGGCTTCATTTCTTTTGGAAATTTTTTCACAATCTCTCGCTTGCATTGCGATAATTTTATAAAAAATGATCCAATTTGTATCATAAACATCGAAATGTTGCTTAGAAAACAATTAGAATAACATTAAGGTAAATTAAAATAGTTTTTCGTCAAAATATATACAGATATTTACTCACAAAGGATACAAATTATTATAAGAGACGGCCCCCTAACGACACTAAAAAATAAAATATCACTGTAACTCAAAAAATAATGTTAAGAACGAGTTGTAAATTTGGAAACCCATGTTTTTGATGATGCCCGTTCTATTTATGCAAAAATTAACATAGGTCATAATTCATAATTTTTTCAAATATGAAATTATTAATAATTTTAATATTTCAAAAAAAAATTTTTTATCAAAAATATGCATGGAATATGTTTGGGTCACTTCATTCTATCATATAAAAAAAACAGAATTTGAATATCATAATTGTTTTGGAAGATATGAATTAATGTTTGTCACATTCATTTAACATTAGCGCCCTCATAGTTTGACAGCTTATAACTCTGTGAAGAATTGAGCAAAATATATAAACTATACCATTTTCCGCGATGATTTTGTCCAAAGAATTCAAATAAATTATAAAAATTGGGGGTTACCATTGAAAAAAATGAAGTTGATGCCAGTTTTAATATGTAGACGACCCCTTAAGCAAAATCTAACTATAACATTATAAACTAGACGTTATTACAAATCGATTGGTACCAGTCGCATGTTTCTACGATAATTTACGGCAAAATTAGGTGGGGGGGTGGCGTTTTTTTTTTGGGTGACTGTACATAATAGCTGCCAACATTTTAATTTATTCTGGAGAATATTTAGCCCCGCCTTTATTTCATAAAGGCTGACCTGCAAATACTGTGGAATAAATTAAAATATTGGAGCTCTGCTGTGTACGATATTTGTATACTTCTATGTGGGAATCGTTTGATTTTTTAGACAAATTTATATACATTAAATTCCTAATTATTTGATAAGTTTTGTGTTTATAGGAAGAAGAATAGATTTTAGCAAATTTTACAAAATTTTCAGAAAACTTAACAAAGTATTAGAAAACCCCTTTCCTGAAATACAAAATGGATTTGTATAATTTTCGGTCAGATATGATTATGTGTAGTAAAAACATTTTTTTACTGCGCATGCACAAAACACAAAACATTTTTTTTTTTTTTTTTTTTTTTTTTTTTTTTTACAACACAGGTTGGGCAACTTTACACTGGACAACTTATATCCAAAGCTCATTTGAATAAAGTAAAAATTAACTAAATCATCTACTAAAGAATGTGTTATTTATATATATATATATACATACATTTATATGTATATTTAATAACATTTTAGATATTTTTCAAAGTTGAAATTTCATAATGGGTTTTTAGCATCCCACGTATTTAATTTCTAAACCAATTATTTCACCGAAGTTTTAAATGTCCTTTTTTTGTGAATAAACCCTTTTAAATTCACAAATCATTAAAAAAAAAAAAAAAAAAAGTTTGAGTGACAAATCCATAAGTGATTTTTCAATAAATAAATGAATAAAAAAATTTTTGAAACGTGATTTTAAAAATTCGATCACTAAAGTAAAACGAAAATCCCCTTTTATTTAAATATTCTCAGAAAATAATCTAAATTTATATCTATATAACATATTTTTCGTTTTTCTGTTTAATATTATACAAGTAATGTATTAATGGAATAACTTGGGAGTAGAAAAGAGAAGTCTCATATGGTACTCCAAATTTTACCTATTGAATTTTGAAAAATTTCCATATATTGTTAAATGAAAAAATATCGTATTAAAAGTGTTTATTTATATACGAATTTTTTCAATTAAGGATGTAATACCCAAAACTACATCGTCTAGTTCAGATCACCCTGTGACAATATTGCCAGATTGGGGACTTTTTTTATTCATTACCCTCTACCAAATTTTAATCGTAACGGCTGACCATAGCCTTCTTAACTAGATGCCTGTCGCGTAGCTCGGAAACTAGGCAACAATTGAAAAGGTAAACAGCGCCACCTGGTACAGATTGCGCGAATTTTTTATTCAACAGCCACCAAAATTTTTTTTAAATGGGATATGATATACATAAAAGGCGAACAGAATCGAAGAAATGCCGATAGTGTATCACTTCGTTAAATTATTGGTGACAATTGAATAAAAAAGTTCCATAATCTGTACTAGGTGGCGCTGTCTACCGCTTCAGCTGTTGCCTAGTTTCCGAGCTACGCGACAGGCATAGACTTAAGAGGACTCTCCACTTACTGTGGCCGGAAACCAAAGCTCGTATATTTCTATAGGAAAATTTGCCCCTTTATAACTCATTAACTATTACATATTTTTATATTCTGTTTTTACATTCAGAAAATGCACAACTAGTAAAAAATTTTTCGCTTGGAAAAAATTATTTTTTTTAAATTTTAATATTTCATTTTTAAGCTAAAAAATGCGAAATTTGCCTTGATTGTTTTCAAAGCTCGTAAGAAATTAACAAATTATGATATCGAAAGGCTGAAAAGCGGAAAAGTCTTCTAAATAATCAGGCTTACTATTAATTCCTAAGAAAAAAGTTTAATTTTAAATGCGAATTAATAACAAAGGGGAAAATCTTTGCTAAAAATGAATTTTTGCTAAAAATTTCGCATTTTTACCTCAGACTCCTCCCTAGAAGGATTCTCGCCCTAGAGGAAGTAATTACTATTGATTGATGATCCTGACACGCCCTCCGATGAGTTCTTTCAAAAGGGGGAGATTTCTTAGAAGAAACTGTATCACAAAACAGCATTTTATCTCAGGGCTATAGAAGAAAGGGGCTAAAACACGGACACTAAAAACACGGAAGAGAATTGTATAGATAAAACATAGGAAGCACCGTTTCCTTATTTATTTTTTTCACAATTTCTCATTCAAAATTATTTGTACTTGATAACATCTGTAGAATTTGAAATTTAATATAATAAAATAAGTTCTTTAATAAATAAATAAATAAATTGGTGATAATTTTAATAATAGAAAACTACCCGAAATAATTTAATTTGTTATTATAATATTACAATAAAAAAGAATTACGCAATTGCACTGTTCAATGGTTTTAACATAAATTTCGTTATTTGTTCCAATATTAAAATTTCAAAGTTAATGCTTCTTACGCGGAAGAATTTAAATATTTTATATAGATAAATCTAGAAATAAAATTGAAACTTCATTATGAATATGTAAGCATTTTAAAATAACTGCTGCAATAGATAATTTATCATTAAATATACTATGCAATTTATTATAGAATAATTTATTTTTAAATATTGTTTTTGTATAAAAATAAATATAGATAGGTAAATAAATAATAATAATAAATAAATAAATAAATAAATAAAAATAGTTAAAATAAAAGATAGAGAAGAAAAGAAAGGAAAAAATATAGCGTAATTTATGAACATTATATTTTATTTAACATTCTGGATTTTATTGAATACATCTTAATTTTTGTTTGTTCCCGAGAAGCACTGCTCTGAAAGTTAGTACACGGGAAGTGCCTTGTTCGAAGTAATGTAACGCTTAATGATCTCACCGTTCGGAGTTTTCCATGGTTTTCTCCGAAATTCGCATGAATATAAAACAGAGCTCTTTAGAAAGACTCACCACGAAGGACATCACACACAGACCTAGTGTGGCCGTTGTTGATATCACAAAACATTCTTCTATATGTCCCTATACAAAAATTAACTCAATACAAATAATTTATTTATTAAATTGTTCCATGCTGATTGAAGATGATTTTTTTTTTTCTCTTAGAAGCGTAACACGAAATGTCCAAAAAAAGTTGACTGTATGCTCTACTAAAAATACCTTTAAGAAATGTCTTAAAAATAAAATAATAATAATAATAATAATGACATTTAAAAAATCGATTTTTTTAATTAATCGATTTAATATATATATATATATATTAATTATAACAGATGAATGGTTCAGTCGTTTCTTTTAAAAGCATTGATAATTTATTTTGATAGATACCCGTATAGAAAAGGAAGGGGGGGGGGGGCATCACTTTTACGTGCTCAAATATTTTTTCCTTAGTTGGCTATTACTATTATAAATAGTTCTTTTTTAATTTCCTAATATTTTGTCAAAAATAATTCATAATTCTCATTCAGCAAGTTTATAGGAAATTTTGCCCTATATTGACATGTTTAAAAATGGGGAAAATCGGAATGTGCTTTCTTGTCAGCCAATATTTAAAACTAGTCCGCCTTCGTCCATATAACGGTCGAAATTTCCAAATAAACCTATTTTCAAATTTGCCATATTTTCCAAACAGTGACCAAATTTCATGGTAAATAACAAATAATGGAAAAAAAGCAAGAGAAAAAAAAAAAAAAAAAAAAAAAAAAAAAAGAAATAAAGAAAAGAATAAAAGAAAAAGACTATTATTTAAAATTTATTTTTATAATTAAAATAATAGAGTTTGAGTAATGGAATGAAGTTTGAAATGATTTATTTATGATAATTACTTCAGCGCAAATTTATCAAAGTCACCGCTAGTTTACCCCAAATTTCTTTCTTTCTTTCTTATTTTTTTGTTTACCAACCTAATTATAATCTGACACAAAAATTTCAATGTTTTCGTGACAGTATATATGTTTTAACAGGTGTATTAGAAAGTCCTGTGGTTCCGTCATGTCTAAAATTTGGAAACAATGGAATGAAAGCGCAACCTGTTGGACATTTTTCTCAAAATTGAATAGACACTAATTTACGTCAAACTGCAACTACATATCAATATGTAAGAAATTCTGTGTAGTAGTTCTGAGATAGTTGCTGCAAAATCCTGAATATTTCAAATGTGTAGTTAGTCGTGAAGTTCTATGATTGTTGAATCGGGATACGGACAAAAGCCCCACCGGACAAAAGCCCCAACGGAAAAAATCCCTACCGGACAAAATCCCCACCGGACATAATACCCGCGGACAAAATCCCCACTTAGCCCGGACAAAGGCCCTACGTATGACACTTTGGATAAAATTAACATTTCAAAATTAATTAAACTCGTTATAAAATAAATTATTCAATAAATCTGTTACTTTTCCCATTAGAAACTCGGTGTGATAGTTCATAGTTTATTAAAGATATTAAACTGTTAATTGTTTTCTTATCTGTACTAAATTCTTCACGGGTTATTATTAATTTAGTTACAAATTAATTCTTTTTGGTTAACGTGGATTTCGGTGACATTTAATCTTCTGTTATTCTTAATTTTACTATATTTTTGTAGTCTACAAATCAAATGAGGATATTTTCGAAAGTGCAGAATTATTAGTTGGCTCGAAAAGCTGGGGGAGGGACAAAAAATTGAAATTAACGTTAGATCGTTTAAAATTGGTACATGTAGGTTTTGGGGACCTACAAATAGGATGAGGATATTTTCGAAAGTCTAAAATTATTAGGAAGAGCGGAAAGGGAGGGGGAGTGAAGGGGTAAAAAATAGAATTGGAGTTAGCTCGTTCAAAATAGGTACATAAGGGTTGATATATAAGGGTTTTGGGGGTCTACAGATCGAATGTGAATATTTTCGAGAGTGTAAAATTATTAAGAGGAGCGGGAAGGAAGGGCGAAGGGGCAAAAAAGTAAAAATACCGTTAGATCGCTTAAAATTGGTGCATATAGGTTTTCGGAACCTACAAAGAGGATGAGAATATTTTCGAAAGTCTAAAATTATTAGGAAGAGCGAATAGGGGGGGGGGAGAAGGGGCAAAAAATAGAAATGAGTTAGATAATTCAAAATAGGATTATAACTGTTTTGGGGGGTCTACAAATCGAATGAGAATATTTTAATATTGGAATATTTTATAATAATGAAAATACCGTTGTACGCGTACAGACACGATGACACACACACACACACACACACACAGACAAAATTTGCTGAAATAATTTTCGGCTTTCATGGTGTGTGAAACGTGTATATTTATGCATGTATGAAAACGCATTCATAATACATATACACATATGTATGTAAAAGAGAAAGCATTAAACAGATTACTTTTTATGTCGAATATATATCGTCTAAACTGTACATGCACACCATATGATGTACTAAAAAAAATTCGCACAACACTGAAAATTAATATTAAGTAGTTTTCTCATTTATATACTTCACAGTGAATCAGAAATACTTTGTGAGATCCTGTTAGTCAATCAATTACGCTAATCATATCTTATTTCACAGATATTGGTATTGGGAGTAAAGGCAAAAGATTGCACTGAGGTCCTACACCTGAGGGGGAGTGTCTTCCGTGGGGGGGGGGGGTCTTTCTAAGGGTCCAAGCACGCATTTACACAAGTTTTGGTGAAAACCACGGAAAGCACCGAACGTCTCGGTCGACGAGAGCGACCTGTGATCGAACTCGTAAGCTCACGTCTAGCAGTTCACAGGACAGAACCTCTCGAGTGCTAGCGGGCCCTTATTTTACAGGAAAAATTATTTTGTATACATCAAATATATGTGTATTAATTTTGTTACATCGTATTTAGTATAAAGGTACCAAATTCTGCTTTAAATATGTACCTCGTATAAATTATAAGAATTATTTTAATTAGTTCCTTTTTCGATAATTATTAATAGGAAACATTTTTATATTTAGTTTTTTTTCCCTATTAAATCCAAACAGTCATATTATATATAATATAATATTGAATTATCTTAAGTAATTCAATAATTTAAAAAATCTTTTTTTAATAATTAAATTATGTATTATCAATTAAAATATTTTATTAAATGAATTTTAACCTTAAAAAAAAAAAAAAAAAAAAAAAAAAAAAAGCATTATTTTTTTAAAAATCTTTTTTATTAAAAATCTTTTACATTAAGATTCACAATTAAAATCTCAAACATTATTATTCAAGCAATCTCTTTTTTTTTTTTTTTTTTTTTTTTTAAATTGAAATGTATATTTTTAATAATTAAATTAGTTTTCAATTAGACCTTTTAAATTAATTAATTTTAATTAGCTCCTTATTTCTATGATCAATAACAGTAAAAAATCTTTTGATGTTTAAGAACATTTTGAAATAGTATTTTTATTTAAACGACCAAACAATAGTATTAAGCAATCTCAACTAATTGAATTATATTAAAATAATAATAATAATAATAATAATAAAATTAATTTTTAATTAAAATATATTGCTATAAATTCTGTATATATATAATCATTTATAGAAAAGAATCATTTTATATTTAAAAAAAAAAAAAAAAATCTTCGTGGTAGTGTTAAAGCCGGTTGATAACTTGAGTGCCCTACACCTGCGTGAAATGCTCTCCGGGGTGGGAATAGGGGGTGGGGGCCCTAGCCTATACTTGCGAAAGTTTCGAAGAAAACCACGGGAAACTCCCAACGGCTTGGTAGACGAACGCGACTTCACACTTCCATTCTACTAGCATCGATTACCGCTCGGATGTTTAAATTAACTTTTTAACTAAAAGTTTAGCGCCCCCCCCCAGGTATATTTGAGCGTTAGTGGGGATTTTGTCCAATGGGGCTTTTGTCCGATGGGGATTTTTTTCCAGTGTGGCTTTTGTCCGGCGGGGCTTTTGTCCGGTGGGGATTTTGTACGGGACCCCGGGTATACCAACGCTACCGAAGGCAGCGGGGACCCGAAACAATTGGCTAAAAGTATTTTAAAAATGCATTTTCATAGTGTTCTGAGCTATTCCAAAAGTTTCAGATGTCTAGCTAGTCGGGAAGTTATATGATTGCTGAATCATATAAACGCTACCGAAGGCAAAGGGGACACGAAACAATTGCCTAAAAGTATTTTAAAAATGCATTATTATCGTGTTCTGAGCCATTCTGAAAATTTCAAATGTCTAGCTAGTCGGGAAGTAGTGCCACGTGGCCGCCCGGAACCCGGTCTTCTTGAGGCAGTACCTTCCCTTGACCACTGCTGCCAACACTCATGCACAGTGGATACATTCCTGCGAAGTCTTTCTGCAATATCGCGGAAAGAAAACCCACCTTCTCGTAGCCCTACTACACGACCTCGTTCAAACTCAGTGAGCTGTTGATAATGGCTTCTTCGTCTTCTCGGCTTCTTAGTCAAGGCATCCTTGACTAACATTAACCCACTACGTCAAATCTCAACTGTAAATAACGATCACGAACCTTACAGCGCTTATTTAAAGCAAACCTCATTTGCATGTTCATAGTGCCGCTACTAGCGCCACACTTATGCGCGTAGCTCGAAATTTGAATCGACGTCATCTTTCAGATGTATAAACACGCCTACCAAATTTCGTTTATCTAGCACAGCTCCTTCTTGGTGTTGGGAATTCTTTTTTCCATCAGTGTAGAAGAATAGACTCAGGAAATTAATAGAAGAATAGACTTAGGGGGAAAAGTTACATCACCCTAAATTAAATTATTTAATTTGTGTTTTGCTCAGGACTCTATTGTATTTTCTACGAAATAGACAGGAGCTTCAGTTTATTTATTCATTTTTTTTTCTCCACTATGAATAGAATTTGCTTCCCTTTGTGACGTGACGACAGTGACGTAATAAATCCTGTGAAATTATCCTTTTTTATTTGAGAAATGAGTTCCTTATAATTTTAGTACTGAAACTTAATTTAATTATTTATGAAAATTATTAATTTTAAATAAACTGAATATACCTGTCGCGAAATCATGAAAATCGTCGACAGTTTCTTTGTTGAAGGAATATGATACCTAAATACCCCAAATTTATTACTTTTTTCTTTTACTTTACCGAACCGATTCTGATATAGTAACCGTTGCTAAGAAACGCAACATTGTTACGACATGTCTTTAGAAGAATAGACTTAGGGGGAAAAAAAGTTATATCACCCTAAACTAGATTATTTAATTTTGGCTTTGGTCGGGACTCTATTGTATTTTTTACGAAATAGACAGGAGCTCCGGTTTCTTTTTTCATTTTATTTATTTATTTATTTATTTTATTTTATTTATTTATTTATTTTCCTCCACTATGAATAGAATTTGCTTTCCTTTGTGACGACAATGATGTAATAAATCCTGTGAAATTATCTTTTTTTATTTGAGTAATGCGTTTTTTTTAATTCTAATAATGAAACGTAATTTAAATTTAATTATTTATGAAAATTATTTATTTTAAATAAATTAAATATAACTGTCGCAAGTTCATGAAAATCGTCGATAGTTCTTTGTTGAAAAAATATAATGCCTAAAAAACCCAAATTTATTACTTTTCTTCTTTTACTTTACCGAATCCGATTCTGATATAGTAACCGTTGCTAAGAAACGTAACATTGTTACGGCATACCTTTATAGAGAGAAAAAAAAGAGAGTAAAAACTTAGAAAAAAAAAAAAGTTATATCACCCTAAATTAAATTAATTTCTATTTTACTCAGAACTCTATTGTATTTTCTAAGAAATAGACAGGAGCTTCGGTTTCTTTCTTTCATTTTTTTTTTTTTTCCCTCCACTACGGACAGAATTTGTTTTTCTTTGTGACAACAGTGACGAAATAAATTCTGGGAAATTATACTCATCACTCAGAAATAATCATCAGAAGCCGAATTGTTATTAATTTTGGGGGATGAAATGTTAATGATAGTTAAACCAAATCATTCAAAGGAAATTTTCAAAATAAATTTTATAATTGACAATCTAGTTTTCATACTTCCCCATGCAGGGCAGCATTAGTATAGGACCCTATGGCGACTTTTAAACTTTTGCCGCCATGGTGGCAATGCCTTTTAATTTAATTTTTTGATTTATTCATTTTGGCATAATTTTTTGTTAAAATTAACTTAATGCCTATTTTTATTATAATTTTTGTTATTGCGTTTTTCAGTCAATATATGACAAAGGTTCATATTTTGTTTATACCTTTAAAGTATTGCTAGGTTTAAAATGACGCTTGCAAAGATTGTAAAGATACAACTTAAAATATATATATATATATATATATATATATATATTTCTATAAGATGATCTCATCAAACAAATGTCGTCTTTTTTTTTTTTTTTTTTTTTTTTTTTAAATAAGATCACTGAACTGAGTCTGCGTGCTTAAATATTGCTTAGGTATTATTATTTTTTTTTATCCTCGCGTATTTTATTAAGCCACTATCATATCGTTTCTACAAAATTGTTTGTAATCATGTTTTTAGCGAATGGTCTGTGTATCTCTGTGGATGTGTGTGTGTCTCTTATCAGCATATCTCAAGAACAAATAGTAGCAGAAATTCCAAACTCAGTATTCTAAATGTGTATCATGTAGGGATGCTACAGTAAACTTTTCGTTGAGATGAAGCAAATGGTTCGTGTATAGGGACATTCAAAAGTATTCAAATACATTACGTCTATGGGGGAAAATGCAGGTAAGTAGAGTTTAACATGTACAGACTGCACTAAACCAAATGAAACGAATATATATTTTTTGTAATATAGATAGTCAACTGGGAAAAAAAAATGTGTATGTAGGAGCCTCGCCCCCCTTCCCCTCGAGGGGAGTAAATTTTCATGATGGGTATCTTTCAAAAGAGCTCGCCAATACCTTTAAAACGAATGGTTGAACCACCGATCTGCGATAATTTAAAATAAAGTTTTCGATTTTTTTTTTCATTTTTAACAAATATATATATATATATATATATATTTAAGTGTAATATTGAGAATAAATTCAACATTTTTTGGATATTTAGTGTTATACTACTTCTCTAATATGGAAATCGTCTTCATTATCATGGAAGATAATTTTTTTAAAATAATAATTTTAATAAATTATTTTTACCGAGTGAATTTGTATAGGAAAATATAGAAGAAAGTCGTGTGGTGGCCACAATACGCTAGTTATTTGTTGTTAGTGGATGTGCTTTACTAATAATATTTTACCATTTCCAGGAAAGCTGTTCGGGAATTGAAATAAATTCCTCGTAGAGATATGGTAAATAATGTGTTTTAAGCTAAATGCTCATCGCTTGTTTTTCGTATATTTACACGTTTTGTGGTTTCCTGATTACCGTAGTCAAGTTTTTTAAGGTTTGATTTTTGTCTGTATCTCTTAGAGTAACTTAAAAACGAATAATTTTAGGAGATGCAAATGTTGTATTTTGAAGTTAATATGAGTTTGTTGTTGGGAAAGTTTGATCAAGATTGATAAGTTCCAAGGAATGTTGCGTGTGAAAATTGTCTGAATAAACTTTTAATTTTAATAACAGATTTAAATTCTATATAAATGTAGGTGCATTAATGAAACGGGGAATTGAGTGGGGCGGTAGCCCCCCCCCCCCAGAACTAATTATCATATAAAACTCTTCCGAAGCCTAATTTGAATTATTTAACATAGGTTACTCGTTATCTTACCTCTTAATCGCCAACCTGTATTTATAGTATTAAATTTCAGAGTAAGAGAAAGTCGTGTGAGTGACACACCAGATTATTAAAAACATATTTAGCATTTTTTCATTCAATTTTATTTTTAACTGATTTTTAGTTTGATCTCATATCGGAGGGGTAATGTAATTTTTTTCCCCCAATTGTTCTTTAAAAAAAAAATCCTAATGTAAAGTTGCACTCTTTAGCAACGATTAATTCATTTCATTAATTTCTTTTGCGTACTTTCTCTATTTTTTTTTTATTGATTTTAAAAATTGTATTAAATAAATATGTATATTACACACACACATATATATATTACAGCAGAATTTCAGTTGTAATGCGTGAGCATTTCAGTAATCTGGAATGTTGGTTTAAAACTTCTTTTAGCGTAGATAATTAGCGGAAGTGTCACCTCTCACTCCGGACCTGTTACAGAGAACCCTTCTGGGGGATTGAATTGAAACGGTCAGTACTTGACAGATAATTTTTTACGGGATAGGGAATTCACACGCTTTTTTGGGATTGGTGGAGGTAACTATCAATTCTGAAATTTAGACCAACCCCCATATCTTGTTCCGAACTACTTTTTTACACGTCCGCCATCTTGGATGGAAAGACGGGAAAGGTGGAGACCCGCCTTAAGGAGGCTCTAGGTTGACTAATCACTTCGAAGATTAATCGTCTATCTTTTATATAAAACATCACTTCTACAAATTATTGGTGTTAGTTGAATAAAAAAATTTCTTAATTTGGCAACACTGCCTCGTGAGACTGTTTTCCCAGTGAAGGCCAATGACGAAACGCTTGCGTAGCATTCTCATTAAAACCCACGTCACCTTGCACCCAATGAAATTTAGTAATAAACTTCGTCATTCAGTAACAGTTTTTCTTTCAGAAAGGTTCGCAGAGTTCAGTCTGCTTGTTTATTTCTTTTGAAATGTTCTAAAGTATAAAATGCTACGCCGCTTTGACAGCGCTGTTCATGCCTTTATTTAAAATGTAATCCTTGTACTCTGCATATATTGTGTTTCTGTCTTCATTAAATTTTGTCAAGTGCTACACTCGTTGAAGAATTATTGTATCCCATTCTTAACTGTCACCGTTTTGATTTAAAATTGGTTTTATGTAAAAGCAAAAATAGTAAATCTCCTGTTTATTTTACGTGCTCTACCAAGCTAAGCTAACTGTCAGCAACATAACTGGCGGCCCAACTAAGAGGCCCGAGACCATCTTTTTCAACAAGAATAATAATGTATCTTATCTACGATAAATTTATTCTCATCTCTGCTACTCAGAAAATTCATAATTTATGATGTGTCTCACTTTATCAAGAAATTGTGTTAAAAAAATTTCATCTGTAAGAAATATGTTTTTCTTCCAAAATGTGGTGAATAGTATTTTCAAGATGGTGCTTTTCAAGTTTTGTGCGATTCTTTTTTTAAAGAAATTGGCACATACAAGGTGTTCCATGAAGTTGGGGAAATGTGTTTTCATCCAGGAAAGTGTTTTTCGCACGGGAAATGGTGTTTTCTCGGACGTTCTGTGATCCCGTTTTAAAGGTTCATTCGCAAACTTTCAGATCTGTGATAACTTGCACATTAATTTTGAAAATGTTTTATGTTGGCCGGCACATTAAAAAAAAAAAAAAAAATCTGGTGTGAAGCAACCACACAACTTTCATTACCCACTATTACGTGTATTACATGCATTTTTTAAAAATAATGTGATCAGAAAACACATAACTGACCTAACGAAGTAGACACCTAACAAATTTCCTATAAAAGAAAGCTGATATATATATATATATATATATATATATAGATAGATGGATAGATATAGACATGTAAAGCATAGTTTACATAGCGAGTTAAAAAATAAGTTGGGAAAATGGTAGAGTTATTTTTTGAACACCAATTTCCGATATCTAAAACTGACCTACCTAAGCAGGATGACTATTAATTTTCCTGTAATAATTACTTAATATACGAGAAAATATATCTAAAATGGAGTTATGTAACAATTGTCAAGAAAATCGTTAGAGCCGTTTTTGAGATTGGCGTGGCATACTCAATTATTGACTAGAAAACAATAATTACAAACAAAAGGATATCTAAAAAGGAGTTAATATGGCGAGTATGAAAAAAAATCCGTACAGCCGTTCTTGACAAATCACCCTTGCAAGACCTGAAATTTATCTATTTATACAGGGCGCCTGTCAATTTTACTGAACTAACTAACTATATCACTCGAAAGGAAATCTAATAGAGTGTTTATGTAGCAAATTTGAAGAAAATCGTTAGAGCCTCCTGATTAGGGGGATCCCCTCATCATTAACACCAAATTTCGCGGTGGTACTTGGCTGCGGCAAACTTCGAAACTGATGTTTGCGTTTCTCTCTCTCCTTCAGGAGGTGGGGCCATGTCGGGTCCAGGCCGGCCTTTGATTCCCTGCCGTTGGAGTGGTCCAAAATTTCGACAGTTTCATGGAATAAAGCATAGTTTTGATTATTAAAACGCGCTGTTTTGTGACGTTTCCAAATTAATTTTAATTTCATCTTTATGGTAGGTTTGGGCTTGGGCTTTAGTGTTTTTGCCGTATTGTATGACGTTAATGTGTTCGTTTATTCCGGTTTTTATATTTCGTTTTGACATTCGTCTGTAGCACCCTTTATCATTATTTTTGTAGGTAGCAGAGCTCGAATTCTACGCCCTTTTTTCAGGATACTGTCATTAATGAGAAATTTTTGCTTTTTTTTTTCTATCACTATTTTATTGCAATATTCTCTAATATGTGATTAAATCGTGATTATAATTCGGGATTAAATAATCGCGGCACTGTAATATAAAAACACAAAAAAAATTTCTGTATAAACATAGTAGTGGTAAACAAGCCAAAAATATTTCATTTCAGAAAGTTTCCTGAAAATGGGCGGGGACTTCAAGCTCTGGCTGTAGTCATCTC
Organism: Salticus scenicus; assembly: GCA_963930645.1. Classification (NCBI taxonomy): domain Eukaryota; kingdom Metazoa; phylum Arthropoda; class Arachnida; order Araneae; family Salticidae; genus Salticus; species Salticus scenicus. The sequence goes on along the minus strand of OZ005653.1, from coordinate 236,495,801 downwards.
CACAAGCCACTCCTCTAACATGTCACAACATGCCCCAAAATTTTCTTTTAACTTGCCCCACCCGTATGATTTTGGATATTTTGTTTATTTATAAAAATATATAACGATTTATACAAAAAAGTAAACATGCATTTTATAACTCAACACACAGACAAAATAAATAGCTATAAACATTTCTTAAAAGTATAAATTAACACACCTTTAATCAAAATTTACGAAATCTTTTTTCCCCCACTAACTAGCTAAAATGAAGCACGTGTACAGAACCTCTTATTAACCATTTTTGTGGAGCACCGATTGTGCTTATATTATAAAGCGCGTCATAAGAAATATGTTTATAAAAATATTTAATCACAAATGTTACAAACTATTTCGTAAATTGCGTGTTACTTCTTACCCCTATAACAACTAGCCCCACGTTCCCCTACATATATGCAAATTCTTCAGATTTTTTTCGCACCAGTATTTCTTAAGAAAATTCTGCAATTAAATAAGACAAATATAGCTAGCTAATTTATAACACTGGTGGGAAGAAAATCGGAAGAATTGGCACATATATATATATAACAAGGGCAAAAAATCAAACATAAAAATCCGAAGTAGCCTATTAACTAAAGATTAATAAAATATAAATTAGAAAACAGAAGAATAATTTTGAACAGTTTTCCCTTTGCTATAACTTTATCACTGCTCTGCATGAAAATCTGCAACACAATTTTTGCAAATTCTTATGTAAAATGACTTCCTGTATCCGAATATGACGCCTATTTTGCCCTATAACCCACCGTTTTTTAGGGATGGACCCCTATTTTTTATTTTTATGACTTTTCGGTAATTTTATGGCTAACTCGCTAAAAGGAAGTACGTGCACAGAACCTCTCATTAACCATTTTTGAGGAGCACCGATTGTGCTTATATTATAAAGCATGTCATAAGAATTTTGTTCGTAAAATTGTTTAATCACAAATGTTACAAACAATTTCGTAAATTGCGTGTTACTTCTTATCAATGTGACAACTAGCCTCACGCTCCCCTACAGTTTTATATAGTGAGGAAACTGGCCACAAATTAAGTTACTGACACCGTTAAATTTTACTTGTTTCATTTATATAAATAAAACCTGTAATCAGTGAACGGAGTATTGAAGTTTTAAACGCTTACGTAGTCTTATAGTGTCGCTGGCGCCAAAACGGTGTAAAGCGATGCATTGTGGAAATTAGATATGATCTCTTTTTACTGGTGGTAAGCCGTTACGGAAAGTGGTCAACAATTTTTCCGGAAGCGAAACTAAATTAATTCTGCTGTTGCGGCGGTGTGTGACTACCTTCACTTCTAATGCGTTCATATGGATTTGCACTATTATTTTCTGTTTGCAGAGCATTTAAACTTACTTAATTAAATTTAAAATGCAGTTTTCACATTTGCAAAAAAAATATATGACTCATAAGAATTATGTTTATAGAAATATTTAATCACAAATGTTACAAACTATTTCGTAGATTGCGTGTTACTTCTTACCTCTGTGACAACTAGTCTCACGCTTCCCTGCTGGGGTTAAGTTTAATGGGTATGTTAACATTAATCTTTTTAGCAATATTTTTGACTGCATCTCCTTGATCAAAAGGGATAGAATTCGTATGTTTTAGTGGGGGGTTTTGGTGGTTAGGAATATTATTTAATTGTTTTATTCTTTTTTGTATAATTTTTCTATTAATTTTTTTGTATAGTTGGCTTGGTTAGCAAGATTTTTAATGTAATTTAGTTCTTTTAAATTTGAGGTTCGGTACATATCAAAATCGTTCTGTTTATATAGGCTTGGATTGCATTAATTTTATATCTGTATGAGGTTTTGCTATGGTAATTAGTGATTTCCTGCCTTGCAGTGGGTTTTCTATAATCAGTAGTTTTTATGGAGTGGTCTAGTCTTTTAATTTTAACATCTAAATAAATTAGTTCTCTATTGTTTTCAACCTCATATGTAATCTGTATATTTTTGTCTATTTCATTTAAGTGTTTAAACATTTCATCTACGTCTTGGTCTTTGTGTAAAACGGCGAAAATATCCTCTACATATCTGTTCCAGTAAAAAAAAAAAAAAAAAAAACCTTTAAATTTATCTAGGATTATGGTTTTAAACATTCATAATTTATGTTCAGCAATGAAACCAGTTGTGGGAGATCCCATGGGGACTTCTTTACATTGTTTGAAGATTTTACTATTGAATTTAAAATAACTTTCATTTAGGATTAAGTTAGTAGTTGCTGTAAGGGTTTAGGCTATTAGTGGGCTAAATTCCTTTTCAGATTTACTATTTATGATATTGGGGATTTCTTGGATGTCTATGGAAGGGTATACATTTACAATATCAAAACTAACAAAAAATGTAAATTTAAAATTTAAAGTATTTGTTTATTCTAATATCCTTATTTCGATTTAAGAAATCTTCTGTGGAGTTTAAGCTGTTTTGAGAGGGGGTGGGTTGGATATCACGATAAATGCTGTCCATAAATTTTTCGAGGGGGTAAGGGGAGCCTCTTAGCTAGAAATAGGGCCTACTTAATTAGAAATATAGCCTAAAAAGAAATAGGTAAATTAACAAAAAATGAGAATATCAATCGTACCGACTTTAAAGCCTTAAGGGTTCACTTCACTCACCGCCGCCGGAACCCGAAGCTAATGTTATTCTATGAGAAATTATTCTTTACAAATAACTTACTAACTAATACATATTTTTAAATTCTGTTTTCACATTCTGAAAATTCTCAGCTGTTAAATTGACGGACATTTTTTAAAAAGTTACTTTTATAATTTTTTTATATCTTATTTTGAAGCTGCAAAATACGAATTTTCAATACGTGAAATTTTTCATTTTGCAATTTCAAAATAAAATATTAAAAATTAAAAAAATACATTTTTTTTTTTAAAAAGTCCGTCAATTTAACGGTTGAGAATTTTCTGAATGTAAAAACATTATTTAAAAATATGCATTAGTTAATAAGTTATTTGTAAAGAAAATTTCCCCATAGAATAACATTGGCCAGCCTTCCGGCGACGGTAAGTGAAGAGGGCCGTGAAGATCTCTTAAAAAAATAATAATAATAACTTGCACCCTTACAGATAAAACAAGAAAAATAGCCATTCTTGATAAAACTCATTACATGGAAAAAATGAATGAGACTATACGGGAAATAGGAACAATTAAAATTGAGAAAGATCCAAATAAAAGGCTCATTGAAAAAACGAAGAAACTTATAAAAAATGGATATTGGCCCAACAACCAAACCCCATATATAAATAATCACGCCCCCAAGACTTTTCGGGAGGTACAAGTATCATAGAAATCCCCCTAAATTAAGACTCATAGAAAGCAAAAGTGAAAGCCCCACTTACCCACTCGAAACATTTATGGCCAACATTTATCACGAAATCTTACCCTCCTCTCAAAACAGCTTAAATTCCACGGAAGATTTCATAAAACGAATTAAGGGTTTTAGAATAAACAAAGATTTTAAATTTGTAAGTTTTGATATTGTAAATTTATACCTTTCCATAGACATTCAAGAAATCACCAATATCTTAAATAGTAAATTTGAAAAGGAATTTAACCCACCGATAGTCCACCAATAAAATATCCTTCGAAGGATAAAACGTCCTTTCGAAGTATAAAATGTTCCATTTTATTAAAATTTAATATTTTAATTCCTTTCACTCCCCCCCCCCTTACTATCAAACAGTTATGTGTTAATGATCGCGATTTTAACAGACTCACTGGGGGTGTCTATAAAATTCCAATAAAATTAAATGATAAACTATTCTACAACATTGATCAAACCCGTCGTACTCTCAATACAAGAATAAAAAAACATATCCGCAACTTAAAAGAAGAAAAAAGTTCTTCCTTGGTTGAATTTATCTATAATAAACCTGGTGCTACACCTTTATGGTCCAAAGCTGAAAATATCGGAATAGTCAAGGAACTCTTCTCTCTTCGGAATAGTCAAGACGTACTTCTGGCTGAAGCTATTAATATTTTGAAATGCAATAATGCATTTAATTATAAAGACTCAGCAATTTTACACAAAATATGGCATTTATTATGCGAATCACAATATTAATATACTTATCTTTTCAGTTTACCTTGCTATAATAAGTTGTCTACCATTTAGTACAACTTGTCTTAGAACTTTTCATCCAATGCCGTAGACAAAGAACTTCCTATAGATATTTTTCTGAAACTATTCCTGGTGCTATCATGTTTAAGTCGAACCAAACCTACGAATTCAAGCAATATGTTGTCTTATCTACAAGGCCTTCTCTATTCAGTTTCTAGTTACGCAATTTAAGAAGTCTTTGCTGTAACAACTATAACCGACAACGATCCTGTGATATGTAAAATGCTGTCTCATTTTTTTTTTTTTTAATATATAAATTTAACTCATATACCTGATGATGCCATGAATTAACGGTGAAAAGCTTAGTATTATGTATAATATGATTTTAATAAAATTTTATGACGTGTTTTAGACGTGTTGCCCGATTTTTAATATGTTTTTAATTATAATAATAACACGTGGACTTTTCGAGAAATCTCAACTTTTGGAGATTCGAGTTTTAAAATAATTTTGCTTGACATTGTGAAATAATTTTATGTCGATGAATATTTTTCAGTATTATTATTAGGGTAAATGTTTTTGGTTTTATAGCTGAGAAGTTTGAAAATTTTATTGTTTTGGTGTGAATGTGGATTAATTCTTGATTTTTTTTTTTTTTTTTTTTTTTTTTTTTTTTTTTTAAGTTAAGTGATTTGTTAATATTTTGTTTTTGAAAAAAAAAAAAAAAAAAAAAAAAAAAACCTGAATATTATATGATATTTTAATATTTAGTAAGTGTTGTTTGAAAATGTGGGGTATTTATATACTTTCCTTACCGTGAAAATTATGAAAAGAAGTTCCATGGATGTGATAACCCTGCTAGTTGTTTTTGATTTGTTCCTTTAGGGTTGAGTTTTTAAAAAAATGTCAGGAATAGATAAAGCGCGTAAGGATGTTTTATATCAGGTTGCACTTGAATTGGAATTGGATGTGCAACCAACAATGTGATTTGCTAATTTACGTGACAGTATTAGATCCTCCCCCACGTTTACCAACGATGTTTTCATTAACTCTCTCGTAAAAAATGTCATTGAATTACGAGAGGAGGAACAACTTAAGCTTAAAGCAGAAGCCGAGTTAGAAGAAAAACGTCGGCAGGAAGCTTTGGAAGAAAGGCGTAAACAAGAAAAGCTAGAAGAAAAAAGTAGGGTAGAAAAGTTCGAACTAGAAAAACATAAACTAGAAATTGGTTTCCAATTACGAAAGCTCAAACTACAGGCTTCGGAACCTAATGAAACGAGAAATGTAATGGAGCGAACAACGTCGTATTCTGAGAATAAAGTCGATGTTCAAAAGTTATTGCCCACATTTAAAGCAGAAACTTATTATATAACCCCATTTCTTGTACTACGAGAAAAGCAGCTTAAGTTACCGAAGGTACTCGAGCATCTTTAGGTGTCCCACGTGCTTAGCGTGGTTCCTAGTTCGATTTATACCCTGATAGCACGTGAGACTAAAGAAAATGCTTCATATTTGGAATTCGTAAAGGATTTATTGTTAAAACGTTTCAAACTTAGTGCTGAAGGTTTGAAAGTTATTTTTTGTTCATCGCAGGCAAAAGGAAGGCGCCTAGCGTGACTACTATTTTGAGTTAAGTGCATATTTTAAAAACTGGTTAAAGGAATTGGATGTCACCACATTCGAAGATCTTCAGGATTTGATCATTGCTTATCACATGAAGAGAGGTTGTTCCTCCTGACTGCAAGGAACATCTGTTAGATGTATGAGAACAGCTGAATTCGCCAGACACTTTAGCTGAAATGCATGACGCTTATGGCAACATTAGGTCTACATACGTAAAAAGGAATACTGTCGTCAGGGGCGGTAAAATGGAATCCACTTCACAGGAAAATTATAAGAAGCCAACTAAGCCTCCTTATATACAAAGAAAATTTGTGCATTCCTCGAGTAAAGAATCGAAGATTTCTTACTATAGCTGCTGTAGACCTGGTATGTCCTAACTGTTCTCCAGTGGTAAAAAAGAAGATATAGAAGCTCGAAAAATACTGCTTTATAGTTGTAACACTTCGAAGCAGCTCCAAATATCCCTATTACTATTTGTAATAAAGAAGTGTACATCTGCGCAGATACTGGTGCAAACACTTGCATCGCCGGTGAGCGCATGTTTCAGTTGTTCAAAGAAAATAAGGTACCCCACCCCATACACATAACGTTAGATTGGATGATAGACAGAGCCTGATTAAGGGGGAAGCACACATTATTTATACTTACACCGTTATTTTTTAACAAATACTTTCCTCCTATAATAAACAGAAAATTCTCATTAAAAATTATGTTAAAAGAATTCTGGTGTCTAATAACGGTGAGTAAATTGGATTGTTTTACACCATTCATTTTTTATAAAAAATATTTCCTCGTCAAAGCGGGGAATTTCTATGACATTGTGATAGTGAGATTGAAAGGTTGTTTGTTATCTCACCATATTTTAATTTTAATTAATTATTATCTTTTATCTTTATCTTTTTCTTCTAAATTTTCCTCATACTACTAAGTTACTTTAAAGCGCGTTGTGTTTTTCCCGCAAATTTTCCCAGGTTCCCCAAAATAAAACTAGTGTTTGTGTAATAAATTGCACACTAGACATCTGTGCCCCAGTTCTGTTAAAGATTATAAGTACTTTGAATAGATCAATAAATCTGATTCCATTAAGGTCTATGGCAGCCTCTGTCTCACCTTAACCAACTTTAAACTTTACATAAATCATTATGCATAGACAGAGACTCTCATAAAACCATCTCTTATAAACATGATAAATAATAATAAATAATAGGAAATAAAAAAATACATACTGGGCAATTTGCCTCCCCCCAAAAATAAGCAAAAAAAAAATAAAAATAAAAGATGTAGCCTGTGGTGAGAAATGGGAACTTTAACTGTCTTATATCCAATATAAACAATATTTATTTTATCAACTAATCTGATCCACACTAAAATATCTAATTTCCTAATTTACTTTTAACTTTAGCCTTCCTTTTCTGTCAGACAAATACCTCTCCTCACCACAGCCTACTAAAATTGCCCTTAACACATAAAGTAATTATATGAATTTCTCTATTCTTATTTTTGGAACTTTAACCACTTGTTGTGAGGTGCTGTCTGCAAATTTACATAGACCTTATTGGGTGATGGGTCACTTTAAATCTTCATCACTTTATTTATTTACTTTCTAATAAATCCACTTATGAAATCAAAACTTCACACAGACAGCATCTCACATACTAAGCTCTCAAAAAGTTATCTCTAAATAATCTCTCAATAAAAGATAACTTCAAACTCAATTCTCTAATATCAAAGTTGAAACATTCCTTTCAGAGAGAACAACAGAAAGAACATTGAATCTTCTTTATTCACACTTAATAGCATACAGTAACACAAACATTTTTTTTTATTTTTTTACTTTAGTCCTTAAATTAATCTTTACTATCTAAAACATCATACTCAATTTCAAACAAATTTCTGTAATTAACAGTTAGTTGTCTCTTTGTTTTAGAGTTCATCACTATTACTGTTGTGAAACCAGAATTTACAGTCACTTTTTAACATTATCCTTTGATCTAAATTTATGGTAGTTATCTTTTTTTTTTCTTACTAATTACTAGTAACATCAAACATAAAAATTAAGAAGGAAATAAAAATTTTTACCTTGAATTCCCTTAGGGAGGGAATTCCAGATGGAGAGCTGGTGTACACTAATTCCTCCTTTGGGATTCTAAACTATCCTGTTTGGAAAAATCTGTAAAACACATATTTCACGAGTATGGCTTTTCTCCTGTATGAGTGACAAGATGATTTTGGACTAATTTTATTTAACGGATGGCTTTACCTAGTAGGAGGGCTTGAAAACAGCCTAGCTTGGCTTTCCATATCCCTAGGGCCTCCGATATTCAGTCATAAGCCGATAGCTACAACAGTTAATACCTCTGCATTTAGGCCGTGGTTCCGGGCTTTCAGGTCTAGTAAACATGCTATTCACGAACAGCTTCAGCTCCTGTCACTTCACCAAAATTCCGTAATTAGATGACCACAATCTTGGTCTGCCACACATTGCGGATAGTTAGTTTTACTTCTACTTCATTTCATTTAATTCATTTTTTTTTTTTATTTTGATATCTTGAAGGAATCCCCAAGGGCCCAGGCCAGGGCCCTACTCCGCTACAATCTTGCTCTAGATCTTCTTAAGAAAAAAACAGTATCTCGCCGATCTCCTTCCACTCTTGTGTTATCTTCTATTAATCATAGTCTAGCATGAATCCACTACAAAGTGAATGTAACATCCTATAATCCAACGAGACTTTAACTTATAGTCACACACCTAATCGCAGGATTCTCAACAATTTGTGACCTACGACATCCTTGACCCCGTGCCTTTTTTATTTTCTTCACATGTAATATTTAATAATCATCGCACTCCAATCATCTCCAACAGGGACCAGTGCCCTTTTTCCCAGGGGCCCCGGCCCTTCACACAAAATTCTAAAACTTTTATCCTCTTCGAAACATAGCGTGTTCAGCCTTCGACTCCATATACACTCACACCGGTGTCCAGTTCCAGTCCAGCGTCCAGAGTGAGCGCGCTTTCCTTTTTTCCGCCCTGAACTCGGCGTCCTTTTCACCCCTGTTGCCACAACACTAAACTCACGTCAGAAAAGGTTTCTTATTCAACCGCAACGGCGTGAAATCCGCAAGTATCTTACTGTGTCACTTTCTCGTGGTTTTTCCTTGACACGCGAGGAGGGAAAAGCATTCCTGCCTCCCTGACCATCCAAGGTCACAATCTCCCCTTGCTGAGCGAAAAAAGGAGGTAGAATGTTACTTCTTTCTCTTTCTCTCTCATCTGCGGCAAAGAGCAGATATCTTTTTCTTTTTCTAGGGATTTATTTTAAATTACGTTATTAAACTATTTCATTATATGCTATATTAATACAGTTGAGGAAACTCCTCAACAACATGAAGTAAAAAATAATTGTAAAAATATTCCGGTGAGAGCGGAGATAATGTGTGCTTCCCCCTTAATCAGGCTCTGCTGATGGAGTAACCTACTCTGTTGAAAATTTGTTGACTGTTCTGCCGGTTACACTTGAGGGTAGAACTTTAGACACTGAATTCATAGTACTGCCAGAAGCTAAAGGCAACAGAACATTAATGGGTATGAACTTTTTGAAGCAAGTTAATATAGTTTTAGCCTAGTCTATCAAGTCTTGATATTTTAGTGATCAACCTAAGAAGAAGCACTCCCTTGTAGAGGATAGTGAAGTAACTTATCATCTCTCAAAAGCAAAGGTTGAAGTAGATTCATATGATTTACGTGAAGATGAGGGTAAAGCCTTGGCAGCTGACCAGAGTAATCAGTTGAATTATTTACTTAGAAAGTATGAGAAGTGCTTCAATCCAAGGGGAGAGGTTACACCACCTGCGGAACATTACATAGATACAAGGAATCACTCTCCGGTTGTCTCACCACCCTACAGAATGAAGCCTGCAAAAAAGGAAGTTCTTAAGAAGGAACTGGACAACCTTTTGGCTCAAAGTGTCATACAAAAATGTGAATCACCATACTCCTCTCCCGTGGTCTTAGTGCCGAAACCTGATAGTAGCATGAGATTATGAATTAACTATAGGAAGCTCAATGCTATTTACTGTACCAGATATGTACCCATTGCCATTAATGGTTAAATTGTTACATGAAGCTAAGCATACCCATTACATGTCAACTGTAGACGTTAGATCTGATTACCATAAAATTGGTGTGTTTCCACCAGACCACGATAAAACTACTTTTGTAAGTCCATATGGATCATTTCGTTATTTGAAGATGCCCTTCAGCCTCAGAAATGCCCCGGCAACATTTCAAAGACTGATTGGCCGTTTTGAAGAGGATTAGAGAAGAGAATTAATATAGAATACGTTATGTATATTTTCGAAGGTTAATATTACCAAAATCAGCTATGAAATTTTTCCGGTTTGAAGTTTCCCTTGAAAAACGGGAGGCTGGTACCTATGCATTATATCCTTGTTATGATTGGTTGGTTGTGCGAATTAACCTTTTGAAAGGGGCTCTTACGAAATCCTATGGTGAAGCGTGACAGATGCTGTCACAGCCCCTTTCAAAAGGTTAAGGCCGATTGACAACACCAGGGTCCTAGGCATGAGGAGAGTGCCCTGTGGGGATCTTTCTAAGGAGTCCTAGCCCGTATTTACGCAAGTTTCGGAGAAACCACCTATGCTTGTTACGGAAAAAAATGTATGAAACTTTTGGGAAAACTGTCCAATAGATCACACTACTATGACCTCTTTTTGAAAGATTTACTTGCAGGTATGGTACGCTGGTGCAGAACTCACACCGGTATTTCTTTATGAAATTTCTGTAGCTTTAATATCGTTGATTTAAGAGGTAGAAAATTTTATTTCCTTTATAGTGGTATGAGTTCTACGCCATTGTTCCCTCCCTGAACTTGATACCTAATGTTACCATTTTACGAGATGGATTCGCATGAAAAACAAAAGTATGTGATTCCTATTATGAACAATCATACTGCAGTTTTTCGCCCATGAGGTGACACTGTTATATGGATTTTTTCGCAATATGTGGTATAAAACTATCCTTAATTCAATGGGATGGAAGTGCATTCAATTTAATATACAACCTATTTGTTTTAAAAATTATACGGATTCGATTTTGGACATTATGATGATTCGCAAAAAACCACAACATGTGTTTTGTGTCGAAAAACTTAGCACGATCCTTCATCAAGAGTAAAAACATACAAAAACGAGTACTGCGTTAAAGCTATAACGAGCCAATGTTATATTACAGTAATTAATATGTCTGCGCTTTATATCTGTGTATACTTTTTTGAAAAAATAAGAAGTTTTATATAAGAAATAATAGGTTTGAATTGACAAACCCTGAATGATAAGACCGTATAGCATTCTAAAATTTTATTTTACAAAATGTCCAGCGTTTTTTAAATGGGTGCACATTTAATATTTTTTGTAAATTATGGATGTCCTGCTTTTGAGTCACCTCTTACGAAAAATTATTTTTGTAAAAAATTACGCAGGAAAGTACTTAACTTAGTCATGTTGTATATAGATAAAATTATATAACAAAAAATAAATATACTCTAAAAGTTTCATTAGACCAAATGATTGAGGTTGGGAATAAAAGAATTGTGTTAGGGGAAAAAAAAATGAAAAGGATATTATAGAGCAAGATTTAACTTAAACTACAGATATTATTTTTACTTCTTTGCGATGAGAGTTTCTATTCTTTCTTTTTTAAATAAGTAGACTTGATAAATGATAATTCCGTAGTTGCCAACATTTTAATTTTTTCCGGAGCATTTTTAGCCCGCTTTTATTTCGCACCACTTTATTTTTAGAATATTTTTCTCCAATATGAAAAATAAGAAAAATGTACTCTTTAAAATAAAAGAGGTATGGAATAAAGTCGGGACTAAAAATACTCCTGAATAAATTAATTTGTTGCCAACTCTGTAATTCTAAAACATGTGAAATTAAATTTCCCATTCAATTTCTTTGGAAACTAGAATCATTACTATTTTCAATAAATTTAAATGATAATTTTGAATATTATAGTATATATTACAATTATATTACATATTATATTTTGAATATTATTGTTTAATATAATATTCAAATTATAATAGTTTCAATATTATACATAAGTCATACTGCACAGAAATGAACAGACAAACGTTCAAGAATTTTTTAATACGATTAAGATGCATAAATTAATAGATTTAAGCAAGTAATCCAAAAATATTCATATCCATCAAGTACCAATTAGGATTGTATTTTTTTTTTTTTTTTTTTTTTATAGTTCCTCACCATACTATAGGTATGGGGGAACCCAAGTAATCGTGAAAGTTTTCGACCTTGGTTTCTTCAGTTTTTTTTACACGTTTTGAGGTGTAAAGAATAAGAAATGTGAAAAACTGGTATGGTGACCATCTGTAGAGTGTCAGTGTGTCAGAGGGTTAGCGGTGTTTTCTATTAGTTTGTTAGTCTGTGTACACGATATCTCAGCAACGAATGAATGCAGAGAAATCAAGCTAGTTTTAAAATATCACGTATGACATTGGCAAGAACTCTATTGATTTGAAATATTAAAATTTAAAAACTTCGTAAGTTATACGAAAATTACGATTTTCTTAACCTGGGAGAATAGATCAAAATTTCGCTTAAGCGTGCATTAAATGAATATTTTTACTGTAAATATGTCAGACTAAATTTGAATATCTATTATGATACTCGCACCAACATAATTAACGTGGAAAATTCAAGTTTAAAAGTTTCGTAATATATTTTAAATCCACGAATTTTTTAACAAGGCAAAGTAGTGGGAAATTTACCATAAACATCCGTTTGAGGAACATTTCTATTGTGAAGATGTCAGACTATTTTTAAAATGTCATTCATGATACTAGCTTGAACATAATTAACTATGAATGCACTAATTTGAAAATCTCATAAGTTATTCGAAATTTAAGATTTCCTGAGCATAGAATAGAGCAAAATTTCATATAAGCTTGCATTATGGAAATCATTGCATAACCCCAATAAAATTAACCAGGTTAAGGTAGATGTATCGATCTAAATGATGGATAGCCTATTAGGTGAAGTATTTCAGTCTGTCACTGTATCAAGCAATCATGTCAAATTAATTTCTCTTAGCATGGATACAGTATGTCGTACGCCCTGTGCTAGAGATTGATGAGAACAATAAATTTATGCGAACAAATATATGATGGGAAACTGAGAAGAGTTCACCTATGCCAATTATTTTTTCATCATTTCCAGAAAATAAAACTCTAAAGCTCGACATAAAACATAAAAAAAAAAAAAAAAAAAAAGATGTGGACAGCATTTGAGTTCCTTATACATTCATTGAAATATACATATTGTTACGAATACATGGACATTTTGATGTGTTGTAAGTAGTTTTTTAATAAACAGGCAGGTTCAGTTCATGATATTCTCAAAAACAAACCAAGAACACTATTACTAGAACCACAAAATTCCCGCTAATAGAATTATATACACTGCAACGCCAAAATATCACTCCTACAGAAATAATATTCTACAGTTTATTACAGAATCTCTCATTCAGGGATGGAACACGGGCGCAGAATTCATACCGGAATCTGTTTAAAAAATTTCTCAACCTATAATATCGTTGATTTAAGAAGTAGAAAATTTTCTTACATTGATAGTGGTATGAATTCTGCGCCCGTGTTCCATACCTGCTCATTAACAATTGCACAACTTATAGTTCAATAGAATTTACTCGTGTGTAGATAGGCTGCTTTTTCACACTTTGACAAAAATTAGCTGCAAGAAACGATATATTATACGTAGAAAAAAAAAAACTTTGAAAAAATTCAGAAAGAGCTTACTATTTCTGGCAATCTTGAACTATTTTCCGCGAAATATGGTTACTAATCTCTCAAAATCACTAAATTCGTAAATGGCCACTTGTCGCAAAATAAATGCTTAGGCGACAAATGTAGCAACCTGGTGTTAAATTTAGCAATTAGAAGTTCAAAACGTGTAAATATATCAAAAATTCAATTTTGAAAATTTCATCCCAAAACATTTTTTTTTATCATATGTATTTTTAAGGAAAAATGGTACAAAGAAAAAAAAAAAAAGGATTTCCGATTTTCTCCCCTAAATTTCGCCATAATCATTATTTCCCCCCAAAATCGCGAAAAATTTCTCCAATCTAACAACGCTGGTTTAATCATCTATTATATATGTATTAAATATCACTCCTTAGAATTATTGGCGATTTTTGAATAAAAATTTCATTAAATTTGACAACACTGCAGTAATGCCAAAACTTCGTGTTTTGGGAGGGGGATCGCTGTCAGAGAGGGAAATAAAAGTAATTTTCAAACTTCTAAAATTAACAGTTTTTTATATTTGGACTGGTGTTCTATTGTTAAATATAACAAAGAAAGAATCAAACAAAAATATATTCTAACTATTAAGTCCGAATTCAGCTTAGCAGTTTAGTTAAAAGCAGTGTTGCCAGATTTACGACTTTTTTATTCAATATTTACCAATACTTTTTAGGAGTGATGTTTGGTATACATGATCCGCGTTTGTAACGATCGATAGATGGCGTTTTTCCAACTTTTTTGTTAGTAAATATAATAGCCACGTGTATTTATTATTGTTCTATTTGTGTCACTACTTAATATTCGTGCAATAATTTCTCCGCCATTACATCATGGAAAATAGATTGCTTTCGGAAAAAATATTTCAGTTTATTCAAAGTTCGGTCGGAAGTACATGTTTAACTGACGCTGAACAAATATTAGTTTCAAATCATCTGATTAATTCTTTTCTTCCATTAGCCGAAGCAACTGAAATTTTAAATTTGTCATTTGGAAATAAATGGAAGCTTAATTCTGGATTCCTTAATCCTTTGGAATTACACTGTGGCACACAACAAGACGTGTTATCTTTTTTACCGGATTCATTCATTTTTATTCAATAAACTAGCAGGCTTTGCCCGCTTCGCTGGTCACTATATTTAAAGGAAACTCTTTTCTATATAGTTTCATGAAAAAAAGAGAAAATAATAATACTGAAATCGCTCAAAAGTTCGCTTTGGATTCCCGCTACCTCCGGCAGCGCCTTGTTCGTCCTCGCATTCTGCGATACCTGTCCCTATTGCCTGCGACAATGACTTACCCGTGGGCTTCCATTTAGGTGCTTATCATATATGACAATTTCGATACGGACAGTATCGAAAATTTTGAAGTAGCCCTTTATATTTGAATCCTAGTTATATATGAGCAACATTATACGTGATGTACTTAATATTTGCTTTCAAGTTATTCTCCATATTTATTTGATTTAATCGATCAACCATAGAATGACAGCAATTTCAAGCCAAATATAATATTACAATATGCTATGATCGGCTACTTCTATCGCATGAGACAATTATTATTATTTTGTGGTTATATACTTCATGCTTAGTTAATGGTAGTTGGTATATAGAAAAATAAATAAATTAATATGTAAACTTGATCATGGTACAGCCTTAATGCCCTTGGCAACTTTTAAATTTTTGTTGCCGTTTTAGACCAAAATATAATTTATGCGATTATTGTTCCTATACGCAAGCGAAGTGTGACGTCACTGATCGTCCGTGGATGCAAGAAAATGATTTCCTATGTTAATCGCCCATTGGATTTTTTGTAAAAAATTATTAAAAATCGAAGAAAATTATTTCCCGATTTTAATCCCCATATTTGGGTACATATATATATATTAGTTATCATGTGCATGTGTTAGATTGAGTTATTTTGCTGTCAAATTGACAAAGGTTTAATTTTAAATTTCAAAACTCTGTCGTTCTTGGCGCTTATTGTATTTGGTGATCAAAAACGTAATACGAAAATATACATGCCAGATGTATATTTTCGTAATATGCATTGTACGAAATATTGTTTCATATTATTCATTACTGTCTTAAAATCAGTTGTTAAAATAACCATGATTTTTGAAAGGAATTAAATTATGTTCGCCAAATGATTTGGCGATATTTTATTTTTCTACCAAGGACGACCGATATCAAATCTATTCCGCTACAACATATTAGTATCTTATATTAGATACTTTATTTAGACATTTGAAAACAAATTTGACTTCAAATTATGATAGAATATTTATCATTTCCCTTTTAATCAGTATATTAGTTGGATATTGTGTAAATATCATCCTTTGAAATGAAATGTTTGTGTTTTCCATCGAATGTGGAAGTTTGACATTTTTTTTTTCTAGAGTTTTGAAATTAAAAATTCAAATTTTGTCAAATTTTCAACAAAAATAACTTAATCTAATGCATGGACATGATAACTAATACATATCTATACCTAAATACGGGGATTAAAATCGGGAATTATTTTTCCTCGATTTTTAATAATTTTTTTACAAAAAAATCCGTTTAACATAGGAAATATTTTTCTTGCATCCACGAACGGCCATCGACGTCATCACTTCGCTTGCGTATTTCTTTCTATCTTTTCCTTGGCGAAAAATGTCCGATCTACTTCAACATCAAAATTATAAAAAATTGTCAAGAATTATCAATAAGAAAATACCTTTAATATATTGCTAAATTAGCGTTTATGCCTAGCGTGTTTCATCCGCCATACTAAAAAAAAAAAAAAAAAAAAAAAAAAAAATCTGAAGTTGAGGTATATAAAAAAATGCTGTGAAATAAAATTCACAAGAAATATGTTAGATTTGTAATATTACTATTTTATTTTAAAATTATAAAGTGTCATTTTCTCATCGACCAATTTAACATTTAGTAATTTCTTATTTTTCGCGTGAAAGCATATTTCATTTTATGCTGAAAACAATAAATAAATACATCTCGTAAACTTTTTTTGGCAACAATTAAAAATTTAAATGGCTTATAATAAGTCAATATAAGTCAATAAGTTTATTATTTTCATATTTTAATTAATTTTAAAGATTTTTTTCAATTTTTTTTTTCCCTAAACCATCCCTGACCTATAAGGAAAAAAACAAAAACAAACAAACAACAAAAAAAAAAAAAAAAATGATCGAAATCGGTCAAGCCGTTTACGATTTTATAAATAACATACAGACAAACATTCATTTATATATATATATAGATATATGGGAAACTAAACATTGAATATACTATACAGCAAGCAATGGCGTCTCGCCGAAAGCTATTCCTGTTAATTGTAATTTCACCTTAGCCCACCAGAGGGCGAGCATTTCATTACAATCGCGGATATATGATGTGTTTAGGTTCTTCGATGTGTTTAGGTAAATTAGTGGTTGATATCGAATGAAAAAGATCTCAAAAATTGGCAAAACTGAATAAAAATCAAAAGCTATATTTATCCCGTTGTTATACTTATTTCCTTTTACCCCAAATAACTTTATATAGAAAATTTATATAAAGAATGGTAATGAAGAAAAAAGGTTTCTTTTTTACATCTTTTAACTGTATAACCGATAATTCTTAACATATTTATATATATTTTTTTCTTTGTTTTATTCCAGATTAAATTATTTTATTCCAAATTAAAACATGGATGCTGCTTTTTAAAGTCCACGTCATGCACGCTGCTTTTCATTCACAGAAGCGTTTGCTATGATTTTCCTTGCTTCTTTTATAAAAATACAAATGTCAAATACAGTTGATTTCGAAACGTTTTCTTTCGAAGATAACTTGAAGGTAAAACGTAATATCATTCTCAACTTTTCCAATTTGTTGTGATGTGTACTCACGCATAAAAATACTTTATTCTAAATGGAATATATAAAATGATATGAAAATTTTTTGTTTGCCTGTGTTTTTTAAAAGGGTAAAGTAAGAAAAGGGAAGTTATGAGGAGTATTGTTTCAAACATTCTCAAAAAAAAAAAAAAAAAAAAAAAAGATTTATTCATTCTATCTGTTAATTTTTTTTTTTTTCTACTGCTTATTATTTTACGTTGTTGTATAATTAGCCCTCGCAGCGTTCTCAAAACTTCACACTCATTACACGATATTGCTACAACTATGTTAACACAACACAGTACTTTTTCACACACAATTAAAAAATGATTTAACCTTAAAGTATTGAACGAAAATTTATCAGTAACGGCAGCGGTGTCAATATAATAAAATAAAATTTTAGATGCAATTTATTTCACTGAACACAGAATTTATAATGCTAAGGTAAATTCCGAAGTTTGTGTTTTCATACATGCACAAAATTTATTTACGTGCTTCATTTTTTTTTCTCTTCTGAAGAATAATCTCATCGTCAGAGTAATTTATTACTTTTTATTTGTTATATTGTAGCATGTATACATGCATTTTATTTTCTTAATTCAATGCAGAATTTAGAGTGTTAAAGAAATTTAAATGTTTTGAATGTTTCAGCAAAAATTTCTATTACCTTTTTTAAGCCTATTTAGTCAGTTCTCTAACTTTAAGCAGCCAGATACCGGGTTTGATTCTCGGTGTAGGCATGGATGTTGGAAACCAATTTTAAACGATAAGATGTGGTCTAATGAGCTTTAATGAGCAAAAAATGACCGTAGAACGGCAGTCATAAACCTCCAAACCTTATTAAGTTTTTTTTTTTTTTTTTTTTTTTTTTTAACTACAATCATTCGTTATAGAGTTTGATAATTATATTTATTGAACATATGATGCAATTTATTTCCTTCAATGCAGAAGTTTTATTGTTAGAATTTAAAATGTTCATATTCTTTTAGAAAATTATAAACATTTATATTCAGATTCTTTTTTTTTTTTCCCTTACAGGCACAAAAAAAAAAAAAAAAAAAAAGGTCACACTTAATTTTTGTAAACATGATGAATTCGTAAGATGCATTATCTCCCGATATGCATTTGGACACTTTCGAATATAGACATCCTGTTACATTTTTAGAAAATTTCTTTAGGATACATCTTGAAACTTTAGTGCTGTAAATAACATGGTATACCTCATATACTTCAGCAAAAGTTGTGCGTTCAAAAGAAAAAGGGGACCAGCAAAAAATCAAACAAAAGACAAAATGTTTTGAACCACAGTGTAAAAAGTAATGCTTTAAATGTGTTTTGACTAAGGATGTGATTATGAGAATTTTTCTCATAACTTGTATAAACTTTTCTGAGGCTACCACATATATTTATAGACGGTATATTTATATAACGGTTTTTTTTTTTTTTTAAATTAAAAAAAATTTCACTTTTTTAATTATAACACGTAGGTTATTAGAACCAATGCAAAGACATTTTTAGACAATTTAGCATGCTACATTAGACACAGCATACTGGAATCAGATAGCGAAAATGTTAAATACCTTACGAAATATGAGCATTTTTACGAAATGATTTTTAACTACACATGCGTCAGCTTAAAAAAAAAAAAAAAAAAAAATCATTTACATAATTTAATAGCCAAAAGTATTGAGCAACTTATATGTAAACCCCAAACAATTTTTTGAAAAATGAAAAAGTTATGTGAGGTAGAATGAATAGAATTTCAGTTCTCTTAAAATAAAAGCTAAACTATAAAGGGGTTTTATTCACATTTTTATTTTGATTTAATCAATGCCCAATGGTAATGCAGTATTCTCTGACTGTAACTAAATAATGATAAAACCTCCTACCATTTTCCCTTTTTTCTTTCTTTCTTTTCTTTTCTTTTCTTTTCTTTTTTTTTTTTTTCTTTTTTTTTTTTTTTTGAGAACAGAAATTCTGTTTATTCTATCTCTCATAACTTTTTGAATTTACACGATATTTGTTTGGAGTTTTTATATAAATTGTTCAATACTTATGGCTATTAAATTATGAAAACGATTTTTTTTCTTTTAACTAGCGCATGCGTACTAAAAATTTGTAAAAATGCTCATATTTCGTAAGATGTTTTAATATTTTTGCATTTTGATTATAATATGCTGTGTCTAATGTAGTAGGCCAAATTTTCTAAAAATGACTTTGCACTGGGTCTTGTACCCTACGCGTTATACTTAAAAAAGTGGATTTTTTTTCTTTTTCTTTTTTTCTTGCAATTAAAAAAAAAAAAAAAAAAAAAAGTTAAATCTCCATGAATATATGTAGCCTGACAAAAATTTATACAGATAATTAGAAAAAATCTCATAATCACATGCTATAGCCGAAAAACATTTAAAGCATTACTTTTTTTTTACAGGGTGGTTCAAAACATTTTGGTTTTTGTTTAAATTTTTACTTGTCCCTTTTTCCTCTTCAGGACACAACTTTTGCTGAAATATATGAGGTGTATAACATGTTCTTTACACTACTAAAATTTAGAAATGATTACTAAAGAACTTTTATAGATATTTGACAAAACGTCTAAATTCGAAAGTGTCCAAATACTTATTGGTAGGTAGTGTATAAAATAGATTTAAATGGCATTTGATGAATTTATGACGAAATAAATAAATAAATAAATAAACTGCCAAAGATCCTAGTTGCGTTCGAAAACGATAAAATAGTTTCGGCAAAATTAAAAAAAAAAAAAAAAAAAAAAGAAGATGATGAAGAAGAAGGAGAATCGTAATCGATAAATATTCTTCTCTCCCCCTTTTTTTTTCGATGGGGGGGGGGGGGAGGGGGGACAACTAACAATAATTCTCAATACGTGCATTTATACAAAATTTTGTCTTTTAATGCAATATTAAAGTGTTTTGAGAAAAAAAAATTTTTTTTTCGATATTGATTATCATTGATTTTTCTTCCTTTTCTTTCTAAGAACAGAAAGAAACAGAAAAAACGATTTCGGTGAAATTCTGGCAAAAGCAGAATTTAAATTAGTACAGAGGACTATCCGTTTTTTTTTTTTTTTTTTTTTTCAAATTATAGCATCGCTTTTAAATAATACATTTTCGATAAATTTTCGATTTCCATAAATGTCCGACTATCGTAAAAATGGTATCGTAAAAATCCGTAGATTGAGACTAATAGTCCTCCGTTCTTAAAAAAAAAAAAAAAAAAAAAAAAAAAAAATCCAATACCTATAATTCACTATACATATGTGTGTTTCAGTAATATTATTTTATTTAATAATCTTTTAGCGATTTAGACATTTTGCAATACTTTTAAAACTAAGCTTAAGTAAAACTTAAGAGTGTTAAAAATAAATAAATAAAATAAAATAAAAATACTCTCCCAAAAAGTAAAAATAATCCTTTCTCTCTCTCTTTTCTTTTTCGTATCTTTCGTTTTTTTTTTTTTCACAGTACTGTAATCCATGTAAACACGTGTTAATGAATAATTAAAAAAATTACACGACAAAGTGATAGATGGCTCTTATATGAATTTGAAAGACAAAATTTTATAATATTTAATTGAACATTATTAAAATTAAATGATACATAAAAATATATCACTAATAATTATTTAAATAACAAATGAATCAACCAAATAATCATTGAATCAATGAATTAAACAATGAAATCTTATTCAGTAATCAATATACACATTAGGTATATTGTGAAAATTATTGTGATATTACATCAACTTGCAATCCAAATAATGTATCTGTAATTGTAAGGTATGAGATCTTACCCCATCTCTTTAGCTGCTCGAAATCGCGTCTATGAGGTACATACAAATGAAACACTTCCAGTTGCAAAGCCGTTTGCAGGCGTTCCAAATGTATGACTGCAGTCGGCAGCAAAAGTATCCGAGCACTAGCAAAAATTCCTATATGAAAAAAGCACACTTAACACTGTTTTGTTAAATAAATCCTTGTCGAATCATGTTCTTAGACTGACTAAGAACAGAATTCGACAAGGATTTATTTAACAAATCTGCATTAAGTGTACTTTTTTTACATAGGAATTTTCGCTAGTGCTCTGTTACTTTCGCTGCCGACTGCATTTGAAAAAAACTTGCAAAATTTACGTCATCGAAATTGCAAGCGTTCCGTTTGTATGTAACCCTATGTCCATTGAGTGTTTGGATTGGAATAGTCAAAGTCACCAGTTGGATCCAGCGTTAGAGAGGCAATGGTCCCGGAGGAAATGTCAGGGTGAAAGTGTTGGGTTCGTATAAAAGAAGGTTGCCAGTTATTTGGAGGTAACTTGGCGTTCGATTCCACTGGTGACGTATAGTCGCGAGCAAAATTACTGAGGCACACATCCACATCCTTCATATACATATATATATACAGTCGGTAACAAAAAGTCTAAAAAATTCCTATGTAAAAAAAGTACACTTCATACAGTTTTGTTAAAAAAATCCTTGTCGAATCCTGTTCTTAATCAGTCTAAGACCACGATTCGATAAGGATTTAAGGGGGCATACTATTGTAACAATCGCAGCTATCGTAGATCACAAGTCGGATCGTACACTTCGCAGCAAAAGTATCCGAGCACTAGCAATAATCTCTGTCTGAAAAAAGTACACTTAATACTGCTTTGTTAAATAAATCCTTGTCGAATCATGTTCTTAGACAGACTAAGATCATGATTCAAAAAGGATTTATTTAACAAAGCAGTATTAAGTATATATTTTTAAGACGGGGATTATTGCTAGTGCTCGGATACTTTTGCTGCGGAGTGTACGATCCGACTTATGGTCTACGATAGCTGCGATTGTCACAATAGTATGCCTCCCTTATTTAACAGAACCGTATGAAGTGTACTTTTTTTACATAAGAATTTTTTGCTAGTGTTCGGACACTTTTGTTATCGACTGTATATATATTAATTTGATCGCTAATTTTTATCCAAAATTTTCTTTTTTATAAACAGCATAAAGACTAAGATCATGACTCGACAAATATTTACTTGACAGAACCAGGTGCATATCTTTTAAATACGAATTATTGGTAGCACTTCAATAATTTTACTGGCGACTGCAGAATGAGTTTAAAGGAATTTTCGAAGTTTGGGTTTCAGTTGAATATTGGTAATTTTAGGTTGGTTGGCTGGTTGGATGGATTTTACGTCGCATTAGTGCTGCGCAATGGACAATTGGCGATGGTCTGGGACTCACCCCTTGAGGTGGTCCGGAGACATGCCATCACAATTTTGATCCTCCATGGAAGGAATGGACCTCCCGCTTCGGTGACCCCCAGATGTAGAATTTTTGATGGGAACATGGAGTACATTGCGGCCACGACAGATTTTACTTGCACCAGCCACCATTAGTGTACACGATGGTTTTTATCCGGCTCGAGTACCGAACCCGCAATCTTCCAATTAAGAGCCCGGCGCTCTACCGACTGGGATACCGCGGCCCAGGTAATTTTTGGATGAATATTTTGTGAAAAGTAAAGTGGATGATTCTGTATCTGTTTACTTTAAAATGAGACTTTCGAATTAAGGATGTTCGTGTTCTTTGTGGGTGATTTTGTGAGTGTTTTTGGAGGTTCGTGTTCATGGTGACGCTAAAGTTAAATTTATCAGACGCTGCTAAGTAACTCCAAGTAATGATTATAGTTTCAGTGAAAGTTGAAAATTCATTTAAGTTAAGTAAGTATTTCTGAAGATCTTACTTAGTGTTCACTTCCCTAAAAGTTAAAATGAAAAAGATTTGGTTTTATATGAGTTGTCTTCATTCCATCATTAAGACATTACCTACTAATTATAAATTATAAATTGTAACTTCGACACAGGGGCTGTAAACCAGCCGTTACAAATTTTGCAGCCGTATGGAATGAATTTATATATCTGCCAACGTAATGTTTTGAGTTTTTAGTCTGTCTCTTGGAAAGAGTTTGAAGCCTTTTTATGACTACAGGAATTATTTCGCGATAAATTAAGATATATAAAAATCCAAAATTATTATAACGAATGGATTTTTTTTTTCTTTCGACAGCCAAAATTGTCATCCCCATTTTATGATAGACTACCTCGAATGAAGTTGGAAGTTCTGCAACATACAGTTTAAAAAATACAGGTTTCTCAATAAAAAATAAATTCTGTTTTGAACGGAATTTTATTTTTTTTAATTTGTACACTTTTTTGAAAATTCGTTAATATTTCCTTTTAAACATTTGGTTACGGCATCATCTTAATTCTTAAAAAAATAAATAAGACCTTCATTGACTGATAGACATGGTTCATTTGTTCGTCTGTCTTACCCTCTTCTATTTCGTCACTCTTCTTCAAAATCATAATTAGTGCTTTCACCAGGACATTTTTTTTTCCAGCAATAACATATTCATTGCCTGTGTCATTGTGGAGATGGGAATTATTTCGCATAATAGAATAAATAATATTATTATTGCATTGTAACCTATGAGCACAGTAATATATTACTACAAATATCCTATTAAAGAAAAGATACTATCAACTTTTTCTCTGCACGAGAAATAGGCGAGGAATTTCTGGCGATATTCTAAAAAGAATACCGTCAGATAACTAGATTACTTGAACAGTGTGAGAGATATTTTATTCGACAAAGCTAGAGAAATAACCTATTCGTGATATTATCTGTCAATATTCTGAATTCTCTCCCTGTGTTTATTCAACAAGTTAAAAAAATAATACACTAACTTTTATATTAGTCAAATATTATGCTCAAATAATGCTTTCGATTACCATACAGTTGGGTTCTCTAATATTTTCTTGAATGTATTAGTTTAAACAACCGAATATTCCTTCTGAAATATATTAGTTTAAATAATTTTAATAGGCAAGTGAATTTTAACGGCTAGGATAAGTAATATCGTGATAATACTAAACACCCTTTTGATTTTAGCTTAGAAATGATTATTTGGTATTTATTAATTTTCATGGGTCAATAAAATCAATCTTTTGGTAATAGTTTACAGAAATTCGCTCGTTCGACAGGAATGCTTGAGAAAGGGGAAGAATGAAAGGGGTGTTTATGTTTACGAGTTGGGGTGATTTTTAATTAACACTACATCGGTCGCGCGGTACCTCACAGGTACAAACATCGACTGAAATTCCTTTCTTTTGAATAGAAGGATGAAACGCAAGACCTTGAAAAGAATATTATCAGCCTTTCTGGTCACGTGGTCACCTAAAATGTCACTGAAATAGGTTTCAGTGGATATTTTTTTTTTTTCTGTTTTCGGGGTAAATATGTTGTGTTGTATCTATCTATCAGATACAACACGCCCGATACTGACTGTCGTTTATTTTGCTCTGAATTTTCCACTTTTGGATAGATTTTTTTTTTTTTTTTTTTTTTTTTTTAATATATATAGTTTAAAAAGTGTTTTGTTAGATTTAAAGGATTAAAAAGTTTTCGAAAGTTTAGATAAATTTTTATTTCTTTGTGAGAATTGTTGATTTAGACAGAAAATTTCAATGAAAGTGTTGATGGTGAAGTAGATTTGACGGGATTTATTTCTGATAACTGCAGTGATGCCAGTAATTTTGACAATACTGAATGCTTAGCAGATTACTATGTAAGGAATGCTCAACAAAATGAGTGAATCTACTGCGGAGCAAGAATATTAGAATATCATAATAAAATTATCTAGAATAATTTGATTTGCAAAGGAAATAAAAATTATTTTCGGTTCATGTAACTACTTTTTTACTGTTGAAATGTTAAATACTAATTTAAACTATACTAATAAGTGTTCCTGTCTATTAAAAAAAAAGAGAGAGAGAGAGAGAAAGAGATGTTCGTCAAATTGATAATATGTATTATTTTTCATTTCATTCTGTACTCTGTATAGCATTTTAAAATTTTCATTGTATTTTTTTTTTTTTATTGAAATAAAGAAAATAAAGGCGAAGTAAGGTCTAGATGAAGATAAAGAGGATCCTAGTGCCAAAAATAAAAATACAGTTCGTTTAATGCTTATTGAATTTTTGAATGACTTCAAATCGCAAAATGTACCTGTCAGATACAACGCGCCCTATGGTGTTTTACATTTGTAGCTCGTCCGACGGAGTATTAATGTCGTACTAGAACTGCTTGGCAGGTTGTTTATATTTACTTGAAATTAATGATAGTAGCTGGGATTAAAATTGCGTAATAGCGTGTGACTTATGCAAATGTGTTCCTTAATAGTTTTTTTTTTTTTTTTTTTTTTTCATTTGTTTTTATGTGGCGATAAATTTGATAGGAAAATTTGTATTTCGCTTTTCATTTTCTTATTTATTTTATTCAGTTAATTTCTTTACCTGCATTTTTTAGAGAAACTTTTTTATAATGAGTAAAATGATTAAAACTAGCTATTTATGGTCGTATATGAAAGTATCATACCATCTTTGCGAACAAAAACTTAAATTTTAAAACAACTGTTTCGAATTTAAAAAAACATCTCGAAAGACGTCATTCCACTGTGCATTTTTTAAGTATGATTGAAAAGAATAATTCAGTTGTCAATTTGAAATGATTTCCTGTCGAAAAACGATATATCAGTACCTTGCGAGAGATTTTTCTTTTAAGGGGACAGAAATCTAACTACAAAGCGTCGTTCACGTTTCAAAAAAAAAAAAAAAAAAAAAAAAAAAAAAAGACAAACTGTTATTTTTTAATATCAGTTACTTTTATATCAAATACGTTTATTTTATTTTTCGGATACTAAAATTGCTAAATGTTTAATTCTTTATAAAATGTATGCATATGTTTTTATCATTAAAATATGTTTTAAATGCACTAGATAAGTTTTCTTTTTCTAAACAATGCACTTAATAAATTGATATTTTTCATTCAATCATTTTCTAAAATTTAATTCTAACATAATTTTCATGAAATGATTATTGAAGCATAAATCAAATGCTGTTATTTATCTATTTATTTATTTTTCACGTAATAAATTATTTGTCGGTTTGGGATTTGGAATTTTGTAATCTTTTTTAACAAAACATTTTTTCAAGCAATTGAACAATATTTTTTTGCATAATACTTGTATATATATATAAACTTCGTAGCACGATGTTTGTCCGCGATAAACTCCTAAACTAATGAACTGATTTTAACAAAATTTTGCACAATGTGTGCAGTTTGGTCCAACTTGAGACATAGGATAGTTTTTATCTCAATGTATAGTCACAATATTTTTTTTATTGCAAATTATTTGTTAATTATAGACCTTTGTTATAGTTGCTGCAAAATATCTGCGAGTTCCATAAGTTTAATTGTTGCCCCCCCCCCCCAAAAAAAAAAAAAAAAAAAAAGAGTTCATTTTCTTTCGACATAAAAATAAATACATTTGAACAAACGTGAACGTTAAAAAATTATAAAAAGTTAAATTATGCATCTCACGAAAATTGACGCCATAATCACTTCAGAAATTTTATGCACATTGATAAAGTGCTAATGTAGTTATACACAAACGAAGTGTGACGTCACTGACCGTCTGTGAAGTCTAGAAAAAGATTTCTTATGTTAATCGCCCATTGGATTTTTTGTAAAAAAACTATTAAAAATCGAGGAAAATTATTTTCCGATTTTAATCCCCATATTTTTGTACAGATATGTATTAGTTATCATGTGCATACGTTAGATTGAGTTATTTTGCTGTCAAATTGACAAAAATTTAATTTTAAATTTCAAAACTCTGTCGTCCTTGGAGTTTTTGTATTTGGCGATCAAAAACGTGACACGAAAATATACAAGCCAGATGTATATTTTCGTAATACGTATTGTGCGAAATATTGTTTCATATTATTCATTACTCTCTTAATATAAGTTGTTAAAATAACCATGATTTTTAAAAGGAATTAAATATGTTCGCCAGATAATTTGGCGATAGTTTTTTTTCCGCCAAGGATGACACATATGAAATTTATTCCGCTGCAACATGTTAATATCTTATATCAGATACATTATGTATATGCTACAATTTATTTCACGTGACACGTGTGTTAAAAATTTACTTACGACATAACCTTGCTTTTTCAATTTTTGTTGCATTATTGTAATCTGTATGACTTCGTTTACTTTAAGAAATTCGTGATCTATACATATAATGTTCTAAATAAAAGTAACCATTTCAATATTTTAAAACTTATTTAAAAGTTTGTTTTATTTAACACTAAATTTTAAAACTTAATTAAAAACTTATTTAAAAGTCTGTAAGATTTTAAGTCTGTTTATTTGTTTTGTTACGCTAATCTATATGATCGATGTTCGAAACTTTAAATAATTATTCCTCTTAATCTTCTTTCACTTTTCTTTAATAACTTATCAATTTACTGTTCCTTATTAAGTTTATGATTTATACATGTATTTAACTTTAAATTTTGACTCATATTTCTTGCTAAAAAATGATCTTAAAATCTTGCTATTTTCTTATCTTAATCCTCAATGTTTCCCATCTTGATTAACTTGAATTTACTATTAAAATTTTAACATATTCAAAATCTTCTCATCACTTCGTTAAAGTATATTAATCTTTTCCAAAATCCTTTTGTTTTTAAAATGATACATTTATTTACTTTAAATGCCCAATATTTCATAAGATATCCTATTTTAAAGTTTTAAAATACTTATCAAATTTACTTATTTTTTTCTTAGCCATATTGTGTTTCTTTTTATAACTACAGGCTGTTGTCACCTTTAAAATATTTAAAATGATGAGATCATTTTATAATAAAATTATCTATAATAGCATTACACATTATCCATAATAGCATTATATTTCACTCCTCCATAAAAATTGATTTTAAAATCGTCTGCTTCTTTTATACTTTTATTTTAATAGAATTTTAATAAAAAATAAATTATATATTAGTCATTTTAGAATTTTAATTCAAAAAAGTTTATGACCATAAATAAGTCTCAAGGCCAAACAATGTCTATTTGCGGCTTAGACTTGAAAATCCATGCTTTTCCCATGGGCAACTATATGTTGCATGCTCACGTGTGGAAAACCATAGAATCTATTTGTGTTAGAAAGAGACAGGTTAACCAAGAATATTGTGTACCGATTAGCACTGAATTAAATTAAAATTGAAAATTTTTATAATTTAAAATGATGAACATAATTATTATAAATAATGAATAATCTACGCTACCTACCTCATTTATAAATTAATTGTTATATTAGGGGGACCGGAAAATAATGTCGTTTTGAATTAAAATACTGACATCGGAAATTTATCCTGGATAAAATTTAAGGTATTCTTAGGTAACTTATAAGATGGTTATTTGTAAAGTACCATGTAAACATTGTTAAACAAAAATTTCCGGTTTCATTTTATTAATTCAAAACGACATTATTTTCCGGTCCCCCTAATATGTTATCAACTAAGAACTTTGTAAATTACACATTTATTACAAGCTATACTTGAATATATCAAATGAATAAAACATAAAACATAAAGTTTTATGTTTTTTTTTTGTTTTTTTTGTGCTTAATATCAACTCTATGAAAATTTTTATCAATCGCTTCCAAATTTCGACCTAAGGTTCAAATCTCAATCCCGTGTGTTTTTACATCGGCTACAACGTCTTCGTCTTTATTCGTAAATAATAATTTAACTGTATTGAATAAGTTTACTACAATATCATTCAACGTATAACTTAGCCACAGCAACGCGTGGCTGGGTCTGCTAGTAGTTTATATATTGATAATCTTTGTTACAGTTGGACTTGTGTAATTCAATGTTATTTGGAATATTCTGTTCTTGCATGTGCGTACTCTTTCAGGGTGAATGTTTCATGGACTATATTTAATCTTTACTATCATTATTTTATGATGGCATTTTTATTTATTTTTATTTTTATTTTATTTTTTATATAAAAGAAAATGCGATTACATTAAGTGAAGATTACTATTCAAAATGTTGTCATTTAAAAACGTAAATGCATGTCTCGAAGTAGCATTTTATAATAATTAAGCAGTAATAGGTTACAAAAATAGTAGTATAATGGAATGTATTACCAACGGTATTATGAAACGAAGTAACCTATTATTGAAACATAACTGTTTATCCCATTTCTATAACACTGAAGCTTTAAATACTCTACTTAATACTATTTTATCTTCATCGCCATTATCTCTTCGAGTAACATCTTTTATATATCTCGTAATTTATATTTCGTCGAATAATTCAACTAATAATGATAAGAACATATTCTTTCATTGTAGGCTGAGGCTCTACCAATATATTTTTCAGTTTTAGCCCGGACTTTACTAACATGCATTTCTTAACCGACTTGTAAACAGTTTATGTCATAATTTCTGACAAAAATCATGTAATTTTTCTACAAGCTTTGACATTTTTTCCCCTTTAATCTTTTGTGTAGTAAGTCCGTCCTTTTTTTTTTTTTTTTTTTTTTTTTCATTAATACAATTACGTCAGGGGCCATTGGCTGAATAATAGCTGAAGCATTTTGATCCAAAACATGAAAGTAAAATTTTCATACTGAAGTTTCAAAACTGTTGCTGTTTGGTGGTATGGAGTGTTATCAATCAATAATTTCAGCTTTCTAGGATACCTTTTGAGCCTTGAAAGACTCATAAATTTTTGGAACGAACATTTCCTCAAAAATGCTTAATATTATTTCTAAAAACAACTAGCTTTATTATTCGTTATAAAGTTTAATTGTAGTCCTAGTAGTTGTATAAACATTTCTGACGTTGTAGATCGTTTTAAAAGTGCACCATAATTCATCGTTTCAAAAAAAAGGAAAAAACAAAATGCCGAAAATGGCGAATAATCCTTAGAAGGTACAATCCTCATGTAGGTAATCGATAATTTATACTTCGATACATTTTTAAAGACAATGAGAGCCTCTGCGCATGTGCCGACACAACGATTTTAGCGTTAAAATAGGGGTGATAACTCTTGTGGTCGAGAGAAAATTAAAATAAGGGAACGCTGAATGGCAAGATATTTACCAAATATGATCTTGCTGGCCAATTTGACACATCTCCAAGACTTTAGAATCGTTAGCTATGCTGGGCGCGCCAAACGGGGTCGCATAATACAGTATTGCTGTTTGTAAAATACACTGCTTCTCATTAAGTACACCATATACTATATAACTATAGTGTATTCAGCATATACACACTATTGTACTATATATCAAATGCGTATATTATATATATCTTTGTTATAATTAAATATTTAAAGTAAAATCTTCAATAAACTTTATGCTGTTATTACAGGGATGGAACACGGGCGCAGAATTCATACCACTATTAATGTAAGAAAAAACTGCACTTCTTAAATCAACGGTATTATAGGTAGAGAAATTTCTTAAACAGATTCCGGTATGAATTCTGCGCCCGTGTTCCATCCCTGTTATTAAAGAAACATCCTTTTTTCTGTTACATCCTATGTAGAACTCTTAAAAATTTCTGTTACATTGGCTGATAAATAAAATAGTAAGTGGAATTATCTACAGATATTTTAATGTATATTTAAGCTCGTAATATAAATCACTCAAAATATATCTTGTAAAGTTAAAGAAAAAAAAAAACTTAAAGGAAAAAAAAAATGAATGATGAACAACATAATTTTAATCCTCTGTACTCATCTTTTATTCGCTTTCGCAAATACGTCAGTCTGAAATATGAGACCGTATATTATGATAAACAAAATATCTTGTAAACAAACTGAAATAAACTATAGCATGTCATTCGGTAAAATAGAAAAACGAGAATACAACACCACATTAATTTAGTATTTCATCAATTCTTTAAAGCAAGCATATATATTAAAAGAAAACATGCATGTTCTGAAAGCTATGAAAAATACATATCACAGACAAAATATATTTTTCTCATTTTTCTATTATTTCCTTGTAATGTTATCTGATAGAAATAAAGAATTCACGTTTTTTAAATTGATGTTTAAAAAAATTAATATCTTCTGATTTTTTTTTTTTTTTTTTTTTTCACTTTTATTAAATACTTGTTTTCCTATCTAAAGTTTATTAAAATTTAAACTTCTGTTTTTAATAAGGGCGTTTTTTATTTCCAAGAAATTCGCTACGGATTTCATTTTAGGATTCAAATCCTCCTTATATAACTTTCCAACGAAGTTGAAATGCGTTTTCGACTTTTCAATTTTATGGCACTTTGATTTTGTCTGTCTGTCTTTCTATCGGTCGGTCTGTTTGTTCGCGCTTTAATTACCGTAAATATTTATGGAATTCTTTGAAACTAATATATGGTCTTTAAGCTAATAACGAAATGTTTCCTGTTTAAAATGGAGAAAATACCATCACTAGTTGAAGTACAGAGACGGCCCAAAGAATTCCAAAGTATTCCTTTCTATGAAATATAATCCTTTTTTTTTTTCCCAAGAAATTCGCTACGGATTTCATTTTAGGATTCAAATCCTCCTTTTATAACTTTCCAACGAAGTTGAAATGCGTTTTCGACTTTTCAATTTTATGGCACTTTGATTTTGTCTGTCTGTCTTTCTATCGGTTGGTCGGTCTGTTTGCTCGCTCTTTAATTACCGTAAATATTTATGGAATTCTTTGAATCTAATATATGGTCTTCAAGCTAGCTAACGGAATGTTTCCTGTTTAAAATGGAGAAAATACCATCACTAGTTGAAGTACAGAGACAGCCCAAAGAATTCCAAAGCATTCCTTTCTATGAAAGTTATTCTTATAAACTATATTTTAATACCTTTATTTAGCAGAAAGCAGAATGGAACTGATATTAATTATTCATATACACACACGCACACGCAAAAATGTTTATGATACGCAGTATGATTAGCATTGAGGTTTACAGGACCACACAAAAATACTCAGATACATTAAGTGTTATAATTAAAAATTGCAGCGATAGTAGTTTCATTTTTAACACTTTCTAACGATGTTTAAGAATGATTATGATTTGAGTTAATCTATCTGTCTTTCTGTCCACTTCTAGCGTCCGTAAATATTTACAGAATTTCTTTAAAAGGATATATGTCATCCAACTTCAATATGGCATGTTCCTTATTTGTTATTATAAATAACAGAATTGATTTGTGCACAGGCACGCCCAAAAGAATGACAATGCATTACATTTTATGAGAGGCAATTTTATAAATCATATTTAATTAACTTTATATTGCACAAATCATAGTGAAGTTGACATTTATTATTAATATGCTAAAAATGTGTTTTCAATTGAATTTCAACGTGTTTTGTGCAGCGTTAAGATTTACAGGTCTACACTAAAAGGTTCAGATAAATTAAGGGCTACAAACTGAAATTACTGGAAGTTCGTTGCCTTTTGTGTTAAGCGTTTGTAACACTTCCCAACAATGTTTAAGAGTGATTATAATATCAATTAAGTTACCTCTCTGTTTTTCTGCCATTCTGTCTGCCTGTAGAATCTGTTTTTTTTTTTTTTTTTAAAGACAATACATAACTATTTACACTTCATTTCCAAAAAGATAGGACAATTTCGACGTTTTGTCAAGTATATAAAATATTTGACGAATTATTCTGAAACTTCAATGATGTAAAGAACATTTTATTCATTATTTATTTTTGCAAAGATATTGTACCGAAGACGAGAAGGGGACCAATAAAAATATAAAGAATAAAATAATGTTTGAAGTCCATTGCCGCGGTAGCATAAAATTAAGATTCTTTATTTCCTGTGCATTCATTATTTGGGAAATAGCAAATATATTCACGGTGATATAAAGATTTTTTTTAACAAAATCGAAATTCTTTCGTACGTTTTTGGTTTATAATATGCAGGATTTTTTAACTGACGCAATGTCATTTTTAGAAAATTTTACACACTAAAATCATTTAACAGCCTGTTTCATAAATGTAGTCATAATATTTAAACACAGGTTTTTGAGGGTACGTAAATGTAGCCTCCTCACATAGAAATTTATGTTAAATAAATCTACAGGGTGATTATAAAATAACTTCGCTTATTTGAAGGCATCTGCAGCTAAAGCTTACGTCTGGAATAAAATCATATTTTATATACAGAGTGCGGAAGGCATAAAGCGATGATTTCTACAAAGAAAAAATTTGTACTAAAAGTCTCCGACAGGGAAGATTTTGGGACTGCTATTACGCGATATGAAATTTGCATATTCTACATCTATTGTGTGGGTCTGCACATATGATGTGTTGTTTTGTGGATCCTAATGTTGATTAGTAAAAGAATATTTTTCATGAGTTTAGTAATAGCGTATGACATTCATTTCTGCCTGTGCATTTTTATTCGAAAATTAATGAAAATTTATATAATACATTTTCCGTTCATTCATTTTGTTTGTTAACATTTTTATGTCTCCAACGGCTGTGAAATCAAGTACGTTTTAAGAAAGTTACATTAAATACCTCAACTAGGCATACCGTATTTTCGCGTGTATAATGCACAGTTTTCCCCCCCAAAAAAATTTAAGACAAAAACTCCAGGTGCGCGTTATACATGAAATATTTTTTTATTGCTGTATGTAATCACTCAGCTTTGTATGTAGGAATCAAAACATGCCTTCAAAGAAGAAAACAACTGAAAAAAATCTTACTTACTAGAAGTACGTATTGCATTTCTATTTCACTCACTGTAGTTCTTTTATACATGAAAGTTATAAAATGACAGTAGCAATTCTCATTGCCGCTACAACTGTTATCGTCACAGTGCTCGTCTTCACCGGTACAGTCAAAATGTTGACAACTACACTGTAAAAGAATAACTATTACCAGCTGCAAGAAACTCTCTGTGATCGGAGAAAATAATTATTTTTTTCGATCACAGAGAGTTTTTTGTAGCTGGTAATAGTCCTTTTTTTTTTTTTACAGTGTATGAGATAATCAGTTATGTTAGGTATCTTTAGTTCTTACACTGTAAAAAAATAATTATTACCAGCTGCAAGAAACTCTCTGTGATTGGAGAAAATAATTATTTTCTCCAATCACAGAGAGTTTCTTGCATTTGGTAATAGTTATTTTTTTACAGTGTAGGATTAAGTATTACAGAATGGAACTGAAAGACATCGTTTCAAGAATGGCATTGAAACATAAAGTTTTGAAAGTTGATTCATTTGATCCCTATTGCAGTTGGTTCACAATCTGGAAAATACATTTCATGTCAAATTTATGGTTCGGGTAATATACGAGATTAAAAAAATATCGCCATTTTTTTCTTTTAAAGTACAGGGTGCGCGTTATACACGCATGCACGCGTTATTTCCTAGTGCAAATGTAACAACATCGACAAAAATCTCACCTGCCGGCGACTTTTAATACCAACATTTTCTTTGCGGAAGTTATCTTCCCATGTCTTCCAAAGTCTGTATATGAAATTTGATTTCAGTCTGTGTGTTAGGTTTAGCACAAGATGCCACCGAACATGGACAGATATTTTGAGATCACCCTGTATATCTAAATATTTTTAATGTTCATTCGAAATGTTATACATTACTTCATATAGTCTACTTTAAACTGTAATAGTATTTCTGTAGTGAAAAAAAAAAAAAAAAAAAAAAAAAAAAAAAAAGTAGGATTAGTGCTAGGGTCTCTCCTTGCTCTACTGCCACATGCCTCCACAGCTACCAGATAGGCTCTGCTCTGCCTCTGCCTCCGTCATGCTGCTACTGCATAAAATCATCACGCCAGGGTTCCTTGGAAATCCACTCAGCTCACTGTTCCGAGAATCTTGATCATGCAAGACCTCTACATCTGTTTCTCTACTCCTCAGATGAAGGTAAGCAACTGTCTAGACAGTTGTAGGCGCTTGTCAAGCAACGTGATGATGATGATGAATGTAGGGTAAAAGAAATTAGAGGAGGGGCCGCATCAAATTATTATTTTAGTTATTAGCAAATATAAGTCAACAGAATAAAAAATTTAATACATATAAATATAAAATAAATTATTATCTTAAACTAACTAGAGTCGGATCGTTAGCGTATCGATCCATTTAGGTGCCAGTTTAAATCCCGGTTCAGGCACAGATATTCGCAATGTTTGGAATTTACTTTAAATTGCAAAGCTTGTCTAATGAGCTTTAATGTGGGGGGGAGGGACCCTTTAAAGTGCAGCCTTTTAACATTCCCTTAATAGAATACTACGCTTTTTATATAGCACTCTTCGTATGATTCAATCCCAAAAAAGTACTATAAAGGATCACTGAAGTTTACTATGTAAATAAAGTGGTATTCAATTAAAAAAATATATTAAAAGACCCAAGTATGTGAACTCTACGCCTAATTTCTAAACTCACTTGAAAATATGTTAATTATTATTATTATTATTTCAATTTCTTTAATAGCTTAAATGCGACAGAACTATTTCTCTCAGACAACAATCTTGCGTTGTCGCCATTTATTGCAATACACGTTTTTTTTTTTTTTTTTTTGTTTGTTTTTTTTTGTTTTTGGTTAAGATTTAGATAATATATTTAATTTAGAAAATGAAAAGTGCGCGGGGAGAATGAAATATAATGGTACTGGATAATTTAATTGAATTTTATTTATAGCGATGTCAACGATATAGGAAAAAATACTTGAGCCATTTTCTTTCTAATAATAAACAGAACGGAAAACCGATAATATTTTACCTGGAGACATTTTGTGTATTCAGACCAATTAAAAATTGTTTTTAATTTTTTCCTTCTCACATTAAGTAAAAGAATGTTTAAAATAAAATTGAGAAAAATCGTGCTAAAGAAATGGAACATCTTGGAATTCTTGGCGAAATTTGAAATTTGGCACCGAAGTAGTGCGGTTGTTTCTTGCCAATATGTTTACTTATGCAATTGTGATATTTACTTTAATTCATCGCCAAAATGACAACAAATATAAAAACAACCAAGAGGCTTTCATGCTAAAGCTATACTAAAGTAATTTTAAGAAATGAATATAGTAAGCAATGTTAGAGAATGAAATACAGTTATTGCAAACCTTTATATGGAAGAATAGATTAAAATAAATCCTGTCGTGCTAAGTAAAATTTTCGTTTACAAAGTATGTAAGCAGAATTTGTTTTTATTTATTTTTATTTTTTATTTCTTATTATACTGTTGTAGAAAACACGATAAGTGAAAAAAAAAAAAAAAAAAAAACTTAGGGCAAAAACATTAAAAAAAAAAAAGTAAATTACTTCTAGTAGATATTTAGAGTAAATATTAAACCATAAAAAATACTTTATTTTATTTTTCCGTAAACACATTAATAAGCCGCAGGGAGGAAATAACTTTTGCAAGTAAAATGACTCACGAAGGCCATAAAAAAGTGTATTAAGGAAGAAAATAGCGTACTTTTATTATTCTGGAGAAGCGATGTTTTTAACATTAAAATTTTAATCATTTTTACTTAAAAGATAAGTATTTTTATTACTTTTCTGCCATGTAAAATTTCATTAATCTGTTATGTTTTCCTTTGTACTTGAAATATTTTGAAACAACATCGTTATCTCGGAAAAGTAAAGAAGCGAAAAAAGAAAAGGAGAAGAAAAGAAAAAAAAACAAAAACAAATGTTTGGCAATATACTACTTTGTTTATTTGAAATTGTATTTTGCTGAAATTATTAATATTTTAGCTTTAGAAAATATATATTTCTAATTTATTTTCATGAAATTCCATTTGAGCGTAAATTTTATTTTTAATAAATTTTTCAATTATAAAATAAATAAATAAATAAATAAATAAAATAAAATAAAACATTTTATGTTGAGCAGTGCTTTACTCATTTAATTTAACGTGTGAGCTAAAGGAACGTAGAGATCCATAAAAGTTGTAATTTCCATTTTTTAATGTTTTGGCCGCCACAAAGCTTTTCTTTAGTATCATTCTATATAACAGCGCCGCCTCCTTTAATGTGGATATATATATATAATTCCTTATTCCTCCAATAAATATTTTAGATATGTAGTTTGATGCAATATTAATCAACAGATGCTGAGATGTAATGTTATGGAAAATCGCTGAAGGTGAGTATTTGCAGTGCCACTTATCGAGCGATCAGTGTTGCCAGATTTGGGGACTTTTTTATTCAACTCTCACCAATAATTTTGAGAAGTGATATTTGCTATACGTAATAGATGTTTAGCTTTCGAAGTGCTTAGGCAACCGTTACAATTAAAATTTAGCGGCGGGGGTTGAATAAAAAAGTCCCCAAATCTGGCAACACTGCGAGCGATATATACTTAAATAACTCTATTAGCAACATACCTCCCCTCCCACCCACCCACGTAATACCAATCTCACATACAGAGTTTGGTGTATTTATACTCTACAGAAGCATGTAATAGCCTACTAGTACATAGGAAAAATTACATCGTGGAAACATCACCTGTTGTTTGATAAGCATTCAAATTTAATCAACGTAGTGTTTCAAAATTGTTCTCTAACGCATAAAGTTCAGTGTTGTCAGATGGCTAAAGATAGATCCTGCCAAACTAGGCTAAAAAAAGAGCCAGGATGCAATCAGAATAAGTTTGAAAATGAGCTAGTTTTTCCGTCGAGTTGAATTTGTGAGTTTTACGCTCATACTTATAAAAATTACGCTGTGAATATGTTAACAAGTACGTTTCAGAAAAGTTCTAAGAAGTAAATATATATTTAAAATAAATATGGAAAATACTTCAAAACACTTTCTTTCCCATTATTTTAAAAATCAGTTCGATACATGTATCAGCGGATAGCTCACATCGTGTATACACACACATACATCAACATATTATAGCAAAAAGGAATTTAGGAGACCTCAAAACGTATTAATAAACACTCAATTTTCGTAGCCGAATTTTTTCATGATTACAATACTTCTCTCACACAGTACATGTTCGAGAAGTTATAAACAGCATAATGTTACAAAAGTAACAGTTTTGAAAAAGAAAATTTCTTATTTTGTTTCACTAGTGCGATGTAAGAAACCTATTCATCAATCCATCTTATTTTGTTTATTGAAAAATAATTTCCTTATTGTTTCTTTCTTAGATGAAAAGGATTTCTTCAAAATGATATGACACTAATAATATTATTTTAGGTTCGTCGCTAGATATTATCAACTGCGCAGCACTAGTGCGATGTTAAACCCAACCAACCATCGTCGAAGAGGTTAAGTGGGTTTTACGACACACTAGTGCTACACTATGGTCAATTGGCGATGGTCTGGGATTCCCCAGTAAGGGTGATCAGGAGACATGTTATCAACAGGTGAGTCTCAAATCAAAATAAAATTTGTTAGTGTAAGTACAGTATAGTATCCACCCTGAAAAACATAAAAACTTTTACATGATTTAAGTCAAAGGTTAAACTTCTGAATAAATCAACAATTAATTAATTCTCTTACCCAGGCTAAGTGTATAGCTATGAACCATCTTAGTTAATCTAGCAACATGATAGTCAACTCGGTTTTTCCCACTCACTAAAGATATTTTGGCACTTTGAACTCATAATCACTATTTATGGACGATTTTTAATGTTTCAAAAAATAAATTGAGAACTCGCGGTAAAAAAAAAAAAAGCTATGTGCGGAAACTACACAACTTTCTCTGAAATCCCAGGAAGGTCGCCAGTTTATTAACTAGCGTAACACACACACACATACGCAAACATAAAAAAAAAAAGTAATAATAATAATGAAAATTAATTTATCTATTTGGGCGTTACAATGCTACAGGCATATGCACTGAGAGACAAAGGTTTAAACATATACAGGGATAGATGTATCCTATATTTTTGAAATATATTAATTAGTTTTCGCATTTTTCTTTTTATTTAATTGCAGAAGTCAGACGATTAATCAAAGCAAAGTTTATTTTTAAAACATAGCGATATTTAAAATACAGGATATTTCGACCAATGCTTGCAACACCTGTCTTTTTCCATAGGGGATTTAAAGCAACCTTTCAATTGAAGAAATTTTAATAGATACAAATATTTTTATAAATTTGCTTCGACGCTTGGATTCATAGCTTATTATTATTTTTATTATTATTTCAACCTGTTTTAAGTTGGAATTACTTATTTTGATTTGAAACAATTCTTATGTGTTTATGATTTAAGTTCTTATTCTGCTTTAATCAACATTGCTTTACGGACCGTTTTATGACAATGCACGTTTACTTCTTCTTCTTTTGGGGGAGTTTTGAAGTTAAATCTTGGATTATTTTTCATCCCCCCTCCACCTTATTCTTAACTTCGCTAGTTGGTCGATTTGCCGCCTATCCCTTCAGTGTTTCGAGAATTTTTAATTCAACAGCCACCAAACACTTTTAGAAGTGGCATTTAATATACGTAAAATGCGAATAGAATCGAAGAAACGTCGATTATACATATCATATATCACTTCTTAAAATTATTGGTGACAGTTGAATAACAAAGTGCGCAATTTCTAGCAGGTGGCGCTGTCTATAGCAACTGCTAACGGGTTAATTCTCTATTTCCCTAAGAATTTTCCCAAACAAATCAAACTTTTTCTATAAAGTTCTAACATTTCCATATAAATACAAACATATAAGAATGTTGCAATTTTCCCATAAAAATCAAACTTTTCCTATAAAGTTCTAACATTTCCATATGAATACAAACATATAAGAATGTTGCAATTTTCCCATAAAAATCAAACTTTTCCTATAAAGTTCTAACATTTCTATATGAATACAAACATATAAGAATGTTGCAATTTTCCCTGGAGTAGTCACGTTCTTAAGACTGCATGTTATTCAAATTTACTCTTTCTCCCTTCCCATGTAATGCTATGGGATTTTTGTTGATATTTTTTTTTTTTTTTTTTTTTTTACAAAGATATCGCATTCAAAAATGAAATTTTTTTGAATTCCACTTTTTGAACATATTGTCTCTTATCTCAGTGAACATTTTAAAATTTTAAAAGAAATTTAAATATTTCATTTTGAGATTGAAAATAAGAAGATTGTGTTTACTTAATAAAACAGAATATTTAAATTTATTGGGAAAAAAAAATCTCACTACAAAACTTTCATAGAATTAAATGGGTTGTGGTTGGGTTTTACGTCACACTAGTGCTGCGCAGATGGGCAATTGTCGACGGTCTGGGACACACCCTTAGAGGTGGTCCGGAGACATGCCATCACAATTTTGATCCATCCTCCACGGAAGGGAATTAAATGGGAAGGAAGAAAGGGTAAATCAGACAGATATAGAGTTTTAACATGAAATGTCTCATATTTCCCAGAAAATGATTTTTGTAGCTCTTAAATATTAAATTCGACATATATAAACGTATCTGTCAACAAATCTTGTTTTGTCAAGTAATATGCTATAAGGAAACTAGTATGTTGTGGCCACCACAAGACTTTCTTCTATATTTTCTTATACAAATTCACGCAGTAACAATATTTAAAAAATATATATATATGATTTTTTTCCAAAGTTTTTTTTCGTTAAAAGTAAAAAAAAATCGATAACTTTGTTTTAAATTATCACATATTTATAGTTCAACCATTCGTTTTACAGGTATTGACGAGACCTTTCAAAAGATACCTATCTTGAAAATTTACCCCCCCCCCCCCCCCCGAGGGGGTACTTCCCCCTAGGGCGATGCCCCAAATTTTTTTCCTAATTAACTACTACTATTATCAATAATTCATATTAATTTCACAATCACAGGTTTAGAATAACTCTCATTATGTACATTTATACGAAATTTTGTACTACTTTTGTCCATGTTAAAAATTTAGAAAAAATACGATCACAGCGCCACCTGTTGAGCGATTGATCCCCAAATCTAATCAGCCACAGTTTATGTCAGGGCCCAACTAAATACCAAGTCTGGTTAAATTTCGTTCAAAAAAAAAAAAAAAAAAAAAAAAAAAAAAGAAAAAAAAAACGATTTTTTTTTCTAAGTTTTTTTTTTTTCGTTAAAAGTAAAAAAAATCGATAACTTTGTTTTAAATTATCACAGATTTATAGTTCAACCATTCGTTTGAAAGGTATTGACGAGACCTTTCGAAAGATACCCATCTTGAAAATTTACTCCCCTCGAGGGGTGACTTCCCCCCCAAGGGGGGGGGGGTGGCGAGGCTCCTACGCATACAAAAATTTTTTCCCAGTTGACTATCTCTATTATAAATAATTCTTGTAAATTTCATAATGATTACTAAAATATAATTCTCTTTATGCACATTTATACAAAATTTTGTCCTATATCACCATGTTAAAAATTTAGAAAAAGCGGGATGGCAACGCAACCTGTAAGACAATTTTTACCAAAAGTTGATAGGCACTAATTTATGTCAAGGTGCAACTACACACCAATTTGTATGAAATTCTGTATAGTAGTTCCTGAGATACAGTTGCCACAAAATTTTGTCACACACACACACACACACAGACAGACAGACAGACAGACAGACAGACAGACAGACATTTTCTAAAAATGGTCAAATCGTGTTCTACAGCTCTCAAAACGTGTAAATCCATCAAAAACTCGAGGTCGAAAATTTTTACGAATCCAATACTTTCTCTATATTACATATAGAAGAAAGTAAAAAGCCTAGCTATATAATTTTCTTACTTTAATCGGCCAAAAGCATAACGCTCTGAACAAATATTCAGTTATCGATAAAGAAAGAAAAAAGAAAAACAAAAGAGCGAATAATCCATGGTATTTGACACGGAATAACTTCGTTGAAATCAATAATTCTTTTACTTTTGGTAATACAAATATTTACACTGGATTTATCTTCTGTACCTATTTATCCAGCAGTACGTTTTATAATAATATGATAGACTTTTTTTTTTTTTTCTTTACACATAAAAATTCTAAATGCATTTGTTTGAGGCAAAATTTTTACGTAAATCTGAATATATGTATATATATATATAATATACTTGTAAAATATTCCTTCTTTAGATAAAAATATATTTATTTGAAAAAAAGAAAAGAAAAAAAAAAAAGGAAAGTAAACCGAAGATTATTTTTATTTTCTAATCAATAGTTTTAAAATTCTATACAAAACAGAATTTAAATTAAGAGGAGAGGACTCTTTATTATATATATTTTTTAATCTATTTTTCCATATAAAAATAGGTGTTAAAAGGAAAGGTTACTAAATTCATTTCTTAAAATCTCTTTCGCCTTTTTCCTGCAATTTTAATTTTAATATATATATTTTTTTAATTAACTTGATTTGATAGGGGAAAAAAGTAGCATTTATTCTGTTGGTCTAAATATACAAAAGCGAAAAAAAAAAAAAAAAAAATATTTATTGAAAAATAATCTCATACGTCCCTTAACAATGGTTATTATATTCATTTCTAAAAAAAAAAAAAAATATTTTGTATATTTTTTCTTAATTTTATTTTTCATCTATTTCTTACCTTGTTGCCAAAAGACAAAAAAAAAGAAAAGAAAAGATAAATTGTTTTCAAGTTTTCTATGTGTTTGAAAGCAATAGTCCTGTCTTCCAAACTGTAAAGTATCTTAAAACGAAAACTTTGCATTACTTTTGCTTAACGATTGTAATAACATAATTTTTATTGTAATTCTAAATAATGAGGTTAAAAAATATAAATTTAGTACGTTTTTTATACCAATTAAGAAATTTAATACTCAGATCAAAAACGAATATGGTACTGGCAATATAGAAAACCAATACAAGCATTAACACTTTATATATGTATTTGTATTAGCGTAATATTTTTAATAAAATAAAACATTTACTACATAATTTGTATTTTAAAATTCTTCATTAATTATTCTTTAGAATGTAAACTTAATTCTACGTAATCGTCAAGCTTGTCACAGCTTCTTCTTAAGAGAGGTAATGCTAACGAATATTAATTAGAAGGTTGCCATATCTCCTACCTAATTCATTTTTCTTATTTTCTACCCTTAATTTAAGTCAAAATATTTTGTACGTTGTTTGGCCGTTTAATACATTTTTGTTTTCGTTTTTATTTCGTTATTTTTTCCTTTGTATTCTTTTTCAATTATTGTCTAGTTTTGAAGGGCTGATTCTTATAAAGACAGGAACGCATTGTCAATAACTGTTACTTTTAAACAATTTTTTTGACTTATAATTAACATAAATTTTCCATGAAATACAAAAACAATTTGTGACTAACCCTATGACAAAACATAAGAAAAGTAAGCAGCACAACATCAGTGAGAAATGTTTCCTACCGATTTTCTGCGATTTACAACAGAAAATGACGACAAAGCTTCTAGTATAACATTTATTCCATTCCGGAAATATTATAAAACATATGTATTCTAAAAATACTTTGCCTGATCAATTTCTACGCATGATTTTCGATTTTAAGTCTTAGCTAACCTATGTCGCAATGGAAATATTACGTTTGGCTGGATACTTAATATTAGCGGCTAATATTCCGTTACTGCTGGGTTCTATACTCGAGCCGGTCGAAGTCCACCCTGTACAGTAATAGTGGCTAATGCACATGAAATCCGTTGTGACCGCAATGTCCATCATGTTTCC
The DNA here is from genome assembly GCA_963930645.1 of Salticus scenicus. NCBI lineage: Eukaryota > Metazoa > Arthropoda > Arachnida > Araneae > Salticidae > Salticus > Salticus scenicus. Next base: position 236,451,791 of record OZ005653.1, on the reverse strand, counting down.
ATCCAACTTATAACTTTCGGGGGGGTACCGAAGTGAGGGGACCATCCTCTCCGTAGAGGATCGAAATTGTGATATATCTACGCACCTTTGCGGTAAAACCCAGACAATCGACAATTGTCCATAGTGTAGCACTAGTGCTACATAAAACCCACTCACTCACACACTCTTTTGCTGCTGGTTGCTTTTCCGCGCAACCATTGTAAGTAATTGGTGCTTTGCTATTTTATGCCTTCTATTATAGCAATCACTTAAATGAATGATAACCTTATCCGGTTAGTTGGCTTCAAATAGCTATATCTGAATGTTATCACTCAGACGATGTACAAAAACAAATAGGTTACTCCGAAACTTATTAGTCTCAAGATACAAATATTTATAGGTTATCTGCTCCTCTGTGGAACTTGAGTCATATGACCTATCTCAAGAGTTTCTCTAGAATAGACTAGAGCCCTCGATTTACTGTAAATCGAGGGCTCTAGAATAGACAATTCTTCTCCCAACCGATTAAGGTTCCTATACCAAAAGATTGCAATGTTCGCTTGTGGGCTCGTCCTGTTCCTGTTCCAGAAAGATGTGCTTAATCAGCCACATGTGCTTCCCAGTATTCTTATCTGAAGTCGTCATTAAAATGACAAAATAACAAATATTATTTTTTAAATAGTGGCACCTATTTGGTACTGCAGTAATTATAGGGTACTACGCACATAACTATTTTCTAATAGATTTTAATTAAAGCATGGATTTTAAATGAGATTTATTACCAATATTTTTAAAAAGAAATCTGTCACATATAATTTCGTCGAATAACAAAATTAAATAATGTGAAAACATGTATGAAAACTTTCCGGTGTGAAGTCTCCTTTGAAAATAACGAAAGAGTTGGTACCTATGTATATGCATTTATCGTAATATACTGAGTTTTGTGCCTGTGAAAAATAATATTACTAATATATTTTTTAAACAACCACCAAATCTAAGTAAAACAATTTAGAAATACTAAAACTATTTATTAAAAAACTAGTTGAGGGTATTAAAAATACTATGAGCAAAAATCCAATTCTTACTGAGAAAATTAATATATTAAGAGAATAAAACTGCGAAAGATCCATGATTTTTGACATAAAATGGTTTTGCTTTGATTGATAATGCCTTTTCAGCTTCGTAATATACTTTCTTCCAATTTATTCTCCTCGTTCACGATTTCCAAGAAGAAAAATTTCGGAAGATTTGATTGACATTTCTTTTTCTTTTACTATATCTAATGTATCGGAGTATATATATATGTCAGGATATGAAAAAAACCCATAATTTATTACATAATTAATTAACGTTTGACGAAAGCAAATAGCATTTAAATGAATCAAAATTATCACAATTTTTAATATTTGTTATTATTCCTCATAATAAATTATATTGAAAAGGGTATATGACGAGCAGTTCGTGTACAGGAAAACACAAAAGTTCAAATATACTGTAATATATGGTTGACATTTTAAAAATTGCATACTAACATCATTATCCTGCTTTAAAAACGATGTAATAAACATACGTTTTCCAAATGGGCAAAAGCATCGCTTCGATAAAAATAAACTATGGGCTGTATTAATAACACTGCGTTCCAAGAAAAAAAAATCGAGCCCTGATACCATTTTTGGTGATTCTTATGCAAAATGACCTCCTGAATCCGAAACATTTTACCCAGTCACCCTCCGTTTTCTCTGGACCCCCCCCCCCCCCCCCCCCCAATTTTTATCACTGTTCGGTAATTTTATTGGCCATGAATTTGATTTGAAGAATGAAAAAGAAGTAATTTAACACTTAAATATATATATAATGTTTAATAAATAGCATTGATAATATATTAAAAAAATACAAAAAAAAGTAAAATATAATTTCAGTGGCAAATCCTCCCCCCCCCCCTAAATTTTCCAGTTGCCGCAAATGTTGATGTTTTAGAATTTTCCAACACTGTAGCCCCTCAGAAGGTATTTAACAGTTAAAATATCCCCCCCCCTTTCTAAAAATCAAATTTACAGCCATAAAATTACCGGAAAGTGATAAAAATAGGCGGGGCCGTCCCTAAAAAACGGTGGGTGATATGGCAAAATGGGCGTCATATTCGGATTCAGAAGGTCATTTTACATAAGAATTAGCGAAAATGGTGTTGGGGGCAATTTTTATTTAGAGCAGTGTAATTTGTGTTTCAAGTAAAAAAAAAAAAAAAAAAAAAAAAAAAAAAGGATTCGGATACATAGCAGGCTAGAATTGTAAATGCACGAAAATGCGTTTTTAGTTGTGTTATATAATTTTATTCTTAATTTACCAGATTATAATTATCCGTGTGGTGATATAGAAAATGTACACGGCTACTTAAAAGCTGTGTAATGCACTGTTTACATTCGATATAATTGATAGGCTTTTTTAATTATATTTTACGTATAATTATAAAAGTTTTAACTTCGGTCATCTGACTTAAGAACTAACACCGGAAGACCGAAATGCAAATTTTATACGCAATTATAATATGTGATTATGTATTTTTAAAAATTTTGATAATACAGTTCATTATTTACAGTGTATTAGAAATTTTGCTAATCTATGTACAAGAACCGTTAAATCTATAGGCACCCTTTTTTAACATAATTTGTATTGAAGAATAATACCATACTTGCCAACATTCTAATTAATATTCCGTAGTCTTGTTAGTCCCGCCCTTTTTCTCACACCAATAAATTTTTAGAGTAATATTCTAATTGTTAACGCCACTTGAAAAAACGCCCCTTTTTTCACGCTAATTTCTTTTTAGAGTAATTCTCTCCAAATGTTGTCACGATAAAATAAGAATAAAATTACTCTAAAAAATAACTGGTGGGAAAAAAAAAGGCGGGTACTAAAAATTATACGGTTCATAATGAGATGGTTGGCAAGTATGTAAGAGAAAAAATACTCTAAAATATACCGGTGTGAAAAAGAAGGCGGAGCTAACAATATTACGGAATATTAATTAGTATGTTGGCAAGTATGATAGTACTCACCTCACTCCTACCTAAAATCGTTAAACTAACCCTCCGCCGGCCCTAACACTATAAAGCGCTCTAAGCTCTGTTCCCAAATTTAGGGATTTTTTTATTCCACTTCCACCAATAATTTTGAGGAGTCATATTTGATATCTACAAGGGTGATTAACCTTCGAAAGGTTAGGCAACCATTACAGTTCAATTATAGTGGTGAATATTGAATAAAAATGTCCCTCAATTTGACAACATTGACCAGAGGAATGATATTAAATAGGACCGGCAAAGGGTTAACTGTCGAGTAAAATGTATGTATATTTGTTTTGTTTCGTTTTAGAAAAAATTTCAATATTTATGTTTTCTCCGAAACTTTTGAAAATTTCTTTTCTAATTTTTAATTCAGGCTGCTGTTAAATTTCAAGTTTAATTCTTGACAACCGAGAATACTAAGTAAAAAACAGTATAGTTAGTTCTTAAAAAAGCAATCACTGTTCTCTCTTAAGCGTGACTGATATCTATTTCCTCGTATAAATATAATAATATATTCAGGAAATAAAGGAGCAAAAGATATATGATGTTTGACATGAAATGACTTTACTGTGATCGATAATCCTTTTTTCCGCTTCGCAATATATTTTCTTCGGATTTATCTTCCATATTGATTTTCCAGGCGGAAAAGTTTCGAATGATTTGATTGACAATTCTTTTCAATACATGTCTTAACGAAAAATGTCAATATATATAAATATATTGTAAAAAGTAATTTATGCGTTTATAAATTTGTTCACTTCAATGTTTATAAAATAATCTGGTGTGTCACTCACACGACTTTCTCTTACCCTGAAATAAATACAGGTTGAAGATTAAGAGGTAAGATAACGATGTTATGTAAACCTATGTTAAACAATTCAAATTAGGCTTCGGAAGACTTTTATATGATAATTAATTCTGTATGCGGGGGGCTACCGCCCCCCTCAACCCCCCGTTTCATTAATGCACCAAGATTTATATAAAATTTAATTCGGTTATTAAAAATAATTCAGTTTTTAAAAATAATTTATTAAAATTATTATTTAAAAAAATTATCTTTTATGATAATGCAGACGATATCCATATTAGAGAAATAGTATAATACTAAATATCCAAAAAAAGTCCATTTTATTCTCAATATTAAAAAAAAAAAAAAAAAAAAAAAATATATCTAAGTTTTTTTTCGTTAAAAGTAAAAAAAATCGGTAACTTTGTTTTAAATTATCGCAGATCGATGGTTCAACCATTCGTTTTAAAAGTATTGGCGAGCTCTTTTGAAAGATACCCATCATGAAAATTTTCTCCCCTCGAGGGGGGACTTCCCCCCCAGGGGGTGGAGGCGAGGCTCCTACATACACAAAAAAAATTTTCCCAGTTGACTATCTCTATTACAAAATATTTATATTCGTTTCATTTGGTTTAGTGCAGTCTATAGACGTTAAACTCTACTTACCTGAAATTTCCCCCATAGACGTAATGCATTAGAATTCTCTTGATTGTCCCTGTACACGAACCATTTGCTTGATCTTAACGAAAAGCTTACTGTAGCATCTATATATGATACATTTAGAATACCAAGTTTGGAATGTCTGCTACTATTTGTTCTTGAGATATGCTGATAACAGACAGACAGACACACAGACATACACACAGACATACACACAGACACACACACACACACAGACACACACACACAGATACACACACAGACCATTTGCTAAAAACACGATTTTCGTATTCAGGGGACCTCAGAACGTGTAAATATAACAAAATCTCGTGTTCGAAAATTTGACACCAAAACAATACTTTCTCTACCTTATGGGTAAGAGAAAGTAAAAATGTGAACAAACAAAATTATCTTAGATGCCAGATTTTACATTTTTTGTCTATTAGAAAATTTTTGTAGAAATTTAAAAAAAAAATTAATCGAAATTTTTAACATTTCTCTGTTACAATTTTCACCAATTAAATAAAATAAAATTTCTTTTTTAAAATTTTCTGTAGCTAAGGAGCGTAAAAGATAAGAACTAAGTCTTGTGGTCAACGATAATTAAATAATTCGATAGTTTTATGCATGTTAATTTGACAGCTTTACATACGTTAGCAAAGCTTAAGCATCGAATATTTGTTGCTGCCCAGAAGTGTTACATGTTTAGACATGTCCTTGAATCCATAGCGTTATGTTGCAAATATTGTTACAAATTTAGATTAAAATATGATAAAAGCTGCTCGTTTTAACATTATTTGGACCAAGTACATCATGCATATATATATATATATAACAATACTTTTGTTAGTCTGAAGAGACTGTTAAATAAATGTGCTTCAATTAGAGTAGGACTATATTGATCAATTACATAACTGAGTTATTTCATGTCAAATCAACAGAAAAAAAACAGCATTTTTAACCTGACATCCTCAAAGTTTTATGAAATTAGGCTCATTTATTTGTCCTATTGAGAAATGAATGTATACCAATTAAGTAGTCCCTATCTCTTTTAGTGTTTGATATACAGGGCTGCAAAAATGGGTAAAAAATGCACCCTAACAGCACACCTATCCAATGTACATCCTAAAGGTTGTCCCTGGGATGTCATTTTATCCATAGGATATCCTATGGATATCATGTGGTGAAGATGTGCTGTTAGGGGCAAATTGCCGAAATTCTTCAATTGCAAATGTACCCATATTTTCTTTTCTAATTAACTTGGAGATAAAATATTTGTATCATTAGAAAGATTATAATACAGGCTTTCAAATGATATATCACAAGTACATATTTTTATTTTATTTTTATTTTTATTTAAATTATTAAGTCCTTTGAAATACAATATCTCTAAATGTACCCATTTAATTTCCTTTTTTAAAATTATATGTTATTTTTACATTTATTGTCTGTAACTATTGCAAACTTCAGCATGGGACGGCCATGAGATACTGAGTTATAAATTAATATACAACCCTAAATCAGAAATTTTTATACTTACCTAATGTAAGTTTTTCCCATATTTTGTTCCCTAATTAGAGATATAAGATTGGTATCAAGCTTATAATACAGGCCTTTAAATGATATATCACATGTATATATATATTTTTTAATTTCATTTTAAAGTCAAACATTTTGACCTTTAAACTTCAATATCTCAAAAAGTATACATTTGATTTTCATTTAAAAATTATATGTTATTATTACGTTTATTAACTATAATTATTGTAAGTTTTAACATGGGACGGTCATTTGTTTGTAAAACGCACGTTATGTTAATATGGAAATGCTGACAGAGTTGCATTTTAATTTATAACTCAGTATCCCATGACCGTACTTGAAACTTACAGTAATTATAGATAATAAACGTAAGACCAGTGGCGGATCCAGAACTTGACTTTTGGGGGGGGGCTAAGATTTTTCAAAGTGTTATTCTAGACCAATAAAAAATTTACAATTGTGAAATTCAATTATGAATGACAGTGTTTTCCCCCCTTAAATCCGCCACTGCGTAAGACTAACATACCATTTTTAAGAGAAAATTAAATATGTACTTTTTGAGATATTGAAGGTCAAATGTCAAAACGATTTGTCTTAAAATGAAAAACTTACAAAATGTATACGTGTGATATATCATTTAAAAGCCTGTATTATAAGCTTTCTAATAATACAAATCTTATATATTTAAGTTAATTAGGGAACAAAATATGGGAAAAACTTACGTTATGTTAGTATGAAAATACAGATTTAGGATTGAATATTAATTTGCGACTCAGCATCCCATGGCCGTCCCATGCTGAAATTTGCAATAGTTATAGATAATAAATGTGAAAATATAAATTTTAAAAGGAAATTAAATGTGTATTTTTTGAGATACTGGAGTTCAAATTTTAAAATGTTTTCCCTTTAAAGTTAAAAGATTTAAAAATATATACTTGTGATATATCATTTGAAAGCCTGTATTATAAGCTTTCTAATGCTACCAATTCTTTATCTCTAAGTTAATTGGAAAAGAAAATATGGGTACATTTGTAGTAGAAGAATTTCGGAAATTTGCATATTTTTCCCATTTTTACAGCCCTGCATATCAAAAACTAAAAGAGATAGGGAATAATTAATTGGTATAAATTCATTTCCCTGTAGAACAAACAAATGAGCCCGATTTCATAAAAATCTGAGGGGGTCAGGTTTTTAGCTGTGTTGATTTGACATGGAATGAATGACTCAACTATGTTTTTAATAAATATGATTTAAAAGTATTTCAGAAAAAACATTATCATGCTGATAAACTTAAATGTTTAAAAATTTTCTTTAATGTGTAAATAATTATACTTCAAGTTTACTGAAATTCATTTTTGAACTTTTTTTTAGTTGTTCCTCTACCAAAATTATTAAAAATTTGATTTTGAAAAATAATCACATACATATAACAAACTTTATTATTTGCTAATGAGGATTATAATAATCAGTAACATTAATTACTCCTGTAAAATTGAGGTGCTAAAACATTAAAACTATATTAATAAGGTACAAAAAAGTTCGTAGATCAAGATTTTTGTTTAAAAATTCCAAAATGTCCAATTTCAAAAGGCGTGATAAATTTTAGGTTTATTTCTCATACTACAATTTCTGGAAAATTAATTCTCATATTATTTAATCACAGAATTTTCGATAAAAATTAAAGAGATTATATCCATTAAAAATTATGGGGAATGAAATAATTCGGGAAGTTGGTACCTGCGTATGTTTTATCTCAAAAGTAGAGCAATTCTAATGATATAGGCAAATGTTATAATCTAATAACAAAGACTATTATTGCATTAAAATCAACTGTTTATGCATGGAATTCTTTTTATTTGGAAGACATTTTCTAACTGTCAAATTGTTATTATTCAAATTCCCAAATTTGGTATAGCTCTAAGGTAATTTTCAACCGAGATATCATCCAAATTACATAGGGTTTGGCACTTTCAACGAGAGACTAAAAGTACAGTCAGCCAAAAAAAAAAAAAAAAACGCCCCCCCCCACCTAATTTCGCCGTAAATTAACGTAGAAACATTTGACTGGTACCGATCGATTTGTAATAACGTCTAGTTTATAACTGTATAGTTACATTTTGCCTAGGGGGTCGTCTACATATTAAAACTGGCATTAACTTCATTTTCTTCAATAGCAACCCCTATTTTTGACTTCATATTCAGATTTCTGAGATTAGGCGGCTCGAAAAACATACCTATTTATATACCTTAAATTAATTCTAAATAGAGTTACACGTGAAAATGTATCAGGGGTCCGTCTATATATTTAGAAAATATAAATCACGATCTACCACCCAGTATACATTATTTATGAAGTTTTACACCGGAAAAAAAATTTCAGAAATCTTAATTATAAAATAAAACATCTAAGTTAGTTTATGATTTAAAAGATTATTATTGGTTTCTATTGATTAAACATCAAATAGTTCACTTCATACGAAGAAAATTAAATAGCTTGAATAGATATTAAAATATCTAAGATGTCATAATGAATATGATCTGTACGCATCGATTATGGGAAAAATATCAAATATTTAAGTTTCCTAAATTCTATGATTTTACAAAATATGCATAAAATTTGCCTAACATATATATATATATATATATATATATATATATATATATATATATATATATATTCGTTTTCTTTTTTTTTTTTTTTTTTTTTTTCTCTTAATACAATTTACAAGTTAAGTCTTTTATTTTATAAACTTTTTATAAAAAGAATACAGATTGTAATGTTAATTTATGTATTCAAAATTTAAATAGTTAGAAATTAAATAAAAGTTAATTTTTTTGCGTCAGATTAGCCACACGTTTAAATATTAATATTTTGTGACTTACACATACATGGAGCTTTTCGAATGCAGAATTTTATTATTTCATTATCAAGGATTTTAAAAATGTGCCTTGACTTCATTAATATTAAGAGAAATGTTTGATATTCTCGCAGATATATATTTATTTATTTATTTCTCATATATTAAGAATAAAAAACTATATTTTATAAATTAGCAATGTGAAAATGATAAGATTTCCACGTAAACACAAGAAAACAATTAATCGCATGAAACAAATAAAATAAATACATAAAAATAGAACTTTATTACAAATCATACTTTTAAAATGTTCTCTCCTCTCTGTTCCTGTTAAAATTCTCTGTATAACTATCAGTCTAAGTTAACAAAATTGTGTCAGATTGCAGTTTTTTTTTTTTTTTTTAAGGAAAAAAGAAGAAGATAAGGAGGAGGAGGAGGAAAGATCAAAACGAATAGAAAGCATATTAAACGTTAATACCCTTTAAGCACTGGAAAAGGGCGGGGTTTCGTATTGTGTGTCATTTGGGAGTTGTAGAGTGCCAGAAAATTACTTTATGTAATAAAACTTTTCATTTAAAGGGTATTTAAAGCAGCATTATATTTTATACATAGACTATTCAGAAAAAAAAGTACCATTCATCCGGTTCATGAAAAATAAAGAACATTTTCTGGCATTGCTCTATGTATATACATTCTTGTCAACCTAACCCGGAGGATTACTGGTCCCGCCCCTTTCCGTTCATTTTTTTCACATCAGTCTTTGCAGAATATTTTTTCTTTATTTAACAGGTTCAGCGCCATGTCAGCCATCGGTGTCTGACACTGATCTTTCCATTTAGGCCAAGTCAGCAGGTAGTGTAAAATATGATATAAAACTATAGAATTTACATAGTTTTAAGTAATTACTGACAATTTATTTAAAATTTATTTCCTTTTTTTTTTTCCCATTATTATTATTATAGAATTTTTATAGGATTACTATATCGTTAAGGCCTAATGGGGTTTATCGAAACTCGATAAATATAACACGCTTCTAAGCAGTGCGTGTGGCTTGAATGGGATTTCCATAAGAATTCGCGTGGCGCTCAGTGAGTTAATCGTAAATGTATTTAAAGTTAATTACTCTAAAAATTAAATTGTGTACACAAAGGGGCGGGAACTAAATATGTTACGGGTTTGGTTGGCAAGTATGCATATATATTTCGCTTGATTTATAAAAAATTATAACACATTTTCTTCTTCTTCTTTTTTTTTTTTTAGTATTTTGTGTTTATATGTCTCATTAAAAATAAATACAATATTCATATATAAACATTTCATGCGGTAATGTATATAAACATATTTATTAAAGAAGTTTTGTTGATATTATATAATTATTTTTCTATCTGTATAGTATATTAACACAGATATATTTTGTAAATTTCGCAGCATGGAAAAACAGCAACATAGCTTCCATATCAAAGCTTAATGTAAATAGGACGTAAGCTTACTGTAGCTAGTGTTGAAATTTGAAAAAAAAAAAAAAAAAAGAATAACAGTAGGCTAAAAATACCCCGGAATATATTAAAATGTTGTTTATTTTGGTTTTAGTCAGGTGATATCACTTGTGCTAAGTAGCTGGATCCACCTTCTCTTAAGCTCAGGTTCAGCTCATCATTAAAATATTGTTTTTAATATCTGCCGCACCAAAATGTTCAAAACACAAATGCCAATTTTCATATATTTTGAAATCTTCCCGTTTCAACTTTAAAAGCATTTAGATTAATTAATTTTATTTTGAATTTTTAAATTTAGACGATTAAAGTATTTTAAATGAAATTTCAGGATTCTGTAAGATCAATATCTATATATTTGAAAGTAATAAGACTATTCCTTTGTTTTCAATTTTTATTCCATAATAACTGTGACTTTGATTTCGTGATTAGGAAATTGAAAATAAATACTATTGAGCTATGTTCCAATAATATATCTTATAAACTTTAAAAAAAAAAAAAAAGCAATTTTTCACTATTTGATTCTGTATTAAAAAACTTTTAATAGAAATTTGATATTTTATTATGTTACACTATGGGATAAATTTTAAATAACACAAAGCTTACAAACGGTACAGTAACCAAATGCAAATATGTCACAACAAAATTTAAACAGAAAATTCATGGTAAAAAATGTTTTTAAAATTATTAAATATTCATAATAATAATAATAAAACGATTGTCGAATGCATAATTGCTGTTTCATGCAATCAGTTTCGCTGTACAGTGTTTTCTAAAACATGATATTTAACTAGAGTTGTACGTACTCTTGAATATTGAAATGCGAAAAAAAGTGTAACAGGGTTAAAATAGAATTTTAGCAGCGAAAAAACTAGAAAAAGATATTTAATACTTATGAAGAAAGACTTAACATATTAGGATCGGATATATTCCTCTCTTGTACCGTAAGCCACGCCTTTTCACAAATTTTCTAAAACTTTATAATATAAAACAAAATAATTTTGCATATTTGTAATTAAATCATTTAAGTTTTGTCTTCAATAATCGATGTAGTAAATACCATTGTGATTTATGCATACCAGCGTCACATATAGAGTCAAATAGGAATATGCAAATTAGTCTTTTTTTTTTAATAGTGTTTCAGCGAATCAGAGGCGGGGCTTCTTTTCTTTTGAAATTCTTTCACAATCCCTCGCCTACATTGAGATAACTTTACAAAAATATGCCAATTTGTATAATAAACATCGAAATATTGCTTAGGAAACAATAAAAATAACATAAAGGTAAATTAAAATAGTTTTCCGTCGAATTATATACAAACATTTACTTATAGAGGATACAGATTGTAACAAGTGACGGCCCCCTAACAGGAATAAAAAGTGAAATATCACTGTAACTCAAAAAATAATGTTAGGAACGAGCTGTAAATTTGGAAACCCATGTTTTTGATGATGCCCGTTCTATTCGTACAAAAATTAACATAGGTCATAATTCATAATTTTTTCAAATATGAATTTATTAATAATTTTCATAATTCAAAAAATGTTTTTTTAGCAAAAATTTGCATGGAATATGTTTGGGTCACTTCATTCTAACGAATAAAAAAAACCAGAATTTAAATATCATAATTATTTCGGAAGATATGATTTAATGTTTGTCACATTCATTTAACATTAGCATCCCCAAACTTTGACAGCTTATAACTCTATGAAAAATTGAGCGAAACATATAAACTATACCATTTTCCGTGATGATTTGATCCAAAGAATTCAAATAAATTATAAAAAAGGGGGGTTACTATTGAAAAAAATGAAGTTGATGTCAGTTTTAATATGTAGACGACCCCCTAAGTAAAATCTAACTATAACATTATAAACTCGACGTTATTACAAACTGATCGGTACCAGTCGCATGTTTCTACGACAATTTACGGCGAAATTAGGTGGGGGGTGGCGTTTTTTTTTGGCTGACTGTACATTAAAGGGACATACCTAACAGCGCATCTTCTCCCGAGGATATATTTAAGATGTCTTCAGGATGAAAAGACATCCTAGAAACATCCTGAATATGTACTGTGCAGAGATGGAACACGGGCGCAGAACTCATAGCAGTAGTTGTTTAAGAAATTTCTCTACCTATAATATCGTTGATTTAAGAAGTAGAAAATTTTGTTACATTGATAATGGTATGAATCCTCCTATCTCCCAGTGGACGTACTGCCTATTAGATGCCTAATTCCTGCCGTATTCTAATCCCGGTTCAAGCATGAATGTTTTTAGTTCTTTGAATTCAATTTTAAGCCGTAGGTCCGGCATAATGAGCTTTAATGTGCAAAAAATGACCGTAGAATGACTACAAACTGAAACTCAGAGAATTGTTCAACATTACAAAAGATTTTTAAATCAACGTACTGCCTAATAGATGCCTAATTCCTAAGTGCGGTATTCGAATCCTGGTTCAAGCAGGGATGTTCTTAGTTGTTTGGAATCCATTTTTAGCCGTAGGTCCGGCTTAATGAGCTTTAATGATAAAAAAAATGTCGTAGAGTGACACTCAAGACTGAAACAAACGCATGCGTAATGCGATATGTGCAGAAAATAATAATACGAGAGTTAATATTATAGTTACGGAAAGGAAATAGATATATTTTTCTAAAAGAAAACCGAGGAGCATTTTACGCTTTCAGTTTATAGCATTTATTTGCAAAAAATTCTTTTTATAATAAATCGAAGTTGAATCGTTTTAACTGAATATTTTCCAGATTCCATATTGCTAGAAAGTCATACAAGCTCTTAATTTTACCAGAGTTTCCAACATTTTAAATTATTCCGGAGCATTTTTAGCTCCGCCTTTATTACATGCCACTTTTATTTTAAAAGGATTTTTTTCTTATTTCATTGAAGTTATATATTGGAGAAGAATAATTTATAAATAAAGTGGTGCTAAATAGAGAATGTTTTGTCAAATATATGGACATTAGTAAGAATTTTACTCCCCTTCCCTCATACAATACTGAAAAATAAATGGAGATCACAAAATGGAAATTATACAAAACATAGTTCGTACAGTCCTTGAATTTTATTGATTTTCTGCACCAATAATATTATATAGCAATTTTTGATATGTCGAGTGTTAAAATAAGTTGTGAGTGTTAAAACTTAAAAGAGAATAAATCGTATAAAAATATTGGTGGAAGTGTCTTTGAAAAAAGGCGTGGCCGTACGAACTATGCAAAATCTTTTTTTTTTTTTTTTTTCAGAATATTTTCTTTTACAGAAATAATAGTAATTTTAAAACATTTTATGCATTTAACTAAAAAACAACAACCTTGATTAGGAAAAATAGTTTATCTATTTTATTCGTTTAAGTCATTAAACTATCATAAAGTCTTTTTATATATATATATATAATAAGATAAGTAGAAAGCAAAATAATAAAATGCACATGTAATAAAAAAAGTGTGGCACAATTTTTTTTTTTTCCTTTGTCCATTCTAATAAATGGTAAATTGATTTATACATAATAATAATTTAATAACCAAAAAATATAATGCAAACAGTTTTTAACAATGAATCATTAAATGCCTAAATTGTTTCTGGAAGCTAAAAAAGATGTTCAGTTTTTCACAAAAAAAAAAAAAAAAAAAAAAAAAAACCTTTCCTTTATTCGAGATAGATTCAGGGTTTAATGATGTAGGAAAAATCGACTTTGCCTCTAATGATGTAAAGCTGAAATATTAAAAAGAAGAACGAGAGTCTTTATTTTTTATCTTTTTTTTAACTTTTTGCAGTCATCTCGTTTTTACATTTGGAATTAAACATTACGATATAATATGCTACATTATTTTTTATGAGTTTGTCTGTTTTAATAAAATACTTTTTTGTGGGTTTGATTGGTCTGCATTAAAGCAATGTTGCGGTATTAAAAAAAAAAAAAAAAAAAAAAAAAGCCACAAATATAACAATTCTGTAATTCATTTTTTTTTTTTTTTTTTTTTTTTTTAATGCAAATAACATATTTTGTAACTTTATATATTTTTTTTTCATAAAACGAATATTTTATGTTCCTAAATTATACTTTCAGACGTAATTTTTGTAAGCTGGTTTTTCTCCTTAGAATAGTGTTTAATAATATGCTTTCTTGGGGTGTGCTAGTTTCGAACAAAGGTCACGCCCATAGCTGTTTGAAGTTTTTTGTGGTTTTCTCTGAAACTCGCGTAAATACGGGCTAGGAACTCTTTAAAAGACACCCAGTACAGCATTCGAATCACTCCTAAAACCCAAATGCACATTCAATCGATTTAACACCTATGTTATCACCATCACCAAATATGCTCTTTATAAAATTCTAATTGTTATAACGACCAGAAATTTTAAATACTTTCATAAAGTTTTTAAAAATATAAATTAGAGGTTAAAAGTTTTTTTTCTTAATTCTTTTTGGAAGTATTTAAGCGGAACTGGTATTTTACAACAAGTATTATGAACTAGAAATGATGTTTTATTTTAACGTGATTAGTAAATGTTTTTCTATATTTTTTAAATATAGATTTGTTATTATAATTTTAATGTAGTCGCACCAGTAGCCAAGAGATTCTGCTGTCAGAGCTAGTAGACGGGAGGTACCGAGCTCAGGCCCAGGTTGCAATCTTCAGGTTGCATCCCAGGTTGCATCTGATTATTATAATTTTTAATGTATCAACATAATAATAATCATTATTATTTTGAAATGGTATGTAAACATATAGTTGTTTATTAAAAAAATGATGATAAATATTAAATTTATAATAAGTTATTACCCTTATAAGAATATATGTATATTTTATATACTTTACCACCTATGGGGCTGCCTTAGCCCATAGGTAGGGAACCTGCGCCCCTCGTAAGTTTCTTGGGCGACCAACAATAATAATGAAAAAGTAATACACAATTTTAATGCAATTTGTGCAGAAGTAAATGCTCCTGTTTCTTGTATTATACAAATTACGTATATTTGCGGGACACTTTTTAAAATATAATCTGACTGTTCGAGTACATCTATAAAAGAAAACGTCTGCATTTTATTTTCCCAAACTTCAAAATATTATAATTACAAAAAGTGGTTCAAAGTAATATAGTTTTGGTGAAAAAACTGCAATAAATTTTTGAAGTATCGATAAATTCACTTACGTGTTATTGTATGCTTCAAGTAATTGGCAGAATATACTGCATGGATCGGTAAGAATAAAAGGATAACAAAAGACGACATTAAAAAAAAAAAAAAAAAAAAAAAAAAAAGCATTCGCGTGCAAATGTGTCAAGGAAGTTTTGGCAAAATATAAGTATTCATTATAAAGTATAGGATGTTTTTTATATCTAATTCTGCTAATTACAGTCATAATACTTTTATTGATTAAAAATAAAATTTAATAACATACACCGTTTTCTTCCTGCTCATCAAAAAACGTAAAACTACTTGGCAATAAAAATCTTTTCTCTTTGATTTACATGTTAATACGGATTGAATAAAATTAAATTCACCTGTAATAAAATTCTATAAAAGAAAAAAAAAAAGTTTATAATTAGGTATTATTCAAATTAGGTGAAAAGGATGTAGCAATGCTTTGAAAACAATCACTGAATTATTCATACACATCTTCAAAACCAACTTTTGAAATAATATTTTCAAGAGAATAAACAATATACACTCCTTCTAATATTTATAAGTACACTTTATGTTTTGAAATTACTAATGTAAAAATAATTGTGAACAAGATTATACTAAGTGCACTTAATATATCTAGTATTCTAAAAACCAAAACTGCTATAATTTTTTTAATATGAAACAAATTTAATAAAAAATAATGCAAAATATTTTTTTCTCCACATTTTTAGATGTTCATAATTATAGGGACAATCAAGATTTTTTCGTTTTATTTATTTTACTAGCGTATAAATCACAGTTGACATGCGAATTTGTTAACTACTGGACTAGATTAGTTCATATATATGCATGCAATTTTTCTTGGACGGACATTACTGATAATTCATCGAAAAAAAGAACGTTCATGTAGTGAAGTATGATAAATGTGTTTTTTTTAAGTGCAAGGATAATTTCAATCCGCCGAATTTCTAATGAAATTCGAAGATCTAAAATTGCTGAAGGAAATGTGATCAAACGTTGAACTGCTGGTTCGATAGGAGAGAGGTCTGATGAAAAAACAGAATTGCTTTACAGAGATCGAAGACTCATAATTCCTCTTACTGTTTTACTCATAATGACTGCTGCTGAATTTGCTCGTAATTTTTAACGGAAAGTTGGGGTCCACATTTATGCATGTTTAAAATAATTAATAATATGTTAAAATGAATAAAAACCTGTAATAATCAATAAGCATTTAATGGGGGAAAGAACGTCTGTGTTAAAGTTGAATAAAGACAATATTAAATGGTAAAATGTTGCATTTTCAGATGAAAAACATTTTATTCTTGATTAACCAAATGGTTTTAACAGTTACTGGCACGATCTGAAGATAGCAAAAAACAGAGCAGATTTTTTAAAGGCAGATATGAATAGGGCATTTTAAAGGTAGATCTATGGTTTTCTGGGGAGCTGTCTTTACTGAAGGCAGAATGAATTTAGCAATTTTTTCTATTATTATGAACATTAAGGGAATATCCACAAATTTTAAATGTGGAATTCTCAGATTTTTGTTAGATTTTGGGCGGTAATAATATTTTTTTCAACAAGACTTACATTTTTGCTCTATTTCTAGAGCAATAGAAAATAGTTTGAAGAAAGAAACTTCTTTATTATTGCATTTCCCGTGGCCTAAAAGTTGAAAAAAAACCTTAACTTATCATATTAGAAAAGTGCATGCAAGTGGAAAGCAATTTTAAATAGTTTAAATGTATTCAGAATATCATCTATGATGTATGAAATGGTATTGAAACTGAATATTAAAAAAAAAAAAAAAAAAATGTATATATTTATACCAGAGAAAATGTCTGACAGTTTCACCCTAAAAAGAAACCCCATAAAATATTAATTTAAAGAATAACTGAAAAAAGAAATCACTAAGATTCGAGCTGTCCTTATAATTGTAAACACCTGAAAAATTCTTTTTGACCGTATTTAAAGCTTTTTAAGATAAAAAACAATAAAACTTTTTAAATATAGTCTATTAATGAAATTCAAATTAATAAAAAATATATTTGTTTAAATGATAGTGTTCAGTGTTTAGTTAATATAGAAAAACGGGTGTCCTTATAATTATGGGAACCAGTGTATATGTCTTTGCACGTATACGCCCATCATTTTACTGTGAAGTATACTACAATTAAAAATGTATATTATAATAAAAGGTAATAACATATTCCTACTTAAGATATTATTATAATTTTAAATCCAATCAAAATTTCATATTTATACTCATATCTACATACACATGCAATGAATTCTGACATTTCTTTAACTATAAAAATTGCCTCACATAGTAGTTTAACGCTACAGTAGAAATCCATCCAACCATAAACGGTTTCTTTTGCTCGTAAGGATTCGCATGGTTGTTACATGGAATGGAAAGATATTTTCCCGTCTCTGGTCTTCCAGTAATTCAGTTGAACATGACAGTATAGATTAGAATTCGTTCCAGTGAACAATAATGAACTTTTCTAAAGAACAAAGAGAAGAGCGTAAAAATGAATCAGGAATATAGAATACAATAATAATTTTGTTTAGTATTGCCTTAAAAAGTATTATTTTTGAAGTGAGGAACTATTATTACAAAATTGCGTTTTTGGGATATGTTTTTGATGTGCCATTATTTTTGACATTTCGAAAGTGAAAAGAAAAAAAAAAAAAAAAAAAAAAAAACGTAATTTGAGAAAAAAGCTCCGTTATATTTTGATTCTAAATTTATTTTTACAGTGTGCACCAAATTATTATGGAATTTTTTTTCTCTTTTCTAAAAAAATACTGAGCGAAATGCCTTGAACTTTAGATATGCAAAGAATAATTACAAACTCATATTTTCGATTTAATCACCAGCGCAATTAGGGAAACCAACTGCATATTCAAGAAAAACACAAATATTTTGGTGTACCCAGTATCATAAAATGCTACAAAAGACTTATAACTTTAACACATAATTTCACATACTAAATGCAGTACTTGTATGCTTTTTTGTGGGAATCGCACAATTATTTAGACAAATTTAATTTTTTTCTTTTTTTTCAAAAATTATTAATTTTTTTAGTAAGTTGTTTTGCTTACAATGAGAATGGACTGCCATTAAATTTTACAAAACTTCCAGAAAAATTGACAAATTATTAGGGAATCATTATTCCGAAACATAAAATGCACGCGTGTAATTTTCGCTGAAATATGATCATTTGTAGTAAATATTTTTTAATGTGCATGCATGAAAGATAGAAAAATGTTTTATTACACAGGTTGAAAGCTTGGTATAATATACAACTGTTCCCAAAAGTTCATTTGAATAGAGTAAAAATTAAGAAAATATTGACGAAAGAATAAGCAAGATAATTTTCAGAGTTCGTCAAATGCTCTATGCAGTCGTTAGCAGTTCATCGGGCTACCAACGTGAGGACCCCCCCCCCTCGTGCTGCATCTAAATTGTGATGATCCCCTTTTTACAACCGCTTTTCATCCTTCTATTTCTGTGGATAATTTTCATTCTTTTGGCTTCGATCATCCTTGGCACACAAAATTCATTTCAAAATTAAGTTATGCATCTTAGTTCATCACGTATTAAGGTTACTATGCGGTGATCTGGCAATTATTCGCCCCTGAGGACGATAAATAACCCGTAGGCTTGGCTTTGCCAGGTAGGTTAGTGGACGTGAAGAAGCTTCCATGTTCCAATGCCTACATTATCATTATTGACAGAGAATGTCTGTATGTATGTCTCTATATCTGTATCGAAATAAATGCCACAAAAAATCATCAAGGATGGCATGAAATTTAGTGCAGATAGTAAAAAATTGCACAAAGTTAGTTTTATAGTATAGTTACTGTTATCCATAGTGTTTGCTGCTAGTACAAAGACACACAGAAGAATTTTAACACTCTAGGGTATATAGATGGCATTCCCTTTAAGTGAATTTTAACAATATTAACTTTGTATTTAACATGTTAATGAAACTACAATTATTATCAAAGTGGTCAAAAGCAGGGCTTCTGTCGAAAATCATCGACAAAAATGACTAATTTACAGGGCCATACAAAATACATTATGTGTTATCAAAATACATTATGTGTTATGCGTAGTAACTACTTAATGTATACTTACATAATATGTTTCAGATTAACAGATATGTATATATATATATGTATATACAGGGTGGTCAGAAAAACCTGATAGAAAGTAAACGATCGTTGTGGAAAAAAAACAATATGCAAGAACATGAAACACATTTTATTGAATAAAGATATGAATGACATTTAATATACAAGATGCTTAAAATGTCTACCGTCCCCGACTATAGTGTTATAAAACCGGTTCCGAAACTCTGTCATAATGCGCTGGAGTGTGTCGTAATCAAGTGCATCAATCTCACATCTGATAGCCAATTTTAGATCCTCCAGTGAATCAAGGCTATTCCTATAGATTCTAACTTTGATGTAACCCCATAAGAATAAGTCGCACGGATTTGGGTCCGGACTGTATGGGTTCCACTCTATCCTGTTCCCCGTGAATTTCTCTGCCTCCAATGCAATCAAACGCTCACCAAACGTCGTTTCAAACCTCGTGAAGACGTCAGAAGTTTTTTGGGGACGAGTCCCATCTGGCTTGAACCAATACCGGCGTATCCTGTTGAGATGGCCCGCATCAGGGCCAAAGTGACGCTCTAGCAACTCTCGATACTTCACTCCTGTGACCACACCATCAATAAATATCGGACCAATTATCTGCTTCGACGATATGGCACACCACACAATGACCCTTTGTGGATGCAGTGAAGAGATGGCGCTGAGATGAGGATTTTCCGTACCTCAGTGGCGCCAGTTTTGTTTGTTCACGAAACCATTCAACTGAAAATGGGTCTCATCACTGAACCAGATCTTGTATTCACTGATGGAACCATTTTTAAGTTCCTCGATTATGTGGTTTGCGAAATCTCTCCGCTGCACAGTATCCCCCCCCCCTTTAGCGGCTGTCACATTTGGATCTTGAATGGACAGAATCCTACTGCTTTCATTAGCCTTTGTAATGATGTTTTGGATATGCTTAATTGTTGGGCCGCCTGTCGAGTGGAAGTGGTTGGCTGATCCTCAAAGTATGCGCGCGCAGGCTCCCTGATATCGTCAGTAACAACTGCTGATTTTCGTCCGGACGCCTTTTTTTTTGCATCCTAAACACTCCCTGTAGATTCATATCTGTCCATCAACCTGTAAACAATGAAAATCAGTGGGAGATTAGGACCATTACATCAGTCATCTGATGGCTTAAAAATCACTGTGACTTTAGAGTGCTATAACTTACTGCGCGATTATCTCTTACCTAAGCGTCCTTTTTTTTTTTTTTAACTCTGAACGAATGCCCGTCGAACTGGGATATTACATCGGTTTTTCTCATAAAATTTTCTTACGATATATAATCGATCTTAAAAGGTTTGTGATTCTATATTGCTTATTCTTTATTTCCGGTAATTAAGCATTCAACTGGAATGTCACTATATGTGCTATTATAATATGGAAGAATTATATTTGCATCAATACATTTGAAATCAGAAACTTAAAATACTTTCTATCATGTTTTTCGGGCCACCCTGTACTATGATAACAATAAGAATGAGAAAGAAAAACAAACAGATGATTAATTTGATATAACAACCCACAAAAGGCAATTTGTATGCATATATGTAGTATGGTAGTTGAATCTACCTCATATAAACTGATATCTATATCTATATATCTATGTCTATATATATATTTGCATATATGCGTGTCTATTTTTTTAAAATATATAAACTTAAAATTTAACTGTTCTATAAATGACAGTGGCACGTTAATGCTCCTGATCTGTAGACCTACTAGTAAATAAATCATTATTGATAAAATATAAAGGAAATTTATCGAACATTTTGAATTTTTTTAGGTATAAAACTTATCAAAAATAGTGATTTGATGACACAAAGGAAACCTACTCAGCCATATACGCTTCCTTATCTATTCTTTTGGGATCGTCTGCTTGTTAGGTGAAGAGGAAAGAATTTTCTTTGAAACATTCATTGAAAATGGATCGTGACACTATGGATCGGGAATCATTCCATTGAGTAAAGACGAAAATTCTGATAAGGACAAAGAAAAATAATATATAAAATGTCAATGATCACTGAAAAAAGGAAAAAAAAATTAATGTACGTTTTTGGTACACACACACATAAAAAAAAATAATAATAATTAATTTTAGCACAAAAGATTTATATTTCCGAAAAAAAAAAAAAAAAAAAAAAAAAAAAAAAATCCATTAACAGTATGCTTTAAACATGATTTATAAGTTATACAGCAATAGTTATATTTTTTCTTATACTTTTTTACTGGTGTTATTAGGTCGTGGGTTATCTAAATAAACTCATTATTATATATTTTAACCTTTGCCTTAACCTTTTCTAATACCTTAATCTGCATTTTTTGTTTAACTGCTTTCATTTGTATGGCGAAATTTTTGACCCCCCCCCCCTCCACCTCTCAAGAGAAGAAATAAAAAAGAGAAGAAATTACAGTAAGGTTTAATATATATATACATGTCTTTATTTTTTATATATATATATATATTATTAAAAAATAAATAAAAATTAAAAATTACCTGATACCTACATATTTTAAAACACTTTATTAAAATTACATGATACATTTCCGAATGTAATTTAATATCCAATCGATTTAGGACTGTCTGAATGCAAAAATTTTTTTAAATGATTCGTTACAGTCACAGGAATCTGTAAATTAGTGAGTGTCCTTAAAGATATTTAAAAATGTTTAAGAGGTTTAAAATAGATCTTTCTTGAATCAAAATTTTCTGCTATTTCTAATAATGACATCAAAAGTTTTTCAATGACTTATAGAAGATGATTGAAAATGAAACAATGAAATGCAGAATTGCAGAATTTTCAAAATCACAGAAAACATTTAATATTAATAATTGTAATAAGAAAAAAATATATATCTCCAAAGGGTTAGCACAACTATACAGGATCAAAGCTTCTCTCTATGAGGATGAGATTCTCCAACATGTATACAACAATATTTTCCTAGTCAGCTATCACTATTATTAACTATTCATTTTAATTGCACAATGATACGTGAAAAACAAAATTTTCTTTGAGCACATTTATACGAAATTTTGTCTTATACTGCCATAATAAAAATTATAAAAATACAGGCTGGCAACACGACCTAAAATTGTCAAATCTTGATCTAGAAACTCTGAAAATGTGTCGATTTATCACAAACCAGATGTCGAAATTTTTTACTAAACAAATACTTTCTTCTGTTGAATCTCGTAAAAAGTAATAAATTTATGCAAAAAATGAAGGGAACAAGCTTTTCGAAATAAAACATGATAATATAGATTGAAAGTCACTGTACTGAATATTTTCAAATGCCAGAGGTAATCGAACATCAAAACATCTAAAAATGAATATTTTTTAAAATATTGTTTTCTACAATAATTTCATTTTTCAAGTGACATGCACATATTTCAGTTTAAAAAATGATTTATTATATTTTTTTTAATGACAAAACGCATGTTGAATGAAGAAGAAATATTATTTTATTTACAAAAGTTTTGCAAAAGCGTCTACCTCTATGTCTGCAGCTAACTTATAAAATTAAAAAAAAAAAAAGTTTCTTTTCATTGAAAAATATGGGATTTTCGTTTTGTGAATAAGTTAGCTATAGACAGTAGTTTTTGATTGAAACTCGTGTGTAAGAAAATTTTTGCACTTATGAAATTTGCTTTCCATAAAAATACAGCGGGAGCAAAAATCGTAGGAGAATGCAGTCTGCACTACACCTTTTCTATAAAAAGTTTAAGCAAACAAACAAAAAAGAAAGCGAAATTACTTTCAGATTTCCGTCATAGATTGCGCTGTACTCGAAAACAGTTAGAAGAAAATAAATACATTTATTTTGTGTAATTCACTTCGAGAATATCGCCATTTTTGACTCGAGCAAAAGTAAAGGATAATCCAATTCAATTCACGTATTAAATAGCATTAATTGTGAAAGAGGTAGGTTAACATATATTATGTCCTTCTTCAATATACTTTAAAACCAGTGACAGGGTGAGATGGCCGTTTGTTCTTCACCTAATCTCACAAGAAGAAATCAAGAAATATTACGTTTTGAAATCGTAGTGGCACAGCAAAACAAAAGGAAACACTATATAATCAAAACATAGGAAGAATTAGCGCCATCTGAAAGAAAAATTTTAAACTAATTTTTTTGTTTTGCTAAACCAAACTTTTTGACATAAGAAGCATCGCACTGCAAACAGCACTCTTGTGCACCGCTTAATTTATTTTATATTAAAGTTTAAATTGTGTCAGGGATTTTTAGTCCATACTGCATATTGGTACATATAAATAAAGCCTCGATAATAAATTTGTCGTACATTAATAATTACTTAAATTTTGCATTATGCAATTACAAAGGACAAATATCAATATATCACAAAATTTGAAATATTTCTTCAATTGAGGTAATAATAATTTTGTTTTAAGATTTTATTTAATATGTGATAGCTATTCTAAAAAATACAAATAGTTATTTTTAATTAGCTATGGAAATAAATAAATTATATAGTAATAAAAATAGATTAATAGAAATCAATATAACGGTACAATATGACAGTCTTTTTTTTTTTAAATATTTATATCTCAAAATAATAATAATAATAACTGAGGTTATATTAGATATAAGGCTATTTTTAAAAATTTGAAATAAATCTCTTTTCCTGATTATACGATTTAATAATGGCAGCATATGCATTTTAATGCATAAGATCCAAATGTTTTTCTACAACTGCTCTACAATAATTTCATTTTCAAACACATGCCATTCTATTCTCTACGCAAGAGAAGGAAAAAATTAAGCTTAATATGAAATCTATGAAATATGTGTCTTATTTATGTGTTTATTTATTTATTTTTACTGGGGTAAGAGTAAGAATTAGGACTCCTATTCTATATATCCCCCACCACTACAAATTACATTTTGCAAACGAGTTAAAACACCACTAATTGCAGTTTCAGTCGGCGATTTTTAACCTAGGTAAAACATCTTCTCCAATAATGATTTATCCACCAAATCAGCTTCGCAATTATTACTTGATGTATGCACAAGTAGGAGGGAAAATAAGAACTGAACTGTTAATCGACAAACCACGCAGTTTATAGAACTCTGTCTTGCACAATTCTCGTAACGCATTTCAGCAGCGTCCTCTATCGACGAAAATTTTAACTATTTTTTTCTTTGAAAAATAATAATAAATAAATAAATAACATTATATATATATATATATACATTATGAGAATAACTTTTTCTCAAACCACATTCAATTTTACAAATTCCTTCAATTTTTAAAATGTCTACAGATTTATGAGTCATCCCTAACAATTTTGGGTTTAGCCCATATTCTTCCCTACAACCAGGAATTTTCAAGAGAAATCCATACAAAAATCGGGGAATTTCTTTCCCTCCTCCTTTTTTTTTAAAAAAAAAGTCTTAGTAAAATAAAATTGCTGTATTTTAATAAACTTTATATTAATCTTGTTATAGTAATATTTGAGATAGACTTAAATTAAACATTTATGTTCTCAGGTAACTTTTTTCGATTTTCCGTGTTTAATTTATTTATATTATATGTATTTATCCTGCCTATCTAAATTCTAATTTCTCAAAAATACGATCTCTAATTTAAATCTCAAATCAAAACCTCGAACTCGTTTAATATTTTCAATGAGATTCGGCATATCAAGCTTAGCTTATAATTTTAATGTAATTATTAAGATATGCACGAAATAATACCACCCAGTTACATATCGTAAGTTAATCTGTCATCCGCCAAACATTTATTTTTCTTTCAGTTTATTTAAGTGAATAGTTTAAATAGAACAAATAGCTCCTTTTATATTATATTATATATATATATATATATAAAGAATATTTCGTAAAAGGTTGAGAATAATTATAGAAATTGAATCCCAAAACAGTATGATGGAATTATGAAATATACTAATCGCTTAATATCTACTCCTATTTTTCTAAATATCATATAATTTCAGAAAAAATCATTCATTTATCAAAATCTATCATTCATCATACTTGTATTTTACTTTAGCTACATTACGTGATTAATAAGAGAAGCGGAAATAATTACCTTCGAGCCATACGTGTATGACTAAAAGCTATTTATCTAATTACCTGCAGCTATGCCGTTGATAGATGAGATATTAAATGGTATACTGAATATTTTTGAGTTTCAGGGGAGAGACAAATTTGCAGCATTAAAGCACTTGGGGATACTGAAAAGCCTTTTATCATTAAAATAAAAATGATTAATTTAATCTAAATGGAGTTTAATTTAGTATGCTGATGCAAAATAGATCATAATATTACATTGCTTTTAAATATATTGCCGGGGTTAAAAGCCTTTTCATTTCACTTTCATTAACATTTTTAAAGAGAAAAAATTATAAATTATATTTTTGCCATTTATCGGTTTTCACATTTGCTAACATATAGTATGTAAAGAAAGTACTGTAGATTTTGATAAATTCATGTGATTTTAAGTGTGTTGAGTTTCTTTTACTATTTTTAAGGCGATGTATGTATGTGTAAGTCTGTATGTATGTGCGAGTGTTCTGCATGTATGCGAGTAAACAAGATAGTGTAAACGTTACACTGTTCAAAATTTCAGTTCAAACTTGAACCACTATATGGAGTAAAGTTATAAGCAATACCATAATATGGTTCAACCTCAATTTTATGTTTTTTACTTCTTGCGAATGAATTTATGTTGCACCAAAACTTGGAGCTACTATACATCCACTCAGAAGGGAAGTATGAAACAGAAAAATTTCTATTGAAAACAAACCATTCTAAAATTAAAGAGCATGGTCGAAAACATAGGGTAAAGTGCAAATTTTGTACAACTCAACCATGTGCCAAGATCAGGTCCTAGAAAATTTAGCCCCATTTTATCAAAATGAATAAAAAAGAAGTAACGGTCAGGAAAGCGTAGCGCAGTGCCAGGTTGTCTGACTTGAGACCAGAAGATCTTCAGTTCGATCTCCGTCTCGGTCAAATTTTGATTTATTATTATTATTACTTAAAATATATGCCAATATTTGGTTCAACATAAAATTATCCAATTATGGTAATAATAATAATAATAATAATAATAACCATCGGGTGGTTGCAGCTACTTCAGTACCAAATTTTGGTTGAAACTAATACCAAATTTTTAACAGTGTACACTTGTAAGAATTCATATTTGGTTTGTATGTTGATGTTCATCGTCGCAAGAGTTATAGAAATTTTCAGAAGTATAGAACTTATAGTTCTTTTACAAGGACACAAAGTAAAATACTTATATATTACGACCAAATATATCGGAAAATTATTTTGGTAATATTAAATTGTTTAAAATAGAAAAAAAAACTGTTATACGATTACACTACGATAAAATTTAATTATTATGGAAATCATGCATGTATTACTTGTAGTTACTTTTTACAAGAACATGGGAATGATTTTACTTAGGCACGTTTTATGGGGTGTAATTATCTGACATCAATAAAAAATAAAATTATTTATAAAAGAAAAGAAAACTTACATATTTTTAAAATTTTTAATGCAGCAAAGATGTTGCTTGAAATAGCGTGCTTGGAATTTATCTTTTTTTTTTTCCTTGTGACGTATAAAACAATTCAGATACATTATGATTCATTTTTAAAATAGCTAGTTCCCTAATTTTTTAATAAAATGATGTATACAATATCTTATCATTTTTTTGCAAGCAGCATAAAGCAACACATTTGTCTTTAATGATATTAAATTGTTTCAACGGACAGCATCTATCAACGATAAGTTTTTGAAAAATATAGTATAACGAAACTCCAACTCCATATGCAAATAACCTAATTAAGTCCAAGGCACTTTACTGTGACTAATGTTAACAATACTTTCTGATTAATTAATTGTGTCGTCTAGTTGAGAAACTGGCCAACTCCTTAAAGTATAAAAATGCATTTTTTTTTTTTTTTTTAAGTTTTTTAAGTTCTAATTAAACATTTCCACAATCTGGAAACAAGAAACGATGCCAAAGTTGATCAATCCCTGTATTATTTGCATTTGAAAATTACGATGTGCTGCAAAACCGGTCAAATCCTAAGACTGGTGAGTTTCAAAACTGATCATCTCCATATCCGCGAGATCTTGATTCTGCCCTACCCGACTACAGCAGCACACTTGCTAATTAGGTTAGTGTTATCCTATTTTCTCTTGCATTTGACTACTCTTTCTTGGTGTACAAAAAGTTTCGATTAATTGAATTTCATCTTTCCTTCGAAAATGGCGAAGTTTGCAGAAAAAGTATTTTCTAATTTGACAAGGAAGATTAGCCCTAACAGTAGCCCTAAGATAAGAATAAGAGACAAAGCAAAAGTTTAAAGGTAATGTATTATCACATTGTAATAACTTACTAATAACTGACAACATAATAACTTCGTAGTTAGCACATTAAGATTAATTAATGTTATAATTTAATAGCATACTCATGATAATTCAACAGGTTATAGCGACGTGTTTACGTAAGTTTGTAGTTTTTTTTTTATGGATATCAATTATTTTTCATCAGATTTTTACATTTTTATCAGTCGTTTTTTATATCGGATAAATCAGTTATTTTAAAATAAAATATAATTGAACAAAACATTTTGTGTATTTGCAACCATTAAGATTCAACAATCACCTGAAATTTAGCGAAAATTAAGTTTTGGTTTGTTGTAAAACAGGCCACCTTCAGAGTTAGTTGCAAAGGTGGTTAAATTCAAAATGAAAACTCAAATAATTCCCCTCCCTACACGTGCTCCTGCCTCCTTATTTTGAGTTTTAAAATGTACTGCCCCAACGATTATAAAACTAAAGAATTTTGATTCCTATCGTATTTTGGCTAAGTGTAGCAAAAAAGTCAGCTTTTTCTCGAAGTTTTCTTTTTCTTTTTCTTTTTTTTTTTTTTTTTCTTGAGATGGCGGATTTTGCAATCAGATGGCACAATTTTCAAAATTCTGTGCTTTAATTATAAAATGATTAAAGTTTTAAAATATTAGTTTTTAGTAACCTAATTTCTTCAGAGCATAACACACACCACTGTTTTAAAAAAATAATTCATTATCGTCTTATTTTAATGATGAACTAAGTCAAAGATAATTGTTAAAAATATAGGGGACAATGTGCTCTGATTTAGATGAAGATGTTGCCTACGCAGCTATATACATAGGAAAAAACGCAGACTAAATAATGTAATCTAAAGAATATATTCCTTAGTCACTGAGAAAGAATACGAAAATTATTGTATGGATGTAATTTTTTTTTTTTTTTTTTTTTTTTTTTTTTTTTAACTTGCATGTTTTTAAAGTTATTTAACATCTTAAAATAGCAGCGTATGCCAATGTTGAGAGGTCAGTAAAACAGTGCATATTAAAACTTCAATGTAGCAACATACTAAGAAAATAAAGTTACATTTAAAATAACGTAAACTATTTTACACTTTTTTCAAGAATATTCAGTGTGTTTATAAGTATAATTGTTAAAACTATTTTTACTTTTTTGAAATTAATTTTGAGGAGGAATAAGTGTATTGGCACTATATTTCACTCTTCTTCTGGATAATACTTAGTGTTTAACTATTCATTTATTTAAAAAAATTAAAAAAATTAAGATATTTTCTTAAATTGCATTTTTTAATAAAAATAAATTTGAAATGCAAAATGTTTTAGATTGTTCCCTCTAACTCCACGAGAAAATCATTTTATAAAGTTAGAATAAACTATTTTATGATAGTTGAGGAAACATTTTTTCTTTAAATATCTTTTCAAAACTTGTACACGAATCCGTCGTATGAATATATTCATGGGAAAACTAACCACCTGCAAATATTATAAAAGTTTTAAAGTTATGAATAGGAAGATGATAAACTGTCAAAGAAAAAAAGAAAAATATTTTTTGAAGGGAAAGAAATGTTTGGCACATTTTTAAACTTTCGAACTTTTTGCAATTTTTACAGGAAGTAAAATATGCATCTTTAATATTGAAAAAATATTGTAAGTAATCTCGAAAAATGATTTTTCTTTTTCTTTTCTTTTTTTTTTTTTTTTTGAGATTACTCTGTAGATAGTTTTTATTGAATCAAATAATCGCAATAGGAAAAAAAGAAAAAAAAAAAAAAAAAAAAGATATATATATATATTTTTTCTTTCCAACAAAATTCTTTATCGAAAAGAAAGTAAAGAACATTCCTTTACATAAAAAAATTATTTTTATTAAAATTTATACCTTAGAAGAGTTAATACTAGAATTCATTTACAAGATATAAATATTACAAAATATAAAATATAAAATATATAAATATTTACAAAAATGTACATATTTACAAAAGTAAAAAAAAAAAAAAAAACATTTAAATGAAGTAGAAAAATAACAATTAATTGTGATAAATTAATCTTTTAATTTATTAATTATTAGTCATGTAAAAAAAGATTATATGACTTTTTTAATTTGTAAAACATTTTCAAACAAAAACATAAAAGTTAGAAATGAAAATTTCTTTTATACAATAAGAATTTCTTAAAAATGTATCATTGCTATGCATTCTAAAATTTCTGTTAAAGTTAACACTTTCATGAATTCATGCTTTTGTCTCTTTGATAGTAAGCTCCACCTGTGGGCGTTATCTTTTTAAGCTGCATTATATCAGAACTAGACTTTCTTTATCCATATTTGTTACGAATGAATATACATTATAATCATACTCTTTCTATTTAAAGTATTTATATCCATAGCATTTTGATTGTACAAATTTGAATATTGGAAATATTCATAAGAAATATAGTAACATACAAATTGTAAAAGCAACGCCCACTGGTGTAGTTACAGATTTCCAAATGACGTGAATCTTCGTCATCGTTTGCAAAAACACAACAATAATTATCAAAGATGAAGTTTTTAAAAAACACAGTAGAAAAATATTCTTTAAACTTTTCTACAAAACAATATGCGAAAAAAAAAAAAAAAAAATCTGGAGTGACTCCACTCGACTTTCCGAACATTGAATAATCAACGGTTTTGTAGATAAAGTAAAGTAAGCAGAGCTGTTCAATAAACAAAAGCAAGAAAATTATAATAGGGTGTTTGAGTATTTTTCTCCATATAGTAAACGATGATTAATTTAACGCTATTGTGCTTTGAGCCCAGAGATCGTAATGATAAAGAATTTTTCGTTATGTCCCTGTAAAAAACCTATAAATTCTAGATTCACCAAAATGCTTATAGTTAGTGCAACAATGACATAATATTTATAAAATTTTCCAGCTCCATCGGATAAGGCATTTAGACGCTATCGCACTTTGAAGTTTGAGCCCATATGCCACAATGATAAAGAAATATGCATTGTGTCCCTGTAAAAAGAAACATAAGAGCTAGATTCTCTAAAGTTCCTTAAGTTCGTGTGATGGTGATCTATACAGGTATATACATTTTCAGTTCATTTGAATAAGGCGTTTAGTCGCTGTCGCACTTTAAATAATTTGAGCCTATAGGCCATAATGATAAGCAGTTTTCATTTGTGTCTCTGTAGAATTCTGTAAGTGCTAGTCACCAAAATCTATACAGTTTGTGTGATGGTGACCTAAAACATGTATATAAATTTTCAGCTCATTTTGATAAGGCATTTAGATGCTATCGCACTTTAAATAATTTTACACTATAGGTCATAATGATACAGAATTACTTGTTGTGTCCCTGTAAAAAAACTATAAGTGCTAGATTCACCAAAACCTATACAAATCGTGAAACTGTGGCCTATAGTAATATGTGTATATTTCTTTTGCTCAATTGAATAAGGCGTTTAGACGCTATGGCACTTTTATAAATTTGGTCCCATAGGCCATAATGATAAAGAATTTTTCTTTGTGTCCCTGTAAAACAATTGTAAGTGCTAGATTCCCCAAAATCTATACAGTTCGTACAACTATGACCTATAACATGTGTATAATTTTTTGCAGAATTTAATAAGGCGCTTAGACACTATCGCACTTTTAAAAATTTGGCCCCATAGGCCATAATGGTAAAGAATGTTTCTTGGTATCCCTGTAAAAAAACTATAAGTGCTAGATTCACCAAAATCAATAGGGTTCGTGCTACGGTGAGTTACAACATACGTACCACCTTTCAACACGTTCGATCAACGCGTTTAGATGCTAGCGTGTTCATACACACACATACATACACACACATACACACATACATACACACATGTACATACATCCTCATAAAAATTGTGAAAACAGACACGGGGGACCTCAAAAAGAACATCAAAATCTCTAATTCGGATTTCTGACATGATTACAATTCTTTCCTTACATATGTAAGTTCGGAAGGTAAAATAAAAACTACAATTAGTACTAATAATTTTTTAATTAGCGTATTGACACTACTTAAACCTTATTTTTAAGAATATTCAACATGTTTAAAACTATTCATGATAAAGTAATTCTGTTATATTAAATATTGCATTTTTTACATTACATAAAACTTAAGTACTGACTTCAATTTACTTGTTTTTAAAGTTTTTTAATGCCTTCAAATAACAATTATTTTTATTGATGTCTTTGAAAAGCATTGCATACCAAAATTATCTACACAACAATACAAAGGGGGGAAAAAATTGAAAAGCCTAAGAATGCAGCGTGATTGCGCATTGCATAATGCCACCAGAGAGCGTAGAACTTCGTTTTTCTTGCAATATAAAACTGGTAAGCAGAGCCTTGTTTGGTGTACAGGGGGACGCTTTTTAAATATAGATGCCATTACGCCACCATCGAAGACAATACGAGCAGATGTCAGAGCCCAAGAGAGGAGCAATCATCGGTATGGTGGAATCTGGGTGATCAACTCGGCGAGTAGCCAGACACCTAGGCTGCTCTGATTTTACTGTGAGGAAGCGTTCGGACCAATGTACAAGGGATAAGTCGCTTACACGGCGATCAGGCTTAGGACATGCTCGACAGACCAATCATTGAAAAAAATCATCAAATCATACGAAACATCCGCGTAGCGCAAACTAAACTATCACGTTGTCCGCCATCCGGACATATGCAGTACCTACACAACCTCTCCTTTTGTCTGTACGTATCATCTCAAGGCACCTGGTTGAAGGACATTTGCTATCGCGGCGCCCATTACGTGTGCTGCTAATAATCCCCAACTCCTCTCCTCCGTCTGGTGTGCGTCGCGCTCGACGGGGTTGGATTCCAACCAAATGAAACCAGGTCGTGTTCAGTAACGAATCCAGATTCAATTTGGGTAGTGATGACAATCATGTACCTGTGTGAAGACACTGCGGTGAACTCTTCAATCCTGGCTTTGCTTTACAGCTGCACACCGCACCCACAGCTGGTGTGATGGTATGGGGTGACATTACATACGACACACGGTCACCCCTAATATTGATTCACCCTACCATGACAGCCCAGTTGCACGTTCATGACATCCTTCAGTCATAGGTGTTGCAACTAAGGCAGGGCTTCCAAGAGCCATTTTTCAGCATGACAATCCCCAACCACACACAGCAAGGGTATCACAGGACTGCCTTCGCCACAATACCACCTTTCCCTGTCCTACTCGATTTGTAACCAATTGAGCGTATCTGGGATCACTTGAGCAGCCTACCAGTTTGGACGACTTAGGAGTTCGTTTATAACAAATGTGGATCGAGATGCCGCAGGACATCATACAGGACTTGTATGCCTCAATGCCCGTCCGTATCACATCGTGCATTTACGCTAGATGTGGCGAAACAGGATATTAAAATATCCATTCTTTTTCAGTTTTTCCTGTAATAAATGATTCTCTTTGATTTTGTAAGCATATCACCGTTGGACTTACGTATGTAAAATGTCGTTTCATTCTGACAACTCTTTCTTGGTGCGCAAATTTTTATGACAACGATTATATATATATATATATATATTTAAGTAATATTTAAAGAGTAATATTTATGAACGGTAAATGCTTTGAAAAGCTGAATTTAAGAATACTTAAACTTTACGCGGAAACATGCAAAAGAGACAAACATTGAGTATTGACATTGCTTCCTATTTACTTAAAAGAATATTTAGCCTGACTTAAACGAATCTCAGTGAAATTAATTTAAATATTTTAGTTTTGAACTCAAATTAACTTACAATTGAAACAGTTTATTTAAAAGGGAAAAATGTGTTATGTTGTTCACTGTATAGACTCCCAGTGAAAATAATTTATAAAGGTGAATTTAATATTTTACGATAGTTGATTAAACATTTTATTTTCTTTAAAAATCTTTTTCAATACTGGTATAGGAATACTTCGTATGAATATATTCATGGGAAAACTAGCCACCTGCAAATATTATGAAATTTCTAAAGTTATGAATAGGAAGAAGATAAACTATCAAATAAAAAAAGAAAACCTTCTTTGAAGGGAATGAAAAGTTTGGCACGTTTTTAAACTTCCAAACATTTAGCAATTTTTACAGGAAGTAAAATATGCATATTTAATATTGAAAAAATATTGTACGTAATCTTGAAAAATGAATTATCTTGGGGACTATTTTGTTGAAAATTTTTATTCAATGCAACAATTATTATAGAAAAAGTACTATATTTCCTCTACTACAAAATCCTTACCTCAAAATAAAGTAAAGAATTTTTTTTTTTTTAATTATTATAAAAATTCATATCTTAGAATAGCTATATATATATATATATATATATATATATAAAGCTAGAACTTATGTAAAAACTATACATCGTACAGGATAAGTTTTTACAATACTTTATGAATAATTACATTTAAGGAATTTTAAACCATTAAGAAAACTATTTTGCATCTAAATGTTTGCAAAAATAAATTAATCCTTTATTTAATAATTATGGAATAATCAAGTAATAATAATAAATTAAATAATAATTTAAATTTATTATTTTTAAGTCATTTATTTATTTATAAAAACAATACAAAAAGAATTTCGAAAAATGGAAATGTGTTTTAAACAAAAACATAAATATTTTGGAGGTCCAGATTAGTTGAACGTAATAAAATTCCTAGATATTTTATCATCGATAAGCATTCTAGATTTTCTTAATTTAATAAATATTTCAATATAAATTAATTAAAAAAATTCCCAGACAAATCATAATGGCATTGAAATTTCGATTATTTTAATAATTTTAAGTTTTTATAAAACATTTATATTAACAAAATCAGACTTTTGTTTGTACATTTCTTAGAAACAAAAACATTCTGCGATGTCTTCAAGTTTCACACATCATGAAAGCCAGAAAGGTTTTCAGAAAATTTTCACTGTGTTTGTATATGTGTGTGTGTGTCATGGTGTCAGTAAGTCTGAAACACTGTCGGGTAACAAGTAAGAAAGTTTGTGAGGAACTCAACCACACTTCTCAGAAATTTAGGTCTGCATCCAAATTGAAATTATATTTATCGAGCATTTCTAAATTTTTATTAGATTTTGAGATATGGGCAGAATAACGTCTACAGACCAAAATGATTTCAAAATATTTTTTCTGTGTGCATGAGAGGAGTTAAGTTCGATAGACCATTTTTCATTCGACCGAGTAACATGTAAAATTGGCTTGACTAAATACCGTGACACTTGGCTGAGGTTTAGGTCTGTACTCAACTTAAAATTATATTAATTGAACATTTCAAAATTTTAATTAGATATACAGATATGATCAGAAAACGCTTCTGTAACCAATTAAAAAGTAAATCTATTTATTTAGATAAGTTTAAATGACTATATTTGAAAGAAATCGGGACTTTTTATTTATTGTTGTGCTAATACTTTTTTTTCTCTCGTTAGAATACAAGAAAAGTAAATTATAAACCTATGTAGACTTATTTTGATATCTCAAGCGAAGATTTTAATCATGATTGGAATGGGCAAAGTAAATGAGAATTTTTCGTCCTAAAATATGGCTTAGTCAGAGACATTATCCGTAAAGGATAAGTCAGCTTTCAGTCAGGGGGAAGGGTGTGTTGACACCGAATTAATAGCTTATTGCAATAGTCAAAAGTTAGTTAATTTTTTTTTTCAAAGTACCTTCGAGGTGGGGGGGGGGCGAGTTTACACAGTACTCTTCCTTAACTACGTCTTTGTCCTAGAGCATAAATATTATTTCCTACCGTTATTATTAGCAAATATTTGAATATATTTAATATATATTTTTTATATACAGGTATCCCAGGTTTACGGCCATTAGGAGCCTTTTGCCTTTTTTCTTTAAATTTTATTTCTCATTATACTATGCAGCTAGTTGCTCCAGATGATTAAAATTGTTTTCGCAACTTAAGTTTCTTTCAACGATTTTGCGAATGTCTTTGCTAGGTCAAGTTATGTTTATAACTTTTACAGTGTAACATAAACCTGACTTATGATTATGTAGAAGATAATCAAATTTAACCAAGTATTGTCACTTTGTTATCTATTTTGTATTTATAAGATCATGAAGTCTTTTATAAAACTTTCTTACTATATGGTTGAAAATATAGACAGAGTAACTAATTTCCTAAATAACATTTTTATATCAGTGTTATTCTTCAATCACTTATTTATTTGTAATTAATATTTGCATCATTTCTGAACAAATTATGGTTTACATAACTAAACAGTTCGTAGCAAATAATCTGTAATAAATTAAGACTTTTGTGTTGGGATCGTAGCTTGTTTGTAAACTACCCAAAGCATTTTTTTTTTTTTTTTAATACAAATTTTTTACTTAATCCGGATTTTAGTTACAGCTGCAAAGTGCTCTAAGTTGGCTAAATTTAATTACGATTTTCCTGTATATGTATACAAGGTAAATGATGCAAATATGGCAAATACAGGTAATATGGCCAGCTCGCAATACTGTTATTAATTTCAATGAAATCCAAAAGATGGCGATTGAATCTTAGTCTCTCGTAGGGACCCTAGGTAGACCTATATCTAGGGTCCCTAGTCTCTCGAAGTCAGAAGAACATAGTTTAGTGCAGCGTTGCCAGCAAACCTTGATCACGTGCACAGAGAGGGGCTGTCATCGTTGATTTGTTGTTTGTTGCATTGCCATTTTATAAATTTGTCTCTTGTAAGTTAGTTATTTTTCTGATTGAAACGAAGTATCTGTATTTAGTGTTGTACAAAATAATAGCTGGTTTAATGGGCTTTTCCTTTGTATAAATGAATTTCAATAGCTGAGTTTTCAGACAGAATTACGAACGGCTTTTTAAAACTCGACATGATTGCCAATATGCCCTATGGGCATATTACCTGCGCGTATCAAAATTTAAACCACAAGGACGCTGTCTTCTCACATTTTATGGAGTCATATCCCATCTTGATTACTTAATTCTGGATGAGGCTGAAAAAAATGACATTCTTCTACCTTGTTCACCTTCTAATATGATCCATAAGCTGCAACCTTCAGATAAATCCCGCTTTGGGCTATTGAGCAATTTTGGGACCATTAAGTTCTTTTATTTTTGGAACAAACCATGAAAACATTAAAATAGCTCGATTTGGAAGAATATTTTCTCTAGTTTGGGACAAAGCTATGACATTGACATTTTCAACGTCAAATGTGACTTCAAACGGACAGGTATCTATCGTGTCAATCCTATCCTGTCTCTCCTATGAATGTAATTCCCGAGGAAGCTTCTGCTCCAAGCTCTGTGTCTGAAAATCCACCTCCAACAAAGAATAGTGTCAAAAGTGGTAAACATATTTCTTCCCC
Organism: Salticus scenicus; assembly: GCA_963930645.1. Lineage (NCBI taxonomy): Eukaryota > Metazoa > Arthropoda > Arachnida > Araneae > Salticidae > Salticus > Salticus scenicus. The sequence continues at coordinate 236,414,351 of OZ005653.1, read as the reverse complement.
AGAGACCTCGTCTGAAAAACAAGTTCGTCATACTCCTTGTCCTTCAAGTACTGCTGTCATAAAACCTGCAATGAAATATCGTGCTCTAATTTTGAAAAAAGACCTCTTTCTCAGGGCTTCTCAAAGTAATACTGAGTATAATAATACATCACAATAGCGATTAAAAAAATAAATAAAAATAAAAATAAGTCTGCGAGTAATAGCAGAAAAGTTCTGGTTTAGCGGTATTTGCAACAAGGAAAAAGTTGTGGATACGACATTACGTGTTGTGTGTCATAATTATGTGCACGAGGAATGCGTAGGACTTACCAAGAAAGATAAGAAAGCTTTTACTTGCCTACATGTGCAGTCAAAATAAATTAAAAACATTTTTAACCGTAAAAAGTTTAAAATTGCTTAAAAATTTGTTAAAATTTGCTTAAAATTGCTTAACATTGTTTTCTAAATTTTCTTCTTACTTATCATTTTATTAATATTTGTAAAATTTCTAAATTAAATTTGGTTTTGTAAGAATTCATGTATTTTCATGCTTTAAATATGAATTTTTTCATTATATTTCATCTATAGGCATATTACTTGCATATGGGCATATTACCTAGATGTAGTCTTTTTTTCTATAAAATCTTGCAGGAATAAATCTTGATTATTGTAAAATTAAAAATTATTTTCGAGTACAAAAAAGAGTCCTCTCTTTTAGAGAATTTTATTTTTATTTTATTTTATTTTTATCGTTTATCGCTACTATCGCTAAAAAATTTCTATTCTTAAGGAGGCCATATTACCTGCATATATAGGGGAGCGTGGGGCAGGTTGTAACAGTTTTTGGAAAATTAAGTATATTTTGAAATGTATTTACGTTTTTCAGTTTATAATTGCTGTTTTTCATAGCATGCATATTCATTTATCATATTCATAAAAAAAAAAAAAAAAAAAAAAAAAAAAAAACGTTAATTTTGCTAATTTTAGCACAAAAAAAAAAAAAAAATATTTTTTCAAAATTATTTTCTTGTTACAATTTGCCCCAGATTTGGGGCAAATTGTAACGAATACAAGGGAAACCCTAACAATAGAGAGGACAATATTTCAAAATGTTTTTTGTTATCAATATTTACTAATTTAATAAAAAGGATAATTAATAACTAATATAAATTATACCTTCTTAGACCTGCTAACTATGCTAGTTTATCCGTAATGATATTAGGCCCCGCCTTTTTTTCACACCAGAATATTTGCAGAGTAATATTCAGCAATATGTTCTCATGATTAAATAAGAAGACTATTGCTCTACAAAAATTCTGGTGTGAAAAGAAGGCGGGGCTAAATATCATTACGGGTAAACCAGCGTAGTTAGCAGGTCTACCTTCTTAGTATAGTAACAACGAATTATATCAAACTAGCGAGCTTCGCCCGCTAGCGGGTCAGTATTTTCAAATGAATCACTAAAATTAATGAATCACTAACAGTAACTTTTAGTGTTAAGAAAAGAAATTTAAAAAAATCTGGTGTGTAACAGCCACACGACTTTCATTACCGAGTACTACACACATAATAAACATTTTATATACATTTTTGATTTAAATAAGTAACAAAATTGCTCTACTGAATTAAACTTTTCCAAGTAATCGATTGTCTGAAATTGGGCTATTTATACAGGACGCCTATCAATTTGCCTGAACTAACCAACTATATCATTCGAAAGGACATCTAATAGAGTGTTTATATAGCAAATTGGAAAAAAAATCGTTAGAGCCGTTTTTGAGATACGGACTTACGGTCCCACTTCCGGTTTCCAATGTCCCACTTCCGGTTTTCCAATTTTTACCAAAATTTGGAAATTTCATCTGTATACCAGACGTATTTCAATTCTAAAGTTTCGTAGCTCTATCTTTATTAGTTTCTGAGCTATAATAGCCAGAAGATTCTCCACATACATACATACATACACACACACACACATATATACATACACACTGACCAATTGCCAAAAACCACTTTTTGGACTCAGGGGACCTTAAAACGTGTAAATCAGGTGAAAACTCGATATCGAATTTTCAGACCGAATACAATACTTCCATTACCTACGGTAGTAGGGTAATGGAAGTAAAAAAATCATTTCTGATTGGGTAAAAAGTCGGCCCGGGTCCCCACTGACTTCGGCAGCGCATTCCCGTACGCGCTGCGCGCGCATATTCCTTCCCTGACCCTTCGTGCCCCCTAAAAAAAAAAAAAAAATTATGATCGAGTAAAAACTCACAACGGGTCCCCACTGCCTTCGGCAGCGCAAACCCATGCGCGCTGCGTGAGCACGTGTGAAGGTATACGTGCGCTCCGCGCACATATTACTTCTCAAGTCAAATTTTTATACTTAAGAAAAGAAAATTTAAAAATCATTTCTCATCGGGTACAAAATCGGACCGGGTCCCCACTGCTTTCGGCAGCTCAGTCACGTGCGCGCTGCGCGCACACAAGTTGACGGATACACGCGCTGCGCTCACGTATTCCTTCCCTGACCCTTCGTGCCCCTTAAAAAAAAATCATTTCTGATAGGGTAAAAACTCACACCGGGTCCCCACAGCCATCGGCAGCGCAGTCCCGCGCGCACAAGTTAAGGGATACACGCGCTGCACACACATATTCCTTCTCAAATCAAATTTTTATTCTTATGAAAAAAAAATAAAAAAAATCATTTCTCATCGGTTAAAAAGTCGGACCGGGTTCCCACTGCCTTCGGCCGTGCAGTCCCGTGCGCGCAGCGCGCGCACAAGTTAGGGGATACGCGAACGGTGAACGCCTATTTCTTCCCCACCCTTTCAGCCCCTCCTAATTAACCTACGTATACCAATTTTGAACGGTCTAACTGATTTAGCTGAGATGCAATAGAAACCTAACCAGTACACCTCAAAACGTGTAAATCTGGTGAAAACTTTCGATAACATAAAAGAACATTAAAATATCTTTCGAATGATGTATTAAAAATAATTTAATCATAATTGGAAATTGAAATATTGAAATTTTAAAATATTACAGTGCCACCTGGCGGTAGAAATTTCTGTAATGTACTGTTCGATTCCAAATCAACAAAGCTTTCTAATGATGTATTACTTACGAAATTATTTTAATTAGTAGCTGAGATACAAAAGAAAACTGATTCAGGAAACCTCAAAACATGTAAATCTGGTGAAAACTTTCGATAATATTAAAATAACTTTAAAATAACTTTCGAACGATGTATTAAAAATAATTTAATCATAATTAGAATTTAAAATACGCGTATTAGAATAAAATTTAATTTCCAATTCAAATGTAATTTTTTTCAAAATTCGATGAAATTTGAACTGCAATGCTATCTTGTGATGTTAGGGCTGTATACCAAGTTCTGTGTGCGACATTGAAAAACTGAAGCCTTTTCAAAATTGCAATTTTTAATCGCAGTACCAAAACATGTGACCTCATTAAATACCATATGTTTCTCTTTCCGTTCCAGACTGTAGACGATTGTCTGCGATATTAAAATTGTTTTGATTTGTTGCCACCATTTTTTTAGTTTAGTTAATTTAAAAAAATCTAATTGTCCGATCGATAAGCCGTTTAAACCATCGGATTCAGAAAAATGGGACCTTTCATTTGATATTTGTAACGATACGACTGATATTTCTAATTTATTTTCCACTTTTTCCGTAAAAATGTCGCTTTTTAAGCATTTAATCATGAATTCTGGGTCATTTTTCGGTAGACATGGGTCGACGTTTTAATTAATATCTCCGCTAATTAGGGTCATATCGCTTAGCGAATTATCGCGATGTCGAGATGAAGAAATTCTGTTTCTGTCAACACCTGTTTCGAGGCCATGCGACCATTAGCGCCGGAGCTTTAGCGGTCACAAGGCATTTCTCACAGACAGACATACAGATGCGCACAGATTTTAATAATATAAGGAGATGGATTATAGTAAAATAATGTGAAAATTAAAGATAAAATCAACATAGAAGTCAATCTTAGTCAAAATTTAAATTAATTCATGCAAAGGATATTCTATTCTCTCTCATGCATTTAATGTGTGCACACATTTTGCAAATTAAGCATTATACCCATTCTTATGCAACAGAGAGCGTTTATCAGAGCTCGAATTCTCCGCCCTTTTTTTAGGACACTCTCACTGATGAGAAGTTTCTGCTTTTTTTCTACCATAATTTATATGCAATATTCTATAATTCGTGATTAAATCGTGATTCTAATTTGCGGTTAAATAATCACGGTACTATAATATAAAAACACAGAAAATATTTCTGTATAAATATAGTATTGGCAAAGAAGCCAAAAATTTTTCATTTCTGAAAGTTTACTGAAAATGGGCGGAGAATTTGAGCTCTGGCTGTAGGTATCTCCGCAAACCACTCCTCTAATATAACTTGTTCCATCGTATGATTTTGGACATTTTGTTTATTTATAAAAATGTGTAACGATTTATACAAAAGATTAAACTTGCTTTTCATAACTCAACGCACAGACTAAATAAATAGCTATAAACATTTCGTTAAAGTATAAATTAACATGCCTTTAATCAAAATTTACGAAATATTTTTTTTTTCACTAACTAGCTAAAATGAAGCACGTGTACAGAACCTCTCATTAACCATTTTTGTGGAGCACCGATTGTGCTTACATTATAAAGCGCGTCATAAAAATTATGTTTATCAAAATATTTAATCACAAATGTTACAAACTATTTCGTAAATTGCGTGTTACTTCTTACCCCTGTGACAACTAGCCCCACGCTCCCCTACATATGTGCAAATTGTTCAGATTTTTTTTCGCACCAGTATTTCTTAAGAAAATTCTGCAATTACATAAGACAAATATAGCTAGCTAATTTATAACACTGGTGGGAAGAAAATCGGAAGAATTGGCACACATATATATATATATATATATATATATAACAAGGGCAAAAAATCAAACATAAAAATCCGAAGTAGCCTATTAAGTGAAGATTAATAAAATATAAATTAGAAAACAGACAAATAATTTTGAATAATTTTCCCTTTGCTATAACTTTATCAAGGGCACACTGCTCTGCGCGAAAATCGGTCCCAATACCATTTTTGCAAATTCTTATGTAAAATGACTTCCTGAATCCGAATATTACGCCCATTTGCCCTATCACCCACTATTTTTTAGGGACTGAGCCCTATTTTTATCACTTTTCGGTAATTTGATGGCTATACATTTTATTTTTAGGGGAGGAAAGGATTATTTTAATTGTTAAATATCTTCTGAGGAGCTACAGAGTTGGAAAATTCTAAAACATGAACATTTACGGTAAGGGGAAAATTTAGGGGGGATTTGCACCGAAATTATGTATTGTCTTTCTTATATTTTTTTTAATCTATTATTAATGTTATTTATTAAACTACAGGGATGGAACACGGGCGCAGAATTCACACCACTATCAATGTAAGAAAATTTTCTACTTCTTAAATCAATGATATTATAGATAGAGAAATTTCTTAAACGGATTCCGGTATGAATTCTGCGCCCGTGTTCCACCCCTGTAAACATTATTATTATTTATTTATTTATTTATTTATTTATTTATTTATTTATTTATTTTATTTTATTTTATTTTATTTTTTACTTTAAGTGTTAAATGAATTCTTTTTCATTCTCGAAATCAAATTATTTCTCGTCATAAAATTACCGAACAGTGATAAATATTGGGGGAAGGGGTGGTATCCCGAGAAAACTTTGGGTGACTAGTTAAAATGGGAGTCATATGGAGTCAATGGAAGTCAATGGAAGTCAATTTAAATAAGAATCAGCAAGAATGGTATCAGGGCTCTTTTTTTTTTTTTTTCTTTTTTTTTCCCCGCGCAGTGTTACTGCAAGAGGGAAATAAGCTATTTCTGATAATAGCAATTGATTAAAGAATCTAAAATGTCGCTAATAATTTGTCCGACAACTTAGTGAAACATCAAAATAAGAGCTGAAAAAATATATATACGAAAAAAATTAATGAATAATGCGTAATACTTAACATTTCAGCAAAGTAATAATACAAGTCAAATGAAATTTCTTTATCTAAACTTTATTGAAAAACATGAATAGATAGACGAGAAATAATTCCAGAAATCATAAGTAATTAATAAGGTGTGATAAATATAAAAATAGTATTAATAAATAAGCATATCCATATTCAACTCACATTTTAAATGAACTATTAATGATAGATAATTAAATACAATTTGTATTATTAAAAAGCACTGCCTCTGATAACAAAAATCATAATTTAAAGTTGGAAGTGAACCACAAACGGAGTTTGGATGTTCAAAAACATGTTTAGTGTGACTTTAGCATGTATTAAATAAAACTTCAACTGAATTACTTTATTTTATTGTTTTTTATAAAATAATACTGTTTTGTGTGGCAATTTTAATTAGTATAAAATCTCCGACTATTTACACTTCAAAAATTGGTAATACTGTTTTCAATTTATATATTATAAATTTTATAAAAATAAATAAATAAATAAATAATAATGCATTTTAATTACTGTTCAATATTTATAACTTAAATGGTTCAAAATAATATGAAGATTAAAAATGCATATTATTAAATTCATTAATAAATCTCAAAATTACAAAAAATGAAAAACAGACTAAAAAAAAAAAATCATTATCTATAGAAAGATTAATATTTAAAGAATGCAAAAGTATTCAAAAACAATTTTCTTTTCCGTAATTTACCGAAAAGGAAAAGCAAATTCTAATAACACTACCTAAATACTCGCATGGAATCTTCTTAAAAATATGCTTATACCAAGAAGATTGCTAGAACATTTTCTTTATGTCTGAAATTTGCAAATTCCGAACGAAAAATGCCGCAATCAGCAATCTTAATTATGTGCATGTTTTTATAAAAAAGTACAAAAATGAATAGGAAATATACTGATAGTAAAAATGAAAAAAGCAGAAATTTAAATAGAAGTATTTTTTAAATTACTAAAGAATTTATATATTAATTTTAACGATAGGATATGATTTTGGAATTTTGAAATGAATACAACGAAATTCTAAATTTTATTGCATGTTTGCATTAAATATCCTTTAAATTATATAAAAGTAATTTGTAAATAATTTTTATATAACGGGTGTCTCATAAATCTGCAGACATTTTAAAAATTCATAAGAAATAAAAATAAAATATAAAATAAAATAAATAAATAAATAAAATAAAATAAAGGAATCGGTGGAATTGAACACGGTTTGCGAAAAATTTTTTTTTGTAAAGGGGATCTTTTTTTTTTTTTTTTAAGTAAAAAAAGTTAAACTTTTCGTCGATAGAGGGCACTGCATGAATGCATAACGAGAAATATGCAAATCAGAGTCCTGTAAATTGCATGGTTTTAAGATTAACATACACCCCGCGACAAAAAGATAGGTACAAAAGGTCTTTTCTTTGATTTATTATAAAATAACATTATCTAAATTGTGCTTATCATTCATTATTATCATAAAATAACACTATTCCCGGAATAAGTTTTGTTTTAAGACTAATTTAGAAAAATTTTAAGACTAAAATTTTTATAATTTAAGACTACACACCACGACAAAAAGGTAGGATCAGAGCTGCCAACCTAATCCGGCAAATTGTTAACGCCTATTGAAAAACGCCCCTTTTTCTACACCACTAAATTTTTAGAGCAATTCTCTTCAAATATATCTATGATGAATTAAGTAGAAAAATGCTCTAAAAATTAAGTGGTGTAGAAAAAGGGGCGGTACTAACAATTTGCCGGATTAGGTTGGCAGCTCTGTAGGATCAAAGTTTTTTTTTTTTTTTTTTTTTTGAATCTGATTATTTTGAATATGAATATTTTGAATATGATTCAAATATTTAATATGTTTTTGATATGATAATATTTTGTTATGATAATAAATGATCAGCACAATTTAGATAATGTTATTTTATGAAAAAAAAAAAAAAAAAAAAAAAAAAAAAAACCTTTGTTCCTATCTTTTTGTCGCGGAGACAAAATTTAGTCTTAAAACTTTTCTAAATTAGTCTTAAAACAAAAATTAGTCCGTGAATAGTGTTATTTTATGATGATAATAATAAATGATAAGCACAATTTAGATAATGTTATTTTATGAAAAATCAAATAAAAAACCCTTTGTACCTATCTTTTTGTCGCGGGGTGTAGCTTATTTCGTATTTTAACTCCTAAATTGAGCATACATGAAGTTTTAATTGCAATGCAGATTTAGTGGATAAAGCGTTATTGGTGAAGACGTTTACTCTAAGGTAAGAACCGCCGACTGAAGCTGCAGTTAGCGATGTTGTAATATGTTTCGAAACTGTAATTTGTGGTGATGGCGGACACATAGAAAATGATTTATATGCTTGTAAACATTTACATGCAAATAAATATAGTTTTTCACGAAAATGTGTGATTTTCTCGTGTACAGCACCCTCTATCAACGAAAACTTTAACTATCATTTCTTTCTTTAAAAAAAAAAAAAACTTTCACTAGAATAATTTTTTTTGCAAGTTGCGCTCGATTCTACCATTTCTTTCAATTTTTATGAATTTTTGAAATGTCTACAGATTACGGGACAATCGAAATTTATATTATAAAAGTTATTATATTTTCCATAAACATATTTTATGATTATAAAATGTTAAATAATTCAATATAAACTTTTGAAAAGTGATTTATTTGTTAAATACGGATACGTAAAAATTTTCCTGAATACTCTATAGTAATTAATATATAATTATAACTATTGATGAATTAACTGATATGTTAGAGTCCTCGTTTTTGCCCTTAAAATATTTATATAACAGCCGATTATCATAAAGTATATTTGCAATTTTAATTACTAGCTTTTCCGACGTAGAACATCTGCGTAATAGTACTTATTTACATAATATGATTTTCAGAAAAACCTCATAGATGAAATCACGGTGGAAAAAAATTCAGATTTTCTTTTTTTTGTTTATTTATTTATTTATTTATTTATCTATTTATTATTATTATTATTATTATTTTCAATAAAAAAGATTTAAATCATTTATATTTGAGTTATAATTTCAATTTTCGAAAACAGTTTTTTTTTTTGACTAATAAATAAATAAATAAATAGCGTTCATTCTATTTATAAAAAATGAAAAATCTAAAATATAGGGTAAGTGCACCAGTGATTGGACACTTTTAGAGCAGTCTCTGATGTTTTTAATGTTCTAGTCATGAGAAAATATTTTTATAAATCTTAAGTTAGTACATATGGTATGAAAGACATTCAGAACCACATATATGTTAAAATATATACATTTGATAATTTTTTTTTTTTTTTTTTTTTTTTTTTTTTTATGAATTTTTATTTGACACCCACTCAATGTTCCAGTAATTGACACTGCCATTTTTTCATTTAGTCAGTGATTGGCACCCTATGTTCCAGTGTTCGACACTGCTAGTTATTCATTTTACCAGTTATTAGCACCCTAAGCTCCAGTGTTTCACATAAAATGTTAAAATTCTTATATGTAAAATATATGATTTTATTATTTTTCTTATTTATTAATTATTTCGGGATAGATGCCAATCACTGGAGCACCTACCCTATATATATAATTTTGGCTTTCAAAAACATATTTAGAATAGCATTTTAAAATTGAACCTTAATACGACGATTTCCCTTTCAATCAATCGATTGCACAACTCTCACCGTCCTGCCAAATAGTCATTTTCAGTTTTTTCCTTTTTCCTCTTTTTTTTTTTTTTTTTTTTTTTTTTTTGTCAATAAAAGAGATTTAAATCTTTGATATTTGCATTATAATTTCATTTTTAGGAAATAATTTTTTCTTCTGCTAAGTTAAAAATTCTTTGAATTAAATTAAATTACTATTATTTTAAAAATCAAATTGACGGAGTTATATTGCCATATAATCATGCGTAGCATAAATTCCATAATTAATAAATGTATATGCAATATAAATAAATAATAATAATAATAATAATATGAGTTAATAAAGACTAATGGATTAATAAAGTAATAGCATTAATTTTATTTAAAATAATAATAATAATGATTTTGACTTTCAAAAATTTATTTAGAATCGCATTTAAAAAATATCTGTTAATACGATAATTTCGATAATAGATGGCGATACCACTATTTTACCGAGTTTTCAACCAAAATGCTGGCTGAAAAAACATCCGAATATACTTGTAAATATGAGATTTTGAACACACGTTTCAATAGAGCAGGCGCATGTTTATGAACAAACTACGCTATTCTGAAACTTTTGCGCATGTAGGCAAAATATCTGCCTTTCCATTGGTGCTTTATCCCACCTTTTGCCTACATTCTAAAGTACGTGCTGAATCATCTGTCACAGTGACGTCACGTGCGCCTGCTCTATACACAAAGTTTTTTTTTTTTTCTTTTTTTCAGTTTCTTTTTAAAAAATATTTATTTTAAGTGCATTAGGTTACATTTTGTGTAGTATATAGCAGCCAAATTTATGCTTTTATTTTCAATCAAAAATGGGTTGACCAATGAGGTAACACCTACCTCACTATCGTATCGTTTGGACAAAATTTAATCGTAACTGACCCACGTTAGAGAAATATTATATAGATTACATATTTATAGGAAAGTAATTTAGTTATTAAAAATGGGAAAAAAAAATTAAGCATTATTGATGAAATTTTGAAAAATTGTCTGTATTTCAAACATTTGCAATTGCCTGTAAATTTAATTTCAAGAAACAAATATTTTGTTTATATTGCTTTTAATTAATAAAAATACATTATATAAATTCCGGTTGAAACAAGCAGATGTAACTGTTAAATTGTTTTTTCTAAAGTATATCATTAAAAATTAAGAAGACATCTATGTAGTATTATTGATTAATGTATGAATCAAAAAAATTTTATACAAAACATGACTTAAATAAAAATTCAAGTTTGGAAAAATGTGAATTATATTTTTTCTTCAAACTGTTCGAAAAGTATCTACGATTTTTGTTCGTAAATATATGCAATATTTCAATTTGAATTCTATTTCTTTCGCCGTCTCTATCAGTGAACCTTATAGTCTTATTTTTATCAAAACAGACACATCATTACAAATGCTGACTGTTGTATTTTTCATTTTGAATTCGAAGATTTCGGAAGAAAAAGAAAATATCTTGACAATTTTCTTGACATAAGCATATTTCTAGAAGAATTCTTCACCGAACTAGACTGCTTTGTTGAAGATCAGTTTTTTTTTCCTTTCCCGGAACTTATAAGAATACAAAAAAATGCATACGCGTAATTTTATGCTCTAGAGAATTAATGATTTGATACGTTTTCTTACTTGTTTGTTTCTGTTCAATAATTTATGCACTTGAATGTTACATAAGTATAACATTAAATAACTTTGCTGTGGAAAAATATTTACTTTTTAATTATTAAACAATTATTTCAAATACGTATTGTTAATGTAAAATAGTAAAACATAAATATGGAGCAATTATTTTACTTAATGTATGTTAATGTACTACATATAGTTAATGTATTTAATGTAATATATAAGTTTGTGATTGAGAGATATTCAATTTATTACTATCAAACCTATTGGAAGAATACTATATAAATGAATGAAGGCATGAATTCGCAGCTTCCTCAAATTAGTTATTTCAAATATATTTTATAACAAATAATTCTTTGTTTGAAAAAACAACAGTCATATAATTAAATAAAGTTTGACTTACCTGGGTTGTCACAGGTAATCATATATGCCATTGGTGAAGAACAATCCTTTTAATTTATCATCAGATTGTACACTTGAAATTAGATGAAAAATACATAGATATATATTTTATGAACTTCTGTTTTAGACCGTAACTACTTCTTTTCCTATAATGAATTTAGATTAGTCTGTGAAATTTTACATAATATGTAGATTAATTACTATTCACGATAATTCAGATATTGCTGCATAATAAAAGAATGCCTAGATGTTTAGCCTTTAAATTTATTCATCTTAGACAAAAAAAAAATATTACGATTAAATAGAATAAGAAAATGGAACGTCAGTTCCGAATCAGAAAAGTTACATGACAGAAAAAAGTATTACAGTGTAGTCGTAGAGAGACGCGACATATCGTCACGTGATGCGGCAGGTGCATTAAACAATCAGTTTGGCGGGAAGCAAAAAGAAGTCTGGAATATGAAAACGAAAGTCAATAAAAGTGTTCTGAGATTAAATATCACAACACCCCCTCTTAAGCTCAGAAAATTTTCAATTGTTCATTAATGCATTTCTATGTCTATTAAAATCAGTTTTTGGCAGAGCTTTTGTTAGGGTATCGGCGGTTATTTCTTTGGTAGGTTTGTATTGAAGCTTGATTAGGCCTTCCTGTATTAGGTTTCGCAGAAGATGAAATCTCAGCTGTAAGTGTTTTGTTTTAGAGTGGAATTTATCATTTTCAGCAATCTTGATGGTAGATTGGTTGTCCTGGTACAATACTATAGGACATTGTTGCGGCAAATTTAAATCATCCAGTAGTTTGTTGAGCCACTGTATTTCAAGTGCAGCACTCGCAGCTGCGACGTACTCAGCCTTTGCTGAAGACATGGACACACAGGACTGTTTCTTCGAAGTCCAAAATATTGGATTTTTATCCAATATAAATAAATTTCCTGAGATGGACTTTCTATCACTTGGGTCATTGGCCCAATCCGAATCCGAATATGCTCTAAGAACAGGTTCACCAGAGCTGCAAAGTTTTAATTTAATATCTTGGGTATTTTTCAAATATCTAATAACCCTTTTAACTGCCTCCCAGTCTTTCGCTCTAGGATTTTCGTTTCTACGGCTTAAGATGCCAACGGCAACACTTATATCAGGTCGCGATACTGTAGAAATGTAAAGTAACGCGCCTATAGCCTGTCTGTACATTGTGTTGTTTGGTAAGAGATTGTCATTATCAGTTAATTTTATATACACTGGTTCCATCGGTGTGTCAGAGGGCCGTGCGTTATCTAGCCCAAATTTGGTTACAATGTCTCGTATTTTATTATTTTGATCAAGCGTAATCACCCCTCTACAAGGTCTTTCTATATTTATGCCGAGGTAATATTTGGCTTCCCCAAGGTCAGTTAATGGATATTCTTCCCTAAGTTGATTAATTAGTATGTCAATATTGTGATTTTTACCAGCTATTAGTAGGTCATCAACATACACAAGAATGTAAGTTTCTGTGTTATCTTTGTTACAGATATATAAACATTTGTCATGCAGACTTTGTTTAAATCCTAATTTACACAATGATTCATTAATTTTCAAATTCCACGCTCTAGCGGCTTGTTTCAAGCCATATATCGCTTTCTTTAACTTACATATTTTATTTTCTTCGCCCTGGACAACATAACCCTCGGTTTGATGCATGTATACATCTTCTTGCAAATTTCCATGTAGGAAAGCAGTTTTGATATCTACATGCCTTAGATTGAAATTTTTATATAGTGACATGGTCAAGAAACTTCTTAGAGTGGTATGCGATGCAACTGGTGCAAAAGTTTCGTCATAGTCCACCCCGTATTTTTGAGAAAAACCCTTGGCAACAAGGGTGGCTTTATATTTCTCGACTTGTCCTTGGCTATTGTATTTGGCCTTGAACGCCCACTTACACCCTACTACTTTGGTCCCTGGTTGAGCGTCAACAAGTTCCCAAGTATTGTTTTGTCTGAGTGAATTCATTTCGTCGAGTGTGGCGTTCAGCCAATTTTCTTTTTCAGCTGGGTTTTGAATTTTTAGTATATCATCAAAACACTTAGGCTCATCAATTCTTTTGTCATTTACAGCAAATGCAAATCTGTCGGGCGGAACACCTTTATTTAATCGTTGTGATCGTCGCGGCAGAGTTTGCGTGTCATCCGGACTATCGTTATCGCCCGCTATATCTATATTTATATCAGTATCTAATATTGGTAATTTGGACACCGGAATTTCATCATTTGAATTTTCATTCTTGATTTGTGATGTTTCATTATTGTGGGATTCTCTATTCTCACCTTCCAAGAATTTTACTGTTCTGCTAATTATTACATTTTTATTATTTGTGCAAATTCTGTAGCCTTTGCTACGATTATCATATCCCACAAAAATTCCTTCTTGAGCGGTGCTATCCAGTTTTCCCCTATGTATTTTATGTACATATGCGTATGCGCGACATCCGAATGTTTTTATATTTGATAAATCGGGTTTACGGGCGGTCCATTTTTCGTAAGGAGTTGAGTCGCATGAGGAGGTCGGGAGCCTATTTTGTATGTAATTTGCAGTATTTACGGCTTCCCCTCAAAAGGAATTCGGTAAATTACTGTCTTTAAGCAGACAGCGTGCCATTTCGGTCAGCGTACGATTTTTACGTTCTGCCACACCGTTCTGAGCACTAGAGTAAGGAACGGTAAACTGGTGCTCAATTCCTTCTTTATTCAAAAATTCATTTACTTCCACACTAGTGTATTCACCCCCGTTGTCGGAGCGAATTGCTTGCACTTTTCGGCCAAATTTGTTTGCGGTCATAGCCACATATTCCTTTAACTTAGAAAATACCTCAAACTTATTTCTTAGCAAATATATAATAGTATAACGACTGTAATCGTCGATAAATGTAAGAAAGTAATATTCTCCACCTACAGTGGGGGTTTTCATAGGGCCACATAAGTCTGTGTGGACCAGTTCGAGCGGTACGGAGGCTCTAAATTGTGCAGCTTTGGGGTAAGGTGAATCAGTTAATTTCGACATTATGCATGTTTTACATTCAGTATTATGTTTGCAATCATTTAATTTTATACCCACAGCCATGTCCTTGTTAACTAAATCTTTAATGTGGTTAGTGTTTCTGTGGCCAAGTTTCACATGCCACTTGTTTATGCAATTTTCGTTATCACAAGTTTGTATTACAATGTTCGCTGTGTGTTTGTTCTCAGAATAATTTAATTGACATTCATATAAGTTATTTTTCACATATCCCTCAATGCATGTATTACCCTGATTTACAATTTTACAGGTTTTATTATCAGATACAGCGATACAGCCATTCTCTGTTGCTCTTTTTATAGAAATTAAGTTAGTTTATATTTCAGGGACATAAAGAACATTTTTAAGTGTTATTTTGTTCTGTGTGTTTTCCGAATTTACAGTATACAAATCCACAGTACCGGAACCCAAAGATTTTAGCTGCGTGCCGTTCGCGATAGTGACGTTAGAAACGTTATTTTTAAGTTCGCGAAATTTTAGTTTATCATTGCAGATATGTGAAGACGACCCTGAATCAACCACCCAATTTACAGTTTTATCTCCAACATAAAAAGAATACAATTTATCAGCTTTTGGTTTATTGCTCCCCTCTGCAATTCGAGCGCTATCTGGCTTCTCATTGTTCTGAGAGCATATGTTGGATCTGAAGTTGGGTTTTTTGTTGAAATTTTTACTGTGACTTTTAACAGCAGAATTATTTTTATTTTTTAACTTATAGCAATCTTCTATATTGTGATTGCTTTTCCTGCAGTATTTGCAGAATTTCCCCGATTTGTTATGGTATTGGACTTTTAATGCTGAGTTATGAACAGTTTTGTTTTCTAGCCTTTTGGCATATTCATCAGCCAATTTGTTTCGTATATATTCAGGTGTCAATTGCGCTTCGTCTCTCGATTCGAGACTTGTTCTGAGAACGTCATACGAAGGAGGGAGTGAGCATAGCATTAATGCAGCTAGGTGCGATTCATCTATGACTTCACCTATGGCAGTGAGTCTGTCGCGTGTTTTATATATATCAGCTATATGTTGGTTAACATCACCACCTTCAATTCATTTTATGGAATAAAGTTTCCTAAGTAAGAAAAGCTTACTAGAGAGTGATGATCTTTCGTGGACTTGGCGCAGAGCATTCCAGCACTCTCGTGCTGTATCTAGATTCATAACGTACACAATCTGATCATTATCAATAAGTAAATTAATAATAGCTCTGGCTTTTCTATTTTTTGAACGCCACTGATCGGTTATTGGGTTGGGAGGATCGTCAGTAATGACTGTAAAAAGATCCTCTTTTTGCATGTACATCTCAATACGAAACTTCCACACATTATAATTTGTGGAGTTCAGCGGTTCTATTTGGATGTCTTTTGTTGCTGACATACTTAAACAAAATTTTTGTAACAGTTTTGTTAATATTTGTTCAATACGTAAACAACATTTATTTAATATTTTAAATCAACACAGTTTGGATAAATAGTACTTGAAGAAGAAAATAAAATTAAATAGTTTTCATAAAAATAAGTACTAGAAGAAGAAGATAAACTTAAATAACTTTCTAAGTACTTTTCAATACTTTCGATTCAGTGTCACTTCAGTCCTCATGATCTGTTGGAAGAATACTTTATAAATGAATGAAGGCATGAATTCGCAGCTTCCTCAAATTAGTTATTTCAAATATATTTTATGAAAAATAATTCTTTGTTTGAAAAAACAACAGTCATATAATTAAATAAAGTTTGACTTACCTGGGTTGTCACAGGTAATCATATATTGGTGAAGAACAATCCTTTTAATTTATCATCAGATTGTACACTTGAAATTAGATGAAAAATGCATAGATATATATTTTATGAACTTCTGTTTTAGACCGTAACTACTTCTTTTCCTATAATGAATTTAGATTAGTCTGTGAAATCTTACATAATATGTAGATTAATTACTATTCACGATAATTCAGATATTGCTGCATAATAAAAGAATGCCTAGATGTTTAGCCTTTAAATTTATTCATCTTAGACAAAAAAAAATATTACGATTAAATAGAATAAGAAAATGGAACGTCAGTTCCGAATCAGAAAAGTTACATGACAGAAAAAAGTATTACAGTGTAGTCGTAGAGAGACGCGACATATCGTCACGTGATGCGGCAGGTGCATTAAACAATCAGTTTGGCGGGAAGCAAAAAGAAGTCTGGAATATGAAAACGAAAGTCAATAAAAGTGTTCTGAGATTAAATATCACAACAAAACCATTATTTGAAAAATATATTGATTTTGTAAAAATAATAAGAATTAATCATGAAGTAATTCAAAGTATGTTTTGGATAATTTAAACCTTAACAGTAGAGAAAACAAATTTCGTTTTGTAGTCTGTTACTATTCAAAAACATTTGTTTTTTTTTAATCACCCTATAGATAATTTTTAAATTGGAATTACTTGTTGTAACCATTAAAGCCTTGCCCAGACTTAATTTGTGGAAACTATTATAATGGAAACTATTTAGTCTTTAAGATATTAACTCGTTTAGAATTATGGAACTACGTTAGTGATAGTGGTCTGCCTAACCACTGTGACCACCAATGGAAACTGTTCTAAGTTTCTATGACGGAAGGAGGCCGCTCACCACTATGCAGCGGTTTTAACCTTTAGAGAGGGGCTCCAAAGCCACTGTGGAGGTTCAAAAGAGCCCGTCTCCAAAGGTTTAGCATCCTCCGTTGTTTATTGCATAAGCAAACAAAATAAATAAATAAAAAATAAAAAATTACAATGGTCACCATAGCAGAGCTATCCCGCGACAAAAGGCGACAAAGTTGCATGAAAGTGAAGAGGACCGTAGTCGAGTGATATTTACAAAGTTCATACAGGTAATGTACAAATTTCACACAGTCTTCATACAAAGTTCACGCAGTCTTTATACCAAGCCCAAACACCCTATGAACAATATTGGTTAATAGCAACATCATACGCTGGACGACTGCTTCCCGAGAGCACTTCCGTGGAATGCTGTAGCATCAGACATGACCAGTTCGCTATGTAGGAGAGGAGGAAAAATTAAGGAAAGATAGAGAAAGAATTTAGTTTGTTGAGTTTGATAAATCTTAAAGGAAGGCATAGATGCGCTTTAATTTGAGCCGTAGGGGGCTTTCTAGTTATTATATTGTTCAGCCAAGTTGCTGGTCTAGGGTTAGGGTTCCTTAAATGGTAAGGTATTGTAAGTTGACAGTGAAAGTAGTGCAGTCCCCTCCTCGCTGCATGAGCATAAGGGTGATCGTCGGCAATGAAATCTGTGAAGGTATTTGGGGAAGGGGCCATGACCTGACAGAAAGGCAGAGATTTCCGAGGAGAGGTCCCAAATATTGAGCTAGACATTTGGTATTAGCTCGTGAGTGTATCTCCCTTTTGCAGACATACTCTAGAGATCCTGCCAGTCGTTAATTAGTTTACGATTTAGGTGATATTTTATGTAGGAAGGGGGAGCTGGGAGTGAATAGGCTATGTCACTAGATTCTGTTGCTGATTTTGCAAAAGTGTCTGCTAGTTCATTTCCGACGACACCCTTATGGGCAGAAACGTGTTCCAGGGATATTATAGTTTTTTATTTTGAGAGCTTTATTTTAATTTCAAGCACTTGCGGGTGTCTGCTCTTGTGGCGAGCTATGGCCTGCAGGCTCGAGAGGCTGTCACTGAAGATTGAAATTTGATTGTAGTCTGGAGAGTTTTTTTCTGACCACTCAACTGCCTTCAGGATGGCAAAGAGCTCAGCCTGAAAGACCGAATTATGGTCTGCGAGTATTTTTAAAGTGCTGAACAAAAAGAAAAAAATATATATAACAAATAGTCCATTCACGATCCATAGACCTGTGTTTGGCACAGTGCCAAATATTTTCAACTCTTTCATAGGAAACATGACAGTGGATAAAGAGAAGGACAAAATATTAGAATAAAAAGTTCTCTAAAACATAAACGAAAGAGTTGAAAAATCCTTGCATTCTGCCAACCACAGGTCCGTGAACTGTAGTTGAACTATACTAACAATTTTTACAGTGTGGAGAAGATTAGTGGAAATCATTTTTTTAAAATGCAGCCTTTATTCTTTCTTTAATTTTCATGGTTCATAATTTATAGGTATTATAAAAGCTTTGGCAAAAATGATCATTTCACAGAATTGGTGATATATATATATATATATATATATATTTTTTTTTTTTTTTTTTTTGTTAATAGAATCAATACAGTTACTTCATGAAACGTTAGCTAAGGACTCTTGCTTTTCGTTGGTACTCCTATGTTTGCATTATAAGTGATCTATCAAAAGTTATAAGCCTAAATCAATATCGTCCCCACAACCGGAGACATTCCCACACTGATCTTTTTTTCGTTTTCAAATATATATATATATATAT
Source organism: Salticus scenicus (assembly GCA_963930645.1). Classification (NCBI taxonomy): domain Eukaryota; kingdom Metazoa; phylum Arthropoda; class Arachnida; order Araneae; family Salticidae; genus Salticus; species Salticus scenicus. The sequence goes on along the minus strand of OZ005653.1, from coordinate 236,395,137 downwards.
ACAGTGGCGTATGCAAGGGGGGGGTTTGGGGGTTTAAACCCCCCCCCTTGACAAAATGTATGATAAGAAAAATTAGGCTGTTCCTTACATTTTTTTTCTCATTTCAGGCGGAAAAAATGTATGGCAAGCGTAGAATATTTTTTTCTATGAAGTGGTTTAAGATTATGACTAACTTTTTTTTTTCATTACTCTGCGATAAACACTCCTGAAAATAACTAAGCCACTTCATTTGCGCGGCGCAAAACATGTTTCCCCTGAAAACAATTCCCTGAAAGGATTTTACATTTAAGAGTTCATATTCAAGGACAAGAGGGGTCGACCATATGGGGAAGGGGGTGACCATTGAAGTAGTGACCTTGAAGGAGTGACCCAAACAATACCCCAACAGTAGAAAACATTTTAAATGAACTAGCGAAAACTTCTCGTCGATTAGACTTCGCTCTGAAAATAAAGGCCAGTATCCACTTGGGCTCAAGATCAACGCTCAAAACGTCATTAATCACGCTTCCGACACAAAGAGCCAAATGTCTTGTCATCAGTTGTAGCCCTTTTTTATCAGATTGCGCAGTTACTTCAAAGGAAAGCATGCAAAATTGACAAAGATATCTGCCTTCCGGCCCCTCAATTATCTCAGCTGGGGGTTGGACCAGCTGGGGGTTAGTATGTTCGAGGGCTTTGAGCTGGAGTGAGCTGGGCTGACCACATCAAAGGATTCTGAATAGAAGCCGCCGAATGAGCTATAGTGGAAATCGGACTTCAATCAAAATTCAATGAAATATTTTGCGTAAGCGTAACTATGTATTGAATTTTATGTTTTGTGTAGCAGTTTGTACAGGCTCTACGTTATTCGTGGCTAATTAAAGATTTTTTAGTTTGATCTTCTAATTGGTGAGTTTATTTTACTATTTTTCATTTTCTTACTCTTATTTTCGGCAAGTAATTATGATATTTTAAAAGATTGTTAAACTTAATTAAAAATAAACTTAATTAAACCTAATTAAACTTAATTAAACCTAATTAAACTTAAATAAACTTAATTAAACTTAATTAAACCTAATTAAACTCAAATAAACTTAATTAAAAATTCTGAAGGACGAACCCCCCCCTTTGAAAAATCCTGGATACGCCACTGTATATATATATATATAAAGCATTCAGTTAAGTTTTATTAGAAAATGCAAAGTGCTTATTTCTAGGAGAAAACACATAATTTAAAAATTATTGGCTTTCTTTTCTAAGCCTGCTGAATACACGTTTTGAACTTTTCATAGCACAAATGCCAGTTTATATGATAAGGAACAAATGTTAAAACAAACTTAAACTTTTTAATAACTTCATTATTTTTATAAGTTGCAGATAAACGTAAGTTATGGGGGAATTAAAAGAAGAATACTTATTTTCTTGATCTCCAAGATTTACGATTATTACGCCTCACGAAATATTGAAAACAAGATAAAATAGTTAAAAATTCTGCTTGAATTTAAAATGAAAATTCAGTCTTAAGTACTTAAGTCTTTGTTCTGATAAATTAAAAAACAAATTATCTAACATTTTTTTTTTTATTAGTAATAAAATTTTAATAAAAAAGAAAAAAAAAAGTATTGGGAATAAAAAAAAAAAAAAAAATATGACAATGAAAGTCGAATAAATTGTTTTTATGTAATAAACCTTTATCTAATTACAATAATTATAAATATTTAAAAAAAAAATAGAAACTCACAACATTTATTAATGTTGGACGTCATTTTTATGACTTCCAACAAAATGACTTTCAACAAAGTTCAGAATGTATTTAAATTGTTTTCGTAAATTATTTCGGAATGTCTATAAACTATAAAATATGAGGAATGAAGTCTAACTCTAAAAGTGTGGCATATCACATTTTAACATGCCAAAATGAAGTTAATCTCTCTAGAGTACTTTTATTTCTGTGAATAGTTTCAGATTCAGAATGACTTTACATTTCAAAATATGGAGGAATCTATGTATTAATTTGAAACATGTTTTTGTATGTCTCCACTATATTGAGAGAACTACTTGGTGTAAAAATTTGGTTGAGGTGTCTAAAAAAAGGTCTTGGTCTGTAGATGTGCTATGAGAAGAGAAAAATAAAAAAAAGTCGAACGGTTTCCCCCCCCCCCCCGGGTTAAAAACACGTTTACGAGCTTAACTAAGCTTCAAATTACTTCACGGTGAAGAAATTGTACATATGGGGACTAGAGTCGAATACTAAAAAATCACTTTCTGCGAATTTGGAATTTTCGATTTAAAAGGGGGGGAAAGTAAGATTTAGAGGGGGGGGGAAGGGGGGAAGTGAGTTTGAGAGGGAAATCCGTTCTAGACCCACGCATGTAGCACCTCATTTTAAAGGTCTTGAAATTTCATGTCGACTGGGGATGTTTGCATACAATATAGTGCGACCCCTGGTGGTGAAAAATGGAACTAGGTGATTTTGCTGCAGACCCTATCATGTTACATCTTATTTTAAAGGTCTTGGTATTTCCTGACCGTTGGTGATGTTCGTACAGAACACACTGCGCCCCCTGGCGGTGGAAAGTTCAACTAAAGGATTTTGCAGCTGACACCACCATGTGACACCTTATTTAAAAGGTCTTGGAAATCCAAGGCAATTGGTGATAGAGTTCTTGAAATTTCATGTTGATTGGGGATGTTTTTATACAATATAGTGCGCCCACTGGTGGTGAAAAATGGAACTAGGTGATTTTGTAGTAGACCATATCATGTTATATCTTATTTTAAAGGTCTTGGTATTTCCTGACCGTTGGTGATGTTCGTACGGAACACACTGCGCCCCCTGGCGGTGGAAAGTGCAACTAAAGTATTTTGCAGTTGACACCACCATGTGACACCTTATTTGAAAGGTCTTGGAAATCCAAGGCGATTGGTGATAGAGGTCTTGAAATTTCATGTTGATTGGGGATGTTCGTACACAATATACTGCACCCCCTGGTGGTTAAAAATGGAACTGGGTGATTTTTCAGTCGACCCTATCATGTTACACCTTATTTTAAAGGTCTTGGTATTTCCTTACTTTTGGTGTTGTTCGTATAGAACACGCTGTGCCCCATGGCGGTAGAAAGGGAAACTAAAGGATTTTGCAGTTGACACCACCAATGACACCTTATTTGAAAAGTCTTGGAAATTCAGGGCGATTGGTGATGTTAGTATACAACATACTGCATCCCCTGGTGGAGGAAAGTGGAATTTGCAACGCGTGTGTAGCATGCATGCCTGCTATACAGTGCAGCAGTCACAGGCAGAGGTAACACGAGTCAGAGGTTCGCTCGGTTCAAGGTTCATTTTTGAGAAATTTCTCATGTTATTAGCGGCCTGTATATACGCTGCCGCAGGCACCGGGTCACGAGCCCGAGTTCCGTTCTGTTTGAGGTTTTTTTTTTTTTTTTTTTTTTTTTTTTTTTTTTTGTTACAGATGATTTTTTTTTTTTTTTTTTTTTTTTTTTGTGATGCTTTCATTTAAAAATAGAAATTCAAACAAAATCGAGTTAAAGATATAAAACCATACAAATTTAAGGTTCATTTAAGGTTATTATCATGGGCCCGGTCATTGCCGGGCGGGTCGTTTGGTTCCAGGTTAATTTTTTGGAATTTTTTTATGTTATTAGCGGCCCGCGTATGTGCTGCCGCAAGCAACGGGGTCACAAGGCAGAGTTTCGTTCGGTTCGAGGTAATTTTTTTTGTTACAGCTGATTATTTTTTTCGTGATGCTTTCATTTAAAAATAGAAATTCAAACTAAATCGAGTTAAAGGTATAAAATCATACAAATTTAAGGTTCATTTAAAGTATCATGGGCCCGGGCAACACCTGACGGGTTCGTTCGGTTCCAGGTAAATTTTTGGGAATATTTTTATGTTACTAGCAGCCGGTGTATGCGCTGCCGCAGGCACCGGGCTCACAAGGCAGAGTTTCGTTTGGTTCGAGGTAATTTTTTTTTTTTGTTACAGCTGATTATTTTTTTCGTGATGCTTTCATTTAAAAACAGAAATTCAAACGAAAGCGAATTAAAGGTATAAAATCATACAAATTTAAGGTTCATTTAAGGTATCATGGGTCCGGGCAACACCGAGCGGGTTCGTTGGGTTCCATGCTAATTTTTGGGAATATTTTTATGTTATTAGCGGCCGGCGTATGCGCTACCGAAGGTACCAAAGTCACAAGGCAGAGTTTCGTTCGGTTCGAGGTAATTTTTTTGGTTACAACTGATTATTTTTTCACGATGCTTTTATTTAAAAATAGAAATTCAAACAAAATTGAGTTAAAGATGTAAAACCATACAAATTTAAGGTTCATTTAAGGTTATTACCATGGGCCCGGGAAACGCCGAATGAGTCAGCTAACATGTAGTCTTAGTATTAAACGAAATTGAAAATGAAAGATAGGAACTGTTTATTTGGAATCAGTTTGACGTCACATTGACTGTACTTTGTTGAAAGTGATGTCATATATAGTATTTCTATTTATAAGCATTTTTCTGACTTTCTTTTTTTTTTAAGTGAAATGTCGCAAATTATATTAGATGTTTTAACTTGAAATACATTTAAATAATGATGCGATGTCTTTTGAAACATTACGGTCAATAAAATGATCGTCGAATTCGACGGGTTCCAGCTAGTAATATCTACCCGAAAATAGTGGCATGCCACTTTTTGAATATGCCAAAATGGATCTAACGTCTAGAGTGCTCTTATTTCCGTAAATATATTCAGAACGTCTTTAAACTGTAATATATGAAGAATGAAATCCAAAAATAAAACACTGGCATATCACTTTTTGAATATGCCAAAATGGAACCAACCTCTAGAGTGAAAATTCTTTTCAAAAAATTGTGATTTTTCACTCTGATAAAAGTGATATTATTATAAGTCATTGAACATTTTTTTCCTTCAATGGAAAAATATAATCCCACACATATCAATATGAAGTCGTGAAATGTGGAATTTCTATGTAAAAACAAATTGGGATTTCTATGTCCTATGTCAGGTGAAAAGGTCATTAGATTTAGAAGCAGAGTCGAGTATCAAAACCGGGTTCTCCGCAAAGCAAATTAACACTTTATCACTGGGAAAACATTCCAAATAGTTATTTAGTAGTTTTAATACATTTGTAAGCGAGACAAATTATATTTATTGAAATTTAATTTTTCCGACTGAGTGAAAATAATGCCTGGACCGGGATTCGAACCCCGGATCTTTGACTTACAAGGTCAAGGCTCTACCAATTGAGCTATCCAGGCCGACATCCCGGTCAGCATTACTCACTCAGGCAACCTTTTAGGCAGAAACAATCTGGTCTATCATTTAGATAGCTCAACAGAAATAAGCCGCAGGAAATGGAAAACACCATTAAACAATGGGAGAAAGAAATACAATTTTTAATAAAATCACACAATCAACTGTGGAAGGAAATCATATTTATTGAAATTTAATTTTTCCGACTGAGTGAAAATAATGTCTGGACCGGGACTCGAACCCCGGATCTTTGACTTACAAGGTCAAGGCTCTATCAATTGAGCTACCCAGGCCGACATCCCGGTCAGCATTACTCAGTCGGAAAAATAAAATTTCAATAAATATAATTTTCTTCCAATCAGTTGATTGTGTGATTTGTGTTACTGCCTAAAAGGTTGTCTGAGTGAATAATGCTGACCGGGATGTCGGCCTGGATAGCTCAATTGGTAGAGCCTTGACCTTGTAAGTCAAAGATCCGGGATTCGAGTCCCGGTCCAGGCATTAATTTCTCTCAGTCGGAAAAATTAAATTTCAATAAATATGATTTCCTTCCACAGTTGATTGTGTGATTTTATTAAAAATTGTATTTCTTTCTTCCATTGTTTAATGGTGTTTTCCATTTCCTGCGGCTGTTTTCTGTTGAGTTCTCTAAATGATAGACCAGATTTTTTCTGCCTAAAAGGTTGTCTGAGTGAGTAATGCTGACCGGGATATCAGCCTGGATAGCTCAATTGGTAGAGCCTTGACCTTGTAAGTCAAAGATCCGGGGTTCGAGTCCCGGTCCAGGCATTATTTTCACTCAGTCGGAAAAATTAAATTTCAATAAATATGATTTCCTTCCACAGTTGATTGTGTGATTTTATTAAAAATTGAGACAAATTATAGTTATTCATTTTTACTTTATTTATCTATAAAATAAATATTTGAGACTCAAGCGAAAATTCGTAAAATTTTGATATTATTTTAATATCAGGAAATAATATTTTAAAACAGATTTCCTATGACAAACAGGTATATTTGAAGTAACTTAGAAGTTAAAACTACTAAAGTAATTAAACAAAAAAAAAAAAAAAGAAAGAAAGAAAGAAAAGAAAGAAAGAAAGAAATCCTGGTTTTGCTTAAAGCTATAGAGTTAAATATGTATAATATCTCAATAAAATGTCTTTTTTGCCTTTCAGGTCTGGGTGGGAATATGATGAGCTTTGTAGCATGTCTTTTTTTTAAGTTTTAACGTATTGATAAAATGTCTTTTTTGCCATTCAGGTCTGGGTGTGAATAAGGCAGACTAGTATGTCGTTCATTAAGTTATTTTTATTCAGTGTACTTGCTATGTTCTTATTTATTTGCTTATTAATTTAATTATGTTTCTAAATTTCATTACAGTTTTTTAATTTGCTTTTCATTTTTGGGAGCATGCTGGTTTCGCTATATTTCTGAAATCTATTAGGCCTTTCTCATTACCTTATCTTTTTTTTTAATTTTGTTTTCTGCTGCTTCCATCCACTGAAGAGGAAGCAGATAGATGTTTTCATATGAAGTGTTGTTTTACAAGCATTTTTCGTTACATTAATTTCTTCTTTTTATATTTATTTGCATTTTTAAGTTCTTTTTGTTAACCACGATCATTTATTTATTTATTTATTTATTTTTAATTACGCCTTCTATTCAAAATTATATACGTTTTGTGTAATTTTTAGTGCAGACTTTTCGTCTATTTTATACAAATATACTTTACGTATTGTTTAAAATTAATATATATACATTCCTTTCCGACTCAGGCAGTACGATCGTGCGGGTTAGACATCCACTTACATTTTTGCATCTGGAACAGTCGTACGTAATAAAATCAAGAAATGAATGATCGAGCTAGTTAGCAGAAAGTGTAAAGTACAATCTATTCTTAACAGAAAAATAGAATCACACGGCAATTTTTTATTTTTATTTAATTTTTGCTATGGTCAGCAATAATGCTGATAAATCCAAATAAAAGGGATCAAAGATAACGGAATTTCACACACTCCCAGTGTTTGAAACGTTGTTTTTTTGAGGTACTTCAAGTGTCTGAAATAAATAAGAACTTTTTTATGCATTATAAAATTGAACACCTTATTTACGACACATTTCTGTCTCCGTTATACACTTATATTTACAGTGTATTTATTTATTTGTTCTATTTATTTATTTATTTATTATATTCAATAATTACCAAGTAAGTTTTGGTACAAAATCAATTAAATATAAAAACTATCGAAAATTTATAAAAAACAGTTTTGTGTTTCTTTCTCCCCCCCCCCGCGCCTTTTCCCCCTTAATTAATATATTATAATTAGAAACAGATTAAAAACACTTTAAAAAACACGTTATAAAATCATTTTATAAAAACATTTACTAAGCTTTTCACCATCATATCATGGCATCATCAGGTAAAACATTTTTACAAGACAGTAGAAGAGACAGCATCTTTATATATCCGAGGATCTTGAAACGGTTGCAGCAAAAGACAACTTAAACTGAATAGGAAGGATCGATTTTTTGCTTGAATTCTTAAGCTTAAGTTGAGATCGATCAAGGTATCACCAGGACTACTTTCTGCAAATTCCAGTAGGAGAAACTTTGTCTCAAGCCACGGACGACATCTTAAATAGAGCAAGAAAAAGTCAACTTAGAGCTTGGTTTCAGAGGACTCGGTTGAGTTCGAAGAAGGTAGCACCAGGACTACGTTCCGCAATACTTTTAGGTGAAACTTAGTTTTAGGACTGTGACAGGAGATTCTAAGGTTAAATACTCATAAACTTTTGAATTTTACGGATTAAATTTTCGATAAGATTAGAAGTAACAACAATACAATTTAAATCATTAATAGCTTCAAGAGCTATATTAATGATTTTAATATTAAAGCTCTTGAATCTATTAATGATTTAAATTCTATTATTGTTACTTCTAATCCTACAGAAAATTTAACCCGTAAAATTCAAAAGTTTATTAATACTAACAAACAGTTAATATCTCCTCACATTATAAAAATTCCACTTTACCCTAATATCTCAAAACTGTTTTTTAAAATTAAAACCCATAAAAGTAATCTTCATTCATACCCAATTGTTTCAAAATGTAATAGTCCCACTTATTTTCTTGAAGCATTCTTATCTAATTTACTTAAAACCTTAATTCTTGATAACCCTCATATTGTAAAATCTGGTCTTGAAGTCAAAAATAGAATTTTAAATACCAAACTGAGCCATACCGATAAAATTTTCAGTTTATATATCATTTCTCTTTTTCCAAATAATCCTTTAGACGAGGTACGCACCATTATTTCCAAAAAATTTAAAAATAATCCTGTTCTTTTCCCCCTGCTTAACTTTAACTTAAAAGCGTTTAATTTGATTAATTCTAGTAACTTTTTCCTGTTTAATGATCTAATTTATAAACAAACTTTCGGTGCCCTTATGGGCTCCCCACTCAGTCCCCCTTTTAGCCGATTTACTGTTAATTGAATTAGAAGAACGTGTTTTTGCTGCCGTTACTCTTAAATCCACCATCTGTTTACGTTATGTAGATGATATTTTTATTTCTTTGACCTTTTCAAAAAAATTCCCTTCTTAACTTTATTGATGCTCTTAATAACCAATTTCCCACCATTAAATTTACTTTTGAATCTGAAATTATTCATACGCCTGCCTTGCTAGACTAATCTATTCACTGTAGTGAAAATAACTCCATAATTTTGTTCGATGTTTTATATATATATATATATATAATTTTATCCCATCCCCCATCCCTGCTTCTTCCGTTCACCCATTAAAATTCAAATTTGCTTTTTTTCACCCTTATAATTTTGTGCTATTAATTATGCTTCTTTCCAATTTAACGAAAATAAAGAATTAGATAAAATTATTCAATTGGGAATTAATGCTGGATATAATAAAACTAATATCTTAAAAATCATTAGTAAAGTCAGAAATAAAGTATATGATAATAAAGTTAACAATAATAACCAAATTACTAAAATTAAATATACTAACAGTCTACCATTCTGTAATGAATTTAAAAACTTCAAACACTTTATACGTCGTAAATTTAATATCCTAATTCCTTTCACCTTCCCCTTTACCATCAAACAATTAAGTATTAATGATCGCGATTCTAACAGACCCACAGGTGATGTCTATAAAATTCTAATTAAATTTAATGATGAACTATTTTACTACATTGGACAAACGCGTCGTACTCTCAAGACTAAGGCTGTTATTCACCAATAACTTCAACTCCCGGTTGAACACAAAAGTTTGAAAAGCTCATAAAAGTGTGGTGCAAATTTTCAGCAAATTTTGACGCATTGTTTATGCCATCTAGCGGTATAGATACTTTCAGATTTTTTACGTGAAAATAACCAATCAAAGATTTTATGAAATCCTCGACGCTAGATGGCAGAAACAGTGTGCCAAATTTTGCTGGAAAGCTGTACCCTGCCTTTATATGCTTTTCAAGTTTTTGCGTTGAACCAGGAGTCGAAGTTAATGGTGAATACGGCCATTAGATTAAAGACCACATCCATAATTTAAAAGAAGAAAATAGCTCTGCGCTTGTTAAATTTATTTATAATAATCCTGGCGCTCCTTTATGGTCCAAAGCTGAAATAATCAAAACCTACTCCTGGCTGAAGTCATTAACATTTTCAAATGCGATATTGCAATTAACTATAAAGATTCAGCTATCCTACGCAAAATTTGGTATTTCTTATGTGAATAAAATTGACATACGTATCTTTTCAGTTAACCTCCATTATTAAGCTGTCTGCTGCCTGTTGTAACCACGGAATCTCCTGTCACAGTCCTAAAATTAGGTTTCATATACAAGTACAGCGGAACGTAGTCCTGGTACTACCATGTTCGAACTCAACCAAGTCCTCTGAAACCAAGCTCTGAGTTGACTTATTTCTGTTCTATTTAAGATATCGTCCCTGGCCTGAAACAAAGTTCCTCCTACTGAAATTTGCAAAAAGTAGTCCTGATGATAGCTTGATCGATCTCAAATTAAGCCTAAGAATTCAAGTAAAAAATCGACCCTTCCTATTCAGTTTAAGTTGCTATTTTGCTGTAATCGTTACGAGATCCTCGAATATATAGAGATGATGTATCTTCTACTTACTTGTGAAAGCGTTTTGCCTGAGGATGGTGATGATGATTACCTTATAAAGGTGAAAAGCTTAATAAATGTTTTTATAAAATGATTTTAAGTTTTATTAAACGTGTTTTTTAAAGTGTTTTTAATTTGTTTTTAATTACAATGTTAACACGTGGATTTTATACGAAATCTAAACTCCTTGGAGATTCGTGTTTTAATTAATTTAATATACTGATTAAGTTTAAATTATATTTTTATAGAAACCCTTGAACAAATCTGTTCTTTATTTTTCTATTTTTATAGAAAATCTAATTAAAAAATTTCGCACCTTAATTTTTGTTTAAAATTATTTTAGTATTTTTTTTATAAACAGAAGTCGCTGTTTAAAAAAAAATGTGTTATATTATTAAACTATTCTTTAAACTATATAACAAATTTAATTTCAAGAAAAAATAAACTAACTGAAAGTTCGAAACTAATTTCTCTTTTTCTCTGAAAAATACAAGAAATATTATTTTGCTGACACAACTAGGAATTCATCCGTCCAGACCTTCTGCTGTCGCTGTTCTACTCGTCAAGAATCACTCGTAACTTCTATGTAAAAGAGAATAGTTGTTCTAATCCCTTGGATTTATTTTATTCTATGAGCGTGAAGCAAGAAAAGACAGATTGTATGACGTTTCTAGGAACAAAAACAAACCTCTGAATAGAATACGAAGAAAACACGTAAAATGGGAATAATCGCTTTCAAAATATTTGGTTTTAAAAGTTATTTTAAAAAAAATATTATTATTTATTTTTTCGTTTATTTATTTATTCATTTATTCATTTATTTCCCCTGAAGCATAAACGAATTTATTTTATGCTTTCAGAAATGCAATGAATTTTCTCATCATGTTTCATGCAGTTATATTCTGACATATGATCTAAATTTTAGTCTGAATGAATTTTTTTTTTTTTTTTTAAACCTTATATTTAATTTTTGTTTTGTTCTTGTAATAATTGAATATTTTTTTTAGGTCTAAAGGTCACATAAACATAACAAATAAGCTTTAAAAATTTTGATACCTCTATCTTGGGGGAAACAATTTTACAGCTACAGGGTGCAACCAGCGCCCGTCTAAGGCATTAAAAAATTCGCTTACCTTTAATTGCGGAACACATGGCAAAGTATTGCTATATAACTATTTTATAACTGCCAACTTGTACAGTTTTTTGCTACCAGAAAATTTTAACAAAAATATTTAATAAACTTTTAAGTAGTTTTCTGTGATTAAACATGATGAATTTCTTGCAAAAAAAAAAAAAAATACTGGAGTTAAAAAACACTACAAGTTGACACCTATGCTATTTTTACTTTCTCCTATGTTCGATAGAAAAAAGAATTAAATTTGTAAAAATTTTCATCTTCCAGTTTTTCGATGAATTTACACGCTTTGAGGGGTCATATAGCCCGACTGATCGTTAAAAAAAAGTCTGTCTGTCTTTTAGTTTGTGGGTCTCAGTGTGGGTCTGCAATAAAAATTTGTGTCAGCTCTAGCTCAAGAAGTACAGAATTTCGTATAAATTGGTATCTAGTTATATCTTGACATAAACTAGTTATATCAACTTTTGGTGTAAATCTCCCAAAATATTGCTTTGTTATATTGCGACTTATCCCATTTAAGTGAAGGCTGTATTTTAGCTTCTATTTTGTATAATTAAAAAATAATAATATATGACAGGCCGTTATGAAATGTTAGACTGATTTGATTTGGGTGCATACCGGCCGGCAGGTAAAGCTGCTGTGCTATAATTTCCCCCATGATCGAGATGGCTATATCTTATATTCTATTTTGCATAGTTCCATAAAATTTGGCATGACAGAGTGCCATTCAGAACAAGACTATTGACTTAATTTGAGTGCATAGCGATCGAATGTGGCGCTGATATAACTCAACTTCTCTGATTTTCCGCATAACTATAGCTACATCTCAATATCTGTTGATTAAAATTGCGCCAGTCTCCAAATATAAAATATTCATTATGAGAAGTTGTGATTAAATTTTCGTACATATGATCCATTAATTGGCGCTGTTATACAGAATAAAATTATATGATTGCTGCAACATAAAAGAAAGTTTTATCTTCTTTTTTCTAGAAAATTGTATAAAATAGAAGAATAGTTTTATATCTTCTATTTTACAGAAGAAAATAGAAGAATAGCTTTAGATCATCTATTTTACAGAAGAAAATTTGTAATAGGCACAACTTGCTGGTTTTAATCGAACTCAGTTGTGTATATATATATATAAAGGTTTAGTTTCCTTCGTCTTCTTCTTCTTTTTTTTTTAAGTTTAGACTGTGGTGACTCCATGTCTCCATGGTTACGATTTACGAATACTTCGACGAAAAACTTTTCTTAAAAAAATAAAGGATTGGCAACTAACTTTATTCTGAAGCAGAAAATTTTTTTTATGTTGATGTTCGACGCAGCGATGTTGCTTCTGTATACGTATATTCTTTTTTTGTAATTTGTTAATATGTAAATATTTCTATGCTCTCTATAAATTTAACGTTACTAAAAGGAAACTTTGTTATTATTCTACACTGGTGATCCAGGACAATGAATATGTACTTCTATTTTTCATCTTTTTGCAAAGAGGAAAATGCCAGGTGTTACATATTACAGGTGAGTTACATAATCGTCTGCAGCATTTTGCATGTTACTAAAAGGAAATTTTTTTATTACTCTACAAGACTATATATCATAAGTCATGTATAGAGATATTTAAATACCTTTCTTTTTTCAATACGATAATATGAGGCATCTTTTGTTGATTTATGCAACGAATTTTATTTTAAAGTCTTAAAATGGTAAATTGTAAAAAAGAATTTCTAAACGAAATTTAAAATTAAAACAATGGTTGCACTATGCAATCAGAGCCTCTGAAAGTGTTAAATAGAATTAAATGTAATTGGTGATTTTTTTTTATTGTATGATTATTGTTATGTTATTTTTTTCTATTCCATTATAGGATAATGTTTTGCTAGGAAAAAATGATGTGACTAACTGGATGCCATTTCTGAGAACACTGACAAATGTCTGAACAGAATACAACAAAAAACGTATAAAATGGGAATGAACTTGCAAAAATATATATTTTTAAAGATTGTATTCAAAGTAAAAATCATTTTTCTAAGAAATGGAAATGTAAAAATTTTTAGACTTATGGAGAATAAACAAATTTCATTTTTTGTTTTAGCAATGAAATAATTTATTACTTAGCGGCAATATTTTGTAGAGTTAATTTCTGTTAATATAACGTCTTTTTCGAATTAGTAAAAATTAAGTTTAATATATATATATATATATATATATCTAATTTGGTGATTTTTCACAATGTTTCTTATATAGTTGAATTATAATAATAAATTATTAATAGCTTCATTGCTTGGTCTTTTTTTTTTTTTTTTTTTTTAACAGTTTTCTTATCAATTGTTTTATACCCCTTTCCGACCCAGGCCGTACGATCGTGCGGGTTAGACATCCACGACATCCACTTACATTTTTGCACCTGGAACAGCCGTTTGTAATAAAATCAGGAAATGAACGATCGAGATAATTAGCAGAAAGTGTAATGTACAATTTACAATAAATAAAAATTGGTTATAGTCCATATTTTTCTTTCAGTTTTCAAAAACAAAAGAATGTAATGTTTTAAGATAAAAAATTTTCTGGTCGGAGAGGGTTAAAGTGAGTATTCTTCTTAACACATTCACTGTATTTTATTTTTCATTCTATTTTCAGGAATAAAAAACAAATTGTATTTCAAGAAAGAAACTAATTTAAAAACTTCGAAACAAATTTCTCTTCTTCTCTGAAAAAGACACGAAATATTATTTTGCTGACACAACAAAGAGCTCATTCATCTAAACCTTATGCTGTGGTTATGTTCCGATCGTCAGGAATCATGCGTCTGTTGGATGTAAAAGAGAACAAACAGCTTTTGGCTTTATTTCATCCTGTGAGCGTGAAGCAGGGCAAGACAGATTGGATGTCTTTTCTGGGAACAGTGACAAATCTCAGAAGGAAAAAAAACACATACAATGTGAATAATCTCTCAAAAAAATTTCCTTTTAAAGACTGTTTTTAGCATAGTTTTTCTTTTTTCCCTTTTTTTTTTTTATCATGTGAATGTAGGAGCATTAAAAAAAATTGACAATATTTTGTGGGATTTGAAAGGAAACAGTATAATTTGTTAAATAAACGACAGTATTTTATGAAGTTAAATTCTGAGTTGCGGTGTATTTTAATTACAAAAAATAATTTCCTGCCAAAAGATTTCGTATTATCAACAATATTTTCAAATTAAATAAAATAAAATAAAACAAGGCCTCTATGCTATTTTACATAACTAACTTTTTTTGGTACTTGATATTCATTTGATAACTTTGAGACCTTAGTTAATATAACTTTTACCTCGATTGATACTAGTATTACAGCATATGTTACATCAATATCAGGACTACATCGGACACCAGCAACACCTATCCTGTTTCGGAATTCGAACCCAGGGTATAGCGATCCAGATGGCAGCGCCCTACCGACCTGACCAGAAAGACGAAACAAACTTTCAATTATATATTTGATAACTAGTGAAAAAGAAAAGAAAGATTTGAAAAATGCAAAAAATGTAAATAGTCTTTTTCAGAAAAGTTGAATAACTGTAGTTGATACTTTGTTCCTAACAAAATGTAATAATATTGTATTCATTAATCTTTTAACATTATTCTTCATTAATCTTTACAAATATCGCACTAGTGAATAAGAGAACTTATATAATTTCTAAGATTTTTTTTTTTTTTTGAAAGAATATAAAAAACACGTGAAAAGCTATCGAAAATTAACATGATTATCGAAATAGTATTGCGAATTTTTTGTGATTTCGAACGACTTCATATAAGTTGAAAAATTAATTAAAACAACCGTTGCAAAATAATTAACGAGACATACTTCCTTCTTTATTGCGTAATAGGAAATAATTTGTTCAACGTAATGCAGAGATGCCAAATTATTACGGATTGTCCGTAATATTAATACAGGACATTTTGTAATATATTTTTTGTAACAACTATCTGCAATTTAACAGGATATGTTTTACTTTTTCTTTATTGTGGTATGAAACTGATTTTTCGTTAGTAGTAACTTGGCACCTCTGGTAATGTAATGTCGTTTATTCAACGTTAAAAATACGAGAGTGTGCTACTTGTGATAATTCACTTTTTTCGACAATGAAGATTTTTTAATAAATTGGATAAAGGTAAACGAATTAGTGGCTTAAACTTATAATAAGAAAGATTTTTTTTCACTGTAAACGTAAATGTCTTAAATTCAGTTTAAAGAGGGTCTTAAATGGATGGTCATTTTTTAAGCGAAAAAAAAATTGCTTACTTTTTAAGACTACTTTTTGTATCAGAAATTAAGATATTGCAAGTGTCTTAAAACGACACCATGTTTTAGGCTTAAAAATACTACCGTTTTTAATGCTTTTTAATAAATATATAAATAAATAAATATGGCGTGCGATTATGTTTTTCTGTTAAAAATATATTTTAGAATTTTTTAGAGCATTAATGAAATGTTTATATAAAAAAAGAAAAATAAAAAAAAATCCCATTTTCCGGCGCTGGGATTTGAACTCACACTGTCTAAGGATGCCGAAACCGGAAGCCAAGCATCGTCGGAGTGAAGCATTTACCAATCACGCTACCGTCGAATACAACAATACGTGTTTTTATGACATAATATACTGCAGTATTCGTAAAACTAATCGCAGTGTTATGTTTTATTTATAATTTTTTGCCATAAAACTATTGATAATATGGTATCTTAAAATTAATAAATATTATTATCTTAAATTTCATATATAGAGGACCAGAATTTTTTAATAATGCATAACCAGTATGTGAATGTTTCATCCCTCGATGATAACGATTTCTTTCCTTAAAGTGATATTTAAATAAAAACGAACTATAATCATAAATACAGGAAAATTTATAGTTTTACATTTAGATGTAGGTTAATTTGTGAAAGAAAGAAGTTTTTAAATGAATAATAATAGCAGAGCTGCCAACCTAATCCGGCAAATTGTTAACGCCCATTAAAAAACGCCCTTTTTCTACACCACTTAATTTTTAGAGCAATTCTCTTCAAATGTATCTATGATGAATTAAGTAGAAAAATACTCTAAAATATGAGTGGTGTAGAAGAAGGGGCGGTACTAACAATTTGCCGGATTAGGTTGTCAGCTCTGTAATAAGAAGAAAGAAAGAAAAATAATATGCACAAATTAATCATGATTGTTCACTTATAAATTCGCTTTCTTCTCTACAAATTACTTGCTAAGTTCGTCTTCACACTTTTTCTTTTAATATAAGAAAGCTTTAAAGACAAAGATTTTTTTTTTTTTTTTTTAACAAAATAAGCTTTATGTCTAAATATGTTGTTTATGAATTGTGTTAAAGATAATAGCATGCAAATATCATTCACATCCCTAGAGTATTATTCCATAAAAATATAATTTCATAAAGCTACCATAATTTAAGTAGTTTAAATGCTTATTATATAAAATAATAATATATTTATTGAATGTGGAAAGAAGTAGGATAAGCATATTTTCTTAAAGTAGATTCCATATATGAAAAAATTTCTAAGTAATGTAAGTGTCTGAAAATTCAAACGCGTTTTGCTGTCTAAAAATTCGCGTATTTACATGTTTCAGACATTTTTGGGTCTGAATTGATATTTCACACATATTTCTGTCTTAAATTAAAATATCTGCCTTAAATTAAAATACCGTCTAAGGTACATTTTAAGACATTTACGTAAGATGTGACGACATTTTGCTACGCAGTTCTTTGAAGTAGGGTATTCATCCTTGGCACATTTATCGCTGTTTGTTGTGGATGTTGCCTCGCTGACTGATTGACAGAGAGACTAGACGACTAAAAAAGTTCGCCAACAAGTCGCCAACCAATCAAATTGCAGAATTGTTGCAACCTTATACCCGGCATTCCTAGTTTTTTTAAACCGAAACCAAAACACGTACGTGACATCTTATTCATTATACATCTATGGTGCTACGTCAGTTATCAGTGACGATTTTTTTTTTTCAGGAGCGTTAGTCACAAAATATTTTCATCACAGCAACGCGTCAGTCACAACAGCGCAATAAGCTTTCCGTGCAGGGCGTGTCAGTCACCGGCGAGTGTCGACAGACTTTATTCTACATTCAACAATAAATTTTAGAAGTAATATTTGATATTCATAACTGATGATTCTTCGATTCGATTCGTCTATTTTATATATCAAATACCATTTCTCAAAATTATTGGCAACCATTGAATAAAAAAGTCGCAAAGTCTGGCAACACTATAGCCGGTGACTGGCAATGTAAAATATTTTATAAAACAAAACAAAACAATATATATATATATATATATATATATATATATATATATATTGTTTTAGTTAAATTGTTTCAAATTATATTGTTTTAAGTAATTATTTAAAATTTATTTAACATGTGCATCTAAGCAACGGGAGCGGATGGAAATCTTAATATATATAAATCTCGTGTCACAATGTTTGTCCTCAATGGACTCCTAAACCACTTAACCGATTATAATAAAATTCGCACACCATGTGCAGTTCGATCCAACTTGAGAGATAGGATAGTTTAAATCTCAAATTATAGTCGCAATTTTAATTTATTGCTAATTATTTGTCTGTTATTATTTGACAGTCACAATTATCTGTTAACTCCAAATGATTCTAACAGATGTCGATACCTTTCGACTGGGTTGAAATGAAAGCTGAAATATATTTGGTGCTGCCATCTACACAAAGAATCTTCAACTTTTTAACCTATTAATAAATTTCGTATAATTCAATTATTTCCACTTTTTAAATTTTTGGTGTTAGCATAGCCGGCCACGTGTTACTTAGACTGAAGTGTAAATTGAATTCATATTATAATGAAGATAATACAGTGAAATTAATCCTGTTTTTTACTTATTTGTGCTTCATTGATCAAAACTTTATAATTTAATCTGTATATATATATAAATTACGTGTCACGATGTTTGTCCGGGGTAAACTCCTAAACTAAGGAACTGATTTTGATGAAATTTTGCACACTGTGTGCAGTTTGATCCAACTTGAGAGATAGGATAGTTTTTATCTCAATTTATTGTCACAATATTGTTTTATTGCAATTATTTGTTAATTATAGACCTTTATTAAAGTTGCTCCAAAATATCTGTGAGTTCCATTAATTTAATTGTTGCCAAAAAAAAAAAAAAAAAAAAAAATACGAGTTCATTTTCTTTCGACATAAAAATAAATACATTTAATCAAACGTGAACGTTAAAAAATTATAAAAAGTTAAATTATGCATCTCACGAAAATTGACGTCATAATCAATTTAAAGATTTTATACACATTGATAAAGTGCTAATGTAGTTCTATCATAGATATAGTAATATATATAGATCTCTCATCCCCATGTTATCGTAGAAAGATTTTTGATGCCGAAAAAAGATAAAAAATAAAAGCTTTGGAAACAGCCATTAAGTGGTATTGAAAAAAAAAAAAAAAAAAAAAAAAAAGAAAAGAAAGAAAGAAATATGAATTTGAAACTGTATCTGGAGTCTTCCATTCCCCTTTAGCAAATAAATTATTCATAAATTTTATTTGCTAAAATATTAGTATGTATTCCCGTGTGTATTCACTCGGGGAAAGACGGCCATATTTTGGTAAAAACGTCGTCTTTTCCCAAATGAAAAGGAATAACTTTTTTCTCCCCAATGATCACTCTATTCTATATATGCTATACTATATCTATGAGTTCTATACGTAAGCGAAGCGTGACTCACTGACCGTCTGTGCAGCCAAGAAAAAGATTTCCTATGTTAATTGCCCACTGGATTTTTTGTAAGAAATTATTAAAAATCGAGGAAATTTATTTCCCGATTTTAATCCTTATATTTGGGTATGTATTAGTTATCGCGGGTGTTAGATTGAATTATTTTGCTGTCAAATTGACAAAATTTTAATTTTAAATTTTTAAACTCTGTCACCCTTGGCTTTTTTTATTATTATTATTATTATTTGGCGATCAAAAGCGTAACACGAAAATATACATGCCAGATGTATGCATTGTACGAAATGTAATATGTATTATTCATTGTACGTATGTATGACATGTAATATGTATTGTACGAAATATTGTTTCATATTATTCATTACTCTTTTAATATAAGTTGTTAAAATAACCATGATTTTTGAAAGGAATTAAATATTTTCGCCAGATAAATTGGCGATATTCTTTTTTTTTCGCCAAGGATGACAGAAATGAAATCTATTCCGCTGCAAAATATTAGTATCTTACATCAGATATTTTATTTAGACATTTGAAAACAAATTTGACTTCAAACTATGATAGAATATTTATCATTTTCCTTTTAATTTGTATATTATTAGTATATTAAAATTTAAAAGCATGGTATATAAAAAGTTTTTTTTTTTTTTTTTTTTTAAATCTTATAATTATTCTTATCTTAATCCTCAATGTTTCCCATCTTTATTGACTTGAATTTACTATTAAAATTTTAACATACTCAAAAACTTCTCATCACTTCGTTAAAATACACTAAACTTTTCCAAAATCTTTTTGTATTTAAAATGATACATGTATTTACTTTAAATGTCCAATATTTCATAAGATTTCCAATTTTAAAGTTTTAAAATATTTATCAAATTTACTTTTTTTTCTGGTTTAGCCTTATTGTTTTCCCTTTTATAACTACAGCTGTTGCCCTCTTTAAAATATTTAAAATGATGAGGTCATTTAATAGTAAAATTATCCATTATAGCATATATTATATTTCACTCCTCCATAAAAATTGATTTTAAAATCGTCTGTTTCTTTTATACTTTTATTTTAATAGAATTTTAATAGAATTTAATTTATATATTAGTCATTTTAGCAATTTTATCCAAAGTAGCATTAGAAATAATATATATCACTTCTCCATTAAAATTTATAGGACCCTACAATAAAATTAATTTGTGCTTAATATCAACACTACGAAAATTTTTATCAATCGCTTCCAAATTTTGACCTAAGTTTCAAATCTCAACCCTGTGAGTTTTTACATCGGCTACAACGTTTTCGTCTTTGTTCGTAAATAATAATTTAACTGTACTAAATAGTTTACAGCCGTATAATTCAACGTATAACTTAGTCACAGCAACGCGTGGCCGGGTCTGCTAGTTTCCTTATAAATTCACGTATAGGTGTGTTAAAATATTTAAAACGATATTTTTTATAAAATAAAACAGATTTTCATTCGTTTTCCTTCAAAAAAAGTAAAAGATTATTTTTTTTTCCTGTCACAATAAGAAAAACGCGTTTTTCTAACTTTCTACTATTGTTATTCTGGTTGTCAGAATTCATTTGTTTGTTCGACATAGATGGGGAAAAGCTATTCGATTTTCCTAGCTTTGTTTTATTCTAGGAGCGTAAAGTAAAAGTAGATTGATTAGCTATCTTAGCTGCGAACAGTGATAATTATCTATCGAGAGCTAGAAATAAAACATTTATAGAATTATTTCGCTATCTTCTATAAAATATATTATTCCGCTATCTTCTTTAAAAAAATTGATCAGTTATTTATTCAAAGTAATTCTTTTTATTTAGAAAGAAAAACTATGCAGTGTGCTTAAATTATAAAACACTTCAAACTGTATTTATCTGCTACATCGTTTAATATTCAAAGTTCCCCCTCTTCGACGTCATGAAAACTTAGAATATATTTTGCTTTTACTTTGAGGAATAAATCACACAAGCAATGTCTTTATAACTACACTTTAAAAAGAAAAATCATGAAGTACTTTATTTATTTATTCATTTTTATCCTTGTGTATATTGTCTCAAAATTTTAGAGTTATGCAAAAATGTATTTTGCTTTGAATTAAGGAGGAAAAATTTTCACAAAATTATCTTTTTCGCTTTTAAAATTGAAAAATTGAATTAATTACCTTTGTCAACACAGTACAATGTAGAAAATCTTTATTACGAACTAAATTCTGATGGTGACATTTAGCAATAAATATATAAATAAATTAGTAATCAAATAAATAAAGAAGTTAGTAATAAAGTATAAATAAATAAATTAGTAATAATATATATCAAAAATAAATTCCACCCGTACATGTAAAATATTATTTAAATTTTTTTGTATGTTTCCGCTCCTGTACACAGATTTTTTTGTCTGATCTCAGTGGTTACAAGTAATATCATTAAGTGATATAGATTTATAATACCTGAATTTAAGCTTCCTACAAATATCTGTTTTTGAATTAAGCTGATACCAGATACACCAACAGACCCCTAAGAAACCTGATTTTCGAATTCAGATAACCTCAAAATGTTTAATTATACCTAAAAACTCAGAGACGAAAATTTGAACCCAAAACGATACATTCTCCACCATATATGGATTATATATAGATATATATATTTCATTTTATAAACGCTTATACGGAGCATTCAACAAATGCTTGTAACATGTGAATTCAAAATACCGAGTGTGTGTCAATTCTTTGATAATTCTATATCTTATCTATTACATAATAAACTGAAAAACAATTTTATTGTAAATAAACCCTTGTAGATATTGTTTATAAGTCCTCGTAGATGTGACTGTACAACGTCATATAATTTTGAAAATACTCGAAATTCAGTATTGAAATTTGTAAATAAGCACTTTAAGGTATTTCTTTATTTATTTTTAAATAACTGTATATGCAAGTATTTAATGTTTTCAACTATTAATATCTAAACAAACTGAAATGTTGCTTTACTATATATATATATATATATTTAAATACTTGCGGATTTAGTTGATCATCTCTCTTCATTGCAGGAAAAACAAACAGTTTTTCCTTAGAAACTTCAATTATATTTTTGCAGACTGGCACTGGCACAATACAGTACTACTACAAGACTATATAATCTATATCATAATAATAGTAATAAAAAGATTTTAGAAAGTGGACAAGCTGAAAGGAAAAATACGAGAATTCAAAAAACTACACTTGTTTTCGCGTTGAGGCTTACGAGATAAGAGAAAACTTCGTTCGTGATGTCATATGTTTTCTGCTGCGTTTTCAGGATATGGTAAATAGTGCGATATTAAAATTATCATGAATTAACTATCAAAATTCAAAAGAAAAAAGAACTTGTGCACTATTTCCTATTATTTTATGTATATATTTCGTGCTGTACATTTAATGACAAAATTAGAAAACGTGCAAATTCCTCATTGTGCGCTGCATTCACGGTTGTTGTAGACGGAGCTAATTTTCTTTAGCAGTCCCTGCTGGTTTTTCGAGCATCAGGTTAAAAGGTAGCTTGAAAATAAAGGCATGTCTAACAATGCTGTAGAATTAAATTGTTCGCTGGTAGGATATTTAAACTTGATTTCAATGTAATCAGTAGGGTATTTGAATCTGGTGTCGTTGTGTTAAGAATCTCAATTCGTTTATGCGATTAGTTAGAAGTTATTAATTGAATGAAAATATTTTTTATTAATTATAATTGATAATTTTTAAGTTATTGTTTTAAACTTCTTATTTCTTATCATAAAATAATGAAACTTACGAGACGAAAATATTTCTGCTGTGAGTCTAATTTTCTTATAAAAAATTCCTTACGATAATGTAATCAATAAAATGTAAACTAAAAGTGAATAGTGCTATTAACATAGCTGCCAATATTTTAATTTATACCGGAGTAATTTTAGCCCCGCCTCTATTTCGTACCACTTATTTTTTTAAAGTATTTTTTTTTTTTCTTATTTTATCGAACTTATGTGTTAAAGAAAAGTTTTCTATAAATAAAGTGGTGCGGAATAAAGGCGGGGCTAAAAGTACTCCGTAATAAAATAA
The DNA here is from genome assembly GCA_963930645.1 of Salticus scenicus. Taxonomy (NCBI): domain Eukaryota; kingdom Metazoa; phylum Arthropoda; class Arachnida; order Araneae; family Salticidae; genus Salticus; species Salticus scenicus. Next base: position 236,371,745 of record OZ005653.1, on the reverse strand, counting down.
AATATTGGCAGCTATGCATTAAGCATTACAAGGTACTGTCAAACCTCGTTAACGAGAACACTGTTAACGTGAATTAACTTTTAACAGGAACTGTTTCCACAATCCCCATCAAAATGCAGGTTAGTTTAGTTATATGTAGATTAGTTACTGATAGCATGAACTACTGATAACATGAACAAAATTTTTATCCCCCTTGAGATTCGTACAGTCGAACCTCGTTGACGAGCTTCGACTGTAATTATAAGGTAAAAAAAAAAATATATTAATAATTTAAAAAATCCGTTCGTCCAATGATTTAACAGTTTAGCATCAGAGAATATATTTTTATGCATAGAAAGAGCATTTAGTTAAAATGAAAAGTTGCTGTTGAAAGTTTCAAAACTTCGTTAAATGTTTAGTATGTGGATGGTTTCGAATTCTCAATTAGTAATTATTTTTAAATAAATAACATTATTCCTTATTTTAGAGCAATGCTTTCTTTCAAAATTAATGAATAAATTCAGAATTACTTCATTTTCAACGTTTGCATTTCTAACTGATAGCATATTTGAAAAAATAAATAAATAAATAAATAAATAAATGCTTAGAAGTTAACTTCGTTTATCATGTACTGAATACTAATAGAGTCATATAGAGTCAGCTTTGATGATATATATATATATATATATATTAAGTTAATCGAACTTAGATATTTTATCTGTTTTACAAATCTCTTTTCAAGCCGCGCTTTCTTTGTGACATTTCTTTGCCGATTTCTTTTCACTTATCAGCTTTTCAGGCAAATAAGAAATTTGAAATGCATCGAAAAATCAAGAGCCAGTGTGTGACTTATCTTCTTGACATATGATACAAAAAGTATTACCTGTATATGTACATAAAAGAAGATATATATATATATACCTCGAATTTAAGATTGTAAAACAGAGTTAAGAAGAAAAAAATAAAATTCCTAAAGATCTAATTTTGAATTCCTCTTTTCAAATAACTATTTATTTGAAAGTTAATAAGACGAAATTAATAATTTTAAATTAATAAAAGTTTATCTGAAATACAAAAGATTTATAAACACTTTACTTTTTCATTTTTACAGGTTAAATGAGTTGTTACACTATCTTATATAAATATAGAATGATTAATGGTTTCCTAAAAATCATCGATTTCTGTTTTCCGATGGATTTACACGTTTAGAGATATTCTGAACGCAATTCGACCCTATTTAAGAAAATGTCCTTCTACCCATTTGTGTGTGTCATACCGACATTTTGTGGTAGCTCTAGATCATAAACTAACACATAGGATTTCATATATAATTTGCCATACATTGGTGCCTATACGTTTATTGTATATTGTTCAACGGTGGCGCAGCTGTGTTGCGATTTCCCCAACTTATTGAAAGGCTATCTTAGTACACCAATCTATGACAATTACAATCAAATTTTCTTACAATTACATTTTCTTCAGTTACAATTAAAGCTTCTTATTTGTGTTATTCCAAAGATTAATTTGCGTGATTTATTTATTTATTTATTTATTTATTTTTGTGTGTGTGTGATTTTGTTCCCTAGAAGAGTTATTCACTATAGAAATTAGCAAAAATTTTACTTTTGACCTTGAACTGTGACTTACAGTAATTATTTTAGTTATTAAGTTACAGCAGTGACATTTTTACTTTATGTTCCTTAATACTAATATTTAATATTAGCACTCATAAACATAATTCAAAGAGATTTATGCCAAATATAAAGGTCTTATTATTCCATATTTAACCACGAGGAATAACCTTTTGATGACCCGTATGAAATCCAAGATCAATAGCAGAGAAAAAATAAAAGTTATTTTAAACACCTCTCATATGTGCCTGTAAAGGGCACAAATATTAAAGGAAACAAAATTAGTCGAGCAACAGACTTCTATGAAATTATATTGACAATTTTAGTTACCGGAAAATTTAATAGAAATTTTTATTAAATCAGTGAAAACTGTTACAAAAATATATAAAGAATGTCCAGTAAAATTTTAAGGTAGTAAAAATGCATAAAATTTGGCAACTAACCTTTATATGAGATTGTGTGAACTTTATGTGAGATCTTCAGGCTTTTATGAAAAAAAAAAAAAAAAAAAAAAAAAAAAAAAAATCAGTTTTTCATTTTTATGAAATAATTAATGAATTGCATTGTATTTATGCACGTATATCGATTTATAACATCATTTAATAATAATAATAATAATAATAATATAATGTGTAAACATATCATTATTATTTTGAAACTATGAAAAAATATCTATTATAAGTTATCACTCACACCCATATAATCTAAGACCTCTTTCTTCTTTCAGGCAGATATTTTTATCATTTTTTGTTCAGGAATCTATTTAACCAAATAAACAGTTCAAAAACTTTTCAAAACAACTTTCTTAGTTGTTTTGATATCTTACATTTTTTTCCCCTTCTTCTTTTTACATATTGTTCGCCTTTTACTGCTGCAGTTCTTGCTCCATGGTTTTTTTTTTTTTTTTTTTTTTTTTTTAACTGTAACATATGGAAAATTTTCACACGAGTAACTGCAATTCTGAAAATTTCATATACACGTAAAAGACTTTAAACCTTTTAAATTTTAGTATAAATTTCTTTTACCATCTAAACATTTTGTCAGCGAAAATTGATTTCCTTTTGCAGTTAGCACACGCATTTGAAACCTATGAAAGAAGTATTGAAAAATCCATTGAATTTTTCTTGGTAAAGTTTCAAAAAATAAAATAGGTTTTTATACACCTTCTGTACCGGAAAGCTTTCAAGGAATACATACTTCTTAAAATTCCGAAAAGAGCGAATATTACTTTTTTTTTTTTATATAGATATAAGAAAAAAGTATTGGATTCGTTAAAATTTCCAATTTCCAGTTTTCGATAGGTTTACACATTTTGAGATGTCCCGAATACCATTTTAGTATTATTGAAAGATGTCTCTGCAGAGTTCCAAACTTTTATAATTTATTCACGAGCATTTTTAGCCCTGCCTCTTTTTCATACCGGAAATTTTGAAAAATGATTTTATTCTAATTTAATCGTTGTTACATATTAAAGAGAATAATCTACAAAATTTCTGGTGCGAAAAGAAGGCGGGGCTAAAAATGCTCGTGAATAAATTATAAAAGCTGGGAACGCTGTGTCTGTGTGCCTTCCTGATTGTCAGAGTGCGTGTCAAAAATTTTGTGGGCGCTGTATCTCACGAAACAAAAGACGGAATTCAATTAAACTTACATTAATTAAACCTTTTAATTAATTTGAGACAGATTAAATTTGGCTATCATTTGCTCAGCATTATTTAATAAGAAGCAACCATTCCATTTATTCCTAATATTTAATATGGTAGTATACACTGTAAAAATTTTTGAGTAAGAATACACAACATTATTGAGGGAATTTATTTTCCTCAACCATGTTGAGAAGTGTTATCATCTATAGCTGTGTAACAGAGGCATATAGTGGAACGTTACGCAATTACATCTGGTAACATTTATCTACATGGTTGTGGCAAGTAAGCTGCCTCAATTTGAGGAAAATAAGTCCCCTCAATAAGGTTGTGTATTCTTGTACAAAAATTTTTACAGCGTAGGAAAAAATTTCGTATAAATGTGCGTAAAGAAAATTATTTTTAACTTTTCAGTGTGAATTTAAATAAATAAATAAATAAATAAATATATAATAGTGGTAGCCAAATAGGAAACATTTTTTTTTTTTTTTTTTTTTTTTTTTATGTAGAGTTATCTCTCTCCCATTTGAACCCCCATTCTTATATTTGTTATACTTCGCTTGAATTAATTAGGGAAAAAAGTTATAATACATAATAATATTATGTTTAATGAATTTAATAAATAATTATATTAATATATAATGATTTCGTAGGAAAATACAGAAGAAAGTTTTGTGATGAATACAACGTTTTTGAATTTTTTAAAAATCTGAATTTTTCTTAAAATTCTAAATAATTATACCTATATTAAAAAAACATATATATGTAGTTTATTTTTTGAGGATTCGTAACTGAATTTAATGTGAAAACATGTTTTATTTTATTTTATTTTATTTTATTTTATTTATTTATTTATTTATTTTTTTTTTTTTTTGCAATTTTTTGCAAATGCATTTAATTTAAAAATTTTTAGAAATGAAAATATAACTTTTTTACATAATTTTTATAAAATTTTCTATGAATGAAATTAAAAATCTAAGGATTAAACAAAAATATTCATTTTCTGATAGTATTATCTATATATATAAAAGAGTAAACTCACTGATTCACTGATTCAATGATTCACTGACTCAACACGGTTGTGGCGATCTTATGGGAGATAGAGACACAATTTTTGGTGAGCAGGTTGATTTTAGGACCCTGACGCTCACTAAGACGGGATTTTGCGAAATACCCCCCCCCCGTTCCCCCCGGGGTGGGGCAGAAGGCAAAAACTACCTTTATAAGCATAACTCGGCTCCAAATTGCTTCACGGTGAAGAAATTGCAGATGGGGAGACTAGACTTGAATACAAAAAAATCCTTTTCTGCGATTTTGGATTTTTGGATTTTTAAAGGGGGTAGGGGGTAAAAATGAGATTTTCGGGGGCGCATAAGGCAAAAACACATTTATAAGTATAACTCGGCACCAAATTACTTCACAGTGAAGAAATTGCAGATGGGGAGACTAGAATTGAATACGAAAAAATCATTTTCTGCGATTTTGGAATTTTTGATTTTTAAGGGGGGGGAAGGGGGGAAAATGATTTTCGGAGGTGCAGAAGGCAAAAACAACTTTATAAGCATAACTCGGCTCCAAATTGCTTCACGAAGAAGAAATTGCAGATGGAGAGACTAGACTTGAATACAAAAAAATCATTTCTGCAATTTTGGAATTTTGGATTTTTAAGGGGGAAAAGGGGTGAAAATGATTTTCGGAGGCGCAGGAGGCAAAAACACCTTTATAAGCATAACTCGGCTCCAAATTACTTCACGGTGAAAAAATTGCAGATGGGGAGACTAGACTTAAGTACAAAAAAATCATTTACTGCGATTTTGGAATTTTGGATTTTTAAGGGGGGAGAGGGGGTAAAAAGGATTTTCGGGGGGAAATTTAGCAATATATGGATTTTCGAGTAAAATTCTAGCAGCAATAACTCAAAGATAAAGAAAAAAAAAGCCAAACGTCTTCTTGAAGGTATTTGCAAAAATTGATTTTTTCCGATTTTCGATTTTGAGGGGGGAGTTACGAAGGGGCAAATTCGACCCCCCCCCCCCTTTTAGTGCTAAATTCGTCCGTGGAAATCTATAGGAGCTGAGGTCACAAATTTTAGTGTGTGTCTTATTTACGTGTGTCCAAAATCCATTGTAACGGGATTTTGTGAAAGCCCCCCCCTTTACCCCTTTGGGGACGTGGTGGGGAATAAAAGAGTAAAATCACTGATTCACAGATTCAACACAGCCGTGGCAATTCTATGGGAGATAGACTCGCAAATTTTGGTGAGCACGTTGGTTTTAGGACCCTGACGCCCATTAAGGCGGAATTTTGCCAAATATCCCCCCGCTCCCCCTGGAGGGGGCAGAAGGCAAAACCTTCCTTATAAGCATAATTCGGCTCCAAATATAGCTTCACGGTGAAGAAATTGCAAAAAGAGGGACTAGAATTGAGTGCAAAAAAAAAAAAAAAAAAAAAAAAAAGCATTTCCTGCGATTAGAGTTTTGGATTTTTAAGAGGGGGGGGGAGGGGGTAAAAACTGTCTTCGGAGGCAAATTTAGCAAAATACGGGTTTTCGAGTAAAACTGTTCCAATAACATCACAAAGATATAGAAAATCGCCAAGAGTCTTCTTGAGGATATTTCCAAAAACTTATTTTTGATTTTTTCCGATTTTCGATATTGGGGGGGGGGGGGGAGTTACGAGGGGGGCAAATTCGACCCCCTCTTTTAGCGCTAAATTCGTCCGTGGAAATCTATAAGAGCTGAGGTCAAAAATTTTAGTGTGTGGCTTATTTACGTGTGTCCAACACCCATTGTAACGGGATTTTGCGAAAGCCCCCTTTCCTCCCTTGGGGGTAGGGGGGGGGGAATAAATACGTTTCGAAACATAACTTTGCTTCAAATTATCTCAGTAAGATTAAATTTTATGTGTGGGTTGTTCATGCGTTCTCAACACGCACTATAAAGGGATTTTACAAAATTTTTCCCTCCCTCCCCCCCCTTTTAGGGCAGGGGGGGGATAAACACGTTTCCAAGCTTAACTTTGCTTCAAATTATCTCAGTAAGATTAATTTTTACATGTGAGTTGTTTATGCATGCACAACACGCACTATAAAGGGATCTTACGAAAATTCCCCCTTCCCTACTTCAAAGGCGGGGAGGGGGGCACAAACACGTTTTAAGGAGTAACTCTGCTCCAAATTATCTCAGGAAAGCAATTTTTTGATAGGTTGATTGGTTATGCGTACTCAACAGAAACTACAAAGGAATTATTTGAAATTCCGTGCTATCACCCCCTTGAGGGTTGGGTTTGATTTAAAACATGTTTCCATGCGTAACTGTGTTCCAAACTATCTTAGAATGGCAATTTTTGATGCGGGGACTGCTTATGCGTATTCAACACACACTACAAATTGATTTTGTGAAACTCCACCCTACCTCCCCTTAGCAGCCGGGGAGGGGGTAATATGTATTCATGTGTAACTCTGCAGATAATTATTTTATGAAGGAGATTTTGGATGTGTGGGTCAGTTATATGTATCTAACTCATAACATAAAGATATTTTGCAAAACCTCCCCCTCCTTTCCTTTAAGAGCGGGCCGGGAGGGAGGGGCTAAAAAACACGTTTTAAAACATAACTTTGCTTCAAATAATCTTGGAATCCCGATTTTTTAATATGTGGGCTAGGTGTGTGTATGCAACATGCACTATAAAGGGATTTTGTGAAATGTGGCGAGTGGGAAAACTGCTATCGAAGGTATCGAGAACTTTAACTTACATTTTGACTGGTTTCAACGATTTTATTATTATTATTATTATTATTAATGATATAGTATTTTGAGACTTCATTTCAATATAATGACCAGCGAAGCTGCCAAAGCCTGTTAGTTAGGTGAATAAAATGATAAAATTCACAATGTATATATAAAGATACAAAATTTATATATATGAATGAACTGTATTCTGTAAAATTTGGTTTAACTCAAACAAAAGAAGTCATGGAATGTACAATCAATAAACCCAATATATACCAAATAGATATAAAATTATAATCATACTCAAAGTTTAAAAGGAGAAGCGCTTATGAAGATGTAACTACACCATTAATATCTTTTAAAAAATAAAACAACGTGAAGTTTCCCTAGTTCAGGTGAAAAAAAAAATATTTATTTCATTTTTAAAACGTATTTTGTTCTAATATGAGAAAAAGTTAGCTCATAGAAAAACTAAGAAAACAAAGATTTATTTTTTTTAAACATTTTTTAATTGCGTTTCTTCAATATAATATATATATATATATATACATATATATATATATACACACACACACACATATATATATATATGATTAGTAAAGAAATCCTACAGCCAAGGTCGTTAACCAAAAGGTTGAAAGCCATTTAAAAAAAAAAAGTGGGGGGGGGGGCAAATTTAAAACTTAAAACTTATTATAATAAAACATAAAACAGAGAAAGCTAGCGCTAAAAGCTGCTTAGACAAACAAGGTTTTTTCCCCTGTTGGTTCTTCCTTATTTTTAAATTTTTATTTTTATTTTATATCATATACATATACGTTTCAGAAGTTTCCTATATGTAAAGCGAAAGTTCTTTTTTTTTTTTTTTTTTTTTTTTTTTTTTACATACTTTGAAATCTTCCTTGCTACAAATCTCTTGGAGATAATCTTAAGAAAGTTATTTTTTACAGAAATTTTGCAGATTTAGATTTACCTTCAAAATATCTATAGATTTTTTTTTTTTTTTTTTTTTTTTTTTACAGGCATTATGTATATTTTATTTTATATTTAAAATATCTGCAGATTTTTTGAAGAGAGGAGACACACATTTTCATTACTTTAAGTTAAGCAAAAAATTAAAGATAAACCAGCTAAATATATGCAAAATTTTTGCAGACATTTTGAATCATAAATATGTTTGTATGAGATATGTTGTGTGTGAATTACGATAACACCATTTCTTTGCATTAATAAGAAATTTAGCAAAATATAAAACAATGAACATATACTCTATTTCAGATTGCAGCAATGAAATCTTTTCAAGTTATTTTCCTTTAAACAAAAACAACAACTCAGCTTCAATCATGTGAAGATCATCTTTCATATATATATACATATATATATATATATATATATATATATATATACAGTGGTGGACATAATTATAAGACACCTGTCTAATTTGACAAATAGTGAAAGAAAATATTCAGAACTTAAAAATGTTTTATCAAATACGTCAAAAACATAAATTTATTCTGTTATCACATGTAATTGTTTTACAGAAATGATATTTTTATAAAGTTTAATAATAATAAAAAAAAAAAATACCATGGACAAAATTATAAGACACCCTAACATTTTAATTAAAACTCCTGCTTTTTTTCGAAAATAATGTGCAATATGCAAATTTTCTGCAAGCTGTTATGACGTCAGCAGTTAACTAAAGCAGAAGATAACCGACTTCACGCATTTACAAACATGCCACGAGGCACAGAATTAAAAGAAAGTGAAATTCGCGAAATTTGGAGATTAAATAGAACTGGTGCTTCAATTAATAATATTTCAAAAGTTATTAAACGCTCTAGATGTGCAATTAGAAATGTTTTGAAAAGAGGAATTAATGGATCGGTGATTAAAAGATCTGGACGTAATCCTTGCTTGTCCTCGAGAGACAGACGCCTTGTGCTTTCGCTCGCTACACGGAATAAGATGACCACCTCAGACATTAAAAATGCTTTGAAACTGAATTGTTCACGGAGAACCATTCGCAGGGTTTTGCATAATGCTTCCTATGTGAAATATAAAAAAATGGAAGAAAAAACTACTGCTTCTAAACCGACTATGGCCTGGACCTCCAAATGGTACTCTGTGTTATTTTCTGATGAAAAAAAGTTTAACCTCGATGGTCCTGACGGGTTTCAATATTATTGGCATGATTTACGGAAGTCTCCTCATGTACTAATGAGCCGGCAAATGGGTGGAGGCTCAGTAATGGTTTGGGCAGGTTTTTCGGCTCAAGAGAAAACGGATATTGTTTCTGTGCATTCAAGAATGAATTCCGAAAAGTATAAGAATCTTCTTAAATATCAACTAGCTGTATGCGGTGAACTTCTTTGTGGCGAAAACTACACTTTGTAGCACGATAACGCGCCGATTCGAGCATCACACGAAACAAAAAAGAGGATTTAAGAGCAAAGTACCAATGTTCTCCCGTGGCCTTCTCGCTCCCTAGACTTAAAACCCATCGAAAACTTGTGGGGGATCTTAGCTCGTGCGGTTTACCGAAATGGGAGGCAGTTTACATGTGTCGAAGACCTAAATAGTACTATAAAATGTGCTTGGAAAGAACTGTCTTGCGATATTTTGTTAGAATTCATATATTCGATGCCGAATCGCATCTTTCATGATAAAAAAAAAACAATGGCGACTCCACCAAATATTGAATAACTATGTTAGAGGATTTTCTTTTAGACCATTAGTTTCTGCTAATTATGTTGACCACTGTATTTGGAAAAAACGTTTGGTGTCATATAATTTTGTCCATTATGTTTTTAAGTTTTTTCATTAAATTGTATGAAAATATCATTTCTATAAAATAATTATATATGATAACAGAATAAATTTATGTTTTTGTCGTATTTGATAAAACATTTTTAAGCTCTGAATCTTTTTTTTTTTTCACTGTTTGTCAAATTAGATAGGTGTCTTATAACTATGTCCACCACTGTATTTTAACGTTCAACTGGAATGGGTGTTAGTAATAATTACACAGTTTTTATTCGTTTCTATGATGATAAAAATATTTCGTGTTCTAGTTTTTTTTTTTTTTTTAATATAGCTTTTAAATTTAAAGGGTGGACGATAAACATTCAGAAAGGATTCTGTTATAATAATTATTTACATTCTATAAATTTATGGAATTCTAAAACGGCTTCTAACTTCGAATGCTGTGGAATAAAATGTAAAACTTTTAGTGTGCTTGATTTTAAAACTGGTACAAAGGTTTCGAAGAAATTTTCAATAGTGAAAAATGACAAACTAATAGGAACTTGATTAAAATACATAATATTCTTTAGAATGAACTGAGATTTTTAAATTTAAACATTATTGAATAAAAGAAAAGAAAATTTTTATATTGTTATTTTAAAAATTCATAGAAATGTAGAAATTAGAAAAGAGTGATATTTTGCGTTGATTTTTCAGTTTAAGGTTTGTTTTGTTTTTTTAAGTTTGTTTTCATTTACATAGCGGGAACGTTTATGGAGAAATCTACAATAAACGTATTTATTGCGTGTGGATTTAATTTGGAGGTAAGTTTTCACAGATTTATTTCCATAAAATTTAGTATTTAATACAAAAAAAAATTGTAATGCTCTATAAATATGCACTGCATAGTATTATAATTCATAATTGCAATATATATATATATATTTAGAATTTAAAAATAACTGATGCGTATACAAATATTTTTATTTTTAATATCAATAAAGCAGGGAAAAAACCCACGATGCTTTTGAAAGAATATTTAAAGTTCTACGATTATCACACGTGCTAAATTACAATACCAGATGATACTCCAAACTGCTTAATTTAAAGTAGTATTTGTTGCTATGTTTTAAAGGAAATATAAGATAGTAATATTAATAAGGAATAACTTGAATTTTAATGATGATTTTTTTGTTTTTTGTGAGACATATGTAAGGTAAACACATTTTTTAGCAAAACTCATTTTTACATTTCTCTAAGTATTCAATTGTGAGAATCTCTTTTTGTGAATATTCAATAAAAATTTTCTTAATGTAATTATATAAAGTTGAATACTCAATTTTTTTCTGGAGAGAAATTTCAATATTCACCATAAGCTAATTTTAACACGTTGGGTGCCATGCAAATTAAAGAAATCCTAGTCAGACCACGCGCGCTGCTTAGAAGCGCTGGTATTGCGGTATAGCAATGCATTTTTATGCTTACCGTGTTTTAATAAAATCCATTAAAATGCCTTAATGATATAATCTAGTAATAAATAAAAATTAAGCGAATTTTAAACAAATTTTCAATAATTACTAAAAATTATGTAAATTTTTTAGTTTTATATGATATTTTATACTGTCAGCCACCGATGGCTGACGCGGCCTAAACGGAAAGTTCAGTGTCAGCCACAGATGGCTGACGTCGCACTCAACGGCGTTAATGGAAAATTTTAAAAAAGTAACGTCATATTTGTACGCTCGTCATCACAGAAAAGGGTGACATTGATATAAGTTCACATTGTGAAGCGGCAAAATCACTGTATAATATCACAAAAAATTTTTTAATGAGTATTTCATTTTGGAACTTCAAAGGACTTCAAACAAACAGTTCGACATAGATTTAATTCAGCTAAAATATATTTAAAATCTTACTGAGTCCTGAGTCACCATTGGCTATCGGATAAGAATTTTTTTTTAATAATACTACAATGGTGTATTATGTTTTCAGTAAGATTCCCGTTTATTTAGAATTATTTTAAAAAGTAATATTTATTATAATTTTATTCACGCACAGGAAAGAAGCTACTCAACAAACATACAACTATCGTATTGATGCAAAAATGATGCCTGTCGTCGGATTGGAAAAAGCCTGTAAATCGTAAAATTTTTATGAACAAAAGTGTCCGAAAAAACGGTACATTTAGCGATACGCGTATGGGTTGTCGCTATGGTACCAGAAATCCGACATATCTGTCACATATTCGATACAAAACTGGACGAATTTCGATACTTCTGATAGGGAAACGATATAAAAAAAAAGCGCAAATTTATTTTTAATGGTGCCTGATGGTTAATATTTTGAAAATTTCTTTCGATTCATATATGATAATTATCAAGACTGTGCTACCTACCGACATATATACGTAACCCTTTATTTTTCCTGGCGAAAACAGGCCGCATACAAATTAGAAGGGTTCACTGCGACTACACGTGAACAATTTCTTAAAATACAGATAGGTTTATCTATAAATATTTAGTGGTGGCAGTGAATAAAACTAATCGCGAATAATAATACAATATCGTTAACATTTGATTATTTAATCTGATGTTTAAAAAATGTCATATCTCTGATATCTGAATGATATCGGGCATTTTATACACTATAGCTTCTCTTAAAATTATCATGTTTCGGATACCTGTATGTTAACAGCAATTTGACACACCTGTACAAATATCATATTTTTCGTACCGTACGAACACCGCGTATCTGATATACATTTATTTTTCACGAAAAGGTACCTAAATGATGCATGAAAATTGACATACCTGACAAATTGGATATGTCTGATACCAGAATGTAATGTTTCTGATACTTATGTGCTCGTTGTGTATATATATTTGGTTATGCTCATGTGAGGACGCTTGATTAAAACTTTTAAAACTTGCAGTAATGTAATAATACTACTTTTTGCCATTAGTACAATTATTTAAGCTAAAAACAAATTTGTGTAGGCCCTGCATACGAATAATAAACTTATTTATTTAACAAACTTATCTTCTACGTTCAATATCTGTAGCGGCGTTACATCAAGATGGTATATATGAAATTATATTAACATTTCTGTCTCTGAACTTTTCTCTATAATTATATATTTCTCTGAACTTTGCCCAATAATTTGTTTTCGCAAACAATCGATTTGAGGAAACAGAAATTGCTCGAAATAAATCTTCAATTAAGCTCCATAAATTAAAAATTCCCAAATTTTCTATAACATTATCACATTTCCTAGCCGATAATTTTATATTTGTATGACTGATTTATTTATTTATTTACTTTAAATAAAGCGATCAGAATTTTTAATAAAGGTAATGCAAATAAATTTAATGAATTTCTTTCACGCATCCTTTATATATATATATATATATATATATATATATATATACATTTTTATATAATTCTGAAAGAGGCACAGGTGTATTATGCTTGAATTTGATAAGAGAATTTAGTTTTTTTAAACTCCTATCAAATAAATTGTACTTTAAAATGGCTATTAATAGAATAAAATGATTTCAGTAATAGTCTGGAAAATATACAAGAGGGATAAGGTATTGAGCTGTCAAAGGAAAAAAAATTTCGATTTTTCTGTTTATACGCTTCAATAAATTTTTAAGAAATGTTCCCTTTGATTCGGCGAAATGGCTTTGCAGATATCACGAAAAAACTAAGAAATTGTACGAGTATTTCGTCTTTCTTGCACTATAAAGTACTTTTTTTTTATAATATTACGAAATTAAAATACTTACGATTAGTGGAGTTAAGAAAATAATTTGTCGATTTGTACTTTTACTTACATGTATTTTCAAAAGTAAGTGATCTAAATTTAAGGTATACTTTTAAGAAAAAAAGTTATTCTAAATCTGTTTATTTCGGTCTAAATTTGAAAAATGAAAGAAGAAAACTGTATGTACCATGGTAACAAAGTACTTGGAATGATGGCGTGAAACAAGAGGTATGTGTTAGACAGAATTTTTTTATCTCTTTCAAAGTACTCTTTTCTGACTTCAATGCGCTTCTTCCAACCTTTTATCCAATCATCAAAGCATGCGCAAAATTCGTTTTTCTAAATGCCCTTCAAAGTTCGTAGCTTTTTTTCTTTTAATCGTATTAATGGACTTAATACGATGACTACAAAGAGGCATCTTCAATCATGGGAATAAGAGAAAATCACACGGTGCATATCAAGAGAATATGGTGCTTGTGGGTTCGCATTTGTTGAAAGTTTGGTTGAAAATTTATTAATAATAACTGCATTGTGATAAGACACATTATCTGGTACTATACCCATGAGTTTTCTTGCCACATTTCATGTCGTTTTTGATGAATTACTTCCAGGAAACAGCACAAAATACTCAAAAAATAATCTTTATTGACTGTTTGGACAGTTGGTAAGAATTTACAATGCGCAACGCCGCGACAATCAAAGAAAACAGTCAGCATCACCTTGATTTTACAATGATTTTCATGTGATCTTTTCGATTTTGCTTCTTCCAAGAACCCATTCCCTAGATTGTTGATCTTATACTGTGTCGAAAGCATAGTTCCATTTTCTTCACCGGTAATAATGTGTTTAACAACTCGAGATGCGACACGCGCAACTTTAAATATTCTTTTGAAATTGCTTGAGAGAAACTAAATGATGTAAAAAATTGTTCAATAATGTATTATTGTCAACCAATTATTGTCAAAAGACAATCACACACCAAATATCAATTCTCTGATCATGTGGATTTATTGATCATTAATCGAAGTGTATGGTCTGCCTGATCCCGAATAAACTTCGATGGATTCTCTACCATCTATAAACTTTTTATATCATTCAAATACTGTTGATTTGTATAAGCAGTTGTCTTCAAAAGCTTTTTGTAACATTTCAAATGTTGCTGTAACAGAAATTTCATTGAATAAACAAAATTAATGCTTGGTCTTAGCTCAATAACATTGATTCGTCATTTCGAAAAACAAAAGAGAGAAAATTCTTATTTGATTTTAAACAAATTTATTTGCAGATGATAAAATTAAATACTTTTCTCGCTGTTCTCGGATATTCATAGAAGTCGTAAAAATGCTTGATAACAGCTTGAGATAATATCTTTTTATAGGTGACTTTAAATGAAGCATTTCGAGTGCTTTTTTATTACAGTAGTATATCGCGCATATTTAAGTCCGATTAAGCATTTTTCTCTTTAAAATATTATTATAATAATCATCATTAAATCTAGTATTATTGTCATAATAAAATATAACATAAATGCAATAATAATGACATAATAAGGAAGTTAATAAAAAAACCATATTATCACATTTTAGGAAACGATGCGCATTTCAAAAACGATTTTGTTTATGGTATTGTTTCATAATTCGTTACATGTTTATTATTATGTCTTTGATTTTACTCATCTCAAAATTAAAAATATGCAGGTGTAATATAATCCTATTTTCCCTGTGCATTAGATTTATAAACATTATTTGGTAACTACGTATAAATTTTCAATATGTTTACAAAATGAAACCCAACATCCACATTAAAAAAGGGAAAATGAAACTGCATTAAAGAAACAATAACTATATTAGGTCTCACTTGTTGATTAATAATTTACTTTCTTTCCTCATCTTTTTTACATGTTCAATTTTTTGTAGACTTAGTTTTGTGTATACGTATTTAATTGACTTGCAATTTTTTTCTCTATAAATATATACGATTGGCTGATGAGAAGGTTCTTTTTAAAGAAAAGATTTTGCAGTGATAAGATCTACAATTTGAATATTTCATTTGATTAAAGTTTAAAGTTCGTGTTTTAGTGAAGTTAAAGGTTTTGAATAAAATCCGCTAGTATTGTTTCTAAAATTCTGAAAATGTTAGTTTTTGTAGAGCTAAACTAAGAGCTAAAGTTTAAGGGCTTTAATTTAGGCTTCAAATGGAATTTTTCTTTACTTTAGTAAGAAAATAAAATTCTTGAATTTAATGTTAAATCTTTAACTTTAGTGAAAAAATATTCGATGGCTAGGATCATTATACTTAAATGCAAGTAATGAATGCTGTGAAAAGCATAAAATTTTGCAAATGTTTAATATAAAGTTGTTTAGAGAGCTCTAGAAAACATATGTAAGTGTTACTTTATTGAAAATTATAAATACTCAAAACTTAGAAATTAATAAACAATAATATAATAATGCAAATTCTTCAATAAGTTTAAAATTTCCTCACGTTTTAACTTTTGAATATTTAAGATTTCACTCAATGAAAACTGATGTAGGAACAATAAATTGAAGGATAACGACTAGTTGATATAATATGAATTAAAAAAAAATCATGGGTTTTGAAAACATTTTGAAATGTGCTGTTCTTTCAAATAAAAAATAACATGACGATCACATCCTTTCTAATTGGCTTATATTTATAATACAGTATCAAATTTATGAGTAATCAAAACAAAATTTTGCATATTTTAGACTAAATGTTATGAAATATCAAGAGTAAAAAAAATGAAATATTACAAAATATTTAAAATATATGTTAAAAAAAAGAAACTTTTATTTTTATACTTTATTTTCGAATACAAAAGATGAGCTATGAAAAGAAAGAAATATAAGGAAAGAAAGAAAAAAGAAATTACATTTATAGATGTGATAAAAAACGTCTTGTGGCGTGAAGACGTTTAAAAAAAAATAATAGTAATAATGTATTTTCATGGGTCTGGTTTAGGAATTTTTAATAATTTCCCAGAAGAATATGAATATGTACATACAGAGTGACTAGTCACAACTCATATTTTTTTTTTTTGAAAAATTGGATATTTTATTCAAGCCTTCATTCTATAGCATTATACTGAGTAATTGATTATTATATATACCTTCATCCTAACAACTGTAACTCTGAATGTTTCATTTCTCTTTGAAAAAATGGAAAAATTAGTTCCCTTTTCCCCCTTTTTAACATTTTTGGTATTCATTGAGCGATAGATTAAAAAATAAATTAGAATACTTCAAGACTTAAAGCATTTGAAACATTTTATGGTGAAATATATGTTCCATTACTAAGAATAATGAGTGTATGCATGAAAGAATAATCTGGTTTGTCACTCACATGACATTCTCTTACCTTAAAATTTAATACTAAAAATACAAATTGGAGATTAAGAGGTAAGATAACGAGCAATGTTATGCAAACCTATGTTAAAACAACTGAAATTAGGCTTCGAAGCAGCTTTATTTGACAAGTAATTCTATTTGAGGGGGGCTACAACCCCCTCCACCACCCGTTTTAATACTGTACCTACATTTATATAGAATTCGAATCTTTTATTAAATTCAAAAGTTCATTTAAAATTATTGAGACAACTTTCACAAAAACATTCCATGAAACTTGACGATTTTGATCAGACTTTTCTTGTAACAAACACATAAACTTCAAAATACAACATTTTGACCGCCTGAAATTTTTTGTTTTTAATTTATTCTAACAGACACAGACAAAGGTCAAACGTTAAAACTTGGCTTCGGTATTCTTGAAGCTTCAAAACGTATAAATATACAAAAAACCAAGCGATAAATATTTAGCTTAAAAAAAATACATTATTTACCATATGGCTATGAGGAATTAATTTCAATTCCTGAGTAGCTTTCCTGGACATGATAAAATATTACAATAAAGCACTTCCACTAACAATAAAAATGAATGTTAAAGCTTAAATATTGGCCGCACTGTATAACTTCTAAAAGTTATGTACACATCACTTGCAAGACATAAATATAATCCTATATTAATAACACACGGCACAACCTGAAGTACGCTTCCATCAATTTTCAAGTATTGTCGTACTATAATCTAGTTCTTTTGTGTAGTCCTGTAAGCGAACAGTGAACGATTTTTAATACCATATTCTACATGAAACATGTTTTTACATGTATAATATCTATATATATTCGTTTCATTTGGTTTAGTGCAGCCTTTAGATGTTAAACTCTACTTACCTACAATTTTCCACATAGACGTAATGTATTTGAATTCTCTTGGGTGTTCCTGTACACGTAAAATTTTCTTAATCTCAACAAAAAGTTTAGTGTAACATCCCTATAGGATACACATTTAGAATACCAAGTTTTGACTTTCTGCTATAATTTATGTTTGAGATATGATGATAACAGACAGACACGCACACAGACAGACACACACACACAGAGAGACCAACCGCTAAAAACATTATTTTTGGATTCAGGGGACCTCAAAACGTGTAAATAAAACAAAAATTCAATTTTGAAAATTTGACCCTAAAACAATACTTTCTCTACCTTATGGGTAAGAGAAAGTAATAGAAATGTTTCTCCGATAAACTGGAAATTATCGTAGCGTCGCAAACAGTGAAGCAGAAAATTATGGAATTATAAATTAATTTTTAACAGAATAGACAAAAAAGCCGATTAGAAAAGAGTAGAATATGATTTTGCTAGTACGGATATTCATTTTGTTAACGTGAATTTTACAAATTTACGCCTGTACTTGCCAAATTGTCAGAAATCTCTGGGACATTAACTGTCTTCAGTTTGAATGAAAAAGCATGGGTACAAAAAATACACACATACATAGCATAATAATAATAATAAAAATAATTTGGTTACATAAAACAGAAAATAAGACTATCCTATAACATAATGTCACCTCAACGGAGAATCAAAATTATGATGGCATGTCTACGGGACCTCCCATGGGAAAAACCAAACTATCACCAATTGTCCACTGTACAGTTATAGTGAGACGTTAGAAACACTCAATCTCAATTTCAGCCTTACAAATAATTAAATTAATAATAATAATAATATCATTATCATTATTATTTTATTTTATTTTATTTTAATTTATAATTTTTTTTTACTTATTTTATTTTTTATTTATTTATTTATTTATTATTTATTTATTTATTTATTTATTTATTTATTTATTTATTTGATTAGCGATGAAAAAAAGAAAAATAATAATAAATAAATAATAAGAAGCATTTTTTAAAAAAGGGGGAAAAAAAAGAAAGAAAAAAAAAGATTATTCTAAAAAATATAAAAATATTCAATCTACATACTAACACTTAAAAATCGGTATTCTGTTCAAACACTAGATGCATTTTCAATATTCTCAACAGGAATTCCATTAGAAGATTACGATCTTGGCATTCGGTGATTTATGTTCTTCAGGCGAAGGTATACGAATGGAAGTGACACTGCCGTATTTGCAGAAAAATCGAAGTGAGCCAACTAAACCTTATAGATAGGCCGATGAGATTTTTACTCTTTTTTAAATCTTCAAAAGGGTGTTAAGCGAGAAAGGGATAGTGATTGAAAGGGTAGATCATTAATAAGTATTTAAATGTAGACGGAATTTCTAGAACTAGATGGCAATTTTAAATCTTTTGGAAAATATATTTTATTTCCATTCTTTTGTAAAATAGCATTTTCCTAAACAAAACTGCTTTTTTTTTTTTTTTTTTTATCTACCGAAGTATATCAATTACTGAATCTGAATTGTATTCGAAATTATATGTCAGTACTATAAGGAATCAGCCGATGCCTTTATTTATTTATTTATTTTTTTGAAGCCATATTTTAATATATATATTGATATATAAAAAATTCTCTTACATCATTGAGAGGGAAATCTGTTTCTACATTTTTAGATAAACATTTGATTTTGGCAGGACAGGGTATTTAAAAATAAATAAATAAAATACGGACAAGTCAAACCAAGATTCAAATTAAATAAGATAAAAACATTTCAAACTAAAAACCTATAATAATAATAATAATAATAATAATAATAATAATTATATATATATATATATATATATATATTGCAAATACACTAGTTGTTATTAGTGATGTGTGAAAATCTCTTATTTCAATATTATCATTTAAACACCGGTATCCCATTTAAATACCAGATGTATTTTCTGTAATTCAGACACAAATTCCTTTAGAAGATTCAAATCTTTCTATTATGTGACTAATGATCTTCAGGCAAAAGTGTACAAAAGGACGCTAGCGCATTAGGAAAAAAAATTGGAATGAGCCAACGAAATTTATAGGTATACCAATGATACTTTTATTTTATTTATTTATTTATTTAAGTCTACCAAAATAGTTTAAGCGAGAAATGACTGGTGAATAGCAGGGTAATTTAAAATAAGCATTCAAATAAAAAAAAATAATAATAATAATTTTAGAATTAGATGTGATGAATAAAACTTTTGAAAAATGTAAATTCCAATTTCGATTTTTCCAGAAGAAGACATTTAAATGAAGTTTATTCTTTATTTTAATCGAAGAAAAGTATGAACATGAAATATAATTGCATGAACATTACAAATAAAATGTGTTCATTTATGCACAAAAGCGAAATAGGAATCAGTTCATATGATATTTTCTTGTTAAATCTACCTGGAATCAGAAAAAGAAAACTTTGTAGTTATTTTTTTTCCATGAAAGAAAAAAAAAATAAGAAGAAGAACATGAAAATCTGACATTGACAGATTTTAATTTAGTGCCAGAGGCCTACTGCTAAACTTGTTAATATCGACAAATTCTTCTTTAGTTAATTCGTGACGATCTAAATTCCATGATAAAGTTTTCATTAAATCAAACCAATGTGTTTCAGCTGCAGATATTGTAACAAATAACGTTGGAAGTCCAAACTGTCTTATAGCCGCAAAACAACGTTTCTTCTCTTTTTCCCAATGAGGGGGAGGTGTGCCTTGGGGAGGACTCATGTCAAAGATGTGCCTTGGGGGGGGACTCATGTCAAAGTTGTACCTTGGGGGGACTCATGTCAAAGTTGGGCCTTGGGAGGACTTCATTCAATAAATCCCCATTCAATAAACCGACTGAAATAGGCCCTTAGCACTATTAAGAGTGTATTATAAAAATTCGACAACGCTGTACCGACTGAAATAGGGGTACCTTGGGGGGGACTCATGTCAAAGTTGTGCCTTGGGGGGACTTCATTCAATAAATCCCCATTCAATAAACCGACTGAAATAGGCCCTTAGCACTAATTAAGAGTGACGTATAAAAATTCGACAACGCTGTACCGACTGAAATAGGGGTACCTTGGGGGGGACTCATGTAAAAGTTAGGCCTGGGGGGGGACTCATGTCAAAGTTGTGCCTTGGGGGGACTTCATTCAATAAATCCCCATTCAATAAACCGACTGAAATAGGCCCTTAGCACTCTTAAGAGTGTATTATAAAAATTTGACAACGCTGTACCGACTGAAATAGGGGTACCTTGGGGGGGACTCATGTCAAAGTTGGGCCTGGGGGGACTCACGTCAAAGTTGTGCCTTAGGGGGACTTCATTCAATAAATCCCCATTCAATAAACCGACTGAAATAGGCCCTTAGCACTAATTAAGAGTGACGTATAAAAATTCGACAACGCTGTACCGACTGAAATAGGGGTACCTTGGGGGGGACTCATGTCAAAGTGGTGCCTGGGGGGGAATCATGTAGAAGTTGTGCCTTGGGGGGACTTCATTCAATAAATCCCCATTCAATAAACCGACTGAAATAGGCCCTTAGCAGTAATTAAGAGTGACATATAAAAATTCGACAACGATGTACCGACTGAAATAGGGGTACCTTGGGGGGGACTCATGTCAAAGTTGGGCCTGGGGGGGACTTCATTCAATAAATCCCCATTCAATAAACCGACTGAAATAGGCCCTTAGCACTATTAAGAGTGTATTATAAAAATTCGACAACGCTGTACCGACTGAAATAGGGGTACCTTGGGGGGGACTCATGTCAAAGGTGGGCCTTGGGGGGGACTTCATTCAATAAATCCTCATTCAATAAACCGACTGAAATAGGCCCTTAGCACTAATTAAGAGTGACGTATAAAAATTCGACAACGCTGTACCGACTGAAATAGGGTTACCTTGGGGGGGACTCATGTCAAAGTTGGGCCTGGGGGACTCATGTCAAAGTTGGGCCTTGGGGGGACTTCATTCAATAAATTCCCATTCAATAAACCGACTGAAATAGGCCCTTAGCACTATTAAGAGTGTATTATAAAAATTCGACAACGCTGTAGCGACTGAAATAGGGGTACCTTGGGGGGGGGACTCAGGTCAAAGTTGGGCCTGGGGGGACTCATGTCAAAGTTGTGCCTTGTGGGGACTTCATTCAATAAATCCACATTCAATAAACCGACTGAAATAGGCCCTTAGCACTAATTAAGAGTGACGTATAAAAATTCGACAACGCTGTACCGACTGAAATAGGGGTACCTTGGAGGGGACTCATGTCAAAGTTGTGCCTTGGGGGTGACTTCATTCAATAAATCCCCATTCAATAAACCGACTGAAATAGGCCCTTAGCACTATTAAGAGTGTATTATAAAAATTCGACAACGCTGTACCGACTGAAATAGGGGTACCTTGGGGGGGCCTCATGTCAAAGTTGGGCCTGGGGGGGACTCATCTCAAAGTTGTGTCTTGGGGGGACTTCATTCAATAAATCCCCATTCAATAAACCGACTGAAATAGGCCCTTAGCACTATTAAGAGTGTATTATAAAAATTCGACAACGCTGTACCGACTGAAATAGGGGTACCTTGGGAGGGGGGGGACTCATGTCAAAGTTGTGCCTTGGGGGGACTTCATTCAATAAATCCCCATTCAATAAACCGACTGAAATAGGCCCTTAACACTAATTAAGAGTGACGTATAAAAATTCGACAACGCTGTACCGACTGAAATAGGGGTACCTTGGGGGGGACTTATGTCAAAGTTGGGCCTGGGGGGGACTCATGTCAAAGTTGTGCCTTGGGGGGACTTCATTCAATAAATCCTCATTCAATAAACCGACTGAAATAGGCCCTTAGCACTAATTAAGAGTGTATTATAAAAATTCGACAACTGTACCGACTGAAATAGGCCTCTAGCACTAAAAAAAAACTGGTGTGTTACAACGACACGATTTCCATAAAATACTACTACATATATGTTACTCTTTTTTAGAATAGTGTGTTCAGTAGACATGAAATTGGTTTAACAAATTTGGCTTCAAACAATTTTCTTGTAAGAGCAAACTGATGCATCCGAAAGACATTTAAAAGAGAAGTTACATAGCAAGTTTAAACAAAAAATCGATCGTTTGAGCTATTTTTTTAAATAACTATTTCTGAAATCTGTAATTGTAACTAATCTATAACTAATCAGAACACCAGTCAATTTTCCTACAATAACCAAGTCATACAAACTAAAGCACACCTAAAATCAAATTTGAAGAAAATCTTTACAGTAGTTTTTGAGATACCGATTTTACCATTCCACTGCCGATATTCACCAAAACGTGGCATACTAATCTGCTCAGCAGAAACTAACAACTGCACAGAAACACATATCTGTAAGAGAGTTAATATGGGGAGTTTAGAGAAATTACGTTGAGCTGTTTTTAAGGAACGCACTTGTGAGTCCTAAAATTGATCTATTTATACAGGACGTTTATCAGTTTTCCTGAACTAACCATCTAAAACATATGAATGTTTTGGGTGCTTACTTTGAAAAAAAAAAAAAACACTAAAGCCGTTTTAGAGATAAGGAAATCAGAATTCCACTTCCAGTTTTCCAATTTTCACCAAAAGTTCAAAAATCATGCGTACATTAGACCTGTCTTACTTTTGAAGTTTTATTTATCTATGTTTATCAGGTTTGGAAATACAAAAGTCAGACGATCCCCCCTCCCTCACAGACACACACATGTATACATAGATACACACACATACAAGCTGATCAGTTGCTAATAAAAAATTTTTAGAGTTCAGGAGGCCTTAAAACATATAAATCAGGTGAATACTCTGTATCGAAATTTTTGATCCATTACAATACTTTTATTACCTGCAGTAAATGGTAAAAATAAAAACTAAGGAGTACTTTTTTCGTCATGGAAGGAAAGTTAATTTCTACAGTTTTATATAAAATTTGATTTTGAAAATGCATGTAAAAAATTAAATAAATGAATAAATAAATAAATAATAAATACATATTTCAAACCAAAAATTTTAAAACATTTCTTAAATATATTTTTTAATAGAAATATATTTATTTCGGGAATAAACTACATATCCCTATATATATATATATATTCAGTCAAAATATTAAAGCTTATATATCGCCATTCTGGTCGAACATAAGTTGGTATTTTCTATATTCTCAACAGAAACTCCATTAGAAGATTTTCATCTTTGTATTCTACGATTAATGTTCTTCAGACGAAGATATACGATTGGAAGCGAGCTGCTGTAGTTGGAGAAAAATAATGATCCAACTAAAACCTTGTAGACAGACCGATGACGGATATATATATATATATATATATATATATATTTTAATCTGCAAATGTTTTATGTGGGGAAAAGCTGGTTAGTAATATGGTAAATCTTTAATAAGCATTCACATTCAGTAAGAAATTAAGGAATTCTAAAATTAAATCGTGACAAAAAAAAAATAAAAATAAAAATAAAAAATAAATAAATAAAAATAAATAAATAAATAAATAGTAATAATAAGAATAATTATATATATTCTAAAATTTAGTGAATATAGTTCATGTGCATTAATAGTATTTAGGCACGGATTTATTACAAGGGCATCAAAAACATAAATTTTGATTACAGAATTTACATTCAAATGCAATAGCTAAAAGTAGACTAACAATATTCGCTAGTTTGTAAAAGAAATTTGATAAATATTCCTTTTAATAACGCAAGAATTATCGACTTCAATATATTTTTATTTCGTTAGTTCATATGTATATGTTGTTTCCTAAAATTATTCTATTTTAGAATTATGTAATAAATATTGCATTTTAAATAATTAAAAACAATCGCTCAAACATAGATTAATCTTCAAAAATAATAATCCTTTGTTTTTGCTTGTTAAATAATAATAATAATAATAATAATAACAATTCTTTTACTTTTGTTTTCCCTTCTTTTATTAGACAGCGCTTTCGTTTACTGACTCGGCAAAAATTTACATTTTGGTTATTAATTAACATTTTGGTTATTGTTTCAGTGGTTTTAATAACAGTTTTATATTTAAAATAATTGAAGGCGAATAAATGCAGTGGAAATTTGAAATATATATATATATATATATATATATATATATATATATATATATATATATATATAAACTACCCACATAGCAATTTCAATTTGCAGCGAAATTGCAGCAATCTTGCTTTGTAAGCCAACAAACTTGCAGCAAGTTCAGTGTGACATGCTGTAAGTTCATAACAAGATTGAAGCAAGTTAACGCAAACTCAAAAGTCACCATACGGCAAATTTGCAGCAAACTTGTCGTGCAAGTTACACTCTTACTGTACCAAATTTGCTGCAAATTCGTTGCAAACTAGTATAAAAGTTAGGTTTGTCGTATTAAGAGTACTGCAAATTCATTGCAATAGGCAAGCTTGTCATGTCCCACCAACTGTTAATGCATTGCAAACTCAGACTCTTATCAAGTCACATTATCTGCAAATACACATAGAAACATGTAAATATAGCTTGTATTTCGCATAAGACTTGTCGACACGAGACTTCGAGCCCCGAGAATGACGTCACGCTTCTTCCACCAGTAAACAACACGAGCAAGAAAACGTTGCGAAACCGCTTCAATATCAATCTTTGGTTGAGTTTCAAATACTTACATAGCAATTTTAGTTTGCAAGAGAAATGGTGTGAAAGGAAAAAAAAAATATTAAAACGAAAGATAGATTTATGTTGTGTCTACATTGCGGCAATTTCACGGCAAATTTATCGCATCAAATTTGTCATGGCAAGATAATATCAAGAAAAATCAAACTTGCTGCAAATGTGCTTGTTATCTGGGTATCAACTCACTTCCTATCAATATATACTAGTATCGCCTAGTGGTCGAAACTCGACCATTTTTTGAAAAGCAAAGCAAAGAAAAGTAATTCCCTTCTCGAAAGCGGAATTAAATTGCAAAACAACAGCACCACTTGTCGCCCGATATGCACCCAAATTAAAACAGTATAAATTAACATAATAAGCATATCATATATCATGTTTGGTGCGTTCATACACTACAGAAGCTGAGATATAACCTTGGCATAATAGGATGAATCACAACATAGCTGTACCACATATAGGGTGATACATTCTAACAGCTAATCAGTACCAATTTAAATCAAGGACTAACCAATCATCAATCATACTTAAATCCCAACCATTGGTTCAGGAGATGCTACAAAATTTCCTTAACATATCATATATACACAGACAAGTAGCCATTTTCTAAAAATTAACGAATCATGTTTAGGACATCTCAAAACGTGCAAATTCATCGAAAACTGGAAACTGAAAAATTTTCCAAATTTTATACTATCTTCATATATGTGCAGAAGATATAGTAATAAAATCCATGTATTTAAAAATAATTAGTCAATTTCAATTAGTTGAAATGCTTAATGTTTTAGCTAAAAAATGCATCTTCCAATTAGAGCAGACGTAAATCACAAAAAAAAAAAAAAAAGAAAGAAAGAAAGGAAAAAAAAAAAAAAATCCATCATTTAAAAAAAAAAAAAAAAAAAAAAAAAAAAAAAAAAAAACCCTTTTATAAATCATTTTTTTTTTTTTTTTTTTTTTCCGTATACGTGTAATAGTATAAAACTCCGATCTACCACTGATTCACTCATAATCATTTTACCACTCTAATGGCCGTTACCTCTTAGAATGAAAAATCTGTAGTCGAGAGTTTAAGAATGCTGCATCTATACAAATTACTTGCGTCCATGGTTTTATGTGAATTTTAAGTAATTGCCAGATTTAACAACTTTCTTCTTTAATAATTTCTTAATACAAAAGAATATGTGTATAAAATAAAAGAGTGCATAAAAAATAAAGGTATTTTAAATTACTTTCTTGACTTCGTAGGAAAATAATTTTTGCATTCTGGAAATCTAGCTAATCATATCTTTCGAATGATACCCCTTTCAACCTCCTACTCCCATAACTAATATAATAAAAGTGTACCACAAATTACATGCTTGCCTATTAATATATAGATATATAAATATAGTGTATATATTGGTACAACGATAGTGTATATTATTTCTTTTTCTTTTATATCTTTTACTATTATTTTTTTCCTTATTGTCTTAGAGTTGTGAAAATTTAAATATATGTACACTGAAAGACATCAATATTAAGTTTATTAAAATTTCTCCAACTTAATTAAAAAATTCTAGGTTTTATTTATTTATTTATTTTAAGTAGCGTTCTGTTGACTGTTTTTAAAATTATTTCTCATTTAATTATACATTATTTTAGTTTAACAATATATTCTGAACATGAATGTTAAAAACGTGCATAAAATTAAAGTTTTCAAATGTTAAAAACTGTATTTTTTTTTTATTTATCAATCAATGCATTGCAGTAATATACATATTTGCTTATATGATATTGGTAAATTATAATAATTTAAAATGGAGGGGGAAATTAAAATAAAGTTAGCAGGGAGCATTTTAACATCTTTCATTAACAACAACAATTACAACATAAAAATAATTTTCGACATTTATTTTATTAGTTTTAAATAGTTTTCGATAAAATTTAATATGTTTAATATTGTTATACATCAGTGAGCATGTATGATTTTTTTTTTTTTTCTGCAACATTGTAGTTTAAAGAAATAATTCAAAACGCCCACTATTCCTTTATACAATTAGCAATATTAATGTTAATCTTATTCTGGGACTTCTAAAACTAATCTTTGAGATACGTTTGATTTTTACTTTCTGTTATATTTAATAGATGAAAGTACTGAATTTGTAAAAAAAAAAAAAATAAATAATTGAGGTAGTGAATCAACGAATGCTTTGCCAGCTTCGCTGGTCACTATATTTAAAGGGGACTAATGTGCAAGTTGTACCTGACGGGACTAAAGTGAAATTTGTACCTCAAGGGACTAATGTGAAATTTGTACCTCACGGGACTAATGTGCAAGTTGCACCGAACGAACAAACTATTTCTTTCAACGAAAATGCCTACTAACCCTGGACGATTGGTCTAATATATCGTATCATATTATATATCGTATGTATCGTAATATAACTCAATACTTACTTCGCTTCCTTCTTCGACTAGTTTTAATACGCATTTTTTATATGCATGAGCAGCCCTCGAAAAACAAAAACATTAAATCATTAAATTCATTTTTTTACTTATTTTTACTTCATATTATTTCACGCGCACTTTTTATTTCCTAATTCAAAATTATTAAAAAAAACTTTTTCGATATCGCTTGTAACGATACTGATTATTATTAATTTTCTTTTCTTTTTCTTTCAAACGGAAGACTATTAGTTTTTTT
Source organism: Salticus scenicus (assembly GCA_963930645.1). Taxonomy (NCBI): domain Eukaryota; kingdom Metazoa; phylum Arthropoda; class Arachnida; order Araneae; family Salticidae; genus Salticus; species Salticus scenicus. The sequence continues at coordinate 236,343,587 of OZ005653.1, read as the reverse complement.
TTTTTTTTTCTTTTTTCAAATTATAACATCGCTTTCAAATTATTCAATTATATTTTCGAATGTCCAACTATCGAAATCGACAACGCAAAAATCCCAGATTGAGACTAATAGGCCCTCAATCCTAAAAAAAAAAAAAAAAAAAAAAAAAAAACCGATTTCCTGTTTTTGACAGATTTACACGTTCTGGGGTGTTCAAAACAAGATTTTATCATTTTTAGAAAATTTCTGTCTGTGCGTCAGTGCGCACGTGTGTCACAAAAATTTTGTGGTAACTGTATCTCAGGAATTACTGCATAGAATTTTATATAAATGTATATGTAATTGTACCTTGACATAAATTAATGTCTATAAACTTATGGTGCAAATCGTTGAAGAGGTGGCTCTGCAAAACTACAATTTCGAAACTGTTATTTTAAGGAAAAGCTATATATCAGGTTCTATTGTGTATTATCGAACAAAACTTGGTTTATAAGAGTGTCATTAGGAAATATTTTCTTGATTCAAATTAGGTTCATATCAATTCACAGGTGGGGCTATTATGCTGCAATTATCTCCGTGTTTGCGAAAGATGTGTGTCAGATTCTCTTGCGTATGATTGCATAAATCTTAGTACAAGGTAGGGCTATTATAATTTTGGTGCATATTATCCATCAGGTGGTGCTGCTATTCTTATTCTGCAATTTACCCTGCAAGTACGAACGCTTAGTCTTAACTTCCATAGCATATATATGTACCAAACTTGATGTGTGAGGTAATCATTATAAAAGTGAAATCTGCATTTATTTCGGGATGTATATCGATCGACAGGTGACGCTGCTATTACAAATTTTCTGTGATTTTCCACAGGGTTACATCTCAACATCTTAACATCTGTTAATTAAAATTACACTGAACTCCATACGTAAAATCTTTATAGTGAAAGCTACAATCAAGGATTTGTGCATGTTAGAAAATAAGTGGCGTTTTTATCCAAAATAATATAAAACGTAGTTTTGTAGTTCTTTCAGCAAACTGGTTTGAACCCGTGTATTGTAAGACAAATAAATGTAAAGTGACAGTTTTGCATCTTTACATTACTACGAATTTTCTTCAATCGGTCGATATGTTTAAAAAGGGATAAAATTCTTTCAATTAAATATATATTTTACTAGCAGGCTTTGCCCGCTTCGCTGGACACTATATTTAAATGATTTCTTTTTAACTGAATATATTTCGATTGGCGACTATTTTCGTCACAGCTTTAGTATGGGACTTCCTTGGCAATATCAAACATTTTTTGAACTTCTCGAATCTGTACAACAAAACTATTATTAAAACAAATATTTTCGAAAACAGTCCAATAGCTGGTGTTAATTCTTCGAATATTCTGGAAACAGTTGAAGCTGTTTCTCGTACAGTATAAGTCATTATTCGATGAATCTTCTGGGACAGTCCAAAAAATAGTCACTTGTTCCACAGGAGTAAAGCAAATAACATCAACTACATCAGAGCAAAAATTTTCGCTCAGTCACGAAAAATGTCCAGTCGCTTAGAGCTCAATCCCTAAAGTGCAATGACTCAGAATAGGTCTCTGAATAACTCTGGATCGCAGTGACTACATACTCTTTCGCAAAAATCAACTCACACCTACTTATAACTTTTGGCGATGGGGCTTGGAGATGACTCAATCAAGAATCCCTTGGTAAGCTCAAGGTCTATGTTCCCATGTGTCAGAGAGCTTCAAAACATCGGGAACCCTAAACTATCATTTTTCACCAAATTTGGTCGCCCACTCGCCACGTTTGTCTCCAAGACTATGCTTTCTATTGAACATATCTTTATTTAGTTATTTAAATATTAATTTGAATTAATCAAATATTTCTGCCCGACAGCGTGCAAGTGCAGTCACACACAGCAGCTCATTTATTTGTATGTTAAATTAGCGTAGTGATTGGTATATAAAAAAATAAATAAATAACTAAACATTATCGTGCTACACAACTTTATTGAATCTCTCCCTTGTCGGCTTTTGAATTTTTGTCGCCATATTAGCGATTTTTTTTTTTTTTTTTTTTTTTTTTTGTATAATTTCTTGCATAAAAATAGAAAGCGTTTTATCGGACACCTTTTCGTTAACATATAAGAACCCTTCATATTCTGTTTATTTTATCAATGGTTTTTAGGTTTAAAATAGTGCTTGATGAAATAAATTTTCTATTTTTAAAACTGCACTTTTTTTTCTATAAAATTATCTACTCAGATAAAAATAGATCATTTATGTGACTACTATTTCAGTTTATTTTTTTCGTTCCGTAATATTTTAAAAATTTTCCATTTTTCTTGAACTACCTAGATTAAAATCACTGTTGCTGAATTAAACCTCTTTTATATTTTTCTTGAACTACCTAGATTAAAATCGCTGTTGCTAAATTAAACCTCTTGGCGAAAAATGTTCGGTGTACTTCAACGCAACAATTTAAAAAATCACCCAGGAGGATCTATAAATAAAACTGATTTTAGTACAACATATATTAGCATCGTAAACTATATTAGCACTTTATCAATGTGTAAAAGAAATTTTAAATAAAAAATGACGTCAATTTTTGTGAGATGCATAATTTATTTATTTATTTTATTTTTTATTGTTCACGTTTAGATAAATGTATTTATTTTCCTGTTGGAAAAAAAAATAAACTCGTATTTTTTTTGGCAACAATTGAATTATAGATAAAATTTAAATGGCTAATTTTTTGCTATTATTAGCTTACAAAATTGCTATTTTATGCATAAAAATAACAAAAAAAAGTTTTTTTTCCGAACAAAAGGCAGCCAACTTTCTAAGTTAGGGTATAAGCTATCTCCATTACAAATTTCATCGAAATCCGTCGAGCAGTTTTGGCGTGAAACTCAGTCAAATAAATTCACGGACATTCACATTTATAATATATATAAGATTGTACTACTAGTTTTCATTCAAACAAAATATTTCGCTTATGCCAATATTAAATCACACGCAGAAAACAAAAATAGGCACCTCTGAGAATGGATGGAAGTTTTCTATTTAAGCTTTAAAACTAAGATACTGATATCTTTTATTTGAACACTAAATGGATTTTCTGTCTTCTAAACAGAAGTTTCTTTAGGAGGTTTTCAGCTTTGTATTCTGTGATTAATGTCTTTCGGGCAAAGTGCTATGAATGGGGGTGACGTTTCTGGTTTTAAAGAAAAATCGAAATGATTCTGCTGATGCTCCATACGTAGGACGAAAATAATTTAAAAAACAAAAAAAGCATTTTGAATAAAAAGAATAGATAATTAACATGATTTTAACTACTACAAGAACTTTAAAGTAATTTAATAAAAATTAAACAATATATTTACTGAGAAAAATGTTTGGTTCGGTATTTCTTAGTATTTTTAATTAAATAAATTATCTATGTTACAAGAGTAATTAAGACAGATATTTTTATTAACTAAACATATTTGATAATGTTTCTTAAATAAGATAAATTTTGATGATTTTAAGAAATATTGTAGCGTACTTCGAAATAAAGCATTTTTTTATCTTCATTGTTCGAGTGATATTTACTTTTTGAATACCCTTAGAATAATAATGTGTAGTATTAATCAATATTTGTATAATAATAGTATAATTGTGTGTAATATTATCATAAACCAAAAATAATAATTATCTATGAGTGTAATAATAATTGGAGAAAAATATTTTATAATACTCATAAATAAGTTTTTTTGTGTTATATTCATTTTTTTTTTTTTTTTTTTTTTTTTTTTTTTTTACTTGCATTACCCTACTACCGTAAGTAATGGAAGTATTGTATTCGGTCCGAAAATCCGATATCGAGTTTTAACCTGATTTACACGTTTTAAACCTCCTGAGTCCAAAAAAGTAGTTTTTAGTAGTTTGGGTCACTGTGTGTGTATTTATATATGTACGTGCGTATGTGTAGAATCTTTTGGCTCTCATATCTCCGAAACTAATGAAGATAGAACTACGAAAACAGAACTGACACATGTCTGGTGTACAGGTGAATTTGAAGTGGGTCATCGGGAACCGGAAATGGAACCGTAAGTCCGTATCTCAAAAATGGCTCGAAATATTTTCTTCAAAGTTGCTATATAAACACTCTATTAGATGCCCTTTCGAATGATATAGTTGGATAGTTCAGGAATATAGATAGGCGACCTGTATAAATAAATCAAATTTCAGGTCTCGCAAGTGCGTTCTTTTAAAAACGTCTGAACGGATTTTTTTCAAACTCGCCATACTCACTGATATCTGCATGTTAAGTTACATGTTAATAAAAATGTGATCATTTTAGTCATTTAGGAAATATTTTTATTAATATATATACACATGCATGTTTTTATAAAATCGAATATAAGTAATACTAGATTTTATTAGTATTGTTATTACTATTACTATTATTATTATTATTATTATTATTATTATTATTATTATCTATATAATTAATAGGCAAACATGAAATTTATGTTACACTTTTAACATTTTAATTAAAGGCTTGAAAATGGTATCATTTGAAAGATATGATTAGCCAGATTTGCAAAATACAAAAATTATTTTCTTACGATGTCAAGAAGGTATTTAAAAATACTTTTTTTTTTTTTTTTTATGTTTTTTTCCATTTCACACACGTATTCTTTTATAATAAAAAATATCTGAAATAGAAAGTTGTTAAATCTGTCATTTTTTTTTTTTTTTAACTCAAATAAAACGCATTGATATAGTAATTCCTATAGATCTATTACGTTTTGAGAATTCCTGAACTCAATTCGACCATTTTTAGAAATGATCTGTCTTTTTGAGTTCAAACGCTGCATTTTATGAACCAATGGGATTAATTTAACTGAATTTGATATTTAGTTGGACCTTAGTTTTACATGGTGCCGATTAGCTTTTGAGCTATATCACCCAACAGAGGGCAATTCCACGTTGTAATTTCCTCTTACTTCAGGAAAGGCTCAAGATCTACAGTGCACCAAACTTAGAGAAATATATTAAATAAAACTCTGCTGATTCAGTTTGCACAAGTTATTTTGCACAATATGTCTTTATGTATGTTTTTGGATTTTGTACATGGTTACCCATGTACACAATCAGAGATTGTTATTTATAATAACTACAACTGGAATTGTTAACAATAATAATAATGACTTTGTTGTAAAATTCTTGTAAACATATATTATTCTCTTAGGAGTAGCTATTTAAACCTAAATTTTAAAGAATCAGGACAATGAAAATGTTTTAAGAAGAATTAATGACTTTTAAGAAGAAATAAAAAAAGGACAAAAAGTCAGACAAGATTACGAAATAATACTAAGTTACTATATAACACATTTAAATTAAAATTAGTTCATTTTTATTTCCACAGTTTTAATGTTTTCTTATTTGCTGATCATAATTGTCGTCGTCCGCAACCGATGTACTTATTTTTGAAAATGGTACCACAAGTAACACATTTAAATACAATCACAATTCGAAGTCGTTTGCTGGTACTATTCCAGACATTCAATGCACGGATCCTCGTTTATCTGTAATTACTAATAAGCTGAATAATATCTCCTAACATGATAATTAATCGGAACAATGCGCAACCTCTCCTAAGTAGGAGATGCCCAAATTCGCTCATTCCATTAAAGAAGATTATGCAATCTTTTATTTAAAAAAGGACATAAAAAAAAAAAAAAAAAAAAAAAAAAAAAACCTGTTAGTATTCGAATTTTTAGCTTAGGTTAGTAGCTTATGAGAAATCGGTTAATTTTAAATTATTTCGTACTTTTTCCATTCTATAGAAATTCTAAGAAAGAGTTGTAAAAATTCTCACATTTATACGGGAAAACAAAATAATAGACGAAAACTTTATCCTAGACGTTTGAAGCAAGCAACGTGAACATTCAAGTAGACACTCCACTATAGTTGTACAATTACCTGGATTCGTTGGGCGCTCAAACCACTCTTTCTCTCAAATCCTGTATGTGCGCTATCTCTCCGAGCCATCTGTCTTTTACACTGCATATTATGGATTGAAATGATTTATTAGTATTGTTAAGATATTTTTTATTCAATAACATTTAATTATATTTACAAACTATAATAAATTATTTGTCCCCGTGTAAAAATGTTCTCTAAAATTATATTAAAAATGTATTTGAGAATATCAGATTTAGTTTATATGACAGATTAAAAGTTTGTGACACGCTTAATCAATGCATATTATTAATATTATTTACTTATAATCTGTGAAATGCATGTTTTTCTTCCTTTCTTTCTTTTTCTTTCTTTTTTTCTTTTCTTTTTTTTTTTCATTCCTGTTTAGCCATTAAGATTTTTTTTTTCTTTTTGTAGTTAAAAAAAAAAAAAATAGAAAGAAAGAAAAATATATCTATTGTAAATTTTAAGCTTTTATTATGTATCATGCAAAAATAAAAAGGAATAACATTTATAAAATAAAAATATATATATAAATTCAAAATTAAAAATGTAAATAAATAAATAAATATATAAATATATAAATAAACTGTATTTTCCGCATATGTTTTAAACATTCAAAACGTATTTCACCACAATTTATTCAAAATTAAAGAAAGCTGATATTTCTGTGAATTTCTTTTACAAACTAAGAAGAGCCATACAACATACGTTTTTCCAGAATATGCAATAGCACTAATTTTTAATAGGAAATTTTAGTAGCAGGTTTCAACTAAATTTTTTAGTTAATTGTGTAGGAAAATACTGTTAAAATACTTATGGAAATTCTGAAAAAAAAAAAAAAAAAAAAAGACCAAAAATTTGTAAATGTGTCACAATAAACTGGTTAGAATGTTCCTGATCATTTAAAAGTTTTAATAATAATTTTGATAATGACAACCGTTTATATTTATAAACATTTTCCATAATTAGAATCTATAATTTCCCAGTTTTGTTGAAAGAGCTTAAAACATTTAGCCATAATTCTGAAACATTTTGAAGCACGACTTGCTTCAAATTGAAGAGCAGAATTTAAGCATTTCATAAAATATAAAGATTACTAGAGATAAAAAAAAAAAAAAAAAAAAAATTATATTAATAAAACCAGTTTATAAAGGAATAACAGTTTTTTTATCCAGGTTGCACTTTAATTAGATGCTAAATTTATCATGGACACACATTTCAGCGAAACAAAAGTGATATATTCCTTTGAAAATTTAATCACACGCCGTAAATAAATTAGACACCTGAGAGAATGGATGAAAATTTCCTACGAAAACTTTAAAACTAAGCACCGGAACTCTATATTTGAACAGTAGATGCATTTTCTATCTTCTAAATAGAAATTTCATTAGAAGATTCTCAGCTTTGTATTCTGTGATTAATGTCTTTCAGGCAAAGTTTTATGAATGGAGGTGACGTAGCTGGATTTAGAGGAAAATCGAAATGAACCTGGTAGAATACTCTATATGTGGAAGGATGAGAATTTTTAAAACAGGGAAAGTGCATTAAATAAAGCAAATGGTGTTCAATAAAAGAGTAGATCATTAATATCCATTAAAATCAAATAGCGAATTACAGAATTGGAAGATAATGAAAAATATTTTTCGATGTATATTATTTTTAAAATTAATTTAGTAAATTAAATTATTATTACTTTTAAAAAAATATATAGATTACTAGTTATTTGCCTAATGTTCTGAGTTGATTTAATGATACAAAGAATTATCTTAATGTAGTTTAACGTTAAATATGTTTAAACTCATATTTTTAAGATGAAAAATCACAGAGTCTGATAATTGAAAAGCTTATATTTGTGCTGTGTATATTCCAGTAACATTACTATTCATACATTCTAACTCCATGCATACAATTAGTAATGATTATAATCGAAAACATGATATAAACAAATGTGCTGTCGAACATCACAATACGTGACACAATCTACTTCTTGTCAACGTTGCTAACTGTACAGATTTGTCCCACGGACGTCGGCACATTGGGGCAAAGGTAGGCACCTGCCCCCTCCTGAAAATTTTAATAAGTAAAAAAAAAAAAAAATATTTTTTTTTATTTACATTTTAAACTTTAAAATTATGTTTATTTTAAATTATTATTATTTTAAATTATTAGCCAAATAAAATTTATTTAACAGAGCCAATTAAATCAAAGCTGAACAAACCTGCATTCACATGACGGCGATTAGAGTATGAATAAACTTGACAGTAAGTTTCTTGGATTCAGGTTAGTTTGGAACAAGTTGTATAATTTTTGTAAATAAAATGTCTTAAATTATATACACAAAAATTTATTGTAGTTGGTACTTAGACACAGTTTTGTTTAATCACATCAATCTGTCAGCCAATCATTTGAATCTTTCTGAATTATTTAAATATTAAAATTTTGCAATACATTTGTCCCCTTCTAAAAATTTGTTTTGTGATGCCACTGATTTGTGCCTATGCACTTTTTTTTAATATATAGAGCGGATTTTGAATTCGTAGGGATTTTCTGGGGGTAATTTTGTAAGAAATTTTATGGTATTATGCATGGATTACGTTAAGTTTACACTTTGATCATATTTTTTGCTAAAGTAGGGACTTTCATCGTCAGTGTAGGGACGTTGAGACATTTTGAGCTGTCTGTAGGGATTGATTTGAGTTCTCAACACTACTTGCTGCTGTGTTTGCTCTAAGAAGAGGAAGAAATAATTCCATCGAATCGAAACTGAAATCCAAATTATTTTTAAACTGTGACGTATGTGTTTCTCCCTTGTAGAATAAAAGTATAATTTTTTAGGAAGTACGTATCGTCAAGAATCACGTATAAGATGCAAGTGCATGCATCTCAGCTTTTAAAATAACTGTAAATGCATCTTGATCCGATATCACATAGACACCTATTTGTACATCCATATGTTTCGCAAAGCTGACTAAAGTTTGTAAAATTTAATATATATATATATATATTATTTCAAAATGTTTAAATTTTAAGGTATTACAAAATATAATGCAAGAAATAATATTATATTACTGACAATGGAGCTTAGGTGTACTGAGTAAAAAAAGGTAGAAGGACACTACATATTTTTAGGGGGGGGGGGATATTCTGTTTTTAATATATATTTTTTTTTATTATTTTGTTATGAGTAATATTTTGTAGATCACTTAACAAGAAAATATGAGTATCATTACCATGATTTTAAAAAATAAAATATTAATGTCAACAAAAACATTTTCAACGTTTTTGAATTTTGTAAAAAAAGGAAAAGGACACTAACACAAAATATAAAATGCAAGCGATTATTATAAACGCTCTTCCCACTAGCTTTCATGACTTTGAATACTCTATTTGGCAGCGAATCATATAAAGACTGGATTCCTGTTTGGCAAAAGTTATCCCATGAGGTATTCGAAGCATCTCCAAGCTTAATAAGAGATTCAGACTGCTTTCCACCAGCATATACATGACGAAATGCCCAGATGTTTTCTATTATGTTAAGATCAGAGGACTTTTAACTGACCATGGTAAAGTCTGCACATCATTTGCAGCGAACCAATTGTTAACTCCATAGGTGGTGTGAATGGAGGCTCCGTCTTGTTGAAACACCCACTCTTCTCCTAAAAGAAGTTCAAATATCATCACTTCAATATATTCTGTGTATTTCTGAATATTGAAAAAAAAATCAAACCTGTTCTTCTCCCATATCCAACAGCAGATGCATTGGCGAAGGAGACAGTTGGAAACGAAAATGCAAAGCAAATATTTCAACCAATCCCATTATCATCATTAAAACATGAACTAAAAAATGAACTTACTCAAAACTGGGAAAAAATGCGGGAAGAATCAGAAAATGGAAGGTATACATTTAAATTTATCCTCAAAATAAACCACAAATATAACATAATAAACAGACATCTATATATCTTTTTGACAACTCATGGTCCATTCCAAACTTATTTATACAAGATCGGAAAAAGATCATTTCCAATTGATTACTAGATCATCGACCTCTCCACCATTTATTTGTCGAGTTGACTAAAATTCTTCTGTATTTTTCAGACAATGCCAGCAGTATTGGAAACCATCTGGACCGTCTATGTTAAAATTCTTCTCATCTGAAAATATTACAGAAGTCTCATGTGAGGTCCATGACATGTGTCACTTAGCCGAAGACGAGCGGTTATCGATATGTGTTTTTTTCACACTTTGGATGATGCTTCTGCTTCTTAAAAATTAATTATTTGGATCTAATTATGTAGTTGTAAATTATTTACCTTGATACATAAATAAGTCCTGTTTGATTCAGAGCTTTTGCAATACTTCCACTTCTTTTTTTAAGTTCATGAGCAAGTTTTCTTTTATCGTGAAGCATTAACTTTTTTAGGCCTACCATTCTTTTTTTCTTTTCCCATTTCTATCTGGCTTTCTGATAAAATTAAAAACTATACTAGTACTGACGTGCAGTATACGATCAATCTGTCTAATACTTTTACTACTATTTTTATATGCAACAATTTAGCCCTTTTGAAAATTATTTAAACTTAATTGTCTAGGCAATCTGAAAAGAAAATAATACTGCAATTTTTCCGAAAATACGTTTTCTTCCATAAAAGCAGTTAAAGAAAATTCTATATTTACTCTTTTACATATGCACAATTCACCAAAAAACAAATTGTGGCTGGTGCCGTTCTACTTTTTTTACACTCTCGAAATCATGAATACTAGTTTTTCTACAACTTACTAATTACCATTAGTGGTAGACAATTCATTTTTACATAATTAAAGTAAACATTGTTGAACAAAATCTGAATAAGAATCTGATAGCCAGGATAAAAATACAGAAAGTAATTTACAAAATCAAGTGTCCTTCTACTTTTTTTTGCACAGTTTACTATTATTCAGAATTAAACACAAGGATTATTCATTCGATTTAATTTGATATTGGGAATTGCATCAAATTTATCAGGTGAACAATAGAAAAAAAATATTTTCTAATTCTATTGTAGCCACGCGGTTTTTGATTTATTTTCATGTTAAGATTTATGGATTAAAAACGTTCTACTGTCAGGGATGGAACACGGGCGCAGAATTCATACCGGAATCTGTTTAAGAAATTTCCCTACCTATAATATCGCTGATTTAAGAAGTAGAAAAATTTCTTACATTGATAGTGGTATGAATTCTGCGCCCGTGTTCCATCCCTGTACTGTTTATTTTTATTTTTAATTTTTTTATTTTAATTTATTTATTATTATTATTATTTTTATTTTTTTTTTTGGGGGGGGGGGGGAGATTCGTATGTCTTAAATGCACATAACGAAAATGTATAACTAAAATAAAACAGTTTTTCTATTAAAAAAAAAAAAAAAAAAGAGAGAAAAGAAAAATAGATCTAATATTAATCTTAAAGGAATGAGTCAAAAGTTAGCTTTATCAGCGAAGCCTTTGTGTTAAGAAATCAATAAAGGAACATTACATTTATTAATATCTTATTTTAAACTGTTGGAAAATTCATAAAACCGTTCAATATTAAAATTTCTTAATTATTTGAAGTATGCAAATATTTATCAAAATTGTTACAGATCATTGATTACCAATAAAGATAGTCAAATTAACACCGCTCTTAATTTAAGCTTAAAAATTAATCTTAATTTATAGGTTTTGAAGCAAATAATGTCACAACATAGACAAATAATGCATTGCGATCTGGTGGGTCCAATAAATTATCTTCAGGTTTCGAGTTCGTCTTTATTTTCCAGAGAAGAAAATATCGATTTTAGTTAATAATTTGAATAAACTTAACAAATTTTGGTAGTACGCAAAATATTTCCTAAAATTGAATTCATATTTAGTCTTTTAAAGAATTATCAATTCGACAGGCATTTTCTCTAAATATTAACGATTTAGTTGCTTGTAACAAAGTAGCTATAACTTTTGCGGTACTTTTTGAAGAGTTATTCTGTTACAACAATTATCTTTTACTGGATACTTTAATTATATTTCACTGTTTACTGGACAAAAAACACGTTTTTTCTAATAGAATGAGATAATTTACTGAATGTAGGGTGATTTTCTAATAGCAAATTTTGTTTCACTTTTCCTGTAACAAATAGATATCGGATAAAAAAACATAATAATAATTTGGTTTTATTTAAGTGATCGACTCATGGAGCAAATTTTAATATCGTAAAAACACTTGACGCGTTGTTCAGTAAATCCATGTTGTATAGACGGGAAAAAGTGGTAATTGGAAGGGAAGACGTTCGATAAATATGGCGGGTTGGACTAGATATCCCATCGAAGTAGCTATAAAGCATATTGTCTGAGCATATTGCATGCGTTTGTCTTTAATAACGGGATTCAAGTAGAGTAATTATGTTGTGAAGCATTCGGGATTCACTGTTTGACCCTGTTCCAATAGGTCATGGTACACCACACTTACCTGATCCTGTCAAACGAAGAACATAATCTTGCCGACAATAATCAGATTTAACATTAACGTCAATGGTTTGCTAAATGCTCCCACGATTTCTTGCGTTTCAGATTGTTGTAAAGAATCCATTTCTCATCGACAATTACTATGTTATTTTAACGTTGACGTTGAGGGTTCGCCAGCACGTTCACGACTTCTTGCATTTGTAGTTGTCGTAGAGAATCCTCGTCTCATTGCCAGCCACTGTGTGATGAAAAAATGACTCCTGTCTCTTTCATTGAAGGAAAACTTTATAAATAATTAATAACTGTTGGATTATGGGTTGACATTAAACTTATAATCCGATAAAATATATTCATTAGCAGAGGTCCAATAACAATGGAGCGTGGTCACTGTTTTTAGTTAAGCTTAATTTAAATCTAAAAAGGCTTTGAGAAATAGAAATGTTTAAATCACAATTTGAATAACTTAACCATGTTTATAAACTTTAAATCCTTTCAGAAAATTTAAATTAAGTTGGATCTATAAATAAGATAACTTACACACATATGGTAAAGGAAATAAAACAGAATCATAATTAAAATAAATTTAGTTTATTAAAACTAAAATGAAAATTTTTGTTTGAATAAAAACAGAAAAAGAAATAGCCATTATGGCATTTTTACAAAACTTATTCAGCTTTTGCACCAGCTTAGTGCTTTTAAATCCTTTTGAAAAAAAACTGAAAACGAACATCAGCCTTATACATCAGCCAGATACTCTGTATCTGCAGGCCTGAAAAGAAACCAAAGAAGGAAGCGAGCAAGCAAGCGAGCGACTCTTCACAGTCTGACTGAAGTATTTATACTCCTTCCAAGTACTTGTATTAGCATACTGACGCAATGCGCCCTCTGGGGAAATTCTGTTGAAGAACCATTTAGGGATTCACTGCAGTTGCGGCTTGCGTTGGAGGAATTTGAATTCAGAAGAAATGAAGCCGCTGCGATCATCACGGATTCTGTCACATGGAGTCAGAATGAAGAAACTGGGTTATTTTTCCGATGGAAGTTCAATTGTCAATATCTGACTTTCTCGTATCTTGACAATGGCCCCTCACTTCCAGAAGAGAAAAATATACTATAATGTCCATTACATGCTAATAGCTCAAAGCCCAAATTGTCCTTAAGTTTCTACTATAAATAGACTAAAGAAAACTATCTTAGCTTACAGAAATTATACTTTTCTAATTATAAAATACATATAAATATATACAAATTACACCAATTGAAATAAAGCTTTTACAAATTTAGCAAGGTCGGCTTTAGTCTGGGGCTTGGTGAAAGCATCAGCGAAATTTCCTTTACTGGGAACATATTTAATTTGAAATATATCTTTATTAACAAGATCACGCACAAAGAATAACCGCACATCAATGTGCTTAGTTCGCGCATTTTCAATAGATGATTTTACGAAATTTATAGCGGACATATTGTCAACCAATAATGTCGCCTGTTTAGTCTTATGCTCCAATAATTTGTAATCCCAACATTCTTTTAAAATACGGTCATACCACAATAAGTCCTTTGTGGCTTCGGTTAACGCAACGAACTCCGACTCCATTGACGAAAGGCTAACGCATTTCTGTTTAAATGTGCGCCAGCTAATTGGAGCGTCACCAAGAAATACTAAGTGCCCGCCAACGGAAGTCCTGTCGTCTTTATTACACGCAAAGTCAGCGTCAGAGTACCCAACTAATTCAGTCGAGTTTGCCTGTAATCTTAACTTGTAGTTTTGTGTGCCTTTTACATATCCTAGTATCCGCAACAAGCCATACCATTGCGTCGGGCCAGGATTCTCCTGAAATTGACTCATCAAATTAACCGCATAGCTTATATCCGGCCTGGTACGATTCGCCAAAAACGACAAACAACCTAACAAACTACGATATGGTATGTTAACCATCTCTGATCGTTCCTCAAACGTAACTGGACTTTGGGTTTTAGAGTACATTACGCCTTTAGCAATTGGCAAAGAAGATACAGGAGGTTTAAAAGACCTGAACCTCTCGTACACATCTTCGATGTACAAGCTTTGATGGATATTTAGCTGATTGTCATTGTGCTCAAACTCGACACCCAGTAACCTTTTAGTTCGACCTAATACCTTTAAATCAAAGCACGATTTTAACAGGTTTAAACCTTGGTCGATAATGTGTTTATTGGGTGCGAATAGCACAATATCATCCACATAGAGCAAAAGCACGAGGTTCGAATTACGCTTGTATACACAATTGCACTCCTTAAATTTTATAAACCCTAAAGCCTGTAGTTTTTGATCTATCTCAAAGAACCACATCCGACCAGACTGGCAAAGACCATACAAGGCCTTTTCCAGCTTGCATACCATGTGCTCCTTTCCTAAAATCTCAAAGCCTGGTGGTTGGGACATATAAATGCCCTCTTTCAAGGGTGCATACAAGTATGCTGCTTCTACGTCGCATTGCAGGTGGTCCCAGCCTAAATGGCTAACTAACAAAAAGAAGAACAGGCGTATAACGCAGAAATTTACAACGGGCGAGAATGTTTCGTCGTACGAGTCGCCTCGTATTTGCTTAAATCCCTGCGCCACAAGGCGTGCCTTGTGCCGTACGACTTGTCCCGTCTCATCTCTTTTTACATTAAATACCCACCTACAACCGACAGTCTCTTTACCAGGAGTTGGGTTAACCAATTTCCACACCTTACGAGCTTTCATAGTGTCGAGTTCTTTTACCATGGCCTTTTGCCACTCAACACTTTCAGGTGAAAGCCTAGCTTGTTTTAATGTTCTTGGAACCACCAAAGTGGACTGGCCTAGTCATGCTTGCGCTGCACTAGTACTAGGTGGAGTGAGAGAACCGCGCACTATACCTTCAAAAGTTTCTATTGGAGAGAAGTTAAAATAAGACTTGTCAAATTTAATGTTATTACGTTGACAGTACCTTTCGACTTTTACAATCGAATTTAATTTCTCCTTCTTTCCTACTTCATAATAGTACACGTCGCCCCGGGGCTCTTCCTTCCGATGTTTTAACTCTTTATACCACTCAACCGTACGGGGCTCATCCTGAACTTCGTCCTCCACGTCTGTTTGGGCATCCATATATTCGTCATCAGATAAGGTTGGAGGATTTAATGAGACAAAATACTGATTGGGAGGTTCTACCGGATTGTTTCTATCACAGACATCAGGGTCCAGGATGTTTCCACTATCAGCGCTACAACTTCCGTGTTCCTGTTCATTAAACCTGACGTTTATAGACTCTATAATTTTATCGTCTTCTGGAATAAAGATCCTGTACCCCCGTGTTTTTGACGCGTATCCTATCATGATACCCTTTTTGGCACGTCTCTCAAATTTAGACCGTTTCAGCTGGCGAGGTTTGCCAACATAAGCTGTGCAACCAAAGGTCTTAAATGCTTGACTGATGGCACTGTACCATAATATCCTTGAAAAGGTGTGCATTTAGTCCTTTTGGGACAAGAACGATTCCAAGTATATGAATAGTACCTTAAAGCTTCAGGCCAAAATGTATCCGGAAGGTTACTATCATCCAGTATCGACCTAACGTTGTTTAGTACAGTTTGATTAAACCGTTCCGCCAAACCGTTTTGTTCCGGCGTGTAGACATTTGACCTTTCGTGCTTAATGCCCTTTTCTTTAAAGAAATCAGACAGGTCATTACTTAAGTACTCACTTCCATTGTCCGTTCTCACACGTTTTAGACGGGTATTTAGGGAGTTTTCCATCCGCAATATATGCTGACGTAACCTATCACTAACTTCATGCTTCGAAACCATGGGGTAAGTGGTCACATACCGGCTAAAATCGTCTATTACTGACAAAAAGTACCTCTCCCCATCACGACCAATTGTCGTGGTCGGACCCCAAACATCAGTGTGTATCATTTCTCCCGGGGCTTTAGACTTAATTTCATGTTCCCTCTTAAATGTAACTCTTCTAAACTTATTCAAAACACAAGTTTCACATGAGTAATTACTGAAGTTCAGGTGAGGCCACATTTTTCCGCTTTATGCGCTCAATTGAACTCGGACTTAAATGTCCGTATCTACGATGCCATAAGTCTAATTTATCGATCCCCCTTTCAATTTTAGTGTTTGCGACAAATTTAACTGACCGCTTTTCAGGAACTGGTTTTGCATCAGTAATATAAAGGCCGTTTTTAAGAATGGCTGTAAAAAGATATTCATTATTTCTGTCCGATACTTTCACCTTCCCATTTTTACCATGAAATGAAGCACCAAAAATATCCATACGAGGCCCACTTAATAAATTCTTTTTAAGGCTAGGTATATACATTGTGTCCTTAAAAGACAAAATTTGTTGGCCGAATCTTAACTTCATGGTGCCTTTTCCCTTTATGGGATAATTAAGACCATCTACAGCGACAGACAACGTCTCATCATTTACAGGAGTGTAATCCTTTAAGATATTTCTATTGTGAGTATAATGATGAGACGCCGCAGTATCGAACACAAAAACATCTTTTAATTCATTAGCATGTGCCAAATTGGCCTGGACAAAGAAAGATTTGGGTTTTAAATCAAAATTTGAATTACCATTTCCCTTCTTACCCTTCATGATGCCACTTGTTTTAGGTGCTGTATGACTCCTCCTTGGACTGCTAGATGCATCCGTCGATTCTTCTTCCGAGCTCTTATCATAAGTGGTTCTCTTTTTCCGGGTACTCTCCTTTCAACTTGGTACGGCAACTGCTTCTTACGTGCCCCACTTGTCCGCACCTGAAACATTTAATTTCACGTTTTCTAAATCTAAATTTAGTAGCTACCTTATTGGCTTCATAAGTCTCAACCTTGTCCTCCTCACGGACTCTTTGGCGGCTTTCTTCCGCTACTGATTCTATAACTATTGTCTCAAATTTAAACTTAGTATCCTCCCATCTTAAAACATTTTGTACTATAGAGTCAAAGTTATTTGGGAGGTACCTGAGAAATTGGAAACTAACATATTTCTCGGGTATTTCTTCACCAATTCCCTTGAGTTGATCCCTTATGATACGTAACCTGGCAGCAAAGACGTCCACGGATTCCTTTGATTTAATTTTGCATGCGCAAAGTTCAGAGAAGAGAGCCATATGCTGAGCTCTATTATCAGGAGTAAAGTTCTTCTTGATTTTATTCCAAGCGTCTTTGGCTGTAAGGCAACCATAAATAAATAATCTGCTTAAAGTCAAATTAAGAAAAATGTTTGTTAAAGCTGTTTGAGCTCTAGAACGGTATTCGGTTACCTCTTTTGGAACTGGATCACCAGGCTTGTAATCAGGTTCAACGTCCTCTCCGGTGACAATACCCCAGACACCTTTTTCCATTAAGATGAATTTAATATCATGGGACCAGCTCACATAATTAATGTGTGCGAGTTTAGCTATACTGTACTGTGTAAATGAAGCCATGACGTCTAAAAAAAAAAAACACTAAAGGCAAGAAGGGAAAAGAGGGGGGAACTACATTAAACTATAGCCCCTCATACGAAACAGCCCGTCTTAAATTAGTCTAAACTTTTTCAGCTTATATTTCCCTTTGTCCAGACCCCTTTGCATAAAGAGATAAAGTAACATTAATATGTATTATACAATACTTAAAATAACTGCAATTAAAGTAGTCCTTATGCTTATATAATCACGCTATTGTCCACACAGTTTCAAAGTCTAATTAAAAAAAACAAGTTTTCAGTGTATGTGACACTACCTAGAAAGAAACACAGCTTTTTCCATTACCATAATGTGTGTTTTCAAGTTATTCAATAGAGGAAAAGAAATCACTTTCAAGTTCAAAACTCTACTACTAAATTTATGCTTCAATATTAAAAAAACTTCAAAATCTGTTTTAAACATTTAGCTCTTTAATAGATAAAACAAAATGATAATTACTAATCTAAGCTATCACCACTAAAACAGTAACTTATGGCCCATAACCCGTGTTGGATTATGGGTTGACATTAAACTTATAATCCGATAAAATATATTCATTAGCAGAGGTCCAATAACAATGGAGCGTGGTCACTGTTTTTAGTTAAGCTTAATTTAAATCTAAAAAGGCTTTGAGAAATAGAAATGTTTAAATCACAATTTGAATAACTTAACCATGTTTATAAACTTTAAATCCTTTCAGAAAATTTAAATTAAGTTGGATCTATAAATAAGATAACTTACACACATATGGTAAAGGAAATAAAACAGAATCATAATTAAAATAAATTTAGTTTATTAAAACTAAAATGAAAATTTTTGTTTGAATAAAAACAGAAAAAGAAATAGCCATTATGGCATTTTTACAAAACTTATTCAGCTTTTGCACCAGCTTAGTGCTTTTAAATCCTTTTGAAAAAAAACTGAAAACGAACATCAGCCTTATACATCAGCCAGATACTCTGTATCTGCAGGCCTGAAAAGAAACCAAAGAAGGAAGCGAGCAAGCAAGCGAGCGACTCTTCACAGTCTGACTGAAGTATTTATACTCCTTCCAAGTACTTGTATTAGCATACTGACGCAATGCGCCCTCTGGGGAAATTCTGTTGAAGAACCATTTAGGGATTCACTGCAGTTGCGGCTTGCGTTGGAGGAATTTGAATTCAGAAGAAATGAAGCCGCTGCGATCATCACGGATTCTGTCACATCGAGTCAGAATGAAGAAACTGGGTTATTTTTCCGATGGAAGTTCAATTGTCAATATCTGACTGTCTCGTATCTTGACAATAACTTCGAAACCTCACTTTTTGTCAATTCATATAGTACCCAGTTTCTTAAATTCTTAATCACCCCCACTTCTTTTAAACACTTACTAACAGTTGAGGCATCCGCATTTATTGTTTCCTACAACTCTATAAGCATCTGAGTTAAATTTTCTCTAAGTAATGTCTCTAGCTCTCGATTGTCAAACATTTCTAGTTGACTATAACGCATTTTCTTACTCACCTAAAAATCTGTGTTTTTGAATCATCAAAGCTAATCTATGCAGTTGTTTCAGCATAGTGCGTTCACCATATGCTTTCATTAACAAACGGTGACATTCTGCAACAGATCTTTTAGGACGCATTCCACTCGAACGTCACACACAATTCTGAAAACCTAATGTTTCTGTTGTTAAATATTTCTTTTTCCATTGTCCACTATACTCCACTAGCACAACTAATACCATCTCTACTAGCACAACTAATACCCTCAACTAATACCCTCTCAGCAGGAGTTAATTCAATCACCGATAGTCGATGAAGTTTAGACTTTTAAGAATTTATTGCGCGAGAAGAATAAGTTAATTATGCGTGTCGAAAGCCTATTTATTTTTCGATATTTATTTTGTAACCGAATAAAAATTAATATATATATATATATATATATATATACATATATAATTTAAGACTGGTAGGGAAAATATTTATTTTTCAACATTTAATTTGTAATTGAATAAATTTATAGCATTTATCTACTCTTTTTTAAAGAAATCCAGTAATAGAAGTAATAGATTGATAAATTCGTTTTACAGTTTAAATATTTCATAATTAATCATCATTATTTTAAGTATCGATGTTGCATCTGAATTCATCCATTAAAAGTCCTGGGGTTATTAAGTGACAAATTACAGAACGTTGATAGACATCGTAGAAATAAAATTTGGAAAAGTATATATATATATTTTTTAACAGAAAATATCGACTATTAGGCACGCAAAGTTCAACCAGTTATATAAGAATATAAAATTATTCTTTGTGTTACATTCTTCTTTAATGTATATTGATATAAATAAAACAATCTTGCGTTTTATTTATATATTTATTTTACTTTCAATTAACCACCTACGTCAATATGCCTAAATGCGACAAACTTCTTTTTTGGCAATTTTAATGAAACCAAAAATTGATTTAAGTATAACACAATAAAACTTTGACATCTTAAGAACGATTCGCGAGAGACTTTTCGTCTCATTTAAAAAGTTTTCTCGAGGAGAATTTTCTATTTCTATGCACATTTTTCATTCTTCTTCTTCCCCAATTCTCCATAAATGCAGCAAAAAATCGTGTAATACGATTGCAAATTTGTTCTATTATTCTTTGAAATCAAGTAACCATTTTTATTTCATGTTCTTAACCCTTTCATTCCCTAAGATGCCTGTTGGAATCGTAACATTTAACATTTTCTTTCTTACCATCTAAAATTCCCATTGATCCAAAACGCACAATGTTATAATAATAATATATATTTAAAAAATGTATATTTTAGATGTTTTTGCTGTTTTGTTCATGAAGGATAGGATGTTTTACTTTATTCTGATAATAATATCGAAATCAGTTTTATTTTATTTTATTTTATTTTATTTATTTACTATTTATTTATTTATTTTTGCGTGTGTGTGGCAATTTAAGGGAATTAACTGTTTCAAATACTTATTTATTTTTTTATTTTTTAATGTTTATAATTTGTAATTGAATTAAATGTAACATATATTTCTTTCAAATTTTGATATTTTTATTTATGACAAAGTTATGATTTTAAATTGCCTGAATGGTTATATTAAATACAAATAAACAACTCTTAGTTACTTTTTTAACTGTATTAATTCGTACTCTGCTATTACGCCTATATTCAAAATTTATTTATATCTATCTATGTATATTAATATATTTATGACTAAATATAAGATTTATTGTTTTATGGGGAAAGAATTTGGAAATGTAAGGGTTAAACACCTTTTATATCTGTAATAAGAAATTAGTGTATTGCCGATTTCCTTGCAGCAGTCGTGCCTATTTTGTTCGCCAGACAAAAGTCGTGTGTTCTTTCGACCCGAAACAATTGTTACGAGTTTATTGCATTTTATGGCGTTTATTCAAAGTTTTATACTTGTTACATTTTATATCTATTTGAATGACAAATTGAAAACGATAATATTTTTTGGATTAGAAGTGTTTAAAATTTTTTAGCTCATTTAGGTTTTCTTTTACTTGATAGATCTCACTGCGACAAGTTATTTTCCTTAGGTACGGAGAGTCAATCCAATGATATATAACGGTACGATTATGAAATATCTTTATTAACCCCTTCGGTCCCCATGCACATTGTAATGTACATAACACTTTTCGTGCTGTATAGGTTTAAACTTCGTTTCAACACCTAATGTACCTACAAGTGATCATCTAACATGAAAGAATAACGTCTATAACGCCATCTGATTTTTGTGTGTTGAGTTATAGTGCTTCTTATGGGAGTAGTTTGAAATTCGAATGGCCGTGACAGCAGTAATTAGCAAATATTGTTAATTTTTCGTTCTTATTTTTTCAAATGAGTGTCAAAACATATCCACATCACTAAAGCATGTATGGGTCAACGTAATAATGAAATTTTACAAAAGATATTTACTTTGGCTTCGTATTATAACCTCTATAAAAAATATGTACATTCTAATGTACATCCTGTCCCAATCAGTGGAAACACTGTACAAAGTTTTCGATTTGAATTTTTTGCGAGTAATAGTTAGACATATAATTCTTGAAAATATTTTTGCAGATTATTTTATCCTTCAAGATGAATAAGAAACTGAATAAACCTAATTTAGAAAATGAAAAATATGTAGATAAACTATTAGAATTGTTGGAAAATGGGGATGATTCGGATACTGATAACACAGAAGCAAGTGAAGATGAAGTTGGTGAAGATGAAAGAGTAAGAAGAGAACAGGAAGTTGAGGAAATCGGAGACAGTAGAGAAGATGAAATTTTAAATCCAGAGCCCACTACAGAAGGTTTTCGAAATAAGAAAAGAGTACGATGGAGGAAACAAACACCCGATGTACCAAAATTCGAATGGATAGAGAATGACAAAATTGGCGATTCGATTGTATTGTATCCTATGCAACATTTTTCTAAATATATAATAGATGAAATTTTTGAACCGATGGCCGAATGTACAAACATATACGCACTTCAACAAGGACAAGCTCGATTCAAACCAACAAATGTTATTAAAATTGAAACTTTATTTGGATTACATAGTATGATTGGATGTCTAAATAAGTTCCCACGCATACGAATGTACTGGAATTTCGTATGCACGTTTCCAAAAGTTTAATTTATAAGAACAAGCTTGTAAATGTAAAGAAACGTGGTCGTCCTTCAAAAAGTGAAGGAGAAATTACACCGGACAGATAAAGAAAATTTCGTTGCTGTGAGAAAAGACCAATAAGAGAAATTCAACACGATATTGTGGACCATATCGATGGCCCAAATCGATGATAAAAAAAAAAAGCAACACGATGCAAGATGCCATTATGCAAAGGAAGGACACATTTTTATTGTGACAAATGTCGTGTCCATTTGTGTTTAGTAAAAGACAGGAATTGTTTTGAAAGATTTCACAGAAAATAATAATTATATATATATATATAACTGCTTATTCAAAAGCAATTATTTATAATATAATAATAAATTATTTATAATATAGTAAGAGAATTTTTTTTCATACAAATATCACTCAAGATCTCCTATGCTACAAATTTTGAATAAGGACCATCCCAAGTAGCACAGGAACGTTCTGTGAACGTCTAATAACGGTTTCAATAGTTCAAACACCGTGTTACGTGTCAAAAGAACGTTCTAAAACACGTTCAGAAATAGTATTATTTAGAACGTTCTGAAAATGTTTGATTTGTACCATCTATAAAACGTACAATTCTAGTTCTATATAGAACGTTCAAGTGTGACACCGTCATAACACGTTCTGTAACAGTGTAATTATAACGAATATGACAAAATGACTTTTTAGTACTATTGGTTGGGAAAATAGGTTAATCATGAAAATTTTTGACTTCAGTTTTTGATTTTTTTACACGTTTTGTGGCGTGAGGAATCCGGAAGTCAAAAGGTTAGTATGGTATCTGTTAATGTGTATCGGCTTCGGCACCTATTAGTGTGATAGCCCGTTAGTTCATGTACACGATATCTCAAGAACAAATGATTGCAGAGAGATCGGACCAGTTTTAAAATATCACTTATGATATTGATAAGAATCTTATTGAGAGATTTGCAACATTCTAATTTAAAAACTTCGTAAGTTATTCGAAATTTATAATTTTTAGCAAGATAGAGAATAGAGCATTTTTTACATTTTCAGTTTAACGTTTTGTTAGCACGTCAGTAAAGAATGCTTCTCAATAATCAGTAGCGGTGAGGTGAAAAAAAATTACAAAATTTTAAACTCATGGAAAAATTTTGTCGATTTTGTATTTCAGGAATCAATGTATGGAATTCAACCAAACTTGTTACAATATTAGATCTTGCCCTAAATTGGAGTTTATTTGAATTTCATTTGGGATATATCGTCCGATAGATTGCGGTGCTATGCAATGAAACCCTCCATTTATGGGACGGCTATATCTCAGCTTCTATAGTGTACAAATGCATTAAACTTGATATATTGGCATGTATCATCATAACCTCTGCTAATACAATTTGGATGTATACATTGTCCAACAGGTGGCGTTGCTAATCTGCAATTTAATCATTTTAACGGAAAGGCAATATTTTAACTCTTGTGATTTAACAATAAATTTTGTGATACACTGAAGTTATAAGTGAAATCGATTTTATGTAAAGCTTTACTGGTCCATTTTGGATGCACAACGGCCAACAGGTGGCGTGGCTATGTTGCAATTTAATCTCATAACGGAAACGGAAAATCTCAACTTCTGTGATTTATAAATATTGTAAATTTGGTAAGTGAAATTAATATTACGTAAAACTCTACAGATTGCCTTTGGGTGCATATCGGACGACAGGTGGCACTGCCACGTTCCAAAATTTTCCATTCACAGAAAGGCTATCTATCAGCTTCTGTAATATATATACTCACCAAACCTTCTGCGTGACATACATTTGATATATATTATTGATTCAATTTGGATGTATAACGAGTAATAGTCAAACAGTTTTTTTTTATTATTATTATTCGTAGGACATTGTTTTTTCCCCTAGGAATAAGTATACATCATCCCTGGGGGATGGGGCAGGGGTGGATAAAAATTTTCACTATGATTATCTTTCAAAAGAATTCGATATCACCCTTAAAACGAATAATTGAAACATCGTTTTCTGATGATTTAAAACAAATTTACCGTTTTTTTTTTTTTTTTTCATTTGTAATAATAATAATAATAAACCCTTAGAAAAATACATTTTCTAAGATCTTCTATACAGCATAAAAATGATTGTCTTCTGTCATGAAAATCTATGCATTCCCCAGACCCAGAGTTTAGATACAAAAAGCTAATCACGGATGTTATTGAATAAGTAATATAGTGCTTTACGCGAGTTTCAAAGAAAATCACGGGAAAACTCCGAAAACCTAAGTCGACGAGCGTGACCAGGAATCGAAACCAACACTTCCCGTCTGTAAGGTTCGAGAGTAGAACCTCGCGGTCTCTAATACTCATCGGGAAGTTACAGAAATGAGTTTTTTTCTTCTTTTCTTTAAGTTATGGTTATTTAAGTTTAAATGTTACTGATAAATTATCAATATTGATCATGTTGTTAAATCATTACTCTGTTTGATTGGTCTTATTTTATTTTATTTATTTTCACTGAATATTTTGTTCAATACTAAAATATACACTAAAACAAGATATGCTTTTCCGTTTAATTCGAGATTTTAAAATGGAAAAATAAAGTGATCTCATAAATTTTTAAAATACTTTATAAAAATTTAAATAATTGTTTAACTCCACTAAATTTTTCCTTAAAATATTGACTACAGCTATAAATGCTTAATAAATTTCTGTTTCAAATGTTGAACTTTGAAACATGATTATTGCGGATGCAAGAAGGAAGGGAGAGCAGATGATAACATCGACATCTGTGGATTGCATTTATTTAATTTTCGCTGACCGTGCAACTGCAAAGTCAAACGCCAGGCGCGGCGCCAGGTCTTGGGAAAGTCGTGTCGTTATGTGAGGCGGTAATTTTAAAACATGTAATCTGATTTGTTCAGTTTTAGCGTTATAAAGACTAGGATAAGCTTTAGAAAAGGTAAAAATGTAATATTTTTAACCTGTAATATTCTCTATGTTCTATTTATTAAAGTCTTATTTTAATATCAATTAAACAATCATTTTCATATCTGCGTATGTTCTTAAGCCTAACTTTTGATACTTGAAAGTTGAATCGCAGAAAAAACTGCTCCTGTTACAGACAACCGCTTAGAAATTATTGATTCATTATATTAATTTAGTCTTCTGAGATGGAATTTGTTAAAATAACTATTTTTGGTTATTATAATTCTGAATGAAGTATGAAGAAGTCACAAAGACTTTACAAGATAAAAGCTAATTTTAAGTGAATGCCCTTCCGACTGGTCATTGTGTATTTTAAAATGCTAGTTGGAAGGATGTTTTCTTGAAGAAAATTCTTATGAAAATTCAGAAGGTTCGTAATTCTTTTTTTCTTTTCTTTTTAAATTCTGAAGTATTTATTTAATGTTTATATGATAATATATATACAATCTAGGTTATGCAAATTGCACATTTTTAAAATAATATCCTAAGTTTCACCGACTTACAATTTTAAATATCTCTTTACTGTTATTTATTAAATAAAATATATGAAATTGTTTAACTGCATAATAAAACAAAGATTCAATTAAATTTTATTCCACATCTTTATAAAAAAAAGATATTCTGCTTAAAAAAAAGGACGATTTACTATATTATTTATTAATACTAATAATATTTACATTTATCAATTATTTAATATGCCATATGATAGCATAATTACATCAAATGAGGTAAAAATTGCGTTGACTCAATTTAAAGAAATTTAAACATTTAAAGAATACCAATTACATTGCCATGTGGAATAAATTTAAATACCTGCAAACATCTTTTTTGTAAACTGCTGCTGTAAACTGAAAATATTTATACATACATGCACTGAAATTTAAAAATATGAAGTATGTTAAATATTTTAGAAAAATATTTTGATTAAATATATATATATGTATTTAAGTATTTGGAAATTTTTAAAATATCCTCCTTCTAACTAATTTTTAATTTTTTGTTTCAATTTCTTATTATTATAAATTAACAATATATTCTAAACTCAATTATATATTATTTTAGCGGTGTATTGGTACATTCATTTTTGAAATTATTTTTTATGTTGGAATATGAACTTCAGCATTCAAATATATTTATAAACTATCCATGGACTTACAAAGTAGTACCCAGAAATGTTTAGAATATACAGGGTGTAAAGTTGAGAGCAGGCCTTTATTTGCGCAACAATTGGTCTCAGACGTCCTCCAATAAGAAAATGTATTTAAAAAAAATGTAAGAATTCATTATATGACATGTTTAAATTAAAAAAATTAATTTATTAAAAATCACAAAAACTGATAATTTTTATACAATTTTCATGACACTAATAGTGAAAGTTGAGTTCCAACCTAAAAAACCTATATAACACAAAAAGTTTCACTTTTGTGCACCCAAAATTGTCTGAGATAGTTAGTTTCAAAATTTAGGATTATTTCGCATTTTCTCGGGCTTTATTAAAAAGTCAATGAAAAATTCTTTAATAAGCCCAGGGAAAATGCAAACAAAGTCCAATTAGGATTTTTAAACCGATCCCTTATTGAAGGCCGAAATATGTTAGAAAATCTAAACTTTAAATATCTTGTTCCATTTTGGGAGAATATAAATGAAACTTCTTGTTAGGATGAGTGTCAATTTTTCTAAATATCACTATAGGGGACTGGGACTGTACAAAAATTTAGTTTTTGTAATTTTGAAAAAATAGATATTTTAAATTTAAACATGTCATACCGCAAATGCTCATATTTTTTAAAACATTTTGTAACTGAAACTATATGTTTGCGACCAATAGTTGCGGAGATAAAGACATTCTCGTGACTATCTTTGCACGCTGTATTAAAAAAAAATTAATATATATATGTATAAATGAATTTTTAATCGTAGTTAAAACCAGGCAACCGATATAAGATCTCTGAAACCACATAGAACAATGAGAAGGAAATTACAACAAATTTAAATAACCTGTGGAGACTGATTGTGATTTATTGAAACATTTATTTTTTGTTTAGTGATTTTTATTTTATTTAACTTCAATCTAATCATACATTTATTCCTAGATTATCCGTTGCAATTTTAATAATTTTGCCGGTGCGTAAAAACGACATGAAACTCAAATCAAAAGATACAAACAAGCAACGAGAAAAAAAAAAAAAAAAAAAAAAAAAAAAACAGCATTTTTTTTTTTAAGGAAAAGCTCAGAACGGTGAAAAAGAAGAAAAAAAAAGAAAAAAAACTCGTCAGTGGTGACCTTTTTCACCATTGAGCACCAATGTACGATTTCGTTCGTTAGAAGCTATAATAGCAAATCGCCAGCAGACACCAAATCGTACAAGAAATTAATTGAAGTTAAAAATGAAGAATAAAGTGGAATAAACCAGGGGTGCAGAATATGCCTGAACGAGGTTCGGGGGAAATTTTGAATATACAGTCAGTAACAAAAGTGTCCGAACACTAGCAAAAATTCCTATGTGAAAAAAGTACACTTAATACTGTTTTGTTAAATAAATCCTTGTCGAATCATGTTCTTAGACTGACTAAGAACAGGATTCAATAAGGATCTATTTGACAAAACCGTATGAAGTGTACTTTTTTTACCTAGGAATTTTTGCTAGTGTTCGGACACTTTTGTTACCGACTGTATTTTTAAGAGAAAATAAAAATGTAAATCAAAAATAACAATTTGCTACTTTGAAGTGCTTATACACTAACAGCGATATTTTTATGTTACACTGTATATTTATTCTCTTAAAGATTTATTATATAGAACAAATGACTTTGTATAGCAAAGTAGATTTTTGCATTATTGAGGGAAATTTATATTGTGTTTGGGGGAAATTTCCGAGGTTTGAACATTTTCTGCATCCCTGGAATAAACTATTAATTCAAGAAATCAGAAAATCAAACAGAAAACAACTATAAAAAACAAACATTACTCACAAGATGATGCATTCGGAATCCCAAGGATTAAAACAAGCAGAATAATTCAAGAGTTTAGTTGTACATAGCAGATAAAGAATGATACAACACAGCAACAGGGATATGAATTACTTTTTTTAAAATTCAAATAATGTTTGTGAAATTTTAACATACTTAATTTCAACGTATGTGCATGAGAAACTCCATATTCTACGACAGTAATTCCCAAAAATTGTCATAACGTCTCTATATCCCTTAAAAAGTTCCTTAAATTTTTGCATTTAAAAAAAAAATTTTTTTTTTCCCTAATCTGAAGATAATGGCGTTATAGTATTAATTACGAAACTTTAATAAACACCATAAAAGGCAAGAACTCGCAGCTGCTAAAAAAAAAAAAAAAAAAAAAAAACCGGCAACGCATTCAACACACTCAACGTGCTTGTTTGCAGCTCTCGCGCTTACATTGTTCGCCTGATGAAGGGTTGTGTCTTCTTTTAACCCGAAACAATTGTTTCGAGTTCTTCCATTTTATGGTGTTTATTCAAAGTTTTGTAATTAATACTATAACTTCATTATCTTCAGATCAAGGTAAAAAAAGAAATGAAAAAAAAAAAAAAAAAAGAAAAAAAAAAAAAAAAGAAAAATTTAAGAAATTTTTTAAGGGATAAAGAGACGTAATGGCACATTTTTCGGAAAACTGTCATAGAATATAGACTTTTTGATTCATATACGTTAAAATAAAGGAATAGTAAGTATGTTAAAATTTCTCAAACATTATTTGAATAATAAAAAAAAAAGTAGTTTATATTCCTGTTCCTGTGTTGCATCATTATTCGTCATCAGCTATGTACTTTTTAATAAAAAAAACACCACAAAACTAGCGTTGTAAAAATTATTACTTACAAACTTTGAATAAACACCATAAAATGCAATAAACTCGCAGCGTTGCCGCTTTGACTGCAGCACTCGTGCTTACTTTATTCGCCTGATGAAGGGTCGTGTGTTTTTTCGACCCGAAACAATTGTTGCGAGTTTATTGCATTTTATGGTGTTTATTCAAAGTCTGTAAGTAATAATATGTACTTTTTACTTTTAAACGCCCGTACTGTGGTGGTTTTTTTTTATAATGACGTCACAGTTTTTTTTTCTACACTATTTTAGAACGTTTAAAGTACGTTTTCTAGAACGTTCTGAAAATGTGTATAACGTTTTGAAAACGTTCTAAAAACGTTTAGAACGTTCTGAGACCGTATACGTAGAACGTTCTCAGAACGTTTCTATAACACCGATGGTGATAGTTACACGTTCATTGAACGTTCTCTGAACCGTACTATTGTACGGCTTCAAGATGGACAAATAGACGTCTATAACACGTTCAAAGTGAACGTTCTTAGAACGTGTTTGTAGAACAATTTTTGAACGTTCAGAGAACGTTTCGGTGCTGCTTGGGATATGTCCATTAAAATGTACATTTAAAAATTATATATAAATGAGTAAATATTTTTGTAAAAAGTATATTGTTGCTTTCATTCACATGAATTAAGTTAATTTTAGTATAAAAATAATTTTTTCCTAAACGACAAAAAATTCGGGTCTGAAGGGGTTAAGTTAAAAGGAAAGAATTGTGTAAGGCAGAAAAATATTCAAATGCAAAAATTATGAACAACTGTATTTTATTGAACCAGCAAGCACTATATGAAATATAGAGATTTTCTTATAGTGACTATCAAATAATTACATCTAGGTAATTGCAAAATATTAATTCAAGTTAAGTTTAAAAAAAAAAAAAAAAATCCTTCACCTGATAAAATTATTTTACGTTATTAATAATTATGTTATTAATAATATGCTTTCTTTGATATTACAATATTGCATAATATTTATGTATTATTTTCATAAATATTCTTTACCTACATTTCTTGAGACCATGGAGGCTTCTGCGCATGTGCGGGCTCAACGAATCGGGTGTTAAAATATGGGTAATAACCCTTGTCGTTAAGAGAAAACAAGCGGTAAGGGAACACCGAATGACTAGATATTTATCACATCTTAACTTTTCGGTTAATTTGGCACCCCTCCAAGCCTTTGGACTCGTCCTCACGGCTGGTTTTAGGAAACGTGGGTGCACTATATTTATATATGGATTTCTTTATATGCAGGAAAATACATAATAGAAAACATTTTTGTGGCTAAATAATGCAGATATGTAGTTTATAAGAAATACAGATCATAACACTGTTTTAAACTTATTTCAATATTTTAAATTAAATTCCGTCGAAAAATATCTTTTGAAGGAATTATATAGATTAAAATTTGTTATGAAAATGTTTATACTTAAAAATTTCGTTACTATGTCCTCAAATCGATGCCATTACTTATCAGTTTCATTCTGGAAATAACCTTATAAGTGGAATAATATTTCGTAAAATGCATTTGAAATAAGAGTAGAAATATCAGGCGCTACGATCTTGTGTAAGTCATTATAATTAGCCTCAGAAATATTTTCAATATTATCAGTAAGAGACGTACTATTTTCCTTTTTTAGAAATACGAAAACATAGTATATTTGTATTAACATGCTACTCTGTTCAAATGCCATGCTATATTAAAATAAATAAATAAAATAAAATAAAGATTTTTAATGTACAGTCTTTAGGACTAAAGGTAATTAAATATTTAAAATTACATATGTATTTTTCTTTTTAAGAATAGATGTGTTTTTTAAAAGAAAACTGCTATAGGATTATAAGAGACTATAGAGAGACTGCTATATGATTATTATCAGTAAGAGACGTACTATTTTCCTTTTTTAGAAATACAAAAACATAGTATGTTTATATTAACATCGTGCTCTCTTCGAATGCCATGCTATATTAAAATAAATAACATAACATAAAATAAAGATTTTTAATGTACAGTCTTTAGGACTAAAGGTAATTAAATATTTAAAATTACATATGCATTTTTTTTTTTTTTTTTTTTTTTTTTTTTAAGAATAGATGTGTTTTTAAAAAGAAAACTGCTATAGGGTTATAAGAGACTATAGAGAGACTGCTATATGATTATTATCAGTAACAGACATACTATTTTCCTTTTTTAGAAATACGAAAACATAGTTAATTTATATTAACATATGCTGCTCTCTTCAAAAGTCATGCTATATTAAAATAAATGAATAAAATAAAATAAAGATTTTTAATGTACAGTCTTTAGGACTAAAGATAATTAAATATTTAAAATTATATATGTATTTTTCTTTTTAAGAAGAGATGTGTTTTTTAAAAGAAAACTGCTATAGGATTATTTAAGTTTTACATATACATATTTATATAAATAAACCATCCTAAAATATTCTACTTATCGCAAATTTTTAAAGACTAATATAAGAAAATACATTCTAGAATTGAAATATTAATTTTACACAAAGTTAAATACGCCAATGTAAAAAACTATTAAGTGTAGACTACAGTTTCGGTAGCGTGAAGCGTACCGTCATCAATGCAGAATGACCAAGTGGATTATTGCTCATATATATAGGTAGGGAAGCGGATTATAGAGTCAGAGTAGCAACCAATAGAATTTAGGAATCTGGAGTTGTAAGCCAATAGGAATTTGGGATGAAGAAAGCTATGTAAAAATTAAGAATATGTGGATATTATTGAATTTTCAACAATCCGAGAGAGGGGGTGTAGTAAAATCACAATTAAGGATATTTTTATAAATTTATAAATATGGAAAGCTTCTAGAAACTTGAGTTTACTTTTTGTTTGTCCAATACATGATTGTCCAAGTTGACAAGGCATACTACACTGCTAAAAATTTCTGTAAATTTAATGTAAATATTTATCCAGAGTCTCTGTAAATGTACAGCAATTCATAGTTAAAAGTGAATAATCGAGATTCTCAATCTTTATTCTGTATTTTTACCTAATTTTATTATTTAATTAAAATTTAAAATGACTGTTTCTACTTTAGAAAAAGCATTCTAAGTCCGAAATATGTTCTCACCAATAATTAATTAAATTAATATTAGTTATTAAAACGAGTGTATAAAATAAGTTGTTTAACAATTCCGTTTATTTTTCTCTGTAATTTTACGTAAGACTTAAGATAATAGATTACACAGAGTTTTCTGTTGAAATTTTTAACAGTCTATGTATACCCCAAGAGATGTGTGTGTATCAGTAGGGTCTCTGAGTCTAAAAAGGGCTAATTTATTTATAGGTGAGGAAAATATTTTAAAGTTATATTGTTTAAAAACTGTAGCTGGCAAAACTAAATTTAGGAAAAAAGGGCAAAACAATACTTATATTGGAAGAGGACTTAGACAGAAAATACGATAAATATGTGGATTTTGTAATTTAAAAAGAGATTTATCAATAATAGAAGGGTTGTAACCTCTGTCATTAGCAACTACTTTAAGACATTTGATTTTAGAATGGAGGGATTCAGGATCGGAACAAATGTTAAGGGAACGATTTATAAAAAGTGCGGTCATTTTCTGGGTAGGTGGATGACATGAATGAGCATGGGGATGTAATGAAACAGGAGTTTTTAAAAATAAACAGTAATGCAAAAACATTTATCAGTGCAAGAGACCAGTGTATCAAGTAAAGGGAATGAACCATTATTTTCAATTTCGTATGTAAATTGGATATTATTGTCAAGTGAATTTATGATCTGTGATAATTGGTATCAATATTGTGCTGAGATGTGTCGATCAGAGAGAGAGTATCATCCACATAACGGGTTAAAAATGGAAACGATAATTTTTCAAAGAAAGAATTTTCAAAATAATGCATGTAAATATCACCGAGAATTGATGAAAGAGGGGAGCCCATGGCTAAACCTTCAGATTGTCGGTAAAATTTGCCTTGAAAAGTAAAAGTAGTTTGAGATAATCAAAGGCGAGCAAGATAAATTAATTCTTGGATTTAAAAGCTTGTGCAATGAAATTCTTTTAATCTATTTTGTAGACATGAGAGGGCGCCACTGCCTCAATCTGAAGGTTTAGCCATGGGCTCTCCTCTTTCACCAATTCTCGCTGATATTTACCAAGACTCCCTTGCCATTCCCGCGGTCTTCTATGGGAGAAAATGTCCGCCTTTGAAAGTGTATTACTCACTAGATGGCGCTTAGAGTGTGTGATGGAATTTCTTAAATGCCCATTGGATAACATGGTATTGTAGACAAAATTGTAAGAGCTGTTTTTTAAATACTACATAGGTATTCCGTAAAAAAAATGTTTATCTCCCACAATAATCAACTAATCTTTCGAAATTCTAGAAAAAATGAAAGATTTAATCATAAAATAAAATATAAATTGCGTTTAAAAAGAGACTTAGAAATCCCTACAGTGTTGTCTACTATTAGAATTTGTCCCTAGGCATAGGGACTTTTAGCAATATTTTCAGGATGTAGCAACGCGTTTTAGCTTTGTAGGGACTTTTGTGTGGTTGTTTTGTAAGAAATTTCACATGATTCTGCATGGATTAGGCTACATTTTCCACTTTTTTTCACAAATTTCCCTAAAGTAGGGATATTCATCGTCAGTATAGGGATATTTTGTAAACAATATCCCTAAAAAACCTGGCTGGTAGCGCCATCTATCACAATTCTTCGCGGACAAGGGAGAATCAGCGAATGGGAAGCCTGTATTATATAGGAAGCCTTGATATTTACATGCATTATTTAAAAAATTCTCTTTTTGAAAAATTCTTTTTTCCATTTTGGACCATTTATGTGGATGATACTTTTACCCTGATCGACACTTCTCGGCACAATATTGATAATTTTCTACAGTACAGATGATAAATTCACTTGACAATAATATCCAATTTACATACGAAATTGAAAATAATGGTTCACTCTCTTTCCTTCTGATACACTGGTCTCTCTCACTGTTAAAAATTTCAACAGAAAACTCTGTGTAATCTATTATCTTAAGACTTACGTAAAATTACAGAGAAAAATAAACGGAGATGTTAAAAAACTTATTTTATACGCTCGTTTTAACAACTAATATTAATTTAATTAATTATTGGTGAGAAGATATTTCGGACTTAGAATGCTTTTTCTAAAGTAGAAACAGTCATTTTTAATTAAATAATTAAATAATAAAATTAGGTAAAAATACAGAATAAAGATAGAGAATCTCGATTATTCACTTTTAACTATGAATTGCTGTAAATTTACAGAGACTCTGAATAAATATTTACATTAAATTTACAGAAATTTTTAACAGCGCGCACTTAAAAAGGTTTTTGCACTACTGTTTATCGTAAAAATTTAGCTATTTCATTACCTGCTCATGCTCATTCATGTCTTCCACCTATCCAGAAAATGGCCGAACATTATTCTTTTGCCAATCGTGCTTTTAATATTTGTTCGGATAATGAATCACTCCTTTCTGAAATCAAATATTTTAAAGCAGTTGCTATTGACAGAGGTTACAACCCTTCTATTATTGTTAAAGCCCTTTTTAAATTACAAAATCCTCATATTTCTTGTACTTCTCCGGCTAAGTCCTCTTTCAACATCAGTGTTGTTTTGCCTTTTTTCCTTAAATCTGGTTTTGCCATAGCTAAAGTTCTTAAACAATATAACTTTTAAATTATTTTCTCACCTATAAATAAATTAGTCCTTTCTTGATTAAAAGGCTCTATTGATATACACAACTCTTGGGGTGTATATACTATTCTTTGTCAGTGAGGGCAGTAATATATTGAACAAACAAAGCCTAAACTCAAGTTTCGCCTTAAAGAAAACATGAGTTATATTCTGAAATAAAAAACTAAAAAATTGGCCATTGCTTAGCATTGTTAGGATAATAATCATAATTTCAACTTTAATACAGCTAAAATAAGCAGTCATTCTAAACACTTACACAAAACTTTGTTTCAACATAGTTTTGCTTACATCGTTTTAACTTTAACTTTAAATACTGTAAATCTATGTATTCTGAAAAGAAAAATATATGCTTCTGTTATGTCTTAGAAAATAAGAATTCTTATTGTTTGGTGTATTGAATATTTAATATATTTAATACGATGGATTAAATATGTGAAATGAGGTATAAAATATATTTAATGATGTATGAAATATATTAAATGACGTATTAAATATTTAATAGATTTTAAGTATTTAATAATGATTTTTAAATAATGGAAAGATTATGCATATATAGTTTTCTGGTTTTAAACTTCAAGAAAATTATAACAAAACTAAATGTATGTTAAAACTTGTTTCATGAATAATATGATACTCGTTTCATAAAATAAACAAAGGTTTGTTTTGGTATATATAACTGTACTTCGAAAGGTTTTGCTTCTTTGAATGCTCTTCCAATATTTTATTACTAGCCAACCCCCTTTTTTAAATACTAATCATGTTAAAAACACATTAACATATTTTGTACATTTTTAAGTATGTACTTGTTTATTTATTTATTTATTTATTTGCGTTTTTTTTTTCGTTTTCAACACAGTTAAAATATTACCATTATTTGGATTCGTCTCTCTGTATATGTAACAGTTTGTCTGAACGATATCTTTCACAGATAAAAATATGTTTTCGAAAAACGTATTTACTGAGTTTCAGGAATATATTCATTATATATAATGTATGTGTAATCAAATTTGCTCTTTTACTTAAAAATAGTAAAGAATTCGAACGCAGAACAGTTCATGAGGAATTTTAAAATTGTTATTAAAACGTTATATTTTCAGGTAGAGCTACCACTTTTCCCAACTCCAATTATGATTATTGAAGCTATAAATTCATTAAAAATTTGAGGTTTTTTATTAAGTTTAAAGTATATTTCAAGTTCTTCAAAACTGCGTCTCCACTGCTCTTTGAAACTTTTCAACTAATCTTGAAAAGTCCTGTATATTATGTATAATTTACATTCAAACCAAACAGTGTGATTTACTTTAGCACACACACACACACACACAGACATTCAAAAGAGAGATACAGCATGACACAACTTGAAATGTAGTTTGAAAAAAAAATTAGAAAAATTTAGAAAAGTCAAATAAATTAGAAAAAACAAATAGATAAATTGAATGACGTTACAGTATTGGCAAAAATTGTTCCAACTTCGAACACAAATACCTCTGTTCTGAAGAAACGTTTGCCTACATAAATTGGTAAGAGTGTATGTTTGCGTACTCTTTTACTACCTGTAAGGTTTGCTTACGATCAGTGAGTCACAGTTCGTGAGTATTGCTAGTAAAATAAATTGTTTGAATGTGATATAAGTATCTAAAACAATTCCAAAAAGAATCACGGGAAGCATAAAAATAATCCCTCTAGACCTATCAAATAAATAGTTATGAGATGTGCAGGAAAAATAGTAGAAAACATAATATTTGATTAATGCTTTAATGATCAACATACATGTCCATTAATTATTTCCGATATTTTATTTCGCAGTAAAGGTTAAAAAGTAAAATATACTTCATATTTTTACAATAGAGTAAAGAATTCATTTATTTGAAATTGTATGCTGAATATTAATATAAATACATATTAATGTACAAAATGAATTTATATTAAAAAAGTATTTGGAAAAGTAACTGATAAAACATACATAAATTATTCGCTCAATAAATAAACTGATATGTATGTAAAAGCATTTGTTATTGTGATATTACCTTATTATGACTGTAGAATCTTTTAATAATAATAATAATAATAAAAAGAACAAATACACTAGTAACTTTTTTTTTATCTATTATATTTTCAACTATTTATGGTAAGCTAAAAAAATAAATTAAATTTTAAAGTTTAAAGTTGTCAAAATTGTTTTAAAGGAAAATATCTTCCTCTTTAATAGGAGTACTATTGGTAACAAAATATTCTTTGAAAATATGAAACGTTGCTTAGCAACCATTGAGGTAGACAATTAATATATATAATGACCCTCATCCTCATCTGTCATTCACGATTCCGGTTTGCACCGCTTCAAAACAGAGACTTTTGGCAGCCATTTTTTTTTTTTTTTCCCATTTGTTCAATTCAACTTACGAAAACATACATATCATTTTCATACATGTTTTGTATCGCACATATTTTTATTTATTCCGTCTAAAACCTTGAAAAACTATTCAATTGTAATGTTTAAATGTTTAATTAAATATAACGGATCACTGGCTATTATAAACATGAACCTATAAATAGAATTATGTAACTTCATGATTATAAACAACGCAATGCCAAATAAAAACAAACATAATTTATTGCCATTCAGAAAATACAAATTCCAAATGGACAACTCTTTAATTGCAAATGAACGACTCTTTGACTGTTTCATTAAAAAAAAAAAAAAAAAACGCTTAAAATATTTCTAAAACATATTAAAGCCTTAAAAATCTTAAAATATATTTGTAAAAACATATTAAAGTCTTTAAATATTTTTATCAAGCTTCATTATTTGTTTACATTGTATGGTATGATTGGCGTCGAGTTCAGTACGTAAATGTCGCCAGTTGATTTTAGTTTTGAAATTAATGTAAAGTTATAGTTGGGATAGAATGTTTGGTTGGGCAAGTAAAGGTCACCAGTTGAAATGAGTATTGAAAGTAGGGTAGTCTAAGGTGATAATATCGAGTCAAGATAAAATGTTCGGTTGAGAATGAGAAAGTCCCTAGCTGGATCCTGTATATTTTGGCGATGTTGTGGGTGAGATAGCTGGTTGGGAGTATAGAGTAGAGGTGAATTTGGGTTAGCATGGAGTGTCTGTAATTATTAGATAGTTAGTTAGAAAATACGCAAGCAAAGTGATGACGTCACTGGGCGTCAGTGGATGCAAGAAAAAGATTTCCTATGTTAATCGCCCATTGGATATTTTGTAAAAAATTATTAAAAATTGAGGAAAATTATTTCCCGATTTTAATTCCCATATTTCGGTATAGATATGTATTAGTTATCGTGTGCATGCGTTAGATTAAGTTGTTTTTGCTGTAAAATTGATAAAATTTAAATTTTAAATTTCAAAACTTTAGAAAAATAAAATAGCAAACTTCCATATTTGATTGAAAACATAAACATTTCATTTCAAAGGATGATATTTACACAATAAATATCCAACTAATATACTAATTAAAAGGAAAATGATAAATATTCTATCATAATTTGAAGTCAAATTTCTTTTCAAATGTTTAAATAAAGTGTCTGATATAAGATACTTATATGTTGCAGCGGAATAGATTTAATATATCTGTCATCCTTGGCGGAAAAAATATATCGCCAAATTATTTGGCGAACATATTTCATTCCTTTCAAAAATCATGGTTATTTTAACTGAATTATATGAAACAATATATCGTACAATACGTATTACGAAAATAAACATCTGGCATGTATATTTTCGTAGTATGTTTTTAATCGCCAAATACAAAAAACGCCAAAGATGACACAGTTTTGAAATTTAAAATTTTGTCAATTTGACAGCAAAATAACTCAGTCTAACACATGGATACGATATCATACCTATACCCAAATACGGGTATTAAAATCGGAAAATAATTTTCTTTGATTTTTAATAATTTTTTACAAAATATACAATGGACGATTAAAATAGGGAATCATTTCTTGAATCCACGGACGGTCAGTGACGTCACATTTCGCTTACGTATTTGGAAACAGGATCTTCGATAGTCTTAAAAAAAGTATTTTGGTAAAATGAAGTGAATCGTTATTTACTTCCTCTTACCCATAGAGTCGAGAAAGTATTGTTTTAGGGTCAAATTTTCGAACGTGAGTTTTTGTTATACTTACAGGTTCTGAGGTCCCCTGAATACGAAAATCACGTTTTTAGCGAATGGTCTCTGTGTCTATCTGTGTGTCTGTGGGTCTGTTATCAGCATATCTCAAGAACAAATAGTAGCAGAAATTCCAAACTCAGTATTCTAAATGTGTATCATATAGGGATGCAACAGTAAGCTTTTCGTTAAGATGAAGCAAATGGTTCGTGTACAGGGACATTCAAAAGTATTCAAATACATTACGGCGGTCTATGGGGGAAATTGCAGGTAAGTAGAATTTAACATCTATAGACTGCACTAAACCAAATGAAACGAATACATATTTTTTGTAATAGAGATAGTCAACTGGGAAATTTTTTTTTGTGCATGTAGGAGCCTCGCCCCCCCCCCCCCCTGGGGTAGATGTCCTCCCTCGAGTGGAGTAAATTTTCATGATGGGTATCTTTTAAAAGATCTCGCCAATACCTTTAAAACGAATGGTTGAACCATCGATCTACGATAATTTAAAATAAAGTTATTGATTTCTTTCATTTTTAACATTTTTTTTTTTTTTTTTACTTTAATATTGACAATAAATTCAACTTTTTTTTAGATATTTAGTGTTATACTATTTCTCTAATATGGAAATCGTATGTATTATCATACAAGATAACTTTTTAAAATAATAATTTTAACAAATTATTTTTTTTAAACTGAATTATTTTTTAATAACCGAATTAAGTTCTATATAAATGTAGGTGCATTAATGAAACGGAGGGTTGAGGGGGGGCCAGAACTAATTATCATATAAAACTCTTCCGAACCCTAATTTGAATTGTTTAACATAGGTTTACATAACAGTACACGTTATCTTACCTCTTAATCTCCAACCTGTACTTATAGCATTAAATTTCAGGGTAAGAGAAAGTCGTGTGAGTGACACACTAGATTATTCTTATTATGAGGACTTTAAATAGAGCACTTAACGGAACACTGGGATGTGTTATTGCTGTTGTGTTTTCGGGCCTATATTTTTTGTCAACCAGCAGTTTTTTTATTGTCATTCATATTTATTGATCGGGTAGAATTTTTTTAATTTCAGAACGAAAATTAGAAAATATCGAAACACATTTGATTTATAAACAAAAACTGAAAATACATTTGAATGATCACGTGGTAATCTTCATGATCTAAACATTGTTTTCAAGATTTATCGTTCACATTCCGTCATTTTTGACGGGGCTATATACTAGTATAAATATATTTTTCTTTTTTGTAAAAGAAGATTAAAAATTGGTTTCCAACTACTTTTAAAAACGTAATTTAAAAGAAATTTCGGTTGTTGAACTTATTTTAAAGTATTACGTTATGTTTTAAATTAGTGGATAAACTTATTCAAGTGTTAAACTTAACTAACTTCTCTTATATATATATATTTAATAAATATTTATTACAGACCTCTAAATGGAGAAGATTTCTTTAAATTGCTAAGTTAGATCAATTTGCTGTTAATTAAAGTAATAATTTTGATAATTTTCCTATGCAACCAAACTTGATTACTATAATAGATATGGTGGGGTTAAATAAATATCTTTTTAATTTTCTTTATAAAATATATGGTGTGGTATAACGAATTAATTTTATGCGTATAAAATATTTTGAGCCATTTTATAGCCGAATTTATTTTCTGTAATTTATTTATTTATTTATTTTTTATTTATTATTATTATTTTTATTATTTATTTATTTATTTTTTATTATTTTTTATTATTTTTTATTTTTTTTTTAAGAAGGCTTGTTTTGTTTTGTTTTCTTTTTTAAATAGATCAGAATCTATTAAAAACTAAAATTTTGTTTTGTTTATTAAGAAAATTTTTAAATATTTACTTATAAGAAGTTTTAGAGTAAACATCTTTTAAAAACAGATAGAAAATATTCCAAACACTTGATGTGAAAAGAATATTTTTCTATAGTAGTTTAATTGATTATGAGTCAGGCTTAGCAATTTATTCAAAAGTTTTCAAATTCTGGCTGTTAAAATCAGTTATAGAGAAATATATAGTTAACGTTTGCGTAACTAAAAGCACATCTTATGATTTAAATCCTTTGAGTGTTATAGTATTTTCCCTAATAAACTATTTTTGAAAAATAATTTTTAAAACGTTGTATAGAGAAAATCGTCTTCAGGGATTGTGAAAAACTACATTCTGTTACACCCGTAATCAACTATCTGTTCATGTGAAGAGTGATTAGATCATAAAAATTTTCAAGGAGCAAGATTTTATCCTATTAACAAAAGAGCTGTTAAAAACATAATAATCACACTAACAGAGAAAGACAATTATTAAGCAAGACTGAGTCAATGTAACAGAATTTTCTGTCAGAACTGTAAAAAAAAAAAAACATGTTGTTTCAGCATCCAATTAGAAAGCTTCTATATCAATCATCGCACCACCTCAGTTGCAAAAAATATCTTTTAAAAATATCAGGTAAAAAAGAAAAAAAAACTTTAGAGCTATAATGACGTCAAATTTATCTATCCTGCAAGTTTAATTTTTCACAAAGTTTTATATCAATTTTAATATTTACGCGTGAATTTCTTTTCATTAAAAAAAAAAAATAAAATCAACTCGTAAACTTTTTGGGAACAATTAAAAATTACAATTTTTATTAAAATCACACAATCAACTGTGGAAGAAAATCATATTTATTGAAATTTTATTTTTCCGACTGAGTGAAAATAATGCCTGGATCGGGAGTTGAACCCCGGATCTTTGACTTCAAGGTCAAGGCTCTACCAATTGAGCTATCCAGGCCGACACTCCGGTCAACATTACTCACTCAGACAACCTTTAGGCTAGAAAGGTTCAGAAGAAATGTAATTTTTTTTCTTTTCCCTGTTTTTTTTTTTTTTTTTCGTCAAGCTTGTTTTAAATTATCACAGATCTATAGTTCAACCATTCGTTCAAAAGGTATTGACAAATTCTTTAAAAAGATACCCATATTGAGAATGTATACTCCCCGTGAGGGGAAACTTTTTTTCTAATTTACTACTACTATTATAAATAATTAGTATTAATTTTACAATCACATGTTAAGAATAACACCTCATTACGTACATTTATACGAAATTTTGTCTTATACTACCGTGTTAAAAATTTAGAAAAAATGAAATCACAGCGCCACCTGTAGATCAATTGAGCTCCAAATCTAATCAGCATCAGTTTAGGTCAGGTCAAACTAAGTACCAAGTTTGGTTAAATTACGTTCATTAATTCGTGAGATATAGCGTCTACAAATTTGGGATACACACACACAGACATTTTCTAAAAACAATCAAATAGTATTCAGAACTTCTCAAAAAGTGTAAATTGATCGAAAACTGAAATTTGAAAATTTTCACAAATCCAATACTTTCTTCGTATATATATATATATATATATATATATATATATATATATAAAAGAAATTGAAGTATGTTGTGGTCACCACAAGACATTCTTTTATATATAATCTTTTACAAATTTACGCAGTGCAAATTTTTTATTAAAATTATTTTCCATGATGAATGCAGATGGTTTTTATCTCACAGACGTATATCACTGAAGGCCGAATGAAAGACAACTTGTGTCAACATCAGAAAAAATGCGATTTTTTTTTCTTTGTTGTTGTTGTTGAAAAATTCGATAACTCTGTTTTAAATTGTCACAAATCTATTGTTAAACCATTCATTCTAAAGATACTCACGAGTTCTGTAAAAGGATATCCATATTGAAATTTGACGCCCTCAGGGGTGGTAATTTCCCCCTATAGGAGGGCAGAAGCGATACTCCTACATGCGCACACATTTTTCCCTACTTTACTACTACTATTATCAATAATTCACATTAATTTTACAATCATGCGTTAAAAATAAGTCTCTGTATGTACATTTATACGAAATTTTGTGATATACTGCCATGTTAAAAATTTAGATGAAATGCTATTACAACGCCACCTGTTGAGCGATTGATCCTCAAATGTAATCAGCATCAGTTTAGGTCAGAGTCCAATTAATACCAAGTTCGGTTAAAATTCGTTCATTAGTTCGTGAGCCACAACGTCCACAAAATTTCTGATACACACAGATAGACAGACAAACACACAGATATTTTCCAAAAACAGTCAAATCGTGTTCAGCACATCTTAAAATGTGTAAATTTATCGAAAACTGAAGTTCGAAATTTTTACGAATCCAATACTTTCTTTTTATATATATAGAAAAAAGCAATAATTGCTCTCTGGAGGGATATTCTTTGATTTTCGTTCCTTTCTTTCTGATTCCAATATAACCCACCTTAGACTGCCTACTTTGGCTGATTTTGTAAATAGAATTCTTGTTCCTAATTGTACGTATTAGTGAGTATAACTGACAGTAGGAAAATACTGCAAACCGTCTTAAAAAGAAAATAAATGTTAGATTATTCAGTACGGTTCTTCGTAGTTTACAGTTGGCTGAAATCATTTTTGTGAAGCAATACATTAGACAGTTTTTTTTTTTTTTTTTTTTTTTTTTTTTTTTTTTTTTAAGTATAATTATTTATATTTTTTCCTGGTATGCAGTATAATAGTTTTCCTTCTTAATAAATTTACCTATTTATATGACTCTGCAATAATGTAATTTCAGAATTCTGAACTTTCATCTTAATTAAATAAGGATATTTTATATTCTTTAGTAAGAAAGCATATATTCCTATATAATAAATTATCACTATACGTGCTAGGAAAAGTTTATTTTTATATAGCCAAATTTCTATACACCGAACAATTTCCCACTAATTCCATGTCTTAAAAATGCCAAAACATTCTAAAAGCTATTAAAAATTTTTTAAACATAATGTATATATATATACAGAGCGATTCAAAAGTCACAGAGAATATATATATATATATATATATATATATATATATATATATAT
This sequence comes from Salticus scenicus, assembly GCA_963930645.1. Lineage (NCBI taxonomy): Eukaryota > Metazoa > Arthropoda > Arachnida > Araneae > Salticidae > Salticus > Salticus scenicus. The sequence goes on along the minus strand of OZ005653.1, from coordinate 236,299,410 downwards.
TATTCAAAAAGTACTGACTGTAGCACGATGCGGTTTTCACTGGAATGCACTGAAAAGAATGGGATTATTTATTAATATATAAGAAAAACAGTGGCTAGAGCTTTCACCAACACATCGCGCTGCATTCACAATATCCTCTCATATTTCAAACAGATCCGCCTGATCAAATGGCGCCATACTGCAAATACTTGATTTTTTTTTAAAGACAATTTTCCATTCGCAACATCTAACAGTCATTCTAATGAATGACGGCTGTGAGATTGAGAATTTATAGTCCTGGTTACGTTGCTCAATATACAGCGCCACTGTGCAATTTTGCAATTAAAACGCCACCTGATGAAGAAGAATTAAACTAATTTGCTAATAAAACATTTTTAATAGCATGTTTTTCTGTACATTTCATCGAAAACCGCATAATGATATGGTTAATACTTTTCGAATAATATATTTTTTATTTTTTCTGTGAATTTTGGATCACCCGGTATATTGAAAATTTATCAATACTACGATTAATTTTTAGCTAGATAATGATAATTACCTGAAAATCAATAATTGTACAGAAGTTAATTAACAAGCTATATACAAGAAATAAACAAGTATTATATATGTTATATATTATTTAAATTAAACACAAGTTAGTTCGAAATCATTCGACAATATAAATTCATAAAAAAGCGTGTTTTGCATATTTCCTCATAGAAATAATCAGTAATCAGGTAAAAAATCTGAATTGAATAACAACACGTGACATTTTGAACATTTAACAGTTACTAAGAGTTCAAAAGAATTTGAATCAGATAAAAATTCAGTTTAAAACTAGTATGATGTGGCCACAGCATGACTTTCATTTTATGTAATTTTACACAAAATTCATTCAATAAGAATTATTTATTAAATTATTAAATTATTTTCCAGTATAAATGCAGACGATTTTTATCTGACAGAATTATATATGCTAAATGCCAAAAAAAAGTCTTTTTTTTTTTTTTTGCAATTATCAGAATAAATACATTTTTTTTGCCCGTTAAAGGATAAAAAAAAAAATGAATAACTTTGTTTTAAATTATCACAGACCAATAGTTCAACCATTCGTTTTAAAGGTATTGGTAAGACCTTTCGAAAGATACCCATTTTGAAAATTTACTCCCACATGCACAAATGTTTACGACTATTGTAAATAATTCATATTAATTTTACAATCACATGTTTAAAATAACTCCCATTATGAACATTTATATAAAATTTTGTCCTATACTGCCATGTTAAAATGTTAGAAAAAAAATGTGATAACAGCGCCACCACAAAATTTATGATACACACAGACAGACAAACATTTTCTAAAAACAGTCAAATCGTGTAAATTCATCAAAAACTGGAGTTCAAAAATTTTCACGAGTAATATAATTTCTCTATATATACATATAGAAGAAAGTAAAAAATGAAAAGAAAAGAGAATGTAAGAAATATAATAAGGTGTTTCAGTACTTCTCGAAAAAAATTTTTGTTTTTTCAATGGAAATGAATGTATCTGAATTCTTTAATGCATCTCTGTAAAAGGTTATACATGGTTTGCACGCATTTCTAATAACTGCAATGTTTTAGCAAAATTTAAAAATGTATATCAATTTAATTTCGTAAGATAAAACACTTTAGATCAGTATATCTCATAAGGCATATTGCTTAACCTTTTTTCTGTATTTTTCTTAAAAAAAAAAAAAAAAAAAATAGCAATAAAAATGAGGCCTGTGCCCTCAATATCTCATTAACTGTAATGATTAAATTACATAAATGACCAATAACAATAGTAAGTCCTTACTCTCTTGAAAATCATGTTTTTCATGCGACAGCGATCATTAAAATGTCTAATAATTATGAGCACAGTTGAATGCTAGGATTAGTCACGACCATTCGGACACGCATTATAGATACACAACAGTAAAATGAGCAACTATCAATTCATTCAGTAGATTTTCAATTTGTACAGATAGAACAAAATCTCATTGTCTTTTTACTTTCTCTTACTCATAAGGTAGAGAAAGTATTGTTTTTGGGTCAAATTTTCGAAAATGAGTTTTTGTTATATTTACACGTTTTACGGTCTCTGATTCCGAAAATCATGTTTTTATCGGTTGGTCTGTCTGTGTGTGTGTCTGTCTGTCATCAGTATATCTCAAGAACAAATAGCAGCAGAAAGTCCAAACTTCGTATTCGAAACGTGTATCATATAAGGATGATACACGAAGCTTTTTGATGAAATGAAGCAAATGATTCGTGTACAAGGACACTCAAGAGTATTCAAATACATTACGTCTATGGGGAAAAGTGCTGGTAAGTATAGTTTAACAACTATAGACTGCACTAAACCAAATGAAATGAACATATATTTTTTATAAACGAAAAAGCATGTCTCATGTAGAATATGATAGGTAAATCATTCACTGTTCATTTACAGGGCTACATAAAAGAACTAGATTATGGTTCGACTGTAGCTGAAAATTGATGGATGTGCAATTAATAGTCCAAGCGGCGGCTGCAAAAAATTGACTTGAGAAGGTACGAAGCTGATTTTTTTCCTATAGATAGAATTCATTGTTACAATGAAAATCTGATAGGGTTGCCTGGTCAAAGCCGTCAAGTTTAAGAGAAACAACCTCACTTCCGGACACAATTTAAACGATTTTCGAACCCCAAAAGGTATGAAGATGAAACCGGTGCTAAAATGTAGAGATTAATATGCTCCTTAAAATGGCATAGGGTTGCCTGGTCAAAGCCGTCAAGAAACAGAGGTTGCCACGAAAATAGGGGACGTATTTTACGATTTATTTATCGAAGTAAAAAGTGATTTACCCAAGTGTAAAGATGAAACCGGTGCTAAAATGTAGAGATTAATATGCTCTTTAAAATGGCATAAGGTTGCCTGGTCAAAACCGTCAAGACCCGGAGGTTGCCTCGAAAATAGGGGTCAAAATTAAACGCTTTTCGAACCCCACTAGTGTAAAGAAGAAACCGGTGCTAAAATGTTGAGAATAATATACTTTTTAAAATGGTAATGTAAGTATTAATATGCTCTTTAAAATGGCATAGGGTTGCCTGGTCAAAGCCGTCAAGAAACAGCGGTTGCCACGAAAAAGGGGGGCGTATTCTACGATTTATTTACCCAAGTAAAAAATGATTTACCCAAGTGTAAAGATGAAACCGATGCTAAAATGTAGAGAATAATATGGTCTTTAAAATGGCATAGGGTTGCCTGGTCAAAACCATCAAGTTTCAGAGGTTGCCTAGATAATAGGGGTCCAATTTAAACGATTTTCGAACCCCACCAGTGTAAAAATGAAATCGGTGCTAAAATGTAAGTATTAATATGCTCTTTAAAATGGCATAGGGTTGAATGGTTAAAGCCGTCAAGAAACAGAGGTTGCCACGTAAATAGGGGAAGTATTTTACGATTTATTTACCCAAGTAAAAAGTGAGTTACCCAACTGTAAAGATGAAACCGGTGCTAAAATATAGATATTAATATGCTCTTTAAAATGGCATAAGGTTGCCTGGTCAAAACCGTCAAGACTCGGAGGTTGCCTCGAAAATAGGTCAAATCTGTCAAGTAAAGCAGTCAACCACAAAAAAATAGGCGAGTTTTGAAGATTTCTTAACGAAGTGTAAAAAAATACGAATAGCATTAACAAAGAAAATGAATAAGGATGAAATTATATGAATATTTGAAAGGTGTAGCTGGTTCCAGAATGTACAGCGTAGGAGTTATTTTAAAATGGCATATGTTTGCCTGGTAAAATTCGTAAAGAAATAGCGGTCAGTCTCCAAAAAGCTAACAAATATTAAAGGTGTTTAACACAAAGTGAAACACACATGAAGACTATTTTAAAAAGGTTAAACACGAAATGATTAATATTTAAAAGATGAAATTGCTAGCTAAATGTAGAACATACAACACTTTTCAATTTCCTTACGATTGTGCTTCAAACCTGTCAAGGTATAGCGGTCAGCTTAGAAAAGGAAGCGAATTTCAATATTCGTTTATTTTATTTGTTTAATGATATAAGAGATTTTAAAGCATAAAGAAAATTAAATTATTATGCGTGACCATTCTTTTTCTAATCTGTATAAAACTAATTTCTGCTCACGAGCTCGTTTTTTCCCCATTTTTCAATACTTAAAATATTCAAATTGTGTCAAAGTATTGAGAAGATAATTCCCTGAAGCGACTGCTTTGTATGCGACTGCTTTGTAGAATTTTATACGAAAATATTGGGTTGTGCATATTTTGTTATATTAAGAATTTGTCAATTTTAGAAAATTTTCTCAATTAATTTTTTTTTTATATCTAATTAAAATAATCAATAATACCTTCTGCAAATTAATTATGGGTACAAATAAAGCGAAAAACATTTTTAAAAAATTTATAAATTTTTCGCGTTTCTTAATAACAATGAATTAATTTATGAAATTGAAATTTGTAAATCTTGCTGCAAATCTGAAATAAGAGGGTTTTTTTTTTTTTCATTTTATTTAATTACTAGCTGACCCGTCCGGCTTCGCACTGATGAACAAATTTTAGTTAAAGATGGATTGATATGTAAAAAATCAAGAAATATATCAGTTTATATGTTATAATCAGGCAATATTATTAACTGGAAAGTCAAAATATAATTTTACAATTATTTTTTTTAATTAGTTGTTAAATGTTGGCAATTTTTACTTAATGCTATTTATTTATTTATTTATTTATTTCATAAAAAGAAACATTTCTTTACTCATGAATAAAAAATATTGAAAAATAAACCTATGACAGGAAAATGTTTTTGATAAAATTGACGTCATAATAGCTTTAATTATTATTTATTTTTTCATTTCGCAAATATATTTAATTTTTTCCATAATTGATTATTAATTTAATAATGTATATTAAAGGAGAAATCAATAATATGAAACAATATTCGTACAATATATACTATTACAGAATCTGCTGTGAAACAACCACACGACTTCCATTACCCACTATTACACGTAATATATACAATTTTTTGGAGATATTACTTGCATTTTTTGAGATTTTTAAGTAAGAGAAACTTGATACACGTATAAAGACACATACAACAGAGTTTGCATAGCGAGTTAAAAAATAAGGGGAAAAAAATAAATAGTTATTTTTTTAAACACGAATTTCCGAGATCTAAAACTGAACTACCTAATCAGGAGGACCGTTAATATTCCTGTAATAAGCACGTAATACTTGAGCAAGGTTATCTAAATTGGATTAAAGAAAAAATTTTCAAGAATACGTTAGAGCCGTTTTTGAGATACCAACTTTTACCAAAACTTAACATACTCAATTATTGACCTAAAAACAATAATTACATACAAAAGGATATTTAATAGGAAGTTAACATGGCGAGTTTGAAAAAAATCCGTACAGACGTTTTTAAAGGAACGCACTTGCGAAGTCTGAAATTGAGCTGTTTATAGAGGACGCCTATCAATTTTCCTGAACTAACCAATTATATCATTCGAAAGGATATCTAATAGATTGTTTATATAGGAACTTTGAAGAAAATCGTTAGGGCTGTTTATGAGGTACGGGCTTACGATCCCATTTCCGGTTTTCGATGACCCAGTTCCGGTTTTTCAATTTTCACCAAAATTTGGAAAATTCATCTGTACATCAGACCTGAATCAATTGTGAAGATTTGTAGTTCTATCTTTATTAGTTTTGGAGATATGACAGCCAGAAGATTACACACACACGTACACATATACACACACACTGACCAATTGCCAAAACCTATACAATACTTCCACTACCTACGGTAGTAGGGTAATTGAAGTAAACACATACATCTCGTATTTACTACGATAATATACAGATTTTCGTATTACGTTTTCGATCGCCAAATACAAAAATCGCCAATGACGATAGATATCAAATCTATGCTTTGTTTTCAATTAAAATATTGGAAATTTTAATTAAAAATTTATTTTACCAAAATTTATTATAGCTTCTAGCACTTAGAGAGAGACAGTGTAACTTTTGATTATTGAAAGCAAAAAAAAAAAAAAAAAAAAAAAAAAGCAATCGGCTTTTTAGTTCTAGCGATCGTTCTCTACATATGCATATAAACCTTTCTTTTTTTTATATTAGTATAGCTATAGAGCATAGGTATATTAAATAGGTTTCCAGTCAACATAATGTAACTCAAATAATTAAATGCTATTTACATTTCAGTAATGGCTGTATGCGCTATGTGTATTGAGCTACTTGCCATAACTGTTAGTTGCTAAAAATAGTCGCCAAATAAATTTAAACATCTCAATACGCAAGCGAAGTATGACATCACTGACCGCCCGTGGATGCAAGAAAAAGATTTTCCATGTTAATCGCTCATTGGATTTTTTTTTTTTTTTTTTTTTTTTTTTTATTCTAGAAGAATTATTTCCGATTTTAATCCTCATATTTGGGTATAGATATGTATTAGTTATTGTATGCATGCGTTAGATTGAGTTATTTTGCTGTCAAGTTGACAAAATTTTAATTTTAAATTTCAAAACTGTCACCCTTGGCGTTTTTTGTATTTGGCGATCAAAAACGTAATACGAAAATATACATGCCAGATGTATATTTTCGTAATATGTATTGTACGAAATATTGTTTCATATTATTCGTTACACTCTTAATGTAAGTTTTTAAAATAACCATGATTTTTGAAAGGAATTAAATTATATTCGCCAGATAATTTGGCGATATTTTTTTTTTTTCTGCCAAGGATGACGGATATCAAATCTATTCCGCTGCAACATATTAGTATATTATATCAGATACTGTATTTAGACATTTGAAAACAAATTTGACTTCAAATTATGATAGAATATTTATCCTTTCACTTTTAATTAGTTTATTAGTTGGATGTTTATTGTGTAAATATCATCCTTTGAAATGAAATGTTTATGTTTTCAATCGAATATGGAAATTTGCCATTTTTTTTTCTAGAGTTTTGAAATTTAAAATTCCAAATTTATCAATTTTACAACAAAAACAATTTAATCTAACGGATGCACATGATAACTAATACATATCTATATCCAAATATGGGGATTAAAATGGGGAAATAATTTTCCTCGATCTTTATTATTTTTTTACAAAAAATCCAGTTCACTTTTTATATTATTGTATGCGTGAAAATATATTTTATTATATGTCTAAAAATAAATTAATTCGTAAATCTTTTTGGCAACAATTATAAATTAAAATAAATAGTATTATAAAATAGAATTTCTTATTTTATTTTATTTATTTATTTATTTTAAAATTCCAATTTCGTTTGCACACATCAGTTTAAACCACGGAGTAATAAAGACTCCGTGGTTTAAACATTGATGCTTAGATATTATATCATATCATATCAAATTAAATTATTAGAAAAATAAACACTTTTAATTCTATAATGACGTCAGATTTAACGTGTAAGTTTAACAATTAAAAAAGCTTTATATGAATTTCAATTTAATGCACGTGCAAATATATTTCTTTTCTTTTCACGTCAACATATTTTAAAAACGAAATGAATATGTAAATGTTTCTTTTATGTTGGCAGCAGCTAATTTTTTTAATATTTCATTATTTCCATTTCTATTACGGCTTCTATGGGGATTTTAATTAAAATGCTCAGATTTTAAACTAAAATTTATTTTATCAAAATTAAATATAGCCTATAACAATATGGCATACTGTAGCTTTCGGTCAGTGAAAGAAGTTTTTAAATCGGTTCAGTAGTTTCAGAGATTACCCTCCACAAACAAACAATTTTTTGGGCTTTATATAATGATATAGATTTATTTTGTATACTAACAGAATTTTTTATTATGAGTTTCTTGGGCATTATTATCTTCATTTCTGTTAACTTTTGCGGTCGTATTTTCTTATCCGTATCCGCATGCTACATTTTTAATTTTTACTATTAATTCGTTGTTTTTATGGGAAATTTTAGAACAGTTTCATTACAGTTTATTTATTTTTTTATTTTTTAAATACTTTTTATGTTTTTTCTTCACATTGTATAAAAAACCCTTCAAAATTAGCTTTTTTTTTTCTTTCGAGGCAACCACTATTTTTCGAGATTTTCACCTGGCAACCCTATGATACTCAAAAGAGAATATTATTCTCTATATTTTATAAACAGTTTCATTTTTAAATATGTTAGGGTAAGAAAACCGCGAAAATTGGCCCCCTTCCCACACGCACACACTTTTCGTGGCAACCTCTTTTCTTGGCGGTTTTGACCAGGCAACCCTATGCCATTTTAAAGACCATATTATTCTCTACATTTTAGCATCGGTTTCATCTTTACACTTGGGTAAATCATTTTTTACTTGGGTAAATAAATCGTAAAATACGCCCCCCTTTTTCGTGGCAACCGCTGTTTCTTGACGGCTTTGACCATTCAACCCTATGCCATTTTAAAGAGCATATTAATACTTACATTACCATTTTAAAAAGTATATTATTCTCAACATTTTAGCACCGGTTTCTTCTTTACACTAGTGGGGTTCGAAAAGCGTTTAATTTTGACCCCTATTTTCGAGGCAACCTCCGGGTCTTGACGGTTTTGACCAGGCAACCTTATGCCATTTTAAAGAGCATATTAATCTCTACATTTTAGCACCGGTTTCATCTTTACACTTGGGTAAATCACTTTTTACTTGGATAAATAAATCGTAAAATACGTCCCCTATTCTTGTGGCAACCTCTGTTTCTTGACGGCTTTGACCAGGCAACCCTATGCCATTTTAAAGAGCATATTAATCTCTACATTTTAGCACCGGTTTCATCTTCATACTTTTTGGGGTTCGAAAATCGTTTAAATTTGACCCCTATTATCGAGGCAACCTCTGAAACTTGACGGTTTTGACCAGGCAACCCTATGCCATTTTAAAGAGCATATTAATCTCTACATTTTAGCACCGGTTTCATCTTCATACCTTTTGGGGTTCGAAAATCGTTTAAATTGTGACCGGAAGTGAGGTTGTTTCTCTTAAACTTGACGGCTTTGACCAGGCAACCCTATCAGATTTTCATTGTAACAATGAATTCTATCTATAGGAAAAAAATCAGCTTCGTACCTTCTCAAGTCAATTTTTTGCAGCCGCCGCTTGGACTATAAGGTTGTACCATGTATGAATACTATAGGATTATATTTAGGTGCACTATGTGGTTTGTACATAATCTTCAAAATATATACAGGGCTGCAAATATTTAAGGGATAACATTCTTTTTTACTGTTAGTGGAAGTGCTTTTTTATAATATTTTACCATGTATAGGAAAGCTGCTCAGGAATGGAAATGAATTCCTGATAGATATATGATAAATAATGTGTGTTTTAAGCTAAATATTCATGTCTTTTGCGTAATTACACGTTTTGAGGCTTCCTGATTACCAAAGTCAATTTTTTTAAAGTTTATTTTTGTCTGTGTCTCTTAGAGTAACTTAAAAACGAATAATTTCAGGAGATCGAAAAGTTGTATTTTCAAATTAATATAAATTTGTTGCTGGGAAAGTTTGATGAAGACTGATAAGTTTTAAGGAATGTTGCGTGTGAAAGTTGTCTGAATAATTTTAAGTGAATTTTTAATTTTAATAACAGATTTAAATTCTATATAAATACAAGTGCAGTAATGAAACAAGTGGTTAAGGGGGGCGTAAGCCCCCTTCACATAGAGCTAATTATCATATAAATCTTTTCCGAAGCCTAATTTGAATTGTTTTAACATAGATTTACATAACAGCACTCGCTATGTTACCTCTTAATTTTCAACCTGTATTTATAGTATTAAATTTCAGGGTAACAGAAAGTCGTGTGAGTGACACACCAGATTATTTATTTTATTTTTATTTATTTATTTTAATGGCTACAAAACTTTTCTTATACATTCTATGTCCCGAAAAACCATGTAGTAATATCACAAAAGTATCTGCATTTCTTTATAAGAAACATTTACGAATTAAACTGAATAATTTTCTTCTTACATGTGACAGATTAAACAAAATATAAATTAAGATACTTTTTTTTTTATATTTAATGGGTTGTCTTGTTCCTTGATATGTATCATATGCAGATTTCCAAAACTCATTCGTAAATATGTTAAATAACACTGCTCAGTATGGAAATTGCTTCTGACACCATTTCAGCATAATCGTATGTAGAATGACCTCCTGAATATTTCGCCCTAACACCCACCGTTTTTTAGGAACAGCCTCCTATTTTTATCATTTTTTGGTGATTTTATGGCTATAGATTTGATTTTTAGGAGAAGGGAGGATTATTTTAGCCGTTAAATATCTTCTAAGGGGCTGCAGAGTTGAAAAATTGTAAAACATGGCCATTTGCGACAAGGGATTTTTTATTTTTATTTTTATTTTTTTTGGGGTGGGGGGGGGGGGTGGGAGGGAATTTGACACTGAAATTATGTAGCACATCCTCTTACATTTTTTTAATCTGTTATTAATGTTATTTTTTTAAACTTTATATATTTTTTGTTTTTAGGTGTTAAATTAATTCTTTTTCATTCATCAAATCATATTCATGGTTATAAAATTATCGAACAGGGAGGTTGGTGTTTCTAGGAAACGGTGGGTCACTGGGCAAAATGGGAGTCATAATTGAGTTCAGAAGGTCATTTTACATAAGAATCAGCGAAAATGGTATCAGAATTCAAAAAACACTTTTTTTTTTTTTTTGCAGAGTAGTGTAATTATTTCTCTTACTTGTAATCACATACTTACTGCTAATTATTTTTTATAACTTACATAAACTTTACTGAATAAACATAAATTATTTTTCATACAAATTCCAAACTGAATGTTTCCATATAATGGTAAATTTGTTCGTTTCTACGATAGAAATGTATAAGTAAAAGAAATAATAATAATAATAATAAAAGAGAGAACAAAAAAAATGAAAATAATAATAATAATAATAATAATAAGCTAATTAATTTCTTTTTACATATTAATATATTTAAATTTAATTTTCATTTGGATACCTTATTCCAGACTTAATTGTTTTACTGCAAAAATTATATTGAGCATTATTTTTGTGTTTGCATTTCTGAAACACATACACATACGTCTATAGATATCTCAATACATATATATATATATATATATATATATATATATATATATATATTTACTTTCCGAACACTATAGTGAGGAAAGTATTGTAATCATGTCAAAAATACGAATTCGAGATTTTGATGTTTCTATACGTTTCGAGCACCAACGAGTCCGTTTTCACTATTTTTACGATGATATATGTATGTGTGTGTGTATGTATGTGTGTATGTATGTGTGTATGTCTGTGAGTGAACACGCTAGCGTCTAAACGCTTTGTTCGAATAAGCTGAAAGTTGGTACGTATATTGTAAGTCACCATAGTACGAACCCTATAGATTTTGGTGAATCTAGCACTTATAGTTTTTTTACAGGGACACAAAGAAAAATTCTTTATCATTATGCCAAGGGACCAAAATCTTAAAAGTGCGATAGCATCTAAACGCCTTATTCAATTGAGCAAAAACTTTATACACATATTATAGGTCACAGATACTCAATCTGTATAGATTTTGGAGAATCTAGCACTTATAGTTTTTTTACAGGGACACAAAGAAAAATTCTTTGCCAAATTTTTAAAAGTGCGATAGCATCTAAACGCCTTATTCAATTGAGCAAAAACTTTATACACATGTTATAGGTCACAGATACTCAATCTGTATAGATTTTGGTGAATCTAGCACTTACAGTTTTTTTACAGGGAGACAAAGAAAATTTCTTTATCTTTATGGCCTATGAGACCAGCGATAGCATCTAAACGACTTATTCAATTGAGCTGAAAATTTGTATGAATATTATAAATCACTGTTGCACTAACTATAAGCATTTTGGTGAATCTAGCATTTATAGATTTTTACAGGGACACAACGAAAAATTCTTTATCTTTATGATCTAAGGGCTCAAAGTTCAGTAGCGTTAAATAAAACCTCGTGTGATATATGGAGAAAAATACTCAAACACTCTGTTATGGTTTTCTCTTTTTTGTTTGTTTAGCAACTCCTCTTTCTTTATTTTATCTACAAAACTGTTAGTTACTCAATGTTCGGAAAGTCGAGTGGAGTCACTCCAGATTTTTTTTTTTTTTTTTCGTGTAAATAAATATTAACAATTTTGAAATGTTCTGACATTATTATCTTGAAAACAACATATTAAAGAACTGTAATTATTATGCACATAATATTTTAATTTAAACCGGTATAATGAGGAAATAAATAAAAGTAAAATCTTGAATTAATCCACAGTTATTATTATAATTGATAATTATTTCGAAAATATTTTACGAAGTAAAATGGGAATGCTTGCGTTTAATAAAAATCACATAATTAAAAATGCATATAACTTATAATTATGATTCTCTTGTAATGATTCAGTTTTGCATATAATTTAGCTGTTTTAAGATTTTAACCCTTAAATGCATAGCGATGTAGATCTGCATCGTATGTTTAAAACCTCATATATATTTCTGTAGCACCCTTTGCAATTTTTTTTTTAATCAAAACTATTTTATTATTTCCAAACGCAACTAGAATCATTGGCAGTTTATTTCTTTATATGTAGCAATTTTCATTTGTTGGCGACAATTACGGAATACAGTTTCCTTTTGGCAAGTGTTACGAATTACGATTATTTATATACAGCCAGTAGCAAAATTATTGAAACACACATCCGCATTTTTCAATTATTTATATATATTTAGTTTGATCGCTAATTTTTATCATCAACTTATGTTTCATAAACAGCATAAACACTAAAATCATGACTCGGCAAAAATGTACTTAACGCAGTATTTAGGTGCACATTTTTAAATACAAATTACAGCTAGCTTTTCAATAATTTCACTGCTGACTGAAAAAAGTAATACAAATATAGAAGAAAAATTGTTTTCGGATAGAAACAAGGTAAGAAGTAACGAATAATATTTATATTTTTGGATATACTGATGAATTTATGCAAGAGAAATGTAGCTTTTTTTTTTTTTTTTTTTTTAATGTGGATTTTTTTTCTTTCATTAACTACACCCATCTCCTGGTTGATTTCAAATGTTAATTACCAAAAATAGAAATTAATGTATTTAAGGGTTAAACTGAAAGTGTCATATAAAAGCTTATACTTCCATTTAATATTTATAAATTGAATTTTATTAAGTTTTTTTTCCATAAAATATATATTCAGGCAATGTATGTTATGGTTTCTGATACATATTTTACGGATTTGAAATCTTTAAATTGTGTTTTCTCAACTTGCCTTTATTCATCAATTCATCATCTTCAAAATGCTAAAATTTCTACAGATGTTCAAGGAAAGACTTAATACTTTTTGGATGTTTAATAGAACACACTTAAAAGAATTAGGGATGGATTTTGCAATATCTTTAAAAATATATATATTAAAAATAAAAATAACAAAAATCAAATTTCTCTTTCAGATTTAGGCAAAAGACATTGAAGACAAGAAGAAACTAAACATCATTAAGTTTTTTCGGGTGAAGCTCCCTTCAGAATAAAAGCTATTCCCTCTGCTTTCGTAGCTCTTCGAGCAATTGTCTCATCTCCAGAACGCAGTGCAGGTAACGGTGTAGGGTGTATAGGTAATTATGCAATTTTATTACATTCTGTGTATTTCTTTATTATCTAGATTGGCAACGAATTTACTTTAATTCGCTTAATACCAAGAAAGTTTTCTTTTTTTCTAAAATTAACCAAATTGCAATAAGAAAATACCAACACGAATACATAAATCAAGGCTTGAAAAATCGATATACAAGATTTTTCGCAAATCTAATCCCTTTTATTTATTAGTCAGAAAAACAAAGAAAGCGGTTAAATAAATAAATAATAGTTGCCAAAAAATATTTTTTAACATTTACAAATGAAAAGAAACTTAAATATCTTCCTTTATTTAAATCAAATTGGAGTGTACAGGTTGATATTTTTATTTATTACCAACTATGTGAAAAATACCAGAGCCGGGAATCGAACCCGGGCCCTCCGCTTAACGCACGGATGCTCTACCACTGAGCTACCCTGGCCGATAACCAGCTAGGCACTTCCCACATAATATACGTTGGCAAAGTCACCGAGTCTGCAAACGCAGATATATCAGGTGAGACAATAATAATCGTAGCACAACTCCATAGACCACGAAATTTCAATTTAGAAATTTTTTATTCATGAATTCATCATGATGAATTCATGAATAAAAAATTTCTAAATTGAAATTTCGTGGTCTATGGAGTTGTGCTACGATTATTATTGTCTCACCTGATATATCTGCGTTTGCAGACTCGGTGACTTTGCCAACGTATATTATGTGGGAAGTGCCTAGCTGGTTATCGGCCAGGGTAGCTCAGTGGTAGAGCATCCGTGCGTTAAGCGGAGGGCCCGGGTTCGATTCCCGGCTCTGGTATTTTTCACATAGTTGGTAATAAATAAAAATATCAACCTGTACACTCCAATTTGATTTAAATAAATATTCACGGTTGATGAATTCATGAATAAAAAATTTCTAAATATCTTCCTTTATTTTTATTATATTTATTTATAATTTTAATATGCACAGTATATTTCTTCGTAAATTAAATATATTTATTTTTGAACTATTTTACTTAGGTTGTATATAAGTTAGTATAGCTCCTATAATTCATGTAATTCAGATTACATTTTCTAAGTGCCAGTGGTTTAGCAAATGTAATTAAGAATAGTACAATCCCGAGATCTTCAGCTGAGTCCCACCTGCAGAAACATTAAGAATTAATGCGATGGCAATTCATCATTCTCAGCAATTCCATAAACAAACGTCAGACGATAATTGAACCTAATGTTACGAAGTCTCCAGATAACACAGCCTTCGAAACAAACGGATGAAGGAACATGAAATAATAGTAAGTATGTGTATGTGTGTAATAAAACATTCTTTAAACTCTTTAACATCTTACTAATTATGTTCTTTTAAATATTCTGTTTCTGCAACTATTTTGTGATACAATTCATAACGAATTTTGTTTATGATTCTATTCTTGTAATCATATATAGTAATATACTGTTTTTCTTTTTGTATACCTTTTTCCTTTTTTATTTATTTACCAATTCAAATTCATATTTTTCTAAATAACAAGCTGTTTCAACTTTTTTATTTCATATAATAAATTGTTGAACCATTCTTTTTACTTTCTCTTACCCATAAGGTAGAGAAAGTATTGTTTTTGGGTCAAATTTTCGAACGCGAGATTTTGTTATATTTACACGTTTTTAGGTCCCCTGAATACGAAAATCATGTTTTTAGCAAATGGTCTGTATGTCTGTGTGTGTGTCTGTCTGTTATCAGCATATCTCAAAAACAAATTTTCGCAGAAAGTTCAAACATGGTATTCTAAATGTGTATCATATACGGATGCTACAGTAAGCTTTTCTTTAAGATCGAGCAAATGGTTCGTGTACAGGGACAATCAAGAGGATTCTAATACATTACGTCTATGTGGAAAATTGCAGGTAAGTAGAGTTTAACGTCTATAGACTGCACTAAATCAAATGAAACAAATATATATTTTTTGTAATAGAGATAGTTAACTGGGAAAAACCTTTTTGTGTATTTAGGAGCATCGCCTCCCCCCCCTGTGGGAGAAGTCCCCCCTCGAGGGGAGTACATTTTCATGATGGGTATCGTTCAAAAGAGCTCACTAATACCTTTAAAACGAATGGTTGAACCATCGATCTACGATAATTTAAAAGAAAGTTATGGATTTTTTTTACTTTTAACGAAAAAAAACTTAGAAAAAAATCGTATTTTTTTTTTTTAATATTGAGAATAAAATGGACTTTTTTTTTTTTTTTTATTTGGTGTTATACTACTTCTCTAAGATGGAAATCATCTGCATTATCATAAAAGATAACTTTTTTAAATAATAATTTTATCAAATTATTTTTTAAAAACAGAATTATTTTTTAATAACCGAATTAAATTCTATATAAATGTAGGTGCATTAATGAAACGGGGGGTTGAGGGGGGCGGTAGCCCCCCTCTCACAGAACTAATTATCATATAAAACTCTTCAGAAGCCTAATATGAATTGTTTAACATAGGTTTGCATGGCAGTACTCGTTATCTTACCTTTTAATCTGCAACCTGTATTTATAGTATTAAATTTCAGGGTAAGAGAAAGTCGTGTGAGTGACACACCAGATTATTTATTTTCTCTTACCCATAAGGTAGAGAAAGTATTGTTTTTGGGTCAAATTTTCGAATGCGAGATTTTGTTATATTTACATGTTTTGAGGTCCCCTGAATACGAAAATCATGTTTTTAGCAAAAGGTCTGTGTGTATGTCTGTGTATGTGCATGTGTGTGTGTGTGTGTGTGTCTGTGTGTGTGTCTGTGTGTGTGTGTGTGTGTGTGTGTGTGTTATCAGCATATCTCAAAAACAAATTATGGCAGAAAGTTCAAACTTGGTATTCTAAATGTGTATCATATACGGATGCTACAGTAAGCTTTTCGTTAAGATCAAGCAAATGGTTCGTGTACAGGGACAATTAAGGGATTTCTAATACATTACTTCTATGGGGGAAATTGCAGGTAAGTAGAGTTTAACGTCTATAGACGCACTAAACCAAATGAAACCAATTTATATTTTTTGTAATAGAGATAGTTAACTGGGAAAAAAAATTATGCATGTAGGAGCCTCGCCTCCCACCCTGGGGGGGGAGGGGGGGAAGTCCCCCTCGAGGGGAGTAAATTTTCATGATGGGTATCTTTCAAAAGAGCTCGCCAATACCTTTAAAACGAATGGTTGAACCATCGATCTGCGATAACTTAAAACAAAGTTATCGATTTTTTTTTACTTTTAACAAAAAAAAAAAAAAAAAAAAAAAAAAAAAAAAAAAACAGAAAAAAAAATCGTATTTTTCTTTTTTTTTTAATATTGAGTGTAAAATGGACTTTTTTTGGATATTTAGTTTTACACTACCTCTCTAATATGGAAATCGTCTGCATTATCATAAAAGATAATTTTTTTAAATAATAATTTAAATAATTTATTTTTTAAAAACAGAATTATTTTTTAATAACCGAATTAAATTCTATATAAATGTAGGTGCATTAATGAAACGGGGGGTTGATGGTGGCGGTAGCCCCCCTCTCACAGAACTAATTATCATATAAAACTCTTCCGAAGCCTCATTTGAATTGTTTAATATAGGTTTGCATGGTAGTACTCGTTATCTTACCTCTTAAACTCCAACCTGTATTTATAGTATTAAATTTCAGGGTAAGAGAAAGTCGTGTGAGTGACACACCAGATTATTTACTTTCTCTTACCCATAAGGAAGAGAAATTATTGTTTCTGAGTCAAATTTTCGAACGCGAGAATTTGTGATATATACACGTTTTGAGGTCCCCTGAATACGAAAATCATGTTTTTAGCAAATGGTCTGTGTGTTTGTGCGTCTGTGTGTCTGTGTGTGTGTTTGTGCGTCTGTGTGTGTGTCTGTTATCAGCATATCTCAAAAACAAATTATGGCAGAAAGTTCAAACTTGGTATTCTAAATGTGTATCATATACGGATGCTACAGTAAGCTTTTCGTTAAGATCAAGCAAATGGTTCGTGTACAGGGACAATTAAGGGATTTCTAATACATTACGTCTATGGGGGAAATTGCAGGTAAGTTGAGTTTAACGTCTATAGACGCACTAAACCAAATGAAACCAATTTATATTTTTTGTAATAGAGATAGTTAACTGGGAAAAAACTTTTTGTGTATTTAGGAGCATCGCCTCCCCCCCCCCTGTGGGAGAAGTCCCCCCTCGAGGGGAGTACATTTTCATGATGGGTATCGTTCAAAAGAGCTCACTAATACCTTTAAAACGAATGGTTGAACCATCGATCTACGATAATTTAAAAGAAAGTTATGGATTTTTTTTACTTTTAACGAAAAAAAACTTAGAAAAAAATCGTATTTTTTTTTTTTTATATTGAGAATAAAATAGACTTTTTTTTTTTTTTTATTTGGTGTTATACTACTTCTCTAAGATGGAAATCATCTGCATTATCATAAAAGATAACTTTTTTAAATAATAATTTTATCAAATTATTTTTTAAAAACAGAATTATTTTTTAATAACCGAATTAAATTCTATATAAATGTAGGTGCATTAATGAAACGGGGGGTTGAGGGGGGCGGTAGCCCCCTCTCACAGAACTAATTATCATATAAAACT
Organism: Salticus scenicus; assembly: GCA_963930645.1. NCBI lineage: Eukaryota > Metazoa > Arthropoda > Arachnida > Araneae > Salticidae > Salticus > Salticus scenicus. Next base: position 236,281,081 of record OZ005653.1, on the reverse strand, counting down.
CTTCAGAAGCCTAATATGAATTGTTTAACATAGGTTTGCATGGCAGTACTCGTTATCTTACCTTTTAATCTGCAACCTGTATTTATAGTATTAAATTTCAGGGTAAGAGAAAGTCGTGTGAGTGACACACCAGATTATTTATTTTCTCTTACCCATAAGGTAGAGAAAGTATTGTTTTTGGGTCAAATTTTCGAATGCGAGATTTTGTTATATTTACATGTTTTGAGGTCCCCTGAATACGAAAGTCATGTTTTTAGCAAAAGGTCTGTGTGTATGTCTGTGTATGTGCATGTGTGTGTGTGTGTGTGTGTCTGTGTGTGTGTCTGTGTGTGTGTGTGTGTGTGTGTGTGTGTGTGTGTGTGTGTGTGTGTGTGTGTGTGTGTGTTATCAGCATATCTTAAAAACAAATTATGGCAGAAAGTTCAAACTTGGTATTCTAAATGTGTATCATATACGGATGCTACAGTAAGCTTTTCGTTAAGATCAAGCAAATGGTTCGTGTACAGGGACAATTAAGGGATTTCTAATACATTACTTCTATGGGGGAAATTGCAGGTAAGTAGAGTTTAACGTCTATAGACGCACTAAACCAAATGAAACCAATTTATATTTTTTGTAATAGAGATAGTTAACTGGGAAAAAAAAATTATGCATGTAGGAGCCTCGCCTCCCACCCTGGGGGGGGGGGGGAAGTCCCCCTCGAGGGGAGTAAATTTTCATGATGGGTATCTTTCAAAAGAGCTCGCCAATACCTTTAAAACGAATGGTTGAACCATCGATCTGCGATAACTTAAAACAAAGTTATCGATTTTTTTTTACTTTTAACAAAAAAAAAAAAAAAAAAAAAAAAACAGAAAAAAAAATCGTATTTTTCTTTTTTTTTTAATATTGAGTGTAAAATGGACTTTTTTTGGATATTTAGTTTTACACTACCTTTCTAATATGGAAATCGTCTGCATTATCATAAAAGATAATTTTTTTAAATAATAATTTAAATAATTTATTTTTTAAAAACAGAATTATTTTTTAATAACCGAATTAAATTCTATATAAATGTAGGTGCATTAATGAAACGGGGGGTTGATGGTGGCGGTAGCCCCCCTCTCACAGAACTAATTATCATATAAAACTCTTCCGAAGCCTCATTTGAATTGTTTAATATAGGTTTGCATGGTAGTACTCGTTATCTTACCTCTTAAACTCCAACCTGTATTTATAGTATTAAATTTCAGGGTAAGAGAAAGTCGTGTGAGTGACACACCAGATTATTTACTTTCTCTTACCCATAAGGAAGAGAAATTATTGTTTCTGAGTCAAATTTTCGAACGCGAGATTTTGTGATATATACACGTTTTGAGGTCCCCTGAATACGAAAATCATGTTTTTAGCAAATGGTCTGTGTGTCTGTGTGTTTGTGCGTCTGTGTGTCTGTGTGTGTGTTTGTGCGTCTGTGTGTGTGTGTCTGTTATCAGCATATCTCAAAAACAAATTATGGCAGAAAGTTCAAACTTGGTATTCTAAATGTGTATCATATACGGATGCTACAGTAAGCTTTTCGTTAAGATCAAGCAAATGGTTCGTGTACAGGGACAATTAAGGGATTTCTAATACATTACGTCTATGGGGGAAATTGCAGGTAAGTTGAGTTTAACGTCTATAGACGCACTAAACCAAATGAAACCAATTTATATTTTTTGTAATAGAGATAGTTAACTGGGAAAAAAAATTATGCATGTAGGAGCCTCGCCTCCCACCCTGGGGGGGGGGGAAGTCCCCCTCGAGGGGAGTAAATTTTCATGATGGGTATCTTTCAAAAGAGCTCGCCAATACCTTTAAAACGAATGGTTGAACCATCGATCTGCGATAACTTAAAACAAAGTTATCGATTTTTTTTTACTTTTAACAAAAAAAAAAAAAAAAAAAAAATCGTATTTTTTTTTTTTTTTTTTTAATATTGAGTGTAAAATGGACTTTTTTTGGATATTTAGTTTTACACTACCTCTCTAATATGGAAATCGTCTGCATTATCATAAAAGATAATTTTTTTAAATAATAATTTAAATAATTTATTTTTTAAAAACAGAATTATTTTTTAATAACCGAATTAAATTCTATATAAATGTAGGTGCATTAATGAAACGGGGGGTTGATGGTGGCGGTAGCCCCCTCTCACAGAACTAATTATCATATTAAACTCTTCCGAAGCCTCATTTGAATTGTTTAATATAGGTTTGCATGGTAGTACTCGTTATCTTACCTCTTAAACTCCAACCTGTATTTATAGTATTAAATTTCAGGGTAAGAGAAAGTCGTGTGAGTGACACACCAGATTATTTACTTTCTCTTACCCATAAGGAAGAGAAATTATTGTTTCTGAGTCAAATTTTCGAACGCGAGATTTTGTGATATATACACGTTTTGAGGTCCCCTGAATACGAAAATCATGTTTTTAGCAAATGGTCTGTGTGTCTGTGTGCCTGTGTGTCTGTGTGTCTGTGTGTGTGTCTGTGCGTCTGTGTATGTGCCTGTCTGTTATCAGCATATCTCAAAAACAAATTATGGCAGAAAGTTCAAACTTGGTATTCTAAATGTGTATCATATAGGGTTGCTACAGTAAGCTTTTCGTTAAGATCAAGCAAATGGTTCGTGTACAGGGACAATCAAGAGGATTCTAATACATTACGTCTATGGGGGAAATTGCAGGTAAGTAGAGTTTAACGTCTATAGACTGCACTAAACCAAATGAAACGAACATATATTTTTTGTAATAGAGATAGTTAACTGGGAAAATTTTTTTGTGTATGTAGGAGCCTCGCCTCCCCCCCCTGGGGGTGAAGTTCCCCCTCGAGGGGAGTAAATTTTCATAAAGGGTATCATTCAAAAGAGCTTGCGAATACCTTTAAAACGAATGGTTGAACTAAAAATCTGTGATAATTTAAAACAAAGTTATAGATTTTTAGAAAAAAAAATCGTATTTATTTATTTATTTATTTATTTATTTTTTAACATTGAGAGTAAAATGGACTTATTTTGGATATTTAGTGTTACACAACCTCTCTAATATGGAAATCGTCTGCATTATCATAAAAAATATTTTTTTTATATAATAATTTTAATAAATTATTTTTAAAAACAGAATTATTTTTTAATAACCGAATTAAATTCTATATAAATGTAGGTGCATTAATGAAACGGGGGGTTGAGGGGGGCGGTAGTCTCCTTCACACAGAACTAATTATCGTATAAAACTCTTCTGAAGCCTAATTTGAATTGTTTAGCATAGGTTTACATGACAGTTCTCGTTATCTTACCTCTTAAACTCCAACCTGTATTTATAGTATTAATTTTCAGGGTAAGAGAAAGTCGTGTGAGTGACACACCAGATTATTTAAATTAGTTAAGGTACTTATGAAAAAGCACCATAGAACTGGCGTTAAAAAGTAATAAATACAAAACTTGATTTTGTTTTGGTGTTTTATTTGGTGTTTATTCAAACACCATAAAATGCAAGACCTCGCAATAATTGTTTCGGATCGATAGAAAACATGACCCTTCGTCAAGAAAACAAAATAGGCACGAGTGCTGTGAACAAAACGGCAACGTACAAATATAGAAAAAATGAGCACTGTAAGAATGTTCGTAATGAAGAGATTATTGCTTCCCACTGTTATGCTCTTAACCATTGTTTTGATTTTTCTAAAACTAACATAATTCCTTCTCCTATCTCTTCTTCCAATCTGGATATACATGAAGCTTTTTATATATTTAAAAATTCGATAAATATGGTTAATGTCAGTATTCCACTCCGTTCTTGTCTGATTCTTGGAAATTACTCACATTACTTCGGTTTTAGCTTTGATTTAAATTTTAGATGTTATTTTATTTATAATTAAATAAATAAATTAATTAATTTTCTTCTTTCATTCTGATCACATCAATATTAATATTTAAGACCGATTTTATTTGTTTTTGCTCTTCGGTTTTGTGTGTTGCCACTTTGTTCGCAGCACTCGTGCGCACTTTGTTCGAGTGACGAAGGCTTGTTTTCTTTCGACCCAAAACAACTGTTAGCGTTCTTTCGTTTTATGGTGTTTATTCAAAGTTTTGTACTTATTAGTCAATGTACTATATTCCTTTCTTTTAAACCATACTAACAACATTTTGTTTTAATAACTCATATCTTTATTAGCTTATAATATTTTACTTGCATATATATAAAATAAATTTTTAGAATCTTTCAGAGAAAAAAAAAAAAAAAAAAAAAAGATATTTTATTCGTAATTGTTTTAAAGCAATTTGTAGCCACTGTAAAATGGTGTCATAACCGGCTGAAGCAGTAAATCAACGTATCGTCATGCCAGACGTCAGCCTGCCTCAAATGCGTACTAGGGGGGTGACCTACTATCTAGCGTAATGGTGCCCCAAAACATTATGTCACGTTGGCGAGCAGTATGTCTTCTACAGGAGAGTTCTACAGATTGAACGCTTGAACCACGCACCCAGACTGGAAGTTTAACCCCAAGAGTTGTTCAGGACGAGTGTCTGTTCTGTTCATCTAATAATAATCCTCTGGTGCGAATCTAGAGGTATGGGGAGATAGAAGGAATTTTAAGACTATTGTTGAACGCCATATCGCTCGTCAAAGTGACGAGCCATCATACTAGATAGCTGCTTACGTCTAGTATGTATGTAAGGCACACTGACTGCATAACGATAAGTTCAAATTGTGCTATATAGCCGGGTTATGCTGCCATACACTGAGCGGCTGCGGAACGGCATTTTCCAACAAAACAACGCGCGGCGCGGCATTTTGCCCTCACTAGCAAGCAAGCTTTGCAGCATGTCCAGTTCCTTTCTCGGCTTGCAAATCTCCTAATCCCTCATGAGTTGAAAATCTGTGTGAGATATAATTGACCGTCATTTGTCTGCTGTGTCCCAGCCTCATTCGGAGGACGAACTGTGGAAGAATGGTTGAAAGCATATGGTTATCCATTTCTCAATGCACTATACGTACAACAATTGAATCTGTAAATCTTAGGGTTACTCATTCCACAGCCGCGAGAGTGGGTCCTATTCTGCATTAAACCCCCTGTATTAAGGCGTTGTATTATCTTTTTGATTAAAAAAAAAAAAAAAAACTTTTTAAGATAGGCATTAGTTGTCTGTGCATCACATTTCATCACATTTTACTTACTTACACGGTTTACTTACTTATAACATTCTGTTGCATTTTCCATGACAGGCAGTGTATGTAGAATTTTTTAAGTATTCAATATTTCAAATATTATTCTCTTAAAACAAAAAAAAATGTAATTAACAAAAATATCAAAAAAGTTTTGTACAAGTATGAGATTGACTAAATTTCATATAACTTTATTTCCTAAACTTTCCTATATTGAGATATTAATATCTGTAAATATATATAATTTTTACAACAGATAAAAAACATTTTGTACAAATTCGAATTCTTTTATAAAGATAATTTACAATAATCTTTTCACTTGGAAGTAGGAATTACAAATATGAAACTTGAAAAGGGAATTAAAGAAGGATACAATATGAGGAGCGATTCAAATTAAGGTATCTTTATTTAAGATACCTTGGTGAATGAAGTAGCGGACGTAGCCTCTTCATATTTGGAGGGTATACATATTAGGCCGCGGAACATTAAATGGGATACCAAAAAAATAATTCCAACAAAGGCCACCAGGTGTAAACGAGGCTTTGCAATCAGTTTAAGATTTGGAAATGTGTAATATGATACTACCAATTTAAAATAGACTGTGTGGTACATACATTTAAAAGTAACCTTGCTTAGGTGATAAAATCTATATTTTTATTTCCTTTTACCCTAAATGAAATAAAAATTAAAAACAACTATATTCATACACCACAAACTGTGTTTTCTTTAGTTTAAAACTAGAATGTTCATTCGCCAAAAAAGTTTAAGCATTTCATCCATATTTTCTGTTACCATTTACCGTTTTTCATATGTTCTTGCATATAGCCTCATTTTTCGTTATAAATATGTGTTTGTTAGTACACTTATACATAGACAAATTTTTGGTAATATTTATTTTAAAAATTATTTATTTATTATGATTATAATTAACTTTCCGGAGAGGCAATGTTTAAGAAACGAACGATATTATTCTTTAATTATATTACAAGAAGTTGTAAAGAAATTTAGGCTATAATTATATATGTTTATGCATTTTACTTACAGACTTGATAAAAATATAATTTGTAATGTCTTGTATTTATTTATATTATTATCAAGTTATATATAAATTTAAACAATGTGCGAAAGTAAAATTTTCAAAATAATTAACATTCTAATTTTATTAATCATTCTATTTTTTTTTTTTTTTTTTTAATGTGTTAAAATTTCATAACTATTTATGAAAGCTATGTTTAGAAAGCAGTTTTTGCACTTTATTGAAATTGTTTATAAAAATTTTCTCTTTTATAATTAATTAGTGATTATTTTCAAGTCCGAAAGAAAAAAAATAGTCTCTAAATATGTTTTTTCACGTATAAATTCCTTTAATAGAAACATAACATGCCATGCATTTTTTCTTACTTTATGAATTATTTATTAGGAAATAATGTATACATAATTTAAACATTTTCTTCTAATTATAATGAAAAAACCATGGAAATTAGATTATATATATATATGCTTTGAACCTCATCGTTAAAGAAGCTTACTGAGAATTTTAACAGAAAATTCTTGAAACTATTTTAATTTATTTTTAAAACATTATTTCTGAGTATTTAAATACTTTATTTTTATTTTTATATTTAATGCTTATTTTTACCATGGTTGGTTGGTTGGGTTTTTATGTCGCACTAGTGCTGCGCAGATGGGGAATTGGTGACGGTCTGGGACTCACTCCTACATGTGGTCCTATTTTTACCATGTTTTTATCAACTTCGATTCTTTTTTAATTGTTTGTTTGTCCAGTACAAAACTTGAAATCGATTTTTAAGTAACTTCCCAACTAATTAGACATTTGAAAATTCCAGGACAGCTAAGAACACGGTGACAATACATTTTTTTAATACTTTTAGTCAACTGTTTCAGGTCCCTACTGCCTTTGGCAGCGTTTATATGTTTCAACAGAAAAAGTTATTTGACTAACTTCTCGACTAGCTAGACATTTGAAAGTTTCAGAATAGCTCCGAACACGGTGAAAATGGATTTTTAAAATATTTTTAACCAACTGCTTCAGGACCCTGTTCCCTCCGGCAGTGTTACGAGTAAAAAACTTGCAATCGATTTTTAACTAACTTCATTTGAAACTTTTATAATAGCTCAAAACACGATAGCAATAATTTTTACTTTCTCTTACCCATAAGGTAGAGAAAGTATTGTTTTTGGGTCAAATTTTCGAACGCGAGATTTTGTTATATTTACACGTTTTGAGGTCCCCTGAATACGAAAATCATGTTTTTAGCAAATGGTCTGTGTGTATGTCTGTGTGTGTGTCTGTGTGTCTGTCTGTTATCAGCATATCTCAAAAACAAATTATGGCAGAAAGTTCAAACTTGGTATTTTAAATATGTATCATATAGGGATGCTACAGTAAGATTTTCGTTAAGAGCAAGCAAATGGTTCGTGTACAGGGACAATCAAGAGAATTCTAATACATTACGTCTATGGGGGAAATTGCAGGAAAGTAGAGTTTAACGTCTATAGACTGCACTAAACCAAATGAAACGAATATATATTTTTTGTAATAGAGATAGTTAACTGGGAAAAAAAAATGTGTATGTAGGTGCCTCGCCTCCCCCCCTGGGGGAGAAGTCCCCCCTCGAGGGGAGTAAATTTTCATGATGGGTATCTTTCAAAAGAGCTCGCCAATACCTTTAAAACGAATGGTTGAACCATCGATCTGCGATAATTTAAAGCAAAGTTATCGATTTTTTTACTTTTAACGAAAAAAAGAAAAAACTTAGAAAACAAATCGCATTTTTTTTTTAATATTGAGAATAAAATGGACTTTTTTTGGATATTTGATGTTATACTACTTCTCTAATATGGAAATCGTCTGCATTATCATAAAAGATAATTTTTTTTAAATAATAATTTTAATAAATTATTTTTAAAAACAGAATTATTTTTTAATAACTGAATTAAATTCTATATAAATATAAGTGCAATAATGAAACGGGGGGTTGAGGGGGGCGGTACCCCCCTCACACAGAACTAATTATCATATAAAACTCTTCAGATGCCTAATATGAATTGTTTAATACAGGTTTACATAACAGTACTCGTTATCTTACCTTTTAATATGCAACCTGTATTTATTGTATTAAATTTCAGGGTAAGAGAAAGTCGTGTGTGTGACACACCAGATTATTTTAAAATACTTTTATCCAATTGTTCCAGGTTCCCACTGCCTTCGGTAGCTTTTATATGACTCAACAGAAAATTTAAAAACATGGTATATAAATGGTTCTTTTTATCTTGTAATTATTTAATTTATGAACGCTTTACTCTGCTAAAAATGAAGTGCTCAAAAATGAGAAAAAGTACATTATTTCTAAATGAGTAATTTTGTTTCAAAAGGGTAAACATGCTTCTCTCATTTATGAAATATCGCATGGTTTCAAATTAATATCTGTTCTCTTCATAATTTATTTTAAATATGCTGATCTAAAAGAAGTTCTTTAAGAGAATTTCTACAAATTTAAGCAGAAAACGTTCAAACACAAAATTTATTTCCTCAGATCTCAAGAACTGTATTTCGTGGCGATTTCATTTTGATTTTCGGGACAATAAATCAATGAGAATCTATGTATGCGATTTTGGGATTCACGATGGTTGATGTCAATTTTTGAGTATATTAATATACTTAATAACAAGTACATGGGGTATATATATATATATGAACATATTTGCTTCGGAGCTATTTTGAGTACGCGACATACTCAAATTTGACACAGTTTTACTCATTTTTGAGTGTTTCGGCCCTTCTATTTATTTATTTATTTATTTATTTATTTGTATATCAAAGAACTCGGGCATGAAATGAAAATCTCGTCTTACTTTTTCCGAGACGAAACAAAACAACATGATACTCGTAACAGGATACTTCAGGAAAAAAAATAGTCACTACAAGACAAGGCTAAAAGCGGCATTAATTAATTAATTGATAACACAGACACATCAGATTTGTATGCTTGACTAGAAGTCCGCTTGTAAATCTTCGTCAGATAAAGACAGATAGCCCATGAGAGAATTACCATACGAAGAATTGGAAAAACACCCAGGTCCAACACGGGAATCGAACCCGCTCTCCTACGCTGGAAGGTGATTAGCAGTGTGGTGACATGACCACTCGGCCACGGAGGGCCCGCTAAAAGTGGTATTGGGCCCGCACACACATTTAAAAATAATAATAGTAATTAGGAATACGTATTGCCTAATAAATGTAAAATTTCATTATTTCTTTTTGAAATTTGGCAATATAAATGATAAATTATCGCTTTGTTTAACCATATATCCCTCTTTTTCAGAAGACAGACTATTTGACTTTAATCTGCAAATTACACGAACAGTATTTTACTTCAAGGACTGTCCAAAATAAAAACATTTGCTTTTCAACTGCCTTATCTGCTATATATATATATCATTTTATTAATCTTACTTATTTCTCTCTTTGTCGTCTTCCGTTATAACAAATTTAACGGCTGTTTTTAAATTTAATTAATTTTGATTTTGTGACATTTTAAGATATATATATATATATATTTGTTAACAAACATTTAAATTTTTTGTGAAACATTTTCAAAAATACTTTTAAATGCTTCAGATAATCTTTATTTAAACACGTGGGTAAATATTTTTGGAATCAGAGATCTTAACCCATTAATTTCTAGTGTCTGTTTTTAGGGACGGTAAAACTGTACTAATTAAATTGGTAAAATTGTATTGACATAATTGGTAAAATTGTATTAATCTATACTGATGTTTTTGTTAAGAATATATTAGTACAATTTTAAAGATGAAATGCTTATTTATGTAAAATTAAGTTGCATTTTTAAAACCAACCCTAAAAAGTGTCGCAATGTCATTAAATGACAAAGTATTTAAATGACAATGTATTTAAATGACAAAGTATTTTAATAATATCAACAACATATCAGATGCAGCTTAGCTGAATTCAGTTAATTTCAGTAATAAGTTACAATAGTTTATAATCTTATAACAGAATTATTTTTGATAGACAACCAATTTTCATTCATTTTACTTTGTTGGAACAACAGAAATTTTCTTTATTCAACGAATATGCATGTATATAGAAATATAGAAATACACATATTTGAAGAAACCAAAATTTATTAATTAACAACTTGCAAAACAAACGAAACAATAAACTAACTCAACAGGATCTTAACAGAAAAACATAAACTGAAACGAAATTTAGGAAAAATAATTTAGGAAACTTAAGAAAGGAAGGAAGGAGGCAGGCGGCAAGACTTGTGACTTGCCTGTGGGGTAAGTCACAAGTCTACAGCCTGTGAGGCAAGTCACAAGCACATATATATAATGCTCTCTAAAGTACAAAAACGAAATATTAATAAACTGATCACAGCCACTGCTAAAAGGGATTTATGCATATTATGCATAATGTTATATGCATATGTTATGAATATTGTTTTATATGCATATGCATATGTTTATTTATGCTATCCAAAGTATAAAAACAAGACTATTAATAAACTGAGCACAGTCATTGCTAAAATGGGTTTTCCTAAAAACTTTGTATTTTCTATTTTATATCCATAACCATGTCTCTGTCAGTACATTTATAATAAAAAAAGTGCACTTTTGTGTATCTTAACCAAAAAAAAAAATTATAAAACAATAAAAGACAATAAAAAAGGTGGAAGTTGGGTGAACAGATGTTTGATTACGGAGGATGGGTGGTGTTGTTTGGCTGGATGGTTGGGTGGGAATGTGAAATTATATATATTTAAAATTAAAAAAAAAATTTAAAACCAGCAAGCCTGTTGTATTTACCTCGTATTAATATGCATTGTTTGTTTCTTTTTCCATTTAATATTCAATTTCTTCATTATTCAGTTGTCAACTATTCTTAAAAATGCAATCACACTCTTAGACACATAATAATCAGTCAATAAATATCTATGTTGCTGTATCGTTTCATTATTCTTTTTTAGCTATGAACCACTGAACCTTGGACTTTGCTTGTTTTACTCCATGAACAACTAAACCCCTGAATTATTTTGCTTTTTTTTAATCCATGTGACTCCTAATGTTCATTCTGTGAGTATTGTTTGTTTATTATGATTGTTTTCTGTTAGATTCTCTGTTAATTTGTGCTTAATAGATTATTTCACTTTAAATTTCACTTCAATTATTTTCACGTACCATAGGGAGCCCGCTAGTGGTTTGCTATTATAACCGCTAGTGAACGAAATCGTACATTGGTGCGCAAAGGTGTGAAAGGTCTCCCATGATGAATTTTTTTTTTTTCACCTTTCTGAGCTTCTCCTACTTGAAAAATATTCATTCTTATGGGTCTATGCGGTTTCAGTGATCTTGTATCTGTTGCTTGGCTTTTGCTACGTTTAATAATTCATTATATATATATATATATATATACATATATATATATACACTCATTGCCATAAAAATTTGCGTATCAAGAAAGTTGTCAAAATGAAACGAAATTTTACATACGTAAGTGCAACGTTGATATAGTAAAATGATTACAAAATCAAAGCGAAATGGTCATTTATTACAGGAAAAATTAGAAAGGAATGGAGCTTTTAGTACCTTTTTAGGTCCCCTCTAGTGTGAATGCACGTTGTGATATGAGCAGGCATTGAGGCATACAAGTCCCGGATGATATCCTACGACATCTCGTTCCACATTTGTTGTAAACGCGCCTCTAATTCGTTCAATCTCGTAGGCTGCCCAATTTGACGTCGCAAGTGATCCCAGATATGCTCGATTGGTGACAAATCTGGGGATCGATCAGGCTAGTGAAGGATGGTATAGCGGCGGAGGCAGTCCAGTGATACCCTTCCTGTGTGTGACTGAGCATTGTCTGTTGAAAAATTGCATTTGGGAGCCCTGCCATGAGTGGCAACACCTATGGTTGAAGGATGTTACAACCGCACAGCTAGTCTATCACGGTGCCGTGGATATCAATATAAGGGATGACCCTGTGTCGTATGCAATGTTATACCATCATACCAGCGGTGGGTGCGGTGCACAGCTGTAATGCAAAGGCAGGATTGAAGTGTTCACCACGGTACTTCCACACATGTACATGATTGTCATCACTGCCCAAATTGAATCTGGATTTGCCGTTGAAGATGACGTGGTACCATTTGGTTGCAATCCAACAACGTCAAGTGCGACTACACTTCAGACAAAGGAGAAGGGGGGGAGGTATTATTGGTAGCACACGTAATGAGCAGCGTGATAGCAGATGTCCTTCAACCAAACGCCTTGCGATGTTACGTACAGACACAGGGACAGGTCGTGTAGGCACAGTCGGAAGCAAAATTATTGAAGCACTAGCAATAATTCCTACTTAAAAGGTGCGCACCTAATACTTATATGTTAAGTAAATATTCGTCGAATCATTATTTTAGTCTTATACAGTTTATTAAAAATTAAGCTGATAATAAAAATTAGCGACCAAACTAAGAAAAAAAAAATATATGAAAAGTGTGAATGTGGGCTTCAATAATTTTACTGCCGACTGTACCTCATATGTCCGGATGGTGGGCAACGAGATAGTTGCTGCTATGCGTATGTTTCGTGTGATGTGACGGATTTTTCGATTATTCGTCTGCCGAGCACGTCCAGAGCCTGGTCGCCAGGTAAGCAACCTCTCTCTTATCCACTGGTCCCAAAACCTCCTCATAAAATCAGAATGGCCTAGGCTGCTGACTACTAGCCGAGCTGAACACCGATTCCATCATACCGAGGATTCTTCCCAACTCGGATTCTGACAGCTGTTCGTATTGTCTTCGATGGCACCATCTTTATTTAAAAAGCTTCCTCTGCAACAGATTATGTACACCAGCTAAGATCTTCTTACCTTTTTTATGCTCCAAGAAAAACGAAGTTCAGCGCCCTCTTGTGGAATAATGCAGTGTGCAATCACGCTGCATTTCTAATCATTTGCATATCTGCCTGGCACGTACCTTTATGCCAAGTTTCGTTACGTCCAAGAAATTAGTTCTTGCTGCGCAAACTTTTATAGCGATGAGTGTATATCAGAAAGAGAGAAAGGTCTCAATTAAAATTTTGTTACAAGAAACAAATGGAGCATTTCGCTTGCTCATTGATTATTTACATAGAGGTATATGACGTATCTAGTCAGACAATTGAATGACATTTTCTTTTCTTTTAATGAAATTCTTTTAGGGGTACATACAAATGAAACACTTCCAGTTGCAAAGCCGTTTGCAAGCATTCCAAATGTATGACTGCAGTCGGCAGCAAAAGTATTCGAGCTCTAGCAAAAATTCCTATGTGAAAAAAGGACATTTAGCACTGTTTTGTTAAATAAATCCTTGTCGAATCTTGTTCTTAGTCTGACTAAGAACAGGATTCGACAAGGATTTAATTAACAAATCAACATTAAATGTACTTTTTTCACATAGGAATTTTCGCTAGCGCTCATTACTTTTACTGCCGACTGTATTTGCAAAAAACTTGCTAAATTTACGTCATCGAAATTGCAAGCGTTCCGTTGTATGTAACCCTTAGTCAACCGAAATAAGCTGGTGTTGTTAGCTGTAAAAATTATTATTAAAATGACAAAATAAATCTGCGAAAGAGAAAATAAATTTAATTTTACCAGAAAATATGTTTTGGTGTAATTCGTATACGCGTAACATGTATAAAATGCCAATGTCACTACTACAAAAAGCTTTCGAAGATGATTTTATTGTTTGTTGCTATCTCAAAATATCATAGTGAGAACAATTTGTTTATAAAACTCCAAACAGTTGGCGATACCACTCCTTAAGGTTAGTCCCAGACTATCACCATTTGTCCATTGTGTAGTTCTAGTGTGATGTAAAACCCACTCGACCTGAACACCGTATATTTTTATCTTTTTATAACAAAATATAAATTTTAAAGAAAAATGATTCAGACGTAAATATCTGAAACGTAAAGAGTTTACACAGCCATGATTTATCAAAAATAGTTTTTCGGCTTTCATTATAAACACTGATTGCAGCATGAGCTTCGTTGATATTAGATGCGAATATTGGTAATTTATAATAACTATTTATAATGCAATGATTGAGATTTTTTTTATTATAAACAATCAATTTTCATTTTATTATAGTATTTTTTTAATTTAGTTTCTTACTTTCATATGGTTTTTATTTATTTATTTTCAGTGCTACATTTTAGAGAGGCAGACTATTGTAATAATCGCAGCTATCGTAAATCACAAGTCGGATTATACAGTCGGCAGCAAGAGTATCCGAGCACTAGCAATAACCCCCAACAAAAAAAGGTACTCTTAATACTGCTTTGTTAAATAAATCCTTATCGAATCATGTTCTTAGACTGACTAAGAACATGATTCGACAAGTATTTATTTAACAAAGCAGTATTAAGTGTACTTTTTTTTTAGACAGGGATTATTACTAGTGCTCCGATACTTTTGCTGTCGAGTGTACGATCCGACTTGTGATCTACGATAGCTGCGATTGTTACAATAGTATGCCTCCCTCAAATATGAATCTGTTAAAAACCATGGAATTTCTGTAACTTACCCACAGAAAATTTCTGTTTTCTAAGATTAAAGAAATTTACTGCATACATCTCAATTTGTCAAAACACATATTGTTTTTATGTAAACAGATAAAATTTGTAACTTTTTTTACAGAATTAATCTGGTGGGTACATATTTTTCTTTTGTATATAATAAAAGCTTGGCATCAAATCAGTAACGAACCACCTAAATTTTCTTTTAAAAAATATTGAGGGTTTACGATAAATGGAAAATTAAAATTAAAAAGGTAAAAATTGTTTTGATTAATATATCAAATTTTGATGTATAATTGACAGACAGTTTTCGAACCTTCCAAGCATCAAGTTAAAAAGTACATTGAAAATATTTTAATTCATAATTTTTTCTACAAAGAACTACATAAAGAATAAATTTAAAGAAATATATGCTTTTAAAATTTGTTAATTAATGTAAAATATAATAACTAGTAAATCGGTATATTAAAGGCCAATACAGCTTTTACACATAAGAATTATTCAAGATATTGTACAATTTTGCGGTCAAGAATCCAACTATTTTCAAAAATATTAACTTGTGTAAAATTCATTCGAAACTTTGTTTAAATCTTGCTAATGATTTATATGTTAGTATCATTCCAGATTTTTATATAATATTAATATTTTATGAGTCGTTGCAGTTCCACTCATTTATTTTATCATTGAATGTAAAAAGTAATGTTTATTAAACATTTTTAAAATCAATTTGGAAATGCTAAATAACAAACTAAAATTAATTAATAGTTTCGTGGCTGAGAAATAATAGCGTTTTTTTTTTTTTTTTTTACTGTGCTTTATAGAAAAACTTTTTTGCGAACGAAGGCTTTTTGTATTGTTCTGTTATAAGAAATTTCTCTGTCAACATGCTTTTTTTTCTCCATAGCATACAAATACATTCGTGCGTTTCTGCTAGAAATTTACTATTAAATAACAGAATATTTTACATTGTGTATTCAAACGTAATTGCATTAAACCACACATTTGCTGGCATCTCTTGTTTTTCCCTTTTACTTTTTTTTATTTTATCCCAAGCTACTAAGATTTTAAAAAAAAAGTATAAAATTTGAAATATATATATATTAAATATCTTCGAAATAAATGTATAAAATTGTAAGTAAATGATTTTTTTTTCTTTTTTGTAATTTTACAATTTTATGTATATGGTGCTTTAGAAGTACCACAGAAGCTTATATTTTCTACTAAAACAAGTATAAAATAATATATATATATATATATATATATATATTAATGTAAAATTTAATAAAATTTTCTCTTATATCAAATAAACAAAATCTGAGCTTTAACCGTTAAAATTAATCGAATCGAATTCTAGTTATCTTACCATTATCTTAAATCTTAAATACATAAAAATTTATTGTTAATAAATAAAATTTGAAATCAACCAGAATATAGATGTAATTATGAGAGAGAAAAAAAAGTTTTTTTTTTCCTTCTTTTAATTTTAAAAAACACATTGATGCATTTTTACATCACAAAAAAGCTACATTTTTCTTGAATAAATTTATCAGTATATGCAATAATATAAATATTACTCATTACTCTTACCGTGATTCTATCTGAAGACAATTTTTCCTGTATGTTTTTATTACTTTTAATATAAACAATTGCAATTCGTAATACCTGCTGAAATGAAATTGTACTCAGATAGCGCGCCATCAACGAAAATTGTCACAGATAAAGAAATAAACTGTCAATGATTCTAGTTGTGTTCGGAAACGCTAAATAGTTTTGGTAAAATAAAAATAAAAATTAACGCTAAAAAAAAAAAAAAAAAAAAAAAAAAACTATGCAAGGGTTGCTATCTAAAGAGACATAAGGTTTTAAACATACGATGCAGATCTACATCGCTATGCATTTAAGGGTTAATCTGTCTTTATTTAAATTATTTATACACTGGAATTTATATATATATATATAAGAATGATTCCATTTATCCATTAGAAACTTTTTACTAGTCTAAAATTCCATGAGCTATGCGACCAATCTAAAATTCTCTATCGCTAACGAAAAGGAAATTTTATTTTTGAACAAAAAAAACATTTCACGTTGCCTGCATAAATGGATTGTATTCTGTCCTATATTCTTCTTATACATTTCTAATGGTTTTTATTTTTATCTTTTGAATTTACATTGAAAGAATAGGAAAAATGGGTTCAGCATATATCTTCTGTGCACACTTATATCAGGTAAAGAAAAATTATTTAATTTATTATTGGGATTGTAAAATCATTACAATTATTTTCGTTTATTTTAATAAAAATTAAAGATTCTTTTAATACCAGAATTTATATATTTGGAATAGAAATGAATTAGATTTAATCTGATTTATAGTTATTATTTAATAATTTTCACACAAAATTGTGTAATTTTATTAACGCTCATGTACAATGTTAAAAATTATTAATGAATTGGGTTCTCAAGATTAAATTTTTCCGCTACTTTTTTCTTAAATATTTTTAGAGTGGTTTTAAACTAATATATGTTGTTTATGTTTACTATAGAATGTTTCTTATCAAAAATGTCATATTCAGCACCACTGCTTTGAATATAAGGAAACATAAAATAATTGGATATATTTCTGTCTTTGAGAGTAATTTTTTCATATTTTAATATATTTATATTTTCAAAACGTAATAAAACTGACATACACTATTCATAGGCAAAAATTATTATCTTTCTCTGGACTAAAACATGATTAGCATCAATATTTGGAGTCCAATATACACTGCCCTATAATAAATTATCGGACAGTTTCTATTTGAGGTATTTCGACAAAGATATACAAAATTATTTCGAGGAATTATTCTGGAAATTTATGCAATTAAAGATAATGCTAAACCTCATATATTTCAGAAAAAAACTGTCCACAGGGAAAACAATAACAAACTAATTCTATATAAAATAGTTTGGTTATAACTATGTAAAAAGTAATGTCTGAAATTCTCTCTGAAGGTAAAATTATACAGATTCCTCTGATTATCTCTATACATTTTTTGTGAAACTAGTGTATTTATTCATAGAAATTTGAAGAATTAAAGTTAAGTAATAGATAAAGTATCGCTCCTTTTTAGTTCTAACGTGCAAGGTATTAAACCCAATGCAAAGACTGTTTTTAGAAAACTTGACATAATATATTAGACAGCATACGTAAATTAGAATTTAGAATAATTAAATATTGAATGAAATGAGTATTTTTACTAAATAATTTTTAACGCAGTGTAAGGGGTGAAAAGGTATTTTCATTATTTCTTAGCCAAAAATATCGATTTACTTAAACTAAAACTCCAAATAAATATCGCGTAAATTCAAATAGTCATAATTGACAGTACGAACCAAATTTCAGTTCTTCTTGAATAGTAAAAAGAAAAGGGGGTATGATATTAGGTTTTATCAATATTTATTTACAATCAACGAACACATATTACCATTGATTGAAAAAAAAAAAGAGTGAAAATCCTTATTTTCTGCTTTTTTTTTTTTTTTTTTTTTTTGAAGAGAAGGGGACTGAATACCCTAAACTGAAAAAAAAATATAACCCTGATACCAATCTTGTGGTTTCTTATGTAAAATGACCTCCTGAATCCGAATATGACTCCCATTTTGCCCAGCCACCCACCGTTTTCTCGGGGCACCACCCCTCCCCCAATTTTTATCACTGTTCGGTAATTTTATGGCCATAAATTGGATTTGGAGAATGAAAAATAATTAATTTAACACTTAAAAACAAAATATATATATATAATGTTTAATAAATAACATTAATAATAGATTTAAAATATATAAAAAATGTAATACATAACTTTAGTGGCAAATCTCCTCTCTAAATTTTCCCCTTGCCACAGATGTTCATGTTTTACAATTTCATTACACTGTAGCCCCTCAGAATATACTTAACATTTAATATAATCCCTAGTCCTCCCCCCTAAAAATCAAATTTATAGCCATAAAATTACCGAAAAATGATAAAAATAGGGGCCATCCCTAAAAAACGGTGGGTAATAGAGCTAAATGGGCGTCATGTTCGGATTCAGGAGGTTATTTTACATAAGAATTTGGAATAGTGGTGTTGGGGTCAATTTTCATGCAGAGCAGTAATATCAGTTGATTCTACTGACGATAACTTTTTTTAATTTACACAATATTTGTCTATGATTTTTACACGAATAGCTCAATATCTTCAGCTAATGCATTTTCTATTGTGCAAAGTTTTTATTTTTATTTTTTACTATACTAAATTATTAATGCACAATACTATGTGCTGCGAATGTAATCTTTAGAGGTTTCTAATGCTGCTTGGGGGTTGATTATAATCAACCCATATTTGTTCTACAATGCAATTCAAGCATAATTTTTTTACAGGATGATCCGAAACAATATTTCTTTCTTCATTAATTGTTTACTGATCTCCTAACAAAACCTTCTTCACAAAATGTGAGACATAGTGTGTTCGTTACATACCTAAAATTTCAGGATAATGCGTCGTGTACTTTTGAAGGTAATATGCAAAATATGCAAAATCGACATTTTTTTATATTATTTCATCAATCTAGCGCACTTTTTTTCTAATAAGTGATTCATACATAAGTGTATTACTAATCGTAATATATATATGCTTGATAGATGCTAAAATATATATGTATCTCTAAGTTCAGGAAAAACACAGTACAGTACCAAAATTTTATAATTTTTAATAAAATCACACAATCAACTGTGGAAGGAAATCATATTTATTGAAATTTAATTTTTCCGACTGAGTGAAAATAATGCCTGGACCGGGACTCGAACCCCGGATCTTTGACTTACAAGGTCAAGGCTCTACCAATTGAGCTATCCAGGCCGACATCCCGGTCAGCATTACTCACTCAGACAACCCTTTAGGCAGAAACAATCTGGTCTATCATTTAGATAGCTCAACAGAAATAAGCCGCAGGAAATGGAAAACACCATTAAACAATGGGAGAAAGAAATACAATTTTTAATAAAATCACACAATCAACTGTGGAAGGAAATCATATTTATTGAAATTAATTTTTTTTTTTTTTCCAGGCATTATTTTCACTCAGTCGGAAAAATTAAATTTCAATAAATATGATTTCCTTCCACAGTTGATTGTGTGATTTTATTAAAAATTGTATTTCTTTCTCCCATTGTTTAATGGTGTTTCCATTTCCTGCGGCTTATTTCTGTTGAGCTATCTAAATGATAGACCAGATTGTTTCTGCCTAAAGGGTTGTCTGAGTGAGTAATTCTGACCGGAATGTCGGCCTGGATAGCTCAATTGGTAGAGCCTTGACCTTGTAAGTCAAAGATCCGGGGTTCGAGTCCCGGTCCAGGCATTATTTTCACTCAGTCGGAAAAATTAAATTTCAATAAATATGATTTCCTTCCACAGTTGATTGTGTGATTTTATTAAAAATTGTATTTCTTTCTCCCATTGTTTAATGGTGTTTCCATTTCCTGCGGCTTATTTCTGTTGAGCTATCTAAATGATAGACCAGATTGTTTCTGCCTAAAAGGGTTGTCTGAGTGAGTAATGCTGACCGGGATAGCTCAATTGGTAGAGCCTTGACCTTGTAAGTCAAAGATCCGGGGTTCGAGTCCCGGTCCAGGCATTATTTTCACTCAATCGGAAAAATTAAATTTCAACAAAATTTTATAATCTACATAATCAAAGTTTATTCAGAACATTAATATATTTCAACGTCTAGTTAAAAATGTAATTTTATGGAATTCTGTTTTTTTTTTTTTTTTTTTTTTTTTTTTTTTTTTTTTTTTTTGGGGGGGGGGGGGGGAGTGTTATCAAAATTTCAGTAATTTACTTAACACATACTCTAAACATATTAAAATTCAAATAAAAAAATAACAAAATAGATACAAAAACCAAAACTTAGGAATTCAGTTTCAGAAATTTTTGTCTATTTAGTGATTTTTTTTTTATATATATATATACAGGAGAGGATGATAATAATTTTTTTTAAACCAATATATTTGATAATAACTAAATAAATACGGTTAAAAAAAATCTTTCAAAATTTATATATTAAAATAAATTTAAATTTCTTTCTTCAGTTTACTAGTTTTATTCATAGTTACACAAATTATGGCATATTATCTTCAAAATTTTAATGTATTTATTTTCTTTACTTAAGGTTTAAATAATCTTGTGTAGCTTCAAAAACTCAGATGCATTTTTAGAATGTCTCAGATTCCGTCCTGAGATCTTCAACTGAGCCCCGCCTGCAGAAAAATTAAGAATTAATGCACAAGTAATTCATAATTTTCAACAATTCCACAAAGTAAACGTCAGATGATAATTAGACCTAATGTTATGAATTCTCAAGATAACCTGAGCTAGTTACAGACTTCGAAAAAAAAGAAGGAAAGTACATGGCATAATAGTAATTGTGAGTAGGTGTCTAATAAAAGATTTTTAATACTCTTATCTAATTGATTAACATTTTAGCAATTGTCTTCTTTGAGAGAATTTGCTTATTTAAATATTTTCTAATCTAAATTTATTTTATTTATCAGCATTTTATTCATCTAATCATATACCATAATCCATCGTTTTTCTTTTTCTAATCACAATACATTCTTCCAGTTTTTCTTTCAGTTTTTTTTTTTCTTTCCTTTTAGTTTATCAATTCCTTCTGAAGATATATGACATAATAATAATTGTGTGTATGTGTCTAATAAAAAAAAACTTAACACTCTTTTTTAATTGATTAATATTTTAGTAATTGTCTTCTTTAAGATAATTTGCTTATTGAAATATTTTTTGATCAAAATGTATTTTATTTATCAGCGTTTTATTCATTTAATCATATACCAAAATCTATCGTTTTTCTTTTTCTAATCACAAAACATTGTTTTTCTTCTCTTTCCTTTTAGTTTATCAATTCCTTCTAAATAGTAATATCTTCCATTTAATCTTTCATATAATGAACCTTTAATTTATTTTTCTTTGATAAATCGTGTAAATTCATTTATATTTAATCCATATTATTAGCATTTTATTCCAAAATACGTATAAATTTATTTTATCTCCTAATCTATATATGCTGTTATGTAAAATTGAACATTATTTATAAATAGTTAGTTTTTTTTTTTTTTTTTTTTATTGACAATTATTTGAAATATTATTTTCATAATTCATAAGGTATGCTGATAATTATGAAAATTATTAGTAGTATGTTTTTAAATTTTTCTATTACGCAAGTAATATGCTCATCATGAAAGAAATATATTAAAAGATTAAATTTACAAAATAGAGAAAAACATATTAATGGAAAAAAGAGAAAGAGGGAGAAAGTGACTATACTTTAAAAAAATTTTTACCAAAACATTTCGTTATTATTACTTTCATATTTGTGATTGGATAAAATTTAACCAAGAAATTAAAAAGACATTTTATACAAATGTAAATTTGAATTTAAAAATATATTCATAACAATATTATAAAGATTATTTCCAAGCAATTGTTATCTTAAAAGAAAGAAATACTATCATAAAAAATTTGATAGGGAATATAAAGAATATATATTTGATTAATTGAGAGGATTTAACGTCGCACTAGTGCAAAACTGTGGCCAATTGTCTTAAATTCCTCTCTACGGGTGGTCCGAAGACATGTCATTACAATTTTGATCCTCCGCGAAGAGGCTGGCTCTTCATTTTCTTGAGAAGAAGACAAAATATCTTCTAACTAGTGTTGCCAAATTTAGAGATTATTCAATACCTACAACTAAATTTTAATTGTAACGGTTGCTTAATTAGTTTGAAGATTATCACCTGTTGTGTACAGTCGGCAGCAAGAGTATCCGAACTTTAGCCAATAATACCGATACGAAAAAGTACACTTAATACTGTTTTGTTAAATAAATCCTTGTCGAATCATGTTCTTAGACTGACTATGAGCATGATTTGACAAGGTTTTATTTAACAAAGCAGTATTGAGTGTACTTTTTTTAGACAGGGATTATTGCTAGTGCGTGGATACTTTTGCTGCTGACTGAATATCAAATATCACTCTTTAAAATTAATGGTGATTATTGAATAAAAATATCCCTAAATTTGACAACACTGCATCTAACTGTTGTCTATTGACATTTTAACTCCTGTCTTTACCCTTTCAAAGTTGCAAGTAGATTTTCCTCTTAATCCATGAAATTTTAAAATACAGTCGGCAGCAAAATTATTCGAGCGCTAGCAACAACTCCTATGTGAAAAACGTACACTTAATACAGTTTTATTAAATAAATCCTTGTCAAATCCTGTTTTTAGTCAGCCTAAGAATGGGATTCGACAAAGATTTATTTAACAAAACGGTATTAAGCATACTTTTTTTACACAGGAATTTTCGCTAGTGCTCGGATACTTTTGCTGCCGACTGTACACTTTCATAATTACACATCGATTTTCCTGTCGTTCCGTGGAATTTTAAAATATCTATTACTTTTTTCAAGAAAATGACAGTAATAAAATTTTGAAGTAACAAATTCTCATAGTCCAATTTTTCAGACACTAGCTTTCCGTAACCGACCGGTTTCATACGTTTTGCCAAAAAGAAAGTACTTGACGGAATGCAGAAAAAGTTTTGTCCCGAAAGCTAAAATGGGGCCAGTAAGAAATTAATTGTAAAACAGAATGTTTGGTATTCGTCTGTAAAATCTAATATTTTAAATGCATTGTAATAGTATCATATTTTTAAAATACTTCTTTTAATTATCTGTGTTCATTTGTATGAGAGTAGCACGCATATATTTAAAGAGATATAATTTCTGAAAATACGAGACTTTTTTTTTTTTTTTTTCATATAATTTTTGTTTGTAACTTGCAGGGTTTACAAAAAAAAAAAAAAAAAAATCTTTTGAAAACTTGACATAGTGCAGTTAGAAACAGGATACTGCACTCAGAATTAAAATAATAATAATAATTATTATTATTATTATCTATGGAAATATGTGTATTTTTTCTGAATATTTTTTAACTAAACATGCCCATGTGTAAGCAAAATTTCATTTTTATGATTTAATAGCTAAATGTATTGAGCTACTTACATGATATCCTCAAGCATATATCGCAAAATTAGAAATGTTATCATCATACGACTGTTCTATATTTGAGTACCTCAGAGAAGATATGGGGCGGAGTGTGATATCCATATTTAATTACAATTAACGTACACTGTGTTTACCCATGATTGAATTAAAATAACAATTCGTATTACATTATTTCTGATTTTTTTTTTTTCTTTTTAAGGGCGCAGGTGGATTGCTATTAAAACATAAAAATTTAAAAACTCTGAACAAAGATTTTAACATTTTTTAACTTTATGCTGTTTATTCAAAGTTTTTAAATTTTTGCACCTCTGATGGTTGTGCTTAATAAATAAACTGAAAATTAGTTTATTTTAGTAATGATAACTTTTTGAATTTTCTTACTAACTTTTTATTGTTTGGATAGAGACTTTCATGTGGTGATGGTGTAGGTTTAAAGCCGATTGACAATGCGATAGTCCCACTTCTGGGTGAAAAGTTTCCTGTGGATTTCCTACTAAACAGTAACTTTTAAGATAAATAATATAATCCTGAGTAGGATTATTCCAGTAATTTGAAAATATAAAGAAATAAATAAAATGAATTTAACAACAAATATATGCTACAAATATATAAACAAAATTGGTAAAAGTATAAGAGATAAATAAAAAAAAAATTGCAATCTGTGAGAAAAAGGACATGAAAAAAATTATTTACATATTGTTAATAATTATTTACACAACAAAGATGTATGATATGTTAGAGAAAATGAAAATAAGTTAGATCACTTATCAAATGAAAGTTTTAAATGTACTGAGGTTGTTAAAAGCTTAAATGAAAGTAAGTGGAATAACTGCATGAAGCCTGGATAACAGGCACTATAAAAGGTTTGTACTTTAGTTATATCAAACAATACAGCAGATAATCCTATATAAGATAGAGGTACAGAATAATAAAATCGTTACGGGTCAAACAGATAAAAGAAATATGGAATCGAAGACAATGCAAAAGTTTCAGAATAACATATTTTTAGCAGTGAATTAAAAATAGTAATAATAAAATTATAAATTTTGCATAATGACTTAAAAGCGAATTAAATTTACAATTGAACAGCATTAATATATTTTAATTACTGTATTTAGCAGATAATGAGCAGACCTATCAATAACAAAATAAATACTATTTTTAAGAACATCTTGCAAACTGTATATATTAAAAGAAACATAAATTTCTTTAACTTACTAATTTCATTCATAGTTACACAAATTATGACATTTTTCTTCAAAATGTTAATGTACTTATTTTCTTCACTTAAGGTTTATATAATCCAGTGTAGCTTTATTAATTCCTGTAAATCAGATACATTTTCAGAATGACAGTGATTCCGTATATTTACCGTAATTTCTTGTAGATACCCCGCAGGTTATATAATCCAGTTTTGCACCAGAAATTTCAATTGATAAATAAATTTATATTTGTACGAGCTCTTCCTTCGAAAAAGCACAGATTTCTCGATTAAATAAAATTTCTGGTGGAGAAATGACACATCTTACCTGCGGGTTATCTACCAGAAATTACGGTAATTAAGAATAACGCTTTCCTGAGATCTTCCGCTGAGCCACACCCGCAGAAAAATTATGAATTAATGCACTGGTAATTCTTCATTTTTCGCAGTTCGATAAAATAAACGTCAGATGACAATTAAACCTAATGTTATGAATTCTCCAGATAACCTGGGCTAATTACAGACTTCGAAATAGACGAATGAAGGAACATGTTATAATAGTAATTGTGTGTACGTGTCTAATGAAATATTTTTGCCACTCTTTTCTAATTGATTAATATTTTAAAAATTGTCTTCCTAAAAATGATTTTGCTTATTTAAATATTTTCGAATCAAAATATGTTTTGTTTATCTGAGTTTTATTCAAATAAATATTTTATTCATCTAATTATATCATAATCTAAGGTTTCTTTTTTTTTTTTCCAATCACAATAGATTGTTTTCTTTCTATTTTCTTTAATTTTAGTTAATGAACTGAAATTTATGTATTTTTCTAAATAACAAGTTTTTATAATATCTTCTTTCGTATAACGAATCATTAATTATTATTATTATTATTATTATTTTGATAAATAATGTACAAATTTGTACATTACATACATACTATTCACACACACACACATACACACACACACATATATATATCTTAATATATATAAATCTCGTGTCACAATGTTTGTCCTCAATGGACTCCTAAACCACTTAACCGATTATAATAAAATTCGCACACCATGTGCAGTTCGATCCAACTTGAGAGATAGGATAGTTTAAATCTCAAATTATAGTCGCAATTTTAATTTATTGCTAATTATTTGTCTGTTATTATTTGACAGTCACAATTATCTGTTAACTCCAAATGATTCTAACAGATGTCGATACCTTTCGACTGGGTTGAAATGAAAGCTGAAATATATTTGGTGCTGCCATCTACACAAAGAATCTTCAACTTTTTAACCTATTAATAAATTTCGTATAATTCAATTATTTCCACTTTTTAAATTTTTGGTGTTAGCATAGCCGGCCACGTGTTACTTAGACTGAAGTGTAAATTGAATTCATATTATAATGAAGATAATACAGTGAAATTAATCCTGTTGTTTTTTACTTATTTGTGCTTCATTGATCAAAACTTTATAATTTAATATAATATATATATATATATCTTAATATATATAAATCTCGTGTCACAATGTTTGTCCTCAATGGACTCCTAAACCACTTAACCGATTATAATAAAATTCGCACACCATGTGCAGTTCGATCCAACTTGAGAGATAGGACAGTTTAAATCTCAAATTATAGTCGCAATTTTAATTTATTGCTAATTATTTGTTATAATTTCAATATTTCATTATTTCAATTTCTAATTATGATTAAATTATTTTGAATACATCATTCGAAAGATATTTTAAAGTTCTTTTAAATTATCGAAAGTTTTCACCAGATTTACACGTTTTGAGGTGTCCTGAATCAGTTTTCTTTTATATCTCAGAAATTAATTTAAAAAAATTTCATAAGTAATACATCATTTGAAAGCTTTGTTGACTTGATACACATTTTAAAGTACTTTTACATTATCGAAAATGGAATTCGAGATTTCACCCGATTTACACGTTTTGAGGTGTCCTGATTAGGTTTTTTTTTTTTTATCTCAGCTACTAATTAAAATAATTTTATAAGTAATAGATCATTAGAAAGCTTTTTTTGATTTGGAATCGAACAGTGGATTACAGAAATTTCTACCGCCAGATGGCGCTGTAATACATTCAAATTTCAATATTTCAATTTCTAATTATGATTAAATTATTTTTAATGCATCATTCGAAAGATATTTTAAAGTTCTTTTATATTATCGACAGTTTTCACCAGATTTACACGTTTTGAGGTCTCCTGAATTAGTTTTCTTTTGTATCTCAGCTACTAATTAAAATAATTTCGTAAGTAATACATCATTAGAAAGCTTTTCGAACAGTGGAATACAGAAATTTGTACCGCCAGATGGCGCTGTAATATTTTAAAATTTCAATATTACAATTTCTAATTATGATTAAATTATTTTTAATACAGCATTCGAAAGATATTTTAAAGTTCTTTTAAATTATTGAAAGTTTTCACCAGATTTACACGTTTTGAGGTGCCCTGAATCAGTTTTTTTTTTTGTATCTCAATTATTAATTAAAAAAATTCATAAGTAATACATCATTTGAAAGCTTATTTTAGTTGATACACATTTTAAAGTACTTTTGCATTATCGAAAATGGAATTCGAGATTTCACCCGATTTACACGTTTTGAGGTGTCCTGATTAGGTTTTCTTTTGTATCTCATCTACTAATTAAAATAATTTCATGAGTAATACATCATTTGAAAGCTTTGTTGATCTGGAATGGAACAATAGATTACAGAAATTTCTACCGCCAGATGGCGCTGTAATATTTTTAATTTCAATATTTCATATATTCTAATTATGATTAAATTATTTTTAATACATCGTTCGAAAGATATTTTAAAGTTCTTTTACATTATCGAAAGTGGAATTCGAGATTTCACCTGATTTACAATTTAAAGTGTCCTGATCAGGTTTTCTTTTGCATCTCAGCTAATTGAGTAAGACCGTTCAAAATTGGTATATGCAAGTTAATTAGGAGGGGCTGGAACGGTGGGGAAGGAATAGGCGCGCAGCGCGCATGGGTTTGGGACCCGGTGCGAGTTTTTACCCGATGATAAAAGATTTTTTTAAAATTTAATTTTCTTAATAAAAGTTTGAGTTGAGAAGGAATATGCGTGTACAGCGCACGTATATCCTCAAACGTGCGCGCGCAGCGCGCATGGGTCTGCGCTGCCGAAGGCAGTGGCGTCCCGGTGTGAGTTTTTACCCGATGCTAAATGATATATTTTTTAATTCCTTTTCTTGAGAATGAAAGTTTATGAGTAATAACATGGAATTTTGAGAAGTCATAAGGATGGTGAAGGAATACTTGCGCGCAGTGCACGGGTCTACGCTGCCGAAGGCAGTGGGGACCCGGTGCGACATTTTTCCTGATCAGATTTTTTTTTTCTTTTTTTATCACATGATAAAAATTAATGCAATTTTGAAAATTCATTAATTATTGTGATTCATTTAAAAATAGTGACCAGCGAAGCGGGCGTAGCCTGCTAGTATATATATATATATATATATATATATATATATATATATATATTAAATAACGTATAAATTTCTTTTATCTACTACTTCATATGTGACTATATGTAACATTGCACACGTTTTATAAATAATTAGATTTTTTTTTTATTGATAATTATTTAAGATATTATTTTCAGCATCCATAAGTTATACTGATAATTATGTAAATTATTAGAAGCATGTTTTTAAAACTTTCTATTTTGCTCTTAATGAAAGAAAAAAAATTAAAAGATTAATTTTACAAAATATCGAAAAACATATTAATGAAAAAAGAGAGAGAGAATATTTTAAATATTTTTTTAACTAAACATTTCGTTTGTATTACTTTGGTATTTGTGATTGGATATAATTTTAACAAGATTTTTTTTTTTTTTTTTTTTTTTTTTTTTTTTTGTCCAAATGGGATTAGGATGGTTGGGTTTTACGCCGCACTAGTGCTGCGCAGATGGGCAATTGGCGACGGTCTGGGACACACCCCTAGAGGTGGTCTGGAGACATGCCATCACAATTTTGATCCTCCACGGAAGGGATGGCTCGCCCGCTTTTGTGACCCCCAGAGGTATAATTTTTGATGGGAACATGGAGGACATTGCGGCCGCGACAGATTTAACGTGCACCAGCCACCATTAGTATACACGACGGTCTTTGGCCGGCTCGAGTACCAAACCCGCATTCTTCCAATTACGAGGCCGGCGCTCTAACGACTGGGCTACCGCGGCACTTGTCCAAATGGGAATTTTAATTTGAAGATCTAGTCATACCAATATTATAAAGATTATTTCTTAGCAATTATTCTCTTAGAAGAAGGAAATACATTCATAAAAATTGCATAGTAAACATGCGAAAGATAGTTTTGGTTAATTTATTATTTGGTGGATTTTACTTCGCATTATCACTACGCTATGGGTAATTGGATGGAACTCCCCTCTGGTCCGGAAACATGCACAAAATTTGGATTCTCCACGGAAGGGGATGGCTCCTCGCTTTCTTGAGAAGGAGACAGAATGTTTTCTGACTGTTATCTATTGAAATTTGAACTGCTGTCTTTTCCCTCACAGAGTGACAAACAGCTTTTCCGAACATTCCGTAAAAATTCCATTATCTATTACTTTTTTCTAGAAACGATATTAATAAAAAATTGAAGTATTTAATAACGGATTTTTATAGTTCTATTTTTGATACACTATCGTTCCATAGATGACTGGTTTCAGACGTTTTGTCAAATATCTCAGAAAATGCTTGACGAAATACAGATAAAGTTTTACCACGAAAGCTAAAATGGGGCCAGTAAGAAATTACAGATGAAACAGATATTTGGTATCCTCCTGTAAAAACTAATACTGAAAATGTATTGTTGGGGTGCAATTCGTTAAAGATTCTTCTTTTATCTATAAGTATTCATTTGTATGAGAACAGCACTCATATATTTACCGAGATATAGTGTCATGTTTCTTAAAATACGATATTTTACCCCATAATATTTTGTTTGTAACTTGCAGGGTTTACAAAAAAGTAGAACTTCATTTTCTGAAAACTTTACACAGTGCAGTAGAAACGACATACAACAATGAGAATAAAAAATAAAAACTATATATCTGATGAAATATAAGTAGTTTTTCTAAATATTTCTAACTGCGCATGCTCAAGTGTAAGAAAAATTTCATTTTCATAATTTGTTAACTAAGTGTATCGAGATGCTTACATGGAAACCCTAAGCAAATAACGTTAAAATTTAAAAAAAAAGTTAATTTAAAACTGAAATGAATTTGAGTGCCTCTGAGAAAAGAGAAAAGATAGGGGATTTTATCTATATTTAATGACAATCAATGTATACTGTATTTACTATTGATTGAATTAAAATAACAATTTGAGTTACACTCTTTCTGAATAATAGAAATGAAGGACTGCCATTGAAACATAAAAGTTTAAAACTTTGAATTTGTTAATTTTTTATACCCCTTATGGTTTTGATTTAAAAAAAAAAAAAAAAAGAATCAAAATGAAAAACTGAAGATCAGTTCGTTTTAGTGATGATAACTTTTTAAATTTTCCTATTAACTTTTGATTGTGGATGGAAACTTTAAGGGGAAGACAGTGTTGTCTTAAAGCCGATTGATTATACAGTAAAACCTCTCTAAGTTGGACACCTATGGTTCAGGGAAAAAGTGTCCAACTTAGAGAGGTGTCCAACTTATAGGGGTGCCTACTTTTTTCGTTTTAATCAAACTGTATCTATGAATGCCTTTTAACTTTTAATCACATCTAATTAAAATACAATTAAGTATTCACGACTTATATAAATAATAATAATAATAATAATAATAATTTGCAAATTCAAAATCTAAATTTAAACTGGTTTGTTCTGGCCATTACAATACTTTCTTGTACATAACAGTGCCACCTACCAGTTAACATGCACGGAAATTTAATCTATATAGCTTCTCACAATAAAGATTTTGCATCTGCATTTTGGTGCAATTTTATCCAGTAGATGCTTAGATATTCATATGGAAATTCGGAGAATGTGAGTAAAAGTAGGGCTGATATACACTCAAATTAAGCTAACATTCATTTTCATAATGACCATCTCACATATGAAGTTTAGTGAATTTATTCACTCTAGAAACTGAGATATAGTTTTCCCATGAACAGGGAAAACTGCAGCATAGCAGAGACAACTGTCGGTTAATATGCACCCAAATTGAATCAGAATAGCTTTTCCCTATAGATCTCTCACATATTAAGTTTAGTGCAATTAAACACTCAAGCTAAACTTGGTAGGAAAATAAAAGGGACAAATGAAGAGGAAACATAACAACAAAAATTTAAAATAGTCTAAATCAAAACATGCCTGTAAGCTCTCTGCGGGATATATCTAGTAGAAAATGTATGGAAATCAATAAAAAGAAAGACTGTTGCATTATGCACTAAAATTGCAGTAATTTGTGAATGCTTCAACTGAAGAAAAGAAATATTTTTTATAAGATAAGACAGAGACGAATATATTGTGACAAGATTTTTTTTTTTTAATATTTACAGTTATTTCTGTATAAAATAAGTAAATTTTCTAAAAAAAATAGTCTGGTGTGTCACTCACACGACTTTCTCTTACCCTGAAATTTAATACTATAAATACAGGTTGGAGAATAAGAGATAAGATAATGAGTACTGTTATATAAACCTATGATAAAACAATTCAAATTAGGCATCGGAAGAGTTTTATATGATAATTAGTTCTGTGTGAGGGGATCTGCCGCCACCTCAACCCCCGTTTCTTTACTGCACCTACATTTATATAGAATTTAAATCTGTTATTAAAATTAAAAAATCACTTGAAGTTATTCAGACAGCTTTCACAATGAACATTTCTTTAAACTTATCAGCCTTGATAAAACTTTTCCAGCAACAATCTTATGTTCACTTCAAAATACAACTTTTGGATCTCCCGAAATATTTCGTTTTTAAGTTACTCTAAGAGACATAGACAAAGATCAAACGTTAAAAAACTTGACTTCGGTATTCAGGAATCCTCATAACGTGTAAATATACAAAAAACCAAGCGATGAATATTTAACATAAGAAAATACATTATTTATCATATGGCTATGAGGCATTAATTTCAATTCCTGAGCAGCTTTCCTTAACATGGTAAAATATTTTAGTAAAGCACTTCCACTATCAATAAACTAGTATGTTGTGACCACCACAAGACTTTCTTCTATATTTTCCTATACAAATTCACTGAGTAAAAATAATTTATTAAAATTATTATTTAAAAAAAATTATCTTACATGATAATGCAGACGATTTCCATATTAGAAAAGTAGTATAACACTAAATACCCCAAAAAAGTCCATTTTATTCTCAATATTAAAAAAAAAAAAGTAAAATTTTTTTGTTTTTTGTTAAAAGTTAAAAAAATCGATAACTTTGTTTTAAATTATCACAGATTTATAGTTCAACCATTAGTTTTAAAGGTATTGGCGAGGCCTTTCGAAAGACAGCCATCTTGAAAATTTACTCCCCCCGGCGCAGGGGGGGGGCGATGCCACCACATGCCCAAATTTGTACATTTATACGAAATTTTGTCCTATACTGCCATGTTAAAAGTTTAGAAAAAAATGCGATCACAGTGCCACCTGTTGAGCGATTGGTCCCCAAATCTAATCAGCACCAGTTTATGTCAGGGTCCAAATACATACCAAGTTTGGTTAAATTTTGCTCATTGGTTCGTGAGATACAGTGTCCACAAAAATCGTGATACACACAGACAGGCACACAGATAAACAGACATTTTGTAAAAACTATCAAATCGTGTTCAGGACATCCCAAAACGTGTAAATCCATCGAAAACCGGAGTTTTAAAATTTTCCCGAATCCAATACTTTCTCGATATTATATACAGAAGAAAGTAAAAAGACTGTTATCGTTTAAATATTTACAGCCTTGTATATCTTTTGAAGATTATGCACAAACCGCATAGTGCACCTAAATATAATCCCATAGTAATAATATACGGCACAACCTAAAATGCACTTCCATCAATTTTCAGCGATTGTCGCACTATAATGTAGTACTTTTGTGTGGCCCTGTAAATAATGAGTGAATTATTTCCCTGCCATATTCTACATGAGACATGTTTTTGCGCATATAAAATATATACATTCATTTAATTTAGTTTAGTGCAGTATATAGATGTTAAACTGTACTTACCTGTAATTTCCCCCATAGACGTAATGTATTTGAATGCTCTTGAGTGTCCCTGTACACGAACCTTTTGCTTCATCTCAACGAAAAGCTTAGTGTAGCGTCCCTATATGATACACATTTAGAATACTAAGTTTGGACTTTGTGGTGCTATTTTTTTCTTCAGATATGCTGATAACAAACACACACACGCACGCACAGACACACACACTCACACAGAAACCATTCTCTAAAATCATGATATTCGCATTCAGGGGACCTCAAAACTTGTAAACATAACAAAAACTCGCTTTCGAAAATTTGACCCAAAAATAACATTACTCATGTTTAAGAGAAAATAAAAAGTGAGAAAATGGAAGTTTTATTAGGACTGAGGACTATTAGTCTCAATCTACGGATTTTTACGATACCAGTTTTACGATAGCTGGACATTCATCGAAATCGAAAATTTATCGAAAATGTAATTGAATAATTTGAAAACGATTTTTTAATTTGAAAAAAAGAAAAAACTAAATTTTGCCTTTGCCTGAATTTTATCAATATCTTTTTTTTTTTTTTTTTTTTTTTTTTTTTTAAGAAAAAGAAAGAAAATTAATAATAATCAGTTTCGAAACAGACAGTATCGAAAAAGTGTTTTTTAAATAATTTTGAAACAGGAAATAAAGAGCGCGTGAAAAATGAAATAAAAAATAAAATAAGATTTATAAATGGACAATATTTAAGCTCGTGGATTCAGTTCAATGATATAATAAGAAAAAATGACGACATTAGTCTAATGAGATAAACTTTATTTATTTATTTCTTTCCTTATTTATTTTTTTACCTGGAATAAAAATAAAAAGAATATTTTTCAATTATTCATTCTTATAACGTTAAGTTATTGAAGAAAAAAAAAAAAACTGAAACAAATTTGTCGGATTTGTAATTGTGTCTTCTGTGATATAATTTTAATGCAAGACCATCTAAATTTATTATTAATATTTATTTATATCTAAAAAAAGACATTTGAAAAGTACAAAAAAGCCAAGCTCAAAGAAAGAGAAAGGATTAAAACTGTGTCTGAAAAGAGTATGATATCAAATTCCCAAGCTTACATTCTAATACTTATTTAATATACATTTTAAACTAAATTTTCACATGTAAATCAAGTGCCTTATGATACGTTGATATAAATCCTTCTTTTCTGTACTAAATACATCAAAGCGTGTTTCTGAAAATTGTTTTTTTTAAATTTATGTATGATGGACTTGGCGGCTATCTTTCAAAATTTTTCGTTAATTTGAATTATTTTATAAATCTCACCAATTATAGGATGAAAATGCACCAAACTAAACACTATTAAAACTTAAATTGATTCAACTTGTGTGCATAACAGAAGCTTTTGCAAAGTTTTTCTGTTTTTTTTTTTTTTCCCCTGTTTTAATCTGAATGTTTCAGTCTCTGTTGAATGGAATAACCATATTAATTTTACGAGATATTTATTTATATTTTTGTTTTTGCTTTATTGAATACTTTGTAAAAGATTCTGTTAAAAAACAAAAAAAAAAATTCTATAACATTCTTTTCTGTTAACAGATAAATTTTCAACAACTGTAACAGATTTTATCTGGTATGCACATATTTTTTTCTGGTTTGTATACGGAAAATTTGATATTAAAGCACACGTATGGCTTTTTTCCTGTTTGACTGAGGAGATGTCTCCTTGGGCTACTTTTTACAGAAAATCTTTTGAAGCATATTTGACACACGCAGGGCTTTTCCTCTGTATGCTTGCGTAGAAGTGTTTTGAGATTTACCTTTTGAGAAATTCCTTAAAAAGATATTTGACACACGTACGGCTTTTCCTCGGTATGGATGCATAAATGAAAAATTTTTTAAATATGTTTTCAGATTTTCCTGCCGGTTAAATCTTTTAGAACATACTTCACACACGTATGGTTTTTCTTTTGTATGGGTGTGTTGGTGGTCATTCAAATGTCCCTTTTGAGAAAATCCTTTAGAACATACTTCACACACGTGTGGTTATTCCTCTGTATGGATGTGCAGATGTGTTTTCAGAGTTTCCTTTTGGGTAAATTCTTTAGAACATACTTCGCACATGTAGGGCTTTTCTTCTGCATGGTTACGTTGGGGAATATTTAAATATCCCTTTTGAGAAAATCCTTTATAACATACTTCACACAGGTATGGCTTTTCCTGCAAATGGATGCGTAGATGTGTTTTTAGACTTTCGTTTTGGGAAAATCTTTCAGAATATACTTCCACACGTACAGCTTTT
Source organism: Salticus scenicus (assembly GCA_963930645.1). NCBI lineage: Eukaryota > Metazoa > Arthropoda > Arachnida > Araneae > Salticidae > Salticus > Salticus scenicus. Next base: position 236,245,481 of record OZ005653.1, on the reverse strand, counting down.
CTTTTGTATGAGTGCATATATGTTTTTTAAACTACTGCTAACAGAAAATCTTTTAGAACACACCTCACACACATATGGCTACTCTTTTTTATGAATGCGTAGATGTCTTTTCAGAAATTTTTTATAACGTATTTCACACACGTACGGCTTTTCCTTTGTATGGGTGCGAAGATGTTTGTTCAGGGTACTGTTTACAGAGAATCTTTTTGGACATACCTAAATTACATATGGCTTTCCCTTAGTATGGATACGCAGATGAGTTGTCAGATTTTCCTTCTTGGAAAATCCTTTACAACATACTTCACACACGTATGGCTTTTCCCCTGTATGGGTACGTAGGTGATTATTCAAATGGGTTCATTCCACTTTGTGATTCTGGAGAAGTAATGGACCGGGACCATCTGTCCCGTTGTAGGGCTCTTCGATGTTCTACAGAAGAGTCGAGATATTGGGAGGCAATATCGCTCCTTAGGCAATGACTTCGGTCTTCTATGTTATATTATCTATAATTTGATTCGTATCTTTATAGTCCTCTGTAACTTTTGCCTAGCCATTGGGAAAAAAAATATTAAAGTAAGATTGGTAATCTCTAAGTAAAAGCATAAACTTTGGTTCTTTGGCTGAGAAGTAACATTGTCACCTGTTATGAAGAGAAGCCAGGTTCAATTCTCGTTGATCTAATTTTTTTTTTTTTTTTTTTTTTTCGCAGTTCGCTCCAAAGAAAACTAATATGTTGTGGCCACAACATGACTTTCTTCTATAATTTCCTATACAAATTCACTCAGCAAAAATTTATTAAAATTATTATTAAAAAAAAAAATATCTTTCATCATAATGCAGACGATTTCCATATTAGAGAAGTAGTATAATACTAAATATATAAAACAAGTCCATTTTATTCTCAATATTAAAAAAAAAATAAATAAATAAAAAAAAAAAAAAAAAAAACGATTTTTTTGCTAAGTTTTTTTTCGCTAAAAGTTAAAAATCTTTGTTTTAAATTATCACAGATCTATAGTTCGACCATTCGTTTTAAAGGTATTGACGAGATCTTTTCGAAAGATACCCATTTTGAAAATTTACCCCCCCCCCCCAGGGGGGACGCGATGCCTCCACATGCACAATTTTTTTTTCCTAGTTAACTACTACTATTATCAGTAATTCATATTAATTTTACAATCACAAGTTTAAAATAACTCTCATTATGTACATTTATACGAAATTTTGTCCTATACTGCCATGTTAAAAATTTAGAAAAAAATGCTATTACAGCGCCACCTGTTGAGCGATTGATCCCCAAATCTTATCAGCACCTGTTAATGTCAGGGTCCAACTAAATACCAAGTTTGGTTAAATTTCGTTCATTGGTTCGTGAGATACAGCGTCCACAAAATTCGTGATACACACAGACAGACAGACACACATACAGACATTTTCTAAAAACTATCAAATCGTGTTCAGGACATCCCAAAACGTGTAAATACATCGAAAACCGGAGTTCGAAAATTTTCAAGAATCCAATACTTTCTCTACATTACATATAGAAGAAAGCAAAAATCTGTTATCCACGAATATTTTCTGTATGAGTATTCTATCCACGAGATTTTTTCTTTTTTAGAAAATTTCTGTTAACATGTTTTTTTTTTTTTTTTTTTTGATAATATGCAGATATTTTCTGGCAAATTTTCTGTCAGAATTTTTCTGTTATTATATTTATTTATTATTATTTTACAGTGCACAGTTTAACATAGATATATTTTAATAACGTAACTATGGATTACAAGTAATTAAAAAAAAATGCATTTATAGATCATTAAGGGAAAAAAAATCCCCTCTTAAGAAATTATCTACGTAACAGAATTATTTTTACACACATAGGAACAGTTTCTTCATTAAAGCGTCTTAAACATTATGCATTTTCATAAACACTATCTTCCACCAACAATCAATGCAATACTTACTTCGAAAAACAGTAATTTACAGTTATTTCAATAAACAGAGTAATCGAAGCTATGAAATAGCCAAATATTAATACAAAAAAAGCTCCTTGAAGGTCGGCCATTTGTAAAATTTTACGAGTACTCGAGCCCCTTTCACCGTGCTGTTGCCGCTGGTATAAATCACTCAAGAAAAGTTCATCCTTCATATGTTTTAAGAATAGTCCTGAAGATGAAATACGATGAATTATTTCATTTAACTCCTTTACGCAGCTGAAATTTCCAGAAATCGCCATGGCAAAAACATTATTAAAAAATGAATCTTCGGTAATGAAAAATTCATTTCTATATGTAACCAAACCAAGTCTGTCACCAACTAACACTTTGTTCGGAGGAGATTTCAAGAAAGCCTCAATTCCAGAAACAGTGTTTCTCTTTAAACATTTTCCAATGGATCTCCAAGTATCGAATTCAGATTCGAGAAGGATTTTCGCAATCACACTACCTTTAAATTCATAACACGTTATTAAATTTTCTTCTGAAGCTGCAACTAAGTCAGGAATATTTCGTATTCCAGTGAGTGGAGGAAATGTGAGAAATGATAATAAAAGTGCTTTGTAACTATTGGTAATGACGAATGCAAATACCAGCCATGAGCCTAAAAGAAGTACGAGGCTTATTTTCACCACTTTAACTCTGGCAGATTTCTCGAGTAAATTCCCTATCATCATAAATAGGACATAATATAAAGTTTCTTTTCTGTTTATGAAAACAAATAAAAGAAATGAAATCAGCAAAACGGTAACCATGATTAAAATCCACATTATTAATGGAAATGGGTAAAGTATTGATAATTTCGTCGACATCGGTTGCAATTTATCAGTCATAAAAGACATATCAGAAATGAGGAAAGGATAACTGAAGTTGACGGCTTGAAAACGTTCCTCAGAAATTAGAATGTGGCTTAACGCTAAGTCGACTTCTGAACGTTTCACCATTCCAATCAATCCAGTCCATTTCCCATTAGGTAACTTTCTACCATATTCAATATCAGGAGGTATGAACACTTTATATGGAACTTTGAAAGCTTCTGATAGAATACGTATAAGAACAGCATTCTGAACGTAAATAGTTTTACCATCTTGCTGTAAAGAATACCTTTTTAATTGAGGAGCAATAAGCGAAGCGATAGCAATAATACTTAGTGCACACCTTTGTTGCATTTTTATGTGGTATGTATTAATATTATGTAAACCGGTTTGCTACACAAGGGTATAAATTTATTATTTAGGTTAACGAAAATATATGTTCTAAAGATTTGTATTGTAGACGTCGAGTATATTATATTATTTTTAAATGCCTAAATTCCTATTCAAACAATTTTTAAGATATACAAGAGCAAAAATTCAGTTTTAGTATACTTTTAAGAATATGAGAAGATTCATATATATATATACGTATGTTAAATAAGTCTAATAAATTTAACATGTTTTTAATTTTGAAAATATCTTTCAAATCAGTATTTAGAGCACTATACTAAAACTTTAATATTGTAATTGTTTCTTGAATACGAAACGAAAGTTTGTATTATACACAGTAGTCGGAGTAGGTTATTAATTGAAATCTCAAAATCTTACCGAAGTTTTAAAATATCCGTTTATGAAATAAACTTTATATGAATTGCATAGCCGAGATGCACAACCAGTGGTTTGGAATGCTTGAACAAAATGCCTAAATCGAAATCAAAATATATTCTTGTATATTTTTGTTTACATTTTTTTTTTTTAATATGCTTTACTAACATAACATTTTCTCCGATTGGATGGTTAAATATCTGATCTGTAATTTAAAAAAAAAAAAAAAAAAAAAAGAGAAAACAACCTGATGAAATAATCAATCTTGAATATGCGCATTAAAATAATTCAAATTTTATTCAGAATTCTTTCAAAAATTGTATATTTATAGCTGTAGAATAAAAAGAAACACATATTATAGCGGGAAATGTGGACACGCATTTGCAAAAGTATTGTACGTAAAAAAAAAAAAAAAAAAAAAAAAAAAAAAATGAGAGTATATGATATTTAACTCATCTTTACAGCTTTTGAATCATAGTTAAGTACCAGTTAAAATACTCGAATACAAGTTTTCGAAACTAATGAAAAGCTTTTCGGTATACAATGGAAACAACATTATATAAAGAAACTGTAATGCGATCATCTGGTATATAATAATAGGCTTTAAGCAACCTTTTTTTATTGTATTTAAATATTTGTTACCGGTATTTGTGATACACCATGGGTAGGATGCATTAAAAATTTAAAATATTCTTCTTTTTCTTATAACTACATTATGCAGTGAGCGCTTTTATTATATATTTTCATTCAAAACACTAATATAAAGGTGTAGTTAAAAGTATATTACGTATTCAAGATAAATTCATAAAATATTAATACATATTTTCTAAAATTTTCACTGATTAGGTGGTCAAATATTTTATATATTAGAAATAAATACATAACAGACAATGATGTGATGATCTTATATATGGTCATTAAAATACAATTCTAAAGTTTATTTTGAGTTTTTTTTTTTTTTTTTTTTTTTTTTTTTTTTAATATACTGTATGTCTTTGCTGCACAATAGAACAAACAAATATTAACAACGAAGAATATCTGCACGCAATGGTAAAAATGCTCTACGTAAAACGAAATAACAGTATATTATTTTAAACTTTTCTTTAAAGTCTTTGAATGAAAGTAGAGAAATGCTAAATTTTAGAACGCAATTTTCCCCTTATAATAAAATGCCTTTCTACGGATACAATGAAATATAAAAAAAAAAAAAATCGTGATGTCAACTAGTGTGTAACTTGTTTTAAGAGAACCTTTTCATTTTTTTTTTTTGTGTGTGTGTATATATAATAACTGTGGCTCCTTTCTCGGGATACATAAAAGAATTTTGTACTAGTGAATCTGCAGATCAGGAGCCTCAACGCCCTATTTGGATCACACATTATTCAACCGGTCATTTTTATTTATTCCTAATTATATAATATATATATTGACTCAATTGACTTGCTACACAAACAGATACGTTCCTGAAGGGGGCTGCCGCCTCCCCCTCCCTTAACCCCGGTGTATCTCTCTTTCTATACTTATATTTATATCATATATATGTATTTTAAATAATTCACAGTATTGTATTATTTCCCTGAAATTCATAAATATTTGTACCAAATTTCATGCAAAAAGATTACATAGCATATTGGAATTATTTTGTGTAACCCTGTAAACTAATTATCAATTCTATGCCCACACTTTTCCACCGTAAAACATGCTTTTAAAATTCTAATAAAATTCCATTATATTTAATGAGGTGTAACCATGTTAAAATACACTTTTAAGAAATACCGAATATTGACAGTAATAAAACGGAATTATTTTGTGTATCCCAGAAAAGCAGCCACAGTAATTATTATATACGCCAATAATAAAAATACACCTAATTAATAAGTATAACTCATTAATTTTTCAAACTAATTTGACATCATTTGAATGATAATAGTACGTCATCGGAATTCTTTTGTGTGGTCCCATAAATATATTTTTTATTTTTTCCTGTCTCATCGGGTAAAAGTGTCCAACTTAGGGGCAGTATTTGGATATCCAACTTCCAAGTTAAAGGGGTGTCCAACTTATAGAGGTTGGACACATTGCTAATCCTATATGGATACATTCCGTTCCGAGAAAAAGTGTCCAACTTAAAGGGGTGTCCAACTTGACAGGTTTCACTATACAAGGCCACATCTGAGGGAAATGCCTTTCGTGGAAGACCTACTAAGCAGAACATTTTAGGATAAATAAAATAAACCAGAACAGGGTTATGTCAAAACTTTAAAAATAAAAACAAATAAATAAAATAAATCTAACGCAAATTATATAAAGCAATATATAAGCAAAATTGATAAATATATATATATATCAGATAAATATAAAGAGTTTGCAAGAAATGGTTTTAATGTGGATTTTAAAAAATATTTCGTAATTGTAGATATGCAGAATTTTGTGCTTATTAAATAAGATATCATATAATACTATTTCATCATAAAAAAAATTCGTATGTATAAGACGGGATACAGAATTTTAAGATAAATAATTTAATTTTCAATTACAATGTGCCTGTTTGTCTGGAAGAAAGAAAAGGTCAACCAATGTGTTCTTTCAGGCTTAGCCGTTGCACTTAGAAAAAATTCTGTAACTGACATTTAGAATCTAAACTGTGGCTGTAGAAAAAATAGTTCCATGTTATCCTTATAAATTCTAGTCCCCTTTGGAAGAGAGTTCTAGAAACCCCTATTAGAATTTTAGAGCGTTTGCCTATATTATAGAGGTCAAACTTATATAAAAATCTCTGCAAATAAATGCGAATACAAGAGGCGATGTTATAGTGAATATAATCTTGGTTTATTACCTAATTCTAGAAAATCAAGCGAGAATTCTCGCAATACAAAAGATTCAGAATATTGTTTCCCCACCTAGGAATGTATAGACTAGAAATTCTCGATCATTTTGTCTATTCAGCTTATTGACGTTCTTTATACGCATAGATAAGAAATCTATATTTCTGGTTAAGGGATTTAGAAAATCACCACTTATTCGTTCTATATGAAGGCGGTATATCTTTTTTCTCAGTGTGAAAGCATGAAAACATCGTATAAAACATCGTAAAGCATGGAAACACTGTATACATACCATAGCTAATACAACAAAGATGTATTTTAAATTAAAAAAAAAAAAAAAAAAGTTATATGTAAAACGAAAGTTTTAAAAGCACTGGGGCTGTTAAAATTTGAAATGAAAATACGCAAGATACATTGTTGGGAACCCGGGTAAAAGGCACTACACTGAAGAAAAGAATATACCTCTTTCATCTAGAATGAATAAGTGGTAATTTTCTAAATTCACAAACTAGAAATTAGATGGTGAAACAATATTCTAAATATTCTGAATCTTTTGTATTCCGAGAAATTCTTGCTTGATTTTCTAGAATCGGGTCATAAACCAAGATTTTAGTTGCTGAAACCCGCTTCTTGTGTTCGCATTTATTTGCAGAGATTTTTAAATAACTTTGCCTTCGATAATGTAGTCAGACACTCTAGAATTCTAATAGGGGTTTCTAGAACTCGCTTTTAAAGGGGACTAGAATTTATAAGGATGACATGGAACTATTTTTTCTAGAGCCACAATAAAGGTTCTAGATGCCAGTTACAGTACTTTTTTTTTTTTTTTTTTTTTTTTTTTTTTTTTAGTGTATGAAAGGATAATCTTCCAGGGAGACGATGTAGGTAAAATAATTTGAAAAGCGATACAGGTCAAATAGATAACATGCGGAACCGAAGATAATACAAAAAATTTTGGAATATTATATTTTTATCAGTGATTTAAATATAGTAATGAATGATATAATGTGATTTTTGCATCTGATTTTTTGAAAAAAAAAAATCTAGTTTTCGATTGATGAGCATTAATATTATTATATATCATTTTCTAGTAGAATCACTAACAGTTATTATCATTCCGTTCTTATTTTCTATATTATCAACTGTAAAAAAAAAAAGGGGGGGGGGGAGAGAAATATATTAGCATAAATACTGTAAATTTTGCGGTACATATGTCGTTTTGATTCTTTACGGTTTAAAAACAGAATTTTTACGATACATTGAACGTAAAAATATGAGACGTGTACTATTTCATTCGTGAACGCTATTTGTACTATAAAATACAAGCATTCGGGTAAATATGAGGTATATATACCGATATTTTACAGTGTATTGGGCAAAATGCAATCGGTTGTACGGTGCGCAATTAATCAATCGTCAATCGTGAATTTAACTGACAATTAAGCAACAGTTTTCTGAAAATTTTACAAATAAAGATTATTTAATTATGATAAAACATAGGATCATTAATCAAATGCTGAAAATAAATTAACTATTCATCAATCAATAATCTTAAGATTAAATGATTGAAAAAATCAACGATTAAAACAGATTAGACTTGGAATTAGTTATTCTTTATTTTAAATATGTGAACTTTAAAAAATTCAGTTAATTATGTAATTTTATTTGTTTTTTATGTCTAAATATATGAGTTTTCTCTTTTGCCTGTAAAATTTACGATACATGTACTGGTACAAATGCTGATAATTCAAGTACTATAAATGTAAACATTTTTTTTTTTTTTTTAAATATCTTGCAACATATTGCAGGTTGTTTGTAAGTTATAAACATGTGTATGCCTACATATAGCCATACTTTATTATTATCATTATTTTTTTTTTTAGAAATTAGAGATTTTTCATAATAATTATTAATTTTCTTGAGTAATAATTCTTCTAAAATGTCCTGAATATTTTTTTTTTTAAATTATTACAAGAAATCTGCGATACTTATTAAAAATGATGCATTGTCTTTCCTCTGTACAATAAATAAATAATAATAATAATTATTATTATTATTTTAATAGAGAAACAAAATTTTCTATGTCTATTTACACAATATCCCTGTTAGTTTTAAGTTATCTATGAATAAAAATAATTATCGAAAAAATAATCCTCTTAATAGTTCTTTTTTTTCTTTAATCAATGCTTTGATTAAAAATACATCGAAGAAAAAATAATGTAACTTTTACCTAATTAAAGTTTTTAGAGAACATTTTTCGCAATTTATTCAAATTACTTTTAAAAATTTCTTCTTTGTAGTTAATTTGCGATTACTTTATATATATATATATATATAATCTAAATATGTTTTCTTATATACATGTATAAGATTATTTAGTAGAAATAATATGTACGATAAAATTTTTCACACTTCATGAATTATTTATTAGCATTTAATGTATACAAAATATAAGTGTTTTAATTCAAAATTATGATGAAAAAATAATGCAAATTACCGTTTTTATATATTGAACCAGATCGTTAAAGTATCTTTATAAGAATTTTAATAGAAAATTTATAAAACCGACTTTTGTGATCTATGGTTTTTGCTTGCTAATATTTAATAGATAATGAAATTTGATATTAAAAAAATGTTTTTTAATATAAAATTATTAAGTTTAGTAAAAACAAATGGATTAAGGAAAGTATATAATGAAAATACGTACATGTTAGTCGCTGAAAATACAATCGGCAGCTACAAAAGTTAATGTAATAATTTACAAGTTAGTAATTTTCAATATATGCAGTGACAATGAACGAATTGCAATTAAATGCTACGTTAGTACTGTGCCTATTGATTAATGAAAAAAGAGAACTTTGTATAAATAAAAACAAAATGCACACGAACACAAAGGTTTTTGTTTACTTTTACGATTCATTATAATTGTTTTAATTAAAATACTTTTTTTATAAAATACTTTTTTCTTCTGTTGCAATGAAAAATAAAAATGAATACTGTATTTTGTAATGTAATGTAAAAATTCCTGCTTTTCGTTTAAATTTGGCAAAAGATAGCAAAATGCTGCCAGGTTTAATATTTATATATTTATTTTACTTCCAGAAAATTTACTAATTTTACACAAAATATTTTACTTCAAATATTGCCCGGAAAAAAAAATCTTAACCCTCTACATTTACCTTGTTGCATATATGTAACTTACATAAAATGTCAATATCATTTCTACAGCCTGTTTGAAAGACTAATACATTGATTTTTGCTACTATCTATTAAAAAGATAATTAACAAACGTTATTAATAAAATTAAGAACAAATGGATATTTTATGTTATGATTTCATACAAAAGTTTATTTTATAAAGAAAATAATAAATCGTCGACATATCTGGATTTATATCTAATCTTTATCGCTAACCACGGATTATTGGATCAAAAAAATTAAAACTAAAAATGTATATTATGTATATTCGTAATAAATGTATGAAATTTCAGCTAAATTACACCCCCCCCCCTTTTTTTAATACTTTCCAACAAGGTTGAAAAGTGTTAATGACTTCGGTTTGTCTGTCTGTCCGTGCTCTAACTGCCGTAAATATTTATGGAATTTCTTGAAACTGACATATGTTATTCCAGTTCACTATCGAATGCTCCCTATTGAAAATGGAGTTTATACCTCTACTGGTTTGTGTACAGGGACACCCGAAAGTATTTCAAAGCATTGTGTTCTATGAGAGGTATTTCTATAAACCATATTTTCATATCTTTACTGTACACATATCTTAATGAAATTGAAATACGTTATTCAAGTTCATAATTGGATGTTTCCTGTAGAAAATAGAGTAAATATCACCAGTGGTTTATGTACAGGGACACTCAAAAGTATTCCAAAGCATTGCGTTCTATGAGAGATATTTCTGTAAATCAAATTTTAATAACTTTACTTTCTACGAAGTTTTATGAAATGGAAATATATTATTTGTGTGCACAAAAGAATGCTTTGCATAGAATATAGCATGATTAGCATTAGATTTATAGGGTGACACAAAAATATTCATTTATATTAAAAGCAATTAGTAAAAATTTGCTAGAATTGTACTTTCGTTTACATTAAGCGTTTTTAACATTTTCTAACATTTGTCATGTGTGAATATGATTTCAATTTGTGTATATGTCCGTCTGTTCGCCTGTATGTCTGTCTGTCCGTGCTTTAACTCCCGTAAATATTTATGGAATCTTTTGAAACTGATATATATTATTCCAGTTCTTTATCGGGTGTTCCCTATTGAAAATGAAGTTTATACCTCTACTGGTTTGTGTACAGGGGCACCCAAAAATATTAGAAAGCTTTATGTTCTATGAGAGGAGTTTCTATAAACCATATTTTAATACCTTTACTGTATAGAAACTTCAATGAAATTTTAATATGTTATTCAAGTTCTCTTTCGGATGTTTCCTATGTAAAATCGAGTGCATTTCTAACTTTTTCGTGTACAAGGGCACTTGAAAGTATTCCAAAGCATTGCGTTCTGTGAGAGTTATTTTTGTAAACCAAATTTAAATAATTTTACGTTGCACAAAGCTTAATGCAATTGAAATAAATCATTCGTATGCACAAAAAAGTGCCTTCTATATAATATAGTATGATTAGCATTAGATTTACGGGGCCACACAAAAATATTCAGTTACATTAAGAGCTATTATTAAAAATTTGCTAGATTTGCACTTTCGTTTACATTAAGCGTTTTAACACTTTCTTATATTATTAGTGGGAATATGATTTCAAAATGTGTATCTGTCTGTCCGCTTGTCTACCTTCCTATCTGTTTGTTTCCGGCTCCTAGCGTCGGTAAATATCTTTAGAATCTTTTAAAAATGAACAATCAAGTTCACTATGGAATGTTCCCTATTTAAAATGACATTAGTAGATCCTGTGCAACTAGTTTGCTTACAGAGACAACAACAACAAACAAACAAACAAACAAAAAATGTCAATGGATTACGTTTTAGAACAGAATTTTTTAAAAGCTATATTTAAAATCTTTCTATTGTAAAAATCATAAAAACATCCACATGCATTTTTGATATTCTAAAATAATGTTTTGTACTGAATATGATAGGATTAACTTTTTCAGATTAAAAGTTATTCGATACAACAATTACGTACAGTTGGAAAGTATTACTAATCAATGCGAGCTGCATGATTTTTCTTTCTTGTTTTCTTTTGTATTTCTGTAATTTTATGTATGTGGCTCTTTAAAAAACTAATTTCTATAAGAATATATATATATATATATATATATATATATATATATATATATATATATATATATATATATATATATATATATATATATATATATATATATATATATATAATGCAAAAAATTTCTTTTATTTAGTTTAATTTTGCATTTTTGTTTTGACAAATAATATTTGACATGTTTGTATTTTATATTCAAATATTCAAATGAAATCTGAAGTCTTAAACTTTAAAATTATTCAAATCAAACTCTAGTTAACATAGCATTATCTGAACCTCTATTTATTTAAATAGTACATTCACTACATTTTTTTTTTCTTTTTTAAGAATGATTTATTTAATTCGATGGAAACTTTTTACTAGCCCTGAATTCTATGAGCCATGCGATCAATCTAAAGTTTCCTATCGCTAGCGAAAGGAAAATTTCACTTTTGAATAAAAGAAACATTTCACATTGCCTACATAAATGGATTGTAGTCTTCCTTTTATTCCTCTTATCTTTTCCTAATGGTTTTTATTTTCATTCTGCGAATTTACAATGGAAGAAAAAAATACGCTCTTGGCTTCTATTTTCCATACTCTTTTACTTTAGATAATGAATGGATATTAAATTTATGGTCGTAAATGGAATATCATTAAAACTTGTATACTCTGTGTTAATGACATAAAAGACTTAATGATAAAAAATATATATATAATTAGCTTTTATTATTGACTTAGAGTTATTATTTAATAAATTACGCAAATGATTCTGTAATGTTTGAGATGTAGAAGAAGATATATTGTAATGAATTACTTATTTAGCAAGATTTACAGTTTATTATTTAATATTAAGTGAAGGATACGATCGCTACATCTCTGAATTGCACTGATAAAAGAGTTTAAAACTGTACGTCTGCATACATTTCACACGAGGAATAGCAGGAAGGCCAATTACATTAATTAAATCAATGAAAAAAAAAATAAAGAAAGAAATGATAAGGTACATGGTACTCTGATTTTATGCTCAGACAATATATAGTCGTCAGACTTATCGTGCTATTAGCAGCTAGCAGCGATTGCATATTTCCATTGTTACAAATATGTATATAATGGAAATATATCATTGTATATTTCCATTATTTCAATAATTGTATGAAGAGTGAATATTCCAACCTAATTATTAGTGAATTAGAAAAAAGATAAAAAATGAAAATAATTTTAAGAAGAATTAACGAAGTTTAATTTAACAATAGAAAATAAATACAGAAATAGAAAAAGCAAAGCTACATAAACAAGAAACTAAAAAATCGGCCATTGCTAAGCAATGTTGGGAGAATAACCATAATTTCAACTTTAATTCAGCTGATATATTCTGACAGCCAAAACACTTACATGGACTCGATTTTCTAGAAGCTTTACATATTTATGAAAACCATAAAAATATCATTAATTGCGATTTTGCTATACCCATTCTACAGAACTATTGTAAAAAATGCGTAGAATCCATATATTCTTAATTTTTACGTAGCTTTCTACATCCCAAATTTCTATTGACTTACAGCTCTAGTTTCGCAAATTTATGTTTGTTCCTCCTCTGACTCTAGTATATAGTATAAGACGAACTTTCATTTAATTTACACAAGCCATGCTTATCAACTTTTAAGCTTTCTGGAAACTGGAAAATTGTAATAGATAGTTTTTTTTTTTTTTTTTTTTTAAATCATTGAAGCTATTACAGAAATATATAAAAATTTTCCATTAACATTTCACTGCACAAACGTTACGAGCTATGGATAACGTGATAATAATTCTGTAATTTTTTTCAATATTTTTTTCATCTGTGTTTATGGTGCCCTTCTTTCTTGAATGTGTTTAAAGAAAGAGGTTTAGTTAAGAATTTTGAATGTTATATTCGCATTCATGGGTACACAGATTTTTCTCAAAGATAAATATTAAAATATTTTCTTAATAAATATTGTACATTTTAGAGAAAAATTGCTTTTTGCAACCTTTTGGTAACAATAATATACTGATCTATACTTTTAATTAATTTTTCCATCAAATTTTAATTTTATATTCTATATTAAATATTAATTTTGGAGTATTTGAAGGTTTTACATTGTCGATCTTCTATTTCTTTATGCAGAAATACTAGATAAACAAAAATATTTTTAAAATAGTAACTAAATTAAATACTTATGAAATTACTATCGTTTATTATTATGAAATAGGTATGAAAAAATTCATGAATACTATATAAATAATCGTTACATTAATTAATAATTACATTAGTATTAATAATGATGCCGTATATTCTATGCTTTAAGTATTAATATATTTCATAGATAACAGCTATTTTCTTTAAACTACTTTAACTTTTCTTTATTTTAATCGTTGTACGTGTGTGTGTTTTTCCCGTAAGCGATGTACTATTATTTCAATTTCAATGTACATTTTTCACTATCCCTGTGAGGGCAAATTCCGAATTTACATCCTCACTATACGTACTGAAAATGATGACTGTTGTGCTTTACTTTTTTCTATTTGCGAAATTCAAACGAAAAGGAAAATATCATGAAATTTCTCGAATGTATGTTGATGACAATAAGCATATTTTTAAAATTTCCATGACGTAAATATATATATTTTTTTTAATGCACATGCATTTTTTTTTATGCATTTTTTATTTTATTTTTTTTAATGCTTTGCCAAATTTTTGCTTGTGCATCAGCTAGTTTGCAATTTTTCCAAAAAAATTTTTTTTAGTAAATTCATGAATAATTCCGTACTGAATAAGAAAAATTTTATATTTGTTGATTTTATAAAATTTGCACTGTTTACGATTATGCATTTTTATTAAATGTAAGTTTTATTTCAGTTAATATCATAAAAAAAAAAATGCTATTTTAAAAACATTTTTGTGATAAAAAAAAAGAAAAAAAAAAAACCTGGTGTATAACAAATACACGACTTCTAATATTCACTACTAAGCGTGCTACACATTATCTTTCGATAAAGTGAGGTCAGAAGACATGAAACTGATCTAATTATCAAAAGGCCTAGTAATTGTATTACTGTAATCATTCAATAAAAACGGTCTTAAAGTTATCTACAAGAGAATTTACATAAAGAGTTTAAAGAAAATTAGATGAGCCTTTTTTTAAGACACACATTTCTGAAATTCAATACTGACCCATTTATTCGGAGCACCATCAATTTTTCTTATTAACCAACCAATGCATATAAAACTACATGTAAAAGGGGATTTATGTAGACAATTTGAAACAATCGTTAAAGCCAGTTTTGAAATACTGATTTTCAGTTCCACTTCCGATTTTTACTAAGACTTTTTTAATTCGCATTTACACTGAAAACCAACTAATGCATACGAAAGAACATGTAAAAGGGAATTAATATAGCGAGTTCGAAGAAAATCTGTAGAGCCTTTTTAGGACACCCGCTTCGAAACTTAAAACTGGTCAGTAAAATTCGAACATTGTTTCCGCCAATATGGACACGCACCAGTGATTTTATAAGTGAGGAAGACGTTGTTTATAAATAGGGATAAAAAAGGGTGATTCTGTTTTTAATTCTCTTAAATATAGTGACCAGCGAAGGAACTTTTGCCTGTGTTCTTTTACAAAACTTTTTTTTTTTTTTTGTTCTTTTGCTACTGTAATAAAACCATGGATCAACTTTACAGCTCTGTCAGCTGTAATGTTCACTGCTTTAATCTAGAATACAGTGAGTTTGACTTCCAAATATATGCTATTTGTTTCCCATAAAGATGGACTCTTTTGGAGAAAGCTATCGTTAACTTTGAGACAAGGGAATACATATTTTTTTTACTCTTGATTTATATAAAATCATCCACATTCTTATTTTAAGTAAAAGAAAAGAACGATAGTATTTTTATTAATTGTAAGGTTGTTTATAATATACATAGGTATAAAATAATTTTAATGTAACAAGATACTCACCATACAACAAGCCGATAAATTATTCTTTTGATGAAAGGCATATTTTCTCAAAACAGAATATCCCCTTGTTCCTGTTTGTCACTATTTTTACTTTCCGAACACTATAGTGAGGAAAGTATTGTAATCATGTCAAAAATCCGAATTGGAGATTTTGATGTTTATATACGTTTCGAGGTCCCCTGAGTCCGTTTCCACTATTTTTGAGATGATGTATGTATGTGTGTGTGTATGTGTGTATGTGTGTGTGTATGTCTGTGAGTGAACACGCTAGCGTCTAAACGCTTTGTTCGAATAAGCTGAAAGTTGGTACGTATATTGTAAGTCACCATAGTACGAACCCTATAGATTTTGGTGAATCTAGCACTTATAGTTTTTTTACAGGGACACAAAGAAAAATTCTTTATCATTATGGCCTATAGGAGCAAAATCTTAAAAGTGCGATAGCATCTAAACGCCTAATTCAATTGAGCAAAAACTTTATACACATATTATAGGTCACAGATACTCAATCTGTATAGATTTTGGTGAATCTAGCACTTATAGTTTTTTTTACAGGGACACAAAGAAAAATTCTTTATCATTATGGCCTATGGGGCCAAATTCTTAAAAGTGTGGTAGCGTCTAAACGCCTTATTAATCTGAGCAAAAAATTTGTACATATGATTTAGGTCACATTTGCACCAACTGTATAGATTTTGGTGAATCTAGCACTTACAGTTTTTTTACAGGGACACAAAGAAAAATTCTTTATCATTATGGCCTATGAGACCAAATTTTTAAAAGTGCGATAGCATCTAAACGCCTTATTCAATTGAGCTGAAAATTTGTATGAATATTATAAATCACTGTTGCACTAACTATAAGCATTTTGGTGAATCTAGCATTTATAGATTTTTACAGAGACACAACAAAAAATTCTTTATCATAATGATCTAAGGGCTCAAAGTTCAGTAGCGTTAAATAAAATTCGTGTGATATATGGAGAAAAATACTCAAACACTCTATTATGGTTTTCTCTCTTTTGTTTGTTTAGCAACTCCTCTTTCTTTATTTTATCTACAAAACTGTTAGTTACTCAATGTTCGGAAAGTCGAGTGGAGTCACTCCAGATTTTTACATTAGTTTCTTAACTAACACTTTCGTTTAGTAGGGATAAGACAGCTATTCTTCAGTTAAATAACATAAATGCTGACTTCAAGACTTCCATGTTTTCACAGACTTTAGGAAGCACGAACCGTTATAAAGAGTTTTGATTTCTGAAATAAATGTAACAATTTCTTACTATAGGTCGTCATAATAAATAAGCATGTTCTAACATACTTTCTTTTCAATGCAAAATCGTTGACGTGATTGCAACAAGTAACAGTTTTTCATCTAATTTTTGTTCGAAAAGCATACATTGGTTCGTCTTGTATTCGAAAACGTGGTATCACAATAGAGAATCTGCACTTAATCTTCAACATTTTAATCGTGTATCAATCTAAGCATCTTATACCTGTTCTTTCCCAGATGATTTGTCCAATTTTGGTACAATTTTTTTTTTTTTCAATGCTTAAAAAAAAAAAGAAAAAGAGAAGAAAGCAAAACATTGTAGGAAGATTTGAGCATCCACTTTCTGTCAATTTTATTTTTTGAACATTATTAAATTGTACTGTGTAGACTTGACGATTTGATGGAAGATTGGATCATAAGATTTAATGTCTCATGTCCATTACTAAAAATATGTTTTTTTTCTTTCTTTTTTTAAACTCTGTATTTCCACGGCCATAATACTCGTTTCGTATTTAAGTGACGCAATAACCAAACAACATGAAAAAAAGACATCTATATTAATAAAATCAGACTTTTGTCTGTAAATTTGTCGGAATCAAAAAATTTTACGATATCTTCACGTTTCACACCCCATGAAAGCCGAAAATGACTTCAGAAAATTTTGCCTGTGTGTGTGTGTGTGTGTGTGTGTGTGTGTGTCATCGTGTCTGTATGTCGCTTTTTTTGTCCGGGCATCACTTGAGAACGGCTGGACGGAATTCAACGGCGCTTGACAGGAATTTAGGTCTTCACCCAACTTAAAATTATATCTATAGAAATTTTCAAAATTATGATTAGTGTTTGAATTGTGGGTAAAAAACGCCTGCTGCATAAATATTTTTCACTAAAACGTTTTGAATTGAAAAGTAAAATATAAAAATAAATCTTTAAGTTAAAGACTTTTTTATTCGCGTGATTCGCACTACAAATTATGAAAAGATTGAAATGTGCCATCTGAGTTTCATACTTTAGTTAATTTTAAAACATCTAATTGTCGTATCGAAAAACTGTTTACATCCCAGGATTCAGAAAAATCACCCCTTTCATTTGGTACTGAATTTATAACGATAGGTCTGATCTTTCTAATTTATTTTTCCTTTTATCCGTTTTTCCGTTGCCACTTAAATTTCATACTTTAGTTATTTTTTAAAAATCTAATTGTCTCATCGAAAACCTGTTTGCACCTCTGGATTCACAAAAATTGCCCCTTTCATTTGGTATCAAATTTATAAATATAGGTGTGATATTTCTAATTTATTTTACCCTTTTTCCGTTTTCAACCCAGATTCGGTAGAAGGTTTTATATTTATATATACGCATTTATATATATTTGTATTTTCCAGAAATAAAATGAAATATTTTTAATTTCATGTGAATAATAATAAAAATTAGAGAGAAAAATACCTAAAAAAGTTGGTGATTTTTTTTTTTTTTTAATGAGGAATTTGTATGTGGATAAATATTTTCATAGAGATATTTGGCATTAGTTTAATATTTTTATTTAATTACGCAGTGATTTTCTTTCCTGCAGTAAAACAAAAATTTTTGTTGCTATAAAGCACCTTATGAGTTTTTTTTATGTTCTCCCCTTAATTGTAAATGATTATAATTTGGATTGTATTAAGATTTTTTATTTTTATTTTGTAAATATCAGAAAAGAGTTTTTATTTTATTTTATTATTCTATTTTATTTTATTTATTTATTTATTTTGTGTATGGAACAGCTTTAGTATCGGATCCCTTTGGCAAAATTTAAAATTCGGCACCGAAGTAGCTCGGATGTTTCTCGCCAAGATCTTTAATTGCACAATTGAGGCAGCCAATTCAGTTCATCGCAAAAATGGCTTAAAATATTTAAAGTCACCAAAGGGGTCCCATACTAAAGCTGTGCTTTGTGTATTTATTTATTTATAATATTTTCTATTAAAGACTTCTGTGGTCACGAAATTTGGTGCGTAAATTGTTTGTATGCATCCGGAACTTATTGTAACTGGATTTCACGAAATTCGAAATCCCCCCCCCCCTTCTCGGAGTCGGAGGGCAATAAACATGTGTAAAAACATGTTTTTCCGTTTGAATTCGCTTTGAATTATCTTAGAATGGCAAATTTTGGTGTGTGGATATTGATTAAGTGTAAGTGGGATTTTGCAAATCTTCGAACTCACCCGCTGAGGAAGGGGAAGTGGGTAAGTTTCTGCCGAAGGCAGTGGGGACCCAGACTCCTCACGTTGCGAGCGAGAAAACCTCTACCAATCACAGCGAGAACTTCGATTATTGATAAAGATATGGGATTTTGACAACTCATTTAAATTTAATATCCAGCGAAGCGGGCAAAGCCTGCTAGTGTGATAATAATACGACTCTTAATATGCAGCAAGCAAATGATGCACTTGCATCACACATGTGACGCACGTGGCAACGGGCAAATGGCACATAAGACTGCATATGCAATGAGTCGTGTAACGAGATACAGGGAGAAGATTTTTTTTTTTTTTTTTGTCTTCTAAATTGGAAATTTATCCCGCAAATAGTCTTATTTTCTCATAAAAGAAAATCACCATTTACTTCGCAATAGAAAATATTTCGATTCGATTCGGCACGGGTTAACGCAGTCCAAATAAGTTGAAACTTCATTTGTTAGTGTTTTAACATAAGAAGAAAAACATTAAAAGGTATGCGTCAAAAAAATTTAAGTCGAAAAATAAGGGACACCCTAATATATATATGGAGTGGCTGTTGTAAAGCACAATCCCTTTAAGCTCCAAGGCAACTTATCCAGTGTTTCTTTAGATATTCATCGACGTGACGCCGAAATTCGAAATTACCTATACACTTATGTCCATTAAGGCCCATCGGTGGTATGAGCTTATATGAAAATAAATTGTTCACCTCCTCTAATAAAATGTTAGGAATAAACTTTTATGTATTTATTTAACTCCATATTTGCTGAATATAAATAAATAATTAGTTTATTAGTTTCGTTTTTTTAAACGATATTTTTAAAATTGTAAATTTTAAAAATATGGTTTCAATATATGTTTTATGTACATATTTTGTATAAAAAATTTTCATTTTCAAGAGATTTTTTTTTTTTTCTCTTTTCTTTTTAAACACATCTGTAGTCAGTGAATTGTTTTTACATTTTTTTTTTTTTTTTTTTTTTTTTTTTTTTTTGAGTGTGTGTGTGTGTGTTTTTAACATTCCAGACTTAAATTTCTTTATTGTTTCATACTTAAAATTGTTTTTTTATTTGTTTTGTCATTATTATTATTATTATTATTATTATTTTAGGCAAATGTGGAAGACTATATAAAACTACATAAAAATGTAATACTTTATAAAAGAATTGAATTTCAATAAAAGAAAATACATGTTGAATATTACAATGAAATTGACCTTTTAAAGATTTTTCTAGTCTAATTTCTTATAATTTCTCTATATATACTTATATATATATATACTTATTTCAGATGCATTATTATTTTATATATCAAAATTATTAACATTATAAAATGCCCATACACTCTCTATAATATTACTTCTTTATATTTTTATCTATAGATTAATTTATCAGACGTCCACAGAGAATACCATCCTATTTCTTTAGTTCAGAATTTCAATTTTTTATCAAAATAGGCGAACTATACAGCTTGTTTAGATGTCTCTCAAAGGCATATTTTCGAAAATAAATCCCATAAGAGAGGATATATTTTTCACCAAAACTCGAATTATCTTCTTTTCTTATCGGAGAAAATTACCCTCTTCATGAAAATATAGGAGTGCCTTAGAGGTGTTTTGAGACAGCATCCAATTTCTTGTTTGGTGTCAAATGCACTTTGAGACAATTTATTTAAAAGGAATTTTCTGAAGAGTGACACATCAGGAAATTGTACCATAATGATTCTCTTATTTTTGCTTTACACAAAATTTTGAAAACTTTAGACAGGGATATTATTTCATGTTTTAAAGTAATAAATTGTTGTCATATTATAAAATCACTATTTTTCTAATCATTACTTTCTTCTATATAATAAATGGAAAAACGTACATTATTTAAAAAATAATAATAGTAAATAATTCAAAAACTATTTTGGTGAAATTTCATGTTTTCACATCTCCTGAATGAGATTTGAACATTTTTGAAAATATTTATCTATTTGTGTGTGACAAATTTTTTTATTGACTTTTGCTCGAGAAATATGCAAATATTTTTATAAAAACTTACATTTAATTGCAACATGATATAGAAAGGTGCCTATTAAATTTTGGCGTGTGTGTGGGGGGGGGGGGGCTTAAGGATCCTACCTGTATTTACGCGAGTTTTGGAGAAAACACGGGAATCTCCGAATGACCATTTCTACGACTGTCACCTGGGTTTGAACCCGGCACGTCCCTTCTATCATCTTCGAGATCAGATCCTATCTGGCCTCACTGAGGTTCCTGAAAGAAGGATATAAGCTTAAAATTACGTTTAGTTACATACATTATAAAACAGGTGTTAAAGATATACAGGCTGTTCGCACATTTTTTAGACGATTTTATTTCGCAGTAAGAAAAAATCGTTTGCATGGAGAATTTTATTCTGACAACAGTTATATTTTTGGAAGTTTTATTTATCTTTTGATATTTATAATTTTTGCTTAGATGCAAAAATGCGCTTTTAAAATGGCAGTGGATGGAAGGATAGGTTTCCACTCTTTCCAAAGATAGTTTTTAGTGAAATCTTTATGAAAAACATTTATCAGGAGAAAAATGGAAAAATGTTGCAACAACAGATGAATCTTGGGTCTATTTAAGTGGTTGCAATAAAAAAAGACCAATTTATTATCACAAAAGTGGAGAAAAAAAAAATTTGCTACATGGCTCAAAGCATCAAAAGAGAGTTTTTCTAAAGGATTTATGATTGCCACTGGTTTTTTCATACAAGCGCAAGAAAAAAGCAAAAAAATGTGCAAATATGTCAAAATCAACTCTAAATACTCTCAAGAACATATTTTAATTCCAATTTTTAAAAATGAAAATCCAGATCTTTATCCACAATGCTATCAATCCGTTGAACTGCATCAAGACAAAACAAGCAGCCACACATCGCAATCCGCAATTGCTTTTCTAGAAAAAAATGGAACAAAAAACGGGAATTAAAACCATACCCTTCACTGACATTCCTGCTAAATCTTTTGATGTATCACTGTTGGATTTTTGTGTTTTTCGACTCCTAAAATCAAAATTATCCAAACACCGACCTACAACGCTTTGTGGACTCTGGAAAGCCGTTCAAGAGGAGTAGAAAAATATACCTCTTCCGATATTATAAAAAGCATTATTATCATAGAAATTATGATGTAGAATGTTAGTTAAGAACAAGGGCTATCAAACTGAACAAATAAAACACGAAATATGAGTGAAATTGCTTCAGTATACTCCATCAAAATCGTCTAAAAAATGTGCGAACAGCCTCTGTAGAACAAAAATAGCTCTCTAAATGATAAGGAAAAATCTACATAATCCTGATTTTCACCTACCATTTACATAGCTTTCTATATCCCAATTTCTTATTTGCTATCACTACCAGTTTCTTATATTCCTATTGGCTAATACTCTGACTTTAAGATTCGCTTCCCTACCAATATATAAGAGCAAAAATCCACCTTATCTTTCTACGCTAACGATAGTACGTTTAACGCTACCGATACTGCAGTTTGCTTTTAATATATTTTTTCATTGACGTTTGCAATGTTGTATAAATATGTATTGGTCCGTTTTAGGTGTCTTTTTCAACAAAAAAATCTATACTTTAGAAAAGATGGAATTATATACAAATAGAAGGACAAAGTTTGATTTTGAATATTTGACAAATTAAGTTCAAAAATTAATGTATGTTCAGAATATTTATTCTTATTTGATTTTTAACATAATAATACATTCAAAGATTACAGTCTGTTAATATAAATGTACTAAGCTATTTATATATTTCTGAAAATGAAAAGTTGTCTCTCTTCAATAATATTGAAAATAGTACATAAGCTAATAATAATGTCACATGATCATGCCAGATATTTCAACTCATATTCCAAAAATATTTTATGTTACATATTTGGAATACAGATAATCTTACCAGACTATTTCCTAAATGAATCCAATATACATTCTTTTCAAAACTGTTCCAACGAAATTTTCAACGAGTGACATTTACTGGGCAAACATTTCTCTAATTTCTTGAAGTGATATTTTACGACGGGGTTTAATTTAAACTACTGCAATAATATTATATCATATTAA
Organism: Salticus scenicus; assembly: GCA_963930645.1. Classification (NCBI taxonomy): domain Eukaryota; kingdom Metazoa; phylum Arthropoda; class Arachnida; order Araneae; family Salticidae; genus Salticus; species Salticus scenicus. The sequence continues at coordinate 236,222,275 of OZ005653.1, read as the reverse complement.
AAAACTGTGTATTATATAAATTACAAATAGGTATAATTTGACCACCAGAATGTTCTACATCTTGTATTTTCCTATATAAAAAATATTTATGTACAACACCATATAAAAAATAAATTGCAAGTATTATTTAAATAGACGATTTGCGCCCGCTTGATACTCGATTTTTTCGCATGTATTTCCAAATTAATTTCTCTTTTAACAGTTCAACTTGCTAAATATTTGTTTTTATGATATTTAAAGCATAATGGCTTCATATTTTACATCATGATATTGATAAAATTTGAAGTCCAAACGTGTCCAAGAAAGTAAAAAATGATATCGTAATCCTTTAATATTAATTTTATAACCCTATGACTATTTATTTATTTATTATTGAATTAATTTCTTGTGATGCTGTTGAAAATGCCACATTTAATTTATTGTTATTATTTTAATCTGGCAAATTTAATTTTCGTATGGATACGAAAAGTGTTTGTTTTAAAAACATACTGGTTTTCTTTTTTTTTTTTTTTTTTTTTTTTTGAGAATTATTGAAAACTTTTCTAAGGTCATAAAAACCAGAGAAAACTTTTAATTTCTTTATCTCATTACATTGTAGCGAATGTGAAGTAAATTTGTGATGAAAAAAAATTTCTGTTAAATTAACCTTCTTTATTATTTTACTAAGTTAAAATGCAAGCATGATAATCAAGCATGGAACTTTACTTTCTTTATTCCAATACATTGTTTTAGCTATGTCATCATTTTCAGCGTTTGCTTTTAGAAGTTTGGGCTTTTATTATTAAAAAGAAAATTCCCCATGAATGAAAACATATCAATAATTAATGTTATTAAAATAAAAACATTGTAAAGCCTAAAGTTCTTTTCTTTGTAAAATTTTTTATTAAATAATGGTGTTACTTCTTTGTAAAAATTTTAAACATATTGATATGTTATCATAAAAGATATTGTAGAGCCTAAAGATCTTTTCTTTGTACAAATATTTTCTCAAATAATGACGTTATTATTTTGTAAAAATGTTTTCGTTGTTCCATAGCTGTAATAATTTTAACCCTTGAAAAACTAATTTGAAAGTTTTAAATCCAAAAGAAATGTTAACTACACATTTTTGATAGAGGTTAAATGAAGAAGACGATATAGAAAAGCACAAATAACTCACACATGTTCGAAAGTTGTATAGGCTAAGATTAGAATGTCTTCCCTTCACATAAGGTAGGTGCTCAAGTGATTGGCATGCTCCAGTAATTGACATCTATCGCTAAATAATTAATAGATAAGAAAAATAAGAAAATCATATATTTTACATATAAGAATTTTAACATTTTATGTCAAACACTGGAGCATAGGATGCTAATAACTGGTAAAATGAATAACTAGCAGTGTCAAACACTGGAACATAGGGTGCCAGTTACTGATAAAAGGAAAAATTGGCAGTGTTGATTACTGGAACATTGAGTGGGTGTCAAATAAGAATTCTTAAAAAAAAATAATTGTTATCAAATGTATATATTTTAACATACATGTGATTCTGAATGTCTGTCATACCATATGTACTAGCTTAAGATTTCTAAAAATATTTTCTGATGACTAGAACATTAAAAACATCAGAGATTGTTCTGAAAGCGTCAATAACTGGTGCACTTACCCTTAGGCGTTTCTAATAAATACATAGTTTTTATGGTTAATCAGTTTGTAAGGATGTGTGCTAAAAACCATTAACTAGCCTTTAATTGCTAAAATTTTTGTTCTTTTAACAAATCTAAGTTTCTAAAGTTCTGTTTATATATATTTACTGACTAAGAAATTTGGATTTATATAAATTATAGTTATTGAAATTGGTTAAATATAAGTTACCAAAATAGCAGTTAAACGGGAAAAAAAGCAATAGCACATTTTTCAGTCACCTTTTACTAATAAAAAAGGTATGACGCATATAAAAAGAGCAGACAGTTTTGGTGCACACTTACTGCCAATGCCTAACTAACTAGCAATCATACATGGATAATTGAAAGTAAAATTTATAAAACCTATGATTGTTCTATTTGTATTAACATACATCAATGAAAGAAGTGCGACATGGAATTATTATTATTTATTTATTTATTTATTTTTTTTTTTTTATGGAACTTGTTGGGTTTAGCTCATTCAGTGGTCAATATTTCCAAATGAACGCATTTCAAAATTACGTACTCTTTTCCCCCATTTAGTTTTCATGCCACTTTAAATCATCTCACATATATCGAAAATAATGACGTAATCTTTTGTATTAAAACGTTTACATTATAATGTTTTAAAATCCAAAATACTCTAAAAAAATAAAAAAATATTTTTGGAATTTTTAATTCAGTTGCAGGTACTTTTACGTTAGACAACCGTCATGATTTTTGGCATATTTAGATAGTAATACACACGGAGTATGTTTCATTTCCTATTTTGTTTGAAATTACAGAATAAATAAATCTTTGTAAATTTATTTTTTTCAATTTAGTGTTTGTAGTTTGGCAACAGCCTGCTTGGTAAAGCATTGAGCTTGTGATTGAAGTATTACAGGATAGATATTCACGTTGCTCCAAAGACCATCGTGTATATTAATGGTGGCTGGTGCACGTAAAACTGGTTGATCCATGTTATTTAAAATAATAACCCTGGAATGGAGGGAGTCTGAAGAGGTGAATCCATCCGCAGAGATAAAAATTGTGATAACATATCTACAAATCACCTTTAACCCTTTAACGTTCATTGGTTTTACAGCGAAACCAAACATTTGACATAATTTAACAATTTTTATGCAGCAGTTTTTTAACATTTCCTCCTTGTTTTAATCAGGTTTTAAACTTTTGTTTCTTTTCTGTTCGGTAGATAGCAGCACTATTCCAAAATTTAACAAATAATGCTTCAAAGGAAGCTAAATGCATAAGTCACTTGAAGTTTCTTATTGTGCGCGAGTGCGAACTGCTGGTTTGATGTTGCACTCATATCTAGTTTTTTTCATTTAATGAAACGCTGGTCTATTATTTTTCCCTGAAACAACGTTTATGAGTTTTTGTAATTGGTAATGTTTACTTACAAAGTGTTTTATTTATTAAATTAAATATTATTTGAATTTAATGAAGTTAAGTTATAGATGTTTCAAACCAAAAAATTCAGAAAAAAGAACAACGCTGATTTTTTATTTTTAAATATTTATGATAAGCTATGTGTCTAAAATCCGTTTTTAAAATTAGTTTAGTAATTTTTAAAATAAATTAAGTAGTGAACGTTAAGGGGTTAAGGGTGTGCTGCAGTCTGTCGCTAATTCCCATTGCATAACTCTTGTGTGACGTAAACCCACTCAAATTCAGCCTGTCTAGGGCTCCTGTTAATTTCAGCATTTGTTTAGTTTCGAAATAAGTGCAGGAGCATTTATTTATTGTGACATTTCTCGTTTTTTTTAACAAATATTAAGAAATAAATGGATTTTTTCCGTCAAATTGTAAATGCTTTTTTAACACGCTTTTATTAGCTTCACCTGTGTGTATGTTTGTATGTTTGTAACCGCTCTGGGAGCAAACAAAAAATCTATATTCTAAAAAAGACTGTCCCTACGTGAACGCTGTGGCTGTGAGGTAAAGCTCCGTGATGCGAACCTAAAGGTCTAGCGTTCGAGCCCAGTCAGGGGAGATTTTTAAAAAATTGTTTTTGTTTAATTCTAAATTACTTTAATTAAAGATTTAAATGTATGTAAATATTATGGTGTGTCACTCACATAATTTTCTCTTACCCTGCATTTTAATACTAAGATAGATATTTTGTGCTTTTTAGTTCACATTTCTATAAAAGCGTGTTCTTTAAATTTTTTAAACTATATTATTTCTTTTAAACTTTTAAACATTTTGTATTTTTTCATTTTTTCATTTTTTCATTTATTTATTTATTTATTTATTTTGTGAATTTAAATTGTAAACCTAATGCAACAATATGTTATTTCTATTAGTGTATTTATAAAACACACATACACATGTAGATATAACAGAATATTACTCACATCATTATTTTTTACTTACACAATGTAGTCTAAAAAGACTGAATTTCTCTAACTAAAATTAAATCTTTGTAACAAAATAACTTTTTAATAAACTTTACTAAAATTAATCACTATTTTACATTAACAATAGTGTTTTAATATATAAAGAAAATGCCAAGAAAAAAAGATATTACTTTAAAATTCTAAATATAACATAATTTTGCAGATTATTTACGTGCCACAAAAGTTCATTCAATTTATTCAAAATATTAACTAAAATCGATATAATCTTCTCTAGAGAATAAAGACATTCACGAAATCTGAAGATAATTTATTGGACTTACTAGATCTTAGTACATTAATCGTCTAAGTTGTGACGCTAGTTGTCTAAAAATCGATGAATTAAGATTAATTTTTAAGCTTAAATTAAGAGATGTGTTAATTTGACTAACTTTATTGGTAATCAATAGTCTCTGTAAAACTTCGGGTAAATATTTGCAAATTTCAAATAATTAATTAATTTTAATTTTAAAAGGGACTTATGAATTTTCTAATGATTCGAAATTACGAAGGAATGCGATGTTCATTCATTGATTTATTGTTACAAAGATTTAGCTGATAAAGCTAATTTTTAATCCGTTTATTCAAGATTAATACTAAATCTTATTACTTTCTTCTCTACTCGTATATATAAGAAGATGTATTGGATTCGTGAAAATTTTCGAACTCGGTTTTTCATGGATTTACACGTTTTGAGATACCTTGATCACGATTTCACTGATTTTAGATAATGTCTGTCACACTAGGTGACAGACTAGATAGTCAGTCACACTATATAGTCAATGACACTAGACAATGTCTGTCAGTCAGTCTGTCTTTCTGTGTGTATGTGTGTATATATCACAAATTTTCTGGACACAGTATATCACGAACCAATCAACGAAATTTAACGAAACTTGGTATTTAGTTGGAGCCTGGCTTAAACTAATGCTGATTATATTTGAGGATTAATCGTTCAACAGGTGGCGCTGTGGTCTTATTATTTTCTTAATTTTTAACATGGCAATATAGGACAACATTTCGTACAAATGTACATAATAGGAATTATTTTTAATGCATGATTGTAAAAATAATATGGACTAGTGATAATATATAGTAAACTAAGGCAAAAAGGTGTGTGTATGTAGGAGCATTGCTCCTTCCCCTGCCCCCCACCCCACCAGTCGGTTGTATAATTTCAATATGGGTATCTTTTGAAAGAACTTGTCAGACGAATAGTTGAACCATAGATCTATTATAATTTAAAACAAAATTAGCTATTTTTTTTTCATTTTATATTAAAAAAAAAAAAAAACTTAGAAAAGAAATTGTATTTTTCTAATGTTGGCACAAAAACTGTTTTTTTTTTTTTTTTTTTTTTTCCCAGCATTTGGTGTTTTACTTCTCTGAAATAAAAATCGTCTGTATTTATGATGGAAAATAATTTTAATAAATAATGATTTACCAAATAATAAACTGCAGGAATTCGTATATATTATATAGAAGAAAGTCTTGTGGTGGCTACAACATGCTAGTTTTTATTATATTTTGTTTTACAACAATCTACAGAAATGGACATAAATAAAGATATACATTTGAAGTTAGATATTTTTCTAAAATAACGTAATAACACTGCTCGGCTTGAAAATTGTCCCAAAAACCATTTTTGCTAATTCTTATATAAAATGATCTTCTGAACCAAATGTGATGGCTATTTTTCGCTATCACCCACCGTTTTTGGAGGACACCCCCTATTTTTACCAGTTTTCGGTAATTTTATGACTATAAATTTGCTTTATAGTAGAGAAAAGAAATAGTTCAACTATCTTCTTATGACCTAAAGCGGTGAAAAATGCTATGACATGTATGACATGAACATTTGCAGCAAGGGGAAGGTTTGGGGGGAGGGGGGATCTGCCACTGAAATTATAAGTTACATTTATTATATTTTATTAATCATTTATTATACATTATATATATATATATATATATATATATATATATTTAAGTTTTAAAGTAATTATTTTCTATTCTCCAAATCAAATTCATGGCCATAAAATTACCGAAGAGTGATAAAAATTGAGGGAGGAAGTAACGTCCTGAGAAAAGGGCGTTTGATGGGGGCAAAATGGGGTCATATTGGGATTCAGGAGGTCATTTCACATACGAATCAGCAGGAATGATATCATAACTCGATTTTTTTTTTTTAAGTGTAGCGTAATTACTTAATGGATTCAGTCGGAGCTTTGGGAGCAAAATAACATGTGAATTAATACAGTGAAGTTACCTGATTTATTATAGTGAAAATTTTTATGCAAAGACAGAAATTACTTCAATTAGAAATAAAAGAAAAAAAATATAATGTTGATCTTACCCTGTGCAAAATAAAGCTTGAAATGCGTTGCAACTGTAACATATGATTATAATCTAGGAGGTATGATATAAAAGGAGATAACACATCTGTAAGAACATGAAGCCAAAATCTTAACCGCAGAAGCCAATAAGTAACACAGCTACGTAAAATAATCTGCATTGTTATTTTGAGATTATGTAATATAAATAATAACAGGAGACTTGGCGTTGGAATATTAAAACCCGAATAAACTACTACGTCAGAAACGCCAAAGAAAAATATTGGAAATGCATACAGCTGTTTCGGTAGCCTAAAGCGTACCGTCTTCAGTGCTTCTCTTGATTCAGAATCCTTTTTGCACTGAAGACGGTACGCTTTAGGCTACGGAAACAGCTGTGTGCATTTCCAATATTTTCTTTGGCGTTTCTGACGTAGTAGTTTATTCGGGTTATGTAATATAGATCATTCGAGTCATTGTAGCTATAAGTCTCAAAGCTGTCAAATAAATTTACATAGTATTAGCCAATGTTTTGGTAGACTCAATACTGCTAATGTAATATCCTTGTCTGCTATTGTGACAGGACAGCCATTTTGAATAGCCAACATTTATGTTCATTTGCACTCAACGAGATAAACAAAGTAGAGTGATAAATGGTAACCCTGACATGGTCCGACAAGTGTCATGTGACAGGAAACTTTGCGTTGGTTCTCTTGGTAACAGCTTATTTTCAATAAATTTCTATGGCAACGGTTTGGATATTGTACTTGGCGAAAGTTGTAACCGACAATGTTTTTGTTTACTTAAGTAGTTTAATATTTTTTTTTGTTCTACATAATTTTAGTTTTTATTTTACTTCTTTTTTATTTCGTGAAGTCGAAATTTAACCGACAAAATATTTAAAAATAGTTGACAAATTATCATTTGTTGTTAAATTTAGCTCTTTTAAAAGTTTAACTTTTCTTTATAAATACTTTTAAACTTTGTTCTGAAATGATGAAAGAAAAGGGGGGGGGGTTATTATTTATTATAATGTGAAATATGTGAAAAATTATTTTAAAAACAGTTTTTTTTTTTTTTTTTCGATTAAAGGACTGTTGTGTTACCTAATAATAATAATAACTTATCAAATTGAAATTTTAAATGCCAAAATAGCAATAAAGGGTCAAACACAGCACTCTATTGGTTCATATCACGTGATCCATGCTGAACCATGGAAAGCTAATCCTTTATTCATTGAATCAGCACTCTATATTTATCACAATGTTTGCACCTTTGCACTCCATGCTGATAAACTGATGCCAACATTTCTTATACTATTACTCTAATATTATAATGTTTTGGTAAGTTTTATATATTTATTTAGGTGGAAGTAGAACGTATAATTCTAGAGATATAAAAGTTCTTTTTAACAACTTCAGCAAGTTCTCGTAGTTTTTTATTTATCACATGCCGGAATGCTGAAATATATATATATATATATATATATATATATATATACATATAATTCAATTTAAAAAAATTCAAACTTTTCTTTTAAACACGGCGTGTAAATTTTTTTTTAATTGAATAAAACAGTCAAATTTTTATTTTACATTCACTGATTCATAAACAAATGTATTCTATATTATGCATTCCATCTTCTTTTAAATATTTTTTAAAAGTAGGCAGAAGATATAATTTCCATGATTCTAACTGTGACCTCCGAGTTTTCTTTTAAGATAATCTGTTCAAGCGTTTGGTTGAATTTTACGTCTTTTTAATGGAATCAATATAGCATCTTTCCATTCATTCTCCATTGATTTTTTACCTCATACAATTATACCTTTCAAAATTTTATTCAGAATTGCCTCACTTTGAAATACAACTGTGAAATTCTATGCAGGGATGGAACACGGGCGCAGAATTCATACCGGAATCTGTTTAAGAAATTTTACTACCTCTAATATCGTTGATTTAAGAAGTAGAAAATTTTCTTTCATTGATAGTGGTATGAATACTGCGCCCGTGTTCCATCCCTGTTCTATGACATATTTTTTTTTTTTTTTTAATAAATCATTGTTTTTAACTGTATTCTTATCTTAAAATATTTTTAATATCCACACAAATAATTAGGCTTGATATTTCTTTAAAACGATTATGTGATCTTTTCCAGCATAAATTTCATCATGTATATACAATAAAACAATTTTAATTAGATATAAACAGACTGGTAGATAAATATAAATTATCATTTACAAAATAAAAAATCTGATGTGGGCATCACAAGACTTCCTTATACACCCATTGGAATATATATATATATATATATATATTGTTAGGAAAACCTTCACAATTTTGTGAGGTAACTGATTCGAAAATAAATAGGCAAGTTCCAGCCTACGAAAATTCCTGAAAACAAGAAAGGGAAAACAAGAAAAAAAAAGTTGCTCCAGCCACAAAAATCACGATAATTGCATTATATGCATTGCGGAGACAAATATAGTAGTTTTTTTCAGGAATAGTGCTTCATGGTTTATTACAGAATCTCTCACTGAAATGAACAGATTGAGTTCAATAAAAAACATTCGAGTATAGATGACCTAATTTTACTCTCTTTGGCGATCTGGCTATTCTGAAGCAATGTTTGCCGCCAAATTTGATCGCTAATCTCACCAAGCTTCCAAGTTTGTAACCAACACAGATTTCTGTCTTGGCATCTATTTTGGCGGTTTGGCACACAGTTAGAAAAAATGCAACTTTGCTGTCAGAAATTCTCTGTAATTTAAGAAAATAGTCGTAAATTACGAAAAAAAATAACGTTGACAAAACGTGTTATTCTGTCATTACAGAGAATACCTGGTAGCAAAGTTGCATTTTTTTAACAAGGCATCTAATTTGGCATCTTTGCGATCAAATTTGGCGAAAATTTGCATTTTAGGTTTGCCAATGTTTGGAAGCTCTAAGTTCAACAAGAACAGAGGTCTGGAATTTTTCGAAAATTTTCATTGATTTATAGGGCAGAACCAAATTCTTTGAAAGTTCTAAAAGTGACTAACAAGACTATAAAAAAAAGAGAGAGGAGAAGAAGAAGAGTAACTATTGATGATTGTAGATTAAAACTTCCCAATATCTTTACCTGCTACTTTCTATACAGTATTCCTGTTAAAAGAAAAACAGATGGTAGTTTTTTCCACGAGGGTGGGCGTTGACTCAGCGTCAAATTAGGCATTCAAATGTGACGAAAAGTAGCAGTTAAAGATTACCAATGTTTGGAAACTCTAACTTCAATAGGAGTCGAGTTCTAGAACTTCTTGTAATGATTCATTAGTTTCTAGCTCAGAAACTAATGAATCATTACCTCGAAAATTCTATAAGTTACTGTGACAATACCCTCGATGATTTCAAATTTCATTCAGACTTCGAAATTATTGGTTGTTTATAAATTAGCAAAATTTCTGCTCTGTAGTGTAATTAAGTTTAATTTATTTCTGTAATAAGAATGACTGTTTGTTGAATTGTTTCGAAAATAGTCATTGACTATTGATTTTAACGGGGAAAAAATGTTTTATTCAACTATTTTCTGAATATTCCTTTAAAAAATGCATTCATCGACTAGAACCTGTATGTCTTTAAGAATTACTTTCTACACGCAAAAATATCAAGAATTTTCAATAACAATACCATTACACGCTCTATCTACGCGCTGAAGATTCATCAGATCTAGTGCATTCAAGAACCAGAACGTGCTTATGTTCTTAAGAATTACTTGCTACATGCAAAAATATCATAAAGACAAGTTCATTACGGGCGATATTGACGGGCTGAATATTCATTAAATGAACTGCATTGGTCAAGTAGAGCCTGCATATGTCTTTAAGTATTGTTGTCTTCAAGAATTACGTTTTACAGGCAAAAATGCCGAGAACGTTCATAACAATATCATTACGAGTCTATCTACGAGCTAAATAGACATGAAATATAATGCATTCATCGACTAGAACGTACTTATGTACTTTCTACGCACAAAACTGTCGACAACTTTTATAACAATATCATTACGGGTTCTATCTACATGCTGAATATTCATTAAATAAAGTGCATTTGTCGAGCAGAACCTGCATATGTCTTCAAGAATAACTTAACTCCACGTAAAAACGTCGACAACTTTCACAACGATATCGTTACAAGGCTCTATCATTAGCTTGTTTTGAAATCTCTGTGATGGTATGTTATGTATTTTGGCCAAAACCTTTGAATTTTTGGTCATTATAAATATGATTTTCGTAAATATCTCCAAAACGGAAAGTCACAGTAATACCAAAAAAGGGCGTTCACTACTAGATGTCATAACAAAAGTATATGCAAATTTACAACGTTATAAGTTTAATCGTTTTTGAGTTATGCGAAATACACGCACACACATATCTACATAAAGACGTCACAGGAAAAATCCTGTAAAATCATAGATATATCTGAAATGGGAGCTCATATTCAAATCAAAGTTGTAGGTGTACAACTAGACATCATGACAGACACGAATATAAATTCGCAACATTCTACGATTATTTATTTTTGGGCTATGCGAGATATAAAATCCATTTCGCAAATCGGGATTACTAGTAGTAAGTTACTAATAAGTTTACAGTAAAAATAAGAATTTATTTTTTATTTGGGATATATATATATATATATAATTACATACTCGTGTACTACGCAAAACAGGGATATTCAATAACCGTAAGAGTTGATACTTATGTATGTATATACTGATAAAATATTTCAGATTATCTCAAAAATCACTGTAAAACATTTGTTTTTTATAAAGTCAGGCCGTTGCGCATGTAAAAATTGAAATGTCAGAAAATAATAAATAATCACATTATTGTTTGCTTTCGCTTATTTTATTATTATATTTTATTTATATTTCATTATATTATTATTATTATATTTTATTTTCGCTTCTTACTCCTGTATTCATATCTAATAAAATGAAAATAAAACTGATTATAAACTTTTATATTTGTAACGTAAGCAATAACATTTTTTTTTTTTTTTTTTATGCTCATTTAACTTTTTTTCAACTATTAACCTTTACTCACAAATATTCTTCTTGTTTGTTTCGGTGTGCACATATTTTCTTAATAATAATTATTATGATATATTTCCTGTTATTTTGGCTCTGTCGTGATAAAATATAATATATATATATATATATATATATATATATATCTTCAGATTTCCCGAATAGTTACTGTAAAGTAATATTTCGCATAAAGCCACAATATTATCCATGTAGAGACAGGAGCAAATCAAATATATATATGTTCATATATTTGTTCATTTTATTGTTTTTAGTACTGTATTCTAACTCAATAAAACGGTTATAAAACCCCTCACAAACTTTTGTACTTAATGATATATCTGTATTTTTTTTCATACCTCATTTATCTTTTTCGCACTATTAATTCTTTTTCTCAAATGCTGTTCTTGTACACTTCTGTGTATTACAGAGTTTACAGATTTAATCAAGCAGCACCCCAATCTTCATAAAACAAAGGAAATACTTACTCGCGGAACATTCAGATTAAGTGCATTTCCTATTCATCAGTTCAAATAGCGCCATAAAATATTGGTCGAACAGTAATCGAACCTAATGCAATCAATTCTCTTGATAACAAGAGGTAATTATCGTCCGAGAAAGAGATGAATGGATGAATGGGCGATTTATTATTTTAGTGTGATGGAGTGAAAAAGTAATTGTTTCTAGAAAAAAATTATAAAGGTATTACTGATTGAGAAAAAGTTAAATGCACTGAGCATATATACTTATCGAGTTAAAAAAAAACATGAAATATTATAGTTGTTCACAATGTTTTTTTTTTTTTTTTTTTTTAATTTTGTGACAAACATTTTATTTTAATTAAAACTAGAATTTATAGAAATAAAAAATCTTAATTACTTAATTAATCAAATTATTTTTTTTTCTGTCTTCTCTCTTTTAAAGAGGGAAAACGTAGTACAGAAACACTGGAACAACTGGTAACATTATCATCATCATCATTGTTTTAGTTATTTATTTATTTACTAATTGTTTCAATCTGAAGATATAATAACTAAATAGAAAATGGAAAGAGTGTGGAAATCATCGTGGTAAAATGAGTTAAAACTAGAATTATCACAAACTTCATTAATATTTATGAATATGTTTATAAAAATTGTATATTTAGAGCGATAAGTGCCCTAATCAGTAATCGAACCTTGAAGTAACAGCGTAACGAGCCGGCACTCTGTCACTTAGCGATACTGGGCAGCTTTTGACCAAAAATATTGCTCAAAGTCAATCGCAATACGTTATGTAAGGGGAAAATCAACCTTGAAGAAAATGTATCAATCATGTTTATCCATCCCAGATTCCACTTCGAGCCTGGACATCTTTTTGTTCAGAATAAAATTATTCAACTATAAATCTATTAGTAACTGTAATGCCGGCGAGTAACACACCGTTATGGTATCCCCTATGGAGGGGAAGAGATGTCATTGCAACCCTAAAAGGGGCCAAGAGGGATGCTGAGAGAAGCATCAGTGGATGTACTGTGAGCTGGTTGGAAGAGACGGAGGAAGAGTGTCCTAGTCCTGCCGTTCTCTAGCTCCAATGTATTATTATTATTTTATGCACTATGAGAGTGCGGGAAAGTTACCTAAATGTTCAAAGATATATTTTGTACATATGTATGCTTGTAAATAGATATAATTAAAAGTGCCATGCTTCCTGCGAAAAGAAACTACTGATTGTCATTTATCAGAAACAACATCATTTTTCCCATTTACCTCTACGAACCAACCCGCCGAGATCCTACACTGTCGCACTCGTCAGGATCGAGGTAAGAAGATTCTTATCTTGTTTATGTTTTGGGGGAAAATAAGAATGAAAAGTGACCGTTGTTGAAAGATACCTAGAAAATTGTTTAAAAATCTGCTGTTTGTGAAAGATAAATTTTAAAGAATTTGCCAACATGGCCGAAATTTTTAACGTGAAAGGTCTTAAAAAAGAAGATTTAATTGCTGTCGCAGAAGAAATAGGTGTTAGCACCACTTTAGACGAAAAGATAAAAGATCTTAAAGAGAAGATCTTGAAATCCGATGAATTGAAAACGTTACCTGATTTTGTAGCAGAATTCATAATTACTACCGTAAAAGATCGTAAACAAAGATATGAGCATGCCAGAGCATTGGAGCTTGCTAGAGCTCAAGGCTCAAGCCCTAGGCCGGAACCTGTCCAGCGTAGTGATACTGATAACTTAGATCGGATAATTAAATCGATAAGGACGCTAACGATTCCTTGTCCGTCAAAACCAGAGTTGTGGTATTTGTTCTTCACAACTCTGGAACGCGCATTTAAGACGAAAAATGTAGACGAAAGTATTCAAGCCGAAATTTTGTTAAATTTATTAGGCGAAAAAGCTGCCAATATTTTAGTTTATATTAATGATTAGGAGATTAAAAATTATGAAAAAATAAAAACACTCGTGTTGCGAGAGTTCGAACCAACAGCGCAAAATTGTTTGGTGCATTTTAATACAGCTAAAAGGCAGGTGGGCGAGACGCACATGCAGTTCGCATCTCGTCTTAAGACAACATTCGACTATTACCTCCGACTAAGAAAATGTGATGATTTTGACACCTTGCGGGATCTGATAGTAGCAGATAAGTTATTCTCTACTTTAGATCAGGAAACGCAAACACATATAGGTATACGGCAAGGTGAAAATTGGTTTAGGCCGACAGAAATGGGCAAGGATTGGGATAATTTTTATACATCGAGAGGCAAGTCAATACATAAACAAAATTTCCCAGAGATACCAAAACCACGCGATACGGTGGAATTGTTAGATACGGAAAGGAATAACAAATACATACTTCCTCATTTGCGTACACCCAAAAACCAGTCGAGTTATGCTTATAAACCTAGAATCAAATCTTGTTATTCTTGAGGATCTAATTCCCATTTACAGCGAGACTGTGATAAACGAAAACAAAGTTTTAATAGTGAAAATATTAAATCGGAGCAAAATAATAGCGAAATATTTACCGCGATGGTAAAAACCGAATTTTTAAATTCCCAACTCGCGATTGAACCTTTAGAGCACATTGAAATACTGGTTGAGGGACGGAAAGTGAAAGCAATAAAAGATTCTGGCACAAATTTTGCGATTTTTAACCCTTTGGCTCTACCAGATATAGAACTTAAAGAGCAAGGAAAGATAATTCTCACATCAGCTTTTGGCGAACAGACCGAAGCTAAATTATGTAAACTTCCCGTTTCTCTCAGAACGAGCGCAACATCCGTTGACGGACCTCAAGAAATTATCGCCGCGGTTACTAGAAAACTTTGCGTCCCGTGCTTGCTTCCGCCTAGGATATGGAATTCGTTCAGGGAGCAGTCTAAAGAAAGGGGTGAAAAAGAGAGAGAGAGCAGAGAGAGCTTTCAGTTTGTAGAAGGGGGATCTCATGAACCTAGAGAAAGAGAAGTTTCGGATTTCGCGGAGGGGGGAATGGAAGCCAATGGGGAAAGTACGCTTTGTATTGAAGAGAGGGTCAAAACTGACCATCTGAAATTCCAGATGCAGTGTACGGATCTGGAAGAACGAGAAGAAACTAGCGTTATCGAGGGAGTGAAGGTTCAAAGGGGTAGAAAAGCGCTGGATAAAACGGTGATGTTGCAGCCTAGGCGAGAGGAAGAGGTAAGATCAAACTTAGCTCAAGAAGAGGTCCTATGCAAAAACGAAACTAAAGGGAGAGATAGGGATAGTTTCGTTTGGCCTGGGATGAGGCATTCTGAAGTGCGTTTGAGAGATGTCGCGTGCGCTGAATTATGTTTAGGGGAACAGCATGGGCGGTGGCTGGCAGCTATCGAGTTAAAAATGTTAATGACCAAGGCAATTTATAGTGCTGTATCCGATATTTTTATGCGTACTGGGATTCCAAATGTAATTGTTAATGATTGAGGGATGACTAATGGGGAATTTAATTGGTCGTTTGGTAATTTGAAATCATTACCTTGGGCTGGCGAAATTAGACGTTCGTCTTCTCGGAATTTTAAAGCGGACGATCAGGCGATTCTATACGCTGGTTGGACCGGTTCTGGTGAAACAGCACGACCATGCTCACAATCTGATGAAATCAAGTTAATTGATAAAAACTTCAACTCGATGCAGGCGAATAAACAAGGAGAAGTCTACCCGAGAATCTCGACAACCAATCGAGTTTTCGAGAAAGACAACAAATTCGGAAAAAATTATAATTACAACTCACCTATGCAAAAATGTGAAAATGTGAAACTCAGCCTTAATGTCGATCATGTGGAGCATACAGAAAGTAACAAATCGATAAATTTGTTGCCCCAACAGGGAAAAGCCCCTGATTTCAAAATCACCAACGGTGAAATAAATAAAATTGTGAACGCTATGATGACAAATTATCTGGAACCTGACTTGGCATACCCCGAGGATGTCACTGAATATCCCAGTGATCGAAGAAATCACTCGAAACAGTTAATTGTGTCTTCGAAGGAGCTAAAAGCGTGTAATTGTGTGTGTTGTCAAGAAATTAATTTCGTTCAAAATAACATTGTGTTTTCACTGGGAAAAAAAAATGGAACTTAAGCTTTCATATGTCTTAACGTGTTTTATTGAAAGTGCGAATTTAGACAATGATTCACTATTTAGAGTTAATTGTGTATTTATGAACAATTTAGACTTAGAATAAACTCTAAATAAACTTTGAATGAACAATTCAGTAGACTTTACTCTAACTCTAGAGAGACAATTTTGAATTAATTTTTTTTGTGTGTGTGTGTGATTTTACAACTATTTTGTCTGTTTCAGAAAATGAACGTCGCAAAGAAAAATTGTGTAGTCCAGCATGTACAACATTTATTTTTACAAGGTTCTTACAATTTTATTATATTATTTTAATTGTTAATTTCATTATTTAATTGTGGTTTTGTTATCCATATTAATTTCTGTACTGTTATTTAGCTGTAGTAGATTTTAAATAATATTGTGGAGTGGGAGCCTCCGGCATACTTTTATTTTCTCAGATAGTGTCACTCAGACGGCCGCTGAGAGACACAATCTTGTGGGGGAGGTGTAATGCCGGCGAGTCCCACACCGTTATGGTATCCCCTATGGAGGGGAAGAGATGTCATTGCAACCCTAAAAGGGGCCAAGAGGGATGCTGAGAGAAGCATCAGTGGATGTACTGTGAGCTGGTTTGAAGAGACGGAGGAAGAGTGTCCCAGTCCTGCCGTTCTCTAGCTCCAATGTATTATTATTATTTTATGCTCTATGAGAGTGCGCGAAAGTTACCTAAATGTTCAAAGAGATATTTTGTACATATGTATGCTTGTAAATAGATATAATTAAAAGTGCCCTGCTTCCTGCGAAAAGAAACTACTGATTGTTATTGATCAGAAACAACATCATTTTCCCCATTTACCTCTACGAACCAACCCGCCGAGATCCTACAGTAAAGCTTTAGCGTATTAAGAGTTTTGTTGTTTTTTATTTATCTTTATTCTGTTTGAATATTCTATTCTAATCTTCTTCGCCTTTCATCTTAATTGTGAAAGAAAAATCATGTGGTTTACGTAGTTTATAAAATGTTTTCCCGCTGTACCTACTCTTTAAATATTCCATGTAAATCCATGGCGACACTTTAAACTGTATTTTATTTTTAATTATAGAAGACTGGTATCTTTAGAAAGAATTTTATACTACATACTACATATAAAGAAAAATCATAACGCCGATTTCGTTTGTATAGCATAATACATTGCATGGAAACTTTGATACTGAAAAAAAGAATCTTTCAGAAATTATCTTTATAACTATTTTTTTAAATAATAATAATTAATAATTTGTATTTCAATTTTTTTTTTTTTTTAAATATTTCTTCGTGACTCGTTATTTTTAGGGATTATTTAGTGTTTAATAGAGTTACATTGCAAGTTTAAGAAAAGATGTAGAAGAAATGAAGAATAAATACTTTAAAATTATTTTATCTCATTCTGTTAACTTTATATTTCAAAGCAATAACTTCAGTGTTGTGCAAGTTCACGAAAAAAACGAACTAGTTCAAACTCAAGTTCATCGTGTAAAAAACGAGTTAGTTCGCGCTCAAACTCATGTCTGAAAGAAATGAACGCGTTCAGTTCAAGTTCATTTTTGAAAACGAGCGAAGTTCATTAAAAGTTCATTTTTACGTACTTTTTTTTTTTTTTTTTTTTTTTTTTTCTTTAAATAGATCTTATCTTCTTTGAACACTTTCATAGGTAATTTCCCTTTTTTTTTTCTAAAATTACCAATTACCATGAAAATTATTTTTAATTTTATGCTTAATTAAACTTATTAACTGACAATTCTTAATTATAACTTATTAATTTAATTGTAGTAAAAATTTATTTAGCAAACACTTCTGAATAGTGTTCCCACTGTTTTTGCACGGTTTTTTATTCTCAAATTTTCAATACGTTAGTTTATGCGCATGAGAACTTATTAATAGGAGACAAATTCTATCATTTAGAGGTTCCGTTGTTTTAAATCAGTATTGTGCAGGACCGCGTTCATGAGTTTAATTAAAACTTTTTCAGTTTTGAGCTGAATTTCGCTCGTTTTTTATATTGTAAATTTGAGCTAGGCAAAGTTAATTTTCTCATGAATTTCAGCGGGAAAAGCAACTCAAACTCATATGGATTTTATTCCTCTGTGAATTTTTTTTATATTCTTGGTAGCAATACTTTCTACCCTTTTAATCACAAGAAAGAACGCATTTCTCACAAGAGAGAAACGCATCGGGTCGGGTATAATCGCTTATTACCTGCTTTGCGGGTCAGGTGCAGGTAAAATTTGCAATAATTTTTATTCTCAAAATGTTTTCTTCGAAGATTGTTTTATGCTTCACTTATGAATCTAAACTTTTAAATGAACAGATTGACCTTGCCTTCCTTCCTAGTAATTTAAAGACATGACTGATAACACGAATTTAACTACATTTACCTAAATATTAATACTTAACGTTTAAAATATGGAGAACTTTTTTTTTTTCAACCTATATTTGCTTCCTTATTTTACTGTCAAAATACTTGGAACAGTGGATTTTTTAAATATAAATTTTAATACATTGTTGTAATATTTTTATGCAATATTGAATTTTCTGAAAGATTTCTTCAATAATATAATTGTAGTTTGTGTAAAATCACTTTTATTTAGCTTATTATCTAACACAATTTTAACAATATGGCGGGTCAGAAGCTGCAGATCCATTTCGGGTTGAAGGTCAAAAGTCATTTTGCAGGTCGGGTCGGCTGCGAGTCAAGTTTACTCGAACCACGCAGGACTCTAAGCCAGTCCTTTCATAAGAAGAAATATAAATTCCGCTGGTCACCTGGTACTATTGAAGACTTAAATGCCCTATCCAGTAGGCTACTTTTTTCCTTGCTACAGAAATTTTTTTGTGCCCCAGTTTTCCACGATATTATACTGTTGTCAATTTTGCATTTCAGTTTTCATGCAATCAAATCCATGCTATTTCAATAACAGAAAATTATGCGAAATTCCTCGTATTATAAAAAATTATGGAAATTCTAAGAGTGATTTAAGAAAAGTCTTAAGAAAACCTTTAATTATAAATAAAAATATAAAAATTTAAAAGTATAATATTAAATCAAGTTTGCCATTATCATAAATGGTATTTTAAAACTAGCTGCACATTTAAAAAAAGAAAAATAATCTTTAATTTAGTACACGTATATTTGAATTTTTGTGGATGTATTCGTGGATATATATATTCATTTTAGAAGAAAAAAAAAAAAAAAAAGAAGAAAGAAACATTAAGACAATTTAAATTAGATTATAAATAACTTATTGTAACAATGAGGATTATTTTTTTTTCATTTATTTTTTTCTTATTTTTTATTTCATTTATTTATTTATTTATTTATTTAGTTTCACATCATACTATAGGTATGGGGAACTTAGGTAATCGTGAAAATTTTCGACCTAGGTTTTTTTACTTTTTTACACGTTTTCAGGTGTGAGGAATCCGAAAATGACAAAATTTGTATCGTGTCTGTCTGTAGGGTGTGTGTTAGTGTGTTAGTCCGTTAGTTTGTTTGTCTGTGTACACGCTATATCAAGAACAAATTGTCGCAGAGAGGTCAAATCAGTTTTAAAATATTACTTCCGACACTGGTAAGAACCCTATTCATTTGCTACATTCGAATTAAAAAACTTCGTAAGTTATTAGAAATTTACGATTTTCTTAACATGGGAGGAGAATGGGAAAAAAATTCACTTAAACGTGCATTAAATGGAAACTTTTTACTGTAAAAATGTCAGACCAGTTTTAAAATATCAGTTTTGATGCCGGAATGAACATTAGTAACTATAAACATGCTACTTTGAAAATTTCGCAAGTTATTGGAAGTTTACGAATTTCTTAACATGGCAGTATAGGGCAAAATTTCACATAAACGTCAATTTTGAGAGATATTTTCATCGTAAAGATGTCAAACTACTTTCCAAATATTATTTAGGATACTGGCATGAATATCATAGACTATGGCTTTTCCAATTTAAAAAAAAATTGTAAGTTATTGAAAATTTACGAATTTCTTAACATGGCAAAATAGAGCAAAATTTCACATAAACGTCAATCTTGAGGGATATTTTCATCGTAAAGATGTCAAACCACTTTCTAAATATTATTTAGGATACTGGCATGAATATCATAGACTATGGTTTTTACAATTTAAAAAATTCGTAAGTTATTTGGAATTTACGAGTTACTTAACATGTCAGAATAAGGAAAAATTGAACATAAACTTCCATTTTGAGGATCATAAATACATTAGACAACTTCAAAATTACATTTATGATATTTGTTTGAACATGTATGAATACAAATATTCTAATAAGAAAATTTCGTAAATTATTCGTAATTTACGATTTTATCAATATAGCGAAATTGTAAATTTTTCATATAAATATGAATTTTGAGGATTATTGCATTGGAAATAGTAGCGTGAAAACTAAACAATGGAACTGACCCTCATTAAATAAATTAATAGATTAGAATAAGATAAATATATCGAAGTGAACGGTGGATAGCCTATTAGGCGGGGATTTCATTATGTTACTGAATCAAGCTTTGGTCAAATTCATTTCTTTTAACATGATTATAATATGTCTCGCACTAGAAATTTATGAGAACATAAATATGATGGGGAACTGAGCAGAGCCCACCTATGCCAACTAGTTTTTTTTTTTTTTTTTTTAATTATTATTATTTGCATTTTCCAGAAAGTGTTGAAAATAAAATAACCATTGATATAAAATCTACATCTCCGACATGAAATTATTTCAATAATTTGAATGCATTTTCATTTTTAGTATTAAAAATATAAATAGACATTTAAAACTATACTATTATGCTATTTAATCTATGTGTAATATGTGTTAAACCTGTAATCCTCGTCTAAAGGTTTTAATTTTTAAAGATGCTATCTTTCAATGCAAAAGTTATAAAATAAAGATTATTTTCATCAATTAAAGAATTACTTTCGCAAATAACAGGAATCTCATTATTTTTAAAGAAAAAAAGGGACTCTATGGACATGTGACTAGGCAATAGTCCTGTGAAAGCAGATCCTTTCTCTGACTCTGATTAGTATCGGTCTTTATCAGCGAAAGGAAATGTCCGGTACTTTTATGAGTGGGCGGCCACACTGCCTCAGGGCTGTGGGGTGTCTCCCGTGGCTCTGTCTGGGTGGTCTTGCACCCGCGCAAAGCTATGTAATGTTCTAATAGTATTTTACAGTAGATTCTCACGCTTTTTTCTTTTGAATCCAATACAATGTCGCCGCGTACATGTTTTGTCGGAGACGAAAGACTAGGTTACTCTCAAAGAATATTTGCGCTCCTCTTATACTAATTATTTTTAGAAAACACGAAAGAAATCCCTCTCTTCAAAAATGGTCAACAGAGTTACTGAAAAGGAAACTTACCACTGAACTGCTATTTAAAATAAAATGTATTTATTCACAATGTTTCCAAGAAATTTTATAAACATGTCTCAGATTTATCAATTATATATTACTATGAAAAATGATGAGTTTTTATTTATTTATTTATTATTATTATTATTATTATTTATTTATTTTTAACTGATTTAAGCTTTATTAATATTTATTTTAAGTTCTGTAATATAGGGGAGACCGGGACACAGTGAACCACTTTTACAATTTTTTTTTCCACAAAAAACAGAAAAGTAATGTACTTGTAAAAAAAAAAAAAAAAAAAAAAGAAAAAAAAAAGAAACAGCAAACAATCTCTAAGCTCTTCTTGACCTTTCTTAATTTTTTTTATAATAATATTTCCAATAAATTATGAATGAAAAAAAAAAAAAAAATTGAGAGCACTTACAAAGTGGACCACTGTGCCCCATGACCGCGGTACAGTGGACCAGCCTCTTTTGCTTATATTAAATTATTATAAATTACTTTCTTTTTTTCTCTAAAATTAATTTCTCATACTATTCTAGTCTAAAAAATATAATTCAGGCATTTTCATGAAAAAATAAAAAATAAAATAAAATAAACGAATGAGAAATCAAATCCCACTAAGAAAATTTATTAAGTTGAAATAGATAATTGTTTTTTTTTTTAATTCTTTTATTAATATTTTATAAATCAGATATATTTTTCTTAATTCAAATATTAAAAGATATTATACTACTATTCAAATATTTATTATTATTATTATTATTATTTTTAATTATTATTTTGAGGTATAATTAATTTACATTATATTTGTAGAATAAATTCAACTAAAATGTATTAAGCTACTTATTTTGCTTTTCACATATGATCTCTAAAACTAACAATAATAATAAATTTTTCTACTATTTATTAAATTAGATATTTTTCCTTTTATTAATGCTATATAATTCAAATAGTTATTAAATTTAGATATCAATAATTATTATATTACTATTCAAATATTTATTCATTTCAGAAATTTATAATTTTTTTTTATTTATTTTATCATAACATTAAGATATTATTATTTTGAGATATTAATACTTTACATTATATTTGCATCTATAAATTTAACTAAAACTAATATAAGTAATAAACTAATTTATATTTTTATGCACATTGGAAGGTGGTCCGCTGTGCCCCGTGCCAGAGTAAGACAGATTGTAATAATAATAAAATAATATACAGACTACAAATATGCTAATAATTTTTAGAAATTTAAAAACAGCAATATCTTGCCTTTAACAGCTATATAGTATTTATAGTTGCTAGTTCAATCTTTATGAAATTTTAAAATCCTTCAATGTGGAAAAATTACTTTGAACAGTTCAAAACAAAAAATATGCTCAAAATGGTTACCTTACTATTTCCTATGTGGTTTTTTTGGCTGCATAGATACAACTAGTTACTAGTACCATGCTGCCATACATGAGTATCCATATGAAGTAAAAGAGTTGAATATTAATAGATTTAAATAGGGGTGGTCCACTATGCCCCGTGCTCCCCTACATTTAATAAAGTTTCAGCTTTATAAATCAAAGACAGAATTTTATTATGTATATACTGTTTACATAATTAAAGCTTATAAATGGTCAAGTTAGTGATTTTTTTTTCTTAATTGATTAAATAAAAGATAAAATTTCTTAAAGATGAAATAATTTCTGTAATGATACTTTCGCCATTCAAATTCTGGTATTTTATTTTATGACTCCCCCCCCCCCCCCCACACACACACACACATAAAGTTTCAACATATATTTATTTATTTGTTTATTTACTTGTCAGTCACATCCCTATAATTTAATATTTGGGTTGAAGAAAAAAAAAAAGCCCTAAAATTTTAATTGTATTTTTTTATTGTTCAAAATTGATTGTAAAATTGCTGTTAATTTGAGGTTCAAGGTATAACTCTTTTAGATCATTTCCAATTGATATTTCTTGAATATACATTCTAAAATTAAAAATGGTTTGAACTAAGAAGATTTGTTTATATAATTTTGAAACAAATTAAAATAATCATCTAAAATATTTTTCAAGCTATAGTAAAATTTACGTATACATGCTATTTACAATAGCAGAGATGAAGTTCATGAGTGAGAAAATCGTGCATTTGAAACTATTAGATAGTTCTCTAAACTCCTTTTAAATTAATTTCATATAAATATGTTCAAATTTTGATACCAAGTAATTCCACGAAGAGTTGAGAAGTTTACAAAACTACACATTTTTTCTCGCTAATATTTCTGAAGAAATTGAATAATTCTTAAAAACTATTAAAAAAGTGAGAGAGAGAGAGAGAGACTAATACTATTTTTAATGTGTAGTATATTCTAGACGAAACTTATACAAAAAGATCGCTCATTTTTTGAAAGAAGACATTATTTCATGTTTATTGGTTTAAGGCGATTTCTTTGAATTTTTGGAAAATGCAGATAAAGGCGAACACATCGTTTTTTATGAACGCTTGCAAACGGGAGGTAAGAGGGAACACTCATCCCCCCCCCCCCCCCCGCAAACCCTACACACACAATGTTAAAACAAACTGGTAGATTTGGTAAATTTCAAACCTTGGGCAAACTTCTTAAACACTTTTCCGTCAAAATCCATAATGAATTTACAAATTCTAATTTTGTATTTCTTTCCCCTTCCCCTTTTTTTACTTTCTTCTATATTCAATAAAAGAAAGTATTGGATTCGTAAAAATTTTTGACTTGCCGTTTTCGATGGATTTACACGCTTTGAGAGATCCAGAACACGATTTGACAATTTTTAGAAAATGTCTGTTTATGTGTGTGTGAGACAAAAATTTTTGGGGGCTGTATCTCAGGAACTACAGCACAGAATTGCATGTAAATTTATATGCACATGTACCTTGACCAAAATTAGAGCCTACCAAATTTTGGTACCAATTTCTCAACAGGTGGCTCAACTAGACCGCGATTCCCACATTTTCATGGAAGGCTATATCTCAGGAATTGCTGCACGAAATTGCATATAAACTTATATGCGGATACATTTTGATCCAGATTAGTGCCTGTTAACTTTTGGTGTTCATTACTTAACAGGTGGCACTGCTGTACCGCGATTTCTTCAATTTCAGGGAACACTGTATCTCAGGAACTACTGCACGAATTTCCATATAAATTTATATGCAGATGCACTTTTTCATTAAAATAAGTAACAAGGTGATATAAAGTTAATTATTCTCTTTCAATCTGCTCCTAGACACCCGCTCCCTTTTCCCAGGCATATACTAAGTGAAAATGGTAACAATTTAATTGATTGAAATTTCTAAAAATGTATTATGAAATAATTCTTTAAATTTATTCTTTGATGTTTATTATTTTTGCGATTTGCAAATTGCAAAAATGCCCTTTTTCCCTGTGCCCTTTTTTTCGGGTGCCCTTTTTATGAGTGCCTTTTTTTCCAAGTGCCCTTTTTTCCGGGATCCATTTTGCACAATTGTTCTCTTTTCTGTCTTTTTCTTCTTCTACTTTCCTTTTTTATATTTCAGACAGAAATATTTAATATGAGTTTGAGTTTGAATTGCTTTTTCACGCTCAAGTTCGTGAAAAAAACGAGTTTCGCTCAACTCAAGTTCATAATTTAAAAAACGAGCGAAGTTCAACTCAAAACTCAAAATTTTTGAGCTACGCTCATGAACGCGTTCAAATGAACGCGTTCGTGCACAACACTGAATAACTTCCTCCTCGCGGGGAAGAGAACAAGTCAGAAAATATCTTACGAACTGTTGCAAATATGCGTCTCACGTGTTCGATTACAATCTTATTTAGCTGTGTCAATAATAGCAGGAATATACACAAAACATATACAAGCTGTCCACATGTGAGGTTCTTTTTTGTATTTTACATTTTAGAAAATTTAAATATATTCATTATTTGACAGTTAATATATTCATTAAATATATTAGCTGTCTGCTTTATTCATTGAAATTTCAAAATCAACTAAATAACAGTTAATTTCAAGTTAGAAGTAAAAAATATTTGGATCTAATAATTTAATTGATTCAAAAATCAATATACATTGGAAAATAATTTTATTATCCCTCAATTCTAAAATTCCTTTCTGTATCTTAAGAGTTATTAATGATCCATCCTTTTATTTAATACTGTTTGCTATCTTTAATGCACTTTCCCTGCTTTAAAAACTTCCATCCTTCCACATATAGAGTATTCTACCTGGCTCGTTTCGATTTTCCTCTAAATCCAGCTACGTCACCTCCATTCATAAAACTTTGCCCAAAGGACATTAATCACAGAATACAAAGCTGAGAATCTTCTAATGAAATTTCTGCTTAGAAGATAGAAAATGCATCTAGTGTTCAAATATAGAGCTCCGGTGCTTAGTTTTAAAGTTTTCATTGGAAAATTTCATCTATTCTCTCAAGTGTCTAATTTATTTACGCCATGCGATTAAATTTTTAAAGGTTTTGTTACGTTGAAATGTATCCTGGCGATTAATTTTGCATTTAATTAAGATACAACTTGGATTAAAAACTGTTATTATATTATAACTTATTTTATTCAGATGTGTAAGAATGTTTTTTTTTTTTTTTTTTTTAATTGTTGGTTATGTATAATTTTATTACGAATTTTCTATATTTTGTGAAAAGTTTACATTCTGCTTATCAATTTGCTTCAATTAATGACTCACGTTGTTTTGGAAAAATAACTAAATTTATCATTATTTTATTTTATTCATTTATTTTTTAAAGAAATTGTGTAAACACGCATATACACACGTGAATATTATTAAAATATGCAAAAATACCATGTTCTAATCATAGGAGTTTTTATTAATGTAAATTAGATCATTTTTTCCTAAAGATTATTTATATATTTATAAAATATTAATTTTACAAGTTCAGAAGCACCGTAATCAGCTTATTGCAGGATTTTTATATCATTTTTAAAAAATCTGTAGAAACAAAAATCCTTCTTCAGTTTCGAATGCAATTTAGTGAAATATATTTTTTTTTAAGCTAAAAAAAAAAAAAAAAAAAGAACTTTACTGAAAAATGTCTGCTGTTTCAGCATTTCACATTGTGATTATCCAAGGTTCTTCTTATATATGTCCTTGAAAATTTGCTTACGTAAACTAAACAAATCCTTAATGCTTTGGCGAAAAGGAAAATAAAAAAAAATTGCATATTGGGTAACTCTAAAAGAATTAAGATAATCTGCTTCATCGCAATAACAAATTCATTAATATTACCTATCATAATGTATAGACATCCTTTAACCCTTTCAAGGGAAAGCAGATTTTCTTCATTTAAAAACAACAGCCACCAGAAATCACCAGCAATATTAAAAGACAAGAAATAAATGACGTTATTCGTCTAAGATGTTTAAAAAAAAAAAAAAAATCCGGGGACAGTTTTTGCAAGTTTGAATTAAAATTTGAGGTTGCACTATGCAACTACCGCCCCTGAAAGGGTTAAGTAAGACGCTTCGAAGCTGGCAGCACTACATTAGCTGGCTTGAATTTGAATGATGTTGCTCCTATTATTTATATATAGATTGGGTCGAAAGTACTTAACACATTCTAAACTTTAATTAAAAATTAAGTAAATGGTGTATGAGAGTGCCATTTGCCCTACAATGATTATTAAGGTGAAAAGTTTGTTTTAAGCAAAAAAAAAAAAAAAAAAAAAATAGTTCCAAATTTTGCTCATAAGTGTCACTTTCTCTACATTAAATTTTGTTTATAAAGTGTGTCTTGAAGTTTTGAAATGGCATCCTCGATGCACAGACATAACCTTTCTTGATTTACTCTAGTACAGTCGGTAACAAAAGTGTCCGAACACTAGCAAAAATTCCTATGTAAAAAAAATACACTTCATACGGTTTTGTTAAATAAATCCTTGTCGAATCCTGTTCTCAGTCAGTGTAAGAACATGATTCGACAAGGACTTATTTAAGAAAATCGTATGAACTGTACTTTTTTTACATAGGAATTTTTGCTAGTGTTCGGACACTTTTGTTACCGACTGTAAGACTGTGTGAGAAACAATTTGTGTATGCTTTTTGAATGCTAGTGTCTCATATCAGCCAATATTCTAATTAATACTCCATGATATTTATTGTTAGTACCGCACTCTTTTCTACACCACTTTATTTTCAGAATAATTTTAAGAAAATTACACTAAAAATTAAGTGGTATGGAAAAATATGTGGTTCTAATAATACCACGGCCTATTAATTAGAATGCTGGCAAGTACTGAAGACGCAGGTAACCCATCCAACCCTTCTCTTTCGCAATCTTGCTGCTGTATTCACCAATAACTTTAACTCCCGGTTAAACACAAAAACTTGAAAAGCGTATAAAGGCAGGGTACAACTTTTCAGCAAATTTTGACGCGTTGTTTCTGCCATCTAGTTACATTGTTATTTTAAAAAATTGTAGGTGAAAATAACCAATCAAAGATTACATGAAATCTTCGACGCTAGAGGGCAGAAACTGCATGTCGAATTTTCTTGGAAAGCTGCTCCCTGCCTTTAGACGCTTTTCACGTTTTTGCATTGAATTGTGAGTTGGAGTTAATGGTGAATACGGCCATTGGAGAAATGGTATAAAACGATGTCCGGAAAAAACATGAAGCCAAAATCGTATTTACAGAGGCCATTTTGTAGCACAGTCATATAAGAAATTCTGCACTTTTATCATGACATGATATAATATGGATCTTTCGAGACAAAAGTCATTGTAATTACACGTCTCAAAGCTGTTAAATATACTATGTCAAATAAATAAAATAACATAGCATTAGCCAATGTTTTGGTAGACTCAATATGGCTTCTACTGTAGCCTTGGCTGCTATTACGGCAGCCATTTTGAGTACACAATAATTAACTTCATGCATGCTGATAAGTCGTATGCCAACTTCTCTTATATAATTCCTGCGAATTTACAATCAATGCTAGTAAACTTGCGGTTTGAATTCATTACCATTTAGTTGTGATTTGCTCTATAAATGGTACGCATACGAAATACTCACGTGAATTTATCAAAATAAATGTTTTTTGATTGTTTACTTTGCGATTCTAATACTTATTCTTTTAATTTTTAAAGTGCAGTGCCACTTATGAGCAAAAATAGGAAATATTATTTTTCATTTTCTTAAATAAAACTTTACGATGTAAGAATAATAATAATACAAACCACATTCTCGAATGGAAAGTACTTGATTTTGTATTATAATAAAGATGTCAAGTACATTTGGCTAATCCCTTATTTTTAAGCATGTTGTGCACACACATAAATAGTTAATTAGCATAATGAACATTTTAGATAAGCTTATATAATAGACAACCTCTGATAATAAAGTTCGGTGAATAGTCCTGTAACATTAACGTACATG
Organism: Salticus scenicus; assembly: GCA_963930645.1. Lineage (NCBI taxonomy): Eukaryota > Metazoa > Arthropoda > Arachnida > Araneae > Salticidae > Salticus > Salticus scenicus. The sequence continues at coordinate 236,193,422 of OZ005653.1, read as the reverse complement.
AAATATTAACGAAAGTTACCTTGCTGTTCTTCGAAATAGTCACCTTCAACAACTATGCACCGCTGAGATCTGCTATACATGTCCTGGAAACTTTCCAAGAAGCCTTCTTTTGGGATGGTGTTCAAAAGCCTCGTCATGTTCGTTGGATGTCAGGAATATCGTGGAATCTCTTTCCTTTCAAAGCGAGTTTGAGTCGTGGGAATAGGCAGAAGTTTGGAGGATTGCGATCTGGCAAATATGGTGGATGTTCAATTTGCACCACCCTCTAAACGTGCCTTCTTCTGATCGCCAGTCAAGTGATGTGGCACAAGACGACAACGCGTTTTTCTCATCCCTAAATTCTGGGTAACGATTTGTAGCACGAATTCACGGTTATCTGCAGTTCATCAGCTATCATGCGCACAGTTAATCGACGATATTTCGTGATTAATTTCCTCACTTTCTCAATGTTTTCGTCACTGACAGAGGTCGCCGGTCTTCTGCTACGGGAGCTGTCAGAAACATTTTCCCAGCCCTCTCGAAAACGGGTAAAAAACACGTATACAAACTTCATGGACAGTGCTTGATCTTCATAAACACGTACCAGCATCGCATGAGTTTCTTTCGATGTCTTGCAAAGCTTAAAACAAAACTTTAAATTGACCTTTTCATTTCCCTGTTCTCAGTTAAGAACCAACGCGCTAAACAAGCGCTTTGTAAAACGAGTCTTACACAGAACACAAACGACGCTCAACTGAACAACGGTGGGGGCAGATGGTCAACACCTGCCACTATTCTTCGACCACATCATGAAACCATGGAAGCATATCTGCGCAAGTGCTAATTCAACGAGTTCAAAGCTAAAATAGGGGTGACAGTCATCTGACTCAGAGAAAATGAGCAATAACAGAGCGCGGAATTATTGGATGTTTTTCAAATTTCAAACTTTCGGTCAAGCTGGCATCCCTCCAACATTTTGGACGCGTCCTCACTGCTAGTTTTAGGATATGTGGCCGAACTGTACACAAGTGCAGCGTTTTTTTTCGCCAGTGTTGCCAGATCGGCCGTTCTGACTTCATTCACCGAACTTTATTGTCAGAGGTTGTATATATATATATATATATATAAAGTACAATTAATGGCTGATGTTGTAATTATCAAATTAATAAAACACTTCTTGAGAGGTGTGAATAAAATAAATAGATAAATAAATATAACATAAAACTTTCCTTAGGCAATAATTCGGTTGCATATACTATAAATTGTTAAACAAAATTCTTTAAAAACTAAAATTATCCACATTTCTTACCTCTTAACCTATTATAAACATGTAGTTATTAGCGAATTTGTTCTATTTTACAAAGCATTATTACATTACTTAATTAATAGAAATGTTTATTTTATAATTGCTCTTTTAGTATGTACATGGTGTTCCATAAGACTGTAGACATTTTAAAAATTCATAACTATTGAATGAATTGATAGAATGGAAAGCGGCTTGCGAAAAAATCATTCTCTTGAAGGGGGATTTTTTTTTTTTTTTTTTTTTTTTTTTTAAATAAAGAAATAAATATAGTTAAAAATATTTCGATGATAGATAGACAAATAGTCAATTTTTTCGCAAGGATGTGAAAGAAAGATATGCAAATAAAAGTCCTATAAATGTTACAATTTTGTGATTAGAACAGTTTATTACTTATTTATTTTGCCTCCTACTTGTGCATAGCAAACATAAATTTTTAATTATGATGCTGACTTGGCGGATAAAGTGTTATTGGTGAAGATATATTTTCCCTCAGCAAAGAACCGCCGACTGAGGTTCCAGTTATCAGTGTCATATCTCATTTGTAAACTGTAATTTAGTGTGACGACGGACACATAGAATTGGATTTATATGCCTGTAAACATTTGCATGCGAATAAGTACAGTTTTTCATGAAAATGTGTGATCTGGTCACGCACAGCGCCCTCTATCGACAAATAGCTTAAATATTATTTTTTTTAAACCCATCCTTCCCCCCCCCCCTCCTTCCCCCCCCCCCAAAAAAAAAAAAAAAAAAAAAATCTCCCTTCATGAGAATTATTTTTTCGCAAACTGCGTTCCGTTCTATATTAATTCATTCAATATTTATGAAATTTTAAAATGTCTACAGACTTTTGGGATACTCGGTATAATTCGTTAAAACAGAATATATCAATAGATGCTCATATAAAATTATAAAATTAATGGATTTTTCAAATTTTTTATTTACCATTTTCTCATTTTATTTAAAATCATATTAAATGCTGTCTCTCCCTTTCACTCAATATACTTCTCTACTTTGATACACTTTTTTCATTTAAAATTTTCATCTTATGCCCATGAAACATCTGCAGACCTATTCAATTTTTATCTAAATATAAACATGTCACAATTATTCACAAAACTTTGTCTGAAAGGCTTTAACTAAAGAATACAAAGCTGTAAACATTCAAATGAAACTTTTGTTTAGAAGACTGAAAATCCATCTACTGTTCAAATAAACAATATCAGCATATTTGTTTAATACGTTAAAACAGAATATATCAATAATTGCTGATATAAAATTATACAATTAATGGATTTTTCAAATTTTTTATTTACTAATTTCTCGTTTGATTTAAAATCATATTAAGTGCTCTCTATCCATTTTATTCGATATACTTCTCTACTTTGATACACTTTTTTCATTTAAAATTTTCACCCTTCTGCCTATGAAACATCTGCAGACCCATTCAATTTTTCTCTAAATGTAAACATGTCACAATTATTCACAAAACTTTGTCTGAAAGGCATTAACTAAAGAATACAAAGCTGAAAACATTCAAATGAAACTTTTGTTCAGAAGACTGAAAATCCATCTAGTGTTCAAATAAACAATATCAGTATATTTGTTTGAAAGTTTGAATAGAAAACTTCCATCCATTTTCACAGTTTTATAATTTGTTTACTGTGTGTTACTTAATACTGAAAAAAATAAACTACATTCTTTGAATTAAGCTTACCAGAACAATGCATTTTATACTTAAATGAAACACTTTCATCCATCTTTACAAATATCTATCTTATTTAAGAAAATCCTTAGGAAGAAAATTTAAAAATTGATTCTTTAAAATTAGGCTACAGTACATAAAAAAAAAAAAAAAAAGCAACGTAACTCAAGTTTACGTCAGAGAAGTCATAAAATCGTTATCATGAATGTTGATAGTTTAAAATATTTTATATTTATGATAGACATATAGAGACTTACAGAAGAGACGGATTAACCATATTTTTATTTTCTTTAAAAATTTCATTTTACTTGAAGCCCTCTATTTAGCTAAAATATGCAATTTCTGCGCGAACCTTTAAATATAAATTTAAAAGGCTTTAAAGAACTATCGGGTAACTTAATAGTGATAGTTCGTTTCACAATCTGGTAAAATTACTGAAACGGAGATAGAAATATTGAATTTTGTCAAGTGTAATAGTAAATTATCGTCGTTTACAGAATTTTAGTATTATATTTATGTTTCGTTCAATTTAAATAAATAAGAACACATTAAAAATTTAATCAAGTATGTAGTAGGGTAAATTTTCGTTTTTCGCTTAAAGTAGTAACAAAAAGTTGGTGAAAAATTAAGAATAATAATAGCTTAAGGAAAAAAAAAAAAAAAAACTTAACCAAACTCATTCAATTGTCTATAAAATGTAGGCTCTTATTTAGAAGCTTCTGAAAATGGTATTATCTTTTTTTTTTTCTAATAAATAACATTTCAAAAACATTTCTCTCCTGTGTTGCTTTGGGGAAAAAGTGCAATTAATATTTATATGTATATGTAATTAATATTTAAAAAAAAAAAAAAAAATCTAAAAGTTACTTTCCACATTTCACTGCTCGATAATAATCTAACTTCTACTAAACGGCCTTTACTCGCTTAAAAGACTTTTGTTGATTTAATAACCTGGTGTGTCACTCACATGACTTTCTCTTAACCTGCATTTCAATACTATAAAGATAGAGTGTGCATATTAAATCATAAAATCAATAAGGTAAGATAATAAAGATAAATGTACTTTAAAAAATAATCCAAAATAGGTTTAGGTACAGCTTTATTTGATAAATAATTCTGTTTGAGACGGGGGGGGGGGGGAGGGGTACTATCATCATAGTCAATCTCCCGTTAAATTAAAGTGCCTACAATTATTTGAAATAAGAAAAGAATCAAGGCTGTTGTTAATTTACCTTCAAACTTGCCAATTTTGATCAAATATTTAAGTGGCAACCTAATACGAATTTTCAGATACCACATTTAAATTTCCTGCAGTTATTTATTTTTAAGTTATGCTGAGAACAGATATGCATACAGATCAGCCATTAAAATGTGGAATTTCGTAATCAAAGGAACCTCAAAACGGGATATTATACAAAAAAACACAGTTGGAAACTGAACTTTCAAAAACTACTTTATTTACAGTATGGATATGAAAAATTTATTTCCTTCCTGTGCAGTGTTCATCGATATAGTGGAATGTAGCAAAGCATCTTCATCAATTACATTCAATTGAGAAGAACGTTTAGCATAATTTGGGTATCTCTGGATATTGTCTGTAAACTATATGTACATGACATTGTGTCCATAAATTTAAAATGAAAAACATGTACCACAAAATGAAATACACTTCCGACAATCTCCATATATAGTCCCAACGTATCTAATTAAATTGTGTAGGCCTGTAAACGAATGATGAATGATATCTGGATCACAAGCTACACAAAAAATGCGTTTATGCTTATTAAAAAAAATAATAATAATCTGGTGTGTCACTCACACGACTTTCTCTTACCCTGAAATTTAATACTATAAATACAGGTTGGAGATTAAGAGATAAGATAACGAGTACTGTTATGTAAACCTATGTTAAACAATTCATATTAGGCTTCTGAAGAGTTTTATATGATAATTAGTTCTGTGTGAGGGGGGGCTACCGCCCCCCTCAACCCCCCGTTTCATTAATGCACCTACATTTATATAGAATTTAATTCGGTTATTAAAAAATATTTCACTTTTTAACAAAATTATTTATTAAAATTATTATTTAAAAAAATTATCTTTTATGATAAGGTAGACGATTTCCATATTAGAGAAGTAGTTTAACACCAAATATCCAAAAGAAGTCCATTTTATTCTCAATATTAAAAAAAAAGTACGATTTTTTTTTCTAAGTTTTTTTTTCGTTAAAAGTAAAAAAAAATCGATAACTTTGTTTTAAATTATCGCAGATCGATGGTTCAACCATTCGTTTTAAAGGTATTTTCGAGCTCTTTTGAAAGATACCCATCATGGAAATTTACTCCCCTCGAGGGGGGACTTCCCCCCCCCCACGGGGGAGGCGAGGCTCCTACATACACAAAAATTTTTTTCCAGTTAACTGTCTCTATTACAAAAAATATATATTTGTTTCATTTGGTTTAGTGCAGTCTATAGACGTTAAACTCTATTTTCATGCAATTTCCCCCATAGACGTAATGTATTAGAATACTCTTGATTGTCCCTGTACATGAACCATTTGCTTGATCTTAACGAAAAGCTTACTGTAGCATCCCTATATGATACACATTTAGAATACCAAGTTTGAACTTTCTGCCATAATTTGTTTTTGAGATATGCTGATAACAGACAGACACACACACAGACACACAGACCATTTGCTAAAAACATGATTTTCGTACTCAGGGGACCTCAAAACGTGTAAATATAACAAAATCTCGCGTTCGAAAATTTGAGCCTAAAACCATACTTTCTCTACCTTATGGGTAAGAGAAAGTAAAAAATGTTAACTCCATATTCTTTAGGGCAGTCTGTACTTATTGCATTGTATTTATCAGATAGTGTTGGTGTTGGGGTAAAAGGCAGATTGACAGCTTTAGTGTCCTAGGCCTGATGGGGAGTGCCTTCCGAAGAGGCCCTTCTAAGGGGTCCTAGCCTGTATTTACGCCATTTTCGGAGAAAACCACGGAAAACTTCGAACGGCTAGGCCGACGAACGTGACCTGGGATCGAACCTGGCACTTCACATCTGCCAGCTTTGAGCACAGAATCGCTCGGCCGCTGGTGGGCTGTATTTATCAGAAATTTCCTCAATACATGTACCATATTTCAATTCTGTTGGATGTGCCTGTACACAAACCATTTGCTTGATCTCAAAAAATAAAAGTTTCCTGTAGCATCATTATATACTATAGACTTAGAATACCGAGTTCAGGATTTCTATTGATATTTGTTCTAGAGATATACTGATAACATACACACAAACACACTCCGAGACATATACACACACAAACACGCACATAAATGAACCGCTATAAACGTGTTTTTTGAATTCAGGGGACCCTAGAACATGTAACTATAACAAAAACTCAATTTCAAAACTTCGACCCAAAAACAATACTTTTTCTACCATTTATATAGTTAAGAGAGAGAAAAAAGAAAAAAAAAGTCTATCTATATATTTATAAAGTTTAGTTGGTTCATTTCGATTTTTTGTCAAGTACGCATTGTCACTTTTTTTCGTATACCTTCGCTTGAAGAACATTAATCACAGAATACAAAGAAGGGCATCTTCTAATGGAATTTCTGTTGAGAATATAGAAAATGCATTTGTGCATGAATGGAGCACTTATATCAGTGATAATAATATATTCTAAATTTACGAATATTTTTAGAATATCGTTCTTTATCTTATATTTTCTTTTTTACTAAGATTTTGGAGTAGTTCATTTATTTGTTTATATATTTTCTATTTATATATTTAATTTAAATTCTGTAATTTTATGTACCCAGCATTGTCATAATAAAATATTTATTTTAGGATTAAGACTCGTATTTGTCTCTGCGTAACGTAAAGAGCGGAATTTTTGTCTTAATCTTTTGTAAATAAGAAACAGCTGCCCATACGGTGTGGTGATTTGCGTCCCCGATTTGAATCGTAGTCAAGGTTTAGTATGTTGTTTTTTTTTAGGGGTAGCGATGGCAGCCCATTGGGTATTTCTTTACAAATGGCCATCAATTCGGCGACCAACCGGTCAATGCTTAATACCAAGTGCAGCGCCATTGAAAAAATAAAAAATAAAATAACATTAAATAAATAAATAAATAATAAGTAAGAATAAAAAATAGCTCCATTTTCTTTGGGTTATATATTATTTTCATGAAATAATGGTCTGTGGCTACCACAAAACTTTCTTTTATATCGTTTTGTGTTTAATAGTTCAACGTGCTAACTTTCACGCACAAACAATGAAACCGTAGGCTTTTAATAATAAACATTTTCATATACAGTTTATTATAATTTTAAGCAATTTGGCTGAGATATAGCCATCAGGGAAATTGGAAAAAATGAGTAATAGCATGGCCTCTACTCGGATGATATGCATAAAAATGAATTTATCACAGTTTTTCCATTAAGTCTTATTTATTGCTTCCTAATAAATCTTATATATTAAGTTTCTTGCGATTATATATACTAGATGTTAATATTGAACAGCTATAGTAAAACGAACCACGAACAATACAACAAAATATTTGTAGTATTTATTGGGTGATATGTGCCAAATATTAATCATCAGAATTTATCCGAATAATCCTCACATATATACAGTTTAATATGATTGTCTTCCATTGAATAGGAAATACAGTCATAAAGTACATTATTCAAACTGTTGCTTAACAGAGTGAAAGCGTCTAAAAATTGTGGCTCAACATGTATATCGACCGATTTACAGCAATAATTAATTAATAAAGTTTCCCATAATGTTGTCTCACACATGCAATTCAGTGATCTGTTTTCCCTTAAATGGCAAAAATTACCTAATCGTAATTTTACTATATTACCTGCTATTGATATATGGCAATTGCAATCAGAGTCATTTTTTGCCAAGGTCCAATCAAATATAAACTTTTCGAGGATTTCTTTGCATTTTGTCGTCAGAGATACAGCGCCCACAACACACATATGCACAAAGGCAGACAGGGATTTTCAGAAAATGGTCAAATGTTGTTCGATGCATCTCCCATTAAATATATGTAAAAGCCGTAATTGAAAGTTTCAGGAATACAATATTTTATATACAGAAGAATTCTTTATAAATTGTAAACAAAGGTGCTGAAAAGTATGTTTTTTACCACTATTAAAAATAGTAATTTTTGTCATATTAAATCGCAGGTAATTACTACAGAAAAATTTTATTAAAAACTTCTGGTATTAAGGTATTAACTAGTGTCTCTGTTGTAAATAGAGAAAAGTAAAAATAAAATAAAAAGGGCTTAAACCTTTGTTGTTATAAATTTTACGTGAAAACTCTCAGTACTCTTCAGTTAAAAATTGCAATATACAAAAAAAAAAAAAAAAAAAAAAAAAAAAAGGCTTAGCAATTTACCATTTTGGAAAATAAATAGCAATTATCAGGTGCTTTTGAAATTGTTGGCGCTTGTTTACAAATTTTCAAGCAATTTTTCATGGCAGAATCATTTCTTCTTCCTCGCTTTCCTTTTTTCATAATTTCCAGCTAACTGCATTTATAAACAGATTTTATATCTGTTCAAACGACTGCCTGTTAGTTTATTATTATTATTATTATTATTATTTTATTTATTTTTTTAAGAAAGTTTAATTTTTTCAACGTTTTTCAATTTTATATAATGATTCCTGCCTGCAAATAGTGGTGAAGACATTGTTCACTAAAATTAAAAAAATTTAAATTAACTTTAAGAAGTTTATCTTCTTACTGAAGCATGAGCAGAATTGAATTTCAAATCAAATTAAAGCCTTTGAACTTTAGCTCTGGGATTTATGTTCTGTAAAACTAGCATCATCAAAGTTTTAGAAATAGTATTTTAACTATATGCTAAACTTTATTCAAACGAAATCTTCAGATTGTAGACCTTTCCACAATGAAAACTTCTCTGAAAACATGTTCTCATTAGCCAATTTTACATTCCTCCGAGAAACACACCATCAGGAAATAATGTCAAGAATTCTGCATTAGGTTCAAAAGAATTGTTTAGGCCAGTTTAAGCTCTAAAACTATGCTTTATTCCGTGAAACCTTTTACATACCATATTCGTCACAATACATTTGTATATATTAAACTTGTTCTTTTATCTAAAATTTTCTAATGGTTGGATGTCAATTTCAAAGTTCCATTTCATTCAGAAAATTATGTTGTTTGGGGACAAGCTGGCCAATATTTATGTAAAATAGTCTCGATATCATAATATATATCGTTTTACATAATGCTTATCACGGACATGTACATTTATTCAATAAACTTAATACTTTCAAAGCACATTTTTATTTATTTTTTATTCTTTATTATTGTTATTATGCACAGCTATAAGAAGCATTTATTACCATTATTTTTGTATTACAGTTTTATACAATCGCTATATGATCATATTAGTGAAAAACTGCACGTAAAAATGCAGCGGTTACAAACTTTTGAAAACATCTTAAATTTAGCAGTCATGAATATATTACAACTCTTAGACTTTTTTAAAGCTGTTATGTAATGTTTGAGTGAATGAAAGGAGGTCCCACACAGCCACTTACATACATAAGACATCTATAAACACGCATAAAAGTTTTTAAATGATCCATTAAACTTCTATAAATATCCTACAGCACGACAAATGTCACTCTTTTTACTTTCTCTTACCCATAGGGTCCAGAAAGTATTGTTTTAGGGTCAAATTTTCGAACGAGAGTTTTTGTTATATTTACTTGTTCTGAGGTCCCTTGAATACAAAAATCATGTTTTTTTGTTAATTATTTGTGTGTCTGTCTTTGTGTCTGACTGTGTGTCTGTTATCAGAATATCTCAAGAATAAATAATAGCAGAAATTCCAAACTCGGTATTCTAAATGTGTATTATATAAGGATGCTACACTAAGCTTTTCGCTAAGATGAAGCCAATGGTTCGTGTACAGGGACACTCAAAAGTATTCAAATACATTACGTCTATGGGGGAAATTGCAGGTAAGTAGAGTTTAACATCTACACTGCAAATAAAGGTGTCTTAATTTAAGACATAAAAACAACTGAAAAATCATTTAAGATACGTAAATGCCTTAATATACACCTAAGACATTATAGCTATCTTAATTTAAGACAGAAATGTGTTTAAAATACCAATTCAGACACAAAAAGTATCTAAAATGCATAACTATGAGAAATTTCAGACAGCAAATGCGTCTAAATTTTCGTCCATTTTAGAAATTCAGACACTTGGATTTCTTGGAATTTTTTCTTATATGAAATCTACTTTAAGCAACATACTTAGCCTATTTAAATTTTTTTCTCATTCAATAAATATAATACATTTTACATATTAAGTTGTAAAGCGTAAGCAATTTAAACAATATTAAATTATGAAATTAAAATTTAATGAATATTACTCTAGATATCTGTACATGTGCATGAAATTATGCTTATTATAACTCATAAAGCAATATATTATAACGCAAAAATTATTCGGTAAAAAAAAAAAAAAAAACTGTGTATTTAAAGCTAATATTTGATATTTAAAGAAAAAGTATTAATATGAAAGCAAGTAACTTACAGCTAAGAAAGCGAATCTTGAATAATTTGTGCATCAATGTTTTTTATTTATTATTCTTAATTTCGATTTAAAATCTGTTTTCCTCCACATATTTATTTTTACTTGTTCTTAAAACAACGAATTTTCAAGTATTCGTGTTCATAATTTGTTTTCTTTTAAAAAACAGTTTAAAGGAGGATATCGTTATCCAAAAATATTGAGGGCGAAATAAGGATAGTTTTTCACATATTTTACATGCATTTTTTAAAAATTTTAAACCTCTAGATACAAAATTTAATATAATAATGCATATTAACTGTTAGATAGTATATTATTAACAGTTTTATAACAATAAATACGAATTATAACTTATAATTACCTGCATTTTGTTGATACTGATTTACATATATTTATAAAAGGAACCTCTCGTATGTGAAATGGTGGCTTGATTGGCAAGGTACATGGCACTGCGACTTTCGATGCTTGGTTTCGTATTCCGCGGCTGATGTGAGTTCGATTCCAGTGCTGGGTGAAAGGCATTTTTTAAAAAATGATTTTTTTTCTTTTCTTTTTAATGCTCTAAAGAGTTCTAAAATCTATTTTTAACAGAAAAAAAGAATCGCAGGCCACCTTTATTTATTTATTTATTTATTAAAAAGTCTTAAAAATAGCGGTGTTTTTAAGCCTAACATGGCGGTATTTCTAAGCCTAAAAAACATGGCGGTGTTTTAAGACATTTTAATGTCTTAATTTAAGTTGCAAAAAAGTGTCTTAAAAAATAAGACATTTTTTTTTCGCTTAAAAAATGACCATACGTTTAAGACACTTTTTTAACTGAATTTAAGACGTTTACGTTTACAGTGTATAGACTGCACTAAACCAAATGAAACGAATATATATATTTTGTAATAGAGATAGGCAACTGGGGAAAAATATTGTGTATGTAGGAGCCTCGCCTCCCCCTCTGGGGTGGGGGGAAGTGTCCCCTTGAATATCTGCAATTTTTAACTTAGAAACTTGATTTTTACAGCGTTTGATCAAATCATAGAGATAGCCAGATTCACAAATTTTTGAAAAAATGGGAACAATTCTATTGCATTTACGGCGTTCTTAATTTTACTCCAATAACTTAAAGAATAAAATGTTAGTATCTTTTACTCCAAACAAGATGTCTGTTATTGAAAGAGAATCGTCTGCTAGAGAAATTTCGCAAGAGGTACTGCGTCATAACATCGCCGGAAAAACATAAAACGAAGTCAAATTTCATATTTTAATAATTTTTATAACTATAATAAAAAATTCGAGAATCAAGCTCCGAGGTGCACCATGAGGGGTCAAAACACACCTCCGTGTAATTTTTTTTATATTTTTGCTGTCATTCGTTTGTTCACAAAGTGACCGACATACACACAAAAAAATAGACACACTTTTTATTATATGTAGAAATAAAACTTATTCTTTGGCGATGTTTCTGTCAGCGATGTTTTGGGCACGACGATGTATTCGCTGCGATGTTTTGACGTGTATGTTTTGACGCGCGATGTTTTTTCCGACAATGTTATGACGCGATACAATCTATTAGACATCGGAAAAACGTTTAAATTTTGTCTATATTTAAGCATCTAATAGATATATATAATTAGTACAGGATATCCAAGGACGTTTAATGAACTCTTTTTAGATATTGTGTACCTTTTACAGATCACTGGATGTAATTTAGATGTCTAATGGATATCGGTGGCTGTATGGGATGGGTGAGTGAATGTATAAGTAGTAATACTAAAAGTTTCAAAATTAATCAAAATAATTTTTTAAAAAAGTTTATTTAACAAACTTGCTTAAACAAATAAAAAAAAAAATTGTGTAGCAATAATAATAAACAGGAACATTTGACATTAGCATATACATAGCGCAAAATAAATTCATTTACTTATTATTATTATTATTTTTAATTATTATAATAAAAAGCTATGAAGTGTTGATATTTTTATTTCTGCATACAGTTAGTCGTATTAAAACACTACACGTTGATGTTGTTATTTTAATATATACCTATAGAAAAATTTCTCAATATAAGTTCAATTTAATTTGCCCTTTCTGATTCTTACATACGACAATAGAAACATGCTAATATATCTGAGCAACAAGATACACCAAATGATCATAAAATCATGAATTTTGAAATAGTGTTTAGTTAAACCTCTCCTTATATAATCTTCCGTTCTTTTTTAGACTGGAATAATTAGCAGCTTTTATTGGTTACAAAATACAAAAGTTATGTTGATGGCAGTATAACTTATATGATAGTCTTAAATGAAATGCACAAAATAATTTTAAAATTCCCAAATATAAAACTAAATGAAAATAAAATTATCTTAATGATTATTATCGTTTCCTATTTTTTTTCTTTCTATTATAATAAAATGGTAGCTAAAAAGAGTTTTCTTTCTATTTTTAAAACATACAGTGGTGGAAAAAACTTTAAGACCACCACTGAATATTTTTGTTTGCATTGAAAGAAAATCTCTTTGTAAGTTAAATTTACATTTAATATATAAAATGTAAAAAAAAAAAAAAAAAAAAAAAAATCGAATTTAGAATTTAAGGTGCCTGCCTACCTTTAAAATGCAATTTCCGGTCAAAACTCCGATTTTCTATTTTTGAGTTAGTATTAAAGCCTGATATTTTAGCTTTCTAAATCAGTTTGAATTTTGTTTCTCTCTTGCTTAGAACTTGAGTTACAGGCATTTTAATATAAGTCACTCGCCAGTTTTTGGAACCGGAAGTGACCGGAAATGACACTTAAATGTTTGTTTAAATAAATGTTTTACTCAATATAAACATCAAAATTTGTTACTGAATATAAAATGAATTTAAAAAAGAAAATAAGAAGCTTTGGAATAAATCACGAACTTATGAAAATTATTTTTTGTTTAATAGGTAAAACCTTGTTTTTAAATCTGTTTTCTGATTTTTCTCAAAATGAGATTTTTAGCATTTTGCTTTATCCCAAAACTTTATAACTCCAAAAGTTATAATTGAAACGCTATGAAACTTTGACAAAATACTCTAGAGTAGTTGGTTTAGGAATTGAACTACGATGATGAGTCTAGCTAAATTATTTATTTATTTATTTATTTATTGTCGATAGAAGTTATGAACATTCATGTAAATTCCTGATTTTTTCAGTATGTAAAAATGTTATCGTCTCTAAAATATTTCTGTACTGATAAGTATAAAGGATTTAAGTCCAAAAATGTCGATTTTGAGATAAGTGCATAGTCAGACTCAGAAAAAAATTCTCTATCGATTGGTATAAAGGATTTAATTCTATGTCATTTAGTCTTTGAGAAAATCCATTGGTAAAAAAGGACCAATTCAGAAATTTACCATTCATGTATGGTATAAAATATTTAATTCAATTTTTCCCGTTATTAAATGAAGGTTGACAACCACTGAATGGTATAAAGGGTATAAATCAACGAAATACCTTTTTACTAATCGATTCTTCTGATTTGTTTTTAACTAGTTAAACTTTATTTTTTGTCTCCTGAAAAATCAAGAATATGGACTTAAATCCTTTATACTTATCAGTACAGATTTAATAACATGGTTATAGTTTTGAGAGTAGTTCACTCCCTCAAGGACCTTTCAGCAATCTGAATAAAAACTTACAGAATAAAAATATCTTTATTTAAATATGACTTAAGATGTTTTGCAAAAGTGCTTTTTTTTCGCAAATATTATGCATATTTTGAGCATAAATATCAAAATATTTTAAAATTTGCATACATTTTTCAAGTTAGTCACTGTTTTTTACTATGTTCTATCATATAAGGCAGATAAATAGGCAATTTTTCATTTATTAAAAAAAAATCTCCTCCGAAGGTAGGCCTTCACCTTAAATTACATTCATTTTCGATATAAAGTAAAAATGTGTAATATAAAAAAATGGAAAAATCTGTAAGACCTGCTTTGAAAGTTATTGCTTCCATAATGAGATGACGTCACATTTGCACGGTTTTGTGCGGGACAGTTGTTATAATGAAAAAAAAAAAAAAAAAACATTTTTTAATCATTCAGCTGAGTGTTGAAGCAACATAGATTATAGTCCAAGCGGCGGCTGCAAAGAATTGACTTGATAAGGTGTGAAGCTGACTTTTTTTCTATAGATAGAATTCATTGTTACAATGAAAATATGATAGGGTTGCCTGGTCAAAGCCGTCGTTTAAGAGAAACAACCTCACTTCCGGTCACAATTTAAACGATTTTCGAACCTCACAAGTGTGAAGATGAAACCGGTGCTAAAATGTAGAGATTAATATGCTCTTTAAAATGGCATAGGGTTGCCTGATCAAAACCGTCACGTTTCCGAGGTTGCCTCGATAATAGGGGTCAAATTTAAACGATTTTCGAACCCCACAAGTGTGAAGATGAAACCGGTGCTAAAATGTAGAGATTAATATGCTCTTTAAAATGGCATATTGTTGCCTGGTCAAAGCCGTCAAGAAACAGACGTTGCCACGAAAATAGGGGACGTATTTTGCGATTTATTTACCCAAGTAAAAAGTGATTTACCCAAGTGTAAAGATGAAACCGGTGCTGAAATGTAGAGATTAATGTGCTCTTTAAAATGGCATAAAGTTGCCTGGTCAAAACCCGGAGGTTGCCTAGAAAACAGGAGTCAACATTAAACGATTTTCGAACCCCACAAGTGTAACGATGAAACCGGTGCTAAAATGCTGAGAATAATATACTTTTTAAAATGGCATAGGGTAGCCTGGTCAAAGCCGTCAAGAAACAGCGGTTGCCAAGAAAAAGGAGGACGCATTTTACGATTTATTAACCCAAGTGTAAAGATGAAACCGGTGCTAAAATGTAGAGAATAGTATCGTCTTTAAAATGGCATAGGGTTGCCTGGTCAAAACCATCAAGAAAAGAGGTTGCCTGCCACGAAAAGTGTGTGTGTGGGGGGGGATTTTAGCGGTTTTCTTACCCTAACATATTTAAAAATGAAACCGTTTATAAAATATAGAGAATGATATTCTCTTTAGAGTATCATAGGGTTGCCAGGTGGAAATCTCGAGAAATAGTGGTTGCCTCGAAAAAAAAAAAAAAAAAAAAAAAAAAGCTAATTTTTAAGGGTTTTTTATACAATGCGAAGAAAAAGTATAAAAAGTATTTACAAAAAAAAAAAAATAAATAAATAAATAAACTGTAATGAAACTGTTCTAAATTTTCCCATAAAAACGACGAATTAATAGTAAAAATTAAAAATGTAGCATGCGGATACAGATAAGAAAATACGCCCGCAAAAGTTAACAGAAATGAAGATAATAATGCCCAAGAAACTCATAATAAAAAATTCTGTTAGTATACAAAATAAATAATTAAATAAAATGAAAAAAAAAAAAAAAACTCTTATTTCAGATTTGCAGCAAGATTTACAAATTTCAATTTCATAAATTAATTCATGGTTATTAAGAAACGCGAAAAATTTATCAATTTAAAAAAAAAAATGTTTTTCGCTTTATTTGTACCCATAATTAATTTGCAGAAGGTATTATTTATTATTTTTAATTAGATATAAAAAAAATTAATTGAGAAAATTTTCTAAAATTGACAAATTTTTAATATATCAAAATCGGCACAACCCAAAATTTTCGTATAAAATTCTACAAAGCAGCCGCATACATCTCTTCAGGGAATTTATCGTCTCAATACTTTGACACAATTTCAATATTTAAAGTATTGAAAAATGGGGAAAAATTGAGCTCGTGAGCTGAAATTAGTTTTATGCAGATTAGAAAAAGAATGGTCACGCATAATAACTTAATTTTCTTTACGCTTTAAAATCTCTTACATCATTAAACAACTAAAATAAACGAATATTGAAATTCGCTTCCTTTTCTAAACTGACCGCTATACCATGACAGGTTTGAAGCACCAATCGTAAGCAAATTGAAAAGTGTTGTATGTTCTACATTTAGCTCGCAATTTCCTCTTTTAAATATTAATCATTTCGTGTTTAACCTTTTTTAAATAGTCTTCATAAGTGTTTCACTTTGTGTTAAACACCTTTAATATTCGTTAGCTTTTTGGAGACTGACCGCTATTTCTTTACGAATTTTACCAGGCAAACATATGCCATTTTAAAATAACTTCTATGCTGTGCATTCTGGAACCAGCCACACCTTTCAAATATTCATATAATTTCATCCTTATTCATTTTCTTTGCTAATGCTATTCGTATTTTTTTTACACTTCGTTAAGAAATCTTCAAAACTCCCCTATTTTTTTGTGGTTGACTGCTTTAATTGACAGATTTGACCTATTTTCGAGGCAACCTCCGGGTCTTGACGGTTTTGACCAGGAAACCTTATGCAATTTTAAAGAGCATATTAATCTCTATATTTTAGCACCGGTTTCATCTTTACACTTGTGGGGTTCGAAAATCGTTTAAATCTGAGCCCTATTTTCTAGGCAACGTCCGGGTCTTGACGGTTTTGACCAGGAAACCTTATGCCATTTTAAAGAGCATATTAATCTCTACATTTTAGCAGCAGTTTCATCTTTACACTTGGGTAAATCACTTTTTACTTGGGTAAATAAATCGTAAAATACTTCCCCTATTTACGTGGCAACTTCTGTTTCTTGACGGCTTTGACCAGGCAACCCTATGCCATTTTAAAGAGCATATTAATTCCTACATTTTAGCACCGGTTTCATCTTTACACTTGTGGGGTTCGAAAATCGTTTAAATTGTGATCGGAAGTGAGGTTGTTTCTCTTAAACTTGACGGCTTTTACAAGGCAACCCTATCAGATTTTCATTGTAACAATGAATTCTATCTATAGAAAAAAAATCAGCTTCACACTTTATCAAGTCAATTTTTTGCAGCCGCCGCTTGGACTATTATGGTTAGAAGAAAATTACTGAGTTAAGAAGAAAGGAAAATACTGGCATTTCGAGAAAGTGGAATGTGTGAAAAGCAAATTCCTAGCAAAATCGAGAAGTCTAAAACTGTAGTTCATCAATTTCTCGCAGATCCGAGCATATATTGAACAAAAAATAGAGGAGGAAGGCCTTCAAAACTATCAGCCAGAATGAAAAGAAGTGTTATAAGAATGGTTGTTAAATACAATGCATAATCTTCAGCAATAAAATCGGTTCTAAAGCTTTAGGTAACAGATAGAACTGTTAAAAATGTCCTGAATCGTGCGGAAAACATCAAATATTCAAAATTAAAAAGCAATCCTAAGCTTGAAAAACGGCATATTGAAGCACGATTGAAATTGGCAACATTTAACGTTTTGAAACCCACCTTTTGGCGAAGAATAGTATTCATAGATGAAAATAAATTTGACCTAGATGGACCTGATGGTTTACGAAACTATTGGCGTGATTTAAGACAGGATCCTACGTATTTCTCAAAGCGAATGCAAGGAGGGGGATCTGTCATGATTGTCATGATTTGGGCAAGTTTCTGTGCTCGAGTTAAGACTAATATTGTATTCACTAAAGGTAATATAAACTCTTTTGATTATCAAGATATACTAGCTAACAATTTTGTTCCATTAAAGATGAACTTAGGGACCATACTGTGAAAAAATATATACCGCTTTCATCTAGAACGAAAGGTGGTCCTTTTCTAAATCCCTAAACTAGAAATATAGATTTCCGAGCTATGAGTATAAGGCACGCCAATACACTGAGAAAAAATTCTGTAACTGACATCTAGAATCTAAATTGTGGCTCTATAAAAAATAGTTCCATGTCATCCTTATAAATTCCTTATAAAAAAAATTCTAGTCCCATTCGAAAGCGAATTCTACAGACCTCTATTAGAATTCTTGAGCGTTTGCCTATACTATCGAGTACAAATCTATTTGAAAATATCTCGAACTAAATGTGAATACAAGAGGCGGGTTTCAGCAGCTATAATCTTGGTTTATGACGCAATTCTAGAAAATCAAGCGAGAATTTCTCGTAATACAAAAGATTCAGAATATTGTTTCACCATCTAGAAATGTGTAGATTAGAAATTCTCGACCATATCGTCTATACGGCTTATTGGTATTCCTTATGTACAGTCGGGGAAAAAAAAACGCTGCACTCGATGTAACTCCGTTGCATTTCAATGCACAAAAATGTAATAGGTATCATTCGACGGGGAATTGAGAGTAGATTCAGAAAATGAACTAAAATTTTGAATTGGGGGTCGTCTACATATTAAAACGCGCACCAACTTTGATTTTTTCAATGGTAATGCCCCATTTTTATTTTATATTTGAATTCCTGGGATCGCGACAATGCGAAAAAGTATATTGGTTGTATATTTTGCTTATTTTTTCACAGAGTTATAAGCGTTCAAAGTTTGAAGGTGCTAATGTTAAATTCATATTTCAAACTTTTATTAATATCTTCACAAAAAATAACTTGATCGATATAATTCTTTTTTTACGAGATACAGTGAAGAAACCCAAACATAATCCATCATTAATTTTGACTCTGAAAAATATTTTTAATTCTGAAAAATATTAATAAATTCATATTCATAAAAATTATGAATTATGACATATATTAATTTTTACATAAAATGAATCCTAATGCTGAAAAATATGGATGTGCAAATTTGCAGCTCATTCCAGTTATTAGTTTTCGAGATATAAATAAATCTTTCTTTTGGAGTGGTTTAGGGGGCCGTCTCTTAAAAATTTTTGAATGAGATAACGAAGCAAATCTTAAAAAATAACGGAGAAAATTGAACAAATTTTTTTATTTTTTATTTAAGGGTCAAATTATATAACAACAACGTCAAATGCAAAGAAATGAAACAAAAATGTTGATTTTTAGACATTTGCGTTAGTATCAAGAATTCCTGTTTTCTAAAGCCCCTCCTTTTATCGTTCTAAAAAACAAAGCAATACAGAAACGAATAGTGAATGTGACTTCGAGTATTCGTGTTAAACCCCTTATTTTACATTGACAAATATATACACAAGTGGTATTTACTTCATCGATTACTGGTGATAAATTTAGAATCCTTTAAACGAACACTAGAAGAAAAAAATTAACTAAATAGGCGGGGTTTACTGTTTGAAATACTCTCAAAATAAAATATTTCAAAACAAATTTTCTGTACCACAATTATATTACAGATGGATATACATTATAACTATATTCTTTCTAATTAATATACTTCTATCCATAGTATATTTTATTGCAAAAATATGAACACTGGGTACATGCTTAAGAAATAAGTAACTCACAAATTACGAAAGAAACACCCACTGGCTATGTTACAGATTTTCAAATGATGTGAATCTACGTCAGCAGTCGCGAAAGCATTAATTAAGAAATTATATTTTCATAGAAATAATAAAACAAATCGTACAGTTCCAAAGAGTTCAACTGACCTAAAACTGGTAAGTGCTATTAAAATTGTTTAATATTTACTTTATGAAACCTTACAATAATTTATCCGAAAAGATTTAGTTTATGCGTTGTTGTATATATATAATATATATATATATATATATATATATATATATAGCTATATTATTTCAGTTTGTATATTATGTTACACGTACGAAAGAAAATTTAAGCTTTATTGGTGATCAGTATATCCATGATAGATACTTTTTAATTGAAAAATATTGCACTTTTATAAAAAGTATTGTCTGACCAATCGTAAGTGTAATGTATTTAAATATACCTAAAATTATCTAAAAAAGTACTAAAGTATATACATATCCAAAAAACAAAATTCATGATAATTAAGATACTGCAAAGGTGTTAATATTTTTATTTCTTTTTATAACTCTTTTTTTCTTGAAATATTTCCGGTGTGAAACAGTATAATTTTGTCTAGTTCTTGTAGGATCTTAATTTTATTTTTCTATATTTAGAGATAGCCCCCTAACACATTTTTGATCATAACTCTATGAATACTAAAGATAAAGTATACAAATAGTATACTTTTCTGCACTGCCAGACTCTCAGAAATTTGAATATGAAGTCAAAATTGGGTGTTACCATTGAAAAAAATCAAAGTTGGCGCTCATTTTAATATGTAGATGACCCCCAATTCAAAATTCGATGACATTTTCAGAAAGTGCATTTCATTTCCTGTTGAATGGTGTCTATTAAGTTTTTCTGCGTCAATTAATAACGAAATACCATCAAGTGCTGCGTTTTTTTTTTTTCCCCGACTGTACATAGCTCGGAAATCTATATTTGTAGTTTAAGGATTCTGAAAATGACCATTTATTCATTGTAGATGAAGGCGGTATATATTTTTTTTCTCAATGCAAAATTTATTTTTGTTGCAAGATAACGCACCTGTGCACACATCTGCTTTAACCACTTCGTGGCTAACTGAAAATAGTGTAAGTTTTACGGAATTTCCGGTCCGAAGTCCTGACTTGAACAGCATTCAAAACATGTGGGGTATTTTTGCACGCAAGATATGTGAAAATGGTAAATAATCCCTTCTGTTTCTGAGCTCAGATCTGCTATTTCAAAAGCATGGGATAAAATATCGATTCTAACATGCAAAAATCTAGAAAATCCTTCCCAAATCGTCTTTTAGAAGTAATTCTTATGAAAGGAAAACACACAAAGAACTAAAAATCAGAATGTAATACTTTTAGTTAATGTTTAACTTTGTGGTCTTAAAGTTTTTTCAACCCTTTTATGTTGTGAAAAAAAAAAAAAAAATCACTTGCATAAAATATGTAGTTAACACCATTCTTTTATAAAACTATGTGAAGATTTTTTCCATTATTATTCTGTTTATACAATTTGATGTTTCTTCTTTCTTAGTAAAATTAAATTTTTTGCAATTACACATGTGGTCTTAAAACTTTTTTCCATCACTGTATAAGTGATTGTTCTAAAAGGAAGAAAACTTGATTTCCAATAGATATTTTAAACATATTATGTAATTTCATTTTAACATTTTAATGAGAAATACAAAAATTAATTATTTATGTTCATGCATCGAAAATATACATGCCTTTAAAAACAAGGTTTAAAAAACCTTTATTTGGGAAATTGGGACATACTCATTTTTTTATTGCTGCCATAAATAAAATCCCAGTTATAATAAAAATTAAACGAAGTTATCACGCAATATCATAAAAAAATATACAATTGTAAAAATTCACAGTATTCTGCAAAAATATAACAATTCATCTCTTTTATTATCATTGTTATCATGTTATTATTATTTTTATGGTATATTTTATTATCAAAATAATGCTAGATATGATGATGATTATTATTATTATAACAGCATTTCAATCCAAAAATGACGCAGAATCGATCTCAAATATATGAGAGATAAGTTTTGAAGCTTCATTTTACATATTTAGGCTAAAATGAAAAGATCTGAAAATTTGGATAAATATTTTTTGATAATACTTTTGCGTAAAACTCTAAATGAACAACTTATATTTTTGGCTCGCTTAACTGTTAATCTCTTAATTTCATATAATTAAAATATAAATTGCTATATAGGTTAAGAAAAAACGAAATACTTTTCTTAGCTTTTTTGTGATATCTGCAAAGCCTTTTCACCGAATCAAAGGGAACATTTCCTGAAAATTTATTGAAGCGTATAAACAGAAAACACCGAAGAAAAATATTCCTTTGATAGCTTAATACCCTTCGTTTATACCTTTTGTATATTTTCGAAGAATTTACTGAAATCTTTTTATTCTATTAATGGCCATTTTAAAATATACTTTATTTGATAGGAGTTCCACACTAAATTCTCCTGGAAAATTAAGACATGATCCACCTGTATCTCGTTTAGGATTATATATATATATATATATATATATAAAGCAAGAAAGGGAAAAGAAATTAATATAATGTTTTTGTAATACCTTTAAAAATAATTACACATTTTATTGAAAAAACTAATGATAATGTTTTTTTTTTAATCGTGCATAAATAAAATTAGCAATCAGAAAATCTGATATCAATGTGCAAGAATTACTTTTTTTCTTTCTTTCTTTAGGACGTAGGACTATTAATTTCAATTTCGATTTTTTGTTGACCAGTTTTGTGTCACATCAAAAGAAATTAGAAGTGTCAGTCCTATCGTTACAAATTCGGTACCAAACGAAAAGGGTGATTTTTCTGAATTCCAGGTGAACAAGCAGTTTTCCAACACGCTAATTAGATTTTTTAAAATTAACTAAAGTATGAAATGTAGGTGGCAACACTTTATTTTAATTCATTTCAGTCATTTCAAAAAGTACGTGTCCCAGTTTTACGGTCAAAAAATGAGATTAAAAATTAATTAAAAAATAAAAAATAAAAGTTTACAGATTGAAATTAACAATACTCCGTACTAAACTAAACCGTGTCTTTGACGAATTTTTTATTATTATTATTATTATTATTAATAGCTCAGTAGTATTTGTTTGTGCGTTTTCCATAGCTCTGAGCTACCAAAAAAAAAAAAAAAAAAAGAAAGAAAGAAAGAAAGAAAGAAAGAAAAGAAGGAAGAAAAAAACGCTGGGAAAATTATTGAGGGAGTGGGGGGGGGGGAATCTGCAAGAAAGCTATATGACATACAATTCTTTCGGTAATTTTCTAGGCATAAATCGTCTTGCTGTCCAGTATATTGTAACAGCTAAAGTATGAAATGTAGGTGGCAACACTTTATTTTAATTCATTTCAGTCATTTCAAAAAGTACGTGTCCCAGTTTTACGGTCAAAAAATGAGATTAAAAATTAATTAAAATATAAAAAATAAAAATTTACAGATTGAAATAAACAATACTCCGTACTAAACTAAACCGTGTCTTTGACGAATTTATTATTATTATTATTATTATTATTAATAGCTCAGTAGTATTTGTTTGTGTGTTTTCCATAGCTCTGAGCTACCAAAAAAAAAAAAAGAAAAAAAAAAAAGAAAGAAAAAAAAAAAGAAAGGAAGAAAGAAAAAAACGCTGGGAAAATTATTGAGGGAGTGGAGGGGGGGGGGATCTGCAAGAAAGCTATATGACATACAATTCTTTCGGTAATTTTCTAGGCATAAATCGTCTTGCTGTCCAGTATATTGTAACAGCTAAAGTATGAAATGTAGGTGGCAACACTTTATTTTAATTCATTTCAGTCATTTCAAAAAGTACGTGTCCCAGTTTTACGGTCAAAAAATGAGATTAAAAATTAATTAAAATATAAAAAATAAAAATTTACAGATTGAAATAAACAATACTCCGTACTAAACTAAACCGTGTCTTTGACGAATTTATTATTATTATTATTATTATTATTAATAGCTCAGTAGTATTTGTTTGTGTGTTTTCCATAGCTCTGAGCTACCAAAAAAAAAAAAAAAAAAGAAAAAAAAAAAGAAAGAAAAAAAAAAAGAAAGGAAGAAAGAAAAAAACGCTGGGAAAATTATTGAGGGAGTGGAGGGGGGGGGGGATCTGCAAGAAAGCTATATGACATACAATTCTTTCGGTAATTTTCTAGGCATAAATCGTCTTGCTGTCCAGTATATTGTAACAGCTAGGAATACAAACATTTTTTTTTCTTTCTGTAGAGTGTAAATTTCTGTTTTGTATCATGCATTTTTTTCTCCAAGTTGCTTGTTTGTGAAAATTCTTATGTTGAGAGAAAATATTGAAAAATAAAGGGACTAAAGTATCAATAAAATTTTACATATATACTTTTTTTTTTTTTTTTTACGCTCTCTATGATATTTAATTAAAAGAAAAACACGTTAAACATTTTAAATTTAGTATTCATATGCAGCACATACGCAAATAATTTATTTTCTTTATAGCATAAAAAATTTGATTGAAGGGTAGATATACATCTAAAGAAATATTGTGAATTTTATACATGTTTCAGTCAAATACATCAGAAACGAGTATGACTTCTTCGCAGTACATTTAACAAAAGGTAATAATTATCCTTTATCGAGGGTGGATTTTATTTAAATCGTACACATAATGAGAAAAATTTCTGAAATTTTAATACAATGATATTATTCAAAAAAGATCTTTTTCACTAGTTAATGGTATATTTATTAGTTCCAGGTACATAATAGCTCTTAGTTTGATTTTAGATGTATTTTACCTGATTTAAAATTGTAAATTTGGAATTATTCGTCTCAACTTTTTCAAGCTTCAACTTTTAATATTCATTAAAGAACTATGTATGTATATATATATATATACATATATATATATATATATATATATATATATATATATATATACATAACTTTCTCACACAGTAGCCCCTTCTCTTCTAGCTTTATTCAGTTTTTAGTAAATTTTAAGATGCAAGAGACTATTAAGGGAATTAGTTTCCTGCCGGAAATGTAATCACATTCATGGCCAAAGAACACGTACTAATAGATTATATCTTAACTAAATTCACCTCCATTCAATTAGGGTGTCATATTTGTTGCCAGAAATTTTCTGTAGAAGGAAATTATTTGTAAGCTACAGAAAAAATAAGTTGACAAAAATTTTCTGCAACAGAACAATAAAGAAAATATTATTACATAAGGCCATGGAAAAAAAGTATAAGGTCACAAAATATATTAACAAAAAAAGTATAATACTTAATAAAACATGGAAATGTAATATCGCTCTTTCTTAAAAATGAAATTAAAAAACGTAAACATTGGCTATGAACATATATAAAATCTAACCAAAGCATTAAAGGACAATTTAAAAATCTGTTGGCACGTCATCTTGGAAATAAATATAAGGTCGAAAAGTTGTGAACGAAAATATAAAATCAATATCCAACAAATTCACCCTTTTTTTCAATGACTTTTATCAGTCGATCAGTCATCGTTGCAACCAGTCGAGATAAAATTATTTTTTATATATTTTCTCAAGCATTCTTGATCGCATTGATGATTTCGCCTTTCCCTCGATACTGTCGCGTGCCCTTATAAACAGATTGCATAAGGATGCCCCAAATATTTCCATTGGGTTTACATCTGGACTGCAGGATGGCCAATCAAGCAGACGGACCTCATTTGCTTCAAACCGAGCTTTTGTTGAATGAGCAGCATGGATGCTGAGATTATCCTACTGAAATGTCCAATTTCCTGATATAATTAATGGGGCATTGGGAAGCAAAGTATCGCTCAGCATATCTTGATAAATTTCTGCATTCATTTTAGTATAAATTAACCACAATTGGTAATGTGCCATTAACACCAAACGTTCTCTATACCATTACTGATTCACCTCCATACTGCCGCTTGGAAAAGTAAGATTTTTTTTTTAACCCGTTAGTAGTCGCTATAGACAGCGCCACCTATTACAGATTGCGCACTTTTTATTTAACTGTCCCCAATAATTTTAAGAAGTGATGTGATCGACG
The DNA here is from genome assembly GCA_963930645.1 of Salticus scenicus. Taxonomy (NCBI): domain Eukaryota; kingdom Metazoa; phylum Arthropoda; class Arachnida; order Araneae; family Salticidae; genus Salticus; species Salticus scenicus. The sequence goes on along the minus strand of OZ005653.1, from coordinate 236,167,469 downwards.
TTTCTTCGATTTTATTCGCGTTTTATGTATATCAAATGCCACTTCTAAAAATTTTTGGTGGCTATTGAATAAAAAATTTTGACAGCACTGAAGGATGGGCGGCAAATCTACCAACTAGCGACTAGTAACGGGTTAATATCATGCCAATATTTTAAAAGCCGTCCGGTTCATCAAAACTAAGTTTTTTTTTTCATCCGAAAAATCTATATATTTCCATTTATCTTCAATCGAAACATATTTTTTTAGAAAATTGTAAGTGAACTAATTTATGCTTCTTCTTCAAGGGTGGTCGAGGTTTTAATATTACGAACTGTGTCCTCGGATTGAAACTTAAAACATTGCGGACAGTTCGACTGATGCATGGTAGGCTTAAAACATGAACTATTTCCGAAGTAGAAATTTTTTGTCGCAAGCCCATCGAAAAACAATCGATTTCTGGCATCTTAAGAGTGCACTTGGTCTTCCTGGGTGCTTGCACTTACCAAACTTTGAAGGATTAAAAAATAATAATAATGATAACTACCGTTTTAGACTTAACAATAGACCTGGAAACAGCTGCAACACTCATTCCGCTCGCTTTCATTTCAAGAATTTTCCCGCATTCTGCATTGGACAAATGTTTCTGCCTCAGCATCGTTGTCAATAGCACAGAGAAAGGTTAAAGTACCTTAAATGCATTGTTCAGTTACCTTTTTATATGTCGTGCTTTCTCAGAACGCAGAAGATTTGCCCATACCTCCAAAAAATTCGACAGCCTTATACTTTTTTCCATCAGAAAGTAAGAATAATATCTAATGGGGAAAGTAAGTTCAATTAATTTAAATTAGTTTTAAATTAATGTGTACTATAATTAACAAACCATTTGCATACTTTGGATTTTTGTTGCTTTCCCAACCGACAAATTTCCATAAATCCTCGTTTAACTAGCTATTTAATCGACCTTATAATTTTTTCCAGGGCCTCAAGTGTTTTGTTAATCCCTTGCCGCTTCAATTTATTCGCATGTTGGCAAGAGTTTCCGTCTCTAAAAGGAGCACTGACACCAGTATTCGTTATCAATAATTTCTATCACAATAAATTACTTCACAAATATGATAGAAATTATTGATAAAGAATACTGGTGCCGGTGATCCGCCATCAGACGGAAACTCTTCCACCCTTGTTTGTTCGCCTGCCCGAGTTGAGCTCGGGATAAGCCGGAAAGGTGTTAATGTACCGAGTTACTTGCTGCTTCTTTGATACCAAGTTTTCTCTATGCAAAACAGAAAAAGATTTATACTCACCAGATAAGATCTGTTTCCATAGTTACATATTATATCTCTATACAGAAAAAAATCTATTTTTTGATGGATTGAAAATAATTTCACAACAAATTTCTGTAAACAGAAATTTTCTATAGGAACATTACAGATATTTACAGTTTTGCTTGCAGCATTGAAAAAAAATTGTTAAAAAATTGGAAACTTCTGTAATTCTATTACAGAAAATTTCTGTTTTCATAAATTAGAAAAATTACAGTGTAATTACATCTCAGTCTTTCAAAAGACATACTACTTGTGTAACCGGATAAAGTATGTAAGAATTGTCGCAAATTTTATCTGGTAGGTACTTATTTTTTTCCGTTTTGTTTGCGGTAAGCTTAATATCAAAGCAGGATTTGGAAGTTTTAAGTAACAGTGCGAAATTTAATCCTGTGGCTTTGCAGTAAAGTATTTGCCTATTATGCGGCGATTTCTGGTTCGATGCTGTCTGGTCGAACGGAAAAATTTATTTATTTTGAGTTATTTTTTCTAATGTGCAGTACGGTGTCTGTTTTTATGAATATTTTCCGTGTTGTTCAGTTATGGAAATTTTCTGCATGCAGTTTTTTTTTTTTTATCGTAGTTTACAGATAATTTCTGGCAACTGAAGTAGACCAAACCCTAATTTCGCGACAGCTATTTTTAAGCCAAGTAGCCCTTCAAAAATATTAAAAAAATTAGGAAAAAAAGAAAGCATGAAACAGAAGCAAAAATCGTATAAATTATCTACTTTTGTCTTATTACATCACATTATAGAAAAAAAAAAAAAATGGAAACAAAAATTTAAAAGTCTTCAACGGGAGCTATAATAAAAGTGTATCATGATCAGTTTTACATATTTATCTATTTATTTTTCATATACCAATCATTATTAACTAAATATAATATTTAAAATGAAAAATATATATATATAACCATTAAAAAATAGTTTTCTCAAACAGTACAATCGTTCATAAGTATATATTGTAATATTACAGTCATTTGCAAAAGTTTAAGACCACCCTTAGAAAAATCAGATTTAATGGAATTCCGCAAAAATAACATACATGCTTCATATATAAAAGAATAAAATACGCTGTACAAGGTTTTTTACTGTAGTTAAAGTAAGTATTTTGTAGGACATCCTTTATTTTTAATAACTTGTGCAATCCTCTTAAGCATGCTAGAAATAAAAGACTTGCAGTAAGCTTTAGAAATGTCTGCGCACCAGACATGCTTTACTGCTTCAACAAGTGTCGCAGCAGTGGATGGTTGCTTTTCGGCGACTTTATTTTTCACAATACACAACAGATTCTCTATTGGATTCAAATCTGGGCTGTTACCTGGCCAGTCAAGCACTTTGATTTTTTGTGAACTCAGATATTTTTTGACAATCTTCGACCTGTAACACGGAGTCCCATCATGCATGAAAATGAAGCATTTATGAACACACATATGAAGCTTCCACTTATCACATTCTGGCAACTTCTGTTGCCTGAAATTTTCTGTAATATAATATTATAATTTTCTTCAGGGTATCTTAGCTATATTACATCCTCTGGCACAGATTTACACCCTGTTCCTCTACACTAATATAACTTTTTGTATGTAATAATTTATTTTTTGATGTGGCATGAAATGCAAAAATTATCTAGATTAAAAGGATATTTTCAAAAATATAAACGTAGCATTCATAATAATTACAAACACGAAACCATTGTTCCGAACCAAACTTTATTTTTCTATCGACATCCACACTATTTACCAATAAGTAATTGGACAGATTCGAATATCTAGAAAAATTCTGTAGGAACTATCTTGAAAGTCTGGAAGTAAAAAGAACTTGTTAAACCTCATATATTTCAGCAAAAGTTCTGTCTTTAAAAGTTAAAAAATACCAGTAAAAAAATTAAACAAAATTCAAAGTGTTTTGGATCCTTCTGTGAAAAGTAATGCTTGAAATTCGTTTTGGTTGTGCTACACTGTTAAAAAAATACAACTTTGCTGCCAGAAATACTCTGTAATTTGAGAAAAAAAATCGTAAATTACGGAAAAATTACGTTGACAAAGCGTATTTTTCTGTCATTAAAGAGAATTTCTAGCAGCAAAGTTGCATTTTTTTAACAGTGTACAGCCAACTTCAAGAATATCAGTAACTTTTGTTAAATGCGTTAGCTTATTAATTTCAATTAAAAAAATTATTTTTAAAATTATGCATTTTTTATTATAAATTTTCATTTTTAATAGTTTTAGTATTTTCTCTTGATAGAAAAATTTGCATTAAAAAAAATTAAGATATTAACACTTTATGATTTCAGAGAAAATGTTACATTTATCAAATTATAAATTGTCACGAAATAAGCTATGAAACATTTATTATTTAGTATAATTTATATATATAATAAAAGAAGATGTCTGTGTGCGTAGCGTTTTTTAAAAAAGCAACTATTTGCATAGCTACAAAAATTTGCATGGATGTTTGTATTGACTTCTCCTGATGCACCTTGAAGTCTGATTTCTGATTTTTTGTTATATTTTTGTATTAATTAATTAGAAATCAAAAATTTGAAATCAAAAGCAATCAACTAATTAAAACTTTTTCTAATATATGTATATCATTAAGCCTCAGTATTTCTTAAGAAAAAAAAATCTACATCAATGATGTTATGCAGTCTTATTTTTGAATCAAGACCACCTATCTATAAAATCTGAAACAAAACTATTCCAGCCAAGTCAAAATTACAACATTTATGGCATGCTCTGGATTCAAGATTTAACTGACTTCAACACCTTCATGAAATTAATTTAAAAATATTGAATTTCATAAATAATATTGAACTTGCTAGAACAAGAGATAAAGGCCTCAAACTTGATATTATTAAAATATGGTACAATACTGTCACATTAAAAATAAGAAAATATGGCTATGAAGTTTGGTTTGGTGATCTTCACTCACATGGTTATCGAAAGCTCTCTTCTAATCAACCACTTGCATTAATAAACATATTAAAACCATACAAGAGTATCTCTACAGACGCATTATGCATTTTAACAGGTACTCCTTCCATCATAACTCTTTAAGTAATAAATTTAGACAACATGGTATTTTAAAAAGCATTCCCACAATCGATATAGATAATACTATCTGTCACAACAATAACATCATGAAAACAAGTCCAACTTGCGAATTTCCAAACTATTACATTAATAAAAATATAACAATCACAGACAATCCAAATTACACAACTCTCAAAATATATACAAAGGGTTCAAAAATGCCACGGGGAACCTCTTGTGCTTTTGTGGTCTTCAAAAATAATAGAATTATACATAAATTATAAATCAAATTAAATACACATACTTCTGTTTTTCATGCAGAACTCTTAGCTATCATAGAGGCAACTACATGATACTTAAGTTCAAAATATGTAAATATCGCAGGAAAAATAATAACAGATAATACATCAATATTAAAAATACTAAAAAATACATTTCCTAAATAGAATATCCTTTTGAATTATATAATTTCATACTTAACAAAGATTTCTCATTAATACAACTTTCATGGACGTGAGCACATGTAAGTACCCTTGACAACGAAACAACAGATGAACTAGCAAAAGAAGTATTAATAAATAATTCATACAATCATGAGATCTCCCTTCCTTTCCCAATCTCACTTATTAAATCAACTATAAAAACTAAACTTCTTAGTGATTGGCAATGAGAGTTCCGAGTCTGTCTAGAGCATGGTTTTTTCTACTGTGGGAACAAAAATCCCTATATCCACGCGGTTTAGGACCCACAGTGAAAAAACAATGTACCAATGTGTCCGCCATCACCAGAAATTACAATTTGCAAACGAGTTATAACTCTGCTAACTTCAGCTTCAGTCGGTGGTTCTTACCAGAGGGAAAACATCTTCACCAATAACGCTTTATCCACCAAGTCAGCATCACAAAAACTTCATGTATGCACAAGTAGGAAGTAAAATAAGAAATAAACAGTTCTAATTGCAAAATTGTGCAATTTAAATAGGGCTTTCATTTGCTTATTTTTCTTTCACATCTGTGCGAAAAATTTAACTATTTGTATAACTATCGTCAACAAAAAATTTAACTATATTCTTTCTTTACTAAAAAACAAATCTCCTTTCATGATAGTGATTTTTTCGCAAAATGCGTTCAATTCTATCGATTTATTCAATACTTATGAATTTTTAAAACGTCTACAGACTTATGGCACACCTTGTATATATATATACAAGGTGTAAATTGAAGTACCTAAATAGAATCCGAAGGATAAGGCATTGTCGTAGGCAATAGGGACACGTTCTCGAGAGTCTGAGAGTGAGAAAGACGCTGCCTAAGGCAGTGGTGCCCCAAAACCAGCTTTTGAGCAATTTCATAGGATTTTACTTTTATTTTTTGTTTATAAAGAGACATAAAAAAGAGCAATTCTGATTTTAATTTCTTTACATATAGTGACTAGCAAAACGGGCAAAGCCCGCTATTTTTTAAAATGACAAGAATAGTGTAAAATATATTTAAGGGATTAATAAAAGATAATAATCGATATTCTCAAAGTTTTAAAGTTTTAAGAGAAATATATATATTGTTTGAAAACCTTCTCTATAAAGAAGATATAAAAAAAATATTTTTACTTTTAAATGCTTCCTTAAAAAAAAAAAAAAAAAAAAAGGGGGATTTTTCAATGTTTTATTCATAGGTTTCGAATGCGTGTGTTAACCGCAAAAGGAAATCAATTTTTGCTGACAAAAATGTTTAGATGATAACTGAAATGTGTACTAAATTTTAAAAGGTTTAAATTCTTTTCCGTGTGTATGAAAATTTTAGAATTACAGTTACTCGTGCGAAAATTTGCCATCTGTTACAGTTTTTTTTTTTTTTTTTAAATACAATATACATAGAAGAAGAAATACAGCAGTGAAAAGCGGATTTTTATTTTTCAAAATGTGAGATTTCGAAAGAACTGAGAAAGTTGTTTTGAAAAGTTTTTGAACTGTTTATTTGGTTAAATAGAATTTTGAACAAGAAACGGTAAAAATATGTATTTCGAAAATTTGAAGAAAGAGTTCTTGAAATCTATTGTGGGATAACATATATATATATATATATATATTAATTGAGAGTTATAAAATAATAAAGAAGCTTGTACACATTACATACATTCATTTATTTCGGTTATGATTTTACAAATTCATGTAAGTTTACGAATGATTAAATAATTCATTAATTATTTTTCCTTAAACTGGAAAATGAAAATCTACTTTTTGTTATACGTTTAAAAGTATGAAGTGTAGCACTAAATTAATGTATATTTTTCCTCTAAACTTATATATACATACATTTTCACATGCAGGAGTGTAAAAAATATTAGAAGAAAAGAGATTTTAAAATTTTTATTTTTATTTTATTGTATCTATTTATTTATTACTTTTATTTTTCATTGCATTCAGTAGATCGAAAAATTTATTTCAAATGTAGTAACAAATTATCTTTCATACTATAAGAATAGTTTGGAATACGTTTTAACACTTTTCATCAAAATTTAATAGCCCTTATGACTTGAGCTTATCTTGCATCTGTGTTTTCATTTCCATAAGTAATTTAGAATTCCGTAAAACTGATATACGCTGTTTCGGGTTTTCTGATTTATTATAGAACGATTTCTATTTAAAATCTTACAGATATTTATATTGGTTTTTATGCATTGACTTAGAAAGGAATTCGAATACATTACGGTCTAGGAGATGTATTTTTTATAAACCCATTTTATCATCTCTATATTGCGCTATGCATATCAAATTAACGTACATTTTTCAGACATAATAAACGAAAATTCTTTTAAAAAATTATGTGATCAACATCAATATCACAATTAGTTGGAATTCATTACGATAAATAGATAGTAGTACATTTTGATTTGTGTTACGTGTTTCCTTAACTTTTGAATGATGTTAAAAAAAAATTTGACTTAATAATAAGGACGTGATAGGGAAATACATTTAAATGTGTTTTGTGGATTTCTAAAAATATTTCACTGAGAAAAATTTCTGTAACTGACATCTAGAATCTAAATTCTGGTGCTATAGTAAAAATATTTCCATGCTTATAAATTCTAGTCCCCTTTGAAAGCGAGTTCTAGAAACATCTATTAGAATTCTAGAGTATTTACCTATATTATCGAGGTCAAACTTATTTAAAAATCTCTGAAAATAAATGCAAATACAAGAGGCGAGTTTTAGCAACTATAATCTTGGTTTATGACCCAATTCTAGAAAATCAAACGAGAATTTTTCGCAATACAAAGGATTCGTCATATACGGGATATTTAGAATATTTTTTCACCATCTAAAAATATGTAGACAAGAATTTCTCGATCATTTAGTCTATTCAGCTTATTGGCGTGTCTTATACGCATAGCACGGAAATCTGTATTTCTAGTTTAAGGATTTAGAAAATGACTACTTATTCGTTCTAGATGAAGGAGGTATATAATTTTTCTCAGTGTTATGGAAATGAAAACTTGGACATACAGGCAAACGCGTTGAATTCATAAACGATTTTACACTTTTTAGAAAATGAAAAAAAAAACGTCCTTCAAAATATTCTTAAAAAAAGAAAGAACTTTTTCAATATCATAGTCTCAGTATACAGGTAGTCCTTCACATATACTCTTTTAATATTGTCTTCTGGCATATTATAATCACAGTACAATTTCACTCCCAACATTGAAAAAAGTTTCTATTCTCATATTGTTAAAGTTCATGAAATAACTTTATATTACAAAACTGTTAGTAAGTTTGAGTTATATGGGTTTTACTTGCGCAGCTGCCAGTGGTCTGTGATTCATCCTTAGAGCGAAATTACTCAATAGTTGTTTAATGTTTAATGTTGTTAATAACATGTTTCAAAGCATCTTGTAAACGTGCGCAAACTTTTTATTAGTATGAAGTTTTATTTCACTCTAATTAGATCTAACATTAGTGTTTGTGAATTTTATTCTTTTGGTTAATTTATAAAATTATTGTACATAGTTAAAATTTTAACATGTGAAAAACCTATAATCAAAAAGGATTATCAAAATAACTCTCGAACCTCTTTATGGTTCAAATAAGGTTTAAAAGTTAATTTAAATTTTTTTACAAACAACATGTACGAAAAAAAAAATTATTATTATTACTATTATTATTATTATCGTTTATTATTTTTATAATTATTATTATTATTATTTTGTGGCGGTGGTGGTGTTTGTGGTTTCTATATTAAAACTGTTTGCGTTAATCTGCAACTACAATTGCAATTTATAAATCTGTACTGATAAGTATAAAGGATTTAAGTTCAAAAATGTCGATTTTGAGTTAAGTACATTGTCAGACTCAGAAAAAAATTCTCTATCGATTGGTATAAAGGATTTAAGGCCACGTCATTTAGTCTCTGAGAAAATCCATTGGTAAAAAAAGATTCAAGTCAGAAATTTAGCATTCATGTATGATATAAAATATTTAATTAAATTTTTTCCAGTTATTAAATGAATGTTGACAATCATTGAATGGTATATAGGGTATACGTCAACGAAATCCCTCTTTTCTAATCGATTCTTCTGATTAGATTTTAATTAGTATTAGATGAATAAAAAATTGAGCTTACGTAATATATCCTTTCTTGTGAATGTTAGTCAGCATTTAAAGGATTGTCTTATACACCCGGAACCGTTTTTCATAAACCTGGAAGTAAACTTAATTATCTGTTAATCACGAATTACTCGCAAGAGTTTTAAATGATGATCAGCAAGATGTTAATATTTTTCCGTTTAATTTACATAAAAAGAAAAAAAAGGAAGAAAGAGAAAGAAAATGAAGGAAAGAATTAATTCATTTCATAACCACAAAGTAATTTCGTTTATTCTCTATAAATAAAAAAAGAAATCGCGCTTTATTCACATTTCACGTGTTTTTCTCCTCATTCTGTTCAAAGAATTGTCTTTGTTCACAAAAATGGCATATGAATTGTCTTAGTACTGCTTTTTTTTTTTTTTTTTCCTTTTTTGAAATTATGATCGCATTATAAAATTAAAAGGAGAACAAAATTATATGTTCATAATTATGAAAAAATTATCAATAAAATCAAATTACATTAAATATCTATATGAAAAATAGGTAAGAGCACCACCTGTAAAGCAATTATCTCTAAATGCAAACAACACCAGTTGAATTCAAATTCAAACAAATTACAAAGTTTGGTTAAATTTCGTTTATTGGTTTGTGAGAAACAGTGTCTATAAAATTTATGACCAACACAGATAAATATTTTTTTAAAAGGATCAAATCGTGTTCAGGGCGTCCCAAAATATGTAAATCCATCAAAAACCGGAAGTCTAAAAGTTTCACAAATCTGATACTTTCTCCTTAAAAACAAGCAAAGACTCTATATTAAAGCTAAGTAAAAATTAAGAGTAAAAATTATTTCATGAGACAGAACATAACTGTATAAAGGATGGAAAGAAGAGTTATTTCATTTATAAAACCATTAAGTAGGTTTGTTTATTCTGCAGAAAAAGAAAAAAAAAAGAAAAATCTTCATTCAAAGTAAGTATGAAAAGAAAAGAAAAGAAAATAATTCTATGTTGACAACAACATTCAAAAGCAATTTTCTTGGAAGAGATTATTCACATTTTACGTGTTTTTTCTCCTCATTCTCTTCACAGATTTGTCACTGTTTCTAGAAACGACATCCAATCCGTCTTGTCTTGCTTCACGCTCACGGGATGAAATAAAGCCAAGAGCTGTTTGTTTTCTTTTACATCCAACAAACGGATGATTCCTGACGAGCAGAACAGCCACAGCAGAAGGTTTAGATGGATGAGTTCCTTGTTGTGTCAGCAAAATAATATTTCTTGTCTTTTTCCGAGAAGAAGAGAAATTAGTTTCGGACTTTAAGTTAGATTCCTTCTTGAAATAAAATTCGTTATTTATTTCAAATAATAGTGGTAATAATAAAGTCGAGTTTATTGTTATTATTAAGTATTTATTATTATTATTATTATTGTTATTTATGAAGAAAGGCCTCTATTTACGTCGGTATCTGAAAAATTTTAAATGTCGATTCGATAAAGAAATTCTTGAATATATTTTATGAAGAAAATAAAAAAGGAAGTAATTTAAGCAATAAAAGTGTAAGATTAAACCGTACAGTCGGTAACAAAAGTGTCCGAACACTAGCAAAAATTCCTATGTAAAAAAAGTATGCTTAATACTGTTTTGTTACAAAAATCCTTGCTGAATCTTGTTTTTAGTCAGTCTGAGAACAGGATTCGACAAGGATTTATTTAGCAAAATTGTATTAAGCGTACTTTTTTTATATAGGAATTTTTGCTAGTGTTCGGACACTTTTGTTACCAACTGTACATAGATTTACTTTATACTTTCTTTACGTATTTAATGTAAATTTTAGTCCTTATATTAAATATATATATATATATATATATATGTGTGTGTGTGTTTTAATTTTTAAGTAGTTTCTGTATTTGTATGATTTTTTTAACGGACATTTGCACCATAATTCATGAATATCACGAAAAGTTAAACTATACTAAAATGGTTACTAATAATTGAAGTACTTGGGAAAGACTACATTTGAAAGAATATTAATCAAAACAAATGTTTTGGTACTTAATGCAATTTTTTAGCAATTTCTGTATTTGTATGATTTTTTTGCGGAAATTTGCGCCATAATTCATGAATATCACGAAAAGTTTAACTATACTAAAATGATTAGTAATTGAAATACATGGGAAAGATTGCATTTGGAAGAATATTAATCAAAAGAAATGTCTTGGTACAATGTTAAAAAAAAAAAAAAAAAAAAAAAAAAAAAAAAAAAGCTGTCTTTACTGCCTGAAATTTTCTGTAATGACAGAAAAATACGTTTTGTCAACGTAATTTTTCCGTAATTTACGACTATTTTCTCAAACTACAGAAAATTTCTGGCAGCAAAGAAGACTATTTTTTTTTTTAACAGTGTACTTGCTGGATTTATGATAATGCTATTAGATGACTTAAATAGCTCAGTTTCAAAATTGGAAGCTAAAATTAATTTGACCTAGTAGTGAATTACTATATATGAGAATGATGTTTTGTACAGGGTGATCCGAAAGTAAAAAAATATATCATTCAAAAAGTACTGACTGTAGTTCTACGCGATTTTCACTAAAATGTACAGAAAAACATGAGATTATTTATATATATATGAGGAAAAATATTAGTGAAATTTTTCGCTAATATATCACATTGTATTCATAGTATCCTCTTACGTTTTAAACAGATATGCCTGATTAAAGGAAGCCAATTTGCGAATACTGAAGCATTTTTCACAGAATTTCCAATGGTGCAACGTCTGGCAGTCATTCTAATGAATGACTGCCGTCACATTGAGCATTTATAGTCCCAGATACATTGTTGAAGTTAATGTACCACTGTAAAAATGTAATTTTGCAATTAAAGCGCCAGCAGATGAAGGATATTTAAACTCATTTTTTAATAAATATTTTGTTACCTAAAACAACTCATGTTTTTCTGTGCATTTCAGTGAGAACTGCATAATGCTACGGCCAGTACTTTCTAAATAATGTGTTTTTTTATTTTTTCTGTGACTTTCTGATTACCCGGTGTATCACATTTTTCCGTTTATAAAATAGTTTTTAAATTTATAATCTTAGTTCTTAGAATACAAGATAACGTTTATCATGTAACATTGTCAGAGTATCAGTTCAAAGAAACACTTAATACGTAAAATAAGTTTTTTATGTTTGTTCAGTACAAACTTACTTGTTAACCCTTGAACAAAAAAGATGGGTGTTAAAAGTTTAAAACCTTTTTCTATCTCTTTGTCTGCATGTCTGTCTGTTGCATTATATATCCCAAACAAACAGACAGATTTGAATATATATATATTTACATTATATATATTTACAATCGGGTTGGTTCTTAACTATATTTAATGAAAATCTCTTATATATATTTTTTTTAATATTAATAACATGTGATTTCTTTTTGAGTCTTTTTTCATTCGTATTTTAAATATTCTGAATTGCTAATTATTCAACTTTCAACTCATGTTAGATAAGTCAACTGATTGTTTGGATTCCAGTTTTTTTTTTTTTTTTTTTTTTTTTTTTTTTTTGGATTAAATATATATAATTTTTTTTTAAGATCTGGATGACATTTTTATTTATTTTAAGGGTCATTCTCAGATAATGGTAAATATTGGTTTCAGAAAAAAATATATAAAAAATTGTTTTAATTCCTGATTTTTTTTACATTAATGCAATTATCCATGTCTGCTATAGAGGAAAAAATTACCAGCAGAGATCGTTTGCCTTAATTACAGATTAATTATTTTTTTTAATTTCCATTGCAACATGGTAATGACATTTGTGAACATGGTAATGACAGACAGAACCACAGAAATGACCAATGGCGAAATAATTACACATTTATTTATGGATAGCTGTATTTATCATTCTAATTTGTAACAGAAAAATTAAAATGTCTAGACGATATATAGTGGTGATATTTTTTGAAATAATTTTCACTATACGAATCCTATAGCTGTCTGTTTTAACAGGCAACATAAAGTGATTTACACTTTACTGCCCAGCAGCCATTACCATGTTCCTATACATCATTACCATGTTCCTAGATATCATTACCATGTTTTCAAAACACCTTGGTAATGATCACCTTGGTAATGACTTTTTTAATGTTAAGCCTATTTATGGCTAAATTATAGCAGTTAAAAGCTAATGCAATATTCATTCTGTATGTGGTCCCAAAGATCTTTATAAATCATTCAGTAAATTTAAATTTATTAATTGTGTATTTCCGTAATAATGGACTTTGTAATGACACACAATAAGTACACTGACTATAATTTTAGAACAAAAACATCAAAATGAAATAATTTGTATTTACTTAAACTAAAAAAAACTTGTCTGCTTGTAAGGGCATGAAACACTTTACTTTTGACAGGTTGATAATTATGACAGCACCATCTAGTAGTGAGGTACTGAAAAAAAACTTATACACCTTGGTAATGACAATTACCTTTGGGGACAAATTTTAAATAAGAATAATTAATAGATTTCTTTTTTTTATGCCTAAAATTCCAAAGATATTAAAAGTAGAAAAGTGAAATATACCTAGCAAATTGTTAGCTTTGTTTAAATTTTTTTCAATTCTTTAAAATAAAGGTTCAAATAAAAAGTTTGGAGTTTGGGACAAGCCTTGGTAATGACATTTATAACTTTAAAAAATTTTTAAATATTGAAATTTTACTTTTTTTGGTTTTCAAATTACTGCACAGTGTAGTGCGTGAAAAGAATTGTTGAAAAAAAAATTTAATTTCAACAATTCTAAAAATCATAGTTGACTTCTTCAAGTAACATTTTTTAGCCAAGGACACAAAATTTACCATTATGTGAGAATGACCCTTAAATATCTTTAAAATGTCTGAAATATTATTATACGGTAATTTATTGCACACTAGAACAAATTAGAACAAGACTTCTAGATAAATGCGATTACGATCTACTATGAGTATGTCCCAATCTAATAAGAATCTATATCCAAAAGAAAAATTTACCAGAGACCGACATTCTTAAACATGAACCATTACAAAAATCCATACCTGACACGAACGCGAACTCGGAGCTTTTTAACTCAATGACAGAGTGCCAACCTTCAGCCACCCAGTCGGTCTTTCAACGTTAGAAAAGGCATGTGAGAAGACCCTATGAAAAATCGTGTTTAAGAATTAAAAGCAAAGCTAAAATAAACGTTAGACTTGAGATTTTTTTTTTTTTTTTTTTTTAAGCCAAAGCGTCATTCTCAAAACGTCATATAATACATTTTTAGTTATTTTAAAAGATAGTAATTTAACTCTGTTAAAGATTTCAGATCTTTTTGACCCATATAAAACTTTTTTTTTTAATTATATCTTAGGGAACTTTTAAAAAATATCTTATAACTTTGTTTCAATAGCTATACTAATTTTTTTTTTTTGTGTGTGTGTGTGTTTTTAACCGTAATTTATATATTTTATACATTTTATCTATTATTTTATTTTATTTATTATTTTATTTATTTATTTATTTATTTTATTATTTATTTATTTATTTTTTTAGAATAGTTTTTCGAAAATAAATTGATTTAATAAGACGTGAACATTTTAAGAAAATTAGGTTAGTTATTAGAAAAAATATATAAACTGTAGTAAACATTATAGAAAACTATTTCAGATAATAAGTCCATTAAAATATAGAAATAAATCGGTTTTATGGTATTATGAGAACATTTATGCAAATAAGCTTATGGATGTATAGACAAAAAGGCACATAATGTCAAGAACAGAACTCACAAATACTCTCAACTTCCTTCACTGAGAAAAAAAAAAAATACCGCTGTCATCTAGAACGAATAGGTGGTCTTTTTCTAAATCCCTAAACTAGAAATATAGATTTCCGAGCTATGAGTATAAGGCACGCCAATACACTGAGAAAAAATTCTATAACTGACATCTAGAATCTAAATTGTGGCTCTAGAAAAAAAAGTTCCATGTAATCCTTATAAATTTCTTTTCTAGTCCCCTTCGAAAGCGAATTCTAGACACCTCTATTAGAATTCTTGAGCGTTTGCCTATACTATCGAGAACAAACCTATTTGAAAATATCTCCAAATAAATGTGAATACAAGAGGCGGGTTTCAGCAGCTATAATCTTGGTTTATGACCCAATTCTAGAAAATTAAGCAAGAATTTCTCGTGATACAAAAGATTCAGAATATTCAGAATATTGTTTCACCATCTAGAAATGTGTAGACTAGAAATTCTCGACCATTTCGTCTATTCAGTTTATTGGCGTGCCTTATGCGCATTGCTCGGAAATCTATATTTCTAGTTTAAGGATTTAGAAAATGACCATTTATTCATTCTAGATGAAGGCGGTATATTTTTTTTCACAGTGTTCCTATGCATTTATAAATGTAAAGATCTATAGCCTCACATAATTTTGTTTGTAAATATTCTCTCTTTTAAATTAAATAAAATTATCAGTTTTGAAAGTTTTATATGATTTATAATTATTAAATATTTTCAAAGGTCTATAATATTTATCTGAATAACAAAAACATGAATCAATTGTATTTTTATTTAAAAAGTTCTTTTTCAAAGTTACCAAAAATTTACTTTTCTTTTAATTAATATTTTTACTGCTATAGTCTGAAAATTATTTTCCTTTAGAAATTTATTTATTTTTAAAATTATCAGAACAAACATCTAAGTACTTAAGATTGAATTTCATTTTGAATGCAAGCAGTATTTTTTTACTGTTTTATCTTGCTTCCAATATTTCGTGAAACGCAATAATCGTAAATTTTTGAGAACAAGAAACTAAGATTATTTTTTCTTTTAACTCCCCCATAATTTATGTTTATCTGAAACTTGTAAAAATAATGAAATTATTAAAAAGTTTCCGTCGAACTTTAATATGTATTCCTTATCTCCGCTGCTACGATTTGTTTTATGAAAAGTTCAAAACTTAATGTAATATGCTGGCTTAGAAAAGAAAAATAATGAATTTTAATTTATGTGCTTTCTTCCTGAAAGAAACATTTGAAATTTTTTGATAAAACTTAACTGAATACTTTAAACTATAATTTTTCAAAAAAATTACAACGTAAACGAATAAAGTGTTGTAGACAAACTTTTTGCATTATTAAGATATTAATGTGTTTAGAATCTATAAAGCTACTAAAGTGAGTGTTCACAAAAATGTTTTTTAATAAAATTTACCATGTACGAAAAAGAAAAAAAAAACCTGTAAAATTGAAGTAATCACATTATAATGAAATTGTACCTTGTTTGATTTAAGCGATCGTGGGAATATCATCACGTGATAAAGAAAATCGAGCATATATAAAGTAAAAGAAATTCAACTAGGCAAAAACCTTTTAATTAAAAAAAAGACAGTAATTAATATGCGTACTATAAAAAGCATTGAGGCATAAATTTTGCCAAAATTAAAAATAAATAAATAAATTTCAATTTTAAAGACAATATTCAAAAGAATATTACATCTCTTTTTTAAGAGAAAGTGTAGAAATTTCATACTCCAGGCTATCGAAATTTATGCACAAACAAGTAGTTATCGGATAGTAATGAAACCTATAACAAAGAAACATGTCTGTCAGATATGCAAATGAACTGATTTATAGCGTGATTCCGCACTACGCAATGCCATCGAAAGGTGTTTGACTTCATATTTCTGGCATATAAATAAATTATGCAAGGCATTTTGCATGTATTTAATCTGTCGCAAATGGATGCTATTTCATTAGCAATATGAGCACGTAACCGTCGAAAATAGTATGATGGTGAGTTGCCAGAATTTAAGAGAATAACAATTATCGTTGTGATTAAAGACGATTGGTTAACTCAGTAAGTAGCTCATATTTAAGACAATATGGCATTATAAGGACGAGAATTTTGGGACCAGTTAATGAGAGAGATTTTGGAAACACGTCGGCTTATTTCAGTGTGATTTCAGGTGACAAATGACTGAGAAGACTGATACATATACACCAGTGCCAATTGCCTCATTATCCGCTATTCAAACACAGGCAGTACCTTTACCTGTCACTCATCACTGTGTCTATCCGTACTATCGCGAAGCTTCTTGTTAAATTGTATCATGTATTGTGACTTTATCGCATGTGCCACCAATGGCATACATTTGGCATCGCTTCCGCTTAGAATAATGAACTGCTTGACGAGTTTTATCACAAACAAATGGAATCAGATCAGCTGCAGAAATGAATCGATAATCACTCTGGTTAGTAATGACAACTGTTCATGTTTTAAGATGTCATGAATAAACATTAAACTAACAGCTTCATTTTACAGAAGCAAAAGAAACACGACTACTTTAATGATACATTCTGCCATCAGGTAATATAACTGGTCATATACAGTCGGCAGCAAAATTATTGAGGCACTAGCAAAAATTCGTAGGCCTGTTTCATACACCTAATACTGTTTTCTTAAGTAAATATTTGTAGAGTCATGATTTTAGTCTTTATGCTGTTTATAAAAAAGTAAGTTGATGATTAATATATATATATATATTAGTGTCAGATGCACATAACTTGCATACGAATTATTGCTAGCGCTTCAAAAATTTTGTTTCCGACTGTAGAACATTGATGTACAGCGCCATGACGGTCAAATGACAAGTAGCTATACTTAAGAGTAGAAAGTAGCTCAGGAGTTTAAATAGAGACTCATTTACATCCATTACACAATAAAATATTGAAAAACACTATAAAAAACCTGTATATTTCAATGCTTCCCATATCACAAATTTATATAGTTCTAGAAAAATAGATTATTAGAATCTCCATTTATTTGTATTTTTTCTGCTTTAACAATGTAATTGTAACAACATTTTGCTTTAACAATGTAATCACTTACGTCAATCAAAATTGTACTCACATATATTACATTCAAATAACTCTTTCTATCCAAATATTTCTAGGAATGGGTGTATTTATAGTTTTACCTTTTTTGTCTTTTCTAGCTTTACTCTTTCATATGAGGTAAATGAAATATTGTGAACGTTATCTCCAACACCTTCAAAGAAAAAAAAAAAAAAAAAAAAAAACAATTTATTGCATTTAAAAATACTGATATTGTGTCTACCGGAAAGCATTAATAGTAACAGCTCTGCACATTACATTTTTTTTTTCAGTATTAATATGCATTTACTTACGAAAGATACACAACCTTGTGGAAATATACTATTTTGCTCAGAGAGATGATGTAGCAGGGACTTAATGAATGCACGTTAGTCCTAGGCTTAGGCAGAATGTCGGCCCTAGGTATCTTTCTATGGGGTCCAAACCTGCATTTACGCGAGTTTAAGATAAAATGTTGGAAAACTCTGAACCATTAGATCTAAGAGCACGACTTGGGATCGAATCCGGGACTTCTCGTATAACAGCTTCTAGGGAAGAACCTCTTTGCCCCTGCAGAAGTGTGTGTGTGTGTGGGGGGGGGGGGGGGCTTGCTCAGAGAGAAGGACATCGTGACCTACCCTTTCCATTTGTTAAGGTTCTATGAAACGGGGAACTAAAAAAAAAATCTGAACAACATAAAATCCTAATAACATATTTTCGATAAAATATTTACCTTTTTTCCTTGCTTTTAATTCAGTTAATCTTAAGATTTTCACTATTTTATTTTCATAACGGAGGAATATACTTCATAACCTTACAGACCATAGTTATTTTTTCATAGTATAATTTTAATTATATTATTAGCTTATTTTATACTTTATTTACTTTCGATATATAACAAAATCAATCTGACTTATTTTAAAAAGTACATTGTTTTCTTTCGATTGAAAAGAAACATGAAAAATTAATTAATTAGATTTAACTCTCCAGAAATTGAAATATCTTACACACAATTACAATCATCGGCAACTGATATATTTGATGGACATATTTTTAAGACAAAAAATACATTATTTTAGTTAACTAGTATATGCATTCTTACATAAAAGGGAAATGTTTTCATAAAGTTCGTGTAACATTATTATGAAGTAAAGTAAAATAAAATAAAATAAAATTGTATTTATGTTGTTTAATCTTCAAAGAATTAAAAGAAAAAAAAAATATATATATATATAAGTCAAGTGTGAAACAACCACACGACTTCCATTACTCATTATTACACGTATTGAATGCACTTTTGGGAAATAATGTGATCAGAAGACATAAAATTGACATAACAAAGTAGACATCTGAAAATTTTCTTGAAATCGAAAGATGATACATGCGTAGAGACATATAAACAGAGTTTACATGGCGAGTAAAAAAAAAAAAAATCGGTAGAGCCATTTTTTGAAACACCAATTTCTGAGATCTAAAACTGATCTACTTGATCAAAACAACTGTTAATTTTCCTGTAACAACCACGTAATACATGAGAAAGGATATGGGTTCATTCAACAATTTTCTAGAAAATCGTTAGAGCCGATTTTGATATACCAATTTTTACTAAAAGTTATCATACTTAGATGTTGACCGAAAAACAACCAATACATACAAAGGATATTTAAAATGGGGTTAATATGACAAGTTTGAAAAAAAGAAAAAAAAAAAACAGTAGAGCCGTTTTTAAAGTAACGCACTTGCGAGACCTGAGACTGAGCTACTTTTACAGGACGCCTATCAATTTTTCTGAACTAACCAACTAATTTATACTTAAGGACATCTAATGGACAGTTTATAAAGCAACTTTGAAGAAAATTGTTAGAGCTGTTTTTCAGATACGGACTTACGATCTCACTTCCGGTTCCCGATGTCTCACTTTTGGTTTTCCAGTTTTCACCAAAAGTTGGAAAATCATCTGTACATCCGAACTGTGTCAATTCTGAAGTTTCGTAGTTCTATCTTTATTAGTTTCAGAGATATGATAGTCAGAAGATTCCACACACACATACACACATACTGACCAATTGCCAAAATTTTTTTTTTTAGACTCAGATCTTAAACATGTAAATCAAGTGAAAACTCGATATCGAATTTTTGAACCGAATACAATACAGTAACCGCCGCTTAATCTGATCAAATCGCCAGGACCGGAATCAAATCAACACAAACTACTTTTAAAGCCGCCGCTTAATAAAATCAGCATCGCCGGTTAATAAACTCAAAAATATTTTCTCAGCAGCCAAAAATATCATTTATGCACACTAAAAATTTTTTTTTATTTACATTGTGATTTTTTTTTTTTTTAAATAGTAGAAAAATAAATTAAAGCACAACAAACCCTCCGTTATCGCTCATTGTTCAAGATTTTTATACTTGCAGCACAGTTACAAATTAAACACGCCCCGCAACAATTTCAAGGAACGTATTTTTCAAAGCGCAGTAATAAAATACAAATTTGATTTGAAATGATTATTTTTTCCTAATTATTAGAAGGCAATTTCTAGTTCTTATTTTGAAATTACTATAATTCATGAGGTTTAAACGGGAATATTTTAAATTTATAAGAACAGCGTGAACTTTGGGTAAAGTAATGATGATTTTCCTCAAACGAAAGTGTACGGGAACTTACAATGCGTTTAATTTACTTATATCGAAGAAACAATTAGTTAATTATCTACCAAAAATTAATTAATATTGTTTACTAATTATAATATTCGCTACCTTTTGAAGTTTCTTTCGAAATACAGGGAAGTAATACCTTTTTCTTAAGGGCAGGAACGTTCGCCGGATATAAAAATCAGCCGCTTAATAAAATCACTTTGGCTCAGAACGAATGTGATTTTAATAAGTGGCGGGAACTGTATTTTCATTATCTGCAGTATTCGGGTAATGGCAGTAAAAATTATTGATTCGCTTTTAAAGATTGAAATATAAAATAGATTATTATGTTGTGTAGTTGTAATAATCTAATAAATCTCCTACACATAGTATTTTAAAGATTGAAAAAAATTAAATTAACGTAATAGAAAATATAATAAATGACTTCAAGCACTTCCCATTTTGATCTCATTATATATCTTTTATTTATTTATTTATTTATTTATTTTGCGGAAAGGGGGGCTATAACCCAATCATTAATACTAATATTATCATACTCTAAAGCAATTTTTTTTAATGAATAATTAATGTTAATTTCATTATGATTTGTGCTGTATGAATAAATTAAAATAAGTTTTAAAAATTGTCTTCTTGTAGACTTTAATGTATCCAAATTCTTCAGTGATTCTTTACCAGTATGCTACTTATAACATTTTTTATAACACCGTTAAAAATAAAATTCTATATTTCGCCAGAAAAAAGGGTTCCAATTAGCTGCAACCAATATTCTGGTGCAAAGTTTCTCCATTTCAGTTGTACTTACTACTGAAATGGCACCATTAAAATTGAGAAACATTATACCAAAGAATTGGTTGTAGCTAATTGGAACCATTTTTCTGGTGAAATGTAGCATTTTAGTTTTAACAGTAAATAAATATTCTGTAGTGAACGTGAATAACATGTTCTAGCTTCAAGCCAATCTAAAAATATGTGCGAAAATCAAAGCGTGAATCCCACAAACTGAATTCAGAAATAATTTTATTTTTGTTCGTAAGTTAAAAAACATAATAAAATCATTTATGAAGCTTTTTAAATTAAAACTATAAAGCAATGATTAAAATTAGTTAATTTTCCTTTTAAATATACAGTTTTTGTTTTTAAAACAATGTTTATACAATTAACATAAACTAATTTCAATGATATTTCATTTCCGATATCAAGTTAAATAACCGTTCTGCGCCTAAAATAAAGCAGCACGGAAGATAGATGCTGGAATCATTTTTCCTATTCTTTTATTGTGAATTCGAAGAATAAAAATAAAAACCATTAGGAAAAGATAAGGGGAATAAAGGGCAGACTACAATCCATTTATGTAGGCAATGTGAAATGTTTCTTTTATTCAAAAGTGAAATTTCCCTTTCGCTAGCGATAGGAAATATTAGATTGATCGCATGGAACATGAAATTTAAGGCTAGTACGAAGTTTCCAATGGATAAAAGAATCATTCTTTTTTTTTTTTTTTTTTTTTTTTTATATATATATATACATAAAAGAAATGGCAGTGAATGCATTATTTAAATAAAGACAGGTTAAGATAATGCTAAGATATCTAGACGTCGTTTCAATTAATTTTAACAGTTAAGAATTTAAATTTTATTTGGATATAAATGAAAAAACTTGTGAAATATTACATTCCAAAAACAAATATTCAAAATTCAAGCATATAAAAAGTATTTTTGTGTCATATCGTCTACATAAGTTAGTCTTGTAAAGTGCCACATTACATAAATTTATAAAATTACAAAAATAAATAAATAAAATAAAATAAACTGCAATTTAACTGAAATTTCATACGTTTATTTCGAAAATTAAAAATACTACAGCAAAATGTAAAACTTTTCACTAATAACACAGATTGACAATGGAATTCTTTTCTTCAAGCTGATATGTTTTTCTGGTGTGTTTTTGGATGCTGATTAACCCATTAACCGCAAAAACTAGAAATAATGATTTTTAACACTCATTATTTTGATCATATATAACAATAATTTAAAATAAAATTATGAAAATTAGTCTTACCTTACGACAAATAGGAGCGTTGTATTTGTACAACTTCAGAGGAATAAGAGTATAAAATGAATACAAATAAATGTTTATAGAAATTTTCTTGAGAGAACATGAAATAGCAAAAACTACAGATGGTTTCAAAAGTAATTATTTTTTTATGAAACATTTTTTTTTTTTTTTTTTTACATTTTATGTAAACTCATTGAAATATGAAAATTTACAGAAGTTTTATTTTGAAAAGTGCTTGAAGTTTGAAATTCATTTTTAAATATAAAATAATTTTTCAGATAAAATTTTTTTGCAATTTTTTTTATTACAAATGGGTCGATGTTTTTTTTTTTTTTTTTTTTTTTTTTTTTTTTTTTTAACATCTTCTATTTTCTTACTTAAAAACAATACTTAATATAAAATATCTTTTATAGTTAACTGTTAAACGCGATTATTTCTGATGTTGCGTGAACGCAACACCAGCGGTTAATGGGTTAAGGAAATAAATATTCAAAAGTTTCCATCACGTACTATTTTGACAAAAAATGGGATTGTATGAGCCTAAGCTCCACTTTTACATCGCTCATAAAAGTTATTTCCTAGAAAATCTAGGTGATGAGTGTAAAGAACAGGCAGAGTTTTTTCATCAAGACACCAAAGAAATGTAGAGAAGGTGTCAGGGACGATGGGGTATTAACATGTTATCAGATTATTGTGGGATGCTGCATAGAGAACCCCCCCCCCTCCCCACAAGACCTTCAAGACGAGCACAAGTTAAAATGCTCTAAAAGGATCTTGAATGTAAAGAAACACATTTTAAAGTGCAAAATAACAGATTTTAATGTATTTTAAGCACACTCTAAGAAATAATATACTCAATTTTAACGATTCAGACATCCTCGGCCTTAATTTCGTTGTTTTGGACAACCATTTCGTCAAGCGATCACGTGATTTTTGAGGAAACGTGAACTCTCAAATATTTAACGAAACTGTTTACTCGCAATAGCATGTGCTAGCTTTCCTTACCGTCATATTGGTTTTTTTCCTGTGTTGTTTGGACTTTACGTTGCAATGACTTTTATTTTCGGCCTCGTGGTTCGGTCGGTAGGACGCTGCCTTCTGGATTCCCACGTCCCGGGTTCGAATCGCGGTGCGGGCATGGATGTTTGCGATGTCCTATGTCTACAAAATATTGCGTGCGCTTGTTTCTATGAATTTCTGTAAAAGTATGCATCAATTGAGACAAAAATTGTAACTGTAGGTCTCCAAGCTGTCAAATAAATGTCCAAATGATTTTTATTTGTTTGCTCTGTTTTATTTATATTTTCATTAAATATAATTAGGATTTAATGCCTAAAGCAACGAACTTGCAAGTAATTTTATAATTCTATAATTTGTATTTTATTCTGTATCATGAAACTAGGATAAAAAAATGTATCTTTACTTTTGACGAAATTCGTATGTTCAAACAAGTGACGAAAGTAATTTTCTCAATTTGACGAAATATTCGCTCGGAGTACTTCCCTGGAAACGGTTTCGTCAAAATTAAAGAAAATTTCGTGAAATGTGAGTATCCATTTCTGAGAGTGTAAATTGGTTCGAATTTGTTATAGTCTCTGTTTGAATTCTTACGATCTTCATCCTTACTGAGCGAAAATTCCTCACGCGGTAGAAAAAAAGACAATCATTTCTGAATTCAGAGAATTGAAACACATTAGAAACTCCCAACGCAGTGCAAAAAATAAAAATAATAAATAATAAAAATTGAAAAGTACGATTTCGCAGGCCTGTGTAAATTAGTGGTTTTCGTCAAAGATTAGAGATAAACACTACAGATGTTAGTAAGAATGTGACTTGAAGAAATTAAGCTTACGTTATAACATTAAAAATTATTAAACATGAACTACTTTAGATCAAGGAGATAAATTAGAAAAACTACACAATTAAATAAAATTTTATGATTTAGCATAGAAAATTTATATTAAAACTCGTTTTTTGGATGTAACTGCGTTTAACAGTTATCTAAAAAATATATTTTATATTAAGTATGGTTTTTAAGTTAGGAAAGGATAGATGTTCATTTTATTACAAAAAAATTTGATCTGAAAAATAATTTTATATTTAAATAATTACAAGATAAAAAAAAGTTTTTATATACCATGTTTTTAAACTTTCTGTTGAATCATACAAACGCTACCGAAGGCAGCGGGAACCCGGAGCAATTGGATAAAAGTATTGAAAAAATTCATTGCTATCGTGTTTTGAGCTATTATAAAAGTTTCAAATGGCTATCTAGCGGGGAAGTTAGTTAAAAATTGATTGCAAGCATTGTACTGGTAACGCTGCCGAAGGCAGCAGGGTCCCGAAGCAATTGGTTAAAAATATTTAAAAAATGCATTTTCACCGTATTCTGAACTATTCTGAAAGTTTCAAATGTCAAGCTAGTCGGGAAGTTAGTTAAATAAATTTTCTGTTGAATCATATAAACGCTGCCGCAGGCAGTAGGGACCTGAAACAGTTGATTAAAAGTATTAAAAAATGTATTGTCACCGTATTTTGAGCTATCCTGAAAGTTTCAAATGTCTAGCTAGTCGAAAAGTTAGTGAAAAATCGATTGCAAGCTTTGTACTGAAAACGCTGCCGAAGGCAGCAGGAACCCGAAACAGTTGGCTAAAGGTATTAAAAAATTGCATTTTCACCGTATTCTGAACTATTCTGAAAGTTTCAAATGTCTAGCTAGTCGGTAAGTTAGTTAAATAAATTTTCTGTCGAATCATATAAACGCTGCCGAAGGCATCGGGACCTGAAACAGTTGACTAAAAGTATAAAAAAAATGTATTGTCACCGTGTTCTGAGCTATCCTGAAATTTCAAATGTCTAGCCAGTCGGGAAGTTAGTTAAAAATTAATTGCAAGATTTGTACTTGACAAACAAACAAACAAGAAACTATGTTAATTAAAACATGGTAAAATAAATTTCAAACTTGAAGCACTAACCATTCCAAAACTTTTGAAAATCTTCATATTTGAATAAGTTTACATAACTTGTAAAAAAAAAAAAATGTTTCATAATAAAATAATTACTTTTGAAGTCATCTGTTGTTTTTGCTGTTTTATGCTCCCTCGAGGATATTTCCGTGAACATTTATTTGTATTAGTTCTATACTCTTATTCCACTGAAGTTGTACAAATACAACACACTGTATTTAGTTAGATAAGACTAATATTAATAATTTTATTTTAAATTATGATTATATATGATCAAAGTAATGAGTATTACTGTTCGTACTTAGAAAAAAATCATTATTTCTAGTTTTGGCGGTTAATGGGTTAAAAGCTGTTAAAACTCTTACAAAATTGCGCTGATAACGGTATTACTCTGATTTTGTTTCTTACTTTCATGTGTTCTACGTCTATTGATTTCTAATGTTATTTCCAATCATAATTCGGTACCACATTTCTCATAAATTGTGTCCATGTTAACTCCTTTCGTCTTAGATATTTATGTGTGAGTCTCTTTTCTGCATAAATTAAATTTTCATAGACAATCACAAAATAATAACGTCATCTGTTGAGAATTTTACAAACAATTTGTTTTAACTGTAACTTTCAGAAATAGCAATAATCAGTAATAGCGTCTTTTAAAGTTTGCTATGAAAAGGACACTCACTTTTTGGGTATGTTGCAGATATGCAATAATGTGATATCAAACAAAATTAAATGCAACAAGATGAACAATTCATAAATTCAGTATAGAATTTCTTGAACTATATTTTTTGTGTGAAAATTTTTTAAGTAAATTTCATAAATTACAAAAATGTGAAACAACTATTTCGGGTCGAAATAATTGAACACCACCCTTCATCAAACAAAAGAAAACAATATACACTCAAGTGTGGCTTAAAAATGGCAGCGCATTCTTCTAATTATGTTTTCTATGTGCTTTTGCTGTTTCCATCGTGCCCTTGCACCAGTTTTATTTTGCTTAGTAAATGGACGCGTTATATTATTTCCCCCCGAAACAATTTATTCAAGTTTTTGCAATTTTTGTTACAAAGTATTTTTTTTTTCTTTTTCTTTTTCAATCATTGTTTAAATTCGGTATTTCAGGGCAGATTGCAGAAAATTTTATTTTTCATAAAGTTCATTCACAGAACGTTTGTAAATTAAAAGTAAGCATTATATACGTAAAGTAAAAGTAAAGTAATCAAAATTTAAGAAGCAGATATAAAAGATATTCTCAAAAATAAAATAGTTTGAAAAACATTATTATTAGGTTCTTTCAATATACAGTTCAAAATATATTTCAAAAATATATTTTTATTTTTATTTATTTATTTATTTTATTTTATTTCGCCATTATTATTATTATTATTATTATTTTAATGTTTAAGTTTTCTTTTCATTGTTTCATAATAAATAATTTATGAAGTAAAGAAAAATATATGGCATGTTTGCGTTTCTATTAAATAACTTTATACATGAAAAAGTATATTTATTTCTTTTATTCTTTTTTAACTAAAACTTAATCTTAAATTAACTAAGAAAAGAGTGATTTGAATAAATTGCAGAAAATGCTCCTTGAAAAAAAAAAAAAAAACATAATTAGTTTTTTTTTTTTTTTTTTTACCGATGTACTTTTAATCAAAGCATCGCTAAAAAAAATAGAGATTAAGATTATTGTTATTTAAATAATTTTACTTTTCATGCATCAAATTTAAATATAATATGAATGTATAATAAACGTGCAATAGAGTGATTTCTTTCCCTATTAAATAATAAAATAATAATAATAAATAAAAAAAGAAGAAGAAAAAGAATTAAAAAATTAAGAAGAGAGAGAAAAAAAAAAAAGACGCTTTTTAATGTACAGTTTTCTCAGGTCTTTAGAATATGTGCATGATATTTATTAATTACCATCACAACAATTTTATGTTTTCTTCTAATAATTAAAGAAACGTAATGGTGATATTCCATTAACGTTATCTGTCCAGAAGTTAATTAAATTTAAAATAATTATTTTTTAAAATAAAATTTATTGGAAATACATATATATATATAAAAGGTAGCCCCTATACAAATATATATGAAAAATAATACAGGGTAACATATAAAATAACTATTGAATGTTAAAACCAGTGATCAATTTTAATAAAAGTCATACTTTGTAAAACATTAATGTTAATGTAAAATAATATTATAAAATAATAATACTATTATTATTAACTTTTAAATTATATATAAAAGTTATAGCTTAAAGTCATAACCACCATCCTCATGGTGAAAAATTTCATAATCCACTGTAGATCAAAACATTCCCTAGATCTTTCTAATACCTTCAACCAAATTGTTTCATTTATCTAATAAAATTCGACTTTTATTATTATTATTTCATCCCTCCATTTTATCAGGATACAGTTATTTGATATTTTTGGAGTGTTAGAACTCCGATGTGCATTTTATTTAGGCTTCTTGTGAAATGTCCAGCTTATTTTGACTTTATTTCTTCTACTATGTGACAGAAAAAAGTGGCTTAACGCTGAGAGGGTTTAAGACAGCAGTTAAAATTTTAAGGTAAAACAGATAGAAACATACATTCATCTCGGCCAATATTTTGTACTTATAACTTAGATTTATCACCGTTTACTATTTGAAAGAAATCTGTTATATTTGGCTGATTGACTTCGAATATTTTTAAGCTTAGAAGCACTTGTAGCCAATGCCACACTATCTTCCTCTTTATATTACAGAGATGACAAATTGGCGCAGAATACGTGCCACAATAAATGAAATGAAATCTTCTTCTAAAGCCAGCAATATAGGTAGAGGAATACTTTAAACAAGTACTGGTATGAGAGTTCTGTGCCAATTTTATAACCATTCTTAATAACATAAGAAAAATAATGGAGTGAGGAAATCATGAAATGAATTGTCTGCCAGAAAGGGAATAATACAAATAATGAAGTTAATCAATAATTTAAATAAAGAGTTAGAAACTAGTAAATTAAATAAATTAAAATGTTTAAGCTCATAAGAAATAGAAACATAGTTTTCTTTGAATGAAAACGATTAAGGATAGCATTATAATGCTCAAAGAAAGATTAGCGATAGAAGGTTTTTGAATTTTTTAGAAAGAGTTTTGTGAGTTTTCCCTTTTCTTTACAGTTGCTCATAAAAATAAATTTAAAAGACAGCATGAAACAAAAGAAAAGAATAGAAAAAGACGAATAAAAGGTTAAAGAAGATAGTCGAATCTTAAGCCTTTCTTGGGTCTGCGTTTGTTCATAGGATCATTACAGTCACATGAAGTTACTGCGCTCAAAGCAGGGTTGATAATTAATTCTAAAGCCAAGTGTAGTATTAAGATGCTGTATAAAATTGTTTAACTTCAGAGTGATTTTTTTTTATAAATGTGAAAATTTCGAATTCACCAAGGCATATCAAGCACACTCATCAAAAGTGAAATTGCAACACCATGAAGAAATGCGCATAGCGATGTGAAAATAACAATATCATTAGAGGTAAGATACATAAGCAGATGATTAAAGAAACAAACAACGATATGAAAAATTAAACTGTTTATTGAGCATCTAATGGGGCCACCACGCGCAGCTATACAGGCGTCTAAACGGAAAAGCATCAGATTATGAGGCTGTTAGTGTTCTTCTGACTATACCTTGTAGAGCCAAGTCCATTGCAGCTCTTAATTTCTCTAATGCATGCGGCTACTCCGATTGCATTCCAAACATGCTCGATGGAAGAGAAATCAGCTGAAGCTGGCAGCCAGGGAAGAATGTCAATTCCATTGAAGCTGTTCAGAGTGTGACGTTCAATATGAGGTCGGTCTGGAATAACGTTCCGGGGACAACCTGCAAAAGCGACGGAAAACCACAAGCATAACATTTTGTGTTACGTACCGGGGCATTGTTAGACTTTCAGAAATGTATACAAGGGTTGTGTACTGTCAAAACATGATGCTATCTTAAACCACGAAGCCCGGTGTGAGGTTTTTGTGGTGTTTGACGATATGTGCTGGCAGGTAACGTTTTCCAGGAATCCGTTTCACGCATGTCTGCGACTATCATTCCTCTATAATCAAAATCAGGATTCGTCTGAAAACAATATACGATGTCTTTATTCCTCCACTGACGATAACGTCGAGAACAAGCCAAATAGGAAGCAGTATGTCGAGTAGTTAATGGAACCCCAGTAGCAGGACACCATGCGTGTATCCCTGCCTCATGCAAAATATTATGAATAGTTTGGTAGGAGCCGGATGCCCCTCTTGATAATGGTAGTTAGGTTTGACTATGACTTGCCACAGCGAACGGGTCTCCACGACACATTCACCGAAGTCGCCTATCAGTGTGATCTGACGCACACTTGGATAATTTACTAACTCTTTTCCATGTTCTCAGATGGTCCTGCGTTCATCATCATGCCACACATCGCTGAATTGTACTGTCGTTTTGTCTAACACGACTGACATTTACGCTCATCGACAAATCGAGCTCATGTAATTATGGGATACGTTCTCGTCACAAATATAAAAATCACAATATAAAAAAGGTTTTGGAAATGAAAATATTCAAAGTTTAGTCGTTCTTTTAATCATATAAATAATCTTTTCCATATTTCTTTATAATTCCAGTCTTTTAACTTTTTCGTTCCATTTTGAGCATGTTACTTGCGATATTGAAAGTTTAAAAAAAATATGCAACTGAAAATTTTCATAATTATCAATTAGAATAATGAATGGGAAAATTAATATTCAAAGCAGCTATAAATATAGCATTTAATTTTTCTTAAAAATACATTATTTTACTTATGAACAAGTCAAACTCTGCCAATTGTTAGTAGTGAAGAAATTATGAATTACTAAAAGAAAATTTTCTAAGTAAGGAAGAAAAGAAACCGCACTTTAATTATCAAAGAAAAATGAATTAGCAATTCATTACATGAAATAACAAAGTGAAACACCTTGTTATTTAAAAAAATACTATTTTGCATTCGTAAGAAAAATTAAAAAACTGAAAATTGAAAGAAATAAAAAAATCTGTGATTAGTAAAAAACGGTGTTATATGATTAGATTAATAGAATACTGATAAACAAAATAAATTTTAAATAGAGAATACTTAAATAAATAGAAAAGTCTAAGGAAGATAATCAGTAAAATATTAACCAAATAGAAAAGAGTGTCAAAATTATTTTATTACACATATCACCCATTTACTATTATGTCATATTTTTCCATTTGTTTCATTCAAAGTCTGTAATTAGCTCAAATTATCTGTAGAATTCCTAACATTAGGTTCAACTATCATCAGACATTTCTGTTATGGGATTTCTGAAAATGATGAATTACTAAGTGCATTAATTCTTAATGTTTCTGCAGGTGTGGCTCAGCTGAAGATCTCAGGGAAGTGCTATTCTTAATTACATTTGCTGAATCTCTGGCACTCAGAAAATGTATCTAAGTTACATAAAATATTGGAGCAATATTGATTCATATACAGATTAAATAAAACAAATGACATAATAAATATATTTAATTTAGGAAAAAAATATGTCATGCATTATGAAATTTCGAAATATATATATATATATATATATATATATATATATAATATTGTGAAAGTACAAAATATTCTTAAATTTCTTTTAATCTGTATGTTTTGGTAGATATTTTAAAAAATTAAAATTTATTTAGCAGTTATTCTTACTCTTTTCTATATAAATAATATTTGTGAAAGTTTTTATGTACCGAATTTTGTGAGTTTTTATTTTTATGTTTGTTTTGGTATTTTCTGGAGAAATTCGATTATTTTTAGAAAAAAATCATTGTCTATAATAAGTAATTGCCGAAAATTTGTTTCCAATAGTTGAAAAATAACGTTAACGTACGAAATTCTATAAAATTGACAGTTAATTTAGACCTGGAAATACATTAATGCTAATTAAACTTTGGTTTATGTAAATTATGAAGTAATGCTAATGTGCTTTATACAATTTTTAGGATGTGTATATTTCGGTACCTAATACACACTCTCATACATAACATGATTAGTACATGATACTATGCTGATTATATTTAAGTTTCAATCAATTACACAGGTCAGTTATTTTATTTATTACATATACATATAATTTTTAATTATTTACTTATTTATTTTAATTTTTATTTTATTTTATTTATTGTCATTTTTATTTATTTATTTATTTATTTATTTTTATTTATTTATTTATTTTGAGCTGTGTAATTTTTTTGTAAACTTTACGCTTTCGAAGATGCTCAATTCAAAATGACCATTATTCTTGCCCATAACGTATATTTTTTCTTCAACATTAATAAAGGTTTGAAAAAAAAAACTAGTTTAGTAATGTTCTATTCAATTAAGCATATTCTTGCTCATAATTTAAGAAATTGTCTTTTATGATCTATTTAACATTTCGCGTTCACACTTTTTTCCAGTGAAATCTTTTCTTCTCTCTTCGTTGCCCTTCCAAAGATGGATCTACTTCCTGTCCTTCCATTGTCCCCTAATTACATCTTACTTCTGTTTTTTTTTTTTTTTTTTTTTTTTTCTTTTTTTTTTTTTTTTTTTTTCCAGATTCACCTTAATAAATAATTTTTTAAGGATGAAATAATTATTGTACATGGTTTTTATATTCAGCAAAACGCTACCAGATTTCGCACAAAAAATAAATAAATAAATAAAATAAAATAAAATAAAATAAAATAAATAAAATAAATAAATAAAAAACTGCGATTTATATCCAGAAAATAAAGTGTGATTCTAGCAAAAATAGTTTTATGTCATCCTTATAAACTCTAGTTCCCTTTTCTAGCGTGTTCTAAAAACCCCTATTAGAATTCCAGAGCATACTCCTATATTATCTTGTCAAATTTATTGAAAAATCTCTGAAAGTAAATACGAATACAAGAGGCAAGTTTTGGTAACAATAATATTTGTTTATGGCCCAATTCTAGGAAATAAAGTGAGAATTTCTCGCAATACAAAGGACACATAATATTCACAATATTCATAACAATATTCACTATCCACAAAATTATAGACTACAAATTCTCGATCATTTCGACTATTATGTTTATTTATTTTTCTTTATGTTTATTTATATTCAGAAAATGGCTAGGGGAAAATGACTAAAGCATTCCTTCTAGATAAAGGCGATATATTTCTTTTTCTCAGTACATGTTCTCACGCAAAAAGGAAATAAAAATATTCGTTTGAAAAAAAAAAAAAAAAAAATTGCGTGGTGGAACTTTTTCACTGTATTTTTTCGGTTTCTGCCAGTAAATATCTATAAGAAACAATCAAAACAATTTTTGTAATTTTTTGGTTGCTGACCTGTTTTTTTAACATTGTGCATTGTAATAATACAGATACAATAACATGTATTGCTACCGGGAACAGGCGGACAAAAAATTAGAAACTTTTAATTTTAAACTATATGTTTTTAAATTCTATTTTCTTTGAATATGTGACGAATTTACATATAATATTTTGACTAACAAGGAGAGGTCACGACATGGAAAATTCAAATCCGAACGAAATTGCGCAGGATTGTAATATACTATGAGGGTAACAACATATTAAAGCAGTAGGACCCACTATCCACAAAATTTCGAGAAAAAAGCGTTTAAAGTTTCAGTAATCTTTAAATACAAGTTATTTCGCAAACTAGCAAGCGTCTCAGTGGTGTGATCCTAAAGCACGAGTCTTCCAACCAGACGACGTGGGTTCGAAGCTACCTACGGGACTACATTTTTTTTTCTTTAACTTTTTTATGTAATCTTAATTTTTTATTTAATTTACTTTATTTTACAATTCAATCAAAAATTTGAAAATTTTAATTAAAATTATTTAATTTTCTTGAGTATAAAATAACTATTTTTAATATTTATAACTTAAAAATACAATAAATTTCTATAACTTAAAAAATACAGTTTAGTTTTACAAAACCCTAAATAAGAAACATAAAGAAAAAAAGACAAATATTTAAATAATTTAAAAATAAGCAAGCTGTAAACAAAGTGTAAAATAGTTAGCACGTGTACTTAAATCTTGGTTTGAGCTTCCTGATTTGGTTTGAATGTGTATAAATTACGTAAACGTTTCTAGCTTGTTAATAATAAAGGGCAGGTGGAATTTTATTTCATGCACAGCAGGATAAAAAAAAGGAAGTCGTTGTCGAAAAAGAAACGAGGTTCATTAACATTTAAAATCTACATTTAAAGATAACATCTCTTTACCTGTAATAATTTAATAGCATCGTAATCCTATACTAT
Source organism: Salticus scenicus (assembly GCA_963930645.1). NCBI lineage: Eukaryota > Metazoa > Arthropoda > Arachnida > Araneae > Salticidae > Salticus > Salticus scenicus. The sequence goes on along the minus strand of OZ005653.1, from coordinate 236,133,652 downwards.
AATTTTTCAAGAAACTGTATTGATCGGAGAAGTAATTATTTAATTTGGTTAGTAATTATATATGCAATTAAAATCATCATTTCTCTGTAATTTTGTTTTTATTTAAAAAATAAAACCTAGTATTGTTTCAAATATACCTAAAATAAAATAAAATATTTAGATAAATAATTAAAAACAGTTTCTGTAGTTTTACCTTATTTTACAGTTAAAATAAAACTAAAATTTATTCTTTAAGTTATATAAATTTATTGTATTTTTAAGTTATAAGTATTAAAAATAGAAAATTTTATTTATTTTATATTCAAAAAAATTAAGTAATAATATCTTATTAAAATTTTCAAATTTTGAATTGAATTATAAAATAAAATAAAAATAAATAAAAAGTTTAGATTACATAAAAAATTAAAGAAGAATAAAAAACGGTAGCTCCGAACCCAGATCGTCTGAACGGAAGATTTGCGCTTTACCATTACGCCACTGGGGCGCTGACTGGCTTGTGAAACAACTTGTATTTAAGGATTACTGAAACTTTGAACATTTTTTTTCTCCAAATTTTGTGAATAGTGGGTCCTACTGCTTTAATGTATTGTTACCTTCATAGTATACTACAATCCTGCTCAATTTCGTCCCGATCTGAATTTTTCATGTCGTGACCTCTCCTTGTAAGTCAAATATCAATATCACACTGAGAAAAAATATATACCGCTTTCATCTAGAACGAATAAGTAGTCATTTTCTGAGTACCTAAGCAAGAAATATAAATTTCTGAGTTATGCGTATAAGTTAACGAATAACCTGTATAGACAAAATGCTCGGAAGTTTCTATCTATACTTTTCTAGATGGTGAAACAATATTATGGATATTATAAATATTATGCATCCTTTGTATTACGAGGAATTTTCGCTTGATTTTCTAGAATTGGGTTATAAAACCAAATTACTGTTACTAAAAGTCGCCATTTGTGTTCGCATTTCCTTACAGAGAATTTTAGACGAGATTGAACTCGAGAATACAGGATAACGCTCTAGAATTCTAACAGGGGTTTTTTAGAACCCGCTGCCAAAATAGACTAGAATTTATAAAAATAACATAGAGCTATTTTTACTAGACCTATAATTTTGACTGTAGATGTCAATCACATGATTTTTTCTCGGTGCAGTATAATGATAATCAATCAACTTTAATTTTTAAAAGGATGACAATTTTATTCATTTTGCATGCGTTGTATTTTTTTTTTTTTTTTTTTTTTTTTTTGTGCAATTTGAAAGTTTGACCAAGTTTCGTATTTATTATGAAGTAGATAAACTCCTATTTCAATAAAAAAAAAATTGGCTTCATTTATTTTTCATTTATTATTCTAACTACTACTACAATGAGAAAGTTCGACTGCATCAGAAAAATTTAAAAAACTTTACTTCGGATAACAGCAAAAAATATCTAATTTAGTTGTTGAAGAATTCCTTCTCCATTTGAAAATTCGTAAGAAATAACAGTTTCTGTAAAACAATTACATAAAAACTTAAATAAGGGAAGGGTGTTATATTTAGAATTTCAGTAAATTTATCCAATAATTTAAAACGCAACATAATTTGCACTTTGAAATAAGTTTAACTACTAAATTTTTCTTTAAATTGCTTTTGTGAAAATAATACATTTTCTTAACGGAAACCAATTCTTTAATCTCCTCTAACAAAAAAAAGAAATTGTCTACTTCAATGGTTGCTAAGCAACGTTTCATATTTTCAGACAAAATAATGTTGCCAATGTTACAGGTATTAAATATCAAGATATTTTCCTTTAAAAGCAAATTTAAACTTTAAAATTCAATTTATATCTTTAATCTAACATAAGCAAAAAATGAAAGATTGTTTTTGGAACAGTAAATGCGGTCTCTATTTTTATGATTGAAAGATTTTACAACTATTATAAGATTGAAATAACATTTGTTTATATATATATATATACTTTTTATTTATTTTTTTAATATAAAATAACTCTTATCATTAAATACTTTTCTAAATATCTTTTTTAATGTTAAAGAATTATGTAAAAGAATATTAAACATTCATGTCAATCATATAATATTATTATACAATGGTATTCTCTACCATTCTGTAATCAAAAATAATTTGTTATGTCACTCACACGACTTTCTTTACCTTAAAATTTAATGCTAAAAGTACAGATTGGATATTAAGGGTTAAGATAACGAGTACTGTTACGTAAACCTATATTAAAACAATATAAATTAAGCTTCGGAACAGGTTTAAGAAATAATTCTATGTGGGGGGGGGGGCTACCGACCCTCAATCCCCCGTTTCATTTTTGTATCTACATTTACGCAGTATTAAAATCTGTTTTTAAGTTCAAAAATTCATTTAAAATTATTCAGACAACTTTTCCACGCAAAATTTCTTGAAACTTAACAATCTTGAACAAACTTTTTTAGTAACAAACGTATTAAATTCATTATATTACAACATTTGAACCGCCTGAAATAATTTGTTTTTGATTTACTCTAATAGACACAAAGATCAAACATTAAAAACTTGACAGGAAGCTCAAAACGTGTAAATATACAAAAACCAAGCTATGAATGTTTAGCTTAACAAAATACATTATTTACCATATGGTTATGACGAATTAGTTTCAATTCCTGGGCAGCTTTCCTGGACATGGTAAAATATAATAATAAAACACTTCCATTAACAAATAAAAAAGAATGTTATGGCTTAGATATTGTATATCTTCAACCCTGTATATCTTCTGAAAGTTGTGTACAGATCACGTGGTGCACATAAATATAATCCTTTATTAATAACACACGGCACAACCTGAAGTACACTTCCATCAAATTTCAAGTATTGTCGCAATATAATCTAGTCCATTTGTGGAGCCCTGTAAACGAACAGTGAATGATTTCTGTACCATATGCTACATGAAACATGTTTTTACTTATATAAAAAACCTATATTCGTTTCATTTGGTTTAGTGCAGTCTATAGATGTTGAACTCAACTTGCCTGCAATTTCCCTCATAGACGTAATGTATCTGAATTCTCTTGGGTGCCCCTGTACACGAACCATTTGCTTGAACTCAACGAAAAATTTAGTGTAAGATCCCTGTATAATACACATTTAGAATACTAAGTTTGGACTTTCTGCTATTATTTGTTCTTGAGATATGCTGATAACAGACATACAGACACACACAGACCAACCGCTAAAAACATGATTTTTAGATTCAGGGGACTTCAAACCGTGTAAATTTAAAAAAAAAAAAAAAAAAAAAAAAAAAAAACTGAATTTCGAAAATTTGACCCAAAACAATACTTTCTCTACCAAGTAATACGAAATTTATTTTATTTTTTCTTTTTAAACATTCATTACAAAATACAAGCGTTCATTAATATATATCAAATTTGATTATTAAAATATTAAGCAAAGATTATTTTTCCTCTTCTCTATTTTGCATCACCCATAACTATTTATTCATTAAATCAATATAGAAGGATTTTCTTATGCTTCGTACAACTTTTTCTGAAAATATTTCCGATAATTGCACTATATTCACAGTTTATCTTAGATAACATCTTATTACTTTTTTTTTTTTTTTTCATGTTGTATCTATTTATAAATAGTAGAAGTTTGACATCTTTAGACATTTCTAATCTAGTGAAATTACAAAGACACTATATATTTACAGATAATTATTAGGAGATATTGTATTGTTGTAAATACTAATTACCGACCTAAAGTTTTTAAAAGCTTTTTTATTTGTAATGTCACTTTCGTATACAAGCTAAAAGGGAGTAGATGGTATCGAGAGCTTTTCATTGACAGAAAAATTCTAAATATTTTTTTAGTTACTTATTAAAAATTAAATTGCCATTTTGACAGGCTTTATCTGCAATAAGTATTTATTTATTTATTTATTTATTTTTAAGAGTCAACATTAACGACATAAATTTAGATTGACTTATAATACAAAGCGAAAATGTCAAAGATTTACGTAAATAGGAGTGCACCATTAGTTTTACAAAAGTATCAGCGTAAAAATAAATAAGTAGTTATTATGCATGTGCATAAAAAATACGTGTACAGAGGGTTTTTTTTTTTTTTTTTTTTTTATATAATATTAAAATGTTTATTTTAAAAAATGATTGAATGATTTGAGATAATGATAAATATTCAATTACTGTAATTGAGAAAAAGCATTTTTTTTTTTTTTTTTTTTTTTTTTTTTTTTTAGCATTTTGTAATTTAAAAAAATATTATTATTATTTTTTATAAAAAAGCAAATTCTAATTTATTTAAATGTAGTAAATGAGTAATTAGAAGAAGGGTAAATACATTTTAATTAACTTTTATTTAAAAAATTAATATAATACTAACAACTTTATGAATAATATTAATAGAATCTAAATTTTAAAATGACTTGTAATTATATATATATATATATATATATATATATGTGTGGAATAGTGGTGAGGTGGGAAGCCTATGTGTGTGTATAACTGTATGTTACATCTCCATCCATTTATTAAAAATAATAAAAACATACGGTTTTTCAACATTAAAAAAGAATTATTCAAAAATTTCAGTCTTGAAGATTTTTTTAAGTACAGTATGTATTCTATTTATTACTCATTACATTTATTATTATGGTGAATTCTAAATCAACAGATTTTGATATACAATTTTACTTGCTAATATTATTTTTTAAATTTATAAAACAATAACAAAATCATTTTCCCCTTCCTTTGACTCCAATAGTAACCGTAATGTTTCACACTAGAAGCTGGTATACGAGAGGTGATGTGTTCGAACCCAGGTAGCGTTCATCAGCCTAGTCAGTCGGAGTTTCTCGTGATTTTCGCAGAAACTCGCGTGCTAGGACTTAGAAAGATCCCACTGAGGGCTTCTCATTCAAGTCTAAGTCCCACGAGTTTAATCCCTACATTTTTCAGTTAATTACTCATATCATAGAGCTAAAATTATTTATATGTTTTAATACATAAAATAATAAATGATGAATAATGAATAATGAATAATATTTAATAACTGTTTAATAAGTATGCGTTTAAAGCTTTTAAAATCTTTGACATTGAAGCCATGGTAACAGAAGAATGCACTGGTGATAAAATAATAATTTACATCGTAAAAAAAACAACAAAAGAAGAATCTTCTCAAAGTGTAGATGCATAATAAAAATCTAAATGGACCTCCCTTCATTAGCAAATACGATGGCAATAATGAACACGCCTTTCATAAAAAAATTTCTTTAGTAACTGTAAAAGAAATGTGCTGCTTCATGATCTTGAACCACCTTTTTCAAATATTTTACCTTTAATCAACCACTCATCAAAAACAGCTTTTTGTCGCTGAAAACAAGTAAACATCTGATACATTATTTAACTAGTTAATTACTTTTCTTAATATTTTCTTTTCATTTAGCTGCATTACTATTTACCATAAATTCTTAAATATGTGCTCTACAGTTGCACTTTTAAACCATATTTGGACATATGAAATTTGGAAGTATAATGAATTTATGAATTTTTTCAAGAAGATTCGTTGTATCAGATTTTGGCTAAAATTTTAATATAAAATAAAACGTGCTTTAAGTACTTTCTAAAACTTTTTCTTCATCAATTTCATAAAATACATTGCTTGCAAATTGCTAAGAAACAACTTGTTTTTGAAAGGAAGTGTTTCTGACAGCCAAATACTTGTAATAGAAATAAATGTATAGAACGTAGTAGGACACGACCTATTATCTGTGTAAAAGGCAGTGCAATAAAGCTCTTTATTCATTCAAAAGTCTATGCAATTATTTCTGTGACAAAAATAGCAGCGTAAGCTGTTTAATTTACTTCTGTGAAGTTCTGTGTGTTGCGGCAAAAATAACTACATAATTTCATCATTTAAGCGCTCTTGGGTGAGAAGTTGGGCAGCTCAAGAAAGGTCAGATTCCCCACTGTGACCACAATAATGGAAATGTCACAAAGTGTAATCTGCGTTAAAAATAGGCCACTGAAGGTAGAAATGATATGCAAAATACATCCATAGTCTTTTTAAGAGCATCACAGCTCAAGAAGTTCCATATTACAACACCTAGAAAAAATAGTATGGAAACCGACAACCAAACCAATGCCCCAATCATTAAGCCTCTCACCAGAGGTCAGTGAGATCGAGATTATTGCCTGAAAACTGATAGTAATGTATTTATTGGTTATTTATGTGCTTAGATCACGTGACTGAGCAGACGAAACTGGGAAAAGCCAATTAACTGATACAATATTTACGATTTGAGCAAAAATTCCAAGCGCAGCGCTATCTGAAAGGCTTAATTTTCTTAGCAGTATTTTGAGAATTTGTTTATAAGCATCTGCCACACTATATTCTAGGCGGTGTATCGATATGTATCCCTAGTGGTGAAAAAGAACAGCAATCTTACTCTTGGTCAGACAATTGCAGACATTGCAGTCGCTAACGCTACACGTATATCGACCTGAACCATTTCTTAATAATTAAATCAGGGTATTATGCATACACGAAAGCTTGTTTAATGCATCTCATTCTATCGCACCTTCATAAAGAACGTTTGCGTTGATATACGTAACATATTGATTGGGGGTTAACAACACTTCTCCAGAGTGATGGTTAAAATTATGTATGTATCCTCATGAGCACTTAATAATTATGTAAATACTACCAATTTATTTTTTTTCACTTTACGTTAAATCATACAAATAATATCATCAAAATACTTCTTTCACGGACAGAATAAAGGCTCAGAACTCATACCACTATCAATGTAAAAAAAAAATTCTGCTTCTTAAATCAACGATATTATACGTAGAGAAATTTATTAAACAAATACTGGTATGAATTCTGCACCCATGTTCCATCCCTGTTCTTTACGATACATGGAAATAGTCCTGATTTTAATCTAAAACTGTTAGTCTATGAAAGCGGGTGAGGGCTTCGAAATTTGTAGCTTAGAACTTTGTAAGAACTAGGAAAAAGGATTAATGTTGCTTGCCGCAGTAAAATTTCTGAGGAGTATGTTAAAAACTGTATAATTATATGCCACTACGCATTAAAGAAGTAATTTCATATAAAGATGGTATTACCCGGTGCTGAATAATTTTTTTTATTTAGTAATTGTTTAAATCTAACAAATAAACAGTTTTTCATATATTAAATTGTAAAGTTTTTTTTTTTTTTTTCTTATAATAAATCATGATAGAATACAAAGTTTATGTTTATTATACTATGTTTTAAAAGATAGTTTTTGTAGACTTTTATTGATTACTTTGCAGAGCGTAATAAAGCGAATTACTGATTTGGAAAGGTATGCATTTATCATTTTATCGCTTTGGTATAATACAAACATGGCAGTTTTATTTGTTTCAATGATTTGTTTAGAAGTTATTACAAATAAAAAAGATATAAGTCAATATTTCTGCAGTGCAGCTTCTTTTTGCCCCTTAGTGTATCTGAATTCTCTTGGATATCCCTGTACACGAACCATTTGCTTAATCTCAACAGAAAGTTTAGTGTAGCATCACTATATGATACAAATTTAGAATACTGAGTTTTGATTTCCTGCTACTATTCGTTAGTGAAACTTGCTGACAACAAGCTCTCCCCCCCCCCCCCCACACACACACGCACAGATAGAAAAAAAGAGAGAGACAGACAGATTAATAAGTAAAAACATGATTTTCGGATAAAGGGGGCGTCAAAACGTGCAAATATGATGAAAACACAATTTCGAAAATTTGATCCAAAAACAATATTTTCTCTATCATATATACGAGAAAGGAAATATAGATTATTACTGAATAAATTAACAAATTTTCAATAAATTTTTCATTGTAAGTTAAGTAGGAATTGTTTTGGAATAATTTTTACATTGAGTATAAAAATATTATTGACTACGCTATTCACTTTAAGCTTGGTTTGGTCTCAATAGGAATTTTACTGATTCATACTTCCCCTGGATGGTAGCTCCAAGTTTTGGGGCAAATTAAGTTTGATCGCAAGAAGTAGAAAACTTAAAAGTGAGGTTGAATCATATTATGGTATTGCTTATAACTTTACTTCATATAGTGGTTCAAGTTTGAACTGAAATTTTTAACAGCGTATCTTAAAAATGGTTCTAGCAATTTTCTTCAAATTTACTACATAAACACCTTTTTAAATATCCTTTAGCATGTATTACTTGTTTACTACAGGAAAGCAGGTAGGCGTCTTGATCTGGTAGATTAGTTATAGACCTCTGAAATAAGTGTTTCAAAAAATAACTCTAACGATTACTTTTTTTTTTTTTTTTTTTTTTTTTAACTCGCTATGTAAACTTTTTTTTTATATGTCTTCACGACGTCTGTATCAGTTTTGTCGTAGAAAAAAATTCTTTAGTTTCTAATTTGTTAAAGAAATTTTATGTCTTCTGAACATATCATTTCCAAAAAGAGTATATAACATGTGTAGTAGTAGGTAATGGAAGTCGTGTAGTTGTTATACAGCAGTTTTTCTTTTTTTTTCTTTTTAAGAATTTTTTTCCATGATAATAATATTGCGATTTCTAGTTTCTTAATTTTCAGTATTTTGAATGCGCAATGAATATTTCATGTACAATAAAATATTAATTAAAATTTTCAAATATTTAGTTAATATCTTAATTTCCATAATAACGCATTAACCAGACGCAGTAGAAAATTACTAAAAATTTTCAAACTTTTATTTTTCTTCATAAGTTTTATTTTTTCATTTATTTTTTATTATTATTTTTTTTTTAATACTAGCCTTGTTTTTATAGGACGTGTGTATATTCTTCGCGGGGTGGATTGAGAATTTTTTATGACCGAATCATGCTACTTACTATCTTTTTTTGTGTAAACAGAATTCCTTCGGTTTAATTTTCTTTTTCAACCATTGAAGGCGGTGCCTACACTCAGATTGATCTATAGGTGATAAGACACGTCCCTTTCAAACGACTGTTACACTAAGCTTAAATTTCTTTTTTGTATTAATACCGATAACATTCTCTAAAAAATAGAAGAAAAATGGCTATAGTTAATAAAATATAAAATATTATACTTTGAGTATCAAGGTCGTGAACTTTTAATTAATATATATTTATAACAATTTAACAAGATATGCAACGTTTCACAAGGTATGAATTAAAGGAGGAATTATTTTTCTCTTGTGTAAATCAATAAAGGTAATTATAAAATTATAAAATTTAAATGTCATACTAGAGGTAATATGTAGTTGAGTGTGAGAGGGTTCAGATGACAGTTGAGATTATTTAACAACACATTACAGTTACAAAGATATTAAGAGAGTTTGCGTCGCATGAAGGTTTAAGTCACGGTTTGGACGATTTAACGTCTCTTTACAGCTACAAAGTTGTTGAGTGTGTGTGACGTAGCATAAGGATTCAAAGGAAGTTTGAAGTGAAGGTTAAGATTGTTTAATGTCGTCTTAGAGCTACAATGTTAATTAGAGGGTTTAACGTCTCAATACAGCTCCAAAATGAGTGAAATGGTTAATGTCGCACTAAAGTTACAGAGATTTTTGACGTTGTAAGAGGGGAGGGCTGAAGTAAAGGTGACAGCCTTATACTAGGCGAGTCGTATTAACCCTCGACGATAGGTTTAATGCCCCTACCCTACGCTCCCGCTCCTCGATCTCTTTTTCTAGTCAATTTTGTCCTTTTATTCCTTCCGGTGTTAGTGTTTATTTTTTATTTATTTATTTTTTTTTCACACTTGACGTTGTGAGTTTCTTTGTTTTCGTCCCATGCTCTTTTTCTATTGAATTTTGACTATTTTTTCTCGTGTTTCTATGGGATTTTAGCTTTTTTTCCCCCGTGTATTATACATTATAAAGTGCGGTGTTTAAGCTATAGATTAAGCTAAATTTAGTACTTTCACGACCGCTGACGTAGATTCACGTCATTTGAAAATCTGTAACTCCACCAGTGGGCGTTTCTTTCGCAATTTGTATGCTATTTATTTCTTAAATATATAACCAATATTCACATTTTTACAATGAAATGTACTATGAATACAAATAGTTTGATTAGAAATAATATAATTATAATGTATATCCATTTCTAATACATCTTTTCTGGAATTTAAAAAAATTCAATTTATTTTAAAATTAAAGTAAGGGTATGTTTGGTTGAAATAAGTTGAAATTTGAGTACTCTTAAAATAAAGCAAACCGATAAAAAGTTTAAAATTTAAATTTAAAAGGTTTAAAATTGAAAATCGATAAATGGTTTCACACAATTTTGCAAGCAGCAAAGTTCAATTTATATCCTTGATATCTTTTCGAGTTTTCTAGATTTTTCTTCGGTTTTTATACACACATTTAAAAAAAAAAAAGAAAAAATTTACAATTGGCTATAGTTGTCAACTTAGCACCTTTTGGCTACCGGAAAAATTTAATATAAATATTTATTTTATTTAATCAGTGAACTGTAACGGTTTTCATTGATAAAGTAAAATTAATAAAATTAAAAAAAAAATCCCGGTAGCCAAAAGGTGCTAAGTTGGCAACTATACGGCTTATAATTTTTTAAAAACAAATTTTATTAAGGGTTGCGAATTTACACTTGTAATTAATTATTCAATGAAAATGCTAGTATTTGATCAGATATTTATTGTTATTTACATATTCTAATTTCGGTATGTTGTTTTGTACAAAAAAAAATGGTTTTTAAAAACTTGTATACTACAAAACAAAAAATACGCGGAAAATTTTCATTGTTAAAAAAAAATATCTTTTATCTTTTATCTCCAATAATACAATGCTACTTATCTACATATGACTAAGATAATTGAATATATATATATATCATAACCATGTGTTACAGCTACAATGTATTTCAAGCATACTTTTTGACGGGTTACCTTAAACATTATTTATTTTCTAGTTTGATCTAGTCATCTTTAAGCTTTCGGGACAAAACCTTCGCTGAAATACATGAGTTATTGCATGTCCTTTATACCTCCTCAAATTCCATTAAAATTCCTCTCTCTCTATCAAAGTCGATTTTTAAATATTGAACAAAAGGTCTAAACTCAAATATCCAAACATTTATTGATATTTATTGCAGTATTAGTTCCTGTTTCTTTATATAATTTTATTAATCTAGTTATGTTTTTACACAAATCTTAACATTGTTGTCCCATGTATATATGGATGGAGGTATGGATGCAGTTATGATGGATGGCCTATTCATAATTTCAGAATACCTTAAATACGAATAACAACTCTGACCACTTTCAAAAAGAAATTAGACTTTTAATCATTTAACTCGAAAAATACGAAACTTAAATTATTACTGTACAGGAAATGCAGTAATTTTCTGAACATTTTTTCAACAACTGAAAAAATGTTATTGTATCACTAAAAACAAATACTCTTTCTCTCTCTCTCTCTCTCTCTCTATATATATATATATATATATAATAATGATGATCTATTAAGCATAGTAGAAGCCAAGCAACAGATACAAGATCACTGAAACACCAATGACCAAAAGATTAAGAGTTCTTTGAGAAGTTCAGATAAAAGAATAAAAAATGAATAAGTAAATAAATAAATAAAATTATCAGGTGATGAAATACACAAATTTAAAGAAACCAGATTTATTAATTAACAGCCTACAAAACAAACGAATCAATATAGTAACACAACAAATCTTAACTTAAATCCATAAACTTTATCAAAATTTAAGAAAAAATAATTTAAGAAACTTAAGATAGGAAGGAAGGAAGCAGGCGGCAAGACTTCTGACTTGCCAGTGGGGTTAAACTAGTTTCACGCCGGCAACACTCCCCCAGCCTGCCACGACCAGAATAGGAGTCAAATGGATTTAAAAAAGCAAAATTTCAAAGCAGATGATTAAAAAGAAACCAGGAAGCAACAATGAAATTCACTGATTGATTACAATGTATTTAATAATATCATTAGAATTTTAAGAAAAGTTGACAACTCAAATAAGATGAAACTGAAATTTTAATGGAAAAAGAAAGTTTGCATATTATTACAAAGTAAATGCAACAAGCCTTCTGCTTTATATATATATATATATATATATATGTTACCGCTAAAGTGCAGAAATCAGTTAATCTGCAGATTAGCTAGGCAATCTGCACATTAACTAGGGTGATCCGTTAAAGTGAGGAAAATTGTTTTATTTCTCAAATTACCTAGGTAATCTGCGAATTACCTAGATAATCTGCACATTACCTACTAGGCACTCGTTAAAGTGAAAACAAGATCTCTGGTGGTATAATTTTACTGCACGCTGTGTTGTATTTGTTTTTATCATTCGGGAAAAGAAAAAAAAATATTAGCTTGCTTTTCTTTTCTTTCTTTCTTTACGTATTTTAATCTGTGTTTTAATTTTTATGTGTTTTAAAGTTATATTTGTTTTATTTATTTCATCTTTTTTATTCTGTCAATATAAGTTTGAAGATGTTATGCATTTTTAATATGAAATATAATATCTTTAATAGCTTACAATAAAGTCTATTTTATAAATGAATGTTAGAAATGTAATACAGTAACGATTTCTTTTCAAATAAAAATATTTAACAATTAAAAAAAAAAAAAAAAAAAAAAAAGTTTTATTAACAACTTATGTTGCTATTACTATATTTAAAAAAAATATGCACCAATTTTTAATTAGCTAAAGAAATATTAAATTAGACAAATCAGAAGCATTTTAAGAAGTACTTCAAACAATTAAAACTGCTTTAATAATTTTTAGAACGCATGAAAATTAAAATGACCGTTTTCCAATGCTTTATTAAACTACATTTTGCAGCTTACATATATCTGTACAAGTTTAGGAAATATATTAATTTTACAATAAAAAAAAAAAAAAACTTTATTAACACATTTTATGTGATAAACTACAACGAAATTATTTGAAAAAGCGAACAAAATTAAAAATAAAAATATAATCATGATATATAAAATATATAAAGGAAACTTGAAATTGAAAGAAACAAAAGAGAAAAATTGTAATGAAATGCTAAAAAATGCATAAAAATTTCATTTTAAGTATTTATTAAATAATGCCATAATATTGAATGCCATATTTTCCAGAGTTAAAAAATAATACATGTGTTCTTTTTTTCAGTAAGTAATAGTAATTTAAATCAATTTTAAAATAAAGTAGTTTTAAAAAGTTGTGGTTTAATAGTTTTATTTCGGGAGAAAATAATTACTGTGCTGTAAATTTAAGATTCATAATTTAAAATGAAGTTTCACGAGAGAGAGCTTTTATTTAAGATTATATTTCATTAATAAAATGCAGACCCTTATCAAACTTATATTGACAGAATTAAAAAAGAGAAGAAATAAACTCAAAACAATTATAACATACTTGTACTTTAAAATTTGTGTTGGTCATAATAAGAAATCTAATGTCATAGCTTCGATGATCCACGTTTTGCGCTTACTGTTTATCACAGCGGAGAGGAAGGGATAAAAGTTTCGGTTTGTGTTTGAAGGTCAATCGCGTCACAGACTAATCTGGGATTCGCGTATCTGTATCACATGACTGTTTGACGTCATAGTGAATGTAAAAAAACAAAGACTCGAAACAAACATTTAAACTTTAACGACACAGAAGCCGTTAATCTGCAGATTACCTAGTTAAAATGCGGAAAACTCTTTATTCCGCACTTTAACGGGTCATTTTAGTTAATCTGCAGATTAGCTAGGTAATACTCAGATTAACGGGTTTCGCGCTTTAACGGTAACATATATATATATATATATATATATATATATTTAATTTCACAATCCCACCCAACCATCCAGCCTTACAACAACACCCCAAATCCTTTATATATATATATTATAAATGAAAGCTATCGTAATAAAATTTAACTTTAAAATTTAACCATTAATAGATACAAAACAATACCAACATAACAAAAATAGAACTGATTTTAATTTATAGGTAAGACTGACACAAAAATGTTGCGATGCAGATTAAGAACCAATAAGAGACAATTTAAATTACTAACGCCGACATGAATGATAATAATAAGAAACGACCATTAAACTTAATGACAGAGAAAATAACTAAAAGACCACAGAATTAATAATTGGATAAAAATGATTAAAATTAGAAGCAAAAACTCGTCAAGGGGCATGTACTTCATAAAGCAGTGAAAGCTGCATCGATTTCGTAAAACAATATATCTAATCATAGCAATTTATATTGTTCCAGCTCCGATCGAGGCAGCAAAACCAATTTGAATGAGAAATTAAATAAATTATTAAATCAAATCATCAAGGAATTCATAGAGAAAACTAGAAAAAAGCAGAGTAGCCACATGTAAAACTTTTACACAAACTGTAGAATAGGAAGATTCCAACAAATTATTGAAATTAAAAATAAAAGCCTTGCAAACATCGATTAATAGTTAAAGAATTAACGTCTGATCTGTTTCATTAACGATTAAATACACTGAGTAATTATTTATTGAGTTAGTGAAATTTTAATTTTAAGTTAGTTATAGTTTAAACTAGTTAAATTGCAATTGAAATTGTACGTAAATCAATGAACATTTAAACTTTTATACAAAGGAAATTAATGTTAGAAAACATTAAGTCTATATATATATGTATATTATATATATATGTACATATTATTTCTAGATCAGTTTATTTATCAATAAATTAATTAATTTACTTTCTTAAATAACTACATCAGTAAAAATTAATATTTACAGTAATTCTTATCATGTTGTACAAGCCAAAGATACAGAGAAATATTCTCCCAAAGTACTTCAACCGCACATTTCAGTCTGTGCACAAGCAATTAAATTTTAATGGCTAAATATGTCTTAGGCAGCATCTCATAATTGTATGCTTGAGAAATTTCTTAAAATTGAGCCAGGAAATTCACCTAAGTTACGGGAGCATATCTAATGTTTACACTCATTATTACTTGAAAGTTATCCTGATAAAAGCACTAGCCGTATCAAACACCTTTATTAAATATTTTGATTATTTATATTTTCAATTCTTTTAGGATTATAATTGAATTTATATGAATAATATGGATAATATTTTTTTAATTAAGTTTTGTTGTTTATCGTATGTTTCTTATTACTATACTTCTACATGTTTTTATTATAATTATTATTATTATTTATTTATTTACTTATTGATTGATTTATATTTACTTTCTTCTATATTTAAATGAAGAAAACATTGGATTTGTAAAAAAATTCGACTACCAGTTTTCGGTGAATTTAATTTCTGAGAGATCCAGAACACGATTAGAAAATGTCTGCCTGTGTGTCTGTGAGAAAAATTCTGTGACAACTGTGATTCAGGAACTACTGCGTAGAATTACATATGACGAAATTATTGAATTTGTAAAAAAAACTTCAAATACTGGTTTTCAGTGGATTTATATTTTCAGAGAACAGAAAACGATTTGACCAATTTTAGAAAATATTTGCCAGTGTGTTTCGCACAAACATTATGTGACAACTGCATCTCAGGAACTACGGCGTAGAATTTCATATAAATTTGTAAGTAGTTGCGCTTTAACATAAATTAGTGCCTGTAAACTTTTGTTGCAAGTTGCTTAGTAAGTATAGCAGCTATACTGCGTTTTCTCCTGTATCAGGAAAGGTTCTGTTGCGTATAATCGAATAAAACTCGTAATGCGATTGGCCATTATGAAACGTAAAAACTAGTATTACTTGATTAATCAGGTTTTTAGCTTTATTGTAACATCAAAGTAATATTCAATTCAATGAAAAAAAGAAAAATTATCTATGTTCCGAAAAATAATAAATGAACCAGTCATGAGATAAGATTCCAATTCACACCACAAAATGTGAGAAATAAAAAAAAAAAAAAAAAAAAAGCCTTACTTGATTAATCAATAATTATTGTTATGATGTCAAAATAAAGTTATAGTTATATAGTTATATAGTTATTAAGACGATGAAAAAAATTGTGGAGTGACTCCACTCGACATTCCGAACATTGAGTAATTAACAGTTTTGTAGATAAAAGTAAAGAAAGAGGAGTTGTTAAACAAACAAAAGAGAGAAAACCATAATAGAGTGTTTGAGTATTTTTCTCCATGTATTACATGATGTTTTATTTAACGCTACTGAACTTATCATAATGATAAAGAATTTTTCGTTGTGTCCCTGTAAAAACCTATAAATGCTAGATTCACCAAAAAGCTTTCAGTTAGTGCAACAGTGATTTATAATATTCATATAAATTTTCAGCTCAACTGAATAAGGTGTTTAGATGCTATCTCACTTTTAAAATTTGGTCCCATAGGTCATAATGATAAAGAATTTTTCTTTGTGTCCCTGTAAAAAAACTGTAAGTGCTAAATTCACCAAAATCTATACAGTTGGTGCAACTGTGACCTATAACATGTGTACTTTTTTTTTTTTTTTTTTTTTTTTTGCTCAGATTAATAAGGCGTTTAGACACTATCACACTTTAAAAAATTTGGCCCCATAGGCCATAATGATAACAATTTTTTTTTGTGTCCCTGTAAAAAAAATGTGACTGCTAAATTCACCAAAATCTATACAGCTCGTGGAACTGTGACCTATAACATGTGTAAAAATTTTTTGCTCAGATTAATAAAGCGTTTAGACGCTATCGCACTTTTAAAAATTTGGCCCCATACTCCATAATGATAAAGAATTTTTCCTGGTGTCCCTGTAAAATATCTATAAGAGCTAGATTCACCAAAATCAATAAGGTTTGTACTATGGTGACTTACAATATACGTACCAACTTTCAGCTTATTCGAACAAAGCGTTTAGACGCTAGCATGTTCACTCACAGACATACACACAGACATACATACACACATACATACATACACACACACATACATACATCATCGTAAAAATAGTGAAAATGGACTCAGGGGACCTCGAAACGTATGGAAACATCAAAATCTCAAATTTGGATTTTTGACGTGATTACAATACTTTCCTCACTATAGTGTTCGGGAAGTAAATATATATATATATAAGCTGATGCATGTTCCAGATAAAGGTAATCAGATATAAGTTACGCTTCGAATACATGCCTTGAAATGAGACATTTAATGCTGAAATTTTTAATTATGCTTTGAAATGTTTTATTGAAAAGGTAAAATCATATTTAAGTACGGAAAATCACATTATTAAGTACTTCAGTACTATAATTTACTTGAATTTTAGCTCAACAATTGTTTCGTAATGTAATGGCAAATTTTCCGCAATTATTAAATTAACAAAAGTCGTTTATATATAAAGATTGTGTGACTTACAAACGTTTGATGGAAGTTATGTATCCATCCTCTCAATTTTTATCATTATTATAAAGCAGCTATATTCCGACCGCCTTTGTAAAAGGACAAAATTTTAAACATTTTTTCATTACATAGTTCTTTTATTCCATTAAAATAATGCTTATTTCACCTTGAGATTAAATATGTAACTGTGCGCATCATCATAATCCTTATGACTATTATTTAAAGCCTTCAAAAATGAATAACATGCTGAAAAACTCAATTATATAACTTTAATTTATAAGTGCATTGTGGGGAAAATAACAGCTCAGTGACCGCATATATCCGACAGCAGTACACAGTGTGGTGCTTAATTTCTATTTAACAGCTGATGTTATGGAATTTAATCGTTGTCAAAGTTGTTCTAAATTTGCATAAAATTTAATGATAAAAAATATTACAATTGTTTAAAAAAGAAAAAAAAAAACTTTTAAATTGAAATAAATACTGGCGTATGCTAAAGCTTTTGTTATAAACTAATCAGCCTTCGCCCTCCTGGCGGTCGATATTTACAAATAAACCTATTTTTTAATTCGATGCTTGCATATTATTCCGGCAATCTACATTTGCAAAATCAAAGACAGTGTACAAATGTCGTGAAAAGTAGCCAAAAAAGAAAAAAAAAATACAACTTAGCTGTGTCGTTTATTAATACAATGAATTGGAGTTGTATAATATAATTGAATTATTTATGAAAATAGCACAAAATCATTAGCATTGTCGCTACACTGTAAAAAAAAAAAAAAAAAAAAAAAAAGTAATCTTTGCTGCCAGAACAACATGTCAACATAATTTTTCCGTAATTTATGACTATTTTCTCAAATTACAGAAACTTTCTAACAGCAAAGCAGATTTTTTTTTTTTTTTTTTTTTTACAGTGTAATTTGTCTCATTTATTTGTTTGCTAGTTTAACTCTTTAGAGCAAACTGATCAGATCCCTGTTATAGTCTATTTTAACTACATTATTAGGTTAAATGGTAATTTAGCTATATGATTCTACTATAATTTGAGTTTATATCTGGGGCTGAAAGGAAAACCACCAAATTGTCAAACGGCTGTCCTTATATACACTACCTTTTAGACTTATTTTCAAATCATCTTTAAAATTTATTTTTTCAAAATATACTGTTGCAATATTGACGTCATTTTTTTTTCTACTATAATATTATCCTTCTCACATAATTTTATTCATTCCTCCAAACCAATGATAACTTTTTTTTTCCTTCATTTCGATATATTTTTGTAGCATATGACATTAGCTTCCAGCGTTACTTCCCGCAAAACTTGAGCCTTTATTATTAATAAGATATTGGAAATATATAAAATTCAATACCAACGAATAAATTTTATTCATTTACATACAAACATATATAATGTTGAAAATAAACTGAAAATTTTGAATCAAATAATAAGGTATTGGAAATATATAAAATTCAATACCAACGAATAAATTTTATTCATTTACACACAAACATATATAATGTTGAAAATAAACTGAAAATTTTGAATCAAATTTATTAAGACATAGAACATTATTATATTTACTTATTTAAGTTCACTACATCTTAATTATTTGTGGTGGAAATTACAAGTGAATTTTAAACATTCAATCATTTATTTCAATAGATGCTATCAAGCTCAAGCGAGACGAAGTGAATGCCGTACATGATCGATTGATCAAGTAAATTAAAGAGAAATAATCTGTGCAAGATCGATTGCTTGAAGAAATCAAAAACACACGAGAAAACAAAAAAGCGAGATTAAAAAAAAAAAAAGAAAAAAAAAAAAAAAAAACTAATATGATGTAGCCACCACATGACTTTCTTCTATATAATTTTACACAAAATTCATTCAAAACAAATTATTTATTTAGACGATTTGTATCTGACAGAATTATACAGATTATTATTACTAAATGCCGAAAAAAAAGTCAACTTTTTGCAATTATCAGATTTTTTTTTTTCTTTTTTTTTTTTAAGAAAAAAAAAATTAAAATCGATAACTTTGTTTTAAATTATCACAGATCTATAGTTCAACCATTCGTTTTAAATATATTGACGAAATCTTTCGAAAGATACCCATATTGAAAATTTACTCCCCCGAGGGTGTACTTCCCCCGGGGGGAGGGGGGGAGAAGCGATGCTCCCACATGCACAAAAATTTTTTCCTAGTTAACTACTACTATTATTAATAATTCATATTAATTTTACAATCATGTGTTTAAAATAACTCTCATAATGTACATTTGTATGAAATTTTGTCCTATACTGCCATGTTAAAAAATTAGAAAAAATGCGATGACAGAGAGTTGAGTAATTGTTCCATAACTCTAATCAGCACCAGTTTATGTCAGAGTCCAACTAAACACTAAATTTGGTTAAATTTCGTTCATTGGTTCGTTAGATACAGCGTGAACAAAATTTGTAATTCACACACAGAGACAGACAGACTGACAGAAATTTTCTAAAAACAGTCAAATCATGTTCAGGATATCCCAAAACGTGTAAATCCATTGAAAACAGGAGTTCGAAAATTTTCACGAATTCAGTACTTTTCCTATATATACATAGGGGAAACTAGGGAGACTTGACCCAGTTTTTGGTTTTTAGTTTTTCATATTTTTTGTAAAACAGTTGGAGCTGAATAAAAAATATGAGCAAATAGTCTATTATTTTGTACGTACTGTGGCTAAAAATTATAGCATAGTTTGCACTAGAAATGATTAAAAAAAAATAAATTCCTTAAGTCATGACTCCCCATGAAAGTGAGAAAACTCATAGGTATTGAAAGGAAAAACATAGGTTTTGAGATTTAAACGTTTTCTAGTTTTATTTTGTAAATGATTTTAGTAAATACAAAAAATTGTTTATTGTTTTCTTTTGTTTTTTTTTTCATATTTTGTACTTTATACATTAAGAGCCTTTTTTGCCTTTCTTTTGTCAACTTTTTTTTTTCTTCGTTTTGCCTCTTTCTTTCTTCTATTTCTCTTCTGTTTAGTGTGACAGTAGCTAACATATTCTTATCCTTCTTCTTTTCAGTTTTTTATTGTGTAACAATTCATTGGGCTCAATGATTAAAAATATTTTAGTTATTTCTTAAATAAAAATAATTCATTATGCCTAAATATTCACAATGTTTTACTTATTTCATAAAAAAAAAAAAATAAAAAAAAAAAATCATTATGCCTAAGTCACAATATTTTAATTATTCATAGGATAAAAATCCATTAAATCAAACAAAGAGCATTAAATAACCACTTTTATTAAATCTGTAACTCCGCCAGGGGGGCGCTTTTTTCGCAATTTGTATGAAATTTATTTTTTAAGAATATAGTCAATATTCATATTTATACAATCAATATACTATGGATACAACTAATTTGGTTAGAAAGAACATAATTATAATGTATATCCATTTGTGATATAAATGTGAATACAGAAAATTTTGCAACTTGGGAGAATAACGCCCACAGGCGGGCTTTACTGTCAACAAGACGAATGCGGTCGCGAAAGTGTTAATCATTGGGTCAAGTCTCCCTAGTTTGCTTGGGTCAAGTCTCCTTAAGTTGCATTGCTTTGTTAATCCTAATCTTTTATCAACTTGCATTACAGTTATATGAAGCTACTATATACCGATATGTAGCTAAGAAAAAGACTGAAACAACTATACTTTTAAAATTGACTTGCCTCAAAACTAGAAGTTCAAATTTAACAAACACCAAGGTTTCCAATATTTACTTGAAAGCTGCAATATCAATCAACACTAAATTGCTAGAAAACCACTGATGATTATGCAATGGTTGTTCCCTGCAAAATGCTGTTGTAAGATTAGTCAATCAGTATAATGGCTAGTATTTTCCTAATGTTTCCCTTTCACAAGAAAAACCCTCATGGGTCAAGTCTCCCTATGGGTCAAACTAGAGCCCTCGATTTACAGTAAATCGAGGGCTCTAGGTCAAACCAATCTAGTTTTCCCTATAGATAAAAGTAAAAAAAAAAAAAAAATCGTGTGATAGTGAAAAATATTTAAAGGAAAAACTGCAGAAAACAAAATTATGAACTTTTTTTTGTTTGTTTGTTTGTTTTTCTAATGTACTGCAGTTAATTTGTCCTAGTTGAGATTGTTCAGTTTTGCCATCCGAATCATTTAAATACCGTTGCCTTTGAATTCTGATCTTTTTAAGTTTTGAGTTCAAATGCTGTGTTGTAATTTACCTGAAATATTTTAAACCTGCGAATTGAAATATCTTTGCTCTTATTTGTAGTACATTGTACTTTAACTGTTTTCACTCATAAATACGTGTTTCTCCTTCAAACTTTCTAGAAATAAAACTTGTGTCATTCTAAGAAGATTTTTAGCACCAAAATTATATCATTTTGTGTAGTCTCCCATTTTACAAGCAACATAGATTTTTATTTTTATTTTTATTTATTTTTTTGTCCTCGAGTTAAAATTAACTATTTACAATCAAGTTCAAAACAAAATTCGATATTTTACAGGAAAAAAAAGAGAAAAGAAAAAGAAATGATTATTATTTTATTTTATTTTTTTTTAACCGTTGAAATTGTGATTTTAACCGAATAAAACTGTCTTTTAACAATCATTAACTTTTTAACAGAAAAAAAAATAGAAAAACAAATTTTTGATAATTCGACTTGATGGGTTTTGAACTCGCAATCATCTGCTTCGTAGCTAGATGCTTTACTTTGAAACCATGGTGTTTGTACAGAGATTAGAATAACAAGTTTTGTTGCAATATATTTTCTGATCAACGAGATATATAAAGTAGAGTGATAAATGGTAACCCTTGAGAAAGTCCAAGATGAGTCATGTGACATGCTCTCCTTGAACCTGCGTATTGGGTGGTTTCCTTGGTTACAGCTATCTGATTTCCAAACATTCTACGGAAGAACACAGTTTTAAAGTTGTGAAACTCTTTCGAAAAGAATTTATTTTGTTATAAAAATAAATGGGTAGGCGCTGACCAGTAACTTTTCACAGGTAAATTATAATTGTTTTATTTTGTATGTTTTAATACATAATATTTGTTATTTTTCTTTCAACTATTCGACGAAGGCTATGGAAGTAAATCATGTGCTGAAAATAATGCATTTTAAGAAATATCGTACACTTTAATTATTTATTTATTGCATAAATAATATTTTTATTATTCATTCGAAACAATTTTTCTGAATATTTGCATTCATGGTAGCTTATTTCGCATAATTCGAGATAATACTGTAAATGGCGCCGCTTGGTAAACCCAGCCAACCATTGTCGCCAAAGCTTTTGTTTGTTTACGTTCTATGATTCATACGCATGCTTTTAGTTATATTTTCAAATTCACTTGTGTCCTTATTTTATTTTGTTTTATAATTGTGTGCAGCAATTATATCACATATTTATTACAGTCATCATATCAATTTCAAATCATTCTGTGGTTAGATAAATTAGTCTTTCGCGGACAGTCGCCAAAATATCGATAAACAGCCAAATATAGCAACCTATTGGTTCATGTCACGTGATTCATCTTGAACCACGGAAAGCTAATCCTTCATCCATTGAATCAGCACTCTAATTTATATATCTCGTTGTTTCTGATTATACAGAATTTGTTCTTTGTTTTAGAAAAAAATTTTAGTGTCCCATAAGCTTTTTTATTATTCTTTTTTATTTATTTATTTATTATTTATTTTATTTATTTTATTTATTTATTTTATTTTATTTTATTTTATTTTATTTTCAATTCTTCTTATTTTTTCCCCCCTATTTCTATTTTATTTTATTTTTTTATTAAACTGACAAAATTTTATTTTTCAGTTATAGATTTGTGCTTGCTTGCAATTTTCATTATTTTTTATTTTTTGAGTGATGAGTAATATTTCAAGATTTCAAAATGTTAATCTTGCCATGCCCCTCTAAATTAAAAGCCGTGATATCCGCGATTGTAATGAAATGCTCGCCCTCTGGTGGGCTAAGGTGAAATTACAATAAACATGGTTTAATTCGAATTCCATACAGCCGCCATTGCTTGCCGATATTTAGTTTCACATATGTTTATTGAATAAAAATGAATAAATACGGTAAAAAAGATAACACATACTTTTGTGTGCCACAGTGTAACTCCAAAGGATCAAGAAATCCAGAATTGAGCTTCCATTTATTTCCAAATGACAAATTTAAAATTTCAGTTGCTTCGGCTAATGGAAGTAAAGAATTAATCAGATGATTTGAAATTAATATTTGTTCAACTTCAGTTAAAAATCTACTTCCGATCGAACTTTGAATAAACTGAAGTATTTTTTCCAAAAGCAATCAATTTTCCATAATGTAATGGCGGAGAAATTATAGTACGAATATTAAGTAGAATAACAAAAAGAACACTAATGGAACACACGTGGCAATGTTTACTAACAACTGCAGTGTTCACAAAGCGCCGTCTATCGATCATTACAAACGCGGATTGTTGAGTATTTGAGGTCCCTGGAGTAGGGAAAATTCAGAAAAAACTTTCGTTTTTCAAACAGTTTTAATTATTACAAAACATTGATTTTTTCTTTTAAAAATTAAAGATTTTTTATCACGAGCGAAACTTAACCATTTGATGAATACCAATTTTGTTGTCAACGTAAACAAATTAGTACGTATTCCAACGTGTGTTTTTTAAAGTTTCTGCTCGATTTTTAGAAATATTCTTAAATATTTAAGAAGATAGGACTTTACCACTGAACGAAAATCTACCAAAAGCAAATATTTGTATTATAGTTATAAACTTCAATTATGTCTTATTGTTTTTTTAGTTACTTTTCGACCGAAATAAACACTCGGCAATATGCAAACAACTGAGTAACTTCCACACATATTAAATTTCCTTAAATTTTATTTTACCGTTATTACCGAAGAGAAATCTGTTCTAATAATATAAAGTAATATCAAAATTAGTTAGAAATAATTACTAAGTAAAACAAAATGTATGAATTGTAGATACTGCACTATAGTGTTATAAAGTTTTCATAAGGAAAATAATTCTTATGTAGCAATTGCAATATCCTCTTTTACACTACATTACGATTAGCTTAAGTGTAACGTGTAAAAAACAGGATTTAAACATACCTATTATGCTTAAAAAAGAAAAAGAAAAGAAAAGAAACAAACAGAAAGTAGTTTTAGAAGTAGTTTTAGTTGACATAAAATTTCCCATTTCAATTTTTATCTATATTATATGAAATAATTAAAGCTGTTATTAAATAAATGTCAAATTATTCAGAGAACTGATTGTGTGTAGATTTTTTAGCACACAATAGATTTTTTTGGTAACTTAGACACACAAAATTTGTACACATGTGTATCTTTACAAGACGAAGCCAGAGTTTTTATTTTATTTCAGAGTTATTTTATGTTTTATAAAATCTGTGGAAAATGACGTCATGGTAAACAAGCAATGCATGTTTACGTTTACATCTGAAAAAACAACGGGAAAAATGATTTTATAAAATATGAGTTATGTTTAATTTCAGGCTGTGAAATTATATCAAATATTAAATCTGTGAAAAATGACGTCATGTTTAAAAGGCAATGTGAAAAATGAACGTAACAAATATTTGACGCTACACTTTTAAAATTGACGCTACACTTTTAAAATAATACATTGGTTTAATTTCTTTTATGTATATATATATATATATATATATATATATGTTTAAACAATTTGCTGAATTGAAATTTTAGCGATAATAGTTTACTATAAAAACAAGTAAATTTATATTTGGATAGTAAGATAGTAAATGAGCCCGGTGTTTACTGCAGCACATCAAGCGTAAATTAAGCAGATTTTTCATAGAACGTGAACAGTTTAGTGGTATTTTCCAAAGGATCACAACAGACAACTGACCGCGCGGTTTTCCATAGTCATTATGTGTACGAGGCACTAACAGCCACGTTAATGTTTATCGCAGTCAGATTTGTTTAAAGGAATAGGTGGGATTAACAGAGCCATAAGTACCACAAATGGATGTTTGCTATGATCATAATGTTTATAGTTTGTATCAGTTGTCACTGAAGGCAGATTTTTCTAAATAAGTTAATATTTTCAGTAGGACGAAATCCAATAAATATAACCTCGGCCTGTAACTCTACGAAAAGCTAAATTTGGAGATAATATTCATCATATGTGTTTATTATATTTATCCTTAAAAAAGGAAATCAAATATAAATCAGTAGTAGTTTGAAAAATTGCATACCTTTTTACTTTTCGACAGAGTGCCGATGTCAATATTTGAATATTGCCATTGCTGTAGTTATAATGTAAACTCTACAGTTTTTGGTAAACAAACTAAGTTTTATGTCGATTTTGAATATAACTTCAGATTTCTCCCTTTAAAAAAAAAAAAAAAAAAAAAAAAAAAAAAAAACGTTCGGCTTATTACAAATGATTACACTTACCCCAGAAAGTTTGCACATAGGGGAAGTGTAACTCTATTTGTGGATTGCACTTGCCCCAAACTCCTTATAAGTAATCAAATTCTTGTTTTGCTAACTTACCTTGCAATTCCCACCTTACTGGATAAAGTAATACATCCGAAGGTTACCGAAACGAGGAAACATCCAGTCCGAGGAGGATCAAAATTCCGATGGCATGTTTCTGGTCCACCCCTAGGGCTGAATGCTAGATTTTCGCCATTTGCCCATTGTGTAACTCTAGAAAGCCTGAGACAAAAATGCTCGCAAGATATGCTGAAGAAGAAGAAAAAATATCTTCAATATATAGAAAATTTTAAAACAGAACAAAGGGTTATAGGGCAGTTTTAATAAAAAATAAAGAAAAACGTCCATTTCGTTCGCAGTTCTGCGAATTAATGAAATAGGTTATAGAGAAGTGCTTTTCATTTCTAAATGACATAACGTAACTAGCCGTAAAACAATTCTTCGCCAATATTCTAAATTAGGACGAAATGCTGTTCTTTGCATTTTACCATGTTTTTATTAATTTCTATTCTTGTTTGTTTGTGTGTTTGTTTGTTTGTTTGTTTGTTTATCCAGTACAAATCTTGCAATCTATTTTTAACTAACTTCCCTACTAGCTAGACATTTGAAACTTTCACAGTAGCTCAGAACCCGGTGACAACACAAAACTTCGAAGTCAGATTTTCGAATAGTTTTCTTTTAATTAATTTAAATATGAAAATAATAAGCTCCTAATAGCAATAAAAATACTCATTAAAATATTAGCTATAATTTAATTGTTGCCAAAAAAAAATTTATGAGTTCATTTTCTTTCGGCATAAAAATAAATATATTTAATTAAACGTGTGCGTTAAAAAATTGTAAAAAGTTAAATTATGCATCTGGCAAAAATTGACGTCATTATCACTTTAAAGATTTTCTACACATTGATAAAGTGCTAATGTAGTTCATGATGCAAATATATGCTGTTCGGAAAGGATTACTAATATTTTATTTTTAAAACCAACCTTTTTTTTTTATTCAAATTTCCCGTAACTCTTTAACCAATAACATTAGAGCGTCCATCTTTGGAATAAAGATAATAAGGATTTTCTCGCCAAAAGTCGCCAAGGGCAAAAAGTCGCCGAAGAAATTTGGCGCCAAATCCATTACCTGCCTATTGGAGCTTTTTAATGTGTTTTAAAGGGAAGATTAAGCTATTTTAACGCGAAAAAGAGCTGGAAATGCAGAAAATTGACATTTTATCAACTTACTAATCCTCTTTGAAAGAGTTTATACAAAAATAAATACAATTATTTACAATTTCGTAAAAATACGCGTTGATAAAGTGCTAATGTAGTTAGTTCTATAGCTATGATTCAACAGAAAATTTAAAAACATGGTTTATAAAAAGTTTTTTTATCTTATATTTATTTATTTTACACAATACAGTCAAAGTAATGTGTAATGTTGCCTATTTTTGGTTTCCTTATACTTACCCAATTTAATTTTTTACGTTTCAGTTCTCTTAATTCTCCTTGAACCTAACATAACTCATTCCATATACTTTTTTTTTTTTCAAAGAAATTTTGCCTACTTTTAATTATTTACATTTATAATAATTTTATATTTAACGTTTATGCAATAATTTTATGTACAGAGAGAGAGACAGAGAAAAGGATATTTTTTTATTAACTATAACAATCCGCAGAGATCTACCAACCAAAAGCACAATCTAAGGACTTCATTATGCAATAATTTTGTTCTCATCTATATTGTTATTGTGCATACTTTGCAAATTTTGCTCTCGTGAATGTGCAAGAAAAATTATGTAACTCTGTAACGAACTAAGATATTTTAAATTTTCAAAAAATTTTGTATTAATGAAAGTTTTTCCTATCTGAAAAGTAGATTTACATATCTGTTAATACACTGTGTATGGGTATAATAGTAGTAGACTGAGCTTACACTTATCCCAAAAAATGGAGCAAGTAGAACAGCAAAACATAAAAATTTCATTTTATTTTTCTTTAAACTGAACATTATTAAACTATAAAAAGCTTACATTTTTAAAAAGCCAATTAGTTTTAGTCTATACCTAAATATATTCAGAAGTAGAAGTTTAATATCAACAGAGTAAAATGAGTTTAAACTGGCATTATGCAAAAAAGTTATTTCATTTAACCCATTTCATGCTATTTTAGATTGTTATTCGTTATTTTAGTTGAACTGCCACTTTTTCTTCTGAGTTTTAAAGAAATTATCTAAAATCGGAAAAGAAATTGGGAGATTTTATTAAAAAAAAAATTACGAATTATGAGAAAGTGTTTCATATTTGAAGAATGATATGCGATTTTACTTTACTTGTCGTTGTCATACACGAATAAATATGAGTATAGTACGTTTTTCAGTTTCAGTTTCAATGCGTTGCAGTTACTACTATACTTCTTTGTATTAGTTGTGGTGTTACAAGAGTTAACCCTTTATCTACTGCATTATGATACAGAGAAAAATTGTGTTTGAAACGTATACTTTTGTTAGTAAAATGCATTATTTAAATATATATATGTTAAAAATTATGCATATCACCTCATCATAATAATTAATGAGAATTTTGTGAGGTCGTACTTTTGTGTACCACTGGTACATAGAGGTCGAAAAAATTATTTCGACATGAAAAAAGTGTAGAGAAATATTTTCTCTTTATATTCCTCATATTTTTTCTAAGATTAGTGGGATATTCTTGAAATAATATAGGAATTAATTATAACACACATGAAGATTGTGAAAAATATCAAGCAAAAACAGTAAGTGCACTCCATAAAATCCCTTATGGAACAAAAATGGATATATGTATCGTCTAATGCTTTGTAGTGAGATTAAAGGGAGGTACATCTGTTCCCTTCTTATAAATATTTTTGACATTTCTTCTATAAATTCGATTTTATACTCTTTTTTTAAGGTAATGGTACTTTAAAGTACCGTCAGTAGATAAAGGGTTAAGGCCGATTGACTGCACCTGAATCCTATACTTGTGTGGAATACCCTACGCACACATTTTTTAAGAAATCCTAGACCCTATTTTAGCATGTTTTGAAGAAAAACCACAAAAAACTCAAAACGGCTAGGTCGACGACAGCAACTTGGGTTCACACCTGGAACCGTTATCTACTAACTTCGAAAGCAGACTCTCTTTGTCAGTGGGACACAGCATATTATGGGAAAGTGCTTTATTCTACTATGTTCCATGTTGCCGATTGCAAATCTTGACAACACTTTTATAGCAGATTAAAAACAATAATCTTTGTGGTCTAATGGTTTTCACTTTTTAATTAACGGCTTAAAAAATCGAAATGTAAAATTGTAATTAGGAATAAATAGTGACATTTCTAGGGAAACAAATCACTACTTCTTTCTACCTTGCGATACCTTTTAGTTTGTAACATATAAAATATAAAGTTTTAAATATTTGTAATATCATCTTTCACAAAACACAATTACTTATAAGCTCACTAAAGCTGTGTTCAACATCAGATGATATAATTACGAAAATTGGTGTTAATTAAAGTCACAGTATGACAATTAATTAGGTCTGCTTTTTTTTTTTTTTTTTTTCTTTTTTTTTTAAACATTAAAAAAAAAAAAAAAAAAAAAAAAAAAAAAACTAGTTCGCTTTATCTATGGCTATTTTTATCGGTTTAATAAAATCAAAAGAGCTTTAAAAGAAAAAAAAAATCGCTGTTTAACAACTTTTAATTAAAACAGAATCCCCCTTTTATTCACTTCTCCGTGTACTTGTATAATCGTTTCTCAATTAATGTCCAATAAGGCTTTATTTTTGCAGTCACCGCAGACATTAATTGAATAATACAATCTGCTTAATTTCTGCTATTGTTCGGAATGCCCTCATTGTTATGCAATTACTTTTTTTTTTCCTTATCAATGAGAATTTCAGATTTTTTTTTTTTAGACGACAAATGTATTATGTGTGTTGATCATTTGTTTCTTAAGCAAAAGAAATATAATAGAAAAAATAAACTGATTTTTTTTTTCTTATGTATTGTTAAGACTGTAATATTATTTTAAAAAGTAGAGATAAATTTTCACGCTTTAAATTCCATAAAAATCTTGCTAAAGTATTGTTTTTTTCTGCGTTTGTTTTACTTGAATTATCATTTAATAAATCCAAAATTATTTAGTAATAGATGGACTCTGCTCAGTTCTCCATTATGTATTTGATATAAAACTTTATTATGAGACATATTACATTAATGTTAAAATAAATGAATTCGTTCGATTACGCAGCATCGTCCATATTGAAATATCCCACCTACTAGAATAATCTACCTCCAATTCAACGCACTCATTTTATCCTAATCTGCTGGTTAATTTTTACTATGGCTAGTTTCTTATTTTAGTCTTTGCGCAATCTATACTTTTTCCGATACAATAAACCTAATTATACATTTTTAATAAAAAATTTTGACCTATTCTTCTTGTTAAGAAAATCTTAAATTTCAAATAAATAAATAAATTTTCGAATTAAAATAACCATAGCCAATAATGTTCATTTCAATGTCATAAATCATATTTTAAAATTAGACTGGCCTGGCATTGTTACAATGAATATTATCCTCGTGATGCATGTGTTATCCGAAATTTGGCTATATTCTCTTACACTAAAAAAATACGTAAATTTTAAATATACTACGAAGTTTTTAACACAGAATGAACCTAGTTGATGATGTTTATTCCAGCATCATTATTAATATTTATAAATGGATTCGAAATCTTTACGATAAAATGATTCACATAATGCACATTTATGCAAAATATTTTTCCTGTTCTCCCATATTATAAAACTCGTAAATTTCGAACAATTTACGGAATTTTCAACTTAAAAAGTTAAAAAATAAGTAGAGCTCTTGCCAGAATCGAAAATGATATTCTCAGGGAGAGGGAGGGGGGGGGGGAGACAACTTAACATATAAAAACTCTGAAAACTGCTTCATGAACACAGAATGAAAGACAGTGGTAGATTTTTTAATGATATCATGCGGATATTATTAAAAGTACTTATTATACTTAACATAAATGATATTTCGAGGGTTCTTCATACATTACAAGGCAAATAAAGTATGTTAAATGAGAGAAATGTATAAAAACAAAATAATTTAACATGAAATTCAGGAATAGCAGTTTTTTCAAAAACCCTGGATTTAAAGTAGCCCATGAAAATTTTTACCTCTATATTCTAAAACCGATCCAAATATTTCAGAATTCGTTCTAAATATTGTCTACACGAATTAACAAACTAGCACATTAACGAATTAACAAACTGACTAGTCTATGGATGGACATTATATCGAATTTGCGATTTTCGGATTCTTACACCTCAAAATGTGAAAAAAAAAAGTTCTAAATTTTTCACGAATACCTAAGATTTAATTGATGGGGAAGAAGAAATTACTGACTCAAATCACACTATAGTATAGAATTTTCATTTTAGTTCTATAGTCCAATTTCGTTCGGGCTGAAATTTTCTGTGTCTCATTTTACAGACCATAGGAAAAATTATATTTTGTGTATTTACTTATATTGAACTGTACCTCAAAACGTGTTGGGGAAAAAAAACTGAGTTCGAAAATCTTCACGAATACTTTAGTTCCCCATACTTATAACAAGATGAGGAACTAGAAATTATTAATTTAAATCCCACTATAGTA
Source organism: Salticus scenicus (assembly GCA_963930645.1). Lineage (NCBI taxonomy): Eukaryota > Metazoa > Arthropoda > Arachnida > Araneae > Salticidae > Salticus > Salticus scenicus. Next base: position 236,102,103 of record OZ005653.1, on the reverse strand, counting down.
CAGAATTTTCATTTTAATTCTATAGTCCGATTTTAAAATGGCACATCTGGTAGCCGAATTGTTAGCGCTTTTGAATTCAGGTGCCAAATTCGAATCCCGGTTCATTCATGAGTGTTCGTAGTGGTAATAAATACATTTTAGTCCGTAGGTTCTAGTCTAATGAGCCTTAGTGGACAAATGAGGACTATGCACCAACACCCCCAAAAACATACCCATTTTAAACTGAAAACCTTATACAAAGGGTGTAGTAAACCTTCTTGAGTATGTAATACTTTTAGGCGTGAAAATACCATGAAGATTTGGGTACTGTTTAAATTTTTTAATCATTAGTTAGAGAATAAACACTCTTGATACATCTAATTAAAGTTAATTAATTTCTAAATGAGGCCATTAGTAATTTTTAAAGAAGTTTATCTCAGAGGTGTTAAATGTAAAATAAGAATTTTTTTCGATAAATATCAGTTTTTGATTACTTGTGTTTGCTATACAGTGCGATTCTAAAATAAGAAAGTGTGTTCGAAGGGACGTGCAAACACACTCACGGGAATTAAAAAAACGGAGGGGGGAGGGCGGGAGATTTTGTGTACATAAAACATAAAAATGTTATAAATAACTTTAGCAAAATTCAGGCAATCTCTGTTTGTGATTTATTGTTTTTATTAAATGCAGCATTTAATGTATTGGATTTTATTTAATGGGTGCATACTCAACTTACTTTGATAAATTCAAAACTTGAAGGCTGGAAAACGTACTATTTAACTTCTGTCATATATTTATGTTTTAAGTTTTATTTATAAATTGTTGGTCTCTGCACGCATCTAGCGCTCGATTTTTACTCATGTAGTTCCCATACATTATATAGTTAAAACAAGTGGCTTCATTTTATGCATAATGATACATATGTTTTTTCAAATACAAACGTCTCGAAGAATTTTAAAATGATATCGTAATTCTTAAATTCAAATTTTAAAATTGCGTGTCTACTTTTTATTTATACTAGCAAACCCGTGCGAAATATTCGCACTTTATTTCTTTTCTTATTTACATTTAAAATTTGAAAATCATAAATGTTATACCAATTTAACCACCTAATTAAAATTGTAATTTACCAGAAGCCAAATTTTTATTAAAACCTAATTAATATTGCACGATAGTGAAACCAAAATCATTCAAAAAAAGATTTCCAAATAAAATTCATGGTTCATGACCCAATTTTCATACTTCCACGGGCAGTACAGTATTAATATAGGACTCGCCTTTTAAATTTTTGTCGTCATGTTGGCGATGACTTTTTATTAAATTTGGTATATATATAAGAAACTTTTAAAACAAATATTTATGTATATGAAATTAAAATAAAAGTTTAAAGATTAGAAAAACCAACAGGAGGTTTGGGGTTTTATTTCATTTCATTTGTTAAATTATTCATATATATATATATATATATATATATATATTAAATAAATAAATAAATAAAATAAAATAAAATAAACTAATTCCTATTTTGATTGTATTTTTTATGATTGCGTTTTTTAGACAATTTATGACACAAAAGTTCATGTTTTGTATATATCTTTAAAATATTGCTAGGTTTAACATGACGCTTGCAAAGATTCTGAAGAAAAAACTGTTAAAAATATTTTTTTTCGTAAAATAATCTCATCCGACAAATGTCGTCATTTTTTCTTATTAGTCCATCGAACTAAGTCTGCGTGCTTAAATATTGTCCATGTATAAATATTATTTTTTTTATCCTCGCTATCGTATCGTTTCGACAAAAAATAATTGAAACTGGTCCACGTTAGGGAAATATTATATAGATTATTAATTTCACGTGATGTACCTGAATTTTGCATATTTAATTTATTATATTCTGAATTTATTTATAACTAAAATAAAATGAAAAACAAATTTCTATAAATGAACGGGCCAATGATTTTTGTATATTTACTTTATTATTTGAGTCAATGAATGAATGTTTCAAAACCATGCTAACTGTGGATAGATTTTTTTTTCTTTATCTAAATACATTGTTGTGATTGTGAGGTAAGTTTTAAGATAAGTATGTTTTAATTTAAAACTGTTAAATTAATCCTTTTCATTGTTCTATTCAGTTATAATGTACGCATGGAAATCATAGATAAAATTACTTTCTTTTTTCCAATACGTTGTTTAAGCTATCACATTATTTTCAGCATTAATTTCGTGAAGCTTTTATTATTATTATTATTATTAAGAAAATAAGTTTCTTTTCTCTTGTTTAATTTGTGTAATATTGTCCCTTATTCCTTTATTACATTAATTAAAATGTTAAAATGATTATTAAATTCAATTTATAAGCTCTAAGTAATACAAAAAATCTGTCTGGATCCGTAGAAAATATTAAAATTCATCCCCATTCTAGAAATGTGGGAATTTTCACACCGCAAAAATAAAATAAGATAAAATAAAATAAAACAGAAAAGGAAAGAAAAAAGTGAAATCATAGATGCCTGTATCTGCTTAAAAGCTAATCTATACTTTAAATTTATTCTTGTTTCAAAGTGATCACGTATTACGATTAATTTAGTATTTTGAAATACCATCTTCATTCCATGGTAATATCTCATCTCCCTGCCCGATTCAAAATAGACTTTTTATTAATATTGTGGCGCCATCTATTATGAAGTATTAATAACTGATGTATGTATCGAGTTTGAATTTTCGTTGAAGCTTATAACTTCGAATAGCTGTAAGTTAAATTTTATAAAACTCATTTTACGCGTTTTTTTTTTTTTTTTTTGTTTTTTTTAATGCGTAAATATGTTTTTAAATGAAGCCTTAATTTTGCACATTTTTTCAAAAGAGTTTTTATGAAATTGTCTATTTCAAAAGAGCAAAATATTGCTATTTTTACATGAAATGAATTATTGTGCTTTTTCTATTCACTACATAGTATCAAATCATAATAATTTCTGTTAGTTAAGACAGAACCTAACTAAACTAAACTAGATTTATATTGTATACACTTTTAAACAATGTTCTTTATTCTTCAATCCTCCAGTCGTACTTAATAAGTAACAAGATAAATTAATTTAAAATTAATATCTAACATTAATGATACAACACTTGATTGAATTTCTTAAATTTATTATATAAAATCGAAAGTTCATTGAACATTTACATTGATGTGTAATGCCCAACTCCAATCATTTACGTTACTACTATAGTTAAATAGCTTTAAAAATTATTATTTATACCTGAACATAGGAGAGGAATTTTTTCTTTATTTTTCTTCACAGAATTTTTGGAAGTGATAGAAATTTAAGTAATCACTCATAAAATAAGGAAGAAAAAAATCAACATTTTAATCATTTTTATTTATTTATTCATTTATTTTACATACCGAACATACTATATAAGGAGAGTATTCTAATCGTAATTTCCAAAATGGCTTTTGTATCTCACATACCTCAAAAACGAATGGTCGTAGAATGTCGTAAATTTATTTTGTCCTGACGTCTAGTTATATGCCTCCAACTTTTGTTCTTGATACGAGCTTCCATTTCAGAGATATCTGCGATTTTACACGATTTTTCGTGATGTATGTATGAGTGCGTGTTTGTATGTGTAAGTGAACACGTATTATCTAAATGCTTTGTCGAATGAACTCCAGCTTGATACGTATGTTATAGGTTATCGTAGATTGAATTGTATAGATTTTGGTAAATCTGCCACTCACTTTTATTATTATTATCATTATTATTGTCACTGCTTTATTTTTATTTATTTATTTTTTCGGTGACACAAAGAAAAATTCCTTATCATTATGGTCTATGGGCTGAAATTATTTAAAGTGCAATAACGTTCAAATGTCTTATCCCATTGAAGGGAAACTTTACATACATGTTATACATTACCTTTCCATAAATGACCGCACCCTTTCGATTTCAGATATTTTTTCAAATATCTCAAAAGTATTTCACGAATCATCTTGAAACTTCATGGGTAGGAATAACATGTTACACTCCACATATTTGATCCAGTTTTGCTCCAAAAATAAAAAGGGGACCAAATAATAATAATAATAATAATAATTAAAAATGAGAGTGTTTGGGATCAACCTGTAAAACGCAATGCTTTAAATGCAATCCTGCATTTAAAGCGTGTGATTATGAGGCTCCTTCTTATACTCTGTATAATTTTTTATGAGGCTACCACATATATGCGAGATATAACGGGTTCTTTAAAAAATTAAATATATATATATTCACTTTTTTAACTATAACATGTAAAGTATTAAATCCAGTGCAAAGCCAGGCAACTTCACACAAATTATCAGACACAGAATGCAAAAACATTAAATAACTAATGATATATGAGCATTTTTATTTTTATTAAATAATTTTTAACTGCGCATGCGCAAGCTGTGGTGAAATTTCATTTGCATAATTTAATAGCCAAATGCATTAAGCTACCTATGTATGTATGTATGTATGTATGTATGTATGTATGTATGCATGCATGTATGCATGCATGCATGCATGTATGTATGTATGTATGTATGTATGCATGCATGCATGCATGCATGCATGTATGTATGTATGTATGTATGTATGTATGTATGTAATAGAAGGAACTAAATTTCATTTCTTATCAAAAATATAGAAAGTAAGGGGGTTTTCTAAATATGTATTGACAATTAACGAACATCATATTACCATTCACTAAATAAAAATAAAAATATAAGTAAAACCCCTTGTAGTTTAATGTGCATCAACCCAACAAAATTTATAGTTGAACTCAATTTCTCAGGGCGTGCAGTCCCCTTGTAATATTTTCTAATATTAACGAGCATTGTCCTACCATTGATTGAATCAAAATAAAAATATGTTTACAGTTTAGTGTACTACAAAACCTAACAATGTTTGAAGCTGAACTCAATTTTCCTAGGGCATGCAGTCTCCTTGAAATATTTTCCTAATATATAATATTTCCCCTTAAAATTTTATTATATAAAGTTAATGATAGTGATTATCCGAAATAAATAAAAATCGTACGATTATGAGAACTAATTTGTAATAAAAAACATCTTTAATAATTAAATAAAAGCTTTTTTTTTTCTTTGAGAGAGAGAGGGAGGAAAGAGAGAGATATTTTAACTTGTTAAGAGTTAAAGCATTTGCGGAAGTTTTATAGAGCCAAGATTTGAACAGGCATTTTCATATGTTAAGAGAAATTTGAACATTATATTAATTTACAGTCGGTAACAAAAGTGTCCGAACACTAGCAAAAATTCCTATGTAAAAAAAGTACACTTCATACGGTTTTGTTAAATAAATCCTTGTCGAATCCTGTTCTTAATCAGTCTAAGAATATGATTCGATAAGGATTTATTTAACAAAACCGTATGAAGTGTACTTTTTTTACATAGGAATTTTTGCTAGTGTTCGGACACTTTTGTTACCGACTGTACTTTCAGTCAAATCTGAAAACATGCCATATTAATATTATCATTAAACTTTATTTAGTGTTGAATAACAAGCTTTTAATAGATTTTAATGTCTTAATATTCGAAAGGAAGAAAAACATAAAAACATAAACAAAACTTGTTTAGATAATTTGCATTTTTATTAAAAAGAAACATTATATTTATAAATCATCATTATTACACAGTTTTTTTTTTTTTTTCGAAAGAATTCAATGCATTTCTTTTTTTTTTTTATTATTATTATTTTTTTTTTTATTCAAGATATTTCCTTTTTAAGATTCATCATTTAGTTAGTAAAATTTTATTAAAATTACATTTTTACTATACTAAACTGGCCATGTGTTTTAAATTATTGTATATCGTGTATATATATATATATATATATATATATATATATATATATATATATATATATATATATATATATATATAATCTTGTTCCCCTGAATTTATCAATTAATAATTTCTCAGCTTAATGCTTCAGTTTTTATTATGATTTAACAAAAAAGATAGGTCACACTATACGTCAGGTAAACTTTTTATGTAACTAAATAATTCTTTTGCGTTATAAATCATATACGTAGGTAAAATTACTCTTCTGTGGTGTAATTTGGATTAAGTAACTAGAGCGATATTTATTTCAGGAATATCAGACATCATTCTTCATTTACTTAATCACCCAGCGTTACACGATGTAGTATACTGTACATAAAAAAACTGTTGTAGATTAAGGGAAAATATCCAATATTTTCATAACGCGCTTGACAGGAAAATGAATTACTTGATTACATTCTGCGAATATAAAGGGGAAAAAATGGTAAAAAGATTTGACATAATATGGAGGTAATTTCTTTAATATTTTGGATGGATGAGACACTTTATATGTATATTGAATTAGAAGCAAAATGAAATTCCTTTTATTAAATACATGATAAGTAAATATGCTTATATAGAATATGAAGGAAGGCCGTTAAGATTTCCTCCTACATTTTTAAATGATCCAATTGTTGTAAAATTATGCAAAATAATATGCTGAAAATTACGACATCTGTTTTTGTTTGAGGGGATAAAGTTTATGGAGTTATCTCTGTGTTAGAAAAGAAACATTATTTATTTATTTATTTATTTTTCGAGAATAATATCCAAATTTGACAGATTTAAATTTAAAGTAAATTTTATCGTTATAAATATAAAATTTAAAAGCAGCCGGTGGAAAAGTTTTTGAATTATATTCATATGAAATTTTAAACTCTTAATATTTAATTAAGTTTCAGAATTTTCATTCAACTTTCCTTAATTTTTTTTCTTTTTTCCATTTTTCTTTATTTATTTTTCATGCTTATTATTAAACTTCTAAATTTTTTTAACAGAAATATATGCTTTTCACCATCTTTTTTTTTTTTTTTTTTTTTTTTTTTTTTATGCGCAAAATGTAATTTCTATATATTTTTTTAAAAAAAGTTATTGATGCTGGCGTCATTTTTTTTTTTTTTTTTTTTTTTTTTTTTTTGTCTGCGACGGCATTTTTTCGCGGAGAACTTCATAAGAGGTATAAATGGGTGCCGAATACCCCAAGATAGACACTTTAGTCAGTTGGAAATTTCTATCAAAATAATTAACGAAGTTATTAATTAAAATTATCACGTTCATAAAGATTGTCTATTTGCCATTTTGCAAAAAGTTTCTGCAAATTGTTGTTCTTTCAGTCTTATCATGTCACAATTACCAGAGAATATAAAATTTTATCCACTGTGTAAAAATAAAAAATAAAAAAAGTTATCTTAGAAATTTTCAATGAAAAAATTAATTTAAGATTGTAATTTGTTGGCAGCAGATTTTTTTTTTCTTTTTTTTTAAACTGGCAATTTGTCATGTTGTTTATAATTTTTTCCTTTATTTTATTATTATTATTATTGTTATTTATTTATTTTTTTGGTGGGGGGGGGGAGGGAGGGGAAGAATAATGAAATAATGTCGTGTCTGTATAATTGACAGCATTTCGTTTTGTCTTTAAAGTGCATTTATCGTTTTTATTTTAACATAAAATATTTCGGATATACTTTGGCATAAAAAAAATATTTTCGAGTAAAATTCAAACTTGTTTATAAATGACAGCATCTTCTAAATTCGCACTGATAATATTTTAATATTACAGAATTAAATATTTCTATGATACATTTCATATGTTTAATTTTGACAAGAAAAAAATCTGGTGTGTAACAGCCACACGACTTCCATTACTGAACTAACCAACTATATCATTCGAAAGGACATCTAATAGAGTGTTTATATAGCAAGTTTGAAGAAAATCGTTAGAGCCGTTTTTGAGATACGCACTTGCGGTCCCACTTCCGGTTTCCGATGTCCCACTTCCGGTTAAACTCAATTATTGACAGGAAAACAATAATTACATACAAAAGCATATTTAAAACTGAGTTAAAATGGCGAGTTTGAAAAAAATCCGTACAACGTTTTTAAAGGAACGCCTTTGCGAGGCCTGAAATTGAGCTATTTATACAGGACGCCTATCAATTTTCCTGAACTAACCAACTATATCATTCGAAAGGACATCTAATAGAGTGTTTATATAGCAAGTTTGAAGAAAATCGTTAGAGCCGTTTTTTGAGATACGGACTTACGGTCCCACTTCCGGTTTCCGATGTCCCACTTCCGGTTTTTCAAATTTCACCAAAATTTGGAAATTTCATCTGTACACCAGACGTATTTCAATTCTAAAGTTTCGTAGCTCTATCTTTATTAGTTTCTGAGCTATAATAGCCAGAAGTTTCACCACATACATACATACGCACACACACACACACACATACATACATACACACTGACCAATTGCCAAAAACCACTTTTTTGGACTCAGGGGACCTTAAAACGTGTAAATCAGGTGAAAACCCGATATCGAATTTTCAGACCGAATACAATACTTCCATTACCTACGGTAGTAGGGTAATGGAAGTAAAAAATGCATCGCCTAAAACTCTTATAGAGAATCAAGTACATTTTATCCTTCGTTATTTTAAGAAGTATTTAGGATAGAATTACAAATTGAAATTGTAAGAGATTTTTCCAAATTAAAATAATAATAATATTTTTTTTTTTTCTTTTCAGATATTTTCGAATGTGTAAAATTATTACTTAGCTATGCATTAGAAATATATGTAGAGTATTATATATTGCCCTAAATTTTAACTAAAAAATTCAATTGTAAAATGTTAGACCATAGAAAAAATAGATACTAGATTTTTTTTTTTTTTACAAGTAATTACACTTAAAAATTCATCGCCAAATAGTGCCAATTTTCTTTTTAATTCGCCAATGGGTCATATACTAAAGCTATAACACAAAATGATCTAGATATTACAAACTTCTTTCTATTCTGATAATATATATATATATATATATATATATATATATGCTTTGTTAAAATAAGAAAAAGAAAGAAAATGGGGTAAATGTTATGTATTTCAACTTGATATTGAATATGGGGATTTCTGTAAGATTTTTCTGCTTTTGTTATGTGTTATGCACAATTAATATTCCTGTTCAGGGAAAGACAAACAAGTGAATAGTCGGGTAGCTCCTTCAGGGGTTAATAAGTGAAGCGAGTCGGGTTGAAGCAAAGTCTCTACTCGGGGGTTGGTGAGCGGAGCGAGCAGGAGGCAGAGCTATTAAAATAATGTTTAAAAAATTATGAATGTAACTTAACAAACTCATCTTTCAGAGGTTTTAATAAAATATGACAAAAAATTCTAATTTATTCACCTAAACAGTTATTCAGATTTTTCTTAAAATCCAATTGGAGGCACCATGCACTGAGAAAAAAAAATACACAATCTCAATCTAGAATGAATGAATGGTCATTTTCTTAATCCTTAAACTAGAAATATAGATTTCCGAGCTATGCGCATAAGGCACGCCAATAAACTGAATAGACGAAATGGTCGAGAATTTCTAGTCTACACATTTCTAGATGGTGAAACAATATTCTGAATATTCTGAATCATTTGCATTACGAGAAATTCTCGCTTGATTTTCTAGAATTCGGTCATAAACCAAGATTATAGCTGCTGAAATCCGCCACTTGTATTCACATTTATTTGGAGATATTTTCAAATAGGTTTGTCCTCGATAGTATAAGCAAACGCTTAAGAATTCTAATAGAGATCTCTAGAATTCGCTTTCGAAGGGGACTAGAAAATTTTTTATAAGAAATTTATAAGGATGACATGGAACTATTTTTTCTAGAGCCGCAATTTAGATTCTAGATGTCAGTTATAGAATTTTTTTCTCAGTGTATTGGCGTGCCTTAAAATCATATTTCGAAAATTTATATTTCTAGTTTAGGGATTTAGAAAAGGACCACCTATTCGTTCTAGATGAAAGAGGTATATTCTTTTTCTCAGCGTGTACTTAAATTCTGTAAGTATTAAATATATTCTGCATCTTAACCTTAATGGTTATCTTAGTGATTCCTTACTGCAACTTAATTTGCTTTATTTATATTATTGAAGTTGTATTATTAATATGTAATTATATTGATAAAATATTATTTAAATTTTAAATCGTTTTTATTTTCGAGTTTGTAATTAATAAATTTTTATCAATTAAAATTTAAACATGTTATAGTAGTGTTACAAAGCTTAAATATATTACATAATTTTGCCTTTTTATTCGGTCTGATATAATCTAAAATTGTAAAACAGTTAAACTTCTTCTTTCTCATTCCCCTGTCTGTAATATTTAACATACTCCCCAACTTTTCTTTAACGGATAACTACCAATATAAACATCTTGGCGACTCTTTATCTTCTCTAAGTTAAAATTTATCACATTTAAGTTCATTAAAAGCATTAATTGACTTTACTCATCAAATTTTTACGTTTTTTCCCATGCAACGATTATTCTTCACGTACGTGAATGAAATCTCACTGGAACACTGTTAAAAATGGTTTCTTAAAAATGTGCTAAATTGTCTCAAAATAGCTCCGAAACAATATATACTTAAATTTGAAAACCCATGTACTCATTTTTGAGTATATTGGCATGTCAAACATGGGAATATTGGAATTCTTATTGGTCAACCCCATTTTTGAGCATGCCAGTATACCCAAAAATGAGTACAATGGTTTTCAAATTTTAGTATATATTGTTTCGGAGCTATTTTGAGTCAATTTAACTCATTTTTAAGATACTGTTTTTTTACAGTGAATTTATGACATTATTTATCCTTATGCAATATTAATTCATTGAAAAAATAATTTAATAACTAATTCATTAGCTTTTAGAATATCAGCCTATTTACGCCTATCAGCAAATGTTTAGACGTTTTATTCTATTAAATGTGATTTTAAGTTTAGACTGAGAAAAAATTCTGTAACTGACATCTAGAATCTAAATTGTGGCTCTAGAAAACATAGTTCCATGTCATCTTTATAAATTCTAGTCCCCTTAGAAAGCGAGTTCTAGAAGCCCCTATTAGAATTCTAGAGCGTTTTATATTCTCGAGGGCAAAGTTATTTAAAAATCTTTGCAAATAAATGAGACTACAAAAGGCGGGTTTCTGCAACTATAATCTTGGTTTATTACCAAATTCCACAAAATTAAGCGAGAATTTTTCGCAATATAAATGATTCAGAATATTTATAGAGTATTCATAATATTGTTTCACCATCTAGAAATGTGTACACTAGAAATTCTCGATAATTTCGTCTTTTCAGTTTATTGGCGTGCCTTATGCGCATGGCTCGGAAATCTATATTTCTAGTTAAGTGATTTAGAAAATGGCCGCTTATTCATTCCAGAGAAAAGCGGTATATATATATTTTTTTCTCAGTGTATATTTCCCATTATATTTTGTGCAAATTGAGTTCCATAATAATTCCTTTATTAAAATTATCTAAGAAAAATTTTATCATAGATTCTTATGTTATAGTAAACTGTATTTTAAATAGAAATGTTTAAATTTTCAGCTCTACACTGTTAAAAATTTTCTCCTAGGTTGAACCAAAACATGGTACACTTTTGCTGCCACCATGCGATGGTGAAACCTTTTACCATTATTTGGTGCTTTACTAAACCAAGGCTTGGTACTTCAATAGCTACATCCATAAGACGGAGAAATTTTTTGCCATAATTTAGTGCTTTTTTTAAACAAGAAACGCCAAATCATAGTAGAAGGTTTCACCATCGCATGGGGGCAGCAAAAATATACCATGTTTTGGTTTCTGAAGCTACTGTAGTACCAACATTTGGTTCAACCTTGAACTGAAAATTTTAACAGTGTACTTACGTCTTACATAAATTTTGAAAATTATACATATATATATATATATATTAATATTAAAATATATTTTAATGTATTTTAATTATCTGAATTGTGATATAGATGCACCCGCAATCAAGCAATTAAACAAAAATCTGTCGATGCACGTTTTATGGACTATGCATACAAACACGCATAAGTAAACATGTATAAATGCAGCTGAAGTGATTATATTTATTTAAAATATAGTTTTATACTGAAAGTTGACAATGTAAACTTAGCCTAAACGGAACGGATGAATTTCAAACAAAGAATTTTAAAAACTACGTTCTCTCCGTTTTATGCTTTGTATTTTTTATTCCAGTGCACTACTCTTGTGTAAGAAAGATATTTAAAAAAATTGTGGAAATATATTTAAAAATAAAATGTAATTAATAAGTTTTTACATCTTTTTATTGTGAATAGTCTTGGATATTCAATGTATATTCAGTGCGTATATTCATATATGTACATATACCTATATTCAGTAATTTTACTTGATAATTTCATTTTTAAATAGCAGTATGCTTAAATTTTTCTATGTATACAAAAGATTTATCGTTTGTATTCTTTATTTTACATTTTTATAAATAGCTTGTCATTTTTTTTTCTAAAATTTTCTAGTTAAATATTTTAAATAAAAATCTAAATAACAGAGCTGCCAACCTAATCCGGCAAATTGTTAGTACCACCCCTTTTTCTACACCAGTCATTTCTTAGAGTTTTTTTCTTCTTAATGCATCGCAAATATATTTGAAGAAAATTAGTTTAAAAAATGAATTGGTGTAGAAAAATGGGCGTTACTAACAAATTGCCGGATTAGGTTGGCAGCTCTGAAATAACATTGCTTGATTATTGATCTAAAATTTATTTGAATTTTAGATTCTTTATCTAAAATTACAGAAATTTGATTATTTTGTTATTCTAATAAAAATGGAAAGAGAAAAATTAAATTTTTTATGACAAATTTTTGATTTTTCTACAAAATTACTAAGCTTGAAATATTCTCAAAAGTTTAAACAATCGTCTTAAAATGATAGTTTAACTAGTTTTAAAATGAATTATTGCTATTTTGAAAACGTAAACTGAATCATAATTCACGTTGAAAACACTCAAATACGTACGTAGCTGGTTAATTTACACTACTAAGCTGTCCAAAATAGTTGTAAAATTAAGGAATTTTATTGAATTTTAGTGACAGAACGGTTGTCATTTTTATTTGTTAAAAAAGTGGTTAAACTCTTACTAATAAAATTTTTATGTGCATTATATCTTTAAAATTTCAAAGCAACCATTTATTAAGAATTGTAAGATATTTCTTTAATATAAAATACCGGGTGATTCAAAATAGATGTTACAGCGATTATCTCGTAAACTAAGAAAGATAGAAACTTACTTCCAATTACAAAATTGGTGCAAATTAAGAGTAGATTTCAGATATGGCATTTTTTTTTTGTACAAGGGGCTGTATATATATTAAATACGAAATTTAATTTTTATACGGCCCCTCCTATCATATGACTTATATTTAGTAAAATATTCTCCTCGTTCAAACAAGCAAAATAAAAAAACATTATCTCTCTAAGTCAAAATCTCGCTGAGTTATGGCAATTTGAAAATTCTAGCATTTTTCGCCAAGTCTTAAGGGGTTGTATCAAAAGTGAGAAATTGTAATTACTATAGCTTTTGTAATAAGGCACTCGTTGACCAGCGTTTGGGGAAGAAAAAAGAAAATCATTCAGGAAAAGACGGCTATTTTAACCTGTAATGTCTCTCTTTTCCCTAATCAATACACAAGAGAATACTCATTAACACTTTCCAACAAGGTTGAAAAATTTTAATGACTTCGGTTTGTCTGTTTGTCCGTCTGTCTGTCCCGCTCTAACTCCCGTAAATATTTATGGAATTTCTTGAAACTGATATATGCTATTCAAGTTCACTATCGGATGTTCCCTGTTGAAAATGGAGTAAACTCCATTTTCAACATTTCATTTATACCTCTAAAGGTTTGTGTACAGGGACCCCCGAAAATATTTCAAAGCATTGTGTTCTATGAAAGGCATTTCTACAAACCATATTTTCATACCCTTAATTTACAAAAATCTTAATGAAATTGAAATATGTTGTTCAAGTTCACTATCGGATGTTTCCTGTATAAGATGGAGTAAATACCGCCACTGTTTCGTGTACAGAGACACACAAAATTATTCCAAATCATTGCGCTTTATGAGAAATATTTCTATAAACTAAATTTTAATAACTTTACTTTGCACGAATATTCATGAAATTGAAATATGTTATTTATAAGCACAAAAGAAAATGCTTTGTATAGAATATAGCATGATTAGCATTAGATTTACAGGGTGACACAAAAATATTCAGTTATATAAAGAGCTATTAATAAATATTTGCTAAAAGTGTACTTTCGTTTACATTAAGCGTTTTTAACACTTTATAACATTTTTAACACTTTCCAACAAGGTTGAAATGTGTTACTGACTTCGGTTTGTCTGTCTGTCTGTCTGTCAGTCCGCGCTCTAACTACCGTAAATATTTGTGGAATTTCTTGAAACTGATACATGTTATTCAAATTCACTATCGCATGTTCCTTATTGAAAATGGAGTTTATACCTTTACTGGTTTGTGTACAGGGACACCCGAAAGTATTTCAAAGCATTGTGTTCTATGAGAGGTATTTTTATAAATCATATTTTCATACCTTTACTTTGCACATATCTTAATGAAATTGAAATATGTTATTCCAGTTCACTATGGAATGTTTCCTGTATAAAATGGATTAAATACCACCACTAATTTATACACAGGGGCACCCGAAATTATTTCAAAGCATTGTGTTCTATGAGAGGCATTTCTATAAACCATATTTTCATACACTTACTCTACACAAATCTTAATGAAATTGAAATATGTTATTCAAGTTCCCTATCGGATATTTCCTGTATAAATTGGAGTAAATACCACCACTGATTTGTGTACAGGGACACTCAAAATATTCCAAAGCATTGCGTTCTAGGAGAGATATTTCTATAAATAAAATTTTAATAACTTTACTTTCCACGAAGTTTTAGGAAATTGAAATATGTTATTTATGTGCACAAAAGAATGCTTTGTATAGAATAGAGTAGGATTAGCATTAGATTTACAGGGTTACACAAAAATATTCTGGTTTATTAAGAGCTATTAATAAAAATTTGCTAGAATTCTACTTTCGTTTACATTAAGCGTTTTTAACACTTTCTAATATTTTTTAATCTGTGAATATGATATCAATTTGTTTATCTGTCCGTCTGTCCGACTGTCTCTAACTCCCGTAAATATTTATGGAATTTTTTGAAACTGAAATATGTTATTCAAGTTCACTATCGGATGTCCCCTATTGAAAATGGAGTGTATACCCCTACTGGTTTGTGTACAGGAACACCTGAAAGTATTTCAAAGAATTGTGTTCTATGAGAGGTATTTCTATAAACCATATTTTCATACCTTTACATACTGTACAATATCTTCATGAAATTGAAATATGTTATTCAATTTCTCTATTAGATGTTTTCTGTAAAAAATATATTACATACCACCACTAGTTTATCTACAGGGTACTCCAAAGCATTGCGTTCTTTGTGAGATGTTTCTATAAATCAAATTTTAATAACTTTACTTTCCACGAAGTTTTAGGAAATTGAAATATGTTATTTATATGCAGAAAAGAAAGCTTTGCATTGAATATAAAATGGTTATCATTAGATTTACAGGGTGACACAAAAATATTCAGTTATATTAAGAGCTATTGATAAAAAATTGCTAGAATTGTACTTTCGTTTACATTAAGCATTTTTGACACTTTCTATCATTTTTTTAGTGTGAATATAATTTCAATTTGGGTATCTGTCTGACTGTTCTTCTGTTCGTCTGTCTGTCTCCCTGTCTGTTTTTCTGCGCTCTAATTCCCGTAAATATTTATGGAAATTCTTTAAACCGATGTATTTTATTCAAGTTCACTATCGGATGTTCCCTATTGAAAATGGAGTGAATACCTCCTCTGGTTTGTGTTCAGAGATACCCAAAATTATACGAAAGCATTATTTTCTACGAGAGGAGTTTCTATAAACAATATTTTAATACCTTTAATATATAGAAACTTTAATGAAATTTTAATGTGTTATTCAATTCCCTATCAGATTTTTCCTATGTAAAATAGAGTGCATTTCTAAATGGTTTGCTTACAGGGGCACTTGAAAGTATTCCAAAGCATTGTGTTTTATGAGAGTTATTTTTATAAACCAAATTTTAATAATTTTATTTTCCACAAAGCTTAATGCAATTGAAATATATTATTCACAAAAGATTGCCTTCTATGTTCTAGATGCACAAGGCCACAAAAAAAAAATAATCAGTTACATTAAGAGCTATTAATAAAAATTTGCTGGAATTGCATTTTTGTTTTCATGAAAGTTTTAACACTTTCTAATAATTATAGTGGTAATATGATTTCAATTTTTGCATCTGTCTGTCCGATTGTCTACCTTTCTATCTGTTTGTCTCCGGCTCCTATCATCCGTGAATATTTTGAGAATTTTAAATAATGATACACTCAAGTTCCCTATGGAATGTTCCCTATTTAAAATGTCATTAATAGGTACTGTACAACTAGTTTGTTTACAAGGACAACAACAATAACAACAATAAAAAAAAGCCAATGTATTACATTTTAGGACAGAATTTTTTAAAAGTTATATTTTAAAGACTTTCTACTATAAAAATCATAAAAACATTGACGTGTATTATTAATATTCTAAAATATTGTTTTGTATAGAATATGATATATGACTAACTTTCAGATTTACAGGGCTACACTAAAATATTCAGAGAGATTAAAAGCTGTAATTATAATCTAACGGCTGCATTTTCTTTTGCGTTAAGCCTTTTTAACACTTTTTAACACTTTCCAAAATGCCTAAGAGTAATTTTAAAATCAATTAGTCTATCTCTATGTTTTTCTTTCCTTCTGTCTGTTGTATGATAACGTAGACAAAGAATATTAAAAGTTGTTCGATACAACAATTGCGTACAGTTGGAAAGTGTTACTAATCAATGCGTACTGCATGATTTTTCTTTCTTGTTTTTAATTTAACAAATAAAATTTATGAATAATTTATGTACTAAAAGGGAATTTTCAAATTCAATTTTCTTTCTTTTCCTTTATACATTCTCTTATACATGGTGTAGAGAAAGAATTGTTTTTGAGTCAATGTTTCGAAAATTACTTTTTGTAACATTTGTACGTTTTCATATTCTCTGAATTCAAAAATCATATTTTTAGCGGATGGTCTCTCTCTCTCTCTCTCTCTCTCTCTCTCTCTCTCTCTCTCTGTGTGTGTGTGTGTGTGTGTTATTAGAATATCTCAAGAACAAATAGGAGCAGAAAATCCAAATTCGATATTCTAAATCCGTATCATATTGCGGTGCTACACTAAAGTATTCGTTGCGTTCAGACAATTGTTTGTTTACAGGGTCATCCAAGAGAATTCAAACAGTACTGTACAGTGTGACATCTATAGACTGCCCTAAACAAAATGAAAAGAACATATTTCTATACGCATAAAAGCATGTTTTATGTAGATTGTGGTATAGCGACCATTCATGATTCATTTACAGGGTTACCCAGAGTATTTTGTAATATTGGAGCTATACTTGGAAATTGCTGGAAGTGTATTTAATTTTGTGTTACTTGTTTTACATATAACACTAAGTTTACGTACAGAAAGTCATGTATACATAGTTTATAGGTAGTATACAGGGCTACCCAAAATTAAGGTAAACTTTTTTTATTAAATGTAATTGGAGTAAGTGCTTTGCTGCTTTTTTTTTATTTCTAAGAACACTGCTGACACAGAACGGAAAATTAATTTATCATACCCTAACTGTAAACAAAGTAGTTTTTGGAGAGCGATTGTTTTTCTGTATAATATCACGTTTTGAGGCCTCCTGAGTACGAAAGAAAAATTTTTAGTGGTTGATCTGTATATATATGAATTATCAGCATAATTTAACAACAAATAATCTGGTGTGCCCCTCACACGACTTTTTCTTACCCTGAAATTTAATACCATAAATACTGGTTGGAAATTAAGAGGTAACGTAAAGAGTACTGTTATGTAAACCTATGTTAAAATAATTCAAATTAGGCTTCAGAAGAGATTTATATGATAATTATTTTTTTTGTGAGGGGGGCTACCGCCCCCTCAACCCCCCGTTTCATTAATGCACCTACATTTATATAGAATTTAAATCTGTTATTAAAATTAAAAGTTCACTTAAAATTATTCAGACAACTTTCACATGCAACATTCCTTGAATATTATCGGCCTTAATCAAACTTTTCCAGCAACAAATTTATATTAATTTGAAAATACAACTTTAAAATCTCCTGAAATTATTCGACACAGGCAATATCAAACTTTAAAAAACTTGACTTTGGTAATAAGGAAGCCTCAAAACGTGTAAATATACAAAAAACAAGCAATGCATATTTAGCTTAAAAACATATATTATTTATCATATGTCTATGAGGAATTCATTTCCATTCTTGAGCAGCTTTCCTGGACATGGTAAAATATTATAGTAAAGCACTTTCACTAACAATAAAAAAGAATATTATCGCATAAATATTTGTAACCCTGTATATCTTTTGAAGAACATGTACAAACCACAACGTGCACTTAAATATAAACCTATAGTAATAATATATGGCACAACCTAAAATGCACTTCCATCAATTTTCAGCTATTGTCGTATTATAATCTAGTTATTTTGTGTAGCCCTGTAAATGAACAGTGAATGATTTCCCTGCCATATTCTACATGAGGCATGTTTTTAGGCATATAAAAAATATATATTAATTTCATTTGGTTTAGTGCAGTCTATAGGTGTTAAACACTACTTACCTACATTTTCCCCCGATAGATGTAATGTATTTGAATATTCTTCAGTGTCCCTGTACACAAACCATTTGCTTCATCTCAACGAAAAGATTAGTATAGCATTCCTATATGATACATATTTAGAATACCAAGTTTGGAATCTCTGCTCCTCAAAACGTGTAAATATAACAAAAACTTACTTTCGAAAATTTGACCCTAAAACAGTACTTTCTCTACATTACGGGTATGAGAAAGTAATAACTACAGAAAATGCGAATTTGGTACTTTGGATTCCATATCTTGTTGCCACTTGTAAAGTTGATCAAGGTTTGCAAGTTTCAAGGAAATTGATAACAGACTTAATTTTTGTTTTGATAAATATAGGCACTATAATTAAACGGGAGTTGAGAAGGGCAGTAACCCCCTGACATAGAATTATACATCTATACCATATCAAATTCTATACAAAACATTATTTTAGAATATTAACAATAAATATGAACTTTCTTATGATTTTTACAGTATAAAGTTATTTAAATGTAATTTATAAGAATGTCTGTCCCGAAACGCAAAACATTGGCATTTTTTGTGCGTTCCTGTACATAATACAATTGCAGAGGATAAATTAATTCCATTTTAAAAAGGAAAAATCATATAGTAAACCTAAATAACATATATCATTTCTTAAAATTTCTGAAAATATTTACAGACGCTGGGGGCAGGCAGACGGACAGTCAGACAAAAAAATATGCAGATTGAAATCATATTCACAGTTAAAAATTGTTAGAAAATGTTTATTGTAAACGAAAATGCAATTCCAGGAAATGTCCAATAATAACCCTTAACGGAACTGAATGTTTTTGTGTGCCCTGTAAATCTATTGCTAATCGTACTGTACATTATAGAGAGCATTCTTTTGTGCATATGAATAACATATTTCAATTTCATTAAGATTTATGCAAAGTAATTAAAATTTGGTTTATAGAAATATCTTCACATAGAACGCAATGCTTTGGAATACTTTCGGGTGTCCCTGCATACAAACCAGTGATGATGTTTACTCCATTTTCTATAGAAAATATTCGATAGAAAACTTTAATAATATATTTCAATTTTATTATTATATGCATAAATTAAAGGTAATAAAATATGGTTTTAAAAAATACCTCCATAGAACACAATGCTTTGGAATACTTTCGGGTGTCCGTGAGCACAAGCTTGCAGAGGTATTCACTCCATTTTCAATAAGGAACATCCGATAGTGAACTCAAATAACATATATCAGTTTCTGGAAATTCTATGAATATTCACGGGAGTTAGAGCGCAGACACACAGAAAGACGGATGGGCAGAGAGACAAATTGAAGTCATTAACACTTTTTAACCTTGCTGGAATTTTTAAAGAGCCGAAGTCATTATATTTTTTAACCATAATGGAAAGTGGTAAAAATAAAGCGCGAAAATTTCACACGATTTCGCTAGTATTTTAAATTTTTTCCTCTCATAACGTGTTTTAATTTACATGTGACCCCCTAAGAAATTTAACTATTAAATTTTTTAACAATGCGAAACAAGAAAGAAAAATCATGCAGTACGCATTCATTAGTAACACTTTCCAACTCTACGTAATTTTTGTATCGAATAACTTTAAATATTTTTTGCCTACGTTATCACACAACAGACAGAAGGACTGAAAAATATACAGATAGACTAATTGATTTTAAAATTACTCTTAGGCATTTTGGAAAGTGTTAAAAAGGCTTAACGCAAAAGAAAATGCAGCCATTAGATTATGATTACAGCTTCTGATCTCTTTGAATATTTTAGTTTAGCCCTGTAAATCAGAAAGTTAGTCATATCATATTCGATACAAAACATTACGTTAGAATATTAAAAATACGTTTCAATATATTTATGATTTTTACAGTAGAAAGATTTTTAAATATAACTTTCAAAAAATTCTGTCCTGAAACGTAATGCACTGGCATTTTTTTTTTTTTTTTCTTGTTTGTTTTTGTTTTTGTTGTGATTGTAAACAAACTAGTTATACAGGACCTATTAATGTCATTTTAAATGGTGAATATTCTATAAGGAAAATATTTATAAAAATAACACTCATAGAACACAATGCTTTCGAATGCTTTTAGGTGTCCCTGTACACAAACCAGAAGAGATGTTCACTCCATTTTCAATATGGAACATACAATAGTGAACTTCAATAAAATATATCAGTTTCGAGAAATTCCATAAATATTTACAGGCGTCAGAGCGCGGGCAGACAGACAGATGGACAGATACGCAAACTGAAATCATATTCACACTTAAAAATACAAGAAAGAGTTAAAAACGCTTAATGTAAACGAAAGTACAATTCTAGCAATTTTTTATTAATTGCTCTTAATATAAATGGATATTTTTGTGTCACCCTGTAAATCTAATGCTGATCATGCTATAGTCTATGCAAAGCATTTTTTTTTTTTGTGAATATAAATAACATATTTCAATTTCCTAAAACTTCGTGGAAAATAAAGTTAATAAAATTTTATTTATAGAAATATTTATCATAGAACGCAATGCTTTGGAATACTTTTAAGTGTCCCTGTACGTAAATCGGTGGAGGTATTTCCTCCATTTTATACAGGAAACATCCAATAGTGATCTTGAATAACATATTTCAATTTAATTGAGATATGTATATAGTAAAGGTATGAAAATATGGTTTATAGAAACACCTCTCATAGAACGCAATGCTTTGAAATACTTTCGGGTGTACCTGTACACAAACCAGTAGAGGTATAAACACCATTTTCAATAGGGAAGATCCATTAATAAACTTGAATAACATATATCAGTTTCAAGAAATTTCACAAATATTTACGGGAGTTAGAGCGCGGACGGACAGACAGACAGACAGTCAAAACTGAAATCATAGTCACAGTTAAAAAATGTTAGAAAGTGTTAAAAACTTTTCACGTAAACGAAAGTACAATTCTAGCAATTTTTATTAATAGCTCTTAATGTAACTGGATATTTTTGTGCCACCCTGTAAATCTAATGCTAATCATGCTATATTGTGTGCAAAGCATTCGTTTGTGTATATAAATAACATATTTCAATTTCCAAAAACTTCGTGGAAAATAAAGTTATTGAAATTTAATTTATAGAAATATCTCTCATGGAACGCAATGCTTTGGAATACTTTTGAGTGTCCCTGTACATAAACCGATGGTGGTATTTCCTCCATTTTATACAAGAAACATCCAACAGTGAACATGAATAACATATTTCAATTTCATTCAGATATGTCTACAGTAAAGGTATGAAAACATGGTTTATAGAAATACCTCTCATAGAACACAATGCTTTGAAATAATTTCGGGTGTCCCTGTACACAAACCAGTAGAGGTATAAACTCCATTTTCAATAGGGAACGTCCGATAGTGAACTTGAATAACATATTTAAATTTCATTCAGATATGTCTACAGTAAAGGTATGAAAATACGGTTTATAGAAATACCTCTCATAGAACACAATGCTTTGAAATACTTTCGGGTGTCTCTGTACACAAACCAGTAGAGGTATAAACTCCATTTTCTATAGGGAAGGTCCTATAGTGAACTTGAATAACATATATCAGTTTCAAGAAATTCCATAAATATTTACGGAAGTTAGAGCGCGGGCAGGCAGACGGACGGACAGACGGACAGACAGACGGACGGACGGACAGACAGACAGACACACAGACAGACAAACCGAAGTCATAAATACTTTTCAACCTTGTTGGAAAGTGTTAATATTGTAAATTTGCATTAAGTTCTTAAAACTGTTGATTTCACGTGTTTGAATGATTTTAGTTGCTATTTTAAAATAGAGGATCTTTTTTTAATTTTTCTCATCTCATAGATAACCCCCTAAAATGAGCTCGTTGGCGTCGAAAAATAGATGCCAAAATTGAAAAAAAAGTGGTGTAAGTCATCATTTTCAAATTGCAATAACTCAGCGAGATTTTGAGTTAGAGAGATGATTTTTTTTTATTTTGCTTGTTAGAGCGAGGAGAATATTTTTCTAAATATAAGTCATATGATAGGAGGGGCCGTATAAAAATTAAATTTCGTATTTAATATGTATACAGCCCCTTATATAAAAAAAATTCCATATCTGAAATCTACTCTTAATTTGCACTAATTTTGTAATTGGAAGTATGTTTCTATCTTTCTTAGTTTACGAAATAATCGCTGTAACATCTATTTTGAATCACCCGGTATATTTAATATAAAATATAACATACTTATATTGTAAAGATACTGAAAGTGCGTGCATATGTATGTATATATTAAATGATTAGTGGCTAGTTGGCAAATTGTTTTATTATTAAAATCGTTTATAATTTTGGCTACTCTCTAAAGTAATGAAAATTCATGATGTAATTTTATAGATGTATCTCTTTTCTAGCATATATGATGAGTAGAACGCATATTCATTTATTTATATTTTAATTATTTCATTTGTTTTGTTAATTTTGGAATGAAAATATAAATGTGTTTTACACATAATTAATTATTAAATATATTTTGTTTAATCCAGAGTACCTATCGATGATGTATTATAAATATTTTTCTTTATTTTATGATTCTACGTATGTATTTTATTGCATTAAAACAATACACATGTATAAATAATTTAATTAATTGAACTGTTAGTATGTATTGAGCACCTGTATCCATTTTTATCATTATTATTATTCATATCAATTTATAATATAAAAACTTTGCGCTTGATTTTTTTTCTCCTTTTTGAATACTCTCTTAAACTAAAATATAGTACGTTTTATTTTTCATCTATAAAGTGTATAGGAAAGAATTTTCTTTAAAGATTCTCCTTACAAAAAAAAACGTTAATATACGTACATTTAGAGACTGAATAAATGAATTATTATAAACTGCAGTAATATAAATAAAGATAAGAAGTAAAAAGAAAAAAAAAAGGTCTCGGAATATTTTAATTTACAAAAGAAAATTTAAAAATTAATTAATTGTACTTCAAAATAATAATAATAATAATAATAATAATATATATATATATATATATATATATATATATATATATATATATATATATATATTAAAAAGAATTACTTTATTTTATTATTATTTTCACAATTATTTGTGCACTACAAATAGTATTCTGAAATTCCTTTTATAATTTTCCGATGAAATTATTGATTGTAAAGGAGGTTGTGTATTATTTAATTAATTTACCGAATTATGCTAAAATATATTTTAAACTAGAAAATATCTGTGCAGAGATGCAAAAAAGAGTTAATGTTTAAGATAGAAAAATAACAGAATTTATTAATTAAAGAGTTATTAATTCAGCATTTTTAATGTCTCGTTTACTAAACAAACTAAAATTACATTAAGTATCTCCAACTACAAAAGTACCAACTTTTCTTAAATAGCACTTGAATTCATATCTAACTTTTATGAAAACAAATCCAAAAAGAAAACTGAGGCAATAGTGATGCCAATTTATTATATAAACATCGTTAAGGGATTTTGTTACACTGATTTAACACGAGTTCTGTTGAATAAATATTTACTTTTAGATATTTTACTTTAATATTTTACTGAGAGAATTACGTACATGTTAAGAACATAGTAATTCCCCAAATTAAGTTAATTATCCATGAGTCATTTGAATCCGACCCAAAGATGCAACTTGCATACGGCTAATTTACCATCGCTTGAAATCCTCGTGTAAACGCAGAAACCATCATGATATGTACAAGGCGAGTTATGTGGAAGCGCGCTTTTTATCATTAAAGGGAAATAAACATTA
Organism: Salticus scenicus; assembly: GCA_963930645.1. Classification (NCBI taxonomy): domain Eukaryota; kingdom Metazoa; phylum Arthropoda; class Arachnida; order Araneae; family Salticidae; genus Salticus; species Salticus scenicus. The sequence goes on along the minus strand of OZ005653.1, from coordinate 236,077,541 downwards.
AAGGTCTTGTCTTAAAACAAATATGTATATTATTTAAAGTACCATTTGGATGGGTGCTTCATTTGAAATTTTCCTTATGATTTAATGACAGAAAACGCGAAAGAAAAGATGTACAGCAAAATTTTAATGTATGGCCTAAATAACTGTTTAAGTAAATTCAACTCAAAATATAACGAAAAAAATGGATAAATACTCCGTTTGAAATTAATATGCTGTAGCTATCATGAAACTTTCTTCTATATTTTCATGTAAAATTCATGTAGTACGAATTACTTTTTTTTTTTTTTATCCATTACGAATGCAGACGATTTTCATCTTAGAGAGGTATAACACTAAATTTCGAACGAAAGTGAATTTTTACTTTTTTTTTAATTGCAATGACAACCTTCCCATTATCAGAGAAAATTGGAGTATAACAACTCCGTCTGTCTGCCAAAATGCACCTAATTTAATTATCATAATGTCGTTATCGTAATTTCACCATGCGTATCCCACATAACCATTCGTATCCGGCTTTCCTTTCACTGGGGAGGTGCAAGTTCATCTCTCTTCTCATCTGGGAGTTCTACAAAGTACTTTGTGACCTTTCTTCTTATAATAAGGTTAGTCATCACTGGGTACCTAGGCATATGGATGTTCCTGGTAATGATTTCGCTGATGAATTGACATGGTCTGCCACCAGCACACTCTTTTATGACCCTGAGGCTGTTCTGGATATTTCTCCCCTACATTCAGAGCTTCTATTTCCAAGCTCCTTGGTAAGAAGCATTGCAGACAATGGTATAAATCTGATGGTCAAAGGCAAACAAAAGAGTTTAATCGTGGATTATTCTGGTCTTCGTCATATGGAGTTTTTAAAGCTTAACAGAGATGATTTGAGGAAGATTATTGGCCTTCTTACTGGTCACTGTACCCTTAAGTGGCATCTGAACATTATGGGTATCAGTTCTGATCCCATTTGTCGTGTTTGTTGCCTGGAAGAGGAGACTGCTCGGCTTATTTTAAGTGACTTTTCTGCTGACAGGTTTGAACATCTTAGTCGGCATCTTATTGAACTTTGGGAGCTGCAAGATATTCCTGTCAGATATTTGCTGAACTTTACTTCAGCTACGAGACTTTTCTCTAAAGGATGCTTTTGGATGTGGGTACAATAGACCTCTGGTCGATGTGTCTAACTCAGAGTGTCCTACTGAGAGCTGCCCCCCTTATTAAGTCATAAGTCATAAGACATCCATTATGAATGCAGACGATTTTTATTTTAGAAAGGTATTAGACTAAATGTCGAACGGTATAACTTTTTACAGCGCATATGACGTCCTTCCCAAGTAGCACAGGAACGTTCTGTGAACGTCTAATAACGGTTTCAATAGTTCAAACACCGTGTTTCGTGTCAAAAGAACGTTCTAAAACACGTTCAGAAATAGTATTATTTAGAACGTTCTGAAAATGTTTGATTTGTACCATCTATAAAACGTACAATTCTAGTTCTATATAGAACGTTCAAGTGTGACACCGTCATAACACGTTCTGTAACAGTGTAATTATAACGAATATCACAAAATGACTTTTTAGTACTATTGGTTGGGAAACTAGGTTAATCATTAAAATTTTTGACTTCAGCTTTTGATTTTTTTACACGTTTATTGGCGTGAGGAATACGGAAGTCAAAAGGTTGGTATGGTATCTGTTAATGTGTATCGGCACCTATTAGTGTGATAGCCCGTTAGTTCATGTACACGATATCTCAAGAACAAATGATTGCAGAGAGATCGGACCAGTTTTAAAATATCACTTATGATATTGATAAGAATCTTATTGAGAGATTTGCAACATTCTAATTTAAAAACTTCGTAAGTTATTCGAAATTTATAATTTTTAGCATGATAAAGAATAGAGCATTTTTTACATTTTCAGTTTAACGTTTTGTTAGCACGTCAGTAAAGAATGCTTCCCAATAATCAGTAGCGGTGAGGTGAAAAAAAAATTACAAAATTTTAAACTCATGGAAAAATTTTGTGGATTTTGTATTTCAGGAATCAATGTATGGAATTCAACCAAACTTGTTACAATATTAGATCTTGCCCTAAATTGGAGTTTATTTGAATTTCATTTGGGATATATCGTCCGATAGATTACGGTGCTATGCAATGAAACCCTCCATTTATGGGACGGCTATATCTCAGCTTCTATAGTGTACAAATGTATTAAACTTGATATATTGGCATATATCATCATAACCTCTGCTAATACAATTTGGATGTATACATTGTCCAACAGGTGGCGTTGCTAATCTGCAATTTAATCATTTTAACGGAAAGGCAATATTTTAACACTTGTGATTTAACAATAAATTTTGTGATACACTGAAGTTATAAGTGAAATCGATTTTATGTAAAGCTTTACTGGTCCATTTTGGATGCACATCAGCCAACAGGTGGCGTGGCTGTGTTGCAATTTAATCTCATAACGGAAAAGAAAAATCTCAACTTCTGTGATTTATAAATATTGTAAATTTGGTAAGTGAAATTAATATTACGTAAAACTCTACAGATTGCCTTTGGGTGCATATCGGACGACAGGTGGCACTGCCACGTTCCAATATTTTCCATTCACAGAAAGGCTATCTATCAGCTTCTGTAATATATATACTCACCAAACCTTCTGCGTGACATACATTTGATATATATTATTGATTCAATTTGGCTGTATAACGAGTAATAGTCAAACAGTTTTTTTTTTTAATTATTATTATTCATAGGACATTGTTTTTTCCCCTAGGAATAAGTATACATCATCCCTGGGGGATGGGGGAGGGGTGGATAAAAATTTTCACTATGATTATCTTTCAAAAGAATTCGATATCACCTTTAAAACGAATAATTGAAACATCGTTTTCTGATGATTTAAAACAAATTTACCGTTTTTTTTTTTTTTTTTTTTCATTTGTAATAATAATAATAATAAACCCTTAGAAAAATACATTTTCTAAGATCTTCTATACAGCATAAAAATGATTGTCTTCTGTCATGAAAATCTATGCATTCCCCAGACCCAAAGTTTAGATACAAAAAGCTAATCACGGATGTTATTGAATAAGTAATATAGTGCTTTACGCGAGTTTCAAAGAAAATCACGGGAAAACTCCGAAAACCTAAGTCGACGAGCGTGACCAGGAATCGAAGCCAACACTTCCCGTCTGTAAGGTTCGAGAGTAGAACCTCGCGGTCTCTAATACTCATCGGGAAGTTACAGAATGAGTTTTTTTCTTCTTTTCTTTAAGCATAATTTTAAACTTTTATTATATTTTATTTATGATTCTATTTAAGTTTAAATATTACTGATAAATTATCAATATTGATAATGTTGTTAAATCATTACTCTGTTTGATTGTTCTTATTTTATTTTAATTATTTTCACTGAATATTTTGTTCAATACTGAAATATACACTAAAACAAAATATGCTTTTCCGTTTAATTCGAGATTTTAAAATGGAAAAATAAAGTGATCTCATAAGTTTTTAAAATACTTTATAAAAATTTAAATAATTGTTTAACTCCACTCCATTTTTCCTTAAAATATTGACTATATGTTTTCTACAGCTATAAATGCTTTATAAATTTCTGTTTCAAATGTTGAACTTTGAAACATGATTATTGCGGATGCAAGAAGGGAGAGCAGATGATAACATCGACATCTGTGGATTGCATTTATTTAATTTTCGCTGTCCGTGCAACTGCAAAGTCAAACGCCAGGGCCAGATCTTGGAAAGGTCGTTATGTGAGGCTGTAATTTTAAAACATGTAATCTGATTTGTTCAGTTTTAGCGTTATAATGACTAGGATAAGCTTTAGAAAAGGTAAAAATGTAATATTTTTAACCTGTAATATTCTCTATGTTCTATTTATTAAAGTCTTATTTTAATATCAATTAAACAATCATTTTCATATCTGCGTAAGTTCTTAAGCCTAACATTTGATACTTGAAAGCAGCGTTGAATCGCATAAAAAACTGCTCCTGTTACAGAAAACCGCTTAGAAATTATGGATTTATTTTATTAATTTAGTCTTCTGAGATGGAATTTGTTAAAATAACTATTTTTGGTTATTTTGTTTCTGAATGAAGTATGAAGAAGTCACAAAGACTTTACAAGATAAGAGCTAATTTTAAGTGAATGCCCTTCCGACTGGTCATTGTGTATTTTAAAATGCTAGTTGCATAGGCATTTCCTTGAAGAAAATTCTTATGAAGAATATTAAAAAGGTTCGTAATTCTTTTTTTCTTTTCTTTTTAAATTCTGAAGTATTTATTTAATGTTTATATGATAATATATATACAATCTAGGTTATGCAAATTGCATATTTTTAAAATAATATCCTAAGTTTCACCGACTTACAATTTTAAATATCTCTTTACTGTTATTTATTAAATAAAATATATGAAATTGTTTAACTGCATAATAAAACAAAGATTCAATTGAATTTTATTCCACATCTTTATAAAAAAAGATATTCTGCTTAAAAAAAAAAAGGACGATTTACTATATTATTTATTAATACTAATAATATTTACATTTATCAATTATTTAATATGCCATGATAGCATAATTACATCAAATGAGGTAAAAATTGCGTTGACTCAATTTAAAGAAATTTAAACATTTAAAAAATACCAATTACATTGCCATGTGGAATAAATTTAAATACCTGCAAACATCATTTTTGTAAACTGCTGCTGTAAACTGAAAATATGTATGCACACATGCACTGAAATTTAAAAATATGAAGTATGTTAAATATTTTAGAAAAATATTATGATTAAATATATATATATGTATTTAAGTATTTGGACATTTTTAAAATTTCCTCCTTCTAACTAATTTTTAATTTTTTGTTTCAATTTCTTATTATTATAAATTAACAATATATTCTAAACTCAATTATATATTATTTTAGCGGTGTATTGGTACATTCATTTTTGAAATTATTTTTTATGTTGAAATATTAAAACTTTCTATAAACTTCAGCATTAAAATATATTTATAAACTATCCATGGACTTACAAAGTAGTACCCAGAAATGTTTCGAATATACAGGGTGCAAAATCGAGAGCAGGCCTTTATTTGCGCAACAATTGGTCTCAAACGTCCTCCAATAAGAAAATGTATTTAAAAAAAAAATGTAAGAATTCATTATATGACATGTTTAAATTTAAAAAATCAATTTATTAAAAATCACAAAAACTGATAATTTTTATACAATTTTCATGACACTAATAGTGAAAGTTGAGTTCTAACCTAAAAAATATAACACAAAAAGTTTCACTTTTGTGCACCCAAAATTGTCTGAGATAGTTAGTTTCAAAATTTAGGATTATTTCGCATTTTCTCGGGCTTTATTAAAAAGTCAATGAAAAATTCTTTAATAAACCCAGGGAAAATGCAAACAAAGTCCAATTAGGATTTTTCAACCGATCCCTTATTGAAGGCCGAAATATGTTAGAAAATCCAAACTTTAAATATCTTGTTCCATTTTGGGAGAATAGAAATGAAACTTTTTGTTAGGATGAGTGTCAGTTTTCTAAATATGACTATAGGGATCTGGGATTATGTAAAAAGCTAGTTTTTGCAATTTTGAAAAAATAGATATTTTAAATTTAAACATGTTATACCACAAATGCTCATATTCTTTAAAACATTTTGTAACTGAGACTATATATTTGCGACCAATAGTTGCGGAGATAAAGGTATTCTCGTCACAATGCTTTGCACCCTGTATTTAAAAAAAAAATTAATACATATATATATATATATATATGTATGTATATATATATATATATATATATATATATATATGTATATATATATATATATATATATATATATATATATATATATATATATATATATATATATATATATATATATGTATAAATGAATTTTTAATCTTAGTTAAAGCCAAGCAACAGATATAAGATCCCTGAAACCACATAGGTCAATGAGAAGGAAATTACAACAAATTTAAATAACCTGGGGACACTGATTGTGATTTATTGAAACATTTATTTTTTATTTATTGATTTTTATTTTATTTAACTTCAGTCTAATCATAAATTTATTCCTATATTGTTAGTTGCAATTTTAATAATTTTGCCGGTGCGTAAAAACCACATGAAACTCAAATCAAAAGATACAAACAAGCAACGTGGAAATAAAAAATTAAGACAGCATTTTAAACATTTTTTGTAGGAAAAGCTTAGAATGGTAGAAAAAAAAACTCGTCAGGGGTGACCCTTTTCGTCGCTGAGCACCAATGTACGATTTCGTTCGTTAGCAGCTATAATAGCAAATTGCTAGCGGGCACCCTATCGCACAAGAAATTAATTGAAGTTAGAAATGAAGAATAAATTGGACTAAATTATTTACTTCAAGAAATCAGAGAATCAAACAGAAAACAACCATGAAAAACAAACAGTAATCATAGGATGACGCAATCACAAGGATTAAAACAAGCAAAATAAATCAAGAGTTTAGTTGTACATAGCAGATGAAGAATAATGATACAACACAGCAACAGGGATATAAATTACTTTTTTTTAAATTCAAATAATGTTTGAGAAATTTTAACATACTTACTATTCCTTTAATTTCAACGTATATGCATGAAAAATTCCATATTTTATGACAGTAATTCCCAAAAAGTGTCATAACGTGTCTATATCCCTTTAAAAAATTCCTTAAATTTTTGCATTTTTAAAAAATTTCTTTTTTCCCCTAATCTGAAGATAATGACGTTATAGTATTAATTAAGAAACTTTGAATAAACACCATAAAATGCAAGAACTCGCAACTGCTACAAACAAAGCACGGCTTCTACAAACAAAGCGGCAACGCATTCAACACACTCAACGTGCTTGTTTGCAGCTCTCGTGCCTACAATGTTCGCCTGATGAAGGGTTGTGTCTTCTTTTGACCCGAAACAGTTGGTGCGAGTTCTTGCATTTTATGGTGTGTATTCAAAGTTTTTTACTTAATACTACAACTTCATTATCTTCAGATTAGGGAAAAAAAAGAAATTTTTAAAAAATGCAAAAATTTAAGAAATTTTTTAAGGTATAAAGAGACGTTATGACACTTTTTGGGGAAAACTGTCATAGAATATAGAATTTTTGATGCATATACGTTGAAATTAAAGGAATAGTGAGTATGTTAAAATTACTCAAACATTATTTGAATTGAAAAACAAAAGTAATTCATATCCCTGTTCATGTGTTGTATCATTATTCGTCATCAGCTATGTAATTTTTACTTCTAAACGCTCGTAATGAGGTGATTTTTTGTAATGACGTCATAATTTTTTTTTTTTTAACTACACTATTTTAGAACGTTTACAGTACGTTTTCTGGAACGTTCTGAAAATGTGTATAACGTTTTGAAAACGTTCTAAAAACGTTTAGAACGTTCTGAGACCGTATACATAGAACGTTCTCAGAACGCTTCTATAACACCGATGGTGATAGTTACACGTTCATTGAACGTTCTCTGAACCGTACTATTGTACGTCTTCAAGATGGACAAATAGACGTCTATAGCACGTTCAAAGGGAACGTTCTTAGAACGTGTTTGCAGAACAATTTTTGAACGTTCAGAGAACGTTTCGGTGCTGCTTGGGTTCCCTTTCTCGGGGAAAATTACAGTATAGCAGCGCCATCTATCAGGATATGTGCTTAATTGAATCAGCATAATGTCTCATAATGACTTTTTCATAAATTTTGTTCGATTATACGCAATAGAACCTTTCTTTAAATTGAGGAAATTGATATATACCTGTTGGGTGATTGGAACCAAAAGTTGATAGACACTAACTTATGTCAAGGTATATTTGCATATAAATTAAATGCAATCCTGTGCAGTAGTTCCTGAGAAACAGTTGCACAAAATTTTTGTCGCACACAATCTGACAGACAGACGGACAGACAGACATTTTCTAAAAATGGTCAAATCGTGTTCTTAAAGGATGTAAATCCATCGAAAACCAGAAGTCAAAATATTTTATGAATCCAATACTTTCTTCTAATGAATGTAGAAGAAAGTAAAAAATGACTTTTAAATATGTATTAGTCGTAAGTAGGTATTATGCAAAGACATAATGCATTGATAACTAGCTTATTCGTTTAAATAACAATTGTATTACTTTTATTAATTTGTTGAATTTAAATTGTTTAATAATAAATCCTTTTCCAGATGCATTCATGAAATTCTAAACTAGCAGTCTTTGCCCGCTACTCTTTTCGCTATGTTTAAATGTATTTTTTAAATAAAAGAATTGAATCACTGACATATAACTAATTTCCTAACATGAAAAAAGTATAAATAATTTATTATAATATTTCAGAAATATTGATATACTACAATTTATATTCTTAAATTTATATCATTTTCCCGTGACTTCTTTATTTATTTTAATTATGTTAACGTGTAAAATATCTATAAGGAGATGTAAATACGATTAATATGTAAAATTTTTAAAACTTATAACTGAAAGAGTTATTAACAGAAATTTAAGTGTTCCTTTTAACAAAATAAATTAAAAACACATTAAGTAACACTAACAACAAAAATAGTAAATTTTCTCAAATGGCATTCGAATACATATCTATCGTAATGACGACAAATCCGAAATTAATAAAACTAAGGCAAAGATAGCGCCAATTTATTATATAAACATCGTTAAGTGATTTCGTTACACCAATTTAACATGACTTATGTCGAATAAATATTTACTTTTGGATATTTAACTTTAATATTCCACTTAGCATATTAAGTACACTATTACGAATACAACATCTTTCCAAGTGGAGTTAATTATCCGTGAGTCACTTGAATTCTACCCAAGGATACAAACATACATATGGCTAATTTAACATCACTCTAAATCCACATTCAAGTGATGCAACCATCAAGACAAGATAAGTTATGTTTAAGTGCACTTTTTATCATTTGAGGGAAATATACATTAACAAATTCTTTAGAAGACATTACTTTAGTATGGTACTTCATTTGAAAATTTCCTTTGGATATAATTACAAAGAAAATCAAAGAAAAAATGCGTCTGAAAATTTTAATGTATGACATAAATCAGTGCTAGTAAAATTCAAATTCAAATGTAAGAACACAATATATATATATATATATATATATATATATGGCTCCAGTGCACATATCTGATCAACATGAGAGATAGCGCTCAACCTGAGGCTGTATTCCAGTCTCCACATTTCGATATGAAAAAAGTAATCAATCTACCCTTCCGACTCAGTCGGAAGGACTTTTTCCCTCTCCTTTGTAAAAAGGATTAATATTTTTAGATCTAACCAAGAAGCATCCTAAACTTGAATTTAATGGAGTGCCAGCTTGTTCACTTCTTGAAGTTGAAAGCTATTCCGTTGAAACAAATAAAGAGTATGGTTTTGGCTGTTCATCTGAGTTATGCCGATTAGATACTACTGAGGAAGTCCTATAATCTGTAAAACTACTACCATTAAAATACCACATGCCTGTTTCTTTGAAATAACTTACTATGTTAGATTGTGTAAATGGTGGTGAAAATACTTTTTTAACCAGTTCAACTACATTATAAATTGCAATGAATTCATTGGTTTGGTTTTATGTATCAGGCGATTTCTCCCGTGAACTTTATAATATCTATTAAAATGATACTAAACTGATATATCTATCGGTTGTAATCCGTGATAACAGTGTAGAGGAATGTTAAAATTATAATATTATTATTTAGCATAAAATCAGTGGCAGACAACGACACTTGACCTTCATAATTATCTATCAATTCTTAAGACTTTTATTTTTCAGCTGAGCATCTAACATTTAACAAAACGGTGTAAGAATGTAAGAAAATTTTCTTTTGTTATCCAACCTGAAACATGAGTTGCTGTCTCTAAACTTGTTGAAGCTTTAAAAAAAAAAAAAAAGCTGGATCTAACTGTATTTGGGGGGATATGAAAAACAATGGGACGCTGTTTTCTAAATTACGAATTCCATTGCACACTGTCATAATGTGTTCCTCTTGGCTGAAGTAACAATACCAACATATTTTGATTTTCGAATGTGCACTGTGGTAGTTCTTGTCTTATCCACATTATATATAGTATCAGGTCTAAACTGATCTCTACGCAATAGCTCGCTTAAATTATTTGGAACAGTTGAGACATTGTGTCAATTAAAACTGGTAGCACGAGGTAAGTTAGTAGCCGCTAGTTCCCTTATAGACAATTCAGGATGTCTACTCGTGAAAACATACAAACAAAAATAGCCGAATGTCTTTTCTTTGTACTAATTTTTCATATATACTCTTATATATATATATATATATATATATATATGTGTATATGTGTGTGTTTTTTGTTGTTGTTGTTGTTTGTTTGTTTTTTTTCACAGCAAAGTCATAAGCAAGCTTGCTAGTTAATTTGTTTGTCAAACCATGATTCATATTAGCCACAACTTCTAAATAGTTAGGCAGTTCTTTTTTTTTTTAATTAAAAATTCTCTTTTCTTTATAAAAGCCATCTATTTAGATTTAAGTGTAATATTTAATAATATCCTGCTAGTAAATTATGAATATTAAAAATTTTCACTTTTTGTCAAGTATCCAAATATATAGAGGGTACATGACCCTCCTTTCGGTGATACTTGACACAAGTATACGATTTAAAATTATATACAAAACACCTTAACATAAGAAGATAATTCACACTATTCATTTCATCCCATTTAAATTGTGCATCATTCATTCTTGTTCCAAACAGAATATTAAAGCCCGTCAGACGTTTCGTTGTTTTAACTTATTTCGTTTTGGAATATAAGATAAAATGATAGTCAAAATATTCTTCCCCCTTTTTCCTAAACACAGATATACGCTGACCAGTCTCCAAAAGGCACTTTTTTTGACTCAAAATTCCTTAAAACGCATATATAAAGATGAAAACGTAATACTGAAATTTTTGCTGTAATTCAATATTTCCATTACCTACGCAAGTCGGATAACGGCAGTAAAAATTATAAATCTCATTTATTCACCAATTTTTGAGTAGCTTACTTTATATCCCCTCTCCCAAATATATATATATTTTTTTTTTTCACTATGGCCCTGATTGTATTTGATATTTTCTAAATTTGGTGAGATATTTAAATCGTGCAATATAATATTAAAAATACAAACTTTTATTTATTTAAATTTTTAAATATATGCAAAATGTTTGTATCTCCAATCTAAAAGTAGAAGAAGAAAAAAAATTATGAGATATTTTTAAATTTGAAAGACCGCGTTGACATTCAGAAAATTATAAAAACTGGAAAAATAAAAGTTTAATATTTACACATTTTCTTTTCAGATTTTTATTGAAATTATATTTAACACAAATACCGTATACACAAATGTCGCGTAAATTTAAAGAGTTATGAGAGATAGAGTGAACAGAATTTCAGTCTTTTCAAATAAAAGGGGAAATTATAGGGGGGTTTATTTATATTAATTTACAATAGGCTGACCATATGTTCTCGAACCTCGAGGACAAATCTACCTTCGTCCCCAGAAAATTACAACACATTTGAAGACGCCGGTTATAAAGTTATTAATGTTTTATTATAGTAATGTATTATATGTATAATAAATAAGCTGAAATAAGTCCTTTTAGGTACATACAAATTACTAAAATTTTACGATTTAAGGTGATTTAATTTTTTTTTCTTTGTCCTCGAAATTCGAGGACACCGCCATCTTTGTCACCAAATTCAATGAAAAAAATATAGTCACTTTAATTTACAATCAGCGAGCACTATATTGTCATTGGGCATTGATTGAATCAAAATAAAAATGTGAGTAAAACCCCTTATAGTTAAACTTTTATTTTGAGAGAACTGAAATTTTGTTCATCATACCTCTCATAACACTTTAAATTTACGCGATATTTGTTTGGAGTTTTCATGTAAGTTGCTCAATACATTTGGCTATTAAATTATGCAAATGAATTTTTTTTAAAGCTAGCGAATGCATAGATAAAAATTATTTAGTAAAAATGCTCGTATTTTGTAAGATATTTAACATTTTTGCATTCTGACTGCAGTAGGCTGTGTCTAAAAAAATATGCCGAATTTTCTTAAAATGCCTTTGCGCTGTGTCTAATACCCTACATGTTATAATTGCCGAAACGACAGTGGAAGCCCTCTGTTGAGACTCAAAACAGTTTTGGGTTCCGTCTGTTTGTTTGTCTGTCTCTCGATAGCGGCCGCAAAAATCAAGCTATTGACTTGAAATTCGGTACACATGTTCATGAGCCTCACAGAATCAGCTTTATAGTTTTGAGTGAGTATTCCATTTTCAGTTCGTGTACAGGAACACGCCAAAGTTTTTCTTATCATTACGGCATATGGGAAGAATTTGTATGTACCGCGATAGTCACCGCAAAAATCAAGTTATTGACTTGCAATTTGGTACATCTATTCATGAGACCAATAGAATTAGCTGTATAGTTTTAGGTGTGTATTCCATTTTTAGTTCGTGTACAGGTACACGCCAAAGTTTTTCTTATCATTACGGCCTATGGAAACAATTTGTATGTACCGCGATAGCCACCGCAAAAATCAAGCTATTGACTTGCAATTTTTGCTGAAACGTCAGTGGAAGCTCTCTGTTGAGACTTAAGAACATTTTGGGTTCCGTCTATGTGTTTGTCCTCTACTAGCATCATGACCGTTTGTGACGTCCCCGTGACCATTTGTGACGTCATGTGACGTCACAGTGACTTCACATCGACTGGCTGTGCTATTAGGGTCTGTCTATCTGTCGTGCGACAGTGGCCTGAAGAATGACGCTATTGACTTGAAATTTGATACACATGTTCATGAGTCCTAAGGAATCAGCTGTATAGTTTTGGCTGTGTATTCCATTTGTATTTCGCGTACAGGGACACACCAAATTTTTTCTTATCATTACGGCCTATGGACAGAATTTGTACGTACCGCAATAGTGGCCGCAAAAATCTTCCAATTGACATACAAATTGGCACACACATTCAGGCTCTGTATAGAAATAGCTATATAATTTTTTATGTCTATATTTTTTATGGATTGTGTACAGATACACGTCAAAATTCTTATCATCAGCAAATGTGGCGAATTTCGTTTAAACGCATTTTTACATCATTACTTTGCTATCAACAAAAGGAAATTAGCGTATATTACTGAGATGCTTAAACTTATGTTTTCTGCAGAATATATGTGCTCTTAGGCTTCCTAATTACAGGACCATTCAAAAGTGTTCTGACAATGTAACGCATTCAGCCAAATTATGCCAAATTTCGAACAATTATTCATGAAAAGCGTCGAATAAGCTTAATAGTTTTTAATGGTGTATAGAATGTTTATGGTTCGTTTACGGAGACACACAAAAGAATTTTGTGACATTAGAGCCTATGCACAAATTTTATTTAAGCGCACTTTAATACGTTTATGCTGCATTCAACATAATGGAATTCACATACATTAAAAAGTTGCTTAAAAGCATGTTTACTCTAAAAAAAGATATATATAGACTAAATAATTTATTTACGGGATCCCACAAAAAAATTCAGATGACGTACTGTAATCATCCAAAAAAGGTCAAATTAGGTTGAAATATTATTGAGATATAATTAATTAAATAGGTGTATTCTTTTAGTATATATAATTACTGCGGCTCCTTTTCTGAGATACATAAAAGGATTTTGTACTATTACGGTCTATAGTCGGTATTTCTTAAATGTGTATTTTAGCATGCTTACACCTCGTTAAATTTAATGAAATAGTATTAGATTTTTAAAAGAATGTTTTTCAATTGAGAAGTGTGGGCATAGAATTGGTAGTTCATTTACAGGGTTACAGAAAATAATTCAGGTATGTTATGTAATCTTTTGCAAGCGGAGAGTTGAGGGGGCGGCAGCCTCCCACCCCCATTCCCCTCAGAAACGTTTCTGTTTATGTAGCAAAACAATCGAATCAATATAAGGTAAAAGCACCAGTAGTGGATACTTTAAGGTCATTTTTTGACTATTTTTTGTGTAATTTTCTAAATTTTAGAGATTTAAAATATAATTAATATTCCACACCTTTACTAACTATTTCTGTATTACGAAAATTGCTAATTGTAGCATTTATATATGTAAAAAATCAGAAATCTGAAGAGCTTAAAATGAGTTAGTAGTGGGCACACTAAAACCCAGTACTGGACCTTTTTTTGTTCCAGTAGTTGACCCCTTTAAAATTTTGCTTTAAAATTAAGGTGACCAAACGTCCCCATGGCTTGGGGACAGACCGGTTTCGGCAGTTTATCCTCATATGGATGAATCCCCGTCGGGGTCCACAATTAGAATTGAAATTTTAGTGGGTTTTATGTCGCACTAGTGCTACACTACGGGTAATTGGCGACGGTCTGGGAATCACCAATAAGGTTAGTCAGAAGACATTCCATCGCAATTTTCTCCAAACAGGTAATGGCTTCCCTGCTTTGGCGACTTCCAGAGGTATAATTTGTGTGAGAATATGGAGGATATTGTGACTACGATGTATTTTACGTGCACCAGCAAGCAAAAGTGTACAGAACAGTCTTCAGCCTTCTGAATACAGAACTCGCAACCTTCCAATAACGAGCTCTAAATAGCGCTCTACCGACCATAACCAGGATACCACAACTCGGACGACATTCAGAAAAAATTGTCCCCAACTCTCCACATTTTTTCACACTTCTTTAAAGAAGTTAAAATTATGTATATATTTTTTTATTAAATTATTGACGAAATCAATGAGCTTTTCATTTTAAATATCTTTTTTTACTTTAAATTATCTACTTAGTTGTTCGTATGCAAACTTGATATATTAATCCTGTATCTATAACATTTTTTACATATCTATGTTTTAAATCATTCATAATTTGTACTTTAAAAACTACAGCTGTCTATGATATTCTTTAATTTTTTTTTAAAGATTTTTATATAAATTATTTCAACATTAGTAAAATAAAACGTTTTAAAAACTCTCAAATATTATTTTCTTTTTATGTGAAATATTTTTATGCCAAACTTTTGTTCCATCTCTTTTTCTGAAATTGCGGACATCACACAATTTGTTCCCACTTTGACACTAGGAAATTTGGTCGCTTTGAAATTTGGTCCCTTTAGTATTCACACATTTATTATTCAAAATCGTGAAGCGATCGTAATTACTGATACTATGGGTTAAAATATACTAGAGTGTCCATAATTCCAATCTCAGCAATTTAGAGACGTTGAAACTGAAGGAGTTTGACGTCGCGCTAAAGTTACGTAGTTGTCTATTGGCATTGATTTGGGAGTCCTCCCTAAGTGTTCTCCGGTGACAAACCATCACATTTTGATCCTATACGAAGGGACTGGCTCCTCTTTTTGCACCACGGCAATATACATAACGTTTTTCAAGCGAAATGAATAACTTGATGGAGAATAACTAATTAACGAGAACACGGTCACGCCATTCACTCGGAACCTACGTTAAACAATGCAAGAAGGATATAACCGTCTAAATAACAACGCCCTCCCTGTTCCCATCCAAATTAAACCAGTGGTAGTTACCAAATGTCTCCGGACTATCCTTAGGGGTGAGTTCCAGACCGTCGTTAATTGCCCATAGTGCAGCACTAGTGCGACATAAAATCCACTCATCCTCAACCTAGAGGTCTGCACGGGACCTGGTTTATGGCCAATGTATGGCCAATAGTATTTTTCAATTTGCTGTCGGGCCAGGCCGAGCTCGGGCTCAATTTTTTTCGTGTATGCTCGGGCCGGACCGGGTCTGGATGAACGGCCCGGATTTTTTTCTAATTTCCTCGTTAATTAACGAAAAAAGAAAATGACGAAATATTTCTTTAGTCATTTATTTTACATAATATTATAGGCTAGTATGTCACATAAAATTTTATTTTGTTAAAAAATGTTTATAACTTCAACTTAATTGTCTATCAGTCTGACTCTTCCCGATCTGATTTTCCGCAAATATTTTTAGCATGTCTCGAAATTGGTATATTTTATTTAAAGTAATATTAGATGGTTTCCTATCAAAATAGTATACATGTCACTACTAGTTTGCACACATGTACAAACAAAAGAAATTAGATACGTTACTGCCTATGAGGCTTTGTGTCCTAGTGACAGTATAATCTAGGCCGTATGAAGGATATAAAAATCCTTCCACTTTAACTTTTCCTCTACTTTCCAGTGTACAAGATGAAATAAGCATCTTTTTTACGATGTGCAAAAGTTTCTTTTATATTGAAAATGGTTAGATTATCATTAAAATTTTGTTTACCGGATCAGATGAAAGAATTCGGATACATTACGGGTATATATATATAAGTGTTAATGGTTAAAAGTGTATTTTTAGTAGTGTTAATCATTTTTAATACCTTCCTATATTAATAATTACATAACTTTGGATAAGCACCATGAAATGCAATATTTATTGCATTTCATGGTGTTTATCCAAAGTTATGTAATTATTACTTTGAAACGCCAGTTCTGTAGTGCTGTATTATTTTTATTACCTTCCTATATTGTTTGATGAATGCCAATATTTTCAATTTGACTTTCTGTCTGTCTTTGAGCCTTCTGTACGTCTGTAATAATGAATTCCTGCTTATATATAACTGTCTTACAAAAGATCAGTAGTTTTGTTAAAGAATATTCTATTGCTTGGCTATGTAAAACATTTGCAAAACACATACTTAAAAAAGTTTTTCATAAGAAGGCATGCTTTTATTTATTTATTTATTTGTTATTTTTAATTTTTTTTAAATCGGGCCAGGCCGAGTTAGGTCTGATTTTATCGTTTTTTGTGCCTTACACGTAAAAAATAAATGGGACGGGCCGGAAAAGCAAAGCTTTCGGGCCTCAAAATTTCGACCTTTTCAGACCTCTACCTCAACCCTCTAAATACTGACCGCAGCTATGCAATTTCAATGTCGATGTTTCAATGGGAATCGAACTTTACCCAGCAGTCCAATATGGAACGCAGAAAAAAAAAAAAAAAAAAAAAAAAAAAAAAAAAAAAAATTCGCAAATAATAATAAAAAAAAAAAAAAAAAAAAACCTTAAAAGAGGATAGATGCTCCAGTGATTGGCATGCTCCAGTAATTGACATCTATCCCGAAATAATTAATAAATAACAAAAATAATAAAATCATATATTTTACATATAAGAATTTTAACATTTTATGTCAAACACTATAGCATAGGGTGCTAATAACTGGTAAAATGAATAACTAGCAATGTCATCTCAAACACTGGAACATAGGGGCCAATTACAGATAAAATGAAAAACTGGCAGTGTCAATTACTGGAACATTGAGTGGGTGTCAATAAAAATTCATAAAAAAATAATTGTTATAAAATGTATATATTTTAACATATATGTGGTTCTGAATGTCTTTCATACCATATGTACTAACTTAAGATTTCTAAAAATATTTTCTGATGACTAGAACATTAAAAACATCACAGATTGCTCAAAAAGTGTCAATCACTGGTGCATTTACCCTATCTCGAGTTTATCTCCTGATTCAAATGAATTCAAATTTTGTTCCGCTTTCTAAATTTGGGAAAGCAGGGTATACATACTCTCTGTTAAAGATCAAAATTGTGATAGCATATCTTCTTACCCTCCCAGGAGTGAGTCGCAGAACAACGCCAATTGATCAATGCGTAGCTTTAGTGTGACGTTTGAAAACACTTAACTCAACTCTAATTTTGGGAGATTACCGAGCTGTGTCCACTACTAGATAAGACTTTAAAAGTCAAATGAGCCAGTAGTGGACATGGCTGTCCACTACTCGTCATGATGGCATTTTTTAGTACCAGTAGTGAACACCCATAAAAATACTATATGTTAATAGAAGATTTAAAAAATAGCAAAATAAATGAATTCTACATACTTATTTTAGTCATATGAAAGCATAAGGAAGAAGAAATCAGTTAAAAATAAGCAGAGGCAAAGCAAATGAAATTTTCTTTCCTTATTGAAAACGATAAGAAAAAAACGGCAAAATCACAAAAAGTGCATATTTTTTAGTTAAACTAACGTTATTTTAAAACTAATGTCTGGAATTATTTGTAGTTATAGACTTTAACAGTAGCGGACAATAACTTCCTTCCGGAACATTGCTCAAACCTTTAGAAGGATTAGGAACCTTATTTTTCGAATTTAAATTTAAACGTGTCCACTACTGGTACAGGGTCCACTACTGGTGCGTTTACCTTATATATATATTATATAATAAGGAATTTTAAAAATGATCTGTTGAACAATGCGTGATGCAAATAGGACGTTGATGCTCCTGATCTGCAAATCCACTAGTTAAAAATCTGGTGTGAAACAACACTATAAAAAAATAACTATTACCAGCTGCAAGAAACTCTCTGTGATTGGAGAAAATAATTATTTTCTCCAATCACAGAGAATTTCTTGCAGCTGGTAATAGTTATTTTTTTACAGTGAACCAAACGACTTCCATTACCCACTATTACACGTATTATATGCATTTTTTGAAGATAATGTTATCAGAAGACATAGAATTGATCTACTGAAATAGACACCTAAAAATTTTCCGTTAAGAGAAAGTTAATACACGTGTAAAAACATGAAACTGAGTTTTAACAGCGATTTATTTATTTATTTATTTATTTAAGAAAAAGAAATGAAAAGAAAGCTGGTAGCGTTTTTATTTATTTATTTATTTTATTTTATTTTATTTTTTAACACTAATTTCCGAGATCTAAAACTGATCTATATGATCAGGATGACTATTAATTTTCCTGTGACAACCGAGTAAAAAATAAGATCTATAAATATAAAGCATATCTAAAATCGGTTTACGTAACAAGTTTCAAGAAAATCGTTAGAGCCGTTTTTGAGATACCGACTTTTACCAAAAGCTCGGCATAATTAATTGTTGACCAGAAAACAACAGCTTCATGCAAAATGATATTTAAAAGAGGGTTAATGTAGCAAGTTTGAAAAAAATTCATACAGCCGTTTTGAAAGGAACGTAATTGAAGGACCTGAAATTCAGCTATTTATACAGGACGCCTATCAATTTCCCTGAAGTAACCAACTGTATCATTCGAAAGAATATCCAATAGAGAATTTATACAGCAATTGTGAAGAAAATCGTTTGAGCCGTTTTTGAGATATGGACTTCCTGTTTTCCAATTTTCACCAAAATATGGAAAATTCATCTGAACACCAGACCTGTTTAAATTCTAAAGTTTCATATTTCTATCTTTATTAGTTTCCGAGATATAATAGCCAGAAGATTCCTTCCCCCCCCCCCCACACACACACACACATACACCGACCAATTGCCAAAAACCACTTTTTTAGACTCGGGAGACCTTA
Organism: Salticus scenicus; assembly: GCA_963930645.1. Taxonomy (NCBI): domain Eukaryota; kingdom Metazoa; phylum Arthropoda; class Arachnida; order Araneae; family Salticidae; genus Salticus; species Salticus scenicus. The sequence goes on along the minus strand of OZ005653.1, from coordinate 236,058,072 downwards.
AAACATGTAAATCAGGTGAAATCTCGATATTGAATTTTTGGACTGAATACAATACTTCCATTACCTTCAGTAGTCGGTAATGGAAGTAAAAAAGGGGACATTTTTTGCAATGTTTTAAAATTATCGTTATATCTTCATGAATATTGCCTTAAAAATTTATATAAATAATGAAAAAATTCCTCTTAATCACATACGAGCCAAAATACATTTCAAACATTACTTTCTACAGGGTGATCAAAAGCATTTTGATTTATCTTTAATTTTTTACTGGTCCCCTTTTCCTTTTCAGGAGACAAATTTTACTGAAATATATGAAGTATAACCTGTTCTTTACTCTGCCATAGTTTCAAGATGATTCCAAAACAACTTTTCTAGCTATTTTACAAGATGTCTAAATTCGAAAATGTCCGAATACTTATTGGTAGGTGAGTGTATAAAATGTGATTTTGTTAATCTTCAGATTTACGAGGGTACTTTATGTAATATAAGGGCTACGTTTGCTTTTGTGTTAAGCATTTTTAACATTTTCTAACGACGTTTTAGAATGATTAGGTATTTAATTAGTCTATCTGTGTGCCTTTCAGAACTACTGTCTGTTCTTTGTGTGATTACTTAGGAAAAGAGCATTGAAAGTCATGCGATAGAAGAAGTACATATATTTGGAAAGTATTAATGATCAATGCATACCGCATGATTTTTCGTTCTTATTTTTTAATTAATTTCGTGTTGCTTTTGTTTTCATATGACTGAAATAAGAATTCAGAATTTAGTTACCTAGAGTTAAATTTGTTATTTTGTATTAACACATAATTTTATGGTGTTACTAAAATGGTTTATGGTTTATATATGGTTGGTGGTATTATTTGTTGTGTCTCTGTAAAAAAAAAAAAACTAGAAGTGATAGATTCACCAAAACCTATATACACCCTTGTGCAAATTAATTGAAACAAACTATTTTTTTTCGGGAATTTTAAAATCGTTCCTATTATTCTTCAACAATCGTACTAAAATATGTTAAAGTATGGGTGGGATGAATAAAGCTTTGCCTGGTAACAATTTCCACTAAACAGAGGGATTCTAAGAACGCATGCGCAGGAACTTCTTTCGATGAAAGCTCCAGCTGTGATCACATCAGTTGAGAGTTCACTGCCGTCAGAGATGGTTGTGACGCTGCGAAAGCGTACAAACATTGTTATTCCCTCCGTACATACACCAAAGACCAGTAGAGAGATTTCGAAGATAGTTGGCGTTAGTATTGCAACTGTGAGCCGTATCATAAAACAAAATAAAGAAACAGGATCCATACCTCCAAAGCAGAGAGGGACATTTGGCCAAAAAAAGAAAACAACATCAAAAGATGACTCTTTTCTAATTATACAAAGTAAAAAATACCCTCGAAACACTAGTGCTGCACTTAATAGTGATTTAAAAGAGCATGAACTAAATATTATCTCGTCTACTGCTCGGAAGCATCTTCTTGGAGTCGGTCGGCCAGTCTATCGTCCTATGAAGAAACAACTTCTGATCCAACCAATGAAGAAAAAGTGTTACTTGTGGGCATTAAAATATAAGAATGGACAGTCGAAAGTTGGAGTAAAGTGCTATTTAGCAACGAAAGCCATTTTTTCGTCCAAGGCAGCGAATTCAATATGTGCGGAGATCGCCAGGCGAAAGAATTCGGGATTGCCACATTAACCAATTTGACACCTTCAAAAGAAGATATTTTGGGGTTGTTTCGGTTACAGTTGGGTTGGTTCTTTGCAGCGTATTGACGGTATGATGCATTCTGAGCAATACATTATTATTTTGGATAAAAAGGATGTTCCAGTGTTGAAGAAACGATACCCTAATGGAACGGGGATTTTTCCGCAGGATTTTGCCCCGTGCAATACGTCCAAAATGGTCAAGAAATTTATGTCTGAGAAACCCATTGAGACATTGGAATGGCCTGGGAACTCTCCTGATATCAACCCAGTGAAGAATCTTTGGGCTATATGCAAGAATTGCCTATTGAATATGGACTGTACAACTATGGAGAAGCTAATCACGGCGCTGATTCATGTGTGATACAAGGACACAAATATTATAAATGACTGTAAAAAATTGGTAGCATCCATGCTGAATCGTGCCCAAATGTTAATAAATAGTCGTGAGGATCATATTATGTATTAAAAATTCCTGTTTTTGTATGAAATTAGATAAAATAGCATTTCTTCTTAGTTTTCTCAATTTTTTGAGTTTGTTTCAATTAATTTGCACAAGGGTGTATATCATGAAACCGTGACCTATAATATGTGCATAATTTTTTTGTTCAATTCAATAAGGCATTTAGACGCTAGCGCACTTTTTAAAATTTGGTCCCATAGGAGGAATGATAAAGAATTTTTCTTTCTGTCCATGTAATAGAACTATAATTGGTAGATTCACCAAACTCTATGCAGTTCATGCAACTATTACGTATAATATTTGAATAAATTATTTTCTCAGTTTAATTAGGCGTTTTGACGCTATCACGCTTTTTTAAATTTGGTCCCATAGGTCATAATGATAAAGAATTTTTCTTTGTGTCCCTGTAGAGAAAACTATAAGTGCCAGATTCTCTAAAATCTATACAGGTTCAGTAACTGTGATCTATAATATGTGTATAATGTTTTTGCTCAATTGAATAACGCGTTTAGATGCTATCGCACTTTTAAGATTTTGGTCCCATAGACCATAATGATAAAGAATTTTTCTTGTGTCCCTGTAAAGAAACTATAAATACCAGATTCACCAAAATCAATAGAGTTCGTGCTATGGTGACTTGCAACATGCGTACCAACTTACAGCTCATTCGAGCAAAGCGTTTAGACGCTAGCGTGTTCGCTCACATACATACATACACACACATACATGCACACACATACACACACATACACACACACATACATACATCATCGGAAAAATAGTGAATACGGACTCAGGGGACCTCAAAACGTATAGAAACACCAAAATCTCAAATTCGGATTTTTGACATGATTACAATACTTTCCTTACATATTTATGTTCGGAAAGTAAAAAATAAGTTCACTATATGCAGAGACACTTATTATATTTCCCTCTAAAATTGCAGAGAACTACTTTCAACAGATTTTTGACAAAGTGTAACAATATACATAAAAATGATATAATTGAGAAAAATGCAAAAAACACTTTAAACTCTTCAAGTTTAAATATTTATATACAATTACTAGCAGGCTTTGCCCACTTCGGTGATCATTATATTGAAATGAATCCTCAAAACACCATACCATTAATACTAATAAAGAAAATCTATAAAAAAAAAAAAAAAAAACATTGAAATTAGTTAAAATTTAAGTTTAAGTTCTTGCTACTTTCTGTAACGATATTCCCGCTCGCCGCAGTCGAGTCTGGAGCACCAATGCCTTCGGCAGTCTCTTACCTGCTGTTTACCACCCCTCCCTCGCGGTTAAAGTTGAAAGTTTTGCAAAATCTCATCAAAGTGCATATTGCGTAAACTTAATCAACATCCACATCCCTAAATTTGCCGTTCTTAAGTAATGTGGACGGATTTAAGCTTGAAAATGTGTTTTTTGCCCCGCCTGCCCCAGATGGATAAATTTGCAAAATTACTTTATATTGCATGTCGTATACACATACCTAACCGACACATAAAAAAATCGAGATCCTGAGATAATTTAAAGCAGAGCTATGTTTTAAAACGTGTTTTTTTATCTCCCCCCGCTCTTAAAGGAGGGATGGGAGAGGGAATGCAGCAAAATCTCTTCATTACTATGAGTTAGATACATATAATCGACCCACACATAAAAAAAATTCCAACTTATGGCAATTTAGTGCAGAGTTACGCATGGATATATGTGTTTGCCCCCTACCCAACAAAGGGCGGTACGGTGAAATTTCACAAAATCCCTTTGTAGTGTGTGTTGAGTATGCATAACCAATCCACACATAAAAAATTACCATTCTAAGATAATCTGGAACAGAGTTAAGCATGGAAACATGTTTTCTACCCCTACCCGACTCCTAAGGGGGTTGGACGGAACTTCAAAAAATCCCTTTTTATGTGTCTCTTGAGTGCGCATATCCAATCGACACACCAAAAAGTCGCTTTCATGAGATATTTAAAGCAGAGCTATTCTTAAAAACGTGCTTTTGCAGTCCCTCCTCCCACCCTTAAAGGGGCGGCCTTCACCTCCAAGGGAGGTAGGGTGAAATTTCACAAAATCCCATTGTAGTGTGTATCGTGTGTAAACATAACCGATCGACGTATCAAAAAATCGCTATCCTGGGATAATTTTAAGCAGCGTTAATCCTAAAAGTGTGTTTTGGGCCCCCTCACCCTTAAAGGGGGAGGAAGGGGAATATGCCCCCTTGTTACGCATTAAGACTTTTTACAGCTAAGTAAAAATATTAAATTCTTACGTTATCTTTCTCAATGCCACCATAGTTTTCTTCCATAAAACGACCGTTCTGTTATTGTAAAATTATTGTAAGTCTTTTTTCGTCAAACGGTGGGAATTTTTTTTAACTCGGCTAATTAAATTTAACTTAATTTTCTTTTTTCTACTTGACTAAAAGATTAAAACTTAAATTTAAATTCTATTTTAACGGCCCTCTTCACCTAAAAAAAATTCCGATGCCGGCTGAAAGCAGATAAAAAGTGTCCCACGTAGTTTTGACTGGAGGTGGAGAAGATTGACAGATTCACTGACGAATCATTGACTTTTTGGAAGAATAAATCAAAAATCAGCCACGTCCTTTATTGCGGTTTCGCCTAAGTTTTGTTTTGTTTTGATTCTTTCTTTCTTTTTTTATTTTTGTGTTTCTTTTTTTCTTTTCTTTTTTTTTTATTTTCAATTTTCACATGACATCAAATAACTTTCCTCATTTATTCTAATCTATTTATATGTATTTTAATAGAGTAGCTCGATCCGACCAAGTACTTTATACTATTTTCAGCCCGGTTCAGGCTTTCTTTAGTTATACCGGCGAATTACGTAACAGTGAAATTTAAAATATATATATATATACTTTATAATTATACTTGAAGTCTGATATAATTAATTTAACTAAACTAGTATGTTGTGGCCACCACATGACTTTCTTCTATATTTTCCTATACAAATTCCCCCAGTAAAAATAATTTATTAAAATTATTATAAAAAAAAAATTTCTTCCATGATAATGCAGACGATTTCCATATTAGAGAAGTAGTTCCATTTATTCTCAAAAAAAAAAAAAAATAATAATAATAATAATAATAATAATAATAATAATAAATTACGATTATTTTTTTTTTTTTTTTTTCAAATGTTTTTTTTTTTTTTTTTTTTCGTTAAAAGTAACAACAACAAAAAAAGACCGATAACTTTGTTTTAAATTATCATAGATCTACAATTCAACCATTCGTTTTAAAGGTATTGACGAGATCTTTCGAAAAATACCCATCTTGAAAATTTATCCCTCCCGGGGGGGGGGGGGGACTTTCTTCTATATGTAATATAGAGAAAGTATTGGATTCGTGAAAATTTTCGAACTCCGGTTTTCGATGGATTTGCACGTTTTGGGATGTGCTGAACATGATTTGATAGTTTTTAGAAAATGTCTGTCTCTGTGTGTGTGTGTGTGTCACGAATTTTTGGAGGCTGTATCTCACGAACCAATGAACGAAATTTAACCAAACTTGGTATTTAGTTGGACCCTGACATAAACTGGTGCTGATTAGATTTAGGGATCAATCGCCCAATAGGTGGCGCTGTGATAGCATTTTTTCTAAATTTTTAACATGGCAGTATAGGACAAAATTTCGTATAAATGTACATAATGAGAGTTATTTTTAACTTTTGATTGTAAAACTGATATGAATTATTGATAAAAGTAGTTGTTAACTAGGGGGAAAAAATTGTGCTTGTGGGGGCGTCGCCCTCCCCCGGGCGGAGTAAATTTTCAAGATGGGTATCTTTCGGAAGGTCTCGTCAATACCTTTAAAACGAATGGTTGAACTATAGATCTGTGATAATGTGAAACAAAGTTATTGATATTATTTTTTTTTTTTTTACTTTTAATAAAAAAAAACTTTGAAAAAAAAAATCGTAATTATTATTATTATTATTTTTGAGAATAAAATAGACTTTTTTTTTGGATATTTACTGTTATACTACTTTTCTGATATGGGGGGGGGGGGGGGCAAAACGTAATTTCACAAAATCCTTCATATCTCAAGCAAAAAAACAGATATCCCTAAAATTTTTGCTTTTAAATATAGCTAATACAAATGTCTAAAAATCGGTTTCTGGAATTTTTCAAATTCGGTCCCCCAAGGGGGCAGGGGGGGGGGGGCAAAACGTGATTTCACATGCGTAAAACGTGATTTCGCATAATCCTATATATCTCAAACAAAAAAAATAGATATACGTGAAATTTTTGCTCTAAAATATAGCTAATGCAACTATCTAAAAACCAATTTCTGGAATTTTAGAAATTCAGCCCCCAGGTGGGGCAGCAAGGGGGGGGCTATGGAGCAAAAACAAATAGAAGTACAGTTAGGCCGTTCAAAATTGGTACAAATAGGTTTTAAAGGCCTGCAAGTCGAATTGGGATATTTTCGATTGTGTAAAGTTATTAGGAGGGGCAAGAAGCGGGGAGGGGAGGGGGGGCAAAAAAAATAAAAATTGTGTCAGGTCGTTCAAAATTGGTACGTAGAGGTTTTGGATACTAACAAATCGATTGCGGATATTTTTGAATTTGTAAAATTATTAGGAGGGGCGGGTAGGGGTGGGGTGGTAAGGGGGGGGCTATGGGGCAAAAACAAATAGAAATACAGTTAGGCCATTCAAAATTGGTACAGATAGGTTTTAGAGGCCTGCAAATCGAATGGGGATATTTTCGAAAGTGTAAAGTTATTAGAAGGGCCGGGAAGGGTGGGGGCAGAGGGGCAAAAAAAAAATATATATATATCAATCAAGATCATTCAAAATTGGTACATCGAGGTTTTCGATACCTACAAATCGATTGCGGATATTTTTGAATTTTTAAAATTATTGGGAGGGGCGGGAAGGGAGGAGGAAGCGGAGGGGCAAAAAAATAAAAATAGAGATAGATCGTTCAAAACTGGAGCATAGAGGTTTTTGATACTTTCAAATCGATTGCGGATATTTTCGAATTTGTAAAATTATTAGGGCGCTCATATATATGCAATCGCGCACGGGTCTACGCTGCCGAAGGCAGTGGGGACCCGGTGCGAAATTTTTCCCGATCAGAGTTTTTTTTTTTCCACATGATAAAAATTAATGCAATTTTGAGAATTCATTAATTATAATTATTCATTTAAAAATAGTGACCAGCGAAGCGGGCGTAGCCTGCTAGTCTATTTATATGTATTTTAATATCGTAGCCCGACCCGACGAAGTATTTTATTCTATATTCAGCCCGTTTTAGGCTTTCAGTAGTTATATCGGTGAATTCTGTAACAATGAAATTTAACAAAAGAAAATATTTTTATGATTAAACTTGCGGTTTGATATAATTAATTTAACTAAAAAATAACAAAGATATATAACATTATAACATTACTGATATATAGAGATGGGTTATCTGCACTCTGGAGCTCAGACTACTGAACGCAGAGCTGGACGGGGTGTGCGACAGGTCGTGACCTTCGGGATCGTATTTCGAAGATCACGGACAGGTGCGGTCGCACAAGTCCTCCAGCTCTGTTTTCTAAAGAAAGTGCACTTGTGTTGTTATTTATAGGTGTTTCTTTATACAAGTCAAATTTTTTATAAGTAGTATAATATATAAATAGTGTTGAATTATAGTGCCTACATTTATTTAAAAATCTGGTGTGAAACAACCACACGACTTCCATTACCCACTATTACACGTATTATATGGAATTTTTGAAGATAATGTTAACAGAAGACATGGAATTGTCCTAATGAAATAGACACCTAAAAATTTTCCGGTAAGGGAAAGTTAATACACGTGTAAAAACATAAAACAGAGTATGCACAGCGATTTTTTTTTTTTAAGAAAGGGGAAGAAAATTGGCAGAGTTTATTTATTTATTTGAAACACCAAGTTTCGAGATGTAAAACTGATCTGTCTGATCAGGATGACTATTAATTTTCCTGTGATAACCAAGTAAAGCATGAGAAAGGATATCTAAAATGGGTTTATGTAACAATTTTCAAGAAAATCGTTAGAGCCGTTTTTGAGATACCGATTTTTACCAAAGCTTGACAAAATTAATTGTTGGCCAGAAAACAAGAATTATATGTAAAAAGATATTTAAAAGAGGGTCAATATGGCAAGTTTGAAAAAAAAAACATACAGCCGTTTTGACAGGAAAGCATTTGCAGGACCTGAAATTCAGCTATTTGTACAGGGCGCCTATCAATTTTCCTGAACTAACCAACTATATCCTTCGAAAGGATATATAATAGAGTGTTTATACAGCAATTTTAAAGAAAATCGTTAGAGCCGTTTTTGAGATATGGACTTATGGCCTCACTTCCGGTTTCAGATGTCCCACTTCTGGTTTTCCAATTTTCACCAAAATTTGAAAAGTTTATCTGTACACCAGAACAGTTTCAATTCTAAAGTTTCGTAGTTCTGTCTTTATTAGTTTCCGACATATAATAGCTAGAATATTTTCCACATACATACATACACACAGAGACCAATTGCTAAAAACCACTTTTTTGAACTCAGGAGACCTTAAAACATGTAAATCAGGTGAAATCTCGATATCGAATTTTTGGACCAAATACAATACTTCCATTACCTATGGTAGTCGGGTAATGGAAGTAAAAATAAATCAAATACAAGACTCTTATTAACGTGTCTTGAAACTTGCCAGTCTTGATCAACTTTACAAGTAGCAGCCACATATCAATTTCAAAATACCAAATTTGAATTTCCTGAAGTTATTTAAGTTATGTTGATACAGGGTTGTTCGGTTTTTTTCCATAATCGAAAAAACCTGGTTAAAACCGTCCCAGATAAAATACCATTTCGTCCACTTTTATTCACTATTAATTATTTGCGAGTAGTAAATTAAAAGTTATCTTTATTCTTTCAATTTATAAAAAAAAAAAAAAAAAAAAAAAATTACTTCCATTACCCTACTACAGTATGTAATGGAAGTATTTGTATTCGGTCTGAAAATTCGATATCGAGATTTCACCTGATTTACACGTTTTAAGGTCCTCTGAGTCCAAATAAGTGGTTTTTGGCAATTGGTCAGTGTGTGTGGGGGGGGGGGAGGGGGGAAGGATCTTCTGGCTATTATGTATCGGAAACTAATAAAGATAGAACTACGAAACTTTAGAATTGAAACAAGTCTGGTGTACAAATTAATTTTCCATATTTTGGAGAAAATTGAAAAACCGGAAGTGGGACATCAGAAACCGTAAGTGGGACCGTAAGTCCGTATCTCAAAAACGGCTCTAACGATTTTCTTCAAATTTGTTACATAAACACTCTATTAGATGTCCTTTCGAATGATATAGCTGGTTAGTTCAGAAAAATTGACAGGCGGTCTGTATAAATAGCTCAATTTCAGGTCTCGGAAGTGCGTTCCTTTAAAACCAGCTGTGCGGATTTTTTTTCAAACTCGCCATATTAACTCACTTTTAAATATGCTTTTGTATGTAATTATTGTTTTCCTGTCAATGATTGGTCATAAAGTCTTCTCGGTCATAAAGTCAACTTGCTTATAATATTAAAAATATTTGTTTCTTGCAATCATTCATAGACTTATTAGCTCTTATAGTTTTTTACAGAGACATAAAGAAAAATTCTTTATCAATATAATCTATGGGCTCTAATTATTTGAAATGGAACAGCATTATATTAAACAACATTCTATTTGGCGATAAAACTCAAACAAGCTATCATAATTTACTTTTTTGTTTATTTGTCTTGCTTTAATTGATTTGTAGAACCGTTAATTAGTTAGTGTTCGAAAGACGAATGAAGTCTTGTATCTATAACACAGATTTCTTGTATCTATAACACACATCCCTTTATTTTAAATTAGATAAACATATCTAATAAGATGCGGAAAAACTCTATTATTATTATTATTTATTTATTTATTTTTGTGTATGTGTGTATGTGTTATTACATAACTTTAAAATTAGTTTCATTATAAACTAGCAGGCTTTGTCCACTTCACTGGGCACTATACTTAAATAAGTTGTCAAAATCCCATATCATTGTTAATAACCTACGTTCAAATTTCCGATGTGTTCGGTAGAGGTTTTCCCGCTCGCAACGTGAGAAGTCCGGGTCCACACTGCCTTCGGCAGCGACTTACCCACTTCTTATCGCTTCCCCAGCGGGTAAGTTCGAAATTATGTGAAATCCCACCAAAGTAAATAATGCGTACACTTGATCCACATCCGTACACCAAAATTCGCCAATCTAAGATAATTTAAAGCAAATTCAAAAGGAAAAACGAGATTTTACACGTGTTTCTTGTCCCCCCCCCCCCGGGTGGTAGGGTAAAGGAGGAATTTTGTAAAATCCCGTTACAATAAGTGTCGGATACATATAAAAAATTTACGAGCCAAATTTAGCGACCATTAATCCTGTGGATTTCCCAAGACAAATTTAGCGCTAAAAGGGAGGGTCTCGAATAAGCTCCGTCGTAACGCCCCCCCCCTCCCCCCCCCAAAAAAAATCGAAAATTTTACACACACACACACACACACAAAGAAAGAAAATGTGTTTTTGGAAATATCCTAAATAAGACACATAGCTTTTTTCAATACATTTGTACCATTTCAGTAGAGCTCTACTAAAAAATCCGGAATTTCTGAAAATTTCCCCCAAAAAACGATTTCTTTCCTCCCTCCTGTCAAGAATTACAAAATCGTACATAATGTTTTATTTATACTCAAATCTTGCTTCCTCATGTGCAATTTCTTCAGCGTGAAGTAATTTGGGGCCGAGTTATGCTTACAAACTTTTTTTTTTTACTTCCTACCCCCCAGGGTGAAAGGGGGGGAGATTTCGATAAATTCCGTTACTTTAGGGGTCGAATACATATATAAGCAATCCAAGCATCAAACTTTCTGACCCTGACCACAGCTCTCATAAATTTCGCAGGACAAATTTAGCGCTAAAAGTGGTGACTCGAATTTGCCCTTTGTAACACATACCTATCCCCCCCCCCCTTAAAAAAAAAAAAAAAAAAAAAAAAAAAAAATGTGTTTTGAAAATGTCTTAAAGAAGACCCATGGCTGTTTTCAACATCTTTTTTTCATTTTTGTTAAAATTTTACTAAAAATCTGGAATTTGAACAATTTTCCGCCAAAAGTTGATTTCCCTCTTCCTTTCCCTTAAAAATCGAAATTTCCTAAATCGCAATGTTTTATTTATTCCAATAAATCCCATTACTTTAGGTGTCGGATAGATACATATAATCCGAGCACCGAAATTCGTGACCGCAGCTTCCATAGATTTCTCAGGAAAAATTTAGCGCTAAAAGGGTTGTCTCGATTTTGACCCTTCGTAACCCCCTCCTCACAAAAACATCGGAAATTAGGAAAAAAAAAAAATGTGTTTTTGGAAATTTTCTAAGGAAGTCTCGTAGCTTTTTTTAACATCTTTGTTCGATTTTTTTGTAGAGTTCTTTAAAAAATTCGGAAATTGCGAAATTTCTCGCCACCGGAATTTACGAACAAAATTTAAATAAAAGAAATTTTAAATTTTCAGGTTAAAAAAAAAAAGGCCTTTTCTAATATGTTATAAACGTACATTTTTGCTAAAAAATTTACGGGATGAGTTTTTGCACTTGAGAATTAAAATTAGGTGTTCCATCAGCGGGAACACTGCGGCTGAAAGGGTTAATAATCGAAAATTTCTAAATTGCAGATAACGTTTTATTTATACACATGTCTATTCTTTATATGTTCAATTTCTTTACAGTGAAGTAATTTTGAGCGGTGTTATGCTTACAAACATGTTTTTGACTTTTGTTCCCCCCATCCCGGCGATAACTGGGGAGGGAATTTCGAAAAAGTTGGCAGATTTTAGTTGCGTAAAGACCTAAATTTCTGCCAAGCGCCGTTGAATTCCATCCAGCCATTCTCACGTGATACCCGGACAATAATAGCGTTACAGACATACAGACACGATGACACACACACAGACAAAATTTTCTGAAGTAATTTTCGAATTTTATGGTGTGTGGAAAGTGAAGATATCGCTTTTTTTTTCTTTTTCTTTTTTCCTGATAAATTTACAGAGAAAAGTCTGATTTTATTAATATCGATACACAGCTTGATATCCAGTTACTGTAATTCTAAAAGAACGCATAGAAACAGCGTTCATGTTCAGGTACCATACTTAAAATTTCAGCTGTGCTTTTTTGTTAGGCGTGAAAATAAGAGCGCAAAATCTTTGAAAATAATAGTGTGATTTCGTCGTTTATAAATAATTTCATAAACACTTGACTCCCATTTCTTGCAAACTTTAATTAGTTTTAGTTTCTTCAGTTATAAAATCAACTTGCTTATGTCCTTAAAAATATTTGTTTCACTCAATTCCTAGACTTCAATATTAATACAACTTATTTTGCTCAGGAATGTAAATTAATTCTTCATACCTAAGAGTAAATAAAATATTTAGTTTAATTTGAAGTCTTGTTTTTCTTTTTTCACTTTCTCTTACCCATAAGGTAGAGAAAGTATTGTTTTTGGGTCAAATTTTCGAACGCGAGATTTTGTTATATTTACACGTTTTGAGGTCCCCTGAATACGAAAATCATGTTTTTAGCAAATGGTCTGTGTGTCTGTCTGTTATCAGCGTATCTCAAAAACAAATTATGGCAGAAAGTTCAAACTTGGTATTCTAAATGTGTATCATATAGGGATGCTACACTAAGCTTTTCGTTAATATCAAGCAAATGGTTCGTGTACAGGGACAATCAAGATAATTCTAATACATTACGTCTATGGGGGAAATTGCAGGAAAATAGAGTTTAACGTCTATAGATTGCACTAAACCAAATGAAACAAATATATATATTTTGTAATAGAGACAGTTAACTGGAGAAAAAAATTGTGTATGTAGGAGCCTCGCCTCACCCCCTGGGGGGGAAGTCCCCCCTCGAGGGGAGTAAATTTTCATGATGGGTATCTTTCAAAAGAGCTCGCCAATACCTTTAAAACGAATGGTTGAACCATCGATCTGCGATAATTTAAAACAAAGTTATCGATTTTTTTACTTTTAACGAAAAAAAAAGCTTTTTTTTTTTTCTTTTTTCTTTATTGAGAATAAAATGGTCTTTTTTGGATATTTGGTGTTATACTACTTCTCTAATATGGAAATCGTCTGCCTTATCATAAAAGACAATTTTTTTAAATAATAATTTTAATAAATTATTTTTTAATAACCAAATAAAATTCTATATAAATGTAGGTGCATTAATGAAACGGGAGGTTGAGGGGGGCTACCGCCCTTCTCACACAGAACTAATTATCATATAAAACTCTTCAGAAGCTTAATATGAATTGTTTAACATAGGTTTACATAACAGTACTCGTTATCTTACCTATTAATCTGCAACCTGTATTTAGAGTATTAAATTTCAGGGTAAGAGAAAGTCGTGTGAGTGACACACCAGATTATTTTAAATAACTACGTATTTTGAGATTCCGTGAGTAATTAAACAAAGTTTTTAACAGTTGTTCTTTGTGAGTCTGTTATCAGTGTAACTTTAAAAACTAAATACCGGCAGGGAACTCAAGCGTTATATTTTAAAGTTCATATGAAATTCATACTTGAACAGTTTGATCAATATTGACAAGTTTCAACGAATGATACGGATTAAAGTTGTCAATAAATGTGATTGAAAGTTATTGTTGAACATAATTTTAAATTTAATATTAGTCGTGAATTCTATAGAAATGTAGATATTAGTTTCAAATGTGGGTTGAGAAGGGTGGTACTCCCCTCCGCCCTTCCCACAGAAAATTATTTGTCAAATTAAATTATTCGTAAAGCTAGCTTAAATTCTTTTTACTATAGAATTTTATACAGTACTTGATATTTTATTCCTCAATCTGAATTTCTCTTTATAAAATTTAAATGTAGGGTAATAAAAAGTCGTGTGGGTGCCACACCAGATTATATACTTTAAAATAAAATTTATTATTGAAAATCTGCTTAATTTAGTAAAAAGTTTTATATAACTTGTTAAAAAATTTTTTTTGTATATTGTCAATCGTGGCATTATCAGTAAAATATCAGATTTATGTACAAAGTATTCATATAATATTAGTATTACGCGCAATGAAAAACTATTTAAAATAAAATGTGATCATATATGTCCTATAAATAAGTCTCTGAACGATTGTCTTCTAAATTGTTATGTTACTCACATCCGTAATACAGGTGAAATCTATAATAATAATAATAATATTAAAAAAAAAAAAAAAAAAAATAACTGAATAAAAAACCACAACGCCTAGACGTATCTTCACCACAGAAATGTAAACATCTTTTCTTCGAAACCACGAACGAGAGGCGTAGCCAGATAAAGGGTGTGTCAAAGAGGAAAATCGGCACAAATTTGTAAAATTTTTGGACTTTCTTTGCAAATTTAATTGATTTAAAATTTTATTAAAATACAGGATTTTTTTCCGCATTGAATTAAACTCTTTGAGATTGACGCAGCTTTTTGAATTCTGTTTTAAAAAATTGAAAGAGTTTTTTATAAGCCATTTAATGCATCAACCCAAATATTGCAATAAAACAGCTTTCTTAAAAAACAGCTGTTATTCTTTCATAAAATCTACAAAAGCTGCGTCAGTTTACGAAATGAGAGTAATCCAATAAAAAAAACCGCATCTCAATCAATTAATATGTCACTGTTTTAAGTGCAAAGAAAGTTTTACATAGGATAACATTGGATTTTAGAAAAGGAAATGCTGAGTGAAGAGGGCCCTTAAGGCATATAAATTGCTATACTAAATCAATTTAAACGTTAACGATTCACTTCATTTAATAAATGCATGAATTAGTAGAAGGTGTTTTTGGTGAAGTCAGTTCTAAGTTTATCGATAGTTAACATTGAGAGTGAAATTAACACTTTCGCGACCGTATGTTTTTGTCTTTTTGACAGTAAGCTCCACCTGTGGGCGTTAATCTTTTATATTACATTACTTTAAATCAATGTTTTCTGTATTTATATTTATAATATAAATGAATATACCTTACAATTATACTCTTTCTAATCAAAGTATTTTTAGCCATAATTCATTGATTTCACAAATGTGAATATTGGGTATATTGTTGAGAAATAAAGTAATCTATGTAACTTAAAGAAACGCCCACTGGCGGAGTTACAGACTTTCAAATGACGTGAATTCACGTCAGCGGTAGAGAAAATGTTAAGATTTTTAAATAATATATGTTTTGAACTACGTCTCTATTATGTCGACTAATTATAAAATCTGCTTGTTGGATGAAGGAAATAGTTTGGTGATAGTTTTAGATGAGATATATTTCAACGTTAAAGTTTTAATTCGGGTCCATTAGAACCCTCATGAAAACATTTTGTTTCGTTAAATGGAGTTGTAAGGTATAAGATCTTATGCGATCACTTTGGGTTGGAAGAATGAAGGTCACCAGTCGGATCCAGCGTTAGGTAGTGATGGTCTCGGTGACAGTAACGAGTTGAGCATAGAAGTGTTGGGTAAGAAAAGTCAAGGTCACCAGTCGGATCCAGTGTTAGATGGCGTTGATTTCGGTGAGAGTATCAGGTTAAGCATGAAAGTGTTCTGTTGAGGTAAAAGAAGGTTGATGTTTAAAGGTTACAAACTATTTGGAGGTAATTTGTCGAGATGTAGAACACGTTTAAGGAAAGGTGCAAAGGTTGAAGTTCAGTTAAATAAAGGTAATTTTAAGAGGAATATTTTATAAAAAATGAAGTGAATCGTTCCCTTTACTTTAAATTGAGACTTTTGAATTAAAGTAGTTCGTGCTTTTAATGTGTGCTTTAGATATGTGCTTAGACTTATGCTTTGATATGTAATTTTGAGAATTATATTTAAGATGAGGCTAAACTAAACCGGCCTTACGATCATGGAGCTACTCCAAGTAATGAGACAAGTTTAATTATAGACTTAGTCATAAATAAAAATTGATCTAGGTTATTTAAGTGTATATATGTAAATGGTCTTAGTGCTCCCATTTCTAAGTCAAATAAAGAAAAGTTTACTTTTAAATAAGTTGTCGTTATTATCTCTATAAGGCACTACTCTGAATTATCATGGAAGAGAATATAACTGACTCCAATGTTCAGATCGGGATTCCTTTTATAGCCCCCTATTAAACGACAATTCTCTAGTAACTTCTCAACTGATCAAGTTAGAGTTTAGATATTCGATATTTCGATAATAAAGATTTTTTCGACAAGGTCACCAAACAAATTCGAAAAGTAGCGAAAAAGTCGCGAAATTTGGCGTCTAGGTCATTACCCGCCCATGTGAAGCTTTTTAACGGTTTTTTAAAGGAAAAAGAGTTATTTTGACGTAAATAACAACCTAAAAATGCAGAAAATCAGCATTTTATAACCCGACTAATAATCCTTGAATGAATTTACATAAAAATAATTACAATTATTTACAAATTCGTTATCCTCCTCCCAAGAACTGCACGTCCCAGGCAGTACAACCCTTGATCAAGAGGTTAAAACTATACAAACTAAAGTACAAAAACTAAGTTGCATATAACAATAAAATAACAACACAGATTGCAAGATCAAGTAATTGAATTATTTACAAAATTTACAAATAAGTGCAAATATCTATGTGCGGATACTTACATTACACATATAAAAATTAAAAAATTACTGTTAACTGTGGTATGTGGCGAGCCTGTCGTAATGTACTACCTTCGGTTTTGATGAAGGTGTTTTATTAATTCTAACAACGACGTCATTCAGTCTTTTAGGACTGCATAGGGACTGTCCCAGTTACACTGTCGCTTGGGAGAGAGTCCTTTGCTTCGAAAAGGGTTCCACAACCGAACGTTGTCCCCTTCCTTCAATTCATGATGTGTAGACTTTAACCCTTTGCGGCGCAAGACAATTCAGATCATTTAAATTATACTGTCACCGGAATTCATGAACTAAATTAAACTAAAAGAAATTTTAAATTTCAAGGTTAAAAAAACCGGCCTTTTCTGATATGTTATAAACGTAAAATTTTGCTAAAAATTTTCCGGGATGAATTTTTGCAACTGGATCTTAAATTTTGCGTCCTCGCAGCAAGGACACCGCGCGTTAAGGGGTTAAGTCATATCTGGTATTTATTCTCTCCGTTGTCATGTGAATCCGCTCTCGAGCAAAGTTGTGTACGTTTTCAAATCGGACATAGAGATCTCGAATATACTCCTCTGTCGATAAGGAGACATCAGGTGGACAACCAAACAGGAGATTACATGGAAGACGAAGTTCACGTTCAAACAGCATTTGAGATGGAGTATAGCCAATGGTTTCATGGACAGCATTTCAATAAGCCAGCAGGAAAAACGGCAACTTCAAGTCCAATTTGGCAGGTACTTATAAGAGAAAGGTTATTCAGAGTGATGCGGTTCAAATTCCTAACCATGCCGTCCGACTGAGGATGTAAGGACGTTGTCTGAATTTTGTCTATGCCGAGTAGCTGACACTTTACTTTGAATACCGTAAAAGTGAAGTTCGTACCTTGGTCGGTATGAAATTGTACGGGTGTGTCATACCTTGACACCCACTGCTGCACTAGATCCTCTGCAGCTGTGCATGCCTCTTAATCGGGAATGGGATACGCCTCAGACCACTTTGTGAAAATGTTCATCATAAAGTGGATGATGTGTGTGTGGGAGAATAAGTCCGATTGCTCTAGGGTATTAGGTCTGAAGGGGAGTGTCTTCCATATAGGTCTTTCTAAGGGGTCCTAGCCATTATTTACGCGTTTCGGAGAAAACCACAGAAAACTCTGAACGGCTAGGCCGACGAGCGCGATCAATGATCGAATCTGGCACATCACGTCTACCAGCTTTGAACGCAGAACCGTTCTGCCGCTGGTGGGCCCTGACGATGATGAATTTATTGCCTGTGTAGGTCCGTATCAAAGGACGTAAGATGTCGAGTGCGATCCATTGAAATGGTGCCTCCCGCATCATAACTATGCAATCTTCCTCGGCTTCATTTCTTCAGGCATTCACCAGCCGCACCAACATAAGAAGATTTGCACCAATTCTCCACCGCCTCCTTGTCTTACACCAATAGGAGAGTCTTCATCACTCCAAATCTGCCTCCAGTAAGGCTAATGGAGGTACATCTGATGGACAAACAAACAGGAGATCACATTGGAGACGAAGATCGCGTCCAAACAAGGGTGTGCCATACATTGACACTCATTGATGCACTAGGACCTCTGCGACTATGCCTCTTGATCGGGAATGGAATACGCCTCAGGCAGGGGTCGTACTCTCCGCCCTTTTTTCAGGACACTCTCAAGAACGAATTTTTTTAAATTTATTGCTACCACTTTTTTTATGCAATAATTTCTACCCCATATAGTCATGATACATTACTGCAAATTTATCCATAAGCATTTCTGCATATAATTAGTGGTGGCAAAAAAGGCAGAAATTTCCTACCTTTGAGAGTGTCCTGAAAAAAGGGCAGAGAGTACAACCCATGGCCTCAGTCCACTTGGTGAAATAGTCCATCACGACGAGGATGTACTTATTTCCACTGGAGGTCCGTGGCAAAGGACCCAAGATGATGTGTGCAATCCGTTCAAATAGTGCTCCTACGTTATGTCGTTGCAGTCTTCCACGACTTCGTTTCTTTGGACCTTTATGTGCCGCACAAGCATCACAGGATTTACACCATTTCTCCACGTCCTCCCTTGCCTTGATCCAGTTGAAGCTTTCTCGTACTTTCTGTAGAGTCTTTATCACCCCAAAATGGCCTCCGGTAAGTCTACTATGCAGCTGCTCTAGAACGTCTGAAATTTTCATTCTTGGTAGTAAGATTTGCCACTAGAAATTCTTTCCATCCTCAAACTCCCATTTTCGGTACAATACGCGTGTCTAATATGAAAAGAATCCGAAAGTGCGTAACATTTCAAGATGGGACTCAATGTGGAAATGTTCTGCTAGCTAGTTCTGTTGCTGGACGTCTCCTTGAATTGTAGTATTGTCTTTATGTCAGGATATTCTAACTGGGCTTGTCTAACTTCCTTATCACTCCACGGATCATGTTCCGTTGGCACTGAAACTATAGCTTGGCAATCAGCTGTCTTTATCAGCTATTTCTCTTCATCCCTAAACTAGTACTTGCAGCTTCCAGAGCAGGGCTTCCCGGACAAGGCATCTGCGTTTCCATATAGAGCTTTACAATGAAGTATTTCGAAGTCATATTCTTGGAAGCGTTGTATCCACCTGGCAATCTGACCTTCCAGATTCTAGAAGTTTAACAGCCCCGTTCATGATGCGTGGTGAGTACGAAGCAGGAATCTTTTGCCTTCTACCCAGAGCCTGATTAAGGGGGAAGCACACATTATTTATACTTACACCGTTATTTCTTAACAAATACTTTCCTCCTATAATAAACAGAAAATTCTCATTAGAAATTATTTTAAAAGAATTCTGGTGTCTAATAACGATGAGTAAATTGGATTGTTTTACACCGTACATTTTTTATAAAAAGTATTTCCTCGTCAAAGCGTGGAATTTCTATGACATGAAGTAAAAAATAATTGTAAAAATATTCCGCTGAGAGAGGAGATAATATGTGCTTCCCCCTTAATCAGGCTCTGCTTCTACCACAGAAATAATTATGGAAATTATCTACGGCCTGTATGAGGGCGAGTAATTCTTTCGTGGTGGTACAGTAGTTTCGCTCTGGTTTAGACAAATATTTACTCCAGTAGGCAATGACACGTTCTTGGCCGTCGATTTCTTGTGACAGAACAGCACCGACACACCTGTGGCTTGAATAAGTGTCTAATATGAATTGTTTATCGGGCTATGGCTACTCAGGGTTTGCGAATCTAGAAGACAGTTCTGTAAACCAAGTATCAATTTCAGTTTCACCAGAAAACAAATTTTAAATAACAGCTGACGACATCAAAATCACGGCAAGCATAAACTGTATAAAGCATTAACACACAACAATATGCTGTAATCAAATAGAAATGAGAGAACAAGTCAGAAGTTCTTCGCAAATCTTAATACATATATTGTTCATGATTTCGTAAAATGATGGAGCGTACAAGATTTTAAAATTTACGAGGCAGTCGTAGTTACATATAACCAAAAAGCAAGACTACACATGAGCATGCGATAGTTCTCATACATGGTTGTAAGCGCTAAAAAGTACTAGAATGTATCTGCTCCTGAAAAGGTGAATATGATATTTGTGATTAGGGGTTACTATGTTTTTCTCATTACTTCAGTTGTTAACTGCCCCAAAACAACTGTTCTTAAAGGGTCAAGATGACATTGATTTGCCATGATTCGTATGACTTTTTTCATGGACTATCCCAAAATTAATTTTATGCAATATATTTCATTTTAAGTTTTAGCCCACCAGCGGCCGAGCGGTTCTGCGCTCAAAGGTGTCAGATGGGAAATGCCTATTTCGATTCCAGGTCACACTCATTGACCTAGCCTTTCGGAGTTTTCCGTGGTTTCCTCCGAAACAGGTTTAAATAACGGCTAGAACACCTTAGAAAGACCTAGGCCTAGCACTCTGCTTAGTCAATCGGCCTTATACTATACAACCAACCAACCAACCTTTTAAGTTTTAAAGCTTTTTTAATATCAAAATTTACTAAATAATAATACTGGTGCAGAAAATTAAGAAAATTTCAAGGACTGTACGAACTATGTTTGCGGACATGTGTTCCTACGGAATTACGAATCCTTATGATTTTCCTATCTCCTCTTGAAGTTTGTCGCTGTAATTTTCGGACACGCTCTACATGTTTAAATGAGTATTCTATTTTTGTAATCTAAATACAAAATACTGGTCAAACTGGCTTTTGTGGGTTGTTGTGGCAAATTGTTCATCTGTCTACTTTTCGTTCTCATTCTTATTGTTATCAATATATATATATATATATATATATATACATATATATATTTCTGTGCAAAAATTATTTACAACTTAGTGTTGAAAAAAGTATTTAAATTCAACAAAATACTTTTTTAAATCATTTGGGAGGTGAAAATTTGGGGGGGAAAAACTTGATAAGTTGAAATTTACTTCCTCACATGTACTGATTTTTCTAGGAAAATAAATAAATAAATAAATAAATTGATATGGCATTCACAAAACTTCCTCCTACCCTGCATTACTGTAAACGTGTTATTTAAGATTAAGGTAGAATATAAGAGGTTTGCATTTGAACATGTAAAAAATACATTACATAACGGCGTAAAATTGTTTCAAAAACAATTCTGTTTCAAATACACTTTTGTCTATGGGGCTACACCCTCATGTTTTAATAATGTAACTGCTTTCATAAAACATTTTTCCTGTTATTAAGTTAAAAAGATTATTTCAAATTATTCAAAAAATTGTCCTCCACACTGGTCTTTGAACCTCATTCAACTAACTTTAAGTAACCCTATATATCTGAAAACAATACATAGATGCCAACATTTTAATTTATACCAGAGCATTTTTAGCCCCGCCTTTATTCCACACCACTTTCTTTAAAAGTAATTTTTTCTTATTTTATGGAAGTTATATATTAAAGAAAATTTTTCCATACACAAACTGGTGCGAAATAAAGGCGGGGCTTAAAATACTTCGGAATAAATAAAAATGTAGGCATCAGTGATAATATAATTACAAAATATTTTATTTAAATTTAGTACAGAAAAAAAAAAAGGAAAAAACTTAACAAATCGAGCCACTTTCAAACATAAAACTAATATACCAAAAACCTTTTGTGTGGAACTGTAACCGAAGTAGAAATATTTCTCAAGCCATCTTCTATGTGAAACATGCATTTCTCTATCTCTGTATATTAAAAAAGAGCTTCTGTCGCTGACGTCAATTTTTTTTTTTTTTTTTTTTTTTTTTTTGTGGGGGGGGGGGGGACAGAAACTTCTCGCGAAGTGCAGAGTTCTCCGCGTCATGAGAAATATCAGTGTATTCCAACTACTTCAAGGAAGGCATTTCAGCTGCTTAGAAACTTCTATCATTTTAATTAACGAAATTATTAACTAAAAACGTCGAGTTTATAAAGGTACTCTATTTACCACCGTAGAAAAAGTTTCTTTTATGACGTTATTTTTCTGTCATAACATCATTTTTCACGGGAAAATTAAAATGTGATCCATGGTTTCAAAAGTTGGTTGGTTGGGTTTAACGACGCGCTGGTACTGTGCAGTGGGTAACTGACGACGATCTGGGACTACCATAGTCTAAAAAGAAAAGAAAAAAGAAGAAAATATTTTTAATGTAAAAATAAATTTAGGATTGTAAGTTGTTGTTAGCAAATATCTTTTATTTATATATTTTTTTTTTCTTTTTTTCAACTTTTATAATTTTTTTTTTTCTTGTAAATAATAAAATAATGTCGTATATGTATATTTGACTGCATTTCTTTTTGTTTTTAAAGTGTATTTATCTTTTTCACTTAAAAACATTTTTTTGTAAATAAGTCGAATATATTTTGGCATAAAATGTAACCAAAGTATTTTAAATTTATGGCCAAGAAGAAAATCATCACCTAAAACTTTTATAGAGTATCGAGTACGTTTTATCTTTCGTTATTTTAAGGAGTAGGTAGCAGAGAATTAACAATTGAGGCTTTAGTCCATTTTTCAAAATTAAAATGACAATAATGGTAATAAACTTTTCAGATATTTTCAAATGTGTAAAATTATTACCTAACTCTACATTAGAAATACATATAGAGAGTATTATATACTGCCCTAAATTAACTAAAAAATGCAATAGTAAAAATATAGGCATTAGAAAAAATAGGGGAACAGATTTAATATCTGTCGTCCTTGGCGATAAAAAAAAAAAGCACCAAGTTATGTGGCGAACATATTTAATTCCTTTCAAAAATCATGGTCATTTTATTAATGTATATTAAGAGAGCAAAGAATAATATGAATCAATATTTCGTATAATATATTTTGCGAAAATATACATCTGGCATGTATATTTTCGTATTACGATTTTGATCGCCAAGGATGACAGATATGGCCAAAATGGGTACGATATATATATATATATATTTTTTTTTTTTTCTTTAACAAGCAGTTATATTTAAAAGATTCATCGTCAAACAGTGACAAAAAATTAAAAGGGGTCATTTAACAAAACCGTAACGCTAAATGGTCTAGATGTTACAAATTTCTATTCCGAAAAAATTACTGATTGTTACCATATTTCATAAAATATAAATAAATAAATGAAAAGTAAAAATGTGGTATTAAATATTATTTATTTGAATTTAACATTGAATACGGGGATTTCTATAACATTTTTCTGCTTTTGTCTTGCGTTATGCGCTATTAATATTCCTATACAATGAAAGGCAAAGCAGCAAATAAGTGTGCAGAGTCAGTGATTAATAAGTGAAGCGAATCTGGGGGAGGCGAAGCCTCCTTCAGGGGTTGGTGAGCGGAGCGAGCAGGGGGCAGAGCCCCCTAGTGTAGATATAAAAAATGTGCCAGTCTTGTTTCGTTTTCTTCAGACAAAAAGAAAAATAAAGGTTAAACTATACGTTCCTGAAATTTTTCTACAATCTTGTAAATCTCTGTACACGAATCATTTGTCCGATCTCAACGAAAAGTTTAAAGTAGCATCTCTGTATGATGTAGATTTAAAATACAGAATTTGAGCGTGCTGAAAATGTTTGTTTTCAAGTTATGATGGTAAAAAGCACATAGCTGCAAAGAATGATTGCTAAAGATCTTATTTTCGGCTTCAGGAGACCTCATAACTTTTAATAATAGCAAAATCTCACTTTCGAAAGTTCTACTCAAATGTAAATCTTTCTTTAAAATTTAGAAATTGGAACTTATTATAAAACAGGAAATCAATCTGGTCTAGCACTCGTTCGACTTTCTTTTGCTCTGATAGTTTTAGAAACTGTTTTATATAAATATTATTCCTGAGTGAAAGTATAAGCGCGAGAGTAAGGTGATTATATATATGTATATATATATATATATATATATATATATATATATAATTTCAAATTACAGTAACCGCCGCTTAATAAAATCACTGATTAATAAAATTAGCCGCTTAGTCTGATCAAATCGCCAGGACCGGAATCAAATCAATACAAACTACTTTTAAAGCCGCCGCTTAATAAAATCAGATCGCCGGTTAATAAACTCAAAAATATCTTCTCAGCAGCCAAAAATATCATTTATGCACTCTAAAAAGAATTTTATTTGCATTGTGATATTTTTTTTTTTTTTTTTAGTAGAAAAATAAATTAAAGGACAACAAACCCTCCGTTATCGCTCATTGTTCAAGATTTTATATTTGCAGCACAGTTACAAATTAAACACGCCCCGCAACTTATCTCCGTAACAATTTCAAGGAACGTATTTTTCAAAGCGCAGTAATAAAATTCAAATTTGACTTGAATTATTATTATTTTTTTTTTTTTTCCTAACTATTAGAAGGCAATTTCTAGTTCTTATTTTGCAATTACTATAAATCATGAGGTTTAAAAGGAAAGATTTTAAATTTATAAGAACAGCGTGAACTTTGGATAAAGTAATGATGATTTTCCTCTAACGAAAGTGTACGGGAACTTACAATGCGTTTAATTTACTTATATCGAAGAAACAATTAGTTAATTATCTACCAAAAAATAATTAATATTGATTACTAATTATATTATTCGTTACCTTTTGAATTTTCTTTCGAAATTCAGGGAAGTAATACATTTTCCTTAAGGGCAGGAACGTTCGCTGGATATAAAAATCAGCCGCTTAATAAAATCACTTTGGCTCAGAACGAGTGTGATTTTAATAAGCAGCGGGAACTGTATTTAGAAAATTTTTATCAGCACTTTTTTTTTTTTTTTTTTTTTTTTTTTAATCTTAATCAAAAATTTCAAGTAACATCCCTGTACGATCTTCAACATTCAAGCTTCAAAATTTCTTAAATTTATTTCTTTACATTTATTCTGCTGATAGACATACAGATGAGTTGCTAAAAGCTGTATTTCTGTATTCAAGGGACCCCAAAACGAGCAATTACCGTAAAAACGCAATATTAAGAATTAAAACCTTTGTACAATGTGTCGAATAAAAAGACTGCAAAATTGGCAGAAGAATAACAAAACAAATATAGCGCTGTCTGTGTGTAAAAACTGAAACATTTCTGCCAATCTAATACATAAATCATAAATTTAAAAAAAATTCAAAGCAAAAATTTCAATTCATCGCAAAAATGGCTTAAAATATTTAAAGTCAACAAAGGGGTCCCATACTTTTGTGCGTGTGTATGTCACTGATATTTTATTTATTTATTTTTTGTATGGAAAATTTGGCACCGAGGTAGCTCGGACGCTTCTCGCCAAGATCTTTAGTTCCACAATTGAGATAGCCATTTCAATTCATCGCAAAAATAGCTTAAAATATTTAAAGTCACCAATGGGGTCCCATACTTTTGTGCGTGTGTATGTCACTGATATTTTATTTATTTATTTATTGTATGGAACACCTTTAGTATCGGATCCCTTTGGCAAAATTTGAAATTTGACACCGAAGTAGCTCGGACGCTTCTCGCCAAGACCTTTAGTTCCACAATTGAGATAGCCATTTCAATTCATCGCAAAAATAGCTTAAAATATTTAAAGTCACCAAAGGGGTCCCATACTTTTGTGCGTGTGTATGTCACTGAACTCCTCCTAAACGGCTGGACCGATTTTAATGAAATTTTTTGTGTGTCTTCAGGTGGATTCGAGAATGGTTTAGATTTACAATTCAGTCCAATTTAAATTGTTTATTTAATTGTTTATTTAATTGTTAATTATGTCTTTTACGTTATAATCGGAATTCACAGTCACCGTTCACAGCGCTCCATGCCTGTTTCAATTATATACCACATCCTTTCACACTTACAATAAGTTAGTTATTTTTTTCTGGCAAATTATTCTCTAGAAATAATTTATATGACAAAACAACGTTTATCGGGTCAGCTAGTATATATATATATATATATCCGAGTTTTGTGGTATTTAGTTTATTTAGGTTTAATTAACCTTAAAAAAATATAATTTTTCTGAAATTTGATCAACATGAATAAATTGGTATAAAATGGGTTAATTTATTTGAATATTTATTTTTTTATTACCTAGTAATATCACTCTACACTTAGTCAGAATCTTATTATCAATTATTTTTCGAGCCAATTGAAACAAACTGTTTAAGTGCTGTAAGTAATTACAGCACAATAAATATTTTATTTTCAAATTAAATGAATGTACTTCAAAGGTAAAAGACAACATATCCATTTTTTTTTTTTTTTTTTAGGTCTGAGGGCTATTAGTCACAGTCTGGGATTTTTCGATAGTTGGACATTTATCGAAAATATAATTGAATAATTTGAAAGCGATGTTATAATTTGAAAAAAAAAAAAAAACTAACAGTCCTCCGTCCTAAACTAAATTCTGCTTTTGCCAGAATTTCATCAAAATCATTTTTTTTTTTTTTTTTTTTGGGGGGGGGGGGGGGGGAGAAAAAGAAAAGAAAAGAAAAGAAAATTAATATAATCAGTATCGAAACAAACACTATCGAAAAAGTTTTTTTTTTAATCCTCTTCAGACTCGAGGCTTTAATAACAACATAAATAACATATGGATGCTTTTAGACACATACATTCACATTATACATTACAAAAAAGCACATTTTTCTTAAATTTATAATTTAGGGTGTTAGTAATGCACGGTAAAAGTGTATGGATTTAAACAACTAAACTCTAAATTATTAAGTTACTTAAATCTTCTTAAGTGTCACACAATTTAAAATTTAATGCCCTTAAATAAGTCAATATAAATTAGTTTTCTTTCTATTCCGGTAAAGTGTCTAAGTACTTTAAATAATTGTGAAAATTATATACCTTTTTTTGATTACACTCTTTTGAAGCCGTTTTGCAAAACTAGTCAAAATAACATTACATTTCAGAAATAAAATAGGTTTTATGTTACCATACACTATTGATATCATTTTAAAGCCAATTCATTCAGCTTTCTATTAGTTTAATCAAAATGTAAAAATATTAAATCGTTTGGATTTTATAAAGCAAAGAATAGAGGTCCACATATGTGGACCACTGGAGCGAAGAGGTTAAGAAAACACAATACATGCATGTAGATTAAATAACAGGTGAAACTTACTAACGATATATTATGTAGCTATTATTATAAGCATTTATTTACATTATAAATAAATACTATACTACATTAATACTATACCTATAAATGATGACAATTAGAGAGTTTTTAATATCTTAAATAAGAAAAATTAAATAAACTTTTAATTATCCACAAATGCAGAAAATGTGCGGAAATAAAAAGAACGGGTTTTCTGGATAAGAAACAAAAACAAGGTTGTTTTTTTTTTGTCGTATAGTAATAAAAATAAAATTATTATTATTATTATTTCTTTTTTTTTTTTTTTAAGTTCAGTTAATATTAAAATGCAGATAAAATTCTTTTATGATAAAATAATTTTAAAATAGAAACTCGAAAGTAAACGAACATTCAATAGCTGATCATTTAATAGATTTTAAACAAAAGTAATTACCACACCATAATTTTAATAAATGTGATTAATTTATTTTAAAAAATATATTTATTTAAAATTTATAAAAATTGTCTACATGCCTCAATAAATTTATTTTTGAAATCAAATTAAGATCAAATTAAATATTTCATAATACCTGCCAAATTCTTAAAGGGAAAATATTAACAGAGCAATTTATTAAATATTAGCTATTTATCCTACCAATAATATTTATATCTTTCATGCACTAAAGCTCTCTCTCTTTTCTTTTTTCTTTCTATCTTCCATTTTTTTTCTTTTTTTTAAAGATTTTTGTGCTTAAGTAATCAATTAATATCAGGTGCCATTTCTCCTGTTATGTATACACATATATATACACTGAGTATATCAGAACTCTTGTAATTATTGTCAGGGACTGAGAGAACTGTCGTAACCACACAATTCTGTCAGACTCCACTCGTGTAACATCTCCTAACGTACGTTACAAGAGTTTTCCTAAAGTCTAAATAGTATCTACATGAATATCACAGTTTAAAAAAATCTTTTACTGGCACCGTTCAAGTAGTGCAAATTTTCTGTAATCCTAAAATAATCAAACTTTATTAAATGAAATAATATATTGTGAAAAAAGATTTTTCATCATTCCGTCCGCGCCTATTCGGCTGTGTGCGAGGTTAAAGGCGAGGATAACCATCCACGAGCAATTTGCACACTCTTCTGCAAGTTCCGTGCATGCGTCGTACGTCGGTGCTGAATTTTATTTTATTTTATTTTATTTTATTTTTTTTTTTTTGTTAAATGAGTTAGCATTGAAATATATTATTAAAAACAATATTCCCATTTAGTACATAATATTATTGATATTGTGTTAAAGTTTCTTATAGCAATTACTGATAGACGCAAAGAAATATGCAAAAGAGTTTAAAAATAAATAAATAAAATGTTGCTCTTCAGAAACATTTTTATACATGGTGTCCTTCACCTCCGAGGTACAGATATAAAAATTACGATTAATTTATAAGATTTTAATAATATGTATGCTTACTTTAGTAATTGTTATATCATTTAAATTAATCTCCAGCAATCCAGATCTTAAATACTATCATTCAATACACATCGCTATGGTACTTAGTGTTGAATATGAAAATTCTTTGTTTAAATTATGTAATGAGTACAGGCTGAGCTATATTCAGAACTGCCAACCTAATCCGGCAAATTGTTAGTACCGCCCATTTTTCTACACCACTTAATTTTTAGAGTATTTCTTTTCTTAATTCATCATAAATATATTTGAAGAGAATTACTCTAAAAATTAACTGGCGTAAAAAAATGGGCGGGGCTAACAATTTGCCGGATTCGGTTAGCAACTCTGTATATTGTTCAACGTATTAACTGTACGTTCATATCACGGGCCGTGAAAGTGTTGATTTCGTATTCTGTTGCTTATAATAAAAATAATTAAATATATTTTCTATGCATGAAAATAAACTCATGGAGTACTTGCTTTTTTTCACAATATTTACATAAACACGGTCAAGAAATTTCACAATTGCAGAACTTGAAGACTCCTCCTCTTTTTTTTTTTTTCAAAAGACTTTCGCAATTAAGAAATTACCGCCTTTTTTTTGCTACCAGTATTTTTATACAGTATTATCTATTGTACTCAATCATAAATATAACTACAATAAATAAATAAATAAATAATAATAATAATAAAATCTGTTCTGTTTAACCCTTAACGTTCGGCATATTTTCCTATTTTGAACAGTAAGACACGCCTTTTGGCGTTCCTTTAAAACGCCACACGTATAGTTTCCAACTTACTACATTTGGCTACCAAAAAATTGTAATAATTTGTTTTATTTTACTTCATCATTAAATAAAATAAATCTTTCTGTTAAAAATTTCCGGTAGCCGAAAGCTGGCCTATAGTTACATGTTTTAGAAAAATAACATTTCATTTGCAGAGGAACATCTTAAAGCGTGGCTCAATTTTTTAATGTCACCTCAGAAGGGACATACGAGCAATAAGGGTTAAAAATAGTTGTAGCAAAAGAGACGGAAATTTCTCATTCCTAAAAATGGGTGGAGACTTCAAGCTTTGATAAATGAGATGAATAGTGGTACTTGTACTTTCAGAAACGCTTGTTTTACAGTTGCTATTAATACAGAAAAAATATGTATATAAATAAGTAAAATCTTTGGGGGAAAAAAATTTATACATTTTGCTACATTCTCTCTTCAGTTTACAGGAAATGACTACGAATTATATACTTTTTTGGAAAAATAGTAAATATTTTACAAACACCAATTTTTTTTTTCAAGGTTTATTTTAAATGAATTATATAACATAGTAAGTAGACATCGTATTTTTTATATCATCAATTAAAGCATTCGGATGAACGCTCATTTGGAGCAGATCTCCGGTGATATAACACAGAGTGAAAAGTGGCCAATATTTTAATTTATATCGAAGCATTTCTAGCCTGGCCTCTACTCCATACCACTTTTATTTCAAGAGTACATTTTTCTTATTTTATCGTAGTTACATACTGGAGAAAAATGTTCTAAAAAAAATGGCGAGTCTGAAAAAGAAATCTTATTTTGGCATAAGGATAATTTCTATAAGTACAAAAATATATGATTGTACAGTCGGGGGAAAAAAAAAACGCTAATCGATGTAGAATAATGTAATAGGTATCATTCGACGGGGAAGTGTGGGTAGTTCCAGAAAATGAATTGAAATTTTGAATTGGGGGTCGTCTACATATTAAAACGCGCACCAACTTTGATTTATTTCAATCGTTATGCCCCATTTTTGTTTTATATTTGAATTCCTGGGATCGCGACAACGCGAAAAAGTATATTAGTTGTATATTTTACTTATTTTTTCACAGAGTTATAAGCGTTCAAAGTTTGAAGGTGGAAATGTTAAATTCATATTTCAAAGTTTTATTAATATCTTCACAAAAAATAACTTGATCGATGTAATTTTTTTTTTTTTACGAGATACAGTGAAGAAACCCAAACATAATCCATCATTACTTTTGATTCTGAAAAATATTTTTAATTCTGAAAAATATTAATAAATTTATATTCATAAAAATTATTAATTATGACATATATTAATTTTTACATAAAATGAATCCTAATGCTGAAAAATATGGGTGTGCAAATTCGCAGCTCATTCCAGTTATTAGTTTTCGAGATATAAATAAATCTTTCTTTTGGAGTGGTTTAGGGGGCCGTCTCTTATAAAGTTTTGCATGAGATAACGAATCAAATCTTAAAAAATAACAAAGAAAATTAAACAAAATATTTTTATTTTTTATTTACGGGTCAAATTATATAACAAAAACGTCAAACGCAAAGAAATGAAACATAATTGATGATTTTTAGACATAGCATCAAGAATTCCTGTTTTCTAAAGTAGACAAGCCCCGCCTTCATCGTTCTTCAAAACAGAACCATATAGAAAAGAAAAGTAAATGTGACATTGAGTATTCCTGTTAAACCCCTTATTTTATGTTGACAAAAATATGCATAAGTGGTATTTACTTCATCGATTAATTGGCGATAAATTTTGAATCTTTTAATCGAACACTAGAAGAAAAAAAAATTAACTAATTAGGCGGGGTTTACTGTTTTAAATAGAAAAATAGGTTTAATGTGAAATTGTCAAATATAAAAAACGAAAGGAATTGGAATGCAAGACAGACTTGTAAAATCGTTTCTTAACTACCGTCACAGTTAAAAAAGGCTTAATTATTTGCTTCATATTTTGTTTATTTTATTTTATTTATTTACTTATTTATTTATTTTGTAGGGGGGGGGGGGGTATTATTTTAAGGACACTTTAGTCTTTAAAATTTTATTAATATATTTTAACTTTATACATTTTTAAAAACATACTTTAACTTTTATAAATATATTTTAACACTTTTTGCGACCGCAGGATTTTATCTTTTTGACACTAAGACCCGCCTACGGGCGTTATAATCTCAAAATAAAATATTTCAGAACAAATTTTCTGTATTCACAATTATATTACAAATGGATATACATTACAATTATATTCTTTCTAATCAATATATTTCTATCCATAGTATATTTTATTCCAAAAATATGAACACTGAGTACACACTTAAGAAATATGTAACACACAAATTACGAAAGAAACGCCCACTGACAGAGTTACAGATTTTCAAATGACGTGAATCTACGTCAGCAGTCGCGAAACGGTTAATTAAGAAATTATATTTTCATAGAAATTATAAAACGAATCGTACAGTTCCAAGGAGTTCAACTGACCCAACACTGGTAAGTGGGATTAAAATTGTTTAATTTACCTACCTACGAAAGAAAATTTAAGCTTTATTGGTGATCAGTACAGCCATAATAGATACTTTTACGCGAAAAATATTGCACTTTTTTCAAAGGGTACTGTATGAACTAATCGCAAGTGTAATGTATTTAAATAGACCTAAAATTATCTAAAAAAGTTCTGAAGTATATACAAATCTAAAAAATTGATATCAAGTTAATTAAAGAAATGGAAACACAAGCAACGTTTTATTAATTTTTATAATGATTTTTTTTCACATTCACAGATAACCCCTAACACATTTCTGTTTATAACTCTATAATTACGAAAGACAAAATATAGAAACAGTATACTTTTCCGCACTGCCAGACTCTCAGAATTTCAAAAATGAAGTCAAATATTGGTTTTGCTATTGAAAAAAAAATTAAAGTTGGCGCTCATTTCAATATGTAGATGACCCCTAATTAAAATTTTGACAACATATTCAAAAAGTGCTTTTAATTTCCTGTTGAATTATGTCTATTAGATATTCCTGCGTCAATTAATAACGAAATTACAGCGGGTGTTGCGTTTTTTTCCCCCCGACTGTACTGTACCAACAAATGAACATTTTCATTTCAAATAGTTGAATTTATAGATTCCAAATAAATAAATAATACACCGTACAATTACAATTTCGGAGTATATGTTTGCACCAATTATTATTTTAAGGTCTGTAAAACATGGATTGTATAAATTCCCTCATGTCGTCCAATTGTACAGTAACCGAAAAAAAATGCCACCCCCCCCCCCTAATTTCGCCGTAAATTATCGTAGAAATATGCGGCTGGTACCGATCAGTTTGTAATAACGTCTAGTTTATAATGTTATAGTTAGATTTTACTTAGGGGGTCGTCTACATATTAAAACTGACATCAACTTCATTTTTTTTCAATGGTAACCCCCCTTTTTTATAAATTATTTGAATTCTTCGGATCAAATCATCACGGAAAATGGTATAGTTTATATATTTCGCACAATTTTTCATAGAGTTATAAGCTGTCAAAGTTTGAAGTGATGTATTTTACTATTCATTGTTTAATTAATAGATAGAAACCAATAAAAATCTTTTAATTCATAAACTAACACAGAAAGTTTTGCGAATTTGAATCGTGTTTTATTTTATATTAAACGTTTCTGAACTTTGTTTCTGGTGTAAAATTTAATAAATAATGTATATTGCCTGGTAGATCAAAATTTATTTTTTCTAAATGTATAGACGGTCCCCTAACACATTTTCACGTGTAACTCTGTTTAGAATTGATTTAATGTATATAAATAGGTAGGTATTCCGAACTGCCTTGATCTCAAAAATCGGAATATGAGGTCAAAAATGTGGTCGTCATTGAAAAAAATGAAGTTTATACCTGTTTTAATATGTAGATGCCCCTTAAGTAAAATCGAACTACACCATTAAAAACTGGACGTTGATGCAGATCGATAGGTACCAGCCGCATGCTTCTACGATAATTTACGGCGAAATTAGGTGTGGGGGGGGCGTTTTTTTTTTTGGCTGACTGTACACCTCTAAATATCCACGATTTTACAAGACTTTTCGTGACATCTGTATGTACTTGTGTATTAGTGTATCTCGTATAATTCAGTAATGGTTAGACGTAGAGCATTGAAAATACGTATGTAAGTTTGTCGTAATAGCTAACTGTGAACCTCGTTTTTATTCTTTCTATGATTTTCCCTATTGGAGATATCAATGAAAATTATATTTATAATGGTCAAAATCACATGTTATTATAAGAACTGCCGCCTTAAAGATTTCAACAGAAACCAATAATAGAGCTGTAATAATATTGTTACGAAAATTGTCGACATTATTGCATGTAGAAAGCAGTTCTTACAGAAAAAAGTAGGTACCAGACGACAAATGCACTTTTAAATATTCTCGGAACAGTTTATTAAAACAGTCATTCGAACACAAAAGTCAAGTAAACAGAGTTAAATATATCACAGAACAGAAATTTCACTAATTTAGGAACAATGATCTACTGCTTAAAGAACAATCTTTCAGACACGCTCAAAATCTGAATCCAATCTCAATTCTTTGCAAGACTTTTTTCTTTTTCTAGTCTCATTAGTGATTCACACAGTTTCGAGGAACTCTGCGACTGAAAGTGTTATAGAAAATTTTTCCATAAACAAAGTGGTGCGAAATAAAGGCGGTGCTTAAAATACTTCGGAATAAATTAAAATGTAGGCATCTTTGATAATTTAAGTACAAAATATTTTATTTAAATTTAGTACAGAAGAAAAAGGAAAAAACATGACAAATCTTAGAATGTATTTCGTGCCACTTTCAAACGTAATACTAATATACCAAAAAACCTTTTGTGTGGCTCTGTAAACGAAGTAGAAATAGTTCTCAAGCCATCTTCTATGTGAAACATGCGTTTCTTTATCTCTCTATATAAAAAAAGAGCTTATGTACCAGGCGTCATTTTTTTTTTTTTTTTTTTTTTTTTTTTTTTTGTTTGCGACAGAAACTTCTCGCGGAGGGCAGAGTTCTAAACGTCATGAGAAATATCAGTGTATTACGACTACTTCAAGGAAGGCATTTCAGCTGCTTAAAAACTGCTATTATTTTAATTAACGAAATTATTAAGTAAAAATGTCGGGTTTATAAAGGTACTCTATTTACCACCGTATAAAAAGTTTCTTTATGACGTTATTTTTCTGTCATGACATAATTTTTCACGGGAAAAATATAATGTGATCCATGATTTCAAAAGTTGGTTGGTTGGGTTTAACGACGCACTGGTACTGCGCAGTGGGTAACTGACGACGGTCTAAAAAAAAAATCATGGACAACCATGGTCTAAAAAAAAAAAAATAATAATAATAATAATAATAATAAAGATATTTTCAATGTAAAAATAAATTTAGGATTGTAATTTGTTGTCAGCAAATGTCTTTTATTCATTTTTTTTTTTTTTTTCTTTTCTTTTCTTTTTCAACTTTTAGTAAATAAATTTTCTAATTGGCAATCTTTCATGTTGTTTACAAATTTTTAACAGACTTCAAAAAAGAAGGAAGGTTCTCAATTCAAACCGTATGTTTTTTTTTTTATGTTTGTTAGTTCATAACTTCTGAACGGATGCTCCGATTTTGATACTTTTTGTTTTGTTCAAAAGGTCTTGGTCTAAAATAGGTCCCATTGTAATATCTTTACGATCTAAAGAAAATACAGGGTGCCCAAAAAAATCAATTCCAACTCTTTTAACTGCTAAACGGCTGCAGCTATACTGATAAAAATGGTATGTAACTATAGCAAAGTGGCCACGCAGTACAAGGTTAAACCGTTTGCAGCACCACCTGGTAAAAATAGCTGAGTTAGTGTTCCTATCTCGAAAACGGTTCTAGAGAAAAAGTGAATTACAAAG
The DNA here is from genome assembly GCA_963930645.1 of Salticus scenicus. NCBI lineage: Eukaryota > Metazoa > Arthropoda > Arachnida > Araneae > Salticidae > Salticus > Salticus scenicus. The sequence goes on along the minus strand of OZ005653.1, from coordinate 236,022,504 downwards.
CTGAAGAGTATCACCGATTTGGTACAAAAAGATAGTTTAGACATTCATGCTAACGTTCCTGTCTCGGAAACGGTTCAAGACAGGGGGGGAAGTGAATTATAAAATTGCAGAGCATCATCGATTTAATACGAAAAGATAGTTTTGACATTGATGCTAAAAATACAAGGCTAAAAACGTGCATTTTTTGTTCGCAATATCTTAAGCTGCTATCTCACGTACTCTCATACGATCGGCAGTATCAGATACTTTCTCCCGAAACCACCTGAAACAGGTTTTTCGAACGACAAACGGTTGAAAACGCATCGTGTGATAAGTTTCCCTCTCCTATCTTTGTCAATGACGAACTTATGACTGACTAAATCTCCTATGGTAGATGCTAGCTCATATTCAACCAATCGGAGTGCGAGAAAATCAGAGGGCTTTTAGAACATGAAATAGTGAGCGATTAGTAGCCAATTGTTAACGCCTTTTTGAATTCATTTTAGTCTTCAAAATAACCCTATTACCTGATGCTCGATTATTCGGAGAGGTATTAGCGTATAGTTCAGAGGGTAGGATCTTCCGTGTGATAGCTGCTTTACACTATACACACTTCACCTACATTGTTCACGTTGTAGAGTAGCTGGTGAAACATACGCTATATACTTCAAAATAGGGTTACTTGATACTTTTTGTTTTGTTGTAGAGATCTTGGTCTGAAGTAAGTCCCATTATAACATCTTTACTATCTAAAGAAAATAAAGCGCCATCTGGTGAAAAACAGCAGAATCAGTGCTCCTATCTCAAAAACGGTTCAAGATGCGAGAAAAGTTAATTACGTAGATGTAAAGCATCATCGATTTACTACGAAAAGACAGTTTTTAGACATTAATGCAAAAAATAGAACGCTTAAAACGTGCAGTTGTTTGCTCACAATTTCCAATACTGTACACACTTGAACTACGTTGCACAATTTGCAGCGTTGCGGATGACACGTATACTCGGTGGTTCAAAGTATTGTTACTGTAAGCGGTCACATCGATGAGCGTAAAGTCGTTTTCAACCAACTTCAGAAAGGAGGTTGTTTTTATGTCGAACTATGTGTTGTTGTTGGTGTTTGTAAGCTTATAACTTCGTAGGAGATGCCCTAATTAACCGACTTCAAAAAGGAGGAGGTTTTCAATTCAAAGCGTTTTTTTTTTTTGTTATCTCATAACTTCTGAACGGATGATCCGATTTTGATACTTTTTGTTTTATTGTAAAGGTCTTGTTTTGAAATAGGTCCAATTGTAAGATTTTTACGATCAAAAGAAAATACACGGTGCCCAAAAAAGTCAGTCCCGACTCTTTTAACTGATGAGCAACTGCAACTATAGTCATAAAAGTGGTATGTAGGTATAGTAAAGTGGACATGTGCTACGCGATTCAATCGCCTAAAGCGCCACCGCGTGAAAAAGGGTGGAGTTAGTGATCCTATTTCGGAAACGTTTCAAGACAGGGGAAAAAAATGAATTATAAAATTGCAGAGCATCATCGATGTAGTACGCAAAGATAGTTTAGACATTAATATGCTAAAAACAGAACGCTTAAAACGGGCATTTGTTTGTTCACAATTTCCTATTTTGTGCACACTTGAACGACATTGCATATGTTGTAGCGTAGCGGGTGACATATATGCTTTGTAAAATTCAAAGTATAGTTATTGTAAGTGGTCACATCGATTAACGCATAGACGTTTTAAACCGACTTCATAAATGAAGAGGTTCTCAATACAAACCATGTTTCTCAATGTTGTTGTTGTTGAAATTTGTTAGCTTATAACTTCGTAAGAGATGATTTAATTTTAATACTTTTTTTGTTGTCGTAATGATCTTGGCCTGAAATAGGTTTTATTATGATTTCATTAAGATATAAACAAATTACAGGATACTCACAAAAGTCTGTTCTCACTCTAACTGCTGAACGCATGCAGCTACACTGGTAAAAGCAGTCTGTAAGTATCGATGTTGAAACTTCTGTCCGTCAGCTGCAATGCATATATTGCTCTTTGTTTGAACTTTACGCTGCGCAATTTCCATCAATCGGCGGGTGACACGTATTCACTGCAAAGTTCAATATATATGATTAACAGAAATTTCGGTTACGAATACAGCGTATCCGTTCTTTACATTTCTAAAGCCTTTTTAATTTAAAGTATGTTCGTTCAATAGATAGTTTTTTGCTCCTATCCGATAAAGGCCAGAAAAGTGATACAACTTAAAAATGCAGCATTTGAGAAAAATCAACTTAAAAATAACTTGACTAGAATAAAACTGGCACAACTGTCTCTCGAGTGGATAACTTTCTAGATGGAGATGTAACTTTTTTGTTCACATTGGGTGCATTTCATGTATTTTTCAGTGACATAAACCATTTTTTCAGTTAGTCACTTTTCTTGGAAGCTGTGATTTGTGAAACTTCCGTCGAACGTCTTCTGATGCTCTGCTATATAAATTTTTCACTGAAAAGAGAAAAATAAAATCTTTTTTGTAAAAAAATAGAACCGACTCCAAAAGGAACTACTCTTCAAACAACTAAAAATGAAAGAAAATTGGCAGAAAATGGAATTGTAAATTGCGCCTTAAAGTATAAAATAATTTCCTTCGCCAAACAAACTATAACGCTACAATTAATCATAACTTTTGAAGTCGGCGCAAAATTAAATAAAAATTGATACCTTTATTCAATACAAAAATCAAATCCTATTCAAAATACACATCTCACATTGTTACCTGCAAAACGCAGCTGGAAACTACTTTGATTCAAGAAAACAAATAAGATTTCGTAAGCAGCAATAGTTGGCGAAGATGCTGGTATCTGACGTCCTAGGTGAAAGAAAAATCGCAAAATTATCTGGCAAAAATATTTAATTTCTTTGGGATATCATGATTATTTTGATAAGGTATATCAAAAGAGTAATCAAGAATATGAAGCAACACATCGTACAATATATATTATGAAAATATACATCTTGCGTGTATATTTTTGCCTTATGTTTTGATCGCCAAATCCAAATGTCATCAAGGATGTTAGTTATCAAAGTTATACCAAATCTGCAAAGGAAACTCTAACTTCGTAGAAACATAAATACCGCATTGTGAAGAATGTTCACTGTTCTATGTAGATGCTACTAATGAACCAATTGTATGCAGTGATAAAATAATAAAGGAAACACGAAAATGGATCATTCGAGACAACAGCATTTGTTACTACCGATCTAAAGACAAACCTTTAAAAACTAATTAAATTTTATTTAATTTTGCGCCGACTTCAAAAGTTATGATTAATTGTAGTGTTATAGGTTGTTTGGCGAAGGAAATTATTTTATACTTTTAGGCGCAATTTACAGTTCCATTTTCTGCCAATTTTCTTTCATTTTTAGTTGTTTGAATAGTAGTTCCTTTTTGGAGTCTGTTCTATTTTTTTACAAAAAGATTTTATTTATATATATATATATATATATATATATATATTTTTTAAATAATAAAATAATGTCGTATCTGCATATTTGACTGCAATTTTTTTTCTTTTTTTTTTTTTTTTTTTTTTTTTATGTATTTATCTTTTTTACTTAAAAACATTTTTTTTTGTAAATAAGTCGAATATATTTTGGAATAAAATCTATCCAAAGTATTTTAAATTTATGGCCAAGAAGAAAATCATCACCTAAAACTTTTATAGAGTATCCAGTACGTTTTATCTTTTGTTATTTTAAGAAGTAGGTAGCAGAAAATTAAAAATTGAAGCTATAGTTCATTTTTCAAAATTAATATGACAATAATAATAATAAACTTTTCAGGTATTTTCAAATGTGTAAAACTATTACCTAACTGTACATTAGAAATATATATAGAGAGTATTATATACTGCTCTAAATTAACTAAAAATGCAATAGTAAAAAATATAGGCATTAGAAAAAATAGAGGAACAGATTTAATATCTATAAAATTACATCTCATATAGAGACATGATACCCCACGTGTATTTGTAGAAAACCACAATTTATAAAAGAATTCACTGTAAAACACGTATAAAATATATTTAATTAAAATCATTAAAAAAACATCGTGTCAAGGCCTTTCGCCCTGAACATCAGGGCATCATCAGGAAATACCCATTTTTAACAAGAAGTACAGTAACATTATATATACATAAGAAACATATTTCGGTTACAGTTATTAAACATGAAATAGATGAAACAGATCAATTACAAATGAAAACAGTCCGAGGATGAAGAGTCGAGCTTCATTTGGATTACTATGGAGACACATTTTTGTGGAAACAGTTGAGGCTATGCATTAATCTGTGTTGAGAAACTTGCATTAATTTAGATCTTTACAAGAAAAAGTTGGCTGGTTGGGTTCCACGCCACACCAGTGCAGCGCAGATGTAAAATTGGTGACACAAGAGCAAGGAGAAAGACTTGTTGCAGAACCGCAACTTTTAAATAACTTTAATGGAGAATTCTTTAGGTAGAATTGTAGAGAAAAAAAAACGTGCAATGACTGTAGGAATTATGCAGAAAAACTTTCACTGTAAACAATCATTAAAACTAAGAAACTGTTGAATGAAATTATATTAGATATTTGGTTGTATTAGAAAATACCATATTTTAGAAAGAAACGCAGCATCTTTAAAATTGTTTGAATTATATTTAATTATATTCACAGCTTCCGAAACTGTTAATTCTGAACTAGTTGATGGAGAAGAGATGATTTCAGTTTGGTCAAAAAGAGGTGAAGCTGAGGTTTCGTAAATAAAATTGATTAAGGCTGAAAACTTTCATTCTTTGACGTTCCGGATATGCTCTTGAATTCTTTTGTTTAAAGTTCTTTTGGTTTGTCCGATATAAAAGAAAACATCTTGATTGAGTTTTAGTGGAATTTTATACCCCCCCCCCCCCCTCAGTGTGTCCAGATAAATCCCGATCATTTAAGCTTAGATGTTTAATTGTTAAAGGAGAACTAAAAGGAATTATTATATTAAATTTACGGAAAATATAATGTTTAAAATCAATAAATTCGTTACAGAAAGGCAGACTATTACTAAATTTAATTTCAGGGGTTAAGGTAGAAGAATTTATTGTAGAAGAATTAAAGTTATTTTTAATTTTATTGATAAATTTGATTATACTACTCCGATTCAAAAAATTAGAATAATGAAAAGAAATATGGTCAAGGGAAATGAAAATCGAATTTATCAAATAAATAATCAACAATATCAAATATAAAGTACTATAATATGAATCTGCATATTTTGCAGATTATAAAAATGTAAACACATTACAATGAAATAGAAAATATATTTAAATCAGCTAACAACAAAAAATTCAAAATATTAGAATACTTTCTAACATGGTTCAAAAAATTAGAATAATGAAAATATATTGAACATAATTTAAACTCTAAGTATTTTTACTTGCTAATCAGTACTTTGTTGCATCACCCTTAGCTTTAATGACAGCTCTTAAACGTTTTGGCATGTTTTTAACTAAAGGTTCACAATCTTTTTTATCCAAATTCGCCCATATGCTCTTTATACTAGAAATAAGTTCTTTTTTGTCTCTAGGCGCAACTTCTTGAAGTCGTTTCTTCATAATTCCCCACAAATTCTCGATAGGATTTAGATCGGGTGAGTTTGCAGGCCAAGGGAGTACAGGTATGTCCTTCTCTTTGAGCCATTTAGTTGTTGATTTGGAAGTGTGGGGAGAAGCTGAATCTTGCTGAAACAAGAAATCGTCATCACATAAATCCTCAGCTGAAGGAATCATGAAATGTTCAAGAATTTCTTGATAGACTTCTGAATTGACTGTTGTGGAAACAATACACAACCTGCCTGGGCCTTCAGCAGTCATGCAGCCCCATACCATAACAGAGGTCGCAAATTTAAACGAACGTTTTAAACATTCTTTCTTATAAGCTTCATGTTTGAGTCTCCAGACACGTATACCTTGATTTCCGTGAGACACACAAAACACACTTTCATCGCTGAAAAGTATCTTTTTTAATCGTCGTGATCCCAAAATAGCCTTTGTTTACACCATTTAACTCTAGCAGCCCTTTGCTTAGATAATAAGAATGGCTTTATCTTAGGCACACGTGATCTAAAACCTAATTTGCGAAGTCGTCGTAGTGTTGTAGATTTGGAGACATTTATACCCATTTCTTTCCATTTTCTATGCACATATCTCACACTCCGAAAACGATGTTTCTTCACAATCTTTTTCAATTGCCTTTCATCTCTTCTTGAAGTTACTGGCTTTCGACCACTTTTAAAGTGTTTATTTTGAAAACACTTATTATTAGAATATTCTCTCAAAACTCTACTCACACTTGCTTGAGAGCATTTCACTTCTTTTGCTATAAAAAGTTGTGTTTTTCCTATTTCGTGCAAGTACACAATACGATATTTCACAGCCTCAGATAAATCGCTCTTTCGTCCCATATTAAGCAAATACTACGCTACAATCAAATGCCAAACGACTTTTCATTTTCAACGGAGCACATTTTATAGTCCCACAGATGTTAATCCCGCAGCCGTTCTCTCAACTTATAAGAAAAATTTGAATATTCTAATTTTTTGAACCATGCTATCGAGGTATTCTATTTCTTTGAGTTATTCTAATATTTTTTAAATAGTTAATTATTAATATATCAGATAAAAATAAATATTTATTGGGAGTACAAATTAATTCGGTCCGTTTTCAATAGATGGCTCTGGCTGATTTGTTTACTGAATAATGATAGATGTTTTTGGCATTGTTAGAAAGGTTTGACCTTTGTCAACCATATTCAGTCAACGAAGCTTCGAGTTTTATACAACAACATTGGTTTTTTGAGCATTCAATATGTCGAGTTTTGTGCTAAAGAAACAACATTTGCGGGAAGTTTTGATTTTCTTTTTTAATTGGAAGAAAAGTGCCGCTGAAGCGCATCGATCGCTTGTGGAAGTTTATGGTGAATCTGCGCCATCTGATAAATCATGTAGAGAGTGGTTTCGACGCTTCAAAAATGGTGATTTTAGTGTCGAAGACAATGAGCGCCCGGGCCAGCCGAAAAAGTTCGAAGACACCGAATTGGAGGAATTGCTCGATCAAGATCCGTGCCAAACGCAACAAGACCTTGCAGGATCGTTGGGAGTCACTCAGCAAGCAATTTCCGTGCGCTTAAAAAAAATGGGAATGGTTCAAAAGCAAGGAAATTGGGTTCCATACGAGTTGAAACCGCGCGACGTTGAAAAGCGATGTGGCAATTGTCGTTAAAAATTACTTGGAAACGTTGAAATGGGAGGTCCTACCCCACCCGCCGTATTCGCCAGACCTTGCTCCTTCTGATTATTGGTTGTTCCGACGGATGCATCACGATTTGGCTGGACACCGCTTCACTTCTTTCGAAGAAATTCAAGAATGGCTCGATTCATGGTTTGCGTCCAGAGAGGACTCATTTTTCAGAGATGGAATCCGAAAATTGCCAGAAAGGTGGACAAAAGTTGTGGCTACCGATGGACAATACTTTGAATAACATGTTTTTTCATTTTGATAATAAATAAAATGTTTTTTTAACGAAAAAAAACGGACCGAATTCATTTGTACTCCCAATATGTTATATTTATAAATGCTCTGAAGATAATTAGATACTTTTAATATATTTTTTCCTGGACGCAGTATGCAAATTGACGCGTTAGCAACATCAAACTCATTCTTTTTTACATTATTCTAATTTTTGAATCGGAGTAGTAGTAGTTTTTTTATAACCTGCATCAATGCCGATTTGTATAATTTTGTTTAATTGTTTAGTTTCGCTAAATTGGAATGAGGTGTGTTTAAGCGCCCGAGAAATGTAAGAGTCGAAAAACGAAAATTTATAATTAGTTGGATGGGCAGAAGTAGCAGGAATTGGGAGGGGTACAAAAGACTTTTTTATAATACGCATCAAACCATATTACTGAATTATCTTTACTGCGTTGGATAGAAAGATCTAAAAAAGGTAGAGTTTGATTAGTTTCACATTCATAAGTAAAATTAATTGACGGGAATTGTTTATTACAGGAATCAATAAAGTCAAGCAGGGAGGTTTTAGAATAGGGCCAAGCCAAAAAAATATCATCTACATATCGTAGATAAACTGTTGGTTTAAGAACAGAGGCGGCAAAAACGCGTTCTTCAAGTTCAATTAGTAAAATATCGGCAAGTATAGGGCTAAGGGGGGAACCCATCGAGGCTCCAAACGTTTGTTTATATATAGTACCATCAAAAATAAAATAATTATTGTTTTTAATCAGATGAAAAGCTTCAGAAATAAAGTTTAGCAAAGGGGATAAAGTAGAAATATTGCTGCATTTTTTTTTTTAAGATAATGGATAAAACAGTATCTAAAGGAATATTAGGGAAGAGGTAAACCACATCTAAACTGTAAAATTTATCAGAGGGGTTGAAAGTAGTATTAAGGATTTTATTTTTCAATTCTAAACCATATTTTACAATATATGGGTTACTGAGGATTAGAGGTTTAAGTAAATTAGCAAGAAATATAATTATATATAATTAATTATAATTATTATAATTTCATTCAACAGTTTCTTTGTTTTAATGATTGTTTACAGTGAAAGTTTTTCTGCATAATTCTTACAGTCATTGCAAGTTTTTTGTCTCTACTATTCTACGTAAAGAATTCTCCATTAAAGTTATTTAAAAGTTGCGGTTCTGCAACAAGTCTTTCTCCTTGCTCTTGTGTCACCAATTTTCCATCTGCGCAGCACTGGTGTGGCGTGAAACCCAAACAGCCAACTTTTTCTTATAAAGATTTAAATTAATGCAAGTTCCTCAGCATGTTCCTCAACACAGATTAATGCATAGCCTCAACTGTTTCCACAAAAATGTGTCTTCATAGTAATCCAAATGAAGCTCGACTCTTCACCCTCGGACTGTTTTCATTTGTAATTGATCTGTTTCATCTATTTCATGTTTAATAACTGTAACCGAAATAAATTTCTTATGTATATATAATGTTACTGTACTTCTTGTTAAAAATGGCTATGTCCCGGTGATGCCCTGATGTTCAGGGCGAAAGGCCTTGACACGTTTTTTAATGATTTTAATTAAATATATTTTATACGTGTTTTACAGTGAATTCTTTTATAAATTTAATATCTGTCGTCCTTGGCGATAAAAAAAAGCGCTAAGTCATGTGGTGAACATATTTAATTCCTTTCAAAAATTATGGTTATTTTATTAATACATTAAGAGAGCAAAGAATAATATGAATCAATATTTCGTATAATATATATTGCGAAAATATACATCTGGCATGTATATTTTCGTATTACGCTAAATGGTGTAGATGTTATGAATTTCTATTTTGAAAAAATTACAGATTGTTAGCATATTTCATAAAATATAAATAAATAAATAATAAAAATGTGGCATTAAATATTATTTATTTGAATTTAACATTGAATACGGGGATTTCTATAACATTTTTCTGCTTTTGTCTTGCGTTATGCACTATTAATATTCCTATTCAATGAAAGGCAAAGCAGCGAATAGGCGAGCAGAGCCCCTCAGTGATTAATAAGTGAAGTGAATCTGGTCCAGGGGTTGGTGAGCAGAGCGAGCAGCCTCCCTAGTGTAGATATAAAAATTGTGCCAATCTTGTTTCGTTTTCTTCAAACAAAAAAAAAAAAAAAAAAAAAAAGGGTTAAACTGTACGTTCCTAAAATTTACTCTACGAATGAAATGTTTTTCTACAATCTTTCAAATCTCTGTACACGAATCATTTGTCTGATCTCAATGAAAAATTTCAAGTAGCATATCTGTATGGTTTAGATTTAGAATACAGAATTTGAGCTTACTGAAAATGTCTGTTTTCGAGTTATGATTTTAAAAAGCACATAGCTACAAAGAATGATTGCTAAATATCTGATTTTCGGCGTCAGGGGACCTCAAAACTTTTAATAATAGCAAAATCTCACTTTCGAAAGTTCTACTCAAATGTAATTCTTTCTTTACGATATAGGGTAAGATAAAGTAAAAACAGAAATTGGGACTTATTATGAAACAGGAAAAACAATCTGGTCTAGCACTCGGTCGACTTTCTTTTGCTGTAATAGTTTTAGAAACTGTTTTATATAAATATTATTCCTGAGTGAAAGTATACGCGCGAGAGTGAGATGATTATATATAATTTCAAATTATTCAGAGAATTTTTATCAACATTTTTTTATATCTTAATCAAAAATTTCAAGTAACATCCCTATACGATCTTCGACATTCATGTTTCAAAATTTCTTAAATTTATTCCTTTACATTTATTCTGCTGATAGACATACAGATGAGTTGCTAAAAGCTGTATTTCTGTATTCAAGGGACCCCAAAACGAGCAATTACCGTAGAAACGCAATATTAAGAATTAAAACCTTTGTACAACGTGTGGAATAAAAAGACTGCAAAATTGACTGAAGAATAACAAAACAAATATAGCGCTATCTATGTGTGCAAGCTGAAAAATTTCTGCCAATCCAATATATAAATCATAAATTTAAAAAAATTCACAGCAAAAAAATAGATAAAACCTAAAAAAATTAAAATTAATTCTCTCAAATAATTTCTCAGAGTTCTATAATTAAAAAAAAAAAAAAAAAAACTAGCAACAACGCAATTTTTATTACCCACAATTACACATAAGATAAACTTTTTTTTTTTTTTTCTTTTTTTCAGATGGATCAATTTTACTTTTTCTGATTACTCTAACAAATCAGACACTTATCAGTTTTCCTGTTAGGGCAAATTAATACATACATTGCAGTGTTGCCAGATTTTGCCATTTTTCTATTCAATAGTCAACATTATATTTGAGAACTGATGCTTGATATACAAATAAACCATTAATTTTCAAAGTTATTAGTAAACTGTTACATTGAAAATTTAGCTGTGGCTGTTGATTTTCCTGTAAAAAAAAAAAATAATACTATTTCTGAAATGAAAAACAACTTAAAATTTTTGAAGAAAATAATTTAAGCGATTTTTGAGATACCTATTTCCAATTTTCACAAAAAATTGACAAACACATCTATTAACTAGAAAACAGGGGTCGAACTCTCTGCCTTTGTTTTCAGTACACTCTCATGAATGAGAAATTTTCAAATTTATTGCAACCACTTTTTTTTTTATAAAATAATCTCTACGCTGTATAATCATGGCAGATTACTATTAATATACCAGAAGTAATTTTACATGAAATTAGTAGTGTCAAAAAAAGCAGAAATGTCTTATCTCCGTGAGTGTACTGAAAAAGGAGCGGAGAGCACGACCCCTGCTAGAAAACAACAATAGTTTTTCAGCAAACTTAATTTCTTTTTTCTTTTTTATGTTTAACGGTTAATTATGTCTTTATTTAGATGACTTTAATAGAAAATTACGCATACTCCTACATATTAAATAGTATTATATGCAATGTTCTCGTGGAGTTATCTTTTGAATAATCTATTACTCTTTTTCAGAAACCTCGTCCTTTTAAGAATTTGAGTTTAATATTATAAAATACTTTCTTAGCATGATATATAGGCGGGGTTATAGATAAAATTTATTTATTTATTTTATGTATTTATATATTTATTTATTTTCCTTAAGTACAACTTAATTTTATTCGATTTTCATATTAATAAAACAATAATTATCCTAATATTAGATACAGATCTATCTAAATGCTAAATATCATTTTAAGAAAAATAATAGTACTAATAACATTTTTAGACTGTGTGACTTCCAATTTTGAACAAGCCCCACCTCTTCACGTTATGTTTATATAATTAACCGGTTTTATCCCATTGTCCTATTTAAAGGACAACTGAAAAATACATATAGAAATCAGAATTTGCTTGGTGCGAATATTTTGTCAGCTGGAATATATAATGGTATATATAAGCTTCTGCTAGGTGTTATGAGTCTCACCTCCTCCATCTGGAATCTTTGTTTAATCATACATTAGGGGGCGTGGTTTATCGTCTCTTTGCGGCTGAAAATTCTATCTGGAGAACTATCATGTAAATAAGAAAGTATTTACAGATAAAGCAAAACTTTATACTCGGAAATCATTTTTCACTTTTGAAGAGAACACTAAAACATATAAGTGCAAATTTCATCCTCTTTATTTCAATGTAAATAATGCGCACAAGGTTAATAAGATTTCTTATACAGAATATAATTTTTTTTTTTTTCCAAATTTTGTTGTATTTAGTTTATTTAGGTTTAATTAACCTTAAAAATAATATATATATATATATATTTTTTTTTTTAATTTGAGCAAAACAAATAAATTGGTATAAAATGGATTAATTTAATTGGAATATTTATTTTTTATTACCTAGTAATATCACACAGTTAGAATCTTATTGTCAATTATTTTTCGAGCCAACTGAAACAAACTGTTTAAGTGCTGTAAGTATCTACAACGCAAAAATATTTTATTTTCAAATTAAATGTATGTACTTCAAAGGTAAAGGACAATATGTCAATTTTTTTTTTTTTTTTTTAGGACTGAGGACTATTAGTCTCAGTCTGGGATTTTTACGATGTCATTTTTCGATAGTTGGACATTTATCGAAATCTAAAATTTATCGAAAGTATAAGAATAATTTGAAAGCGATGTTTTAATTTGAAAAAAAAAAAAAAAAAAACTAATAGTCCTCCGTCCTACACTAAATTCTGCTTTTGCCAAAATTTCATCAAAATCTTTTTTTTTTTTTTGGAGGGGGGGGGGGGGGAAGAAGGGAAGAAAAAGAAAAGAAAAGAAAATTAATAATAATCAGTATCGAAACAAAGACTATCGAAAAAGTTTTTTTTTAAACCTCTTCAGACTCGAGGCTTTAATAACAACATAATTAACATATGGATGCTTTTAGACACATACATTCACATTATACATTACAAAAAAACACATTTTTCTTAAATTTATAATTTAGGGTGTTAGTAATGCACGGTAAAAGTGTATGGATTTAAACAACTAAACTCTAAATTATTAAGTTACTTAAATCTTCTTAAGTGTCACACAATTTAAAATTTAATGCCCTTAAATAAGTCAATATAAATTAGTTTTCTTTCTATTCCGGTAAAGTGTCTAAGTACTTTAAATAATTGTGAAAATTATATATCTTTTTTTTTATTATTATTATTATTACACTCTTTTGAAGCCGCTTTGCAAAACTAGTCAAAATAACATTATATTTCACAGATGAAATAGGTTTTACGTCACCATACATTGATATCATATTAAAGCTAATTTATTCAGCTTTCCTTTAGTTTAATCAAAATGTAAAAATATTAAATGATTTAGATTTTATAAAGTAAAGAATAGAGGTCCACATATGTGGACCACTGGAGCGAATAGGTTAAGAAAACATAATACATGCATGCAGATTAAATAACAGGTGAAACTCACTAACGATATATTATGTAGCTATTATTAAAAGCATTTATTTATAATACAATACCAATAAATAATGAAAATTGGAGCGTGTTTAATATCTTAAATAAGACAAATTAAATACAGTAAACTCTTGATTATCCACAAATGCAGAAAATGTGTGAAAATAAAAAGAAAAAAAAATATTTTTTTTTTTTTTTTTTTTTTTTTTTTTTTTTTAATTGTAATATGGTAATAAAAATAAAATTATTATTTTTTTTTTCTTTTTTAATATTAAAGTTCAGTTAATATTAAAATACAGATAAAAGTCTTTTGTGATAACATTATTTTAAAATAGGAACTCGAAAGTAAACAAACATTCAATAGCTGATCATTTAATAGATTTTAGACAATAATAATTACCACCAGAGCCTGATTAAGGGGGAAGGATACATTTTCTCCGCTCTCACCGGAATATTTTTAGAATTACTTTTTACTTTATGTCATAGAAATTCCACGCTTTGACGAGGAAATATCTTTTGTAAGAAATGAACGGTGTAAAACAATTTACTGACCGTTATTAGACACCAGATATCTTGTAATTATCATTATTAATTATATCAGATCTCTTGTAATTATTGTTAGGGACTGACAGAACTGCCGTAACCACACAATTCTGTCAGACTCCACTCTTGTAACATCTCCTAACGTATGGTACAAGAGTTTTCCTAAAGTCTAAATAGTATCTTCATGAATATCACAATTTTTAGAAATATATTTTACTGGCACCGTTCAAGTAATGCAAATTTTCTGTAATACTTAAATAAAAAAACACAAGTGTGCAATGCAATTCTTATTTTCGCAAGTGTTTTCATCATACCGCACGCGCCTATACGGTTGTGGGCGAGATATCGAACGACGAGCCATTCGGACACTTTCATGTAAGATTCGTGTATCGGCGATGAATTTTCTTTTTGTGTGTGTGTGACTGTGAAATGAGTTAGCATTAAAATATATTATTAAAAACAATGTTCCCATTTAGTACATAATATTATCGATACTGTGTTAAAGTATCATAAAGATTTACTGATAGACGTAAAGCAATATGCAAAAAAGTTTTAAAATAAATAAAATTTTGCTCTTCTGAAACATTTTTATACATGGTGTCCTTCACCTCCGGGGTACAGATATAAAAATTACGATTAATTTATAAGATTTTAATTATATATATGCTTACTTTAGTATTTGTTATATCATTTAAATTAATTTCCAGCAACCCAGATCTTAAATACTATTATTCAATACACATCGCTATGATACTTAAGTGTTGAATATGAAAATTCTTTGTGTAATGTGTACCAGTGGCGCACCCAGAATTTCTGTCTGGAGGGGCTGAAGAATAATTGGGTCCTGTAGTATAATACAGTATGAAGCCGAAAATCCGGAATCATCGGGACTGCGGCAATTCCGGATTTTCAGATTTTCCGGATTTTTGGTCATGCCTAAAAAATATAATATTTTGGTTTGAGTACTTGGATAATATGCAAATTCAAATAAAAAACAATATATTACGATTTTTAAATATAGGAGAGACCCGTGTACCTAGGGCCATCATGTACCTAGGTCCACCCCACTTTATTTGAATAATATTTAGTTTTAAGTTTTAATAATCAATTGGGCGAGTTACAACACCAATTGCTACATTTACGATCACTTTGAAACCATTCAGGAGAAAGTTTTTACAAGTTACATGTAGAAAAAGAATTTACATGGTTTGAAGTAAATTTTTACAGCTCATCTCTTTTGCTATTTTACAAAAGTCAATCAAATAATTTTCTTTTATTTCTAGTGTATAATTTTTCTCATTATATTGAGTAATAAATGAGATACTTAATTAGCCCTCTCTGTGTGTGGGTTTTTTAGTGGAATGTATTTTCAATGAAGTTACCGAAACTTGTACCTAGGGCCACATAGCTAAATTGTACCTAGGGCCATGCATGGCCCTAGGTTGGCCCTAGGTACAATTGTAATCTTATTCTTCATGTTGTTACAATTTAATTAAAAAACTTTTATAATTAAATGAAGGATATTGTTGTATGAGTGATATTACTTTACCCTACCACCAGTCATAAGCTTCAACCGTTGGACAGAGGTGTGTTTGGACCTTATAAGATGTACTACAATACAGCCTGTAGTAATTGGATGCTGGCAATCACTGGCAAACCAATCACTATATATGACGTTGCTGAAAGTGTTGGCAAGTCCTATCCGAAGGTCTTTCCTCCTGCGAACATTTTATCAGGTTTTCGTGTAACTGGCATATAGCCAGCGAATCAAAACATATTCACTGACCAGGAAACCATTCCGTACTGTAATCATAAAAAAAAAAAAAAAAAAAAAAAAAAAAAAGAAGAAGAAGAGGAAATCCAAACAAGCATTCATCGAAAGAGCATATATAAATATGTTTCTTGACGCATAAAACATTAGTCCTGGTCAGCTCGTTTTTGAGTTATAAACTCTGAAAGTTCACTAACAATAGAGGCAACCACGCCTAAATCGATAATCGCCTTACTGAAATAATGAATGAAATTCAAAATAAGCAGAAATTGAAATAGCATCGATAAACTTGTTCTTTGATGCATTCATCAGTTGCCTATTTCAGCTTTGAGATATATTCAATTGAGATATAATGCCTAAAAATTCGCTAAAATAGAATCTAAATATTGATAAAAGTCATGATTCTAGCAGATTTTGATAGACTCCTCCCACCCTTTTCTCGTTACTACATTTTTACTCACACTTAAATATAGATTTGTCGAGAACGGACTTATAAGGGGTAACAGTTTGTGTATCAAAAATCATGTTATATTATGCCCTCTCGAATAAACATAATTCAATTGATTTCTATTATTACACTATTAGGATGGTTTCCTAATGAGAGCGAATATTTAAATTCAAATGTGGCCGAGAGACAAGCTCCCTCCATAAATTTCCAAAAAAGATTTTCTTCAGTAAGAAAATGAACCAACAATGATGGAACTGAATGTCTCTGTTTCATGTCCTGTTGAAATTTCGAAGCCTTCATCATCTAACATATTTTCGTGTGTCATGCTTGAACAGGTACAACTTTTCCTGAAGCAAAACCTCGTACAAAAACTACTCAAAGAAAGTATGTGGCCGAAAACCAGGAAGATCTAGAAATTTAAGAGACGTTCCAGAAAAAAAAAAAAAAAAAAAAAAAAAAAATAAGAAAGAAGAAAAAGAGAGAAAAGAAAAGAAGAAAAATATGCTATTAGAATATATCCCAAAGAAAAAAAGTGATAAAAATTCGGTGTTTCATATTAAGGCAACATCATGATAATTATTATATGATAAATGTGTTACTTGATATTGTTTCTTTTATAAAGTATATGTTCATATGTTTATTTTCTATTCATTACAAATCGAAATGTAATTTTAACCCATATCGCTCGTATGTCCCTCCTGAAAGAACATTAAAATATCGAGCCACGCCTTAAGTGGTTCCTCTGCAAATGAAATGTTATTTTTTTAGAACGTGTAACTATAGGTTACTTTTCGGCGACCGGAAAATTTTAACAGAAAGATTTATTTTATTTAATGATGAAGTAAAATAAAACAAATTATTACAATTTTTCGGTAGCCAAAAGGTAGTAAGTTGGAAACTATACGTGTGACGTTTTAAAGGAACGCCAAAAGGCGTGTCTTACGGCAAATATGCCGAGCGCAATGGGTTAAGGGAATGGCCCTAGGTACACTGAGGCCCTACGTACAATGAGATCTGGCCCTAGGTGCGATGAGGTCTGGCCCTAGGTACAATGTGGTCTGACCCTAGGTACAATGAGCATGTTGTACCTAGGGCCATGTGTAAAATTTATTTAAAAACCTTCTATTTGTCGGAATTCATTGTTTTAAGTGTTTATATTAATCTCAATTAAAAGAAATTAGTTCTACGATATGTGCATATCCGTTTCATGACTTTTAGCAGGTCAGGGGCTCTGCTTTTGGGAATTAAAAAAAGCGGCCCTAGGTAAAATGAGGTCTGGCCCTAGGTACAATGATGGTGTTGTACCTAGGGCCATGCGAGAAGTTTATTTTAAAACCTTCTATTTGTCAGGATTTATTATTTTACGTATTTATATTAATTCCAATTGGAAGAAAATAATCCTAAAGATATGTAAATATCAGTTTCATAATTTTAAACCGGTCAAGGGCTCTGTTTTCGGCCATTGAAAAAAAGCGGCCCTAGGTACACGGGTCTCCCCTATATATATTTATCAACTTTAACAATAAATAAATAAAATTAAAAATTAAGCTTGAAAAACAAAACAGATTTAATGAAATATTTGCATACAAAAATTAGTACAAGGTACAATAGAGAAAAATAAATAAGAAAAACATACCACTTTTAAAACATTTCGCGATTTTTTTTTTTTTTTTTTTTTTTTTTAGTACTTTAGGTTTTTCAACTAAAAGTTTAAGCATAATTGAAATGGAATATAGAATTATATTATAATCTTTTTCTCCCTCCTCTTTCAGACTTTGCGAATGCCGGTTTTGAAGATTACTAAGAAATAAACTATTTTTTTTTTTTGGTTCTTTATTCAGCTATATTTATACTTAAAAAAAAAAAAAAAAAAAATCGCTGTTGATGATGATGATTAACGCTACCAAAATTGTCCGGATTTTTGGCGATTCCGGATTTTCGGCATCGCACTGTAATAGGTTTATGGGCATATACGTACACATATATATAGTAAAGAATCTTCTTTAAATATTTCTTTTGAAATAAATAAACGAATCAATGAAATTTAATTTAAGTTGAATAGCGCAATCGAGGAATTTATATCAGTACATAACATGCTAAGTTACAGTAGTTCGGTCAGTTGAGGTTGCAAACATAAAGTTGTAGGTTCATCTATGATTTAAAAAAAAAAAAAAAAAAAAAAAAAAATTGTGTACAATATGACAAGCTAGTGAATTCACCCGAAATGAAATGCCCTCCCCCATATTTCCATTGCAAATAAAATTTAATCAAATTCAATACTTTTTTGCGATGCTTTACATGCATATGCAGTAACACGTAAGTAATTAAGAAATTATAATAATTATGTTATGGCCAAATAAAAGCTACAGTTGTGATATGTAGAAATTGTAACAGAGTTTCAGAGTAAATTTTTACATAGCTATTTTTATTTAATTATCTGGAGAATGGGGGCAGTGTTTCTTCTAGGTTCGGTTAACAGAAACAAGTCGGACGCGTAGTCTTCGTGGGTGTTAGTTAACACAGCGAGCAGGGGCAGAACATCTTAATATCCTAAAACATTATTTCTAATATGTAATATATTACTTAGAATTTTAATTTGTTCAGTTAGCAAATATTTCAAGCATTACCTTCCTGAGTTCATTACAGGATATTGTATTCCAGTATAATATTTATATATATTGTGAAATTTGAATTTTTTAACAGAAAAAAATTGCATTATCCAAAAATGGAGCTTAGATCTCAGTGACATCAGAGGCAAAAAGGAAAACTATGTATGGACCCTACTGTATGTTCTACGTACCGTGATTAAAAAAATAAATAAATAATAATAAGTGACCCCACCCTCCTAAGCATCTGTAAAATATCTTAAGGCCCTACGTCAGTGAGCTTCAAGGTCATCCAAATCCGGTATTAACCTATTGTAAAATATTCCTCATTATTACTCATTACGTAATACATGTTTTTAAATTCTGTTTTCACATTCGGAAAATTCACGACCATTAAAAGTCGCCTCATGTTTCAAAAATTAATTTTTTAAAATTTAAAAATTTGTTTTTAAGCTGCAAAAGACGAATTTTTACTTGATTTTCTTTATCGTTCTCAAATAATAAACAAATTGTAATATCAAAAATCTGAAACATACTGCAATTTTTTAAATTATACAACTTATTACAATTAAATTTCCTAATATTTAGGTTTAAGAAACATATTAATAATTTTGAGGAATAAAGCAAGTTTTAGCTGAAATAACCGAATTTTCCCCCATTTCACTCTGCTTCTTTTATCAGAGCGATGGGCGGTGAAAAACCCATTAAGATGACAGGTGATTAGTTTTCAATTGAAAGTGTGAAAATGCCCTGAAGTGAAGTTACCCATGTCGTAGAAAAGGGACTGAAATAGCAATACGGAATCAGAACTCGAGTTTGTTTTACTGCACATAAACTACTCATATGTATTTATTAGATAATTTCTTTTTTCAGTATCACAAATATGCTCCTTTTTTTTTTTTTTTAATTATTTTTTTTAAATATTTATTTAAAATAAATCTAAAGATCCCCTCCTCCCCATTAATTAATAAATTTTTATCCTATGTATATTTACCAAATCTTTATAAATTTAAATTCTGGCGGAACTGAAGTGGGATAATAATTTTATCTTCAGCATTCTTTTCGCATTGCAAAAAGTTTTAACAGTCCAGGACACAGTTTTAACTGATAATTATAAAAATCCATATAATGTTCTGAACGTTTTCCAAAGTGAGCTAATACTAAGTGCATAAAAATGTTTAAAACTAATTGGCATAGGTGGACTCTGCTCAGTTCCCCACCATATTTATGTTCTCATAAATTTCTAGTTTGAGAGATATAATCATGTTAAAAGAAATGAATTTGACAAAAGCTTGATACAGTGACAGAATGAAAACCCCGCCTAATAGGCTATCCACCGTTCACTTCGATATATTTATTTTATTCTAATCTATAAATTTATTTTATCAGGGTCAATTCCGTTGTTTAGTTTTCATGCTACTATTTCCAATGCAATAATCCTCAAAATTCATATTTATATGAAAAATTTACAATTTTGCTATGTTAGTAAAATCGTAAATTACGAATAATTTACGAAATTTTCCTATTAGAATATTTGTTTCAATCATGTTCAAACAAATATCATAACTGTAATTTTGAAGTTGTCTAATGTATTTATGAGCCTCAAAATGAAAGTTTATGCTCAATTTTACCTTATTCTGGCATGTTAAGTAAATCGTAAATTCCAAATAACTTACGAATTTTTTTAAATTGGAAAATTCATAGTCATTAATATTCATACCAGTGTCCCAAATAATATTTCAAAAGTAGTCTGACATCTTTACGATGAAAATATCTCTAAAAATTGACGGTTATGTGAAAAATTGCCCCATACTGCCATGTTAAGAAATTCGTAAATTTCCAATAACTTGCGAAATTTTCAAAGTAGCATATTTATAGTTACTGATGTTCCTTCCGGCATCAAAACTGATATTTTAAAACTGGTCTGACATTTTTACAGTAAAAAGTTTCCATTTAATGCGCATTTAAGTGAATTTTTGTCCTATTCTCCCATGTTAAGAAAATCGTAAATTTCTAATTACTTACGAAGTTTTTAAATTCGAATTTTGCAAATAAATAGGGTTCTGGCCAGTGTCGAAAGTAATATTTTAAAACTGATCTGGCCTCTCTGCGACAATTTGTTTTTGAGATATCGTGTACACAGACTAACAAACTGATGGACTTACACACTAACAGCCTAACAGACTAACAGACACCCTACAGACAGACACCATAGAAATTTTGTCATTTTCGGATTCCTCACACCTGAAAACGTGTAAAAAAGTCAAAAAACCGAGGTCGAAAATTTTCACGATTACCTAAGTTCCCCATACCTATAGTATGATGGGAACTAATATTGCTCATTCGGGATATTCGACCGTATTTCTTCTTACTAAACAATTGAATGGGGACATTAAAAAACAAGAAAAAAAGAAAAGAAATAGAAACTTAGCTAAAGCATTTAAATTTGTTCGATGCAGAGATCTTTGTCCAGAAACAACATAAAAATCCAAGGAACACAAAATATTGCTTCGGACTTGTCGCTTTCACGCTACATTCGTACCTACTTTTGCTTTTCTTTCTTTCTTTTTTTTTTCTTTTTTTAATTTTCTGATGATTGTAACACGAAATAATTATTCCATTCTTATGATTTTTATGATAATAAAAATACAAAGTTCTTAATATCTGAACTGCCCCCCCCCACCACTTTTTTTTTTTTTTTTAATGCTGTTTGCTGCGAATTCAGATTTGGTCATTTTTAAGGTTTCTTTTTTTTTTTTTTTTCTTTTCTCCCTTTTTTTAATAACGAAATTTTCAGTTGAATATAACAGAAAATTTAATTTAAAAAAATCAATTTAATTAGTTTATGTCATATTGTTTAATATATTTTTTTTAACTGTACCAAAAAACATACTTCTTACTTTCCGAACACCACAGTGAGGAAAGTATTGCAATCATGTCAAAAATCCGAGTTTGAGATTTTGGTGTTTCCACATATTTTGAGGTCCTCTGAATACATATTTACTATTTTTACGAAGATGTATGCGTGTATGTATGTGAGTAAACACAATAGCGCCTAAGCGCTTTGTTTGAATGAGCTGAAAGTTGTACACATGTTATAAGTTACCATAGAACGAATCCTATTGATTTTGGTAAATCTAGCACTTATTATTATTATTATTATTATTATTATTTTTTTTTTTTTTTTTTACACAAAGAAAAATTCTTTATCATTATGGTCTATGGGCCTAATTATTTTTAAGTGCAAAAGCGTCTAAATGCCTTGTTGGAATGAGCTAAAAATTTATACTCATGTTATGGATCCCCGTGGCACAAACTGTATATATTTTGGTGAATGTATCGTTTATGTTTTTTTCACAGGAACACAAAGAAAAATTTCTTAACATTATGTATGCTCTATGGGCCTAAATTTTTTAAAGTGCAATAGCGTCTAAATTCCATATTCGAATGAGCTGAAAATTTTATACACATGTCCCCGTCGCACAAACTATATAAATTTTGGTGAATGTAACATTTATAGTTTTCTTTACAGGAACACAAAGAAAAATTCTTTATCATTATGGTCTATATGTAACCAATTTTTTTTAACTGCAATAATGTCTAAACGCTTTATTCGTTTGAGCTGAAAATTTATATACGTAAGTCACCAATGTACAAAGTGCATAAATTTTGAAGAATCTGACAATTATAGTTCTTTTACAAAGACACAACAGTAGATTCTTTATCATTATATCTTTTATCATTATGTAATAATATCCTCTAAACCAGATTTTTTTTTCTTTTTGTGTGGACTTCTAAACATTTAAAGAAGGTTTTTTTTATACGATACTCCCCAGGGAACTTAGTTTTGTGCATATAAAATTACATGTGGATCTCATTATGTTTAATGAATCGCAAGTTGAACAATATGAAAATCTATTAAAGTGTATTGTTATTTTAAAACCAAACTCAATGATTGATAAATTATATTTTTTATGGCAATGTTATTGAGTCATATATATATATATTTTTTATATTAATATAAATCGTATTTATATATACGATTTATATTAATATAAAATTTTCCTTTTTTTTAAGTAACTAGTTTAGACAAAAAATAATCAGCCTGCTTTTTTCAGCCTGGCTAAAATCTGGCAGCCCTAATACATCGTAAGAGACAGTAACATTATACTGGATGTGATAATAGTGGAAAAAAAAAAAAAAGAATGGCAGATAATTATTGACCATATGTTATTTAAAATAATGTGTGTATAAACAGATTGCAAGGAAAGTTGACATGCATGATCACAAACATTTTTTAGATGCGAAGTACATTTTTCGACATTTAGTGTAATACTTCTCTGAGACGAAATTCGTCTACACTTATGATTTACACAACAGTTTAACTCTAAATAATGATTCATTTATCCAGAAAAGTATCAATTAAAAATTGGAAGCATATTTTTGTAGATAAGCACATCTGATTTCTTGAATTACAAAGTAACATTAGTATCGAATAATTTTCAACGAACTTCAGTCGTTTCCATGCAACGTACCAAGCACATATTATGTTTTAACTTTTTAATGTTCATTAGCAACGCCCTAAAAGAAAAAAAAAAAAAAAAAAAAAAAAAATTCAAAAATTTTACAATAGTTTTTCCTTTTTTCAATTAAAATTTAAACCTTTCGTTTTTTTCTGCTTGTTAGTCAGTAGTATTAATGGGAGATTTAATAAGTATGTTTCTGAAGAAGCCCCATGCAAAAGTTATTTACAATTTCTTAGTAGATGTGAGTGTACCTTGCTTGTTTGTTGATGCACTCGTGCCTAGTTCTTTAACCTGATGAAGAGCCCTGCATCTCTTCTGACTTGAAAAATATGTTGCTAGTTTTTGCAATTTATAAAGTCTCCATTCAAAATTACTTATTAATTATTTTTTTTATATTTGAATTTAATCAGGTTAAAAATGCTATTTAAAAAAATATATTTGTTTATGATCAACTGTGATCAACTTATGATCAACTAACAGCTGTTTTTTCAATTGATTTAGCAATTTTCAAAAGGAAAAATATGTAGTGAGCTTTAAAGGTTTAAATCAAATAATATTGAACAACACAGTCATCAGTATTATATTCAGTTGAATTGGATGATAAATCTGGAGTTTTATGTATTAAAAATTCAATTATAATGAATTTGAGTTCTGTGTTATTTTTGAGTTCTGTGTTCATATTTTGTTACATAAATCTCTTCTTAATAACATTTTGGTAAAACCATTGTCTAGAGTAATTATTATGCACTAATTAGATGTATTTCCATAAAAAAAAAAAAAAAAAATCTTTAGATGTTGTAGAGCCGAAAATGGACTTTTTTCCACATTCAGTGTGATAGATCTCCCACATCGAAATCGTCTACAATCGTCATAGAAAATAATTTCAATAAGTAATTTGCATATGCACTATTGGGAATTTGTATAGGAACAGAAGACGGAAATCTTTTTACAGCTGTGATGTATTGATTTCCTTTTTCCTCGACTTTCTTTTTAAAAAAAACTAAATTATTGAAAGTAAAAACTATACGTTTTAAAGTTTTATTTATTGAAAATTTAATTTAAATTAATGTGAGTTGTACATAAAAATTTCCTTCGTAAGATAAATCTCTTTATAATAACATTTTTGTAAAGCAGTTGTCGAGAACAACTATTATGTACTAACTGTGTATATTTCCATTACAAAAAAAAAAAAAAAAAAAAAAAAAAAAATTAGATCTTGTCTATGGAGCCGATAATTGACATTTTTCGACATTTAGTGTAGAAAAACAATTATTGTATTTTTCTCTTTTGATGACACATCTACAGACGACCTTTTAGACACCTCAACCAAATTTTTACACCTTGCCTTTCTACCAATATATAAAATATAATTTATTGAAAGCTGTTAAAGGTATATTTCATATTAAAAATGCATACCATCTTTAAACTTATATTGACAGAATAAAAAAGATTAAATAAATAAAACAAATAAAACAAATATAACTTTAAAAGACATAAAAATTAAAACACATGCAGATTAAAATAAGTAAAGAAAGAAAGAAAAGAACTGTATTTCTATTTGTTTTTGCCCATACACCCCCCCCCCCCTTACCGCCCTCCTAATAATTTTAGAAATTCGAAAATATCCGCAATTGATTTGAAAGTATCGAAAACCTCTATAAACCAATTTTGAACGATCTAACTCTATTTTTATTCCCCCCCCCCCCTCGCCCCTCCTAATAACTTTACACTTTCGAAAATATCCCCATTCGACTTGCAGTCCTTCAAAAACCTATCTGTACCAATTTTGAACTGCCTAACTGTATTTCTATTTGTTTTTGCCCCTAGCCCCCCCCCCCTGCTGCCCCACCTGGGGGCTGAATTTCTAAAATTCCAGAAATTGTTTTTTAGATATTTGCATTAGCTATATTTTAGAGAAAAAATTCACGTACATCTGTTTTTTTTTTTTGTTGAGATATATAAGATTATGTGAAATCACGTTTAATGCATGTAAAATCACGTTTCGCCCCCCCCCCCCTTGGGGATCGAATTTCAAAAATTCCAGAAATCGATTTTTAGACATTTGTATGAGCTATATTTTAAAGGAAAAATTTTACGGATATCTGTTTTTTGTTTGAGATATGAAGGATTTTGTGAAATCACGTTTTGCCCCCCCCCCCCTCCCCTCTTGGGGGGCGAATTTTGTAAAAACGGTTGCGGCGTTGAGTTTCTCGGGTCGTAAACATTAACCGTGCCGAATTTGGTCCCGATCGGTGAAACGGCCTAGGATTGTATAGCGGACAGACAGACACACAGACAGACAGACTGACTCTGCTCTTTTATATATATAGATTTTAGGATCAATCATAGGAATGGTATTTGAATAGTATCAAATTTTAATTCAGTAAAACAATATTAGATCGTACGGAAATTATTGTAGTAACCAAATTGTTTTCTAGATTAATACAAATAAAATATAGCATTTTTAAAATTTCTTTACACACACGTAGAAAAAAAAAAAAAAAAAAAGAAGTTAGTCTTTGCAATTTTTAATAATGAATACCAGTTTTAAATATATATATATATATATATAAACAAATAAGTAACACGATCAGTTTCATGCAGTAAATTCTTTGATTTTTTATTTAGCGGAAATAAAAACATAATACCGAATAATTGTTAACAAAATTAATTTTAAATAATTACACTTAAAAGAAGCGTCTGATTTGCTGTGTAACATAGGCTGAACAGAATCTTTGGTCGAAGTCGCTTTTTCTGAATATATGTGCAGATAGTTTTCAAAATCATAGAACTATATACTATATTGTACAGGAATATGTATATGACAACAACATTACTTAGAGTAGATTCTGAACCTGATAAAAAAATACAATTCATATGCGTAAATATTGTTGTAATTAATTTAAATTAGAATATTTATCAGAGTAAAAAATGTTATCAATTTCAGTATAATTATTACATTTAAATAATATTTTTTTCCTTCCTCGTTTAATGCAAGTATTTTTTAATTTTATCCAATTGAAGCTGAAATTTCTGAATATTATTTACGTATGTAAATAATTTTATTTGCCTTCTCCAATAATTCAAAAACAGATATTCCCTTTTCGCATTCTTTTTTAGCCTTTACAGATAAAGCTTATCTTACCCTCATGCCTCTGGCAAGAAAAATGTCAATTAACAGCAAGGGGAGTCGGACTCGGAAGCTATCAATTACTGAAGTGCGAAATTTTCCATTCTCGTGATTCTCGGAACGTCAACTGTGAGCAGATTTCCTCCCCCCGTCTTGCGAAATCTATAGACTTCAAAAAGCGCCCTCTAGAATGAAAAAATATTTTGACTCACGCCTTAACATATTGTTATCGGGATATTTTCCTATTTTGATCAGTAAACTACGCCTTTTGGAATTCCTCTAAACTGGTATATTTTTAGAAAAATAATTTTACGTATTTGTAATTAAATCAATTGAATTTTATCTCCAGCAATTGATGTCAAATTTCACAAGCATGTATTTGTGATAGCGGCATTTAAAGAGTTTAACACGAATATGCAAAGTTCATTTTTAATTTAAAATATTGTTTTAGAGGAACGACTAAGAGCAGGGCTAATTTTTATTTTATATCAAACGAGAATTTTCACTTGCAGATGCGAATGTGTTAATTTTGCCCAAGCACAAAACAAACTATCACAAAAATGCTATAAATACTTATGAATTAAAATAAAAAATTGTATGAACCTCGTATCCCAATTTTCTGACAAATACATCCATGCTTACTTCCACATCAGTTTGCTTCTTCTGCCTGATTTTTTAGATACTCCAATAATATTTTTTCATGCATATCTAAAATTTTTTACCATGTCAGCTGGATCTGGAGGGGGCTTCAGCCCCCTAAGCCCCCTCCGTGGGTGCGCCACTGATGTGTACAGGCTGAGCTATATTCTTCATCGTATTAACTGTATGTTCATATCACGGGCCGTGAAAGTGTTGATTGCGTATTCTATTGCTTATAATAAAAATAATTAAATATATTTTCTATGCATTAAAATAAACTCTTGAAGTACTTGCAGTTTTTCACAATATTTACATAAACACGATCAAGAAATTTCACAATTGCAGAACTGGAAGTCTCCTCCTCTTTTCTTTCAAAACACTTTATACCACCTTTTTTTTTTTTTCTACCAGTACTTTTATACAGTAATATCTATTGTACTCAATCATAACATATTATTATTCATTTATTTATTTTTTGTAGTTATAATAATAATAATAATAATAATAAAATCTGTTCTGTTTAAGCATCGAACATTATGGATTCTCCCTCTGGATCTTCTAGAGGGAAGACGTGTATTTAGTTATCTCCGCGCCGCGCCATCTGCTGGCCTGCGCAGTAATTAATTGTTGATTTTCAAGTGAGTTGACTTTCTGTAGTACTTCTCGGCCTTTTTCAAGGCCAGTTTGAGCGGTGCTACAGTTATCTCTCACGAGAAGACTGCTTTCATCTCATCATGGACGCCTCTAAACCTCAGTCCTCTACCACCCTCATTACACATGAGGAAATTCAAGACATCCTTGATGCTGTACGAGCTCCTTACTTCAAGGACTTAGTAGACGAGAGCGTCAATATTAAAAATATCCTAAATAGCGATGCTACTGACCTTCTTAAGATGCAAGGCGAATACTTGGATCAAGAAATCACATATCATCAACCTGCTTTTAAAGATAACCCCAGCCTCCTAATGAAAAGTCAACAAGGTATCTATAAATTTATTGCTGTTCTTATGGAGCCCAAAAATTTTGAGGACATTTTGTAAGGCAAAAATTTTCACAATATATACGAAAAGAATTTCGGATTTAGACCTGATTCATGCAAAAAATTTGAGAATGCTTGCAAATTGCAAGAAAACGAATTTACACTGGCTAAAAAAACGGCTAATGCCAGAAAAAGGAAAAATTCACAAAAATCTATAGATACTGAACCTAATAAAATCCAGACATCTAATTCTTTTCAATTACTTGAAAATCTCACCGATAATAATCTTAATGCAATGGAGGAAGACTCCCCATTCGATCAAAATAATTATAATAAAAAAACTCAGGATAAAAATAATGTCCCCCCTTTTTTCTTGGAAATTGACGAAAACTGGATAAACTTAGCCAAAATTCTTAAAGATAAATCAGGGATGGAACACGGGCGCAGAATTCATACCGGAATGTGTTTAAGAAATTTCTCTACCAATAATATCGTCGATTTAAGAGGTAGAAAATTTTCTTACATTGATAGTGGTATGAATTCTGCGCCCGTGTTCCATCCCTGATAAATGTACAGACGAACCCCTCATTAAACTTACTGGTGACAGGCTAAAAGTTCATTGTAAAAACATTGAGGATTTTAGGATCCTTCAAAATTATATGGATTCCAGTGCGGTTAAATTCACTACACTTAACCCCAAAAACTTTCGCCCCAAGAAAGTCTATCTTAGAGGCATCCCACCCAACACAGACGCTAAACTAATCATACAAGCCTTATCAGAAAAAAACTTTAACGTCACTCGAGCGGCGATGATAAAGAATGGTAGGACCGGGGCCCCCATGCCTTTATACATGTTTAACGTTGCACCTCGGGATAATTTTGAGGAAATTTTTCAAATCAGCAACTTATTATACACAAGCGTCCGCATCGAAGTATTTCGATCAAAAAACCAAATTAAATAGTGCCATTCCTGCCAGGGGTTTGGTCACGCCTCTGAAGTTTGCGGCTTTACTCCTAGATGTGTAAAGTGCGCACAAAATCATCTGACAAAAAACTGCCCTACTAAGGGTAAAATAAAGCCAACCTGTGCTAACTGTGGCCTAGATCACCCAGCCAACTTTAGTGGATGTATAAAGCATCCACTTGATAAAAAATACAACGAAAAAAACCAAAGCATACCCCGAGTTAACGAGGATAGAACACGTAAAAACCAAATTAAACTCATTGGCTCTGAAATATTAGATAACTACAACTATATCAATAACCAAAACGATTTTCCTGAACTTCCAAAAAATTCTCCTGATGATAGCACCACCAATAACAATCAAAGCTCTATAACGGATATTAAGGAACTTCTAAATACATTTAAAGACATTCAGGAAATACTTAAATTTAATAAACTAATAAACTGTATAAAAAACATCTCTAATAAAATTAAACAATTTAAAGACCCAATAAGTAAAATTGAAATAATTATTCAGGAATTCGACCAACTCGCGAATGAAATAACTCCCATTAACGAAAACTAATCTCTCCTGGTGTGGCGCCTCTAGTTCAGGACCTCATCCTCATTTTATTTCATCTGAACTTTATGGTTTGATTCTCTTAATTTTCTTGCATTTTGCTTCCATTCTCAATTATTCTAGAGTCCATCAACTCATTATTCAAAATTTAATTAAAAAAAATAAATTAAAAAATAAAAAAATAATAATAATATTTTGGCTTTTTAATCTGTCATTTTTATCCTTGTCTAATTAGACTTATTTTTTGCCTAAAATGTAAATTTAATTTTCCAGGAAAATTTAACCTAATTACATGCTTATGTGTAATTTTTTATCTTTAGACTGTATGGTCACTGAAAAGTGGCATTTTTTTTTCTAAATTGGGGGCTTTCCCCTTGCTTGTTTGCTGGCGTCTCTTGGCGTCATAACTTGGAGACAAGGCGTCTCTTGTGATTCTGCGTTAACTCATCTATTGCCTTGGTGAGGTGCCTTTAGTTAAAGGCTTTCTTCTCACCTAACTTTCGACATCTTTTTAATTTTATGGCTCCAGAAGCAAGTTTCTACAATCAAGTTTCTCCAAGGCGTAAAGTTGTGTGCAACTAGGTAGCCCATAAAGCCTCCACAGTTTCGCAGTTTCGCAGAACATTGCATCAATTAGCTTCATTTAAAGCATACGGATAAACGCTCTTTTGGAGCAGATCTCCGGTGATATAACTTAGAGTGAAGAGTGGCTAACATTTTAATTTACTCTGAAGTATTTTTAGCCCGGCCTCTATTGCATACCAATTTTATTTCAAGAGTACATTTTTCTTATTTTATCAAAGTTACATATTGGAGAAAAATATTCTAAAAATAATGGCGGGGCTAAAAATGCTCCAGAATAAATGAAAATGTTGGCAACTGTGCAAATGCTCCCAGATTGACTGTTGGGCGGGCCTGGACTAGAAATATAGATTTCCGAGTTATGCGCATAAGGCACGCCAATAAACTGAATAGACGAAATCGTCGAGAATTTCTAATCTACACATTTCTAGACGGTGAAACGATATTCTAAATATTCTGAATCTTTTATACTGCGGATAGCCATCATAGCGAACAGACGTATGCTAGTCCTGAGCGTGGAGCGCCATCTGTTACCGTCTCCCGCTATTAATTGCTTTTCTGCAAAATAATCTTCTCCCTTAGTGTTTATACTTTGGGTGATTCGAAGCTCTTTTCAGGGCTGTTTTTCGCATTGCCCAAGTGCATTTCACTTTGATATGACTTCCTCTAAAGACTCTCTCATGACCGGTATTTTTTCAGGTCAACTAATACCAGAATTCCAGGCAACCTATCGACAATCTCATGATGGATTGACTCAGCTTGAACAATTTGTTGACCAGTATCTTCAAAGCAGTGATAACATATTAATCAACTGATTGATCAACTTAAAACTAACCCTGATGATACCCACTTACAAGAAACGGTGAGTGTAATTATTTCAGATTGTTTGATTTCAATTAATGAACCATCAAGATATGAGTTTAAAACCCTTGTCTCATTTGGCAAATTCGTTAAAACTAATTATAATGTCCCAACATGGCAGTTTATGGAAAATATAACTGGAGAGGAACTCTCTCTTAAATTTGTAAAATCTACTAGCAAAAAAAAAAAAAAAAGAAAGAAAAAGAAAAAACTCTATAAATTCTTCTAAAAAATCAAATAAAATCTCTTTTCAGGGAAATATTATTGAAAAGCAAAATTCTTTCGAAATACTTCAAAATGAAGTCGACTGTGACTCTACGAGCGATAAAAGCAGTTTGGATGATAACACTAGTCAAACTACCGAAATAGCACCAAAAAATAAATAAATAAATAATAATAATAATCCGTTCTTCATTGAGATTATCGGTGATTGGAATAATTTTGCTAAGAAAATCTAAAGAAATATCTAAAGAATATCTAAAGAAAATAGAACCGCTTGTCAAATTAACAGACCAACTTCTTAAAATTCATAGTAAAAACACGGATGACTTTAGAGCCGTTCAAAAATACCTCACCGATAATAATTGTAAATTTACTACCTTAAATCCTTATGATCAACGCCCCAAAAAAAATTGTGTTAAGGGAATCCTCTGTTATACCGATCCCTCCATAGTTATGGAAGGATTTAAAGAACATGGTTTTACGGCGACTAGAGCCGCCATGTTAAAAAACAGAGCCACTGGTAAACCCATGCCTATATATATATGGTTAATATAGTACCATGTAAAAACTTTGACGAAATTTACAAAATTACTGTAATTTCACTTATTCAAGTGACAATTGAAAGATTTCGATCTGCTCCTCTGAAACAATGCTATCACTGTCAGATGTTCAATCCTGCATCAGTTTGCTGTGGTCTAACGCCCCGTTGCGTAAAATGTGCCGGGGCGCATCTATCCAATGAATGTCCTTCAACTGGCAAAATTACACCTAAGTGCGCCAATTGTGGCTCGGATCATCCGGCTACTTATCGCGGCCTGCCCCATGAATCCTCTTAACATAAAGAAAAAAAACATGCAAAATAATCAAATCAAAACCAAACCTCAAAAACATTTAGCTGAAAGCTACCAACTCGCAGAATTATTAAAAGAATTAAACTATACCAAACCTGTCAATAAGACTACCAATGTAGATCCTATCATGGCTCCCTGCGATTCAATAACGGCTGTTCAGACAAGGCGAAAAGGGCGTACAGCAAGAACTTTTACCGCTATATTTTACCGCTACCCAGCAATTGGCGCTGTTTACAAGTCTCGGTTTCACCTGATTTAAAGGTCTAGCCATAGGAATAACATTATACAGAAGCATTTGTAATTAACGCTCTAAACTCATTAAAATGCCGAAATTTTTTTTGAATATGCATAATAATTAATATCAGGGCATGTAGAATTATATGTTTGTTTGTCAGAATGTTTTCACCGCAAAAAATATAATAAAAAAAATCGTTTCTTCATCGCTAATTTAAAGGTCCGGTCATAAGAATAACATTTTATATATGCATTTGCAGTTCACGCTGGAATCTCCTTAAAATGTCGAAAACTTTTTTGAATGAGCATTATAATTATATCAATGCATGTAGAATTATACACATTTGTCAAAATGTTTTCATCATAAAAAATACAATAAAAAGATCGTTTATTCATCGTGATATTCGCGCTCTTTAATGATGATTTGAAATACTAATGCCTAATAATAATTTTTTAGAACCATTCCTTAGTAATAAACGAATTAAATTCGAAAGTACTCTATATACATTTAATGATGAAATAATAGAGTGCATTTTAGTATTTTTCTGTAAAGGCAAGGGAATTTTTTTTAAATCGTGTCAAAATATGAGAATCTTGAAAGATCTGACACAATTTTATGGTGATAGTAAATGTTTAAAATATATATGTTTGTTATTTACTGCATTACAGTTATGAAAATTTGCATAAGTGTATGAAAATTTCTTGAAAACTATCTATATAAATATATATATATATATATATATATATATATATATATATATATATATATATATATTATTATTATTATTATTATTATTATTATTATTATTATTATTTAAAGCTGTCTGTTTATTATTTATTTATTTTTTTCACTGGATTTTACATTATTACAGTTTTTAACAATATATTATAAACATACTTTGATATTACTTTGTGAATTCTTTTTTTTTTTTTTTTTTTTTTTTTTTTAATGTAATTGAATGTTTGAATGCTGAAATTTAATTCAAATCTTTAACATTCAAACATTAAAAAAAAAAAAAAAAAAACTTATTGATGAATACACCATATTTAGATTATATTATTAAATTGTGGTAGATAGTATGTGCCAGGTTCGACCCAGGCTTCAGTTTCCCCAGGACCCGTTAGGAGTTTTCCGTGGTTTTCTCCTAAACTAACATAATTACGGGGCTGCCCCCCCCCCCTACAAAGACAACTACTAAAGCCTAGGACTCAACTGTAGTTATCAGCCTTAAGCCACATAACCACATAATTTTAAATTGCAATACTTTAAAACCGAAGAAAGTAATGAAAAATTTGTTAGTAGGAAACATTTTTAAAATATTAAAAATTTTAAATTTTATTTAAATAGTCCTAGTAAAATTTTAATATACGTAATATTGTTTCATTGTAATGCCAATGCATACAGATTTTTTATAATTCTGAAACTATTAAGAAAAAAAAAAAAAAAAAAAAAAAATCTATAGTGACTTAATTTAGAGGACCTCAAAACATATAGAAGCATTAAAATTTCAAAGTCGGATTTTTGACGTGATTACAATATTTTCCTCAAGTATGTATGTACGAAAAGTAAAAATTATTATAATGTCCATAGTTAGCCTTTTTCATTTGTGTACTATTTTAAGATTGTTATTCCCAAATAAAGATTTATCATTCTAGTATATGTTGAGAAGTTAAAAAAGTTATGTAAAACTATGTCAGAAAATGTTTTTAATTATAAGGAAAATCTAACTATGAGAATTTGGCATATCTGTACATTTTAAAATTTCTTGAATTCATTTTTAATTTCCAAACATATACTATGTAAGGGAAATATTGTACCCATGAAAAAAAAAAAAAAAAAATCACTGTAGGTTTTTGGTATATTTATACGTTTTGTGGCTTCCTAAATTCATTTTTCTGTTTTTATAAAGATATGTGTATGTGTCTGAGTGAACACAATAGCATTTAAATATTTTATCTCATTACTATATTTCATTGCAGATGTATAATGATTATATACATGTGTGTATGTGTAAAACAGTAATCAAAAAGCAAAAAAAAGAAAAAGAAAAAGAAATTATAATTTTTTTAAAGGAAATTTTTAGTTTGAGTACAAAGCGTAGATATTAAAAAAAAAAAAAAAAAAAAAAAAAAAAAAAAAAAAAAAACTATTTTAACTAGTAGGGATAATATAAATATAATTTTTTTTTCTATCCCGTATTTATGCAAGTATTGGAAAAGATCGCGAATAAATCAGAATGGCTGGATCGACGATCGCAACATGGCTTTGAACCCGGCATCTCCCCTCTATCAGCTTAGAGAACAGAACCTTTCGGCCGCAAATGGAGAAAAAAAAATAAGGGAAAATTATTAAGAATTAATTAACAGGGAGCTTCAAAACTTTTTTCCGCAAAAATTTTTATTTATTTATTTATTTATTTATTTTAAATAATTTTCAAGAAATGTCAATATAATAATTATTAGTGATTTTCACTGCATGTGTATAATAAAAAAAAATATCTAAGACAATTATTTTTAAAAAAAATTTAAAAATTTAAATAAAGAAAATTTTTAATGCGCGTACAAAATATAGATATTATTAAAAAATAAAATAAAATAAAAAGTATTTCAGATACTAATGTAATAAATACTTAAAATGATTTCGAATATGGATTTGTTTTTTCAAGCATAATTATTAAATATTCCTTATATACAGTTCCCTCTTATTATTATTATTATTTGGCTTATTTCAAAGAGATTTTTATGTCTATAATTAGTGGCTTTTTTTTTTTTTTTTTTTTTTAATTTATTTTAAATTTGTTAAAACATTTTTAGTAGAAACATTTTAAATAGCTGAACTTTCTGGAATAAATGTAGAAATAAATAATTATTTATCTACAAATAATCTTCTTAAAACACTCTGCATTTATAAGAAACAGTTTTTTTCATTACAAGACAGTTGTAATAAATTAATTCGTTAAATTTTCAAAAAACTTCGTGTGCAAGGAAGTACATATCGTAACAATGAGACGCGTAACTAGCGCACCAAACGGAGAGGAGAGTAACTATGCCTTGTACGGTGTTTCTATTGTTCAAGTTCGTGTCTGAACAGCCGCTATTGAATCGCAGGGAGCCATCCATGATCCTATAAACGTACCAAAACCATCCGATTCTTCGGTTGACTTAAATAATGAAAATGAATTTCCTAATCTTAGCCCCCAAAACTGAAAAAAAAAAAAAAAAAAAACACCACGGAAACTGTGTCCAATAACGTTGATGAGGATTTTAATACATTTAAAGACTTAAAAGATCTCCTTGAGATAGCTAAATTCATTACATTCTTCAAAAACATGGCTCGCAAAATCAAAGGCTACACCGATCTTATTGATAAAATGATAGTTATTATCAAGGAATTTGGTCATATTGATATAGATCTGTCAAATTCTAGTAAAAGCTAACTTTGTTTGAGTTTTTCCTCTCTTTCATTAAAAAAAATAAATAAATAAACAAATAAATAAATGTACAGCCGGGGGAAAAAAAAACGCAACGATCAAC
This sequence comes from Salticus scenicus, assembly GCA_963930645.1. Classification (NCBI taxonomy): domain Eukaryota; kingdom Metazoa; phylum Arthropoda; class Arachnida; order Araneae; family Salticidae; genus Salticus; species Salticus scenicus. Next base: position 235,986,617 of record OZ005653.1, on the reverse strand, counting down.
GTAACTTCGTTGCTAATCGATGTGGAAAAATGTAATAGGTATCATTCGACGGGAAATTGTGAGTAGTTTCAGAGAATGAACTGAAATTTTGAATTGGGGGTCATCTACATATTAAAACGCACACCAACTTTGATTTTTTCAATAGTAATGCCCCATTTTTAATTTATATTTGAATTTTTGGGATTGCGAAAAGCGAAAAAGTATATTGGTTGTATATTTTACTTATTTTTTCACAGAGTTATAAGCGTTCAAAGTTTGAAGGTGCTAATGTTAAATTCATATTTCAAACTTTTATTAATATCTTCACAAAAAATAACTTGATCGATATATATTTTTTTTTTTTTTTTACAAGATCAGGGATGGAACACGGGCGCAGAATTCATACCGGAATCCGTTTAAGAAATTTCTCTAGCTATAATATCGTTGATTTAAGAAGTAGAAAATTTTCTTACATTGAGAGTGGTATGAATTCTGCGCCCGTGTTCCATCCCTGCAAGATACATTGAAGAAACCCAAACATAATCCATCATTACTTTTGATTCTGAAAAATATTTTTAATTCTGAAAAATATTAATAAATTCATATTTATAAAAATTATGAATTATGACCTATATTAATTTTTACATAAAATGAATCCCAATGGTGAAAAATATGGGTGTGCAAATTTGCAGCTCATTCCAGTTATTAGTTTTCGACATATAAATAAATCTTTCTTTTCGAGTGGTTTAGAGGGGCGTCTCTTATACAGTTTTGCATGAGATAACGAATCAAATCTTTAAAAAATAACAAAGAAAATTAAACAAAATATTTTTATTTTTTACTTACGGGTGAAATTATATAACATCAACGTTAAATGCAAAAAAAATGAAACAGAAATGATGATTTTTAGTCATTAGTCATCAAAAATTCCTGTTTTCTAAAGAAGACAAGCCCCGCCTCCATCGTTCTTTAAAACAAAACAATACAGAAAAAAAAGAAAAGTAAATTTGACATCGAGTATTCGTGTTAAACCCCTTATTTTATCTTGACAAAAATATGCACAAGTGGTATTTACTTCATCGATTACTTACTGGTGATAAATTTTGAATCTTTTAAACGAACACTAGAAGAAAAAAATTAACTAAATAGGCGGGGTTTAATGTTTTAAAAAGAAAAATAGGCTTAATATTTCAGAACAAATTTTCTGTATTCACAATTATATTACAAATAGATATACATTATAATTATATTCTTTCTAATCAATATATTTCTATCCATAGTATATTTTATTGCAAAAATATGAACAATGGGTACACACTTAAGAAATAAGTAACACACAAATGACGAAAGAAACGCCCACTGACAGAGTTACAGCAGTCGCGAAAGGCTTAATTAAGGAATTATATTTTCATAGAAATTATAAAACGAATCGTAGAGTTCCAAAGAGTTCAAATGACCCAAAACTGGTAAGTGCGATTAAAATTGTTTAATATGTACTTCATGAACCCTTACAAAAATTTATCCGAAAAGATTTAGTTTATGCATTGTTATATATATATATGTATATGTATATATATATATATATATATATATATATATATATATATTATTCCATTTCGTATATTATGTTACACCTACAAAAGAAAATTTAAGCTTTATTGGTGATCAGTACAGTGATAATAGACAGTTGTACTTGAAAAATATTGCACTTTTTTCAAAGAGTATTGTCTGGACCAATCGCAAGTGTAATGCATTTAAATAGACCTAAAATTATCTAATAAAGAACTGAAGTATATACAAATCTAAAAGAACTGAATTCTAGTTAATTAACATGTTAATCGCCACGATAATATCAGAAAAATTTTCACATGGGCCATGGTAACTTTATTAGACAATTTAGTTAAAAATGCGTGTTAAAAATGCGTCAGGCACACATGACTGACATGACGATTAACGTGTTAATAATTAATCGGTGTATATCATATTCCTTTTAGGGTTATTTCCTATTCCTAGTTAAAAATGCATGTTAAAAATGCGTCAGGTACATATGACTGACATGGCGATTAACGTATTAAGAAACTAACTGGAAAATATAAATGTTTTTATTAATTTATATAATTCTTTTTTTGTCAAAATATTTCCGGTGTAAAACATTAAAATTTTGTCAATTTTTTATAGGATAGTAATTTTATTTTTCTACATTTAGAGATAACCCCCTAACACATTTTAGATTATAACTCTATAAATACTAAAGATAAAGTATATAAACAGTATACTTTTCCGCACTGCCAGACTCTCAGAAATTCGAATATGAAGTCAGAATTGGGTGTTGTTATTGAAATAATCAAAGTTAGCGTTCATTTCAATATGTAGATGATCCCTAATTCAAACTTCGACGACATTTTCAAAAAGTGCATTTAATTTCCTGTTGAATTATGTCTATTAGATGTTCCTGCGTCAATAAATAACGAAATTACAGCGGGTGTTGCGTTTTTTTTTTTTTTTTTTTTTTCCCCGACTGTACCTTATTTAATTGAGATATTTTACTGAACTTAGCCTTTTTTGGTTTCGCCATCTCGTGACGCTTTTTTAAAGTTTTTGATAATTCGGCTTTTTCCTGCCAATTAATGCTTTAGGGGACTCTCTACCTATCGTCTCCGAAAGCCGAAGCCAATGTTATTCTATGGGAAATTTCTTCCCATTATAATTCATTAACTAATACATATTTTTAAATTAGGTTTTCACTTTACGAAAATTCATAACTATTAAAGAATTTATCGCTTTCCAAAAATTGACTTTTTTTATTTTTAAGATTTCATTTTTAAACTCAAAACTGAAAAATTTCACATTGTGAAAATTCGCATTTTACAACCTCAAAATAAAATATTAAAAACTTTTAAAAATAATTTTTAGAAAGCGATAAATTGTTTAATAGTTGTGTAGTTTTTGAATGTGTAAACAGAATTTAAAAATATATATTAGTTAATAAGTTACAATTGGGGCAAAATTCTCCACAGAATAACATTGGCTCTGGCTTCTGGGGATGATAGGTGGAGAGGCCTCTTAAACCAAAGTTTCCTATATAATACAGACTACCCATTCGCTGATTTTCCCTTGTCCGCGATGAATTGTGATAGATGGCGCTACCAGCCAGGTCTTTTAAGGATATTGTTTACAAAATATCCCTATACTTACGATGAATATCCCTACTTTAAGGAAACTTGTGAACAAAAGTGGAAAAATTAGTCTAATCCATGCAAAATCACATGAAATTTCTTATAAAACAACCACATAAAAGTCCCTACAAAGTTAAAACCCGTTGCTACATCCTAAAAATATTGCTAAAAGTCCCTACGCATAGGGACAAATTCTTATAGTTGGCAACACTGTAGGGATTTGTGAGTCTCTTTTTAAAGAAATTCTATCCCACACTCTAAGCGCCATCTAGTGAGGAATACACTTACAAAGGCGGACATTTTCTCCCATAGAAGACCGCCGGAATTGCAAGTCTGATTTATATAGGGAGTCTTGGCTTAAACATTTGTATAGTCACTGAAAAGTGCCCTTTTTTTTTTTTTTTTTTTTTTTTCGGCTTTTTTGGATCTGGAACGTTATTTTTTAAATTCTCAAATTTTTGTTAAAGTTACATTTTTATCTCTTATAACTTTTTTGTAAAATCTTTCTTTTAGCAGTTCTACAGCTGTTAAACCTTATTTTTCACTGGCTCATTTATTTATTTTCATTATTGTACTTTTTTTACATAATTTTACGTGTATTTAAATATATTACACTTACGACTGGTCAGACAATATTCTTTGAAAAAAGTGCAATATTTTTCAATTAAAACGTGTTTATCATGGCTACATTGATTACTAATAAAGCTTAAATTTTTATTCTTAGGTGTAAAAAAATATACGAACTGAAATAATATAACAATATTTGTACAACAACGCATAAACTAAATCTTTTCGGATAAATTATTGTAAGGGTTCATGAAGTAAGTATTAAACAATTTTAATAGCACTTAACAGTTTTGGGTCAGTTGAACTTTTTGAAACAGTACGATTTATTTCATAGCACAGAGAGTTTCTTGCAGCTGGTAATAGTTATTTTTTTACAGTGTACCCTTGGTAATAGGTTCTTGTAATGTATTATTTTAAAAACCTATTACTGTTTAGTTTATATATGGATAATGTCTTTCGAATCCTTTCAGGATATACAATATATACATGTATCCTGCAAAATAGATGCGGTTCATGTTCTTGAGTTTCAATGCTTTCGAAAAGTAATCATCACTTTATTTAACACTAACATTTCAGCAATTAAAAAAAAAAAAAAAAACATTGATATGAAATTGTGGTGGAGTCAAAATTTTATACAGTTGTTCGTCCCAATTGTATAAGCGTAATATTCTGTTAAATGATTTTTTTTAAACACGAAAACAGAATATTTCAAATAATATCAAGTAACACGTACATGAGTGCCATTCTCTGTAAAAAAGAATCCTCATATTAAAAGCCATATAATTAAGGAATAATTAAATAACAATAACAAATCTTTAAAAAACAACTTTAAGACATCCCAAATTTTAAACTACCGAGTAATTTTCTCTTTTGATTTTACGAAAAACGTGAACATCCCAGATTGACAAGAAAATTAATATTTTTCAATCATATTTATCAAACCGTCAATTTGAATATGTTTACTAAAATTAGAAACACTTGTTTTAAATTATAAATTTTGGTTGCAAAAATTGCATAAAATGATTTATTTTCTCAGACACTTAATTTTAACATACCACCATAATTAACTATTCTTCATGCCTTTACTCATTTTAAATCACTAAAAATATTCTCGAGAAAAAATCAGATAAAATAAAATAAAATAAAAGCTTTAAAATAATAATAATAATAATAATAATAATAATAATAAATCAGTTTTATTGAATTATTCTTGATTAAACTCAAACAATTTACTTGATAAAACCACAATAAATAAATGCTCAACAACACTATCAGTATGCGGAATGCGATTACGCATTTTCAATTCCATCTGCCATAAGCAATTTCAAATATAAACAAACCATAGCCTCCTTAACTAGATGCCTGTCGCGTAGCTCGGAAACTAGGCAACAGTTCAAGCGGTAGACAGCGCCACCTGGTACAGATTGCGCGACTTTTTTATTCAACACCCACCAAAAAATTTTTAAAGTGGGATATGATATACATAAAAGGCGAATAGAATTGAAAAAACGTCGATATATATATCATGTATCACTTCTTTAAATTATTGGTGAAAGTTGAATAAAAAAATCCTATAATATGTACTAGGAGGCGCTGTCTACCGCTTCAATTTAACAGGGAGCAGCCCCCGCTCACCGCTCGAGGAGCGGTGTTGAGGGCTTCTAGGATAATCCACGTGAGCTGCTCCGACATTTATTGAGAAAAAAAAAATACATCATGCATCGCCTCGCTTAGCCAACCAGCGACATAGGGCGATGAGTATTTACAGATATTTATGTACATAAAGTATTTGGTCGGCATGCCGGGCCCAGCCGGCCCCATGCGACAAATGGCATGCTGACGATAGTTGATATTGTAGAGTCGAAACCAGTTGATAATTGATGACGCAGATTCTGAGGTTGTGAATGGCAGTTCCTTTAGTAGAAACAGTTCATGCGTATGCATGGATTTAATCAGCATTAATTGCTGACCATCATGGGAAGAATCTGTAAGTAGATAGATTCACGTTGATGCTCAAGTCGGTCCTTGATTGACTGCTGGTGACGTTAGGATGGTTAGCGGGGTACTGGTGAAGTTTCTGAGTAATCTGCAACTACAGGACGTTTGGAATCTAGAACTGATATTACAGGAGGATAGCTTCAGCAGCAACTCGGACGACCACAGAGGAAGATAACAGGGTGAAGAAACTTAAGGTAATTTAATTTTGACTACAGAATTATTATTATAATTAGTAGAATTTGATATTAATCTGTTAGGTTTGAAATGTTCATTAAGTAGGAGAAGATGCTATTTAATTTATTTATTAGCGGTTTTCTTGTTAGAATTTCGTCTAGCCAATTAATTGGTCTAGGGGAGGTATTTATTAAATGATAATTTTCTGTTAGGGGGCAGTGGAAATAATAATGTAGTGGAGTACCCTCCTCTCCACATGGACACAAGGGTGAGCGTCGGCAATGAAACTTGTATAGATAGGAAGGGAAGGGCCCATGGCCTGTTAGGAATGCGGTAATAGGAGGAGTTAAAGTCCAAGAGTTAGTGCGGGCCCGTGGAATCAGCGAGAAGGTATGTCTCCCCTTCTCTGAACTATCCCACAGGTCTTGCCATTTGAGATTCATTAAGTTTTGAATTTTACTTTTGACGTAGAAGGGGGGAGCGGGAATTGAAGAACGTTTTGTGGGGAAATTAGTAGCTTCTTTTGCTAGGGAATCAGCTAGTTCATTGCCTACGACACCCCTGTGGGCAGAAACGTGTGCCAGGGTGCAAGTTAAATCGAGATTCATTAGGAGTTTTTTAATGCGCTGAATTTGCGGATGTCTGCTCCGATGTCGAGCTATTGCCTGAAGGCCCGAGAGACTGTCGCTGTAGATATTGACGATTTGATTAGAGTATGCGACACTGGCCCATTGTATGGCCTCAGCGATCGCGTGGATCTCTGCTTGAAATACCGTATTAAAGTCCTCGAGCCTGCAAGCCCACTGATGGCCCGCGACACCCTGTTCCAGCACGCAAAATGCGGCTGCAACCCCGGTATCTGTCTTGGAACCATCCGTGTAGATCGCCACCGGAGCAGAGGGAGAAAAGTTATTTTTAAGACAGTTGGTTAACATCGGAGCAACATCCTTGCCTGGGTGAATATCCCAACTGCAGGTCAAAGTTTGAATGGGGGTGTGGGGGAAGATAATATTAGTTAGGTCAGGGTCTTTTAATTGCAAGATTTGAGTTTTAATGTACGTTTGGGAGACCTGCAGGTGGGCGTGGGGAATCCCAGTGATTACGGTGAGGGCATCAGTGGAAATAGTTTTATATCCTCTTGCAATTTGTAAGAGGAATGGTCGTTGGGCAGAATTGAGGCCTGTTAGGAGCCAGTTGGAATGAAATATAAAGACTCAAAGGCGAGATTTAAGTTAAACATGCCGAGAGGGTGAACCTAGGGGGTGGGGCAGAGCTGGAAAACCTCGAGGGTGATGCGATATAGAGCTGTTTACTAGAATTGGTTAACTGGGTGAGATGCGGACCCTTAGGCTAGTAATTATAGAAAAAGGGGAACTTTACTGGATGGGTAGCTTAGTGGGTGGGGAAGTGCCGAGTCTTAACTAAGTATTATTAAGTTTGCTTGTGGGCTTGAATTATCAATTTTCAGTTTTGTGGGCAAGTAAAAGAAAAAAAAAGAAAGAAAGAAAAAGATTGGAAAATTTCTAAGTCCAGAAAATTAATATTAGATCAAATAATTTTAATTTTAGTGTTAATTCTTCTATAATTAACTTGTACAGATGTTATAAAAACTCTTAGTACAATTTTGACGTTGTTAGAGACGCTCGGACCTAAAACCCGCTAAAGGGAAGAGCGGAATTCGGCAAAAGTGCTTTTGACATCTCTTAGTACTAAGGGACGGGGTAGAATTCACCGAAAAAACGTAAGAGTATTAGAAGTCTAGGGAGCAGGATAGAAGACTTTCATCTTATATGTAGAGAGCACTGTTGCTGAAGTGAGAACAGCAAAAAGGCTCTCAAAACACTGGAACCCATCCAGAGCATCCTGCTAAGAGGGGCAGGTCCCGGCAGAGGGGGAGGGTGCCGGGGGGCACCCCTCCCCCCCTCCCCAGAAAAAGTTTGAAAATTTGGCTTTGGTGGAAAGGAAATTAGTATTATTGAAAGGATACTGGAGAATCCTGCTCCAGAGACTGGAATAAATGGAAGTTTCTGTGTGCACGGAAACGTTGAGGCTAATTGGGAGAGGTTTGGCTAGAGAATATGGCTGAGTTTCTCTGAACACGGGAACGCCGGGACTTGGATAGAAAAGCGGGAAGTTTAGTTTAAAAAAAAGACTAAGTCTCGCACAGAAGAAATGGCTAAGTTTTTCTAAACACGGGAACGTCGGGACAGATGAAAAACGGAAGAGTTAGCTTAAAATTTTACTAAGTCCCGCAGAACACGGGAACGTAAGTCCCTCAGGACACGGAAACGGCTGGACTTAGAAAAAGACAAGGAGCGGGGAGAAGAGTCTCACCGTTGAAACTGCCATTGGCAAGCCGAGGGTCGGAACTCAGCTTGCGAACTAAACACCTCGGCGAAGGGCACCGGACCTGTGATAAACGCCGCGAGCTCGAGAGGGAGGCAGAATGCTAAGGAACTGCCGCTTCAATTGTTGCCTAGCTTCCGAGATACGCGACAGGCATCTAGTTAAAGAGGCTATGAACAAACACTGTTCATCCTTTCTTTCCTTTACCAGCCGTTCTTTCTAAAACCTTCCATCATAACCCCGAACTTAACTAACACCTTCTCGAATTATTCGAGCAGGTGTTGACTAAACGCAAAGTGTAATCCCATTCCCCATCTTCATGACGAAATAATCAACATATAAGAATCACCACATGATCACTATTTTCATGATGGCTGCTTAAATTAATATCCTGACATTATTTCGTTAAACTGTGGTATTAAAATATCTTCCACGTTAAACATCACGAGCTACACTATACTAATATTGAACTAAACTAATACACAATAAGGTTCAGTTTCGAATTAATACTTTGAATAAAATATTAGAAAGATATAATGTGTAAAATAATCAAAGCTTTTACTTATTTCGAAAGAATATTTGAATACGAAGAATATTTGTAATCTACGAAGTAACAGTTTGTATTCGTTACTGAGACGTTACGTGTATTCTTCCAGACTCGAAATAACGAATCAGTATTTTTGGATTCGACGAGCTAAGTTCGAACATTTGTGCGGGAAGTCTGATATGAGAAAGATGTTACTTTTTCGTTACATGCGGTATGCGGGAATTACCAGATTCTGAAAGGTGGGTGTTTTATTCGTTACTCGCATGATCAGAGCCTGATTAAGGGGGAAGCACACATTATCTCCGCTCTCTCCGGAATATTTTACCATGTTTTTATTAACTTCGATTCTTGTTTGTGGGTTTGTCAGGGACAAATCTTGCAATCGATTTTTAACTAACTTCCCGACTAGCTAGATATTTGAAATTTTCAGGACAGGTGACAATACATTTTTCTAATAATTTTAGTCAACTATTTCAAGTCTCACTGCCTTCGGCAGCGCTTATATGATTCGACAGAAAATTTATTTAACTAACTTCCCGACTAGTTAGACATTTGAAACTTTCAGGATAGTTCAGAACACGGTGAAAATACATTTTTTTAATACCTTTAGCCAAGTGTATCGGGTTCCTGCTGTCTTCGGCAGCGTTATCAGTACAAAGCTTGCAATCGATTTTTCACTAACTTTCCGACTAGCTAGACATTTGAAACTTTCAGGCTAGCTCATAACACGGTGACAATACTTTTTTAAAAACTTTTAGTCAACTGCTTCAGGTCCCTACTGCCTTCGGCAGCGTTTATATGATTCAACAGAAATTTTATTTAACTAACTTCCTGACTAGCTAGACATTTGAAACTTTCACAATAGTTCAGAACACGGTGAAAATGCATTTTTTTTAATACTTTTAGCCAACTGTTTCGCGTTCCTGCTGCCTTCGGCATCGTTACCAGTACAAAGTTTGCAATCGATTTTTCACTAACTTCCTGCCTAGCTAGATATTTGAAACTTTCAGGATAGCTCAGAACACGGGAGCAATACATTTTTTTTAATACTTTTAGTCAACTGTTTCAGGTCCCTACTGTATTCGGCATCGTTCATATGATTCAACAGAAAATTTATTTAACTAACTTCCCGAGTAGCTAGACATTTGAAACTTTCGGAATAGTCCAGAATACGGTAAAAATGTTTTTAAAAAATATTTTTATCCAATTGCTTCGGGACCCTGCTGCCTTCGGCAGCGTTTCCAGTACAAAGCTTGCAATCAACTTTTAACTAACTTCTCGGCTAGATAGCCATTTGAAACTTTTAAAATAGCTCAAAAGACGATAGCAAGGAATATTTTAATACTTTTATCCAATTGCTGGGGTTCCGGCTGCCTTCAGTAGCGTTTGTATGATTCAACAGAAAATTTAAAAACATGGTTTATAAAATTTTTTTTATCTTATAATTATTTACAATTATTTTTTAATTCATGTTATAGAAATTCCACGCTTTGACGAGGAAATATTTTTTATAAAGAATGAACGGTGTAAAACAATCCAATTTACTCACCGTTATTAGACACCACAATTCTTTTAAAATAATTTTTAATGAGAACTTTCTGTTTATTATAGGAGGAAAGTATTTGTTAAAAAATTACGGTGTAAGTATAAATAATGTGTGCTTCCCCCTTAATCAGGCTCTGCGCATGATGTGATTCGGTCTAGTTGTTTACTTATGATTTCGATTTTGCTAGTCGCGGTGTTTATAGTTTGTTTTTGTAAATTCATTATGGGAAAGAGACTTTTAAACTCGTTACTTGTATAATGCTGTATCATATAGGTTGTACTTGTATGATTCAAATGGTTTTTGCAATTTTGTTTCAGAACAAAGAAAAAGAAGCACATTCTCGAGTTTTTTTTTTTTTTTTTTTCCCTAGAAATATATGATTACATAAGTACGTTCATTTATTTAAAAAAGAAAAAAAGAAAAGAAAGAAAAATCCGTGTTATTATTATCATTATTACATTTTTTATATCAGGCACTTTTCTTTCTTTCTTTTTTTTTTTTTTTTTTGCGTGCTGAGAGGTAAGATGGAAGTGTTATTTATTTAATACGATCATTTCAGTAATTATATTACATTGCTAATAGGTTCTTATGCAATAACAGTATTATTTATTTTATTATATGAGATAACGCCCACCTCAATTTCTTAATTAACCCTTTCGTGACAGCTGACGTAGATTCACGTCATTTGAAAATCTATAACTCTGTCAGTGGGCGTTTCTTTCGTAATTTGTGTGTTACTTATTTCTAAAGTGTGTACCCAGTGCTCATATTTTTGCAATAAAATATGTTATGGATAGAAATACATTGATTAGAAATAATATAATTATAATGTATATCCATTTGTAATGTAATTGTGAATACAGACAATTTGTTCTGAAATATTTCATTTTAAGAGAATAATGCCCGTAGGCGGACCTTACTGTCAAAAAGACAAAATATTGCTGTCGCAAAAGTGTTATATATATATATTAAAATATATTTATAAAAGTTAAAGTATATTTTTAAAAATATATAAATTAAATATATTTGTAAAATTTTAAACACTAAAGTATCATTAAAATAATAATTCTCCCCCCCCCACAAAAATAAAATAAAATAAAATAAATAAATAAAAATTAAAAAAAATAAGGCAGTATATGACGTAAATGATTAAACCTTTAACTGTGACGGTAGTTAAGAAACGATTTTACAAGTCTGTTTTGTGTTCCAATTCCATTCGTTTTTTTTTTTTTTTTAATTGACAACTTTTACATTTAACTTATTTTTCTATTTTAAACAGTAAACACCGCCTATTTAGTTAATTTTTTTTCTTCTAGTGTTCGTTTAAAGGTTTCAAAATTTATCACCAGTAATCGATGAAGTAAATACCACTTGTGTTTATTTTTCTAACGTAAAATAAGGGGTTTAAAATGAATACTCAAAGTCACATTTACTTTTCTTTTCTCTATTGTTTTGTTTTGAAGAACGATGAAAGATGGGGCTTGCCTTCTTTAGAAAACAGAAATTCTTGATGCTAACACTAATGTCTAAAAATCATAATTTTTGTTTCATTTCTTTGCTGTTGACGTTTTGTTACATATTTTGACCTGTAAATAAAAAATAAAAATATTTTGTTTAATTTTCTTTCTTATTTTTAAAGATTTGATTCGTTATCTCTGGCAAAACTTTATAAGAGAGGGCCCCTAAACTACTCCAAAAGAAAGATTTATTTATATCTCGAAAAACTGATAACTGGAATGAGCTGCAAATTTGCACACCCACATTTTTCAGCATTAGGATTTATTTTATGTAAAAATTAATATAGGTCATATTTCATAAAATTTATGAGTATGAATTTATTACTAATATTCAGAGTTAAAAATATGTTTTCAGAATCAAAAGTAATGATGGATTATCTTTGGGTTTCTTCACTGTATCTTGTAAAATAAAAATTATATCGATCAAGTCATTTTTTGTGAAGATATTAATAAAAAGTTTGAAATAGGAATTTAACATTAGCAACTTCAAACTTTGAACGCTTATAACTCTGTGAAAAAATAAGTAAAATATACAACCAATATACTTTTTCGCGTTGCCGTGAGCCAAGGAATTCAACTATAAAATAAATAATTACAAGATAAAAAGAATTTTTTATATACCATGTTTTTAAATTTTCTGTCGAATCATATAAACGCTAACCGAAGGCAGCGGGAACACAGAAAAATTGCTTAAAAGTATTAAAAAAATTCATTGTTATCGTGTTTTGAGTTATTATAAAAGTTTCAAATGGCTAGCTAGCCGGGATGTTAGTTAAAAATCGATTACAAGCTTTGTACTGGTAACGCTGCCGAAGGCAGCAGAGACCCGAAACAAATGTTTAAAAATATTTCAAAAATGCATTTTCACCGTATTCTGAACTATTCTAAAAGTTTCAAATGTCTAGCTTGTGGGGGAAGTTAGTTAAATAACTTTTCTGTTGAATTATATAAACGCTGCCGAAGGTAGTAGGGACCTGAAATAATTGACTAAAACTATTCAAAAAATGTATAGTCACCGTGTTCTGAGCTATCCTGAAAGTTTCATATGCCTAGCTAGTCGGGAAGTTACTTAAAGATCGATTGCAAGCTTTGTACTGGTAACGCTGCCGAATGCAGCAGGAACCCGAAACAGTTGGCTAAAAGTATTTAAAAAATGCATTTTCACCGTGTTGCAAACTATTCTGAAAGTTTCAAATATCTAGCTAGTCGGCAGGTTAGTTAAATAAATTTTCTGTCGAATCATATAAACGTTGCCGAAGGCAATAGGGGGCCTGAAACGGTTGACTAAAAGTGTTAAAAAAATGTATTGTCACCGTGTTCTGAACTATCCTGAAAGTTTCAAATAGCTAGCTAGTTGGGAAGTTAGTTAAAAATTGATTGCAAGATTTGTTCTGGACAAACAAATAAGAATCAAAGTTATTAAAAACATGGTAAAATGGGGCATTACCATTGAAAAAAAAAGAAAAAAAATCAAAGTTGTGCGCGTTTTAATATGTAGACGACCCCCAAATCAAAATTTCAGTTCCTTTTCTGAAACTGCTCACAATTCCCCGTCGAGTGATACCTATTACATTTTTGTACATCGATTAGCAACAAAATGACGTTGAGTGTTGCTTTTTTTTTTTTTTTTTTTTTTTTTTTTTTTTTAACCGACTGTACTATCTACAGTACAGCAAACTAACCCAGTCTTTTATTCCTGCTGAACCAATGACTTCTGTTATTATTGCTTCTAACAGACCATCTGCATTGCATGGAGGTATATTTCCTCTAAATGCTTAAATCAATAAATTTGACTTTTACAAATTTTTGTATTTATGTAAAATACTGTTTGTTGTCGATGGCACTCCTTCATTTGTAGCAGCATACCTAAATCAGACAGCTTTATATTCCTGAGCCGTCTATTGAAACTGCATTAGCAACTTTAGTTTTAATGTTTTGATCGATGAAATTAAAAAAATTGTTAAATGCATAATCCTTTCTGTACATTTTTCCAATATTAAACCCATTTAATTCTTGTACTTTACACTCAAAATAAAATCGTGATGCTGCTCTGTTTTCTAAAACCGTAGCATATACATTTTAAAAAAGCTTTATAACTTTTTATATATTTTTGGGTTTAATTTTGTTAATTTATCACATACAATTGGACTTGATGTTACTTTTAACTCTGACTTCATATAACATTGTTAATGACCGTTGCTGGAGAAATGCAAGTTTACCGTTTGCCTTTTCTGGTCAGGTGGATGAAAATTTTACTCCCTGTAGTCTTCGGTTCATTTGCCAGAAGTTTTCTTTTTCCACCACCTTGGTTGTTATTTTTGGTATATTTCTTACTCTTTTAGCAAAAGAAAAAAAAAAATGATTACAGTTCAGATCTTGTGACCCTCAGAGGTATAATTCGGATAGGAATATGGAGAACATTGTGGTCATTGTGGTCATTGATTTTACGTGCATTTAAATTAGGCCTAGATCTTTAACAGAGACAATTAACATCAATCTTGCCCAAATATATAAGAAGTTACAGAATTTTAAAGAGAGTTTTTGATGGTTATTTCTTGTTTCATTTGGTAAATTAAAGTTAAATGACTTTTATTATGTTTTTGATTTGATGTATAAACACACACACAAAAAAAAAAAAAAAAAAAAAAAATTGTCTGGGTTCGCTATTGGAAAAAAAAAAAAAAAAAAAAAAAAAAAAAGCAGAAGAAGAAGAAGAAGAAGTTGATGCAAGTTTTAATATGTAGACGATCTCCTATGCAAAATTTAACTACTGCATTAATACCTAGATGTTATTATCAATCGATCGGCATCAGCCGCATGTTTCTACGCTAATTTACGGCAAAATTAAATGAAAGGGGGGGGGGGGGTGGATTTTATATATATATATATTAAACATTGACTGTACTGTACATTGACTGTACATTTACAAATAGTATAAATTTTTATTGGAAATTTCTTGTATAATACATGCAATTTAAAATTTATATGGGTTTCGAAATGGATATAACTCTTCCTTCCAGTGTTACCAAACTTTGCGACTTTTTTATTCAATAGTCACCGATTATCTTGAAAAGTGATATTTGATATATATAATAAATGGCTCTTAGATACGATGACTGTTATACGTAACAAATATCACTTCTCTAAATTATTGGTGACTATTAAATAAAGAAGTCGCCAAGGCTGGCAACATTGATTCCTTCCCTCCCTTTTCCTTTCTTGGTAAAAGTTTGGTTTCCTTGGTTTTCCTTTCTTGGTTTCCTTTCTTATCAGAAAAATTTTACACACTCACAAACTATTTTTATAATGAACTCTGTGATCTTATACAACTTTACACCTTTTCACATTTTACGTATTATATAAAAAGTAAATATTTACATTATATAATATTTTTAAAATAATACCTTCTGTTTATTTTGCACTAGTACTTATTATCAATATACAAAATACCTACTATAAGTAATTTTCAGTTATCAATTAAATTAACTGAACACAAAATTTAATTACATTTTTAACAAGATAATAATTGTTACATCATAAATAAAATGTTGTGACTTGGAATTTTACAAAAATGGACCTGGAAATCCGGAAAAATCAAGGGATTTTATTTTAGAAATACAGTGGGAATCCTGATACAAGAACAAGATTGAAAAAAAAAATGATTTTATGTAATGCACATAATTAAACATGCATAAGTAATGAGAAAATTTAATAATAATTGTTGTAATATGAGTTCCATTAAATCGAAATTCTTGAATATATAAAGCTGACATTTATTAAAGACGATAAACAAGACGATTTACATTACACACATTCAAAATAAGTAGAATTAAACATATTTAAATGCAGATTATCTTTGTACTTTTAGTTGTTTAACCACACAGGTAATAATGGCCACCAAGGCCGTTGCACACAGCTACATTCCTTTTTTAACTCTGGCGTGCCTCGCCGGGAGCAGTTGGAGAGCTCTCTTACACGCGCATGCGCAATTAAAGGCGCATCTATTTTATTTATTAAAATGAATCGTTCGCTACTCCAACACACACCCCCTGCGAGCGACGCATTTTAATCTACACAAAAATAAAAAATATAAATACAAATATAACATAATACAGGATGAACATATAAAAATAAAAATATATAAAATTAAGAAATTAAAGAAATATTTTCCATTGAATATAATAGTTTTTCTTCGTTTACAGCCTTTGTCAAGAAATCTGATATTAGGGCTTCACTTGGAGTATAATATAGATCAATTATTTTGTCTCTGATCAAGTCCTTTACAAAATGTAACCTAAGATTTATGTGTCTGGACTTGTTGGATGATCTTGTACAATTAGCCCATTGTATGGCTGCTTGACTATCTGAACTCAGTGACACAGTATTATTTATAAAATTTTTAAAGTTTAATTCCGATAATAAATTTATTATCCATGTTATGTCCTTAGAGATTTCTGAAATAGCAAACAACTCGGCTTCACAAGTTCATAAACTTACACTTTTTTTGTTTATGACACTTCGATGATATTAATGAATTACCCAACAAAATTACACCACCAGAAAATGATTTTCCATTTTCTGCGTTCCCCCAACTTGCATCTGAACTTGCATTTAAATACCCAAATTCTGTACTATAGAATAATTTTTTATCTTTAGTTCCCTTTAAATATCTTAAAACCCTTTTTGCGAGTAAAAAATGCCTCTTTTCAGGCTTATGATTAAATTGTGACAAATAAGTAATTGCAAAAGCTATGTCTGGACGCGTTCTATTAGATAAATATAATAGTTCACCTATAATTTCCTGATACATGTTTACATAAATAATTTCATTTGTAAGTGGTAAGCTTTTATCTTCTCCTTTAACAATTGGGGTTTTTACTGTTTTACAATCATTTAGATTGTGTTTAGATAGTAATGACTCAATGTATTGTGTCTGTGACAAATAGATACCATTATTATTTTGTAATATTTCTATACCTAGAAATTTCGATTTATTATTTTCATGTAACTCAAATATTACTCTAATTTTGGAGATTATATCTTCATACATTTCTTGATTATTACTGAAAATACAGAAATCGTCCACATAGATGCTCAAAATAAGAAATTTATCATTATCAGTTTTAATGAATATGCAATTATCTGAAGCTGTTTGTACTAATCCTAATTTTTCTAATTCAAATTTTATTTTCAAATACCAGTTTCTCCCACTTTGTTTTAAGCCATAGATGCTTTTCTTTAATTTACATACTTTTCCTGTACCTATAGACCCTTCAAAACCCTGCGGTGGTAACATGTATACATTTTCCTCTAAATTACTGTATAAATACGCAGTTTTAACATCAAAGAATTTTACAATTAAATTTAATTTAGCGGCAATTGCAATTAGCAAACGGAATGTTTCCATGCACAGAACAGGTGAGAAAGATTCCGAATAATCGACGTTTTTAATTTGATTATGACCCGCTGCACATAACCTTGCCTTAAAAATTATGTTACCTGAATCATTTTCTTTCTTAGTATAAACCCATTTGCTTTTTATTAATTTCGCGTCATCTGGTTTATCAACGATCTCCCAAACATTATGTTTATTTAATGAATCCATTTCATTTTGCATCGCAATTTCCCAATTTTGCCAATTAATATCAGTTTTTGCTTCTAAATAATTATTTGGGACACTTTCCGTAAAATTACTCACTATCTGTTTATTTTTTATTCTTTCGCTTCTTCGTAATTCCAAATTACTTCCGGCTTCAAATCTGCTCTCCTCAATTTGCTTTCCCCCCTTGTCGCAGGCGCTCCCCTTTTCGTCGCCAGAAGTAGAAGGTTTCAATATGCTACTTTCTTTCGTTTTTTCATAAGAGAGTTCTAAATGCGGAATTTTGTTCTCTGTTGTTTGAGTTTCGATTTCATTTGAGGATGAATTATAGAATGATTGAATATCCCAGACATTATTATTTTTCTCAAAAAATGAACTGCCTTTTAATGATTCGTTGAATTTGACCGATCTTTCCTCAATTACTTTTTTACTTTCTAGATCATAAATTCCATACGCTCTACGTTCACGGCTATACCCTAGAAAAATTCCCCTCATCCCTGGAATTTCAAATTTATTTCTCAATACTTTAGGGATATGAAAATATGCTACACAACCAAATTTTCTTAAGTAATTTAATTTAGGTTTTTTACCGGTCCAAATTTCTAGGGGTATTTTATTTTTTCCTTTACGTGGTGTTACATTAGAAACTCGTGTACTAAAGTTTATACCTTCTGACCAAAAATATAATGGTAATTTACTTTCGTATAATATAGTCCTAGTTCTTTCTAGTAATACTCTGTTTCCACGTTCCGCTTTACCGTTCGATTCGCTATTATAAGGAACCGTTTTTTCGTGAGATATACCGGAATTAATTAAATAATTGTCCAATTTTTCATTTAAAAACTCCAGACCATTATCTGACCTGAGCCTTTTGATTCTTTTACCAGTTAAATTTTCATGTTTACTTTTAAAGTTACAGAATGTTTCATATACCTCACTTTTATTTTTCAAAAAATAAGTAAAGTACATGCCAGAAAAATCATCCACTAAAATCATAAAATATTTAGCACCGCCTAACGACACAGGATTAATAGGCCCACACAAATCTATATGAATCAATTCTAGAATTTCGGAACTTTGTTCCGTATTAACAGGTGGATGATTTTTTCTAGTTACCTTACTTATATCACAAATTTCACAATTAAAATCATTTATGATATCTATGTTTATATAATCACTCATTTTAAGCATATAGTTAGGATTTAAATGGCATAATCTACTATGCCAGGTTTCATAATTAATATCATTCATCACAACATTACATTCTTTACTAGCAATTGGTTCTAAATTAATTTCAAGTTTGTTATTATTTCTATATGCTTTAGTAACCAACTTATTATTACTATCAAAAATTAGTACAGAATTTTTAGTAGATTTTATACTACATCCTTTTTCTATTAATGAAGTTACCGACAAAAGATTATATCTAAGATCAGGGACAAATAACACATTTTTGATAGTTAAATAAATAGGATTTTTACTTACGGTTTTTGCTTTGACGCTTCCGGTGCCATGGCACTTAATTTTTGCATCCTTACCTGCCAAGTAGACATCTTTATTTTCTGTTTTAAATTTATCAAACCAAATTTTATCTTTTATCATATGGTCGCTCGCCCCGGAATCTAAAACGAAAACATTATCACACAATGAATCAATAGTAGAAGCACTAAAAACAGAATTATTTTTTTCTTCTTTCTTATCAAAGCGAGAATTGTTTTTTCTATTTTTATGTCCTTTATAGCCATAAGAGTTAAATGTCTTTTGTGAATTGTTTTTATAAAAACAGTCCTTGGCAAGATGATTACTCCTTCTACAGATATAACAAAGTTTTTTGTTCTTGTCCATTTTTGCAAAGAACACTTCGGGTTTATTTTGTTCATTATGCGGATTCATGCTTGATTCTTCCTCTCTTAAAATTTCTAAAACTTCCTCCATAGATTTTTCCCTTTGTGTTTTCAACACATCTCTGATTTTGCTAAAGTTTCCCGATAGTCCTCTTACTGTGTGATAGACCAGCTCTCTTGTAGAAATTTCCAATCCTAACGATTGACATTTTACAGCTAGTCCTTTTGAACGTGCCATATAATCTTTACAGGTTCATTCGGTTTCATCAGTAAGTTTTTTAGTTCATTTCCGGCGTCTATTCTTCTATCCTCTAATTGCCCAGTAAAAGTGTTCTTTATATTTTCCCATAAGATTTTGGCATTTTCTTCATTAGAAAATTGAAGAGCGTGTTCGTCGGATAGAGAAAGCTTCATATAGGCGACCGCATCGGAGTTTTTCAGATCCCATTCTTGAGATTCTGCTGCATTCAGTCCTTCTGGTTTCACCGTTGTAATTACAGAATCGAGTCTCTTAATTGATAGAGCCGTTTTTATTTTCATGGCCCATATAAAATAGTTATTACCGTTCAACTCCGGTGTATTTATTTTATCCATTCTTTTCTTTTAGAATGATTATTTCAGCAATTTGATTTCAAGAATTTCCTTCACAACCACGCTCTGCTACCATTTGTTGTAATATGAGTTCCATTAAATCGAAATTCTTGAATATATAAAGCTGACATTTATTAAAGACGATAAACAAGACGATTTACATTACACACTTTCAAAATAAGTAGAATTAAACATATTTAAATGCAGATTATCTTTGTACTTTTAGTTGTTTAACCACACAGGTAATAATGGCCACCAAGGCCGTTGCACACAGCTACATTCCTTTTTTAACTCTGGCGTGCCTCGCCGGGAGCAGTTGGAGAGCTCTCTTACACGCGCATGCGCAATTAAAGGCGCATCTGTTTTATTTATTAAAATGAATCGTTCGCTACTCCAACAATAATAATAATAATAATAATAAAGTTAAATTATTAAACGTATTTAGACGCGCAGGTCAAAGCAGCGAAGGTCAGTTCAACACTGCGAGTTGATGTTATAAGGTGTGTGATGTAGTTGTAGGAATTAAGGCCGATTTATAACTCGACAGTACTAAGTCTGAGTGGATTGTCCCCCGTGGGAGTCTTTCAAAGGTTCCCTAGCCGGTAATTACTTGAGTTTCGGTGAAAACCACTGAAAATTCTGGACGGCTAGGCCAATGATTGAGACCTGGGGTTTAACCTTGCATCTCCTCTCTATCAACTTCTTAAACTTATCGTCCACTTGTAGGTCCAGAGTTGGTATAGGAGGCTTTTTAACTCCACTTTTATTTTAAGATTTCTTTTTTCCTTATTTTATCGTAGTTATATATTGAAGAAAACTATTCTATATATAAAATGGTGCGAAATAAAGGTGGGGCTGAAAATGCTCCGAAATAAATTAAAATGTTGGCAACTATAGGAACCTCTCGCATAAACGAGAAGGGAAAAAACAAATAAAATAAATTGTAAATCAAAAATTTCCTATCACGCACTTAAAAGAATACATTATGAATCCTCGTCGACCGCCAAAGAACGCGTTATTCTACGGTGAAGTTTGTTTATAGATTTTCCAACCTAATCCGGAGGATTGTTAGCATCGCCCCTTTTTCTACTCCATTTAATTTTTAGAGAAATTCCCTTCAAATGCCAGGGGTCGTACTGTCTGCCCTTTTTCAAGGACACTCTCAGAAATAAAAATATTTTAAATTTATTGCTACCACTATTTTTATGCAATAATCTCTGCCCTGTATAGTAATGGCACATTACTTCCAACATGCTAATTAATATTCCGTAGTATTGTTAGCACCGCCTTCTTTTTAACACCAGCATATTTTTAGAGTATTCTTCTTATTATTTAATCGCAATTGCATTTGGAGAATGTTGCTGTAAAAAATTATTGGTTGGAGAAAAAGGGCGGGACTAACAATACTACGGAATATTAATTAGGATGTTGGAGGGATTACTATTGCATTCAGAAGTAGATATTTATGCATAATGTTAGTGGTGGTAATAAAGGTGGAAATTTCTTATCTCTGGGAGTGTCCTGAACAAAGGACGGAGATTACGACTTCTGAAATGTGTTTACGAGGAACTGAGAAGAAAAATAGCCTAAAAAAAGACTGGTGCGGAAAAAGGGGGGCGGTAATAACAGTCCTCCGGATTAGGTTCGCAGCTCTGAGAATTACTCATTAACAAATTATTATTATTATAAATAATCGGGGATTTTTATTATTCGTTTCCAATGAGCAGTTTTTAAATATTTTTTTTCTTTTCACAGTCAACAGTTAAGTCTTTTAATAGCGTGAATATTTATTTTTCTTAGCTCCTTGATCCAACCTTTACCGGACTTCAAATTGATTTTGCTGATATTCACGTTATTAAAAGACTTAACTGTTGACTGTGAAAAGAAAAAATATTTAAAAGCTGCTCATTGGAAACGAATAATAAAAATCCCTGATGATGCTTTACTATTAAAGCGAAAAGCTTCGGATAAATTTTTTTAACATCTTTTTAATAAAATTTAATTTTACGTGTGTTTAAAGTGTTTTTAATATAATAATTATTATTATTCCATTTTCCCATTACAAAAATTTACAACCGTTAAATGTTTCTTTTTCTTTTTCTTTTCTTTTCTTTTTTCTTTTTCTTTTTTTTTTAACTATGTTTAAAAAATTAACATTTCATTTTACAACTAAAACATGCAAAAAAAGAATTTTTCGCATTTCCAGATTGAAAAATAAAACATAAAAAGTTAAAAATAAAAATAAGTTTTTAGGAAACAAATACAAATGTAACAGTTGTGAATTTTGTGAACATGAAAGCGAAATTTAAATATATACATTAGTTAATGAGCAATTTTATTTAAACATTTTGAGAAAATTTTACATTTATTTATTTATTATTTATTTTTTTTAATGCATAAATAAATATCATATCATTTGAAAAAATAAATACGCAAGAAAAATGTAAAAATTCTTAAAAATAAGACTTAAAATTAGCTAAAAGTAATAAATAATTGTAAAAATAGAAATAATAGTAATAAACATTAAAGTAGAAAACAGAATTGTTAAGACAAATAATTAGATAATAAAATAATTAGACAAATATAATACTAAAAAAATTGTGACGAATAATTAGATGTTTACAAAAAAAAAAAAAAAAAAAAAAAAAAAAAAATGTGTTCCTAAATAGATTTCCATAAATAAGTATTTTATTCTAATTAGATGAAAAATGAATAAAGTGTAATCTAATAGTAAATTTCCATTAATTTTTTTTTTTTTTTTTCGTTTCGTTTGTACTATATCAAAACATAAATATGATATGCAAGCATTGAGTAGAAAAAAATAAGGGAATCATTTTACAGAAAATTATAATCATAGAAAATTGTTTTCCCATTTCGCATAATTATGTTTCGTGAAAAATAGTAAATGAGCATTATTATGTGAAAGATAAAGTTCTTTTTTATGCACTTCTTGATTCTGAATATTTATTATATTTATTTTTTCCGTGCAAAAGAATCCACAAAACTTTTTTTTTTTTTTTTTTTTTTTTTTTTATTTAACATTTTTTGTTGCCTTGTAGAATAAAATATTTAATTTAACAAAAATGTATTAAAGTAATTATTTCTTTATTTTGGTTAATTATTCCCAAATTTCTATCATGAATGAAGAAAATTTAGCTTAAGTATAATTAATCGCCTATATAAACTAAATGTGTTTTGATGGGGGGAATTTTAAATACGTACAAAATAATTAAGATTATGTAATAGTTCCCAACTTCTATTGAATATAAGAACCATTATTTAAAAAAGTTTTCTTTGCCTTATTTAATTGAAATATTATAGCTTTTAAATGAGACTTTTTTTTTTTTTTTTTTTTTTTTTTTTTTTTTTTACACAAAAATAGTGGCATTTAGAATTTCTTAAAAGGTGGTAGTCGCGCAACTTGTCTATAATCTGAATTATACAGGATTAGCAGTTTTAGGTACGTGACCTCAAGTAATATAACGTCGTAAAACTGCTAATGTTTTTATAAGAGAGAAACCAATCTAAACCATAATATTGTTATAGGAGAGTACATAGCCGTACTATTAATTATATTCTTTATTGCACTCACAATTCTCACATATTTTTAACACCCCTTCCCCAGCAGAAAAGATAGATGTTTCCTATATATTAACACACAAGCTCCTTTTTTTTTTTTTTTTTAAGACCAAAATTGTAGTATCTAAGCATGCGCTGAAATACTTGAATTAATCCAAAGTAGGCTATTCCTTCCTTTAGACGTAATCTTAACCCAAACCACCGAGTTGAAGAGCAACTGGAGGAAATGCTAGACCGGTTTTTGCGTGCCGTTTTTCGAAGGTTTGTCTTCCGAGCGTTGCACGGCAGAAATCATTTGATATCTTTATATTTCAAAGTAAAATTGTGTAAAGGTTGTCTGTTCGAACAACCATATGCTAAACATGATATTACAATTTTAAATTTTAATTCTTTAAAGAGTATAATAGTAATAGACGACCCGACAAATGTTGCCTGCCGTGCAAGATTTGACTCTGCACGGCAAATGATTGCAGAAAAACTGGCACGCACGAACACTGTGTAAAGGTATTGGAAGCATTTGCTCCAGTTGTTCTTCAGCTCAGTGGACCAAACTGAGATTAACTCAGAATGCGTTTAAAGAAATCCTCGAACCAATCTAAAGTAGGTTCCATTACTTTCATTATACGTTCGTGTTTATCATCCAGCTTCATTCTGTACAGAAAACAAATCGTATTTATACTTTTGATTTTCCAAAGAAAATTAATATGAAATAAAATTGCTTCTGAATTCGGTTGTATGTATTCGTTTAAAAAGTTCATAATTTCCTATTTTGAAACACAGCAAGGTGTAAATATATTCTCGTATTTTATTTCTTTCATTTTGTGTAAAGTTTACACTTTTGCATACGTTCTACATTATTGGATATAATAAAATAAGTAATTCCTTCTTACTCTTTAGCATAGTAAACTGCGTCTTTATAATTTTTTTTCTGCGTTGTGGAGGTAAATTTGTTTATTTAAAATATTCCTGTTTGCATTTTAATCATTTTTCTGCATTACATACGTTTGTTTGAATGACGGTATTTACTTACTTTGGCCAGTTTTATGCAAGGATGTTTCAAGTTCGATCATTTGAAAGCTCACATAGTGCTAAAAAGTAACGTAACACTCAATTTTGTATATAATGAGGTGTTGTTGTTTATGTTGAGATGTTGTTTTTAAAGGGTGGATTATATAATACCGTAAGATGATAATATTGTATTTAAGGTTTTTGCGTTGATATTTATTTATTATAGATTTCTTTCTTTCTTTCTTTCTATATATATATATATACAGGGTGTTCATAAAGTCCCGGACCCATTTTGATGTTTAATAACTCAGAAAATAATGAAGATATAAAAAAACTTATGGCATTTATTGATGGAATAACTCATATATTTTCTTTTCAGGTTTGAATGTCTTTACTTTTGTAAATATCATCTGCGCGTGTGGTTAATTTCAGATAATTTCATTTTCCAGTCTAAATATCTGTACTTTTCTAAATATCGTCTACTTATTAATTGTATTTTTCTCTCTTTTGACTTTTTTTTTACTCTTTGACTCTTTTGAAAACCCCCATGAATACCGTGAGGCACAAAGGGATTCCCCAAAGGTTAATGTGTGGTGTGGACTAATGCACGACCGAGTCATTGGGCCTTTCTTTTTTACAGAAAAGACGGTCTCATCAGTCGTATACTTAGACATGTTGGAAAACTTCGTATTTCCACAACTAGAAGAGCTTCAGCCACATGTCTTTTTTCAACAAGATGGTGCACTACCTCATTGGGGTACCATCGTTCGTAGTTCTTTGAATGACCATTTTCCAGGAAGATGGATTGGGCGAGGAGGTCCAATTCCTTGGCCACCCAGATCACCTGATATAACGCCGCTGGACTTTTTCCTTTGGGGATTTGTAAAGGACAATGTTTACAGCAGGAGAGTGTCGAACATTGATGACCTAAAAGTCAGAATTACAACCGCAATAGCCTCTGTGGATGCCGACATGCTTGCCGCTACCTGGCGTGAAATTGACTATCGACGATATTCTCCGTGCGACGAAAAGGGCACACGTGGGAGTTCATTGACAAGGGTCATGAAACTTTTTGAGACTATCTAACCATTTATGTTATTAATTTTAATCTATGTTTATTATTTTATGAGTTATTAAACACCAAAATGGGTCCGGGAATTTATAAACACCCTGTATATATATTGTGGCAAGATAATGATTCGGAGCATTTACACAATTTATTCATACTTTCAGAAGAAGCATATTAAAAATAAGAAGAAGTCGTTCTGCTGTGGTTTGTAAACGCGTAATTTCATTTCTTGATAATTATAAATGTTTTATGTAATAAATTTTTTATATTAAATATATATGGGCAGAGCTGCCAACATTTTTAACTTTAAAATCCGAATTGACACCATTATTTTTAAATGGAATATTTTATATATATTTTCGACGATTAATATTAACGAAAACAGCTATAAAAATTTTCCGGTTTGAAGTCTTCTTTGAAAAATGGGAGACTTGGCATCTATGTATGGGAAAGGAATTTTTATTATTAATTAGTCCTTTATTATACAGGATTCCCACGACCCAAATTTTTATTAAAAAAAAAAAAAAAAAAAAAAAAAAAAACTTCTACCAGTGCTACTTTACAATAAATTTCTTCTTAAAATGTACAAAGATAATACTGGTGAAAGAGTGCTTATAAAAAGGCGTGGCTGTAGGAACCCTGAATTTATTCAGTTTAGTTTTGAACTTTTATTATAATAGTATGAATAAACTTAGTCTAAAAGGATTATATATATATATATATATATGCATGATTGATTATTTTTAGCATACGAAGTTCTTTTTGCATTTCTGATGACTCTCTCTATTCCGCTTAATGTAGATTGTTTTATGTTTGAAATGTTTGATTCTCATATTTCTGTGATTAGATGGAAACCAATATTATAACGAGTTTTTGAAATGTAAACAGATTTAATTTATTGAAATTTATTATTCTCTCTAAAAAAAAAAAAAAAAAAAAAAAAAGTAGCATCGCTTGTGCTCGCATAACAATTCCCTGTAGTTTTAACATACGAAATTATTCCTACGGTAGATATTATATCTTCTATAAAATTCAAATATTCAAACTGTATAACAAAATACATCCAACATCGTTGCTTTCTTTATTCTATTCTATTTCTTAAAACAATTTTTATACATGCCACACGCACCACATAAACTTTAAAATTTACATCTACTTTTTCAGATAGCACGCGATCATGTTTTATATAAAAATTAAATCCTTAAATTCATTCTTTTACTCTTTTTAAATTTCATTTTGCATGCGCACTTTTTATTTCCTAATTCAAAATTATTAAAAAAAACTTTTTCGATCGTGTTTGTTTCGATGCTGATTATTATTAATTTTCTTTTCTTTTCTTTTTCTTTCAAAAAAAAAAAAAAAAAAAAAAAAAAAATGATTTTGATTAAATTCTGGCAAAAGTTAGGAATTGGCAAAAGTTCTGGAATTTAGTTTAGGACAGAAGACCATTAGTTTTTTTTTTTTTTTTTTTTTTTTTTTTTTTCCTTCAAATT
Source organism: Salticus scenicus (assembly GCA_963930645.1). Lineage (NCBI taxonomy): Eukaryota > Metazoa > Arthropoda > Arachnida > Araneae > Salticidae > Salticus > Salticus scenicus. Next base: position 235,959,584 of record OZ005653.1, on the reverse strand, counting down.
ATAACATCGCTTTCAAATTATTCAATCATATTTTCGATAAATTTTAGATTTAAATGTCCAACTATCGAAAAATAACACCGCAAAAATCTCAGATTGAGACTAATAGTCCTCAGTTCTAAAACTAAAAAATGAGAGGGAAAAAGCCGAAGGTTAATGTAGCAAAGTCACGTTAGACATTATTTGTGAAATTGTTACCGTGGGAAAGTTCTACAAAGATTTTGTTGGTATTTTGTCCATTTAAATTATGCAAATTTTCTTTCAATAAATTAGAAATATAGTGGGAATGAAAAACTAACATGTATATAAGCCATATAATTATGAATTGTATGTTCAGGGTGCAACTTTACAAACCTTAAAATGCTATGATAAAAAAAAAATAATAATAAATACCATCATGGTCTATATAGTTTATTATGATTATCTTCAATGCCATATAGAAATACTGATAATGCTTGAAACAATTTCATACTGTTAGTGCTCGAAACAATTTCCATCAAATACAGTCTTGGGAATACTGTAAGAATCTAACATTCTGAATATACTTAAAAACGCATACACAAAGTAAAAAAAGTATACAGTAATATTTCAAATAAAATAAATAGAAATCATATAAAAATCAGAATAAAAAGTTAAAATAAAAACAAGAACATTTTAAATAAACAAAATTAGCTACACAAATCAGAAAAATAAATAAAATAAACACATTCAGTGTTGCCAAATCTGGCGGATTTTTTATTCAAAATTCACCAATAATTTTTAATTGTAGTACTTGCTTAATCACTTCGAAGATTGATAGTCTATTATGTATATAAAATATCACTTCTGAAAACTATTGGTGATGATTGAATAAAAAATCCGCCAGATCTGGCAACACTGTCCGCATTTTCCAATTCTAAAAAATTATGAATTACAAACAATACTGTAAAACTCATGCAAAAGTGTAAACTTTACACAAAGTGGAAGAAATATGGGATAAGAATGTATTCACACTTGCTGCTTTTCAATAAAGGAAGTTGTACTTTTACGCTACTACTTTAACGTTATACCTTTTTTTCCTGTTCTTTTTTTTTTTTGAAAATTGAAGATTGATCCTCGCATGCCTAAGATGGGGTTAATTTGACCAGAAACTCAAAAGGGCAGAACTTGTGAGATTCATACAAAATTTTTTGAGGCATTCAAAAAGACAGGACTTTCCAGAATACATACCTGAATAATCGAAAGTTTTATGCACGAAAATATTTTTTACGAATTACACAACATCACTCTATTAACTCACGAGTTTCGTGAGAAAGTAATTTTTACTGGGCACAAATTAATCCCACCAGCAATCGAACGGCTCTGCGCTCAAAGCTGATAGATGGTATGTACCGGGATCGATCCCAGGTAACGCTCATCGACCAAGCCGTTGGGAATTTTCCATTTTTTTTTTTTTTTTTTTTTCGAAACTCGCGTAAATACGGACTAGGACCTCTTAGAAAGTCATGGAGAGGATTCTACTTATAGGTCTAGGTCCCTACCGTTGTCAATCGGCCTTAAAACTTACAACCAACCAATCAACTAATTAATCAAAACACTTGTACTGACACTTAATTGCGGAAGAAAGGTTGCCAGGCAATCAGCCTTTATTAGTATTAGTAGTAAGCCCCCCCGTTTGGGTGACGGAAGTGACGTCATAGGAGGGGGGAAAGGAGAGAGAGGAAACCGGAAGTTAACGGTTGATTGCTTGATTGTGAAAGATGACGGGGGTAGAGTTTCGTTTTATCCGTTGGCAACCTGGACTTCTTGTCAGAGCATGTGAGGGAGGGGAAGAGTTTTCTTAAAGGGACAACACAGAATCCTGTCAGAACATGAAAGAGAATGACGTCATCAACTGAAAAGAGGACAATGTAGTATATTTTTTAATTAAATTTTAATGAGTAGTTCATTAATCAATTTTAATAAGTAAATTTTATTATTGTATTGATTATTAATTAATTTTTTAACTGACTATTTTAATTCGCTAGATTTTTTTACAAAACGATATTGCACTGTAGGGGATTTGAACCCACCATCTTTGTCATGCGAGACCACCGCGCTACCGATTAAGCTACGATGACATTACCTTGAGCTTTCTTCTTTTCGTTTCCGTTTTCACGAGGGAAGAGGTTTTCTCCTTATGGCTTTTAACTTCAAAGTATAGTCCAAGGGGATATTTTCTCAAAATATTCATATGATATTGGTGATTTGTTCATATTTGTGAACATTTTTTAAACAGTTAGAAAATATTGTTCGAGATATTTCTTTCTTGAAAAATATATGTTCATTAAAAAACTTAATAAAAATTCACAAAATTTTCTAAAAATAATTTTTTTTCATTGTAGTCACATTTCGTATATTTTCAGTAAAATAAATAAATGAATGAATAAAATAAAATATCTGTATTAAAAAAACGCACAATATTTTTATTTATTGGAAAAACAAAAACTACTTCAATGCATTATTTCACACATCGTTTAAGAGTTCAATATGCATATATTTAAACTAAATACATTTTATAAAATGTTAGAAGATCAAGTCTGTTTTTTTACCTATAACCTAACATAAATTGGCCATTCATTTGAAATCATCGACCCATTATTACTATTATTATTATTTTGCAATTCCATATTATGTATAAATGTGTTTCAAATACTTTTCAAAAATTGATTGCATGTGTTGTTCGACTAGTGTTCTACGATCTGGTGTTTGTGGATTTGTTCGTTGTGCTCTAAATAAACAGGGAATTTGTCCTGTTAAAATTTGGCGCGTAATGTCTGTCCGCATATACAAATAAAATATTTTACTATGTTATTATCTGTTTTGACAATTTTTTATGTCTAAGTGATATTATTTTAGCATAAAGGAATTTATATCAGATATGAGATTTGTTGGAACTTCCTACATTTTTTGATAATTTTTCAGATATTTCGTTGTAGTAAAATTTCTTTTACTGCTCATGCAAACTGTCAGAAAACGCGATGCAATTTTTTATTTAATTTTTCTTATTACTTTTTCCTGTATCTGAGCATTCTACTTTCAAATATTTTCTTAGTTTATATATTGAAAATATGGTACCTTGCATATGTTTTCATTTCACTTTTGGAGAAAATCATCGAGTTTATTGAGAATATTGGAAAAATCGCACTATTTTTAAAATTTATGCATGGGTTGCGAAATTTTTACTCATTTCTTAATATCCGTTATATTCCATTTCGTATGTTTTATGGAAGATCATAATAGCAGACTTACAATAGAAAAAATAAATATAGAGCACAAGAACTTTAATGACTTAAAAAAACCGCTTGCCACTAATCTTTTTTTTCTTTTCACTTGAATTACATTTTAACTTTAAATAATTTTCTTTCAAAAATAATTTTCTAATAATCTTAACATGAATTAAACACAATCGATTATTAATTTTTTCCGGCAAATTAAATATTTTGAATAAAGTTGACTTTTATGAAAGTTTTGGCGTAACACCAAATGAAATTTCGAAATACTGTTTTTATAAAAATTACGCTAGATTACTAATAAAATCATCCATCCTATACAGAGACGGTGTCCTTTAGAGACGGTGTTGGTTGGTCTCGCATGACAAAGATGGTGGGTTCAAATCCCCTACAGTGCAATATCGTTTTGTAAAAAAAACCTAGCGAATTAAAATAGTCAGTTAAAAAATTAATTAATAATCAATACAATAATAAAATTTACTTTTATTAAAATTGATTAATGAACTACTCATTAAAAATTAATTAAAAAATATACTACATTGTCCTCTTTTCAGTTGATGACGTCATTCTCTTTCATGTTCTGACAGGATTCTGTGTTGTCCCTTTAAGAAAACTCTCCCCCTCCCTCACATGTTCTGACAAGAAGTCCAGGTTGCCAACGGATAAAACGAAACTCTACCCCGTCATCTTTCACGATCAAGCAATCAACTGTTACGTCACTTCCGGTTTCCCCCCCTCCTTTCCCCCTCCTATGACGTCACTTCCGTCACCCTAACGGGGGGCTTACTACTAGTATTAACTATGGAGAGCTAGGAAAAAAAAGAATATCGCTTGATTGGCGAGACGGCGATAGAAAATCTGTTCCAGTGTTGCGAACACAAAATTTTTTCCCCGCTAAAAGAACTCATGAAAATCCGCTAAAAATTCAATTACCCATAGTGTAACAACAGAGCAATGTAATATCGAATCCGCTAAACCTTTATCTTTTTCCTGTAAATCGTGTCAAAAATCCGCTAAATTTAGCGGAAAATCCGCTAAATTGGCAACACTGATTCTGTTCATTTAAAAATGAGGCAGAAACCAGTCGAGTGTGCGGAACTAGTCGGAACAGGAGAACAGAATGAGCAGATGAACAGCTTAGATGATCTGGAGAGCTGTGGGAATCTCGGAACAGTGGAGTTCTTGGGAGTAGGTGCGAACAGTTCTGAAAAAGAGGATAGTATTTCCTTCTTGAGGGATAGAACGAAAACGCAAAGAAAATTTTTCGCACTTATTCGCGCGATAATCAAAGCAGATGGCTTTCCATAAGTACTGATTTACTTCTGTATATTATGCGAGGGATTATTTATTTGTTTTAGGAAATTGTTCTGAAATTTCGTGTAAGAAAAACATAACGTGAGAAAAGGGATATATCAATGAAATAAGTTTTAAAATATCGTTATTCCCTGTTATTAAAGAAATATCAATATTCTACGATATATTGATATTTAATCCAGCCCTAATATCCAGCCTTTTTCTGGAAATTTTTTTTTTTAACTGCATACATGTGAAGGGGAATATTATTTTGTTATTTGTTTTCTTTTGCATAAACATTGAAACACTATTTTGGTTTGAAGCTCGAATTTTATTTCACGTTCTTGTGTCGGGCAGTGGACCGAAATAAATAATTTTTTTTCTAAATATAATTTTGAGGTTTTTGAATCTTCTACATTTAAAGAAGTTTAATTTATCAATTATTATACAAATTACATTAATAATATTATTGTCATAAACAAAAAGTTATTTGGACAAACATGTTTAATCTAGTGAAAATAGATTCAATTCATTGTTTACAATATAATTTGATTTAATGAAAATATTTCAAAACGCGTTGTTCGTTTAACTTTAAATGAAGAAGCTGCATTTAATGTATCGAAACACTCTTCATTTTATTTTAATCTGATGAAGATAGTTTTTAAGCAACGAAACGCGTTTCACCTTTGTTTTATCTGATGATGACAGATTTATTATATTGAAACTTATATGAATTTTATTCGGTGATGGTACCTTGAATCTATAGTTTTAGGTTTATGCGATAAATACAGGATACATCCCTTTAATTTTATCTCGAGAGAGAGAGGGGGAAAAATAATAATAATAATAATAATGAAAATGCGTCTCAGCTCGATCAGATTATAATAGATTAAGTCTATTGTAATAATTTTATCTATCGAAATATCGTTGTAATTTTATAATCGATTTTATGTATTGCTTATCTGATGAAGATAGATTTAATACTCTGAAACGCATTTCATTTCATGCTTATTTGATGAGTACATATCTTATTGCATCGGAACAAGTTTCAGTTTTATTTGATGAAAAAGTTTAATCTATCGTTTTAGTTTTTATATGTTGAAGATAAATTTAATGCACCGTTTTCGTTTGATGTGACGAAGGTCATTATCATTTTAAATTTCGACAGTGTAAAAAAATCATGCCGATTTTAAATTTTGGAATATAAATAAATAAAGAATTCTTTATAAATTAAAACTTAATTTAGGGACACTTTTTCTTTTTCTTTAATGTCTATCGACCTATATAAAAACATACGGTAACTGTGTTGCGTTCCCTAGCAACGGTTACTATATTCATTTCTTTAAATTTTGTTTACAGTTTGAACCATAGTTTTAATATATTTTTTAACTTGTTGCCAATTATTTTGACAATATAATTAATTTTCAATGTTAAGTAATGGGAAAAATTCAGGTTCTCGCTGCCTTCAGTAGCGTTTATATGATTCAACAGAAAATTTAAAAACATGGTGTATAAAAGTTTTTTTATCTTGTAATTATTTGTATATTTTTTTCGTGCTGCCAAGTAAAAAAAAAAAAAAAAAAAAAAAAACCGCTTTTAAGTAGTCTTGACAGTAATAATAGACAGCTCACATATCAAGTTTGATGCTTATACGCTTTAGATGCTGAGATATAACCTTTCCGTACACGGAGGAGATTACAGTTTAAATGATTCCCCTGCCAGCCGATATATACCTATTTTGACATACATAGTTTTTCATAAGAGCGCTTTCAAGTATTAAGTTTTGTGAAATTTTACACTATAGAAGCTGACAAAAGTTTTCCGGAAATGGGGGCAATCACATCATATCAACGTTGCTTGTTGGGTGATATAAAAGAGAGTTTGATTGTCAGCAATTTATGTCAAGATGCAACTAAATATAATTTTTTAAGTTATGTGTATTAGTTCTTGATCTGGAGCTGCCATAAACTTTTTGTCACTCACACAGATGAACGGAGATTTTATTTTATTTTGTTTATTTATGCATTTATTTTTGTGGTCAAATCGTGTTTAAGACATTTTAAAACGTGTAAATACGTCGGAAGTCGAATTTTTTTACGAATCCAACACATTCATAAATGAATATAACTGAAAGTAAACATTCCTGATACACTCTGTCGTATAAATATGTATATAGGTATTTAGCTTGCTAAAATAAAAAATTAATAAATTAATAAATAAAATAAAATAAATGTTTTAACGGTTTATTTAATTAAATTATAAAAAAAGAAAGAGAGAAAGAGATTTTCGAACGGTCATTTTTGTTTATGCCCATATGTATAGATAAATAGATAGACGACCGATTGAATTTAAGGGCATTACACTACTGTCTTTTCATGATGGATCGTTTCCATACTCAAAAGTTATGCTATGTTTATATTATGTTTACAGTCAAGTTTATAATATCTTATTGTTTATAAATCTTAATGCACATGCTTATTTATTTTTTAAAAGAAAAGTTACATGCATTTTTATTTCTATTTTTCCTCAGAAATTAAAAATAGATTTTAGAAAATTTTAAATTAATAAAGAAATTTATAAAATTAATTATCAATTTAAATAACAATATATACTGAAAAACCAATTTCTTTACTCTGTGTTTGAATTCTAGATATCAAATGTTTAAAATGTGTTTTAACCTTCTATAAAACGAAATAAAATAAAATCTACATATTCCCAGTTAAATTTGAACCCAGGGCCTGATTACCGAAAAGGCTCGGGAAGCATGAGCTTCCCCTCTGAAATTTAAGAGGGCCCCAAAAATGACTAAAAATAGAGTTTTGAATTTTCTGTTTCAGATTTTCACACTGAGAATTTAAATTCTTTTTCCGAGAATGTTTGCCTAAAAAGCTAGATTAGAAACTATTCGGGACTATTTCGGGAAAATTCTATTATTTAACCACAAAAAATCTGAATGTTCTTATTCAATAAGCTATACGGTTTGAATGTTGTTCTTATAAAGCGCACAGATATACGAATGAAAAAAAAAAAAAAAAAAAAAAAAACTATAAACACACATTGATTTTTAGCCTATCGTACTTTTATATTACAATTACAGGGAAAAAAGATTTCCGAAATAAAAGGGGGCCCCGAAACGATACTGAGCTTCCCGTAACTTCAAAGCTTAGTCATGCCCTGTTTGAACCACGTGTTTTACAAGTGCAATTAGAAAGAAAAAAAATCTCGATGTTTCACATATTTTTAAAGGACATCTGTGTTTTCTTATAGCAGAAGTGCTGAATTAAGGAATACAAACAGCTCATTTCGAAAAGAACGATATCTTACATTGAAGACAAATTAGACCCGTTCAGAACAGTTCCGAGTTTTCTAAGAACTGTTCATTCTCGTTCTTGAAAAAGAACGGGAATGCCCGTCTCTACTACGCCCAATTGCTGATCTTCGGTGTCTTTTTCTAGTCAATTTTGTCCTCCTATTACTTCCGGTGTGAGCATGTTTTTTTTTTAACACACTTAACATTGTGAGAAAGTAGCGATTATCCACATCGAAGATCTTGATTATCCACAAATGCAGAAAATGTGTGAAAATAAAAAGAAAAAAAAAGTTTTTTTTTTTTTATTATTATTTATTTTTTTATTGTAATATAGTAATAAAAATAAAATTATTATTATTATTTTCTTTTTTAATATTAAAGTTCAGTTAATATTAAAATGCAGATAAAATTCTTTTATGATAACATTATTTTAAAATAGAAACTCGAAAGTAAACAAACATTCAATAGCTGATCATTTAATAGATTTTAGACAATAGTAATTACCACACCATAATTCTAATAAACTGTGATTAATTTACTTAAAAAAAAATATTTATTTAAAATTTATAAAATTTGTCTACATGCCGCAATAAATTAACTTTTGAAATCAAATTAAGATTAAATTAAATATTTCATAATACCTGCCAAATACTTAAATGGAAAATATTAACAGAGCAGTTTATTAAATATTAGCTATTTATCCTGCCAATAACATTTAGATCTTTCATGCACTAAAGCTCTCTCTCTCTCTTCTTTTTTCTTTCTATCTTTTTTTTTTTTTTTTTTTTTAAGATTTTTGTGCTTAAGTAAACAATTACTATCAGATGCCATTTCTCCTGTATATATGCACATTGCACATATATATACACAGAGTATATTAGATCTGTTGTAATTATTGTTAGGGACTGACAGAACTGCCGTAACCATACAATTCTGTCAGACTCCACTCTTGTAACATCTCCTAACGTATGTTACAAGAGTTTTCCTAAAGTCTAAATAGTATCTACATGAATATCACAATTAAAAAAAAAATATTTTACTGGCACCGTTCAAGTAGTGCAAATTTTCTGTAATACTTAAATAAACAAGCATTATTGGGTATTCTTTTTTTATTTTCAGATGTGTTTTCATCATACCGCACTGTTTATACGGCTGTGGGCGAGATATCGAACGACGAGCAATTCGCACACTTTCATGCGAGTTTCGTGTGTCTGCGATGAATTTTATTTCTTTATTTTTTTGTGTGTATGAAATGAGTTAGCATTAAAATATATTATTAAAAACAATGTTCCTATTTAGTACATAATATTATTGATACTGTGTTAAAGTATCATAAAGAATTACTGATAGACGTAAAGCAATATGCAAAAAAGTTTTAAAATAAATAAAATCTTGCTCTTCTGAAACATTTTTATACATGGTGTCCTTCACCTACGGGGTACAGATATAAAAATTACGATTAATTTATAAGATTTTAACCCTTTACGGCGAAAAACAATTTGAAACATTTAAATTGTACTACCACCGGAATACATGAACTAAATTAAACTAAAAGAAATTTTAAGGTTTAAAAAACCGGCCTTTCTCATATGTTATAAACATGAATTTTTCCTAAAAAATTTCCGGGATGAATTTTTGCAGCTGGATCTTAAATTTTGCGTCCTCGCAGCGAGAACAGCGCGCGTTAAGGGGTTAATTATATATATGCTTACTTTAGTAATAGTTATATCATTTAAATTAATTTCCAGCAACCCAGATCTTAAATACTATTATTCAATACACATCGCCAGTGGCGGATTTAAGGGGGGGGTAGCCTTCCCTCCCCATCCCCGCAAAACACTGACATTTACAATTGAATATTGCAATTGTAAATTTTTTATTGGTCTAGAATAACACTTTGAAAAATCTTAGCCCCCCCCCCCCAAAAAAAAAAAAAGTCAAGTTCTGGATCCGCCACTGCACATCGCTATGATACTTAAATGTTGAATATGAAAATTCTTTGTGTATTGTGTACAGGCTGAGCTATATTCTTCAACGTAGTAACTGTATGTTCATATCACGGGCCCTGAAAGTGTTGATTGCGTATTCTATCGCTTATAATAAAAATAATTAAATATATTTTCTATGCATTAAAATAAACTCTTGAAGTACTTGCAGTTTTTCACAATATTTACATAAACACGAACAAGAAATTTCACAGTTGCAGAACTGGAAGTCTCCTCCTCTTTTTTTTCAAAAGACTTTCAGAATTAAGAAAATACCACTTTTTTTTTTTTTTTTTTTTTTGCTACCAGTACTTTCATACAGTAATATGTATTGTACTCAATCATAACATACTATTATTCATTTATTTTTTTTTTGTAGTTATAATAATAATAATAATAATAATAATAAAATTTGTTCTGTTTAAAAATAGTTGTAGCAAAAGAGACGGAAATTTCTCATTCCTGAAAATGGGTGGAGATTTCAAGCTTTGATAAATGAGAGTGGTACTTGTACTTTCAGAAATACTTGTTTCACAGTTGCTGTTAATACAGAAAAAATATGTATATAGATAAGTAAAAACTTCGGGAAAAAAATTACACATTTTGCTACATTCTCTCTTCACTTTCTAGGAAATTACTACGAATTAGAATGCTAATTTTTAATAAGTAATAAATATTTCACAAACACCAATTTTTATTTCAAGGTATATTTTAACTGAATTATATAACATTATGAAAATATTCATACTTGCCAACCCTCTCAATATGAACCGTGCAATTTTTAGTATCCGCCTTTTTTTTTTTACACCAATATCTTTTTAGAGTAATTTTCGTCTTATTTAATCGAAACGACATTTGGAGAGAATAACTCTAAAAATATAGTGGTGTGAGAAAGCGGGTGTTTTTTTAGGGGGTGGTAGCAATTGTACGGTTATTAATGAGATGGTTGGCAAGTATGGAACATTGCATTAATTAGCTTCATTTAAAGCATACGGATGAACGCTCTTTTGGAGCAGATCTCCGGTGATATAACTTAGAGTGAAGAGTGGCTAACATTTTAATTTACTCTGAAGTATTTTTAGCCCGGCCTCTATTGCATACCAATTTTATTTCAAGAATACATTTTTCTTATTTTATCAAAGTTACATATTGGAGAAAAATATTCTAAAAATAATGGCGGGGCTAAAAATGTTCCAGAATAAATGAAAATGTTGGCAACTGTGCAAATGCTCCTAGATTGACTGTTGGGCGGGCCTGGACTAGAAATATAGATTTCCGAGTTATGCGCATAAGGCACGCCAATAAACTGCATAGACGAAATCGTCGAGAATTTCTAATCTACACATTTCTAGATGGTGAAACGATATTCTAAATATTCTGAGTCTTTTATACTGCGGATAGCCATCATAGCGAACAGACGTATGCTAGTCCTGAGCGTGGAGCGCCATCTGTTACCGTCTCCCGCTATTAATTGCTTTTCTGCAAAATAATCTTCTCTCTTAGTGTTTATACTTTGGGTGATTCGAAGCTCTTTTCAGGGCTGTTTTTCGCGCTGCCCAAGTGCATTTCACTTTGATATGACTTCCTCTAAAGACTCTCTTATGACCGGTATTTTTTCAATTCAACTAAAACCAGAATTCCAGGCAACCTATCGACAATCTCATGATGGATCGACTCAGCTTGAACAAGTTGTAGACCAATATCTTCAAAGCAGTGATTAATCAACTGATTGATCAACTTAAAACTAACCGTGATGATACCCACTTACAAGAAACGGTAAGTGTAATTATTTCAGATTGTTTGATTTCAATTAATGAACCATCAAGATATGAGTTTAAAACCCTTGTCTCATTTGGCAAATTCGTTAAAACTAATTATAATGTCCCAACATGGCAGTTTATGGAAAATATAACTGGAGAGGAACACTCTCTTAAATTTGTAGAATCTACTAGCAAAAAAAAAAAACAGAAAAAGAAAAAACTCTATAAATTCTTCTAAAAAATCAAATAAAATCCCTTTTCAGGGAAATATTATTGAAAAGTAAAATTCTTTCGAAATACTTCAAAATGAAGTCGACTGTGACTCTATGAGCGATAAAAGCAGTTTGGATGATAACACTAGTCAAACTATCGAAATAGCACACAAAATAATAATAATAATAATAATAATAATAATAATAATAATCCGTTCTTGATTGAGATTAACGGTGATTGGAATAATTTCGCTAAGAAAATCTAAAGAAATATCTAAAGAATATCTAAAGAAAATAGAAATATCTAAAGAAAAGCCTCTTGTCAAATTAACAGACCAACTTCTTAAAATTCATAGTAAAAACCCGGATGACTTTAGAGCCGTTCAAAAATACCTCACCGATAATAATTGTAAATTTACTACCTTAAATCCTTATGATCAACGCCCCCAAAAAATTTGTGTTAAGAGAATCCTCTGTTATACCGATCCCTCCATAGTTATGGAAGGATTTAAAGAACATGGTTTTACGGCGACTAGAGCCGCCATGTTAAAAAACAGAGCCACTGGTAAACCCATGCCTATATATATATATGGTTAATATAGTACCATGTAAAATTTTTGACGAAATTTACAAAATTACTGTAATTTCACTTATTCAAGTGACAATTGAAAGATTTCAATCTGTTCCTCTGAAACAATGCTATCGCTGTCAGATGTTCAAACCTGCATCAGATTGCTGTGGTCAAACGCCCCGTTGCGAAAAATGTGCCTGGGCGCATCTATCCAATGAATGTCCTTCAACAGGCAAAATTACACCTAAATGCGCCAATTGTGGCTTGAAAAAAAAAAAAAGATTTTGTGCACATAATTAAACATGCATAAGTAATAAGAAAATTTAATAATAATAATAATAATAAAGTTAAATTATTAAACGTATTTAGACGTGTAGGTCAAAGCAGCGGAGGTCAGTTCAATATTGCGAGTTGATGTTATAAGGTGTGTGATGTAGTTGTAGGAATTAAGGCCGATTTATAACTCGACAGTACTAAGTCTGAGTGGATTGTCCCCCGTGGGAGTCTTTCAAAGGTTCCCTAGCCGGTAACTACGTGAGTTTCGGTGAAAACCACTGAAAATTCTGGACGGCTAGGCCAATGATTGAGACCTGGGGTTTAACCTTGCATCTCCTCTCTATCAACTTCTTAAACTTATCGTCCACTAATAGGTCCAGAATTGGTATAGGAGGCTTTTTAACTCCACTTTTATTTTAAGATTTCTTTTTTCCTTATTTTATCGTAGTTATATATTGAAGAAAACTATTCTATATATAAAATGGTGCAAAATAAAGGTGGGGCTGAAAATGCTCCGAAATAAATTAAAATGTTGGCAACTATAGGAACCTCTCGCATAAACGGCAAGGGAAAAAACAAAAAAATAAATAAATAAATAAATAGTAAATCAAAAATTTCCTGTCACGCACTTAAAAGAATACATTATGAATCCTCGTCGACCGCTAAAGAACGCGTTATTCTACGTTGAAGTTTGTTTGTAGATTTTTCGACCTTATCCGGAGGATTGTTAGCATCGCACCTTTTTCTACTCCATTTAATTTTTAGAGAAATTCCCTTCAAATGCCAGGGGTCGTACTGTCTGCCCTTTTTACAGGACACTCTCGGAAATAAAAATATTTTAAATTTATTGCTACCACTATTTTTATGCAATAATCTCTGCCCTGTATAATTATGGCCCATTACTTCCAACATGCTAATTAGTATTCCGTATTATTAGCCCCGTCTTGTTTTTAACACCAGCATATTTTTAGAGTATTCTTCTTCTTATTTAATCGCAATTGCATTTGGAGAATGTTACTGTAGAAATTTATTGGTTGGAGAAAAAGGGCGGGACTAATAATACTACGGAATATTAATTAGGATGTTGGAGGGATTACTATTGTATTCAGAAGTAGATATTTATGCATATAGTGGTGGCAAAAAAGGTGGAAATTTCTTATCTCTGGGAGTGTCCTGAACAAAGGGCGGAGAGTACGACCCCTGAAATGTGTTTACGATGAACTGAAAAGAAAAATAGCCTAAAAAAAGACTGGTGTGGAAAAAGGGGGGGGGGGGCGGTATTAACAATCCTCCGGATTAGGTTCGCAGCTCTGAGAATTACTCATTAACTAATTATTATTATTATTATTATTATAAATAATCAGGGATATTTATTATTCGTTTCCAATGAGCAGTTTTTAAATATTTTTTTTTCTTTTCACAGTCAACAGTTAAGTCTTTTAATAACGTGAATATTTATTTTTCTTAGCTCCTTGATCCAACCTTTACCGGACTTCAAATTGACTTTGCTGATATTCACGTTATTAAAAGACTTAACTGTTGACTGTGAAAAGAAAAAATATTTAAAAGCTGCTCATTGGAAACGAATAATAAAAATCCCTGATGATGCTTTACTATTAAAGCGAAAAGCTTCGGATAAATTTTTTTAACATCTTTTTAATAAAATTTAATTTTAAGTGTGTTCAAAGTGTTTTTAATATAATAATTATTATTATTCCATTTTCCCATTACAAAAATTTAAAACCGTTAAAAGTTTCTTTTTCTTTTTCTTTTTCTTTTCTTTTCTTTTTTTCTTTTTAACTATGTTTAAAAAATTAACATTTCATTTTACAACTAAGACATGCAAAAAAAAAAAAAAAAAGAATTTTTCGCATTTCCAGATTGAAAAATAAAACATAAAAAGTTTAAAATAAAAATAAGTTTTTAGGACGCAACTAGAAAAACGCTAACAGTTGTGAATTTTGTGAACATGAAAGCGAAATTTAAATATATACATTAGTTAATGAGCAATTATTATTTATTTATTTAAACATTTTGAGAAAATTTTACATTTATTTATTTATTTATTTATATTTTTTTTAAATGCATAAATAAATATCGTATCATTTGAAAAAATAAATACGCAAGAGAAATGTAAAAATTCTTAAAAATAAGACTTAAAATTAGCTAAAAGTAATAAATAATTGTAAAAATAGAAATAATAGTAATAAACATTAAAGTAGAAAACAGAATTGTTAAGACAAATAATTAGATAATAAAATAATTAGACAAATATAATACTAAAAAAATTGTGACGAATAATTAGATGTTTACAAAGAAAAAAAAAATGTGTTCCTAAATAGATTTCCATAAATAAGTATTTTATTCTAATTAGATGAAAAATGAATAAAGTGTAATCTAATAGTAAATTTCCATTAAATTTTTTTTTTTTTTTTTTTTTTTTTTTGTTTCGTTTGTACTATATCAAAACATAAATATGATATGCAAGCATTGAGTAGAAAAAAATAAGGGAATCATTTTACAGAAAATTATAATCATAGAAAATTGTTTTCCCATTTCGCATAATTATGTTTCGTGAAAAATAGTAAATGAGCATTATTATGTGAAAGATAAAGTTCTTTTTTATGCACTTCTTGATTCTGAATATTTATTATATTTATTTTTTCCGTGCAAAAGAATCCACAAAACTTTTTTTTTTTTTTTTTTTTAACATTATTTGTTGCCTTGTAGAATAAAATATTTAGTTTAACAAAAATGTATTAAAGTAATTATTTCTTTATTTTGGTTATTTATTCCCAAATTTCTATCATGAATGAAGAAAATTTAGCTTAAGTATAATTAATCGCCTATATAAACTAAATGTGTTTTGATGGGGGGAATTTTAAATACGTACAAAATAATTAAGATTATGTAATAGTTCCCAACTTCTATTGAATATAAGAACCATTATTTAAAAAAGTTTTCTTTGCCTTATTTAATTGAAATATTATAGCTTTTAAATGAGACTTTTATTTATTTATTTATTATTTTTTTTTTTTTTACACAAAAATAGTGGCATTTAGAATTTCTTAAAAGGTGGTAGTCGCGCAACTTGTCTATAATCTGAATTATACAGGATTAGCAGTTTTAGGTACGTGACCTCAAGTAATATAACGTCGTAAAACTGCTAATGTTTTTATAAGAGAGAAACCAATCTAAACCATAATATTGTTATAGGAGAGTACATGGCCGTACTATTAATTATATTCTTTACTGCACTCACAATTCTCACATATTTTTAACACCCCTTCCCCAGCAGAAAAGAGAGATGCTTCCTATATATTAACACACAAGCTCCTTTTTTTTTTTTTTTTTCTTTTTTTTTTAAGACCAAAAGTGTAGTATCTAAGCATGCGCTGAAATACTTGAATTAATCCAAAGTAGGCTATTCCTTCCTTTAGACGTAATCTTAACCCAAACCACCGAGTTGAAGAGCAACTGGAGGAAATGCTAGACCGGTTTTTGCGTGCCGTTTTTGGAAGGTTTGTCTTCCGAGCGTTTCACGGCAGAAAGCCTTTGATATCTTTATATTTCAAAGTAAAATTGTGTAAAGGTTGTCTGTTCGAACAACCATATGCTAAACATGATATTACAATTTTAAATTTTAATTCTTTAAAGAGTATAATAGTAATATACGACCCGACAAATGTTGCCTGCCGTGCAAGATTTGACTCAGCACGGCAAATGATTGCAGAAAAACTGGCATGCACGAACACTGTGTAAAGGTATTGGAAGCATTTGCTCCAGTTGTTCTTCAGCTCAGTGGACCAAACTGAGATTAACTCAGAATGCGTTTAAAGAAATCCTTGAACCAATCCAAAGTAGGCTCCATTACTTTCATTACACATTCGTGTTTATCATCCAGCTTCATTCTGTACAGAAAACAAATCGTATTTATACTTTTGATTTTCCAAAGAAAATTAATATGAAATAAAATTGCTTCTGAATTCGGTTGTATGTATTCGTTTAAAAAGTTCATAATTTCCTATTTTGAAACACAGCAAGGTGTAAATATATTCTCGTATTTTATTTCTTTCATTTTGTGTAAAGTTTACACTTTTGCATACGTTCTACATTATTGGATATAATAAAATAAGTAATTCCTTCTTACTCTTTAGCATAGTAAACTGCGTCTTTATAATTTTTTTTCTGCGTTGTGGAGGTAAATTTGTTTATTTAAAATATTCCTGTTTGCATTTTAATCATTTTTCTGCATTACATACGTTTGTTTGAATGACGGTATTTACTTACTTTGGCCAGTTTTATGCAAGGATGTTTCAAGTTCGATCATTTGAAAGCTCACATAGTGCTAAAAAGTAACGTAACACTCAATTTTGTATATAATGAGGTGTTGTAATGTTGTTTTTAATGGGTGGATTATATAATACCGTAAGATGATAATATTGTATTTAAGGTTTTTGCGTTGATATTTATTTATTATAGATTTCTTTCTTTCTTTCTTTCTATATATATATATATATACAGGGTGTTCATAAAGTCCCGGACCCATTTTGATGTTTAATAACTCAGAAAATAATGAAGATATAAAAAAACTTATGGCATTTATTGATGGAATAACTCATATATTTTCTTTTCAGGTTTGAATGTCTTTACTTTTGTAAATATCATCTGCGCGTGTGGTTAATTTCAGATAATTTCATTTTCCAGTCTAAATATCTGTACTTTTCTAAATATCGTCTACTTATTAATTGTATTTTTCTCTCTTTTGACTTTTTTTTTACTCTTTGACTCTTTCGAAAACCCCCATGAATACCGTGAGGCACAAAGGGATTCCCCAAAGGTTAATGTGTGGTGTGGACTAATGCACGACCGAGTCATTGGGCCTTTCTTTTTTACAGAAAAGACGGTCTCATCAGTCGTATACTTAGACATGTTGGAAAACTTCGTATTTCCACAACTAGAAGAGCTTCAGCCACATGTCTTTTTTCAACAAGATGGTGCACTACCTCATTGGGGTACCATCGTTCGTAGTTCTTTGAATGACCATTTTCCAGGAAGATGGATTGGGCGAGGAGGTCCAATTCCTTGGCCACCCAGATCACCTGATATAACGCCGCTGGACTTTTTCCTTTGGGGATTTGTAAAGGACAATGTTTACAGCAGGAGAGTGTCGAACATTGATGACCTAAAAGTCAGAATTACAACCGCAATAGCCTCTGTGGATGCCGACATGCTTGCCGCTACCTGGCGTGAAATTTACTATCGACGATATTCTCCGTGCGACGAAAAGGGCACACGTGGGAGTTCATTGACAAGGGTCATGAAACTTTTTGAGACTATCTAACCATTTATGTTATTAATTTTAATCTATGTTTATTATTTTATGAGTTATTAAACACCAAAATGGGTCCGGGAATTTATAAACACCCTGTATATATATTGTGGCAAGATAATGATTCGGAGCATTTACACAATTTATTCATACTTTCAGAAGAAGCATATTAAAAATAAGAAGAAGTCGTTCTGCTGTGGTTTGTAAACGCGTAATTTCATTTCTTGATAATTATAAATGTTTTATGTAATAAATTTTTTATATTAAATATATATGGGCAGAGCTGCCAACATTTTTAACTTTAAAATCCGAATTGACACCATTATTTTTAAATGGAATATTTTATATATATTTTCGACGATTAATATTAACGAAAACAGCTATAAAAATTTTCCGGTTTGAAGTCTTCTTTGAAAAATGGGAGACTTGGCATCTATGTATGGGAAAGGAATTTTTATTATTAATTAGTCCTTTATTATACAGGATTCCCACGACCCAAATTTTTATTAAAAAAAAAAAAAAAAAAAAAAAAAAAAAAAAAACTTCTACCAGTGCTACTTTACAATAAATTTCTTCTTAAAATGTACAAAGATAATACTGGTGAAAGAGTGCTTATAAAAAGGCGTGGCTGTAGGAACCCTGAATTTATTCAGTTTAGTTTTGAACTTTTATTATAATAGTATGAATAAACTTAGTCTAAAAGGATTATATATATATATATATATATATATATGCATGATTGATTATTTTTAGCATACGAAGTTCTTTTTGCATTTCTGATGACTCTCTCTATTCCGCTTAATGTAGATTGTTTTATGTTTGAAATGTTTGATTCTCATATTTCTGTGATTAGGTGGAAACCAATATTATAACGAGTTTTTGAAATGTAAACAGATTTAATTTATTGAAATTTATTATTCTCTCTAAAAAAAAAAAAAAAAAAAAAAAGTAGCATCGCTTGTGCTCGCATAACAATTCCCTGTAGTTTTAACATACGAAATTATTCCTACGGTAGATATTATATCTTCTATAAAATTCAAATATTCAAACTGTATAACAAAATACATCCAACATCGTTGCTTTCTTTATTCTATTCTATTTCTTAAAACACTTTTTATACATGCCACACGCACCACATAAACTTTAAAATTTACATCTACTTTTTCAGATAGCACGCGATCATGTTTTATATAAAAATTAAATCCTTAAATTCATTCTTTTACTCTTTTTAAATTTCATTTTGCAAGCGCACTTTTTATTTCCTAATTCAAAATTATTAAAAAAAAACTTTTTCGATCGTGTTTGTTTCGATGCTGATTATTATTAATTTTCTTTACTTTTCTTTTTCTTTCCAAAAAAAAAAAAAAAAAAAATGATTTTGATGAAATTCTGGCAAAAGCAGAATTTAGTTTAGGACAGAAGACTATTAGTTTTTTTTTTTTTTTTTTTCCTTCAAATTATAACATCGCTTTCAAATTATTCAATTATATTTTCGATAAATTTTAGATTTAAATGTCCAACTATCGAAAAATAACACCGCAAAAATCTCAGATTGAGACTAATAGTCCTCAGTTCTAAAACTAAAAAATGAGAGGGAAAAAGCCGAAGGTTAATGTAGCAAAGTCACGTTAGACATTATTTGTGAAATTGTTACCGTGGGAAAGTTCTACAAAGATTTTGTTGGTGTTTTGTCCATTTAAATTATGCAAATTTTCTTTCAATAAATTAGAAATATAGTGGGAATGAAAAACTAACATGTATATAAGCCATATAATTATGAATTGTATGTTCAGGGTGCAACTTTACAAACCTTAAAATGCTATGATAAAAAAAAATAATAATAATAAATACCATCATGGTCTATATAGTTTATTATAATTATCTTCAGTGCCATATAGAAATACTGATAATGCTTGAAACAATTTCATACTGATAGTGCTCGAAACAATTCCCATCAAATACAGTCTTGGGAATACTGTAAGAATCTAACATTCTGAATATACTAAAAAACGTATACACAAAGTAAAAAAAATATACAGTAATATTTCAAATAAAATAAATAGAAATCATATAAAAATCAGAATAAAAGGTTAAAATAAAAACAAGAACATTTTAAATAAACAAAATTAGCTACCCAAATCAGAAAAATAAATAAAATAAACACATTCAGTGTTGCCAGATCTGGCGGATTTTTTATTAAAAATTCACCAATAATTTTTAATTGTAGTACTTGCTTAATCACTTCGAAGATTGGTAGTCTATTATGTATATAAAATATCACTTCTGAAAACTATTGGTGATGATTGAATAAAAAATCCGCCAGATCTGGCAACACTGTCCGCATTTTCCAATTCTAAAAAATTATGAATTACAAACAATACTGTAAAACTCATGCAAAAGTGTAAACTTTACACAAAGTGGAAGAAATATGGGATAAGAATGTATTCACACTTGCTGCTTTTCAATAAAGGAAGTTGTACTTTTACGCTACTACTTTAACGTTATACCTTTTTTTTCTGTTCTTTTTTTTTTTTTTTTTTTTTTGAAAATTGAAGATTGATCCTCGCATGCCTAAGAAGGGGTTAATTTGACCACAAACTCACAAGGGCAGAACTTGTGAGATTCATACAAAATTTTTTGAGGCATTCAAAAAGACAGGACTTTCCAGAATACATACCTGAATAATCGAAAGTTTTATGCACGAAAATATTTTTTACGAATTACACAACATCACTCTATTAACTCACGAGTTTCGTGAGAAAGTAATTTTTACTGGGCACAAATTAATCCCACCAGCAATCGAACGGCTCTGCGCTCAAAGCTGATAGATGGTATGTACCGGGATCGATCCCAGGTCACGCTCATCGACCAAGCCGTTGGGAATTTTCCATTTTTTTTTTTTTTTTTTTTTTTTTTTTTTTTTTTTCGAAACTCGCGTAAATACGGACTAGGACCTCTTAGAAAGTCATGGAGAGGATTCTACTTATAGGTCTAGGTCCCTACCGTTGTCAATCGGCCTTAAAACTTACAACCAACCAATCAACTAATTAATCAAAACACTTGTACTGACACTTAATTGCAACTATTGGAACACACATCCACATTTTTTCTTCTTCTTCTTTTTTTTTTTTTTTTTTTAATAGTTTGATCACTAATTTTTACCATCAACTTATTTTTTTATAAACAGCATAAAGACTAAGATCATGAGTCGAGAAATATTTACTTAACAAAACGGTATTAGGTTCATATTTTTTAAATATGAATTATTGCTAGCGCTTCAATAATTTTGCTGCCGACTGTAATCAATCAAAATTCAATTAAAAAAAAAAAAAAAGAACTCTGCGTTTTGGCTTTTTTTCCGAAACACTGCTTTACCTAGAAAAGAATTTTTGCGTATTCGCGTTTAACACTATATTCGCAGCCGTCATATATACACACCAATAGAATTTAGTGCATCAACTATTAAAGATAATATTTAAATGAATTATAGGAATACGTAAAGTCCTTTAATTACATAATATAATATTTTAAAAGAGCACATTAAAGCAAAGGTTTATGGGAACTAGGGAGACTTGACAAAACTTTTGATATTTCGTTTTTTATTTATTTATTTATTATTATTGTTATTTTATTACAATTGAAGCTGAATAAAAAATATAAATAAATAGTCTTATTTTATACATTACTGTGGTTAAAAATAATAACGTAGTGCTTACTAGAAATGGTTAAAAAATATGTAAATTCCTAAGTCAGCGTATGGGTCAAATGTCCCTTGGTCTAGGAAGACTTGACCCCCTATTTTGGGAGCCATGACCCTTCTGATAAAAGGCAGAAGACTCATAGGCATTGAAATGAAAAACATTAGTTTCGAGACTTAAAAGTTTTTTGTTCTAATAAGTGGAATATTTTAGTTACAAAAAATGTTCTTATATTAGGTGAAATGTTACATGTTTATTTTTCTTTAGTTAACCCTATTCAACATCAGCAGAAAAGCATTAGTCAAATTCAAAACCTGTGACTATGTCATTTTGTATTGAAATGACAGGAGGACTAAGACAATTTTCAGTTTGCACCAAATCTACCTTACACTAACAACAGGCCATTTGAATCTGATACTTTCTGATCTTCTAGCAATTTCACAATCAAAACGTCGTGACCATTTTCTGTTACTACGTTGACAAATTATCTCTTCCTCTATTTTCACAAAACTTGGCAATTACCAAATTCCCAATATTTTCTGGTTACCAAGCTCTTCCTCTGTACTATCATCTTCATTTAATTGAAGACTTTGTGTCATCTCACATACTGACTCTGAAGTTTCAGATTCTAATGGTTTTTGCTATTTACTTTTGTTCTTTTCAAGTTTTGTACTTTTCACATAAAGAGACCTTTTTGCTTTTCTTTCGTCATTTCTTTTTCTTTTTGCCACTTTCTTTTATTTCTTTTTTGTTTGGTGTGATAGTGGCTAAGATAGTCTTACCCTTTTTCTTTTCAGTTATTTATTATATAACAATTCACTGGGCTAAAAGTATTTTTGTTATTTCTTAAATAAAAACAATTCATTATGCCCAAATATTAAACATTTTATTTATTTATTAAATAAAAAAAAATCATTAGGCCTAAATAGTCACAATGTTTTTGTTATTTATTAAATAAAAACAAATTATTAGGCTTAAATCACAATATTTTAGTTATTTATAGGATAAAAATCCATTAAATCAAACAAAGCACATTAAATTAAACATTGGGTCAAGTCTCTCAAGATTGCTTTGCTTTGTTAACTCTAATTGTTTAGCAACTTGAACTATAGTTATATGAAACTACTATATACCAATATGTAGATACAAATGTGACTAAAACATACACTCCGCGACAAAATGATAGATACAAAAGATTTTTTTTAAATTTTTCATAAAATAATATTATCTAAATTGTGCTGATCATTTATTATCATCAAAAACATACTAAATATTCGTATCATATTCAAAATAATCATTAAAAAAAAAAAACTTTGTACCTACATTTTTGTCGCGGAGTGCAGTCTTATATTAGAAAAATTTTAGTCTTAAAAATTTTCTAAATTAGTCTTATATAAAAAAAAAAAAAAAAATAGTCTTAAATTAGCGTCATTTTATGATAATATCAAATAATCAGCACAATTTAGATAATGTTATTTTATGAAAAATAATATTAAAAAAAACCTCTATTCCTCTTTGTCGCTTGTACATCTGAAATTCGAGTTTAACCCTTTGCGGCGCAAGACAATTCGGATCATTTAAATTCTACTGCCACCGGAATTCATGAACTAAATTAAACTAAAAGAAGTTTTAAATTTTAAGGTTAAAAAATCCGGCCTTTTCTGATGTGTTATAAACGTAAATTTTTGCCAAAAAATTTCCGGGATGAATTTTTGCTGCTGGATCTTAAATTTTGCGTCCTCGCAGCGAGGACAGCGCGCGTTAAGGGGTTAACAAATTTCAAGTTTAACAAATTTACTTGAAAAGTGCAATATCAATCAGTACTAAAGTGCTAGAAAACCACTGATAAATTTGCAATGGCTGTTCCCTGCAAAATGTTGTTGTATGATTAGCTAATCAGTATAATAACTATTTCCCTAAAAATTTCCCTTTCATAGGAAAAAAAACCCCATAGGCATACCCTCCAACATCCTAATTAATAATCTGTAGTATTGTTAGTCCCGCCCTTTTTCTCCCACCAATAATTTTTAGAGTAATATTCTCCAAATGCAATTGCGATTAAATAAGAAGAAAAATACTCTAAAAATATACTGGTGTGAAAAAGTAGGGGCTAACAATACTACGGAATATTAATTAGTATGTTGGAGGGTATGCCCATAGGTCCTGTCTTCCTATGGGTCAAGCCTCCCTAGTTTCCCCTACTCTTCGAAATAGGAAAATCTGCCGATAGTAAAAGATTAACATACTCGCACCAATCATCATATTCCTACTTAAAACTTTAATTGATTTTTTCTGTAAACACGATTTTTGTACCAAAAAAATTAAAAAACTTGCTCTCTGAAAAATAAAAAATATTCTTACTATCCCTAAACTTTCTCCTAGTTGTGTAATGCTGTACTTAACCTTCCTACTCATTTTTATTATTGTGTTTCCTCTTTCCATAAGCTCTAAAATTATTTGTTATTGTTTTTTTGTGCATTTTATGTCCCCCCCCCCATCTCCATTGCAGTGAATTGTTGTTCGGGACTCTCACTCCGTTAGTTTCCACATCTAGGTATTGGAGGATACGTGACGCTGTCACAGGTGCCTCCCAACCATTCCATCCTAACATCCTAACATCCAACGATTTTTGAAATCAGTGGATACGATTCTTTCAAAAACTAATGAATAAATCTTATTGAAAATTTGCACCTTTCTTCAAAATAGAGTTGGCTAATGCTTGAACGAAGGATTTTTCCTTTTATCGATTACAATTAATTTTACGAAGCTATACGTGAGGTAAAATGCACCGAAAATTGTACTGTTTTTGCATACATTTCTGACAAAAATACAAATTATTATTATTATTATTATTATTATTTTTTTTTTCAAAGACCCTTCAATCAAGCACTCGTCAATTTTATTTTGAAGTGATGTTCAAAATCTCATTAATATCGGTTCATTAGTTTTTGAGAAATCATGTTCGTCGTTTTTCTAAAGAGTCTACGGGAACCAGGACCCACTGGCTGAATTTTCCAATTTTCTTAATGAAAATTTTATAAAACATATTTAAATGTTACTTTTTCAGAAGCTGAAATTTTTGAATAAATGGTTTTATGTATTATATCAAAGAAAAAAATTAGAGAAAAAATTCTTTATTTTAGTCTTCAATACCAATTTAACCCTTTAAATTTAAGACGTCAAAATACACTTAATACTTCATGCAATAAATTAATCATTAATCTACCAGAACGTTTTCATTATAAATTTTAGAAAATACTAACCATAAATTTTGGCCGATTTTAAATAAATTCCTTCTTCATTCAAAGTTTGCTATTGACTCTTTGTGACAAATTATAACTATTAGCAGTAAACTATGTTTATTTTTTTCTATTATTATTATTAATTTGTAATAAACATTTCTATAAAAGTATGCACTTAGAAAACTTTTGAAAGTATGATATTTTAATACGGAAAATTATCAGCGGAAGTCTTTAATACGTGCTTTCATGCGATGGAACTTTACTTTGAACTTCTTTTGTTACTGGAAGTTTACTGAGTTAATATATCCTTTTGTTCTAGCTCTAGAAGATTATTTTCCAATTATGATTATACGAAAATCCAAACTTTACCCGTCTATGCTTTTAAAGATAACTTTTTAAACTTTGCTTCATCCACTCTTTTGTTTACATCTTTTGTTATGAGCCAATAATTAGTAAACTTAAAAATACACTACATATATTAATGACGTCAGATAATTGAAAAATTATTTAGTGAGTACTAATCAAATTTAGTCAGCTTAAACAAAGAAAAATAAGAGAAATAAGAAAAACATATATTTATTTTAAATGTATTAAATCTGTTTTTAATTGATTTGTTTAGAACCCGACCTCTTGCAATCATTTAAAATTCTGTTTTACTCTCTCTCTCTATCTCTGTACACACACACACACACACACACACACACACACATATATATATATATATATATAAGAACTGGAAGCTATTGAAAACAAGGACAAAATCCAAACAAGCAAATAATAATAGTAATAATAATAATAATAACATAACAAAGGAAGATTAATCCAAAATAATTAAGAAAATAGAAGAATCATTTTTAATAATAATTCATTATTACAATTATCAAATACTAGGAAGGAAATCTTGAATTAATCAATAAGCAATTAGAAATAGAAGATGTAGCAATTAGATGATTAGATGTAGCCTCATAGAAAGGAAAAGGTATTGAAAAAGCTAATGTTAGTTTTTTCAGAGAGACTGATAGAGATTAAATTATATATAACAAATATGAAGTAAGTACAGCAGAAAAAAAATTAATAACAAGAAGAAAGGGCAGAAGCCTTAAGACGGTTGGAGAGAATTAAACTAATTTCATGGGCACCCAATTTTCCCCTAATTCTCTGAAAGAACGTTAGATTGTATGTAAAATTGATATATAACCTATCTTTTAAACATTAACATGTAAAAAAATTTGATTTAAAAAACAATTTACAAATACCACACCGATTTGTGTGTTTCACTGTTAAAAATTAACTAATATCATCCTGTTCTAAAAGAATTAAAATGATATTTACGGTCATAAGTTCCTGCGCAATTTTTAATTCTTTTGATGAGCCCTACCTTCCTTAAAAGCTTGTACATTGTATTTTGAATCCTCCTGTATAGATTATGGATATTAGTTTATGAGATAGGGCCCTTCGAAAAAGCAAAATTTGCAAAAGTTTGAGGATTGGGGAAATCTGACGTTTTAAACATCAGAAATTTTGACGTAAATAGTTGAAATTGTTGCAATGTTCTTTTGCATTTTATGTTCTTTAAAGTAATATGCATCAACATAACCCTGGCATTAAAAATTTTGTTTTATTTTATGAAAAAGTAAACTAGTGTCTCACTCGCACGACTTTTTCTTACACTATATTTCAATATTATAATAACATATTGCAGATTAAGTTGTTGTAAGATCAATAAGGCAATATAATAAAATTTTATGTACTTTAAAAATAATCTAAAGTAGGTTTAGGAACAGTTTTATTTGGCATATAATTGTGTGCGAGGGGAGGTTGTGACGAACGAATGTACGCCATAATCAGTCTTAGATTAACTTAATTAAATATTGAAGTGAGCACGAGACTAGAATTATGAAGTAATGACAGAGTCAGATATATAAAATAAATATATTTTATTTATGAGCTTAAAGAGAAGGTGGGCGTTGGACTATCATTTCATTTAATATCTCTATAAACTTAAAACGGCAGCGTTCATAATTACTTTTAACTTTACATAATTAACCACCAATAATTTCAACTACTTCGTTTAACTTCATCAACCCTCACGGCTCAGTAATCTTTCGATAGCGGGAGGATTCCCTTACACCACTATCTACTCGATTTACTATCTCCTACTATAGCCGCTAACAACTAACTTTCTACTCACTTACTTCCAACTAATCTTCTACTAACTCCCCTTCAACTAACTTCCTACTATTATCCAAAAACAATCTTCCTTCTCTTTTTATACAAGTTACTTTCCAAACTTATTAGCATATGACAAATTACGATTTTAATTTAGGATGAGAACTAACTCTATCAATCCACTGAATCCTAAATTCTACACATTCACGTTTTACTCGTAAAGTGCGAATTTTAATTGCAGCATTACGCTAACTTTGCTATACCTCACAAAGTTACTGCCCTCCTCAATCCCCGCTCCACATTCAATTATAGTTCTACCATAGCCTCCTAAACAAGATGCCTTCTGCGTGGCTGGAAAACTTGGCAATATTTATAGCCGTAGAGAGCACCACCTGGTACAGATTGCGCTCTTTCTTATTCAACTGTCACCAATAATTTTAAGAAGTGATATATGATATATATAATCGACGTTTCTTCGATTCTATTCGCCTTTTATGTATATCAAATCCCACTTTTGAAAATGTTTGGTGACTGTTGAATAAAAAAGTCGCGCAATCTGTACCAGGTGACACTATCTACCGCCAAGTTTCCGAGCCACGCGGAAGGCATCTAGTTTAAGAGGCTATGGTTCTACATTTACTAAAAAAAAAAAAAAAAAAAAGAAAGAAAGAAAGAAAGAAAAGAAAAAGAAAATCCAAAGCTCCTAGCTTCCTTTCAAATTTTTATTTATCTTGATCAAATTTTTCAATTGGTTCAGTCAGCAGCAAAATAATTGAAGCACTAGGAATGATTCCTGCTAAAATGATGGACACTAAATACTGTTTTGTTAAATAAATAAAGTTGTCGAGTCATGATCTTAGTGTTATACTGTTTATAAAAAAGTAAGTTGATGATAAAAATTAGCAATCAAACTAAGAAAAAATATGTATGAAATATGTGGATGTGTGCTTCAATAATTTTGCTGCCGATTGTAACATAATACGAACTTCGAAATAGCAAATGTGAATTTCCTAAAGTTATGTATTTTTCAGTTAAGCTGATAACAGATATATGTACATACAGATCAACCGCTGAAAATTGGACTTCCATATTCAGGGTTCATCAAAACGTGATATTAAACAAAAAGCTTGAGTTGAAAATAAAACTTCAAAAAATATTTTGTATACAGTATGGATATGAAAAATTAATTTTCCTTCATGAGCAGTATTCGTCAACATAGTAAAATGTAGCAAAGCACATTCATCAATTAAATTCAATAGAAAAGAATATTTAGCTTAATCTTGGTAGTCCTGTATATTGTTTATAAACTATGTGAACATCAAATTTGTACTTAAATTTAGTGTTATATGAAGAACACGTAACATAAAATGAAATACATTTTCAGTAATTTCCATGTATAAGGCTAATATATCCAAGTACTTTGGGTAGCCCTGTAAACGAAGAATGAATGATCGCCATACCATAACCTACGAAAAACATACTCTTATGAATATGAAAAGAATATTTTCATTACATTTTGTTTAGGGCAGCCGATAGATATTACACTGTACTTACCATGTATTTTGCCCATAGTCGGAATATATTTAAATTCTCTTGGATATCCCTGCACACTAACCATTTGCTTAATCTCAACGAAAAGGTTAATGTAGCATCTTTATATGATATTGATTTAGGATACCGAGTTTGAACTTGCTGCTACCATTTATTCAGGAGATATACTGATAACAAACACACACACGTACAAACACAGACCAACCACTGAAAGCCTGGATTTCGGATTTAGGGTACCTCAAAACATAAATATAACAAAAACTCAATATCAAATATTTGCCCCCAGAACAATACTTTCTCTACCCTACATCTGTACTGATAAGTATAAAGGTTTTAAGTCCAAAAATGTCGGTTTTGAGTTAAGTACATAGTCAGACTCAGAAAAAAATTCTCTATCGATTGGTATAGAGGATTTAAGTCTATGTCATTTAGTCTTTGAGAAATTCCATTGGTAAAGAAAGGTTCAAGTCAGAAATGTAGCATTCATGTATGGTATAAAATATTTAATTCAATTTTTCCCGTTATTAAATGAAGGTGGACAATCACTGAATGGTATAAAGGGTATCAGTCAACGAAATCCCTTTTTCTTAATCGATTCTTCTGATTTGTTTTTGGTTAGTTTAACTTTATTTTTCGTCTCCTGAAAAATCAAGAACATGGACTTAAATCCTTTATACTTATCAGTACAGATATATGAGTAAGAGAAAGTAAAATTGAATATTTATCTCATTAATATCATTAAAACTTTTTTCTTATTTATTTTTTAATAATATATACCATATATATATCATCCTCAACTTCAGCCTTTATCATTCCACTGCAGGATGAAGGCCTCTCCTCGTAATTCCAATCTGCCCTGTTTTTTTTTTTTTTTTTTCAATTCTTCTCCATTCTGCTTTTCCAAACTTCACAATATCATCTTTCCAACGACACAGTGGTCTCTTTCTCGGTTTTTTCTTATCTCTCGGTATCCAAAATAGGACTTTGGTGGTCTATGTATTATCATTTCTTATCGAAAGCTGTCCAGCCCATCTCCATTTTAATTTCTTAACTCTAGAAATAACATCAGTAACTTAAGTTTGCTCTCTACTCCAAGTGTTTCGCTTTCAGTCTCTTCGGATGAAACTTAACATGAATCTCTTCATGCTACACTGGGTTGTTTGAAGTTTTTGTATTGTTTTACACGATAATATTTAAGTTTCTAAAGCATAACTTAAAACAGACAAAAAGCACTGATCAAAAATTTTTCTTTCCAAACAAATTGGAAGATAGCTTTTGAATATAGCGGTTATTTCTTCCGAATGCATTCCATGCAAGTTTAACTCGGTTGTTAGTTTCTTCCATGATGTTTCCTTTCATCATAAAGACTTGTCCCAGATAAGAATAACTACGTACCATTTCACTGGAGAAACAAAAGAATTTGACATATTTTTTTGTCTTACTGAGGTTTCTTTTCAACCCAATGAGCGTGCTTTCTTTGTTTAATTCCCGAAGCATTTCTTGCAAATTCTCAAATGGGAAGGCAAGCAGTACTATATCATTCGCAAATCGCAAATAATTTTTAAACTCTCCATCAATTTTTATGAATTTCTCTTCCCAATATAATTTTTTAAAAACTTCTTGAAGTACTGCATTGAAGAGCTTAGGTGAAATTGTGTCCCCTTTTATTACACCTTTTCTGAATATATATATATATATATATATATATACCCCCTTGTACAAATTAATTGAAACAAACTCAAAAAATTGAGAAAACTAAGAAGAAATGCTATTTTATTTAATTTTATACAAAATTAAGAATTTTTAATGCATAATATGACCCCCACGGCTATTTATTAACATTTGGACACGATTCGGCATGGGTTCTACCAATTTTTTACAGTCATTTATAATATTTGTGTCCTTGTATCACTCATGAATCAGCGCCGTGATTAGCTTCTCCATAGTTGTACAGTCCATATTTAATAGGCAATTCTTGCATATAGCCCAGAGATTCTCCACTGGGTTGATATCAGGAGAGTTCCCAAACCATTTCAATGTCTCAATGTGGTTCTCAGACATAAATTTCTTGACCATTTTGGACGTATGGCACGGGGCAAAATCCTGCTGAAAAATCCCCGTTCCATGAGGGTATCGTTTCTTCAACTCTGGAACAACCTTTTTATCCAAAATAGTAATGTATTGCTCAGGATGCAACATACCGTCAACAGGCTGCAAAGAACCAACCCAACTGTAACCGAAACAACCCCAAAACACCTTCTTTTGAAGGTGTTTAAAAAATTGGTTAAAGTGGCAATCCCGAACCCTTTCGCCTAGCGATCTCCGCACATGTTGAATTCGCTGCTTTGAACGAAAAAATGGCTTTCCTTGCTAAATAGCACTTTACTCCAACTTTCGACTGTCCATTCTTATATTTTAATGCCCACAAGTAACGCTTTTTCTTCATTGGTTGAATCAGAAGCTGTTCCTTCATAGGCCGATAGGGTGGCCGACCGGCTCCAAGAAGATACCTCCGAACAGTAGATGAGATAATATTTAGTTCATGCTCTTTTAAATCACTATTAAGTGCAGCACTAGTCTTTCAATGATATTTTTTACTTTGTATAATTAGAAAAGAGTCATCTTTTGGCGTTGTTTTCTTTTTTGGCAGAATTTCTCTCTCTGCTTTCGAGGTATGGATCTTGTTTCTTTATTTTGTTTTATGATAGAGCTCACAGTTGCAGTACTAACGCCAACTATCTTCGAAATCTCTCTAAAGTCTTTGAAGCATGTTCGGAGAGAGTAATAATGTTTGTACGCTTTCGCAGCGTTACATCCATCTCTGACGACAGTGAACTCTCAACTGATGTGATCATAGCTGGAGCTTTCATCTGCGTTAGTTCCTGCGCATGCGCTCTCAGAATCCCTCTGTTTAGTGGAAATTGTTGCTAGGCAAAGGATTTATTCATCCCACCCATACTTTAACATATTTTAGTATGATTGTTGAAGAATAATAGGAATTATTTTAAAATTCACGAAAAAAAATAGTTCGTTTCAATTAATTTGCACAAGGGTGTATATATATATATGTGAGAAATAAATGATCAGATGAATGATGGAGCTGATTCAATGATCAATAATCAGACCATTCAATGGGCAGATTGAAAAAGACTAAAATATTAAAATCAGACTAAATCAAAATATTCAAGTCAGGCAGAATACACAATTTCGTCTGAGGCATTACTAGAATTGTGCATGCAAATTCTAGTTTTCTCGGAGTAGAAAGCATATGTTTTAAAGACAATAATATCCGGACAATTTGCATAATGGAATGGCAATGATTTTTTACGTAAATTCTCACAGCCCCAAAAAATCATTAATTTCTACTTCACGATTCAGAGCATTGACTGATTTTGCCTGAAATAACTTGATAGTTGAAAATTTTAAGAGAAACTTGCTATATAGTTTTGTAATAGATTCACTGAGTAAATAAGTAAATACTTTCCATTTAAAGTTTTCGGTAACCAAGAAGTTTAAAAGTTGGAAAATATGCAATAATATAAAATCAATATGAAAAATCAAAAAATAATTAACTCAAAAAAAAAAAAAAAGATAAAATTGTGACTTTTATTTATTTATTTATCTTTTTTTTTCTGAAGTTAATTATTTTTAAATATTTAATTTTAGTTAATTATTTTGTGGACATTTCTGAAAATTTAAATAATTTTCAAGAAATTTTAATACATTTAACATAGTTATATTTCAATGCATATGCATGCACAATTTTGTAATTCGGAAAAACCCATTTACGAAAAAAAAAAAAAAAAACACTATAACGTTCAAAATTTTTTATAGAAATAATTATGTTCTTTAAAAAACTCTCATTCCATAAACATATTTATAAATACAAAATTAGTAAATGATAAAAAGTATATTCGTTTCATTGAACAGAAATTTTTATTATTGTTTACTAGAAATTCTGTTTATAAAGTTCGTGAACATAATTCTATGTACACATACATACATTATATAACACACATATGTGTGTGTGTAACAGTTTTGAAAGTATTTTCTTTCATGTTTCGCTACAAACAGGATTTGTGTTGACATAGGTGCCAACATTTTAATTTATTCTGGAGTATTTTTAGCTCCGCCTTTATTCTGCACCACTTTATTTGCAGAGAAATTTTTTTCTAATACAGGGTTCGTACGGGCGTTATTTTTTCCCTGAGTCTCACACCAGTATTCTGAAACAATGAAATTCATCTTAATCATACAGATTTATTTTATAACGAAAATTGTTCTACAAAATTATTGGTATAAGACTCGGGGAAAAAATAAGGCCCGTACGAACCCTGTAATATGTAACTTCGATAGAATAAGAAAAAATTACTTTTAAAAAATAAGTGGTATAGAATAAAGGTGGGGCTAAAAATGCTCCTGAATAAATAAAAATTATTGGCATCTATTTGTTGGTAGCATACTGACTTGAAATATTTTTAGTTGAGAAACGTGACAAACATAGTTTTCTAAGTTTATGCGAAAAGACATTTTTGTAATATGATTTTATGACATGTTTTAGTAGAGTCTGCACTTTTACGATATTCTTGCAAGCATGTGTATCAACTGAAAGGAAAAGAATGGGATAAAATTATAACATGAAAATAAAAATGGAAGCATAAAAACATTGTATACAGCAATATTACATATATTTTCTATATTGTAAAGATAACAGATAATCTTTATGTTTGTACATACAAAAAAAAAAAAAAAAAAAAGTTTAGGTTAACTATATGAAAAAGTATCAAATGTATACAAATGTTTACAATTAAAACAAAAATATTTTATTACTTTATAAAACGTCTTCTCTCAGAGAATATTTTAAATAATTTTTAATACTTTAAAGCAAGCAATGAGTACATTGTCTAAAAGGTTTTTTTTAAATGACAAGGCAGTTGAAAAAATCTGCATATATGTGTATATGTATATATATATATATATATATATATAGATAGATAGATAGATAGATAGATATAGATATAGATATAGATATATATATATACAGAGTTAGCAAGATATAAGTTGGCCACTTGAGAGGGCTCTAGAATCCGTCCTATTGGTCCAAATGACATAAAATTTTAACTACACAGATAATTCAAATGTTGCTCTTGACATTTATTAAATAATAATTAAAAAAAAAAAAAAAAAAGTACAAATTTTCATCGGTAGGTAGCGTTGTAATACACATAGCCATATGCTTGAAAAATAAAGTAACATTAATAAAACTGCTCAATATGATACCCTTCATGTTCAACAATATGCTGTAACCTCATAATCATATTTTCAACAGCTGACCAGAGTAAGTCTGCCGGAATATCTAAAACATGGCGCCGAATGCTGTCCTTCAGATCAGGCAGAGTTATGGCTACCAGTGGCGGATTTAAGGGGGGGGCTAGGGGGTCTGAAGCCCCCCCCCCCCAAAAAAAAAAAAAAAAAAAAAACACTGTCATTCATAATTGAATTTTGCAATTGTAAATTTTTTATTGGTCTAGAATAACACTTTGAAAAATCTTAGTCCCCCCCAAAAGTCATGTTCTGGATCCGCCACTGATGGTCAAAGGTACACCTCTAGCAGAATCCGCCCTTTTTTTTATCCAAGAAATAATGCTAATAGGCATGCGCTGAAACACAAATGCTGTTTCTGATTTTGAATATAGTATGCAAATAAGTACCATTTGTGTTATAGCACCATCTATCGGCGGAATTTTGTATTATTATTTTTTTTATATATATATAAATGTCAAGCGCATCATTTGAATTATCTGTAGTTAAAATTTTACCTCATTTGAACCAATAGGACGGATTATAGAGTCCTTTAAAGTGGGCAACTTATTTCTTGCCAACCCTGTATATCCGACGTTTTAATTTATTCCAAAGTATTTTTAGCTAAGCCTCTATTTTGCACCACTTTATTTATAGAAAAATTTCTCCAATTTTTAACTTCTATAAAATAAGAAAAAATTACTTTAAAAAAATAAGCGGCTTGGAATATAGGCGGAGCTAAAAATACTCCGCAATAAATTAAAATGTTGGCATCTATGTATATATATACATATATGAGTTTGTGTGTATTACATAAATTTTTAACTCAAAGCGATATTTAACGTTACAAATATATATATATATATTTTCCATATTACCGTCTTAGAGTTATAAAAATACATATACATATACATTAAAAAATATATAATAACATTAAGTATCTAAAAATTTCTCTAAATTTATTTGCATTTAAAAAATAAAGCTCAAATTTTTATATATTTTTTTTTTAGTGAAATGTTTTTTAACTGCTCAATGTAACAAATTTTTGTTTATTTCCCTCTCTTTTGCATTTATTATAGTTTAACAACATGTTCTAAACATATTTAGGTATTACTTTGTGGATTTATTAATACGTTAATTTATTAAAAATATCTTTTATGTTTGAACGTTGAATTTTAACCCAAAATTTTAACATTAAACATTTTTATTATTATTATTATTATTGATTGATCATTGAATCAACAAAGCTCATGAATATCCTGTTAGAGTACAATGATCTAAAATCGAGAATGGGGTTTAAAATTAGTTAGCAGAAAACACTGTAAAAAAAATTAAATATTAAAAAATGAATTTTATTTTTTAGTTAAAATAATTTTAAAAACGTTTAACATATTCATATATTATAATGTATATCAATGTATATTTCTATATCTCTAAAGGAACAATTTATAAAAACGTATAATATCCACTATTTCCATGACCTTTAATTAAATTCTATTCCGTAAACATTTTCTTAAATACAATGTGATTAAATATAAGAAATGTACGCGTTTCATTGGTTAGAAATTTTTATTATTCTTTAATCTTAATTCCGGTCAAAAGTTCGTGAATGTAACTGCATGCACACATATGTAAAGATACTTGTAAAAAAAAAAAAAAAAAAAAAAAAAAAAACTGTCTCCAAGTACTTTCTTTTATGTTTTGATACAAACAGGATTTATGTTGGTAGTATACTGTCTTGAAATATTTTCAGTTGAGAAACGTGACAAACATAGTTTTCTAAGTTTATGCGAAAAAAAATTTTTGTAACATGATTTTATGACATGTTTTAGTAGGTTCTGGAATTTTATGCGAATCTTGCGACCATGTGTATTGTCTGAAAGGAAAAGAATAGGATAATATTATAATATGGAAAATATATATATCAGCATAAAAGCAACATTATATATGTAGACGTCTTACGCTAATATTTTTTCCTAAATTATTATGACTATTGAAATTAGTCTGGATGTTTAATTATACATACAAAAATCATTTAGGTAGTACAAAATCTCAAAATCTCACAATAAAAAATGGAAAAACATGGAAAATAAAAAATATATATTTACGGATATAATGAAGATATTTTATTCTTTTACAAAATTTCTTCTCTCAGAGATGTGCAAACATTTTGTTAATTATTTAAGTGACCAATGAAGATATTTTTCAAAATATTTATCAGGTAAATCAATAATGCCAACATCTTAATTTATACCGGAGCATTGTTAGTATTTGCCCTTTTTCGTACCACTTTTTTTGAAGGGTATTTTTATTGTTTTATGATCGCATTTATATATTGGGAAAAAATTCAGTACATCTAAAATGGTATAGAAAAAAAGGCATGTATTAATGATGCTCCTGAATAAATTAAAACGTTGACATATATTTTCATACTTGACAATATTCTAATTAATATTCCGTAGTGTTGTTAGTCCCGCCCTTTTTTTCACACCACTAAATTTTTAGAGTAATAGTCTCCAAATTCAATTACGATTAAATAAGAAGAAAAATACTCTAAAAAGTTACTTGTGTAAAAAAGAAGGCGGGGCTAACAATACTATGGTACATTAATTAGTATTTTGGCAAGTATGTATTTTTAAACAGTAATAACAGTTGAAAAAAAATTTAACATATGTATATGCTTTCTCTCTCTCTCTGTGTTTGTGTGTGTGTGTATGTTTAAGGATTATGTACGTACTATTGTAAATGTTTAACTTAACGCATATAGTAAAAATATAATTCACTTAAATTTGATCACATTATCAGAGTCGCCAACATTTAAATTTATTCCGGAGCATTTTTAGCCCCGCCTTTATTCTATACCACTTTATTTTTTTTTTCTTTTTAAGAGTGTTTTTTTTTTTTTTTTTTTTTTTTTTTTTAAATCGTAGATGTATATTGGATCATAACCTCCTAAACTAGATGCCTGTCGCGTGGCTCGGAAACTTGGCAACAGTTGAAGCGGTAGACAATCTGGTACAGATTGCGTGACTTTTTTATTCAAATGTCACCAATAATTTTAAAAAGTGATATTTGATATATATAATCGACGTTTCTTCGATTCTATTCACCTTTTATGTAGGGGAGACCCGTGTACCTAGGTCCGCTTTTTTTCAATGGCCGAAAACAGAGCCCTTGACCGGTTAAAAATTATGAAACTGATATTTACATATCTTTAGGATTATTTTCTTCCAATTGGAATTAATATAAATACGTAAAATAATAAATCCTGACAAATAGAATGTTTTAAAATAAACTTCTCGCATGGCCCTAGGTACAACACCCTCATTGTACCTAGGGCCCGACCTCATTTTACCTAGGGCCGCTTTTTTTAATTCCCAAAAGCAGAGCCCCTGACCTACTAAAAGTCATGAAACGGATATGCACATATCGTAGAACTAATTTCTATTAATTGAGATTAATATAAACACTTAAAACAATGAATTCCGACAAATAGAAGGTTTTTAAATAAATTTTACACATGGCCCTAGGTACAACATGCTCATTGTACCTAGGGTCAGACCACATTGTACCTAGGGCCAGACCTCATCGCACCTAGGGCCAGATCTCATTGTACGTAGGGCCTCAGTGTACCTAGGGCCATTCCCTTAACCCATTGCGCTCGCATACTTGCCAACCATCTCATTATGAACCGTACAATTTTTAGTACCCGCCTTTTTATTCACACCAATAAGTTTTTAGAGTAATTTTAGTCTTATTTAATCGTAACACTATTTGGAGAGAATAACTCTAAAAATATAGTGGTGTGAGAAAAGGGGCGTTTTTTTAGGGGGCGTTAACAATTGTACGGTTATTAATGAGATGGTTGGCAAGTATGCGCTCGGCATATTTGCCGTAAGACACGCCTTTTGGCGTTCCTTTAAAACGTCACACGTATAGTTTCCAACTTACTACCTTTTGGCTACCGAAAAATTGTAATAATTTGTTTTATTTTACTTCATCATTAAATAAAATAAATCTTTCTCTTAAAATTTTCCGGTCGCCGAAAAGTAACCTATAGTTACACGTTCTAAAAAAATAACATTTCATTTGCAGAGGAACCACTTAAGGCGTGGCTCGATTTTTTAATGTTCTTTCAGAAGGGACATACGAGCGATATGGGTTAAAATTATATTTCGCTTTGTAATGAATAGAAAATAAACATATGAACATATACTTTATAAAAGAAACAATATCAAGTAACACATTTATCATATAATAATTATCATGATGTTGCCTTAATATGAAACACCGAATTTTTCTCTCTTTTTTTCTTTGGGATATATTCTAATAGCATATTTTTCTTCTTTCCTTTCTCTCTTTTTCTTCTTTCTTCTTTCTTTCTTTTTTTTTTTTTTTTTTTTTTTTCTGGAACGTTTCTTAAATTTCTAGATCTTCCTGGTTTTCGGCCACATACTTTCTTTGAGTAGTTTTTGTACGAGGTTTTGCTTCAGGAAAAGTTGTACCTGTTCAAGCATGACACACGAAAATATGTTAGATGATGAAGGCTTCGAAATTTCAACAGGACATGAAACAGAGACATCCAGTTCCATCATTGTTGGTTCATTTTCTTACTGAAGAAAATCTTTTTTGGAAATTTATGGAGGGAGCTTGTCTCTCGGCCACATTCGAATTTAAATATTCGCTCTCATTAGGAAACCATCCCAATAGTGTAATAATAGAAATCAATTGAATTATGTTTATTCGAGAGGGCATAATATAACATGATTTTTGATACACAAACTGTGACCCCTTATAAGTTCGTTCTCGAGAAATCTATATTTAAGTGTGAGTAAAAATGTAGTAACGAGAAAAGGGTGGGAGGAGTCTATCAAAATCTGCTAGAACCATGACTTTTATCAATATTTAGATTCTATTTTAGCGAATTTTTAGGTATTATATCTCAATTGAATATATCTCAAAGCTGAAATAGGCAACTGATGAATGCATCAAAGAACAAGTTTATCGATGCTATTTCAATTTCTGCTTATTTTGAATTTCATTCATTATTTCAGTAAGGCGTAGTGTTATCGATTTAGGCGTGGTTGCCTCTATTGTTAGTGAACTTTCAGAGTTTATAACTCAAAAACGAGCTGACCAGGACTAATGTTTTATGCGTCAAGAAACATATTTATATACGCTCTTTCGATGAATGCTTGTTTGGATTTCTTCTTCTTCTTCTTCTCAGTGAATATGTTTTGATTCGCTGGCTATATGCCAGTTACACGAAAACCTGATAAAATGTTCGCAGGAGTAAAGACCTTCGGATAGGACTTGCCAACACTTTCAGCAACGTCATATATAGTGATTGGTTTGCCAGTGATTGCCAGCATCCAATTACTACAGGCTGTATTGTAGTACATCTTACAAGGTCCAAACACACCTCTGTCCAACGGTTGAAGCTTATGACTAGTGGTAGGGTAAAGAAATATCACTCATACAACAATATCCTTCATTTAATTATAAAAGTTTTTTAATTAAATTGTAACAACATGAAGAATAAGATTACAATTGTACCTAGGGCCATGCATGGCCCTAGGTACAATTTAGCTATGTGGCCCTAGGTACAAGTTTCGGTAACTTCATTCAAAGTACCTTCCACTAAAAAACCCACACACAGAGAGGGCTAATTAAGTATCTCATTTATTACTCAATATAATGAGAAAAATTATACACTAGAAATAAAAGAAAATTATTCGATTGACTTTTGTAAAATAGCAAAAGAGATGAGCTGTAAAATTTTACTTCAAACCATGTAAATTCTTTTTCTACATGTAACTTGTAAAAACTTTCTCCTGAATGGTTTCAAAGTGATCGTAAATGTAGCGATTGGTGTTGTTACTCGCCCAATTGAATATTAAAACTTAAAACTAAATATTATTCAAATAAAGTGGGGTGGACCTAGGTACATGATGGCCCTAGGTACACGGGTCTCCCCTATATCATATTCCACTTTTAAAAATGTTTGATGGCTGTTGAATAAAAAAGTCGCGTAATCTGTACCAGGTGGCGCTGTATACCGTTTCAACTGTTGCCAAGTTTCCGAGCTACGCGATAGACATCTAGTCTAGGAGGCTTTGATTGGATAAAATTATTCGATGTATAAAGGGGTGCGAAATAAAGGCGGGGCTAAAAATTGCTCCGGAATAAATTAAAATATTGGCAAATATGCATTATTCCAATTATGCCTTTGAAGAAGTACAGTGAGATGTAAGACTAAGGTATACATGTATATATATTTTTTCATTTAATTATCTATCTTTGTGTTTCTTTCTTTCTTTTTTTTTTTTTTTTTTTTTTTTTTTTTTTTCATTTTGAATACTTTAAAGTTTTGTGTATAATTTTATTTCAGAACGCTGTCATTTCTTTCAGAGCCTGATTAAGGGGGAAGCACACATTATCTCCGCTCTCACCGGAATATTTTTACAATTATTTTTTACTTCATGTCATAGAAATTCCACGCTTTGACGAGGAAATATTTTCTATAAAAAATGAACGGTGTAAAACAATCCAATTTACTCACCGTCATTAGACACCAGAATTCTTTTAAAATAATTTTTAATGAGAATTTTCTGTTTATTGTAGGAGGAAAGTATTTGTTAAAAAATAACGGTGCAAGTATAAATAATGTGTGCTCCCCCCTTAATCAGGCTCTGATTTCTCTAGTATCCCACTCGAAATAGTATACTAACGTCAAAGACGGTCACAACAGACACAAATGATAGGACTTCAATAATTAGTCACAAAGTTAGACTTTTGTGTATAAATCAAATTTACATTAGCAACTTTACTAACCTCCGCAGAGAACGACTAATGCCATTCAGTTTCAGATACATTAGTTAGAGTCTTTATCATATATGATGTATTATAAACAACAAATGATATGTTATAAACAACAAATGTAATCTCTACATTTCATAAAAGAAGATGTTTGTGTCGTTCGCTTTGTAGGTAAACGGTTGATCGCAGAGCAACAAAATTTTTCATAAAGCAGGGGTGTTTGCTTTCCAGATTTTTTATTTTATATCTCACCAGTAATTTTTTTAATAGTGACAATATCGGTAATTTTATAGTAATGCTTAGCAATTAAATATAGCCCAAAACACAATTCGTAATTACTAGTGGTGAATGAAATAAAAAATCCGGAACGCAAACACCCCTGATACAGGTCCATTTTGACCTATCCTAATGCATCTCAAATCTCGAATTTCAATATATATTTTTTTCTCTTTAATTAATTAAAATATCGAAATAAAAACGTTACATTAACTTAGAGCATATAAGCTAATTAATATATATATATATATGCGCTTATATATATATATACATATTTTATTTCGAGATAAAAAGAAATATATTTATCTGCAGGTGAATAATGAAAATTTATCAAAAAATAAATTTTCTTTTGTGCACCTGACAAAATTGACGTGATTATACTTTAAAATTTTTATCCGTATTAAAAAAGTTGTATGTCAATTTATCATTCGCATATACATAAATATATATTTCTTTTTATGCCCAGAGAAAATAAACGTATACTTTAAATATTAGAAAATTCGGTTAATGTAAATTAATATTTAAATAAATAAAATAAAACAAAATGCTTAAAATGGAAAAAATACAGATAAACACAAAAAAATAGCTGTCTCATTCGGTTTAAATAGAGCTCATTACATATTGAAATTCTATATGTGACATGAAATTGCTATCATTTCATGATCGACCGGATAAATAAAATAAAGTAAAAGGAATAATGTGACAGTGAATACAAAGTAGAGTGCGTATAGTGCTGTCCATACGTAATTGGGTTTAAAAATAAAGGGCTCGATTTTTTCGATACTGTTCGTTTTGAAACTGTCGTCCAATAAACACCCAAATTGAAGTCTTCGGGTAAGGCGTTACTACAGGGAATAAGGACAGGAACCTGATATAATGACCCCGGTGAGGGAGATGCTACCAAAGGCAGCGAGGTTTTGAGCAATTTTTTTCTTTCTTTCCTTTTTTTTTTTTTTTTAGTTTTTATTTATAATGCGATATAAAAATATATATATATATATATTTTTAACTCATTTAAATATAACGACAAGCAAAGAGAGCAAAAAATGCTGGTAAATAATATAGAAAATGATTAAATAGTTCCACTTAGTTCAGTTTCCATGAAGGTCGTATATATATGGTCTGGGGTAAGAGACATTAAAAAGTCGACGTAGTGATAAATGAGCCAAGCTGAAAAGCTGGCGGCTGATACGTCGGCCTGCACTATTAAGGGGATCTAAGTTTTCAGATTTATAAAAATATGTTAACCCATTTTCGCCTGGATTATTTCCGCTAAGAATATTTTGATAAATAATTAAAATCATTTGCATTACAGAGATTAACAAATAAAAAAGTACTAACAACTCATGTTTTAGTATTAAACTCGCATCCTGTCCTCATCTGAATACACTGGGCATTCTATTAAAAAAAAATCGAGTTAAAACTTTTAGATAACAGATACATTTCGTACTATATGTTAACACAACCTTTTAAATAAAGTGTAATAAGTAGATCTCATTATTTATTTTGACTTTTGTTGGTATATCTGAAAAAAAAAAGGGGGGGGGGGAGGTGCGGAGATTATAAAATCATATAACAGCAATCACAAAGTTATAGTTAACAGTAGATACATGAAACAATGTGGAATTGCTTACAATACTTCATTCTACACTGTTAAAAATGTGGTGTTAGTTTGAATCAAAACTTGGTTCTGAAGTAGCTGCAACTACCCGGTGGTTTAAGCTTTTACCATGTTTTGGTAATTTTATGTTGAACTAAATATTGGTATTATGTTTTAAATTTTAAAAAAAAAAGCGTTTGAGACGGGGATCGAACTGTATGACCCCCTTTTCTTTTATCACATGTATGATATCACTAAAACGTAATATGCAAAGAAAAAAAAATAAAATAAATAAAATAAAATAAAATAAATAAATGAAAATAAATAAATAAAAGACATTTAGGCATAGCTGCCAATAATTTAATTTATTCCGGAGTACTTTTAGCCCCGCCTTTATTCCGTACCACTTATTTTTTAAAAGTAATTTTTTTCGTATTTTATCGAAGTTATATATTGAAGAAAATTTTTCTATAAATAAAGTGGTGCGAAATAAAGGCGGGGCTAAAAGTACTCCGGAAAGAATTAAAATATTGGCAGCTATGCATTTAGGTAAAGAAAATAATGACAGTTTTAAAAAAAATGAATAAAAATTTACTAAATAGATATGCCAGAAAATAGGTAGTCTAAATATGTATTTCAGAAAAATTGTCAGTTTTCTGATACCAGTGTGTAATATCTTGCCATTGGTCGAGAAGTTCTATTCTTGAGGCTGAAAAACGAAAACTGTCAGTTTTGTCTGTTTTCTGTCCCATCAGCCTAGCCTCTGGGTGTTTTTCGTGATTTATTTTTCTCTCTCACGCAAGTATACGCAGGAACCTATTGAAAGATCCTCCCATGGAGGGCAATCCACCTAGACCTAGAACCACGGACTTAGATAACGTCCATAGTGTACATATTCATGCCTAGAACTCTTAACCCATTACCCGCTGGTGTTGCGTTTACGCAATACCAGAAATAATCGCGTTCAACAGTTAACTAAAAAAGGTTTTTTATATTAAGTATTGTTTTTAAGTAAAAAAGGATAGATGTAAATTTATTACAAAAAAATTTGATTTGAAAAAAAGTTTTTAGTTTAAAAATGGATTTCAAACTTGAAACACATTTCAAGTGAAAAGTTTTGAAAATCTTCATATTTAAATGAGTTTACTTAACTTGTAAAAAAAATGTTTTCGTAATAAAATAATTACTTTTGTAGTTATCCGTAGTTTATTATGTTTTATGCTCCCTCAAGAAAATTTCCGTAAACATTTATTTGTATTAATTCTATACTCTTATTCCACTGAAGTTGTACAAATACATCACCCTGTATTCAGTAAGATAAGATTAATTTTAGTAATTTTATTTTAAATTATTGTTATATATGGTCAAAATAATGAGTATTACTGTTTGTATTTAGAAAAAAAATCATTATTTCGAGTTTTGGCGGTTAATGGATTAAGTAGTAAATATGCCTTGTCCCAACACTAATACCAACGCGTCTATTGTTTATGGCGATTCATCTGGTGGTGCTACATGAGAGTTTTATATAAGAATTTTACATTTAGATCAGGTATAAAATATAGTAAATTTAATGTAAGAAAGTTCTGTAAAAATACCGTAATTTCTTTACTAAAACGCAGAACCGTTTGTAGTAAATTTTAATGACTAGTTCTGTAAAAGCAATAAAATCTACTTTACTTCACACTATACAATCTGTACACTATTTATTATGTAAATTAGTCCCACTGGTACACTTGGCAAGAAGCTGACTTCTGAAAAAGAAGGTTCTTCTTTTCGAGTCTTGGTAAAGCATGGATATTTTTTTAAGTCTTTGTATGTGTACAAAAATATTGTGCATTGTTATGAACTGAATTTATGCAACATGTATTATTCGAGATGGCAGTTCTCAAAGCTATGAATCAAATATATACATGAATAAATAAACGAACTTTGCTTCAGGATATTGGAATTCTGTTTGTTTACATTTGATTACTTTAGCACAGGTGCGTTCTTCCATTTCGAACAAAATATAAAAATTAAAGCACGCATAGGTAAAAATTACAGCAAATTTATTTTAGAGCACACTGTCAAAATACAGAACAGAG
The DNA here is from genome assembly GCA_963930645.1 of Salticus scenicus. Lineage (NCBI taxonomy): Eukaryota > Metazoa > Arthropoda > Arachnida > Araneae > Salticidae > Salticus > Salticus scenicus. The sequence continues at coordinate 235,914,857 of OZ005653.1, read as the reverse complement.
AATATATATTTAGTTTTATCAGTATATTATGCAGTAATCTTGTGATCAGAAAATATTTTCGTTGCTGTCTATTAGACAGGGATCTGATTATCCGGATCATTTTAAAATGATTTATCAGTGTTATACCAGATGGAAAAAAAAAAAGGGGGGGGGGGCATTACTGCAGACTATGACGATGACAATACTGATGAGTGACAATACTGATGAGTGATTTAGAGTGAAATATTAGATTTAAGAGAGTTAGACTTAAAAACTAATTAAATTACTTAAAAACTATTCTAAAACAATGTTGAAATAATTTTTTCCATGACTATTTTTTTAAAAAGCGGATAAAACCATTCCAAAATGATATAGGTTATTATTAATGAAATTTAAAGAGTGTATAAAAAATGCCTCCAACAAAATTATATCTAAATTTCCTTTCTAGATAATAAATTAGCATTCATAACTGAATGAAAAAGCAAAAATTTACATCAAATGAAATTGCCTTTGTTATTATAAATACTCTTAACAAGATAATTTATTTGAGTTTAGCTCTTAATAAGTGTTTTATCGTTATATTAACTCGCTGCCATAAATAACTTTCTAATTACATTTAAATATTTAGGAGATTGTGTACGGAAAAAAATATGTATTTACTCTCGCATGCAATTAAGATGAAAATAAAGGAGATTAGACAAATTTAATTATATCATGACAAAATTAATTCGATGCCATAAAATATATTTTTGTCATTAGTAATAAGTTAAAAGCAGTTATATTTTGATATATGTCAAAATGAATACGTAATGTAATGTATTTTGTCGCCAATTTACCAGTAATTTTCATCGATGAGAAATAAATAAAAATATTAACAAAATAGATCAATTCACAGAAAAATATCTTAACATTCTACGACAAAAAGTGCTATATATAAGTACATGCATACTAAAGATGCATATGTTATGCTTACATTATTTTTATTTCAATGAAATAAAATAAAAAAGCTTTAAAAAACTGTTTAACAATCATAAATATTTTGCATTATTAAAGTAGTTTTTGAGTATGTGTCAGCTCACTTAGTTAAAAAAAATACCAGTCATTTTCTGTTTTGGTACAGTATGTTTTAAGAAAATAGGGATTCATTTGATTTGTTTTATAAACATACAAGCAGTTATCTCATATGTTCTCACTAGCTCGTTTCTACTCCTGGATTTTCTATTTTATAATGTTTTAAAACTTTCATCTTTAGACATTTTTAGTTTATTGTTAACGCAACAATTTCTTTTGTATTTAAATTTTGTTTCTCTTATTGCAATTTTTCTTCGGTAATTATCACATGTACAGTCGGGTCGGGGAGGCTGGGTTAGGAACGTAATATCCGATGTCATTTCGGTACTGATTGGAGCATAAAACTGCAATAGGTACCATTAAACGGTATGTGAGTGCTTGTACCTGCAAGTAATTTTAGAGCATTAGGCAAATTTTTGATAAGGATTACATAAATATTTTAAATGCACTACATTTGATTTTTTTTTTCTTTACGATAAATTTTCTAGTTTAGTAATAATAATAACGATGATGATGATGAAATAAAATAATTTTTTCCAATATTTTTGCCTTTAGTCCACTTAAGACAATTTCATTAAATAAGATTTTTTAATTTTTATTTGCCCGAAATATGTTTCTTTTTTTCTGTTTTAAAATTTATTTATTTTAAAATTTATTTATTACCTTAACAAACACATTAAAACTTTAATAATGAATCTTTTCAGTGAATTTAGATAATTCCGATATAAATTCTTTTCTTCTTTACTATATATTTTCTTATTTTTCTTTCGTTTATACTGGATTTCCATTAAAAAGGATGGGATAATGCGTCTGGATTGCCTTCATAATATAAATAGAAACATATGCATCATAATTTGAATAAACTTATCTTCTTTCCTATCTTTTTGTTAATTATTTTTGTCAAAGAAAACTTTTATACATTCAAAAACTCGTTTTGTTAAATGCATTGTTATTACCGTTTAAACTCTAGTTCTAAGAACTCTACGTTTCCATTTTCAGACAGCTGCTGGGTAGAGAAAGTTAAAATAAAATAACATTTTCATCCCTGCAGACAAAAACTTTGCTTTTTTTTTTTTTTTTTTTCAATAAAGCTTGTTTGTAACGTAAACTTTCGTTTTCGTTTAAATTTATTCAGCATGTATAAGCTTAATATTAAAATTTCTGCTTACAAAATAAATACACAAAGAAACAAAAATGGCATAATAATGTAAAACATTTTCAGCCATAATTGCTAGTTTTCTAGCTCATAAAATAGTTTTCTACCAGATATTATCTCTTTTTTCTTTCTTCTTTGCGTATAAGAAAAGCGAAATACATAGTTTTTATTTTATCTAAACTATTTAAACCTAAACTATTTTAAACTATTTTTTCAAAGATGAAATTCCAGACGCAGTAAATTTATATGTTCTGTCTCAGAGAGTAATGTCCATGAAATAGTAATGTGCATAAATAGTTTCTATAATAAACAATATAACATTTATTTATTTATTTATTTTTTACTCAACAAAAGTAATTTTTCTCCTTCAAACTGAGTGATGAGATTTGAAATGAAAAGTTTGAAGATATATTAACAAATATTTATTGTCTTATTATTTAAAACTACTCAAAAACATAACGTTTGTTAAAAAATGAAATATTAAATATTAAAAAGTAATGTATTCTGGTTTTACCAAAATTCTTTTGAGCTGTTTTTGATAGTTTTATTATTATTATTATTATAGCTATGATACGGTAAAAGATCAATAGAAAATGGCTGCTTTTTACTTTTTTATAATTATTAAAATTACTTACTTATAATTATTAAATAATTTTATTGTATATATATAAGCTATTTATTTACTCAGTTTTGTAATTTATCTCTCTCTCTCTCTCTCTCTCTCTCTATATATATATATATATATATATATATATATATATTTAAGTTACTGTCACTGACCTCTATTTTTTTTTTTTTTTTTTTTTTTTTTTGTCTGCCACTTGTCTGCATCTTCTTGAGAACGGAAGTGCCCTCCGCGTCTTGAGAGGTATGAATGTGGACCAAATACTCCAAGGAAATGTTTTAATTGGTTAGAAATTTCTATCATCTTAATTAACGAAGTTGTTAATTAAAAACTCCAGGTTAAGAAAAGTAGTCTATTTGCCAACATGCACATATTTCTCCAAATCGTTGTTTTTTCAGTCTTATGACACTACAATTACCAGGGAATATAAAATTTCACCCATGGTGTAAATATATATATATATATATATATTAAAAAGTCAATGTTGATATTGGTAACAAAGAAAATCGTCTGCAAATAAATAAAGAGCGCAATCTAAGATATTTTCAAAGGATAAATGAATTTAGGATTGTAATTTGTCGTCAACAGATATCTTTTATATCTACTTTTTTAAAATTAATTTTCTTGCTGGCAATTTCGTATGTTGTTTATAACCCTTTTTATTTTATTTTATTTTATTTATTTGTTTATTTTAATTATTTATTTATTTATTTATTATTCATTTAATAATGAAATAATGTCGTGTCTGTGTAATTGATTGCGGTTTTTTTTTTTTTTTTTTTTTTTTTTGTCTTTAATGCGTATTTATCTTTTTTATTTAAAAACATATTTTAAAATACTTCGGATATATTTTGACGTAAAAAATACTTTAGATTCAAATTCAAACTAATTATTAATAAATGACAGCATCTTCTAATTTAGCATTCATAATTTTTAACAATACAGAATTAGAAATTTCTGTGATGCATGTCATATTTCTAATTATGTCAAAAAAAAAAAAAAAAAAACCTAAATCTCATACAGAAAATCGAGTACATTTTATCCTTCGTTTTTTAAGAAGTAGGTAGGAGAGAATTAAAAACTGAAGCTGAAGGAGATTTTTCCAAATTGAAATAATAATAATAATAATAATAATAATAATAATAATAATAATAATAATAATAATAATAATAATAAACTTTTTTTCTTTTCAGATGTTTTCGAATGTGTAAAATTCTTACCTAGCTGTACATTAGAGACATATATAGAGTATTATAAACTGTCCTAAATTAACTATAAAATTCAGTTGTAAAAAATATACGCCTTTAAAAAGTAAGTACTAGATTTTTTTTTTTTTTTTAACAGTCAATTATATTAAAGAATTCATCGCGAAATAGGGACAAAAATTTAAAAGTCGACAAGAGGGTCATATACGCTGTAACGCAAAATGATCTAGATATTACGAAATTTTTTCAATTTTGAAAATAATTACAGATTTTCAGCATATTTCATTTTAAAAAATGTGCTTTAAGTAATATGTATTTTAATTCGACATTGAATATGGAAATTTCTATAACATTTTACTGTTTTTGTCTTGTATTATACGCTATTCATATTCTTATTCAGAGAAATGTAAAGCAGCGAATAGGCGAGCTAGGGGCTGATAATTGAAGCGAGTTGGGAGGAGGTGAAGTCTTTCTTGGGTGTGGTGAGCGAAGGGAGCAGGGGGTAGAACCTCTAGTTATTTAAATAAATAATAATAATATATCACGTTTTTAAAACGGTCTGAAAAGTATAAAATCATTTCTTTTAGCTTCATATTGATTTGCAACCCCATACAGATTCTTCTGAAAATTTGTAGCGAAAATTGTAGTATAAAGTATAAAATCTCCTATAATTTCTCCTAGCTTCATATAGATTTGCAACTCCATTAAAACGCTGAGCGCCACGTGAATTTTTAAGGAAATCCCCATCGGGGCACGCGTTGCTTAGAAGCGCGTTATGTTAACCGTGTTTCAATAAAATCCATTAAAAGGTCTTAATGATATAATCCTGTAATAAATAAAAATTTAGAAGTAAATTTTAAATAAATTTTCAGTAATTACTTAAAACAATCCATTTTTTTTTTTTTTTTTTTTCCAGTTTTATGTAATATTTTACACTGTCAGTCAGCAATGGTTGGCACAGCTTTATATTGTATTGTGCAATATCAGCCACCGGTGGTTGGCGCGGCCTAAACGGAAAATTCAGTGTCAGTCACCGGTGGCTGATATGGCATTCAACGTGTTAAGATTCTCCTAAAAATTTGCTATTGTGAATTTTTGATAGTTTTAGAGATATTTGTGAGATTTAAAATGTAAAACGAGGAACGCATGGAATGGATGATAGTAAGAAGTGGAAGGAATAGCTATCCTTCAAAAAACTCACACAAAAATCCATATCATTTGCAGTGCAATAAAAATTGTTAGTAACTTATGCGAACTAATCATTCATCTATCATCTATTGCATATATCCCACGTTTTTAATTTTAAATCTTACAAATATTTTTTTATAGATATTAAATATTCACAATTTTTCAGGAGAATTTGCATATCTGTGTTATATGAGGCGAGGAGAAATGATTTTTATTTATTTTTTTATTTTTTTGGTCCCTTTAAAAAACGTGGCATAGGAAAAATATTTTTATTTAAAAGATTATTTTTTACTTGTTGGTCTAGTGTAAAAGGAATTTTATTACCAAATTTATAGAAATGCAGCGCCTCCAAAGCCCCCTCCTCTAAGTCCTTTTCTACTTGAGCGTGCATTGTCATCGGAATTATACATGCATGTAAATATCAGCTCAATTGGATGACAGGAAGTAGCTAAAATTTTAAATTTGGTTAAAGTTTTACCTTGATTTGGGGACCGAGATTAAAAAACCCCGTCCCTTAAGTCAGTTTCTGTTTGAACATATACTGTTATTGGAGTTATAGATGTATGCAAAATTTTAATGCATTTGGATAACAGGATATGTTAAAAAAAAAAAAAAAAGAAGAAGAAGAAGAAGATAAATACTTATCCCTAAATATCCACAGTTTTAATCCCAATGCATACCTCAAAAGTTAACAGAGAAATTTCCACAAGAAAAAAAAGCTAAAATCTGCTGTTAAATTAGCAAAGCTCCAAAACAGCTGGTGATGGACAAGCCCATTGAAAAGGACGAAAATGATTCTACAAACAATTGCCTCGAATGTGAGGAGAACTATTATTTTACAAAATAATCAGTAGATTGGATAAACTGCATAAAGTGCCATAAATGGTTACATGAATCATGCACAATATACGGGGATCTGTGCAATGTTTGCGGGAAAGCGAAAATTAGAGAAGAGAAAAAGAAAAATATTATCTGAATAAATTCGACACATTTCATAATATTTTTTCATTATACTTTCTAAACTGTAAATATGAAATTTTCAAATATATTAAAAAAATTATTTAAAATATTTTTCAGTAGTTTATGTGTTTTATTCTAAATTTTACATTTTGTCTATGGTAACTAAATATTTTAATATTTTATAAATTAATGCTAAGGTCTTATTTATTATTATTATTATTATTATTTTAATAGCTTACATTTCATGTGTTATAAACTACTGAAAAATTGTTATAAACTATTGACCAATGTTAAAACCTTTTATTATGTTTTTTACAGGTGGGGCATCTCTCCCATGTGAGTGGGACATCTCACCCGCAACTTCGGGAGACATGGGCAAATGTAGTACTGCCGCAATTTTATTTTTTTCTTCAGAAAATTTACAATATGGTACAAAAAAACTACTTAGTAGTAATAAACAGTATCTATTATGTATTTACCCCAAATTTTCGTTGTCATTGTTGCTACCCAATTTATTTTATAGCTCCCTTTCCTTAAGTGGGGCATCTGTCCCGGAATTACCTTATTTAGTGGCTTTTAGGTTTAGAATAGTGCTTGCTAAAATAAATTTTCTATTTTTAAAGCTGCATTTTTTTTTCTATAAAATTATCTACTCACATAAAAATAGATCATTTATGTGACGATTATTTCGGTTTAATTTCTTTTTTCTTTTGAAAAATTTTCTTGATTTTATAATTTATTTAAATTTTTGATGCGCTACTTAGATTAAAATGGCTGTTGCTAAAATAAACTTCGTTTCGAAAAACGTTCTGTGTACTTCAACGCCAAATTTAAAAAATCGCCCAGAAGATCTATGCTGCAGTCAAAGCGGCAACGCACGCTTTGACTGCAGCACTCGTGCTTACTTTATTCGCCTGATGAAGGGTCGTGTGTTTTTTCGACCCGAAACAATTGTTGCGAGTTTACTGCATTTTATGGTGTTCATTCAAAGTTTGTAAGTAATATTAAGTAAATGTATTTATTTCCCTGTCGAATAAAATGAACTCGTAATTTTTTTTAGCAACAATTAAAATATGGATAAAATTTAAATGACTAATTTTAAAGCTATTATGATGTTATTATTTTCCCATTTTAATTAATTAAAAGAAAACTAATCAAAAGTTCGAAAATCGATCTTCGAGATGCGCAAAGACCCCTCGGTGGGCACCTTCGCGTCGAATCATGTGATTGTCCGAGCTACCGTCTTTGCGCTACGCTGTCCACAGACACACAAACACACATTCATTGCATTATATATATATATATATATAAATTCTTTTAGCTATCCGTTTATTCAGTTTAATGACATTTTAAAATATTCATTTTTTTTTTTTTTAACTTACTTATTAGTTATGTATATTAAGCATTTTTAGTTGCTTAATATTATCAGAAGAAGAAAAAAAGATTTTTTTTTATTTATTTATTTATTATCGTCGATAAACTCTGTTTTGGTAGTTTTTGTTTAAATATTAAATCTTCGTAATGAATTCAACAAATCTTTAAAAGTATTTTATTTATGTCTCTAGCCCCTTTCAAAGGCGATGATACATATAATTACCACTTAATTATAATTCCCAACTGTAAAAACTCATTGCGAAATCTTTCAACAGGATTTTATTTTGAAAATTTCCTGGAAAAAATCAACCAAAACTTTTATTAGCCTTCTTATATATATATATATATATATTTGTGTGTGCATTAAAATATTTTAACATAGTTAAAATGAAGATTAGCATAAAATTAAATCCACTGAAATCCACAATAACCAAAATAGTAATAACAATAATTTGGATCTAAATGAAATAACCTGTGAAGACTTATTGTACATATATGAAAACAGTTAACAATTAATAGCTTTAAAAAAAATACGAAGAAAAAAAAATTACCATATTGGCAAAAAAAATGCTTTCTTGGATTTTTTTTTTTTTTTTTTTTTTTTTAAATGTTCAAAATAATAATTTATAATATCGTTTCAGACATTTGGGGTTCCTATTGAAAATTACATTAAAAAATGCATTTTTTTATATATGCAGTCAATTAGTAACCTTTTATTAATTAGTAACACATTTAGTACGTTGGGTACACGACAAAAAAAGCCAAAAAGCTGCACTTTTTGATTGGAATATGCCACCTTCTGTGGTCAAAGTTCATGCCAAAATATAAATTTCCAGATAGGGAGCCACTTGAAAATCCGTGTAGAACACCCCCATGGCGGCCATTAAAGATGACCGCCGTCAGCTGTCATATAGGGGCGCTAATTGTTTTGTATCTGAACTCCTAATCATCCGATTTCAATTTTCTTTCTTTTAATACCTTGTGAATAAGATACTTTTTAACTTCTATACATTTATCTATGTATATTATATGGTGTGACACTCACACGACTTATAATACGTTGGGTACACGACGAAAGAATCCAAAAAGCTGATTTTTTGATTGGAAAATGCCACCTTCTGGAGTCATAGTTGATGCCAAAATATAAATTTTCAGATAGGCAGCCACTTAAAAATCCGTGCAGAACACCCCGACAGCGGCCATTAAAGATGGCCGCCGTCAACTCCATATAGGCGCACTAATTGTTTTTGTTTATGAATCCTAATAGTCCGATTTCGATTTTCTTTACATATATTTCACAAGATATATATATATATATATATATATATTAAATATATCTTACGAATAGGATACTTTTTTATTCCTATACATTTATTTATGTACATTAAAGACTATGCGCATTTTGGAAAAACCTGAAATTTCATTTTTTTCATGATTTTTATTAACAAATAAGTTTTTAATTAAGCTCAATATTACTTTCTTCACAACAAAGGGTTTATGTGTGTGGAGTTCTGCGTATTTTTCTTCTTTTTACAAACAAACGTAACTCAAAATTACTAATTTTTCAGATACAATCCATAAATTCCTTATAATAACTAGGCAGCCAATAAGGTTTGAATTATGCATCTTTGTATGCCATAGATGCCATCTTAGGTTTTTTTTTTTTTTAAGGCTTTAATCAAAATCGTGATTTTTTTTTTTCAGTTACTTAAAATTTTACTTTAACTGCTTTACTCAAAATCGCTATTGTTTGAGTTATGACTCTTTGTCATGAGAGCGACGATATGTCAAGAAAGATTCATTTTCATAAACAACAGAAAATTTTACTTATTATGGAAACATTTATTACGTTAAGAAAATATTTTAAAGAAAGAAAAACAATATCCATAGAATACAGAGGCTGTTCGCACATTTTTTAGACGATTTTGATGGAGTGTACTGAAGCAATTTCCCTCATATTTCGTGTTTTATTTGTTCAGTTTGATAGCCCTTGTTCTTAACTAACATTCTACATCATAATTTCTATAATAATAATGCTTTTTATAATATCGGAAGAGGTATATTTTTCTACTCCTCTTGAACGGCTTTCCAGATTCCACAAAGCGTTGTAGGTCGGTGTTTGGATAATGTTGATTTTAACAGTCGAAAAACACAAAAATCCAACAGTGATACATTAGAAGATTTAGCAGGAAAGTCAGTGAAGGGTATGGTTTTAATTCCCGTTTTCTGTTCCATTTTTTTCTAGAAAAGCAATTGCGGATTGCGATGTGTGGCTGCTTGTTTTGTCTTGATGCAGTTCAACGGATTGATAGCATTGTGGATAAAGATCTGGATTTTCATTTTTTAAAATTGGAATTAAAATATGTTCTTGAGAGTATTTAGAGTTGATTTTGACATTTTTGTCACATTTTTTTTGCTTTTATCTTGCGCTTGTATGAAAAAACCAGTGGCAATCATAAATCCTTTAGAAAAACTCTCTTTTGATGCGTTGAGCCATGTAGCAAATTTTTTTTCTCCACTTTTGTGATAATAAACTGATCTTTTTTTATTGCAACCACTTAAATAGACCCAAGATTTATCTGTTGTTGCAACATTTTTCCATTTTTCTCCTGATAAATGCTTTTCATAAAGATTTCACTAAAAACTATCTTTGGAAAGAGTGGAAACCTATCCTTCCATCCACTGCCATTTTAAAAGTGCATTTTTGCATCTAAACAAAAATTATAAATATCAGAAGATAAATAAAACTTCCAAAAATATAACTGTTGTCAAAATAAAATTCTCCATGCAAATGATTTTTTCTTACTGCGAAATAAAATCGTCTAAAAAATGTGCGAACAGCCTGTATAAATATTAAGAAATTATCCATCTAAATTAATTCCTTTTCTACTGCTCTTATGACTTTAGATCATGCTATCACAGTCTTCATCTTCCAATACTTTCCTGGAATAAAATATGTATTATATGTTATAATTTTATGAAAGTATTCATTCAGCGAGTAATTATTATAATTTGAAATTGTGGAACACAGTGGCAGATCCAGAACTTGACTTTTTTTTTTTTTTTTTTTTTTTTGGGGGGGGGGGGGCTAAGATTTTTCTAAGTGTTATTTTAGACCAATAAAAAATTTACAATTGCAATATTCAATTGTGAATGTCAGTGATTTGTTAAATCCGCCACTGGTGGAACAAACTTAAAAATAATCAATTTAACGCATACCTTTTATTGTGTTTGTTGCTGCATTGTTGACCTCCAGTGCAATTTGTGCAAAGTAGTCTACATGAAACCTTTGCCTTTACACAAGAGCATCGTGTGTGGCATGTGGAGCAACTACATTTAACCAATTCTCTGCAGGCTTCCATAATAGAAGGGAGGGAGGACCAGACAGGCGTCCATTCCTCATCAATCATGGTCAGGCCCCATCCTTCTGGTCCTGGAATGTTGTCCATCACTGAGCATGCACGACCCCAAACTTGTCCTGCCTGGTATGCTGAACGAAGACAATGCTGCTTTAATGCTTCTTTTGTTGGGGGCAAACTTTGTAGACTGCGACTTTTTGAGGTAAAGAGAAATCTTCTAATATGATTAACTGAGAAATTTTCTGCGTCTTTGTAATAAAGCAAAACAGTAAACTTTTTTAGAATTTGAAAAGTCTTGTCCGAAATACACTGCTCTGGTAGAGAAATTGTTTGGAAGGCTTCAGTAGCTTCAGGAAATGATTTCCATACTTTACAGGCTGTCTGTTTTCCTTTCATTGCAAATGATGACGTCACATCTGATCCAGTAAATGCATGGAATCCTCTTAATGCAACAGCTTTTTGTTCACCAATACTTTTAAACATAGCATTAATGCTCATGTACCTCTGACCCTTCCCAACACCAAAAAGAATCCACATTTCTTCAAGCCCAGCTGTTTTGAGAATATTAAAAAAAGAGATTGCCAATACAACTACATCAGTATCTACTGTGTAAATAATTATTTTTTTTTTGCACCATGTTCAACACTGTCTTTAGCGTGGAGAAAAATCCTGCCGTCTGCTTCTTCCTGCTGCCTAATTTGTACTCCATCAACTGAAGTTTCATTCGGCCGAGATGAACGTACAGCGCCATCAATCTCAGTAATGATGTGAACCCAATCAAATTTCAAAAATGCGTGATCCCCAAGTAACTTGAAGAATTCTGTCTTATTTTGATCGCAACAGAGGAAATTGTTCCAATTTTTTGGTAGCATATTTCTTTTTGCTACTTGGTGACGTAAACCAACCCCTCTCTTATCTCACACACGTTTCTTAAGGCATGTTTTTGTATAAGTATCCCAAGAAATGTGTATCCTGTTTGCATGGAACCTTTCAACATCATTCAAAATTCGGTTTTTGAATTCTGTATCACAGTATTCTCCAAAGGTTCGTGATATTTTGGGTGGAACAGCATATGCTAGTGCTGCACCATCGTAAATGATTGTTTCGCAGAATCCTTTGAAATATAGTGGATTAATGGCTTCTTCCTGGATTTTAAGTAGCTGAGATTTCTGACATGACCGCATTACACCATTTGAGGAAAGCGAAGGCGGAGCACTGGTATTTTCATACTCAAAAAACTTGTCCAAATCCAAGTGTCTATTTTGACTTACAATGAAAGCCCTAGAGAAAAGTTCAACATCATTTCTCAAGTTTGATATTGTGAAAGAGGAAATCTTTTTACGAGCAAAGCCAAAGAATTTAGTCCTTGTTTGATTCAGAGGAGAAAATACACTTACTTTTGCTTCATTACTCAAACGGGTTTCCACATGGTTGTTGTACAGTTGTAAGGCTTTTTCTTCAGCATTAACCAAAGCTTTTACATGCTCTTGGTCCATTATATACTTTGTATCACAAACCACAATATCACACGAGTTTTCCTCAAATGGGTTTCCAAACTCATGAAAGCTTCTTTTTAAATCATCTATTTGGTCCTGAAACTTGCTCTGATAAGCAGTGTACTGTTCATGGTGAACCGGCCTGTCAGTACTGTTAATAATGTTAGTAGACTCAAACTCGTCAAGAATATTAACTAATTGTGGCCCGGAGAGCATCCATCTCCTCAACATGGCTTTATCTTGCAATAGACCTACAGCACCACCATTTCCTTTTATAAGGGAATTGTTTTGCTCGTGAGCTTGATCTACAGCGAGTGCAGAAAAAGGATTGCTAGTTTTGTGGATAACAAACTGACCTTTGCAAAAGTAATCGTGTACACTGGGTGCTGTGTCTTTAAGTTCTTCTAAGTCTTTTATATGGATAGGTAACCAACGAGCATAGTTGGTATGGTCCATAAAAAAAAACCAAGGTGCTAACTTCTTCAGCGTTTGTTTATACAGTTCGTAATTACCATCCCTAATTGACCGAATGAAAGGCAGAAGAAGTATCTCTAGGTTTAACACTAGAAACCAGAATCGAAAAGTTGGGCAGTTTGAACGTTTTTCATCAATCCACTCTTCAACTAAAATTTTTGGATTTCCTTGCATAAATGCTTCTTTAAGTAGACTGTATAAAACCACAGCAGTCTTCTGATGTATGGTTTTTGCTTTTGTCACATGTGTAACTTTAAGACATGCTTCTACTCCTGCTTCTGTCTTGATTCCAGAGTTTGAAACTACAGTAGTCCAACCACTACCTTCGAAAATCTGACCAAGCACTTTCAAAAATGCCTGTTCAATATGAAAAGCTCCAAGTACGGCTACAAACTTGAATTCACCGTAAAAATCAGGCCAGTTCCACTGAACAGATTTCGTCAAAGCAAATAGAGGCTGATCCACACATATGACAGGAGTTTGCTCTGGATTTAAAAATGTAGTAATTTTTTTTATTTGTTCCATTGCATGCTTCAGCATTGCCGGAGAAGAAGAACTTTCATTAAATAGGGGTAAAAGAGAACAACGAGATAATTCAAACGATGAAGACTCTGTCCTTGAAGCATGGAAAGCTGCCCAAGAAATATCTAAATTTCCATCTGTTCTATCAGTAATAATATGATCTAACCATTCCTGTTCCATTTTCCACTCAGAACCAAATTCTGAAATTGACATTTCGGAAGAGGTGGTCTGGTTTGCTTTTGGAACAGTTGGCTCCTTCGAGGGCAGTATTAAAGGCTTGACAATACTATAGCTATCTGGAAGCTCTGGCACTTTTCTGTTATTTTGATCAATACAAGAAAAGCTTGTAGCAATTTCACGAGGCTTACCAACTTCTCCTTTCGCAGGGATTTGAAAGATAGATATCGCTGTTCCATGAAATGATGATTCAGATGTTGTGCTACTGTAATTATGACCTATGTTGTCGTACGCACCAATGACAAAAAGACCGTGAAGCAAGTTTGAGGGGCATACGACAACTTCTTCTTGAGCTCTGAGTATCTCCAAGTAAGCAAGATTTGCTGTTATCTCTCTAATTCTATTTGGTGATATTGAGAGGCCTCTTTCATGCATGCCTTCAATTATTGTATGATTTCGTGTTCTTCCAAAAACAGACAGCCCGAGGTATAATGGAATAGGTGGTTCATGACTTTTCTTATGACGAATAATGTTGCCTTTAGGAATACGTTCACTGTGGTTAAAAACTATTAATTGGCTGATAGTTGAAGCAGGTTGAGTTACTTTAGTTGCATTCGGTGCTGAAGTGCAACCGTGAAGTAGATAACACACTAGAGCCAGAAGTTCTGGAGGGACGCTTGAAATTTGTCGATCATCATTCAAGTGACCATCAAAAATAACTTTCTTCTGGGCTATTACTTTTCTAATTCGTTTGATAAATCTTTCGCATGCAACAGCATCATCATCAAGATTTTCAGACTGGACATTTTGGAATATGTTAGCACCATCTCGATACAGCATGTAATCTCTACCAGAAATCTGAGCTTTAAGTTCTGGGAATTGGTCGAGAATTCTCTCACGTAACCGAGTAGAGTGTGTATTTGGAAGGTCTTTACTTTCCATGTCCAGAAGATTTGCTAAGTTATTTGTATAAAGAGTGTTAAGATGAGACATTTTGAAAACAATTTCAGTGTTTCCAGCTAGATGCTTGGATTTTCTCTCTTATGAATCCTGCAATGGAAGCAAAAGCCATACTTTTACAGATAGGGCTGACCTCTTCTTTTTTCACTTCACTTGATGGGCGTAGAGAATTCGTTAAGTTTGTGTAGCATTTTGAGTGATACTTTGCTTCTTTAGCAACTAAATCTCCACCCTCGAGGAATGCTTTAATTTCAACATTATTCGTAATTTTGGCACATTTCTTAAGTTTATCGTCTTGTAAAGAAGCAACTTTATACAAAGACCTCCGAGCAGTGCCCTTTCCATTGCATATGATACAAATTTCATCTTTCATCTTAATAGATAATGTTGTAAGGACACCAGACCTTGTCTTTTTTTCATTTGGTTCTGTGGAATACCCTGAGATGACATACTGGGCACGGACGAAGAATGTCTGCGTTTCTTTGCCCTGTCAAGTTTTGTTTTGTTAAAGTTAAGGGCACACATTTTGTGCCACTTTGCTTTATTTTTTTTAAATGTTTCTTCTATTCCTTCTCCTTCATTTAAATTGTTTAAATTCAAACCAAGGGGCACTGAACCGATATTCTGAAATTCCATAAAATTTTCTGCAAGCGTCCTGTAGCCAGCACCAACAAGTGATTTAGAAGTATGTGTGGCAGGGCAAATCAGTTCTTCATATCTATGTTTTTGACATATACAACATTTGGTCCAATCTATGCCACAGAGAGGAAATTCGGATTTAAAATCTGCCAGCCGCAAATGCACTGAAGCCATTTTCAAAAAAATTCAAAAGAGTTCAATCTGAAACAAAGAAAGTTCAGTGTTTAA
This sequence comes from Salticus scenicus, assembly GCA_963930645.1. Taxonomy (NCBI): domain Eukaryota; kingdom Metazoa; phylum Arthropoda; class Arachnida; order Araneae; family Salticidae; genus Salticus; species Salticus scenicus. The sequence continues at coordinate 235,899,444 of OZ005653.1, read as the reverse complement.
AATGAGAATAACGTTATAATGGAATAAAAAAATTTCAAGAGTACGTCAGAAATCAATAAATTATAAAAATATCTCCTAAAAAATTGATTTTTAAAAAATTGCGTGGAATTTTAAGCATGTAGAGGTAAATGTAATAAGACAAAATGTGCCCTCTATATGCAAACTAAAAAAAAAAAATCAAAATCCGATCATTAAAAGTTGAAATACAAAGAAAAATTGGTGCGCCTATACGGCAGATGATGGTGCCCAACTATGGCCACCATCGGGGTGTTCTGCACGGATTTTCAAGTGGCTCCCTATCTAGAAAGTTATCTTTTGGCATCTACTATTACCACAAAAAGTGGCATATTGCAATCAAAAAGTGCAGCTTTTTGAATTTTTTTGTCGTGTACCCAACGTACTATAAGTAGTGTGAGTGTCACACCATATAATATACCTAGATAAATGTATAGAATTGAAAAAGTATTTTATTCACAAGGTATTAAAAAAAAGAAAATTGAAATCGGATCATTAGGAGTTCAGATACAAAACAATTAGCGCCCCTTTATGGCAGTTGACGGCAGCCATCTACGCGGATTTTCAAGTGGCTCCCTATCCAGAAAATTATCGTTTGGCATCTACTATGGCCACAGAAAGTGGCATATTCCAATCAAAAAGTGCAGGTTTTTTTTGTGTACCCAACGTACTAATTTAAGTAACACTATTTTCAATAATTAAATATTTAAATAAATAAATAACAGATAAATCTTTATTTAATTTGCTTTAACAATATTTTTTAACTTTAAAAATTCCATTGTGTACTCAAACACATTTTACATTATATTTTACGCTTTTTTTTTTTTTTTTTAATCGAATAAGAACATAAAAATAAGCAGTTTGTATTGCGAAGTTTGAAATTTAGAGAAAAATAAATGTATAGAAAGCTTCTCAGATTAATTTATCTGCATTGCCAACATATGTAGAATAGTAGGAGCGAGAATTACTCCTACTGACTGATTGTAAACTTTGATTATTTCTAACAGAATTTAAGAATAGCGTTTTCTATTACTTTTTTTTTTTACTGTACTTGTGCTTGGAAAATTTTAACTATAATTTCAATAACTAAGAAATAAAAAATTTAAATTTTAGTAACTTTTAATTGATAGGTGTATCGCACATTAGTGATTTAAATTATTCAGTAAAAAGATTTAAAAGAATACGTTTTGCAATTATTTAAAGAAAGAAAATTATAAAATCATGTAAATAAGGCGCTATCTGGCACCCAATATAATATTGATAGGAGTATAATAATAAATTTAGTAATAATTGAATATTTACTAAAACGATTCATCTTTTCTTTCTTTTTTGAAAGAATAATATTGAATTAAAATATAAATAATGAAACATTTTCTTTAACTGTAATGTAACGATTTCTGTGTTTTCATTCATATGTATCTAAATATAAGTAAGAATAATTCTACGTATTTCTATATATTTTAACCAATTATTTTGAAAGGATCGTCAAAAAATTTCTCTTATGTACTCCTTTACAATATACTGCTTTTTCAATGTTTTTTCATAGAACCATTTACTTTTATTCTATTCTGTTTCTTTATATATTACATAATAATGTCCATTATAAGAAATGCAAGCATTTCAGAATATGTTATAAATTTACATTAGGAAATGTACTTTAGTATAAATTTCGAAGAATTGCTGGTCACGTTTACAAACTGCAAACATTTCAAAGGAAATGTTTCTGAGCATAAATCTTATGTAGAATGGTGAAATGAAAAATGAATCACTTCATTCAAATCTACTTATTATATATTCACGTATATACTTGCGTATCTATAAAGAAATGGTTTGACTTTCAAACTGCATTCCAATTTACAGAGAAGTGAAAAAGACAAATGCTTTACAAAATGAATATCAGAAAAATCATCTGTTTAGAAATCAAGCTTTTGATTTGAAGACATTATATTTATATTTATTCCGAATTCTAATTTTCAAGAATAAACTTAGTTTTACATAAAATGCAAATTTTCAAATATTTGTTATCTCTGAAATGGGCAAGCTAAACAGTGTCGTCATGAGACAGAGTTTTTCTGAATTCCTTCCTATGCATTTTACAAGAGTTTAGAACTTCGAAACTCGTTCTAAAAATAAAGAACGTTTTGATCTGAAAAATCGCGCAATTCTCATATCACCCCTACCGTCAAAACATGCACCTTCTTGTTCCTTCGCGTCAGTGTGACGCTAACGGCGAACGACAGTGATCGGTTATTGTTTATATGTGTGACTTTGAAATGTTTGCGACAAATTCAAAGATTTCACCAAGTGTGAGATTCGTTATAATATGATTTTTGAATGTTAAAAATTTCCACACTTTCGAAATTTACAAACAGATAGCACCAAATTTACAATAATTGTTATGTTCGAAGCTTCAGTTCGAAAATAGTGCTTCATGTTTATTGGCGGATGAACGAAAATTCCTGATAAACATTGCTGAAGCCGACCTTTAGTTGTGACTGATGAGCTCATATTAAATATTACGGAAAAAAAACCAACAAGATAAATAATAGATAGATTCAGTCTGTTCTTTCGTGAAATTTCAAGAATTTTTTTAAATGAAATTGCCCATGATGATTTAGGTTGGTTGGTTAGTTGCCTTTTAATGGCGCAAGGTCCACAATGGGACATGCTGCGCCAAACTGTGATAAAAGGAAAGCAAAGGCTAAATAAGTAGCTTCTGGAGGGATTTACCCATCCAGATTATCATATGAGAAAAAAAGTGTAAAATAAGACAGGGTAAAACATTAAAAAATAAAAGATGACAAAAATACGAAAATAGTAAAAAACAGAATAGTGTATAAAGTAAAAACGACGTAAAAAGTTATGAACAGTGTATAAGGTAAAAGCAGAAGTAAAAAGAGATGAACAATGTAAAAAATAGAATCAAATGTCGTAGTCAAACCCAGCCTCTTTTAAAAAGTTAGTCAAATGGTAGGGAGGGTTAGTACCTAAAAGGCTTGTCCGATTTGGGGATGAAGAGTTGAAGTTAATTCATGATGATTTAGGTTGTAGAAAAGTGTGTACCAAGTGGATACATTTGATTTTGATAGATGAGCACAAAACGAATGGGAGCTGAACCAGCTTAGTCCATACAATAAAGATGGCAGGGAGTCTTTGAAGCACATGTTATTGATAATGAGACCAGTATTTTGCATAAAATTCCAGATACAAAGAGAGAACCAATATAATAGCAATATTCCTGATACGCAACAAGACTAAAAAAAGGCACAGAATTTCTGATATCCTCCTGATAGTGTACTACATTTAGCTCCGAGTTATTACCATTTTTCTTTGCAAATTGAAGGATTTTTCGGCCGATATCCACTATCGAAGTGACAACGAACTGAAAGAGGCTATCACCAAATTAATGAGTAGTTCATTAGTTTGGAGATAACTCAATGAGCAGGAGGCATAATAAGGCTTGTGATATGGTATGACAAATGATTAAATTTCTATCACGTTTATATTTAAAAATAGCTAAGGTATCATGCATGTTGTAAAATATATATATACATATATATATATATATTTATTTATTTATTTATTTATTTATTTTACTTTTTTCTATATTCAATAGAAGAAAAGTATTGGATTCCTAAAAATTTTCGACTTCCGTTTTTCGACGGATTTACACGTTTTCAAAGGTCTAGAACACGATTTAACCATTTTTAGAAAATGTCCATCGTCTGATCGTCTGTGTGTGTGTGTGTGATAGAGAGAGAGAGAGAAATTTTGTGGCGACTGTGTCTCCGGAACTACCGCTCAGAGCTGTATATAACTTTATATGTAGATGCACCTTGATCTAAATTAGTGCCCGTCAACTTTTGGTGTCAACTGCTGAACAGGTGGCGTTGCTACAGCGACTTCCGCAAAATATGGAGTGGCTATATCTCAGGTTCTATTGCGTATAATCAAACAAAACTTGATATGTGAGAAGGACATTATGAGATATTATGCTGATTCAATTTGGATGTTTATCGGACAACAGGTGGCGCTGCTATACAGCGATATCCGCAGTTTAAGAGAAGGCTATATATCAGGAACTAACGCACAGAATTGCATATAAATTTTATGTAGATGCACCTTGACATAAATTAATGCCTATAAACTTTTGGTGTAAACTTCCCAACAGGTGGAGCTGATATACTGCAATTTTCCTCGATAATGGGAAGGCTATATATCAACTTCTATGGCATATAACTTTGCGAAATTTGGTATATGAGATAACCATTATAAAAACACATTTTTTAAGGTGCTGTTTTTAGACTAGAACTGTCATTCTTTGTATATTTAATGTTAGTTTTCTCTAAAATGAAAATCGTTTGCATTCATCCTGTTAGATAATTTTAATGAATAATAGTTTTAATAAATTATTTGCACTTAATGAATTAATATAGGAAAACATAGAAGAAAGTCTTGTGGTGGCCACAGCATACTATTTATTTATTTATTTATTTATTTATTATTTATTTTTTTTATCTCAAATGAAAAATATCAAGAGAAACAAATGTTCTTTGCTTTCTTAACGACCTTCGTAACAGCTATGTTAAATTACTTTTTTAATTGAGTGAATGAAGAAAAATCATTCTTCCGAGATCCAATGACACCTTAGAGCCATTTATCTTTTGAAAAATGTTTGTTTTGTAGACTTTGACTGCCTTATTACCATATGGATAATTTAAGAAGATTTTCACTCTGAATCAAAAGAATTTAGTGCAAATGTTGGTTGTTGTTCGGAAAAACTCATATTTGTAGAAGCAGATTACAGTTAAAAGTTCAAAAAATTACAACTCCAGAAAAAATTAGTTTTTTTTTTTTTTTTTTTTTTTTTTTTTTTTGGGGGGGGGGGGGCATTTGTATGACATGTCAACACCATGTTATTACATTTATATGTATTATTACTTTCATAGAAGGTTTTATTTATTATTTGATCGATGTTCAGTTTTGAATTATGAGAAAAACAAGATTTTTTTTTTCTTTAGTGTAAAAATGACATATTTAAAATTTAACAATGTGACACTTAAACAAAATAAAATTATAAAAATCTGGGGTTCTGGTTCCATTTGCCTATGATCTGGTGTAAATGTAATCTCGGCCGATTACACCCATATACAATACATACATTATAAGATATGAATTCAATCGAGTTTCCAGCTGATGAAAACCTTCATGAATCTGGAACCTTTTGAATTTTTAAAATATCTTGTCTCTGTACAAAGTTGCAGAATTTTCTGTGAGCTTCGTACTAGAATTTCACCTATTAAACTTACTAACACTCCAACAAACCTAAAAAAGGTACGGATTTTATGTTTCACTGAAAATTAAACTAGTTGGGATAGGTGGACTCTGCTCAGTTCCCCATCATATTTATTTTCTCATAAATTTCTAGTGCGAGACATATTATAATCATGTTAAAAGAAATGAATTTGACCAAAGCTTGATACAGTGACAGAATGAAATCCCCGCCTAATAGGCTATCTACCGTTCACTTCGATATATTTATCTTATTCTAATCTTTTTATATATTTTATTGGGGTCATTTTCGTAGTTTAGTTATCACGCTACTATTTGCAATGCAACAATCCTCAAAATGCATATTTATATGGAAAATTTACAATTTCGCTATGTTGATAAAATCGTAAATTACGAATAATTTACAAAAATTTCCTAGTAGAATATTTGTATTCAATCATGGTCAAACAAATATCATAAACTTAATTTTGAAGTTGTCTAATGTATTTAGGATCCTCAAAATGGAAGTTTATGATCAATTTTGCCTTATTCTGACATGTTAAGTAAATCGTAAATTCCAAATAACTTACGAATTTTTTTAATTGGAAAAATCATAGTCTATGATATTCATGCCAGTATCCTAAATAATATTTCGAAAGTGGTTTGACATCTTTACGCTGAAAATGCCCCTCAAGATTGACGTTTATGTGAAATTTTGCTCTATTCTGACATGTTAAGAAATTCGTAAATTTCCAATAACTTACGAAATCTTTATATTGGAAAATTCATAGTCATTAATATTCATGCCAGTGTTCTAAATAATATTTCAAAAGTAGTCTGACATCTTTACGGTGAAAATATCTCTCAAAATTGACGTTTATGTGAAATTTTGCCCTATAGTGCCATGTTAAGAAATTCGTAAATTTCCAGTAACTTGCGAAATTTTCAAAGTAGCATATTTATAGTTACTGATGTTCATTCCGGCATCAAAACTGATATTTTAAATCTGGTCTGACATTTTTACAGTAAAACGTTTTCATTTAATGCACGTTTAAGTGAATTTTTGTCCTATTCTCCCATGTTAAGAAAATCGTAAATTTCTAATAACTTACGAAGTTTTTAAATTCAAATGTTGCAAATGAATAGGGTTCTTGCCAGTGTCGAAAGTAATATTTTAAAACTGATCTGACCTCTCTGCGATAATTTGTTCTTGAGATATCGTGTACACAGGCTAACAAACTAACGGACTGACCCACTAACAGACTAACACAGTAACAGACTAACAGACTAACAGACTAACAGACACCCTACAGACAGACACCATAGAAATTTTGTCATTTTCGGATTCCTCACACCTGAAAACGTGTAGAAAAGTCAAAAAACCGAGGTCGAAAATTTTCACGATTACCTAAGTTCCCCATACCTATAGTATGATGGGGAACTAAAAACAGAACTGAAAAAGTAAAATATATATATATATATATATATATGTATGTATATATAAGAAATGTAGTTGAGATGTTTGGGATAAGTGTAAGAGTCCTGGTTAGACTTACTTAACATACAAACACAAATCTGAAGTTATACCGAAAATCTACTTACAAACTTAGTTTCCTTACCAAAAACTGTTTAGTTTACCTCACGAGTACAGCAATGACAACACTTCGAGTTTTGAGAATAAAACTCTGTCCGAGAGGGAAGTGTAAGCTATTTTTCAAACTTCTAAAACTATCACTGTTTCATAGTTCATTTGGTTTTTACTAGGGCCAAATAGGACAAAGAAAAGTTCAAGCATGCAAATGCAGTAACTCTTAGGTCCAAAATCAGCTTATCAGTTGAATTACAAGTTGTGGTTATACTTATCCCGTGGTCACAACTTTCCTCAAATCACCGTATGAATGTTGTGACATACAAACAAAAATTTTGGTAAAATTCTAAATTTGAGATTGGTGACATGGCCTTTGCCTCTCTTAATTTCGCGATTGTCCCCATAGATATAGTAATATACATAGATCTATCATCCCCCTGTTAACGTGCAAAGATTTTTGATGCCGAAAAAGTTTTTGGCATCAGCCATGATGAGAGAGTATAAAACTCGAAAACATCAATGGAATGGAATGTTGATATCATAGATATAGTAATAAGACATGGCTGATATATATTGAAAATGCCGAAGTACTGCGCGGCTTATAATTGTAGAAATAAATTTATGAAAAGAAGTGGAATAAGTTTTCATAAGTAAGTTAAATTTAACTAATTTATGAAAAATATGATTCTTTATAATCAGTTGCTTTGTTATTATTATGGTTTAAATACTGTTTTGATTTTTAATGAAATACTTTTTTTTTAAATTTTAATATTTTTTAAGTTTTTATATTAGTAAGTAATATCGAATTTTCAAAATTCTTTTAAATGTAGTTAGCAGTGGCAGAGGTAAAACCCGCTTGTTTTAATATATTATAACTAGTATTACCACAAGACTTTCTTCTCTATTTAATCCTATACAAATTTATTCAATACAAATTATTTATTAAGTTATAATTTATTAAAGATATTTTCCATGATGAATGCAGACGATTTTTTTCTTAAGTAGTATAATAATAATGCTGAAAAAAATCATTTTTGTGCAGACATGAAAAGATACACAGTGGAATCTTGTTAACGTGGATCAAAAATCTGTTCATCTTATCAGTAGTTCATGCTATCAGTAACTGATCGTCATATAACTAAAGTAATCTTCATTTTCACGGGGATTGTGCTAACTGTTCATGTTAAAAGTAATTCACGTTAAGGAGGTTCGACCGTATATATATATATATATATATGTATATATATATATATATATATGTCTATACTATATATACATTGTATATAACATTAAAAATAAAAGAAATCGGTAGCTTCGTTTTAAATTAATACAGATGTATGGTTCAACCATTCGTTTTAGAAATATTGACGAGTTCTTTCTAAAATATCCACATTGAAAATTTACACAGGCCCCGGGGGAAGAGCACTTCCTTCCCAGGAGGAAAGCAATGCTCCTACATGCACACATTTTTTTTTTTTCAAGTTTATTACTACTATTATCAATAATTCATATAAATTTTACATTCATGCGTTAAAAATAACTCACATAAAATACATTTATATGAAATTTTGTCCTATACTGTCATGTTAAGTACTTAGAAAAGGAAAAAAAAAAATAGGATGGCAGCGCCACCTGTTGAGCGATTGATTCCCAAATCTAATCAGCACCAGTTTAGGTCAAGATCCAACTGAATACAAGTTTGGTCGAATTTCGTTCATATTAGGGGCTATAAATCGAAATTGCTAGAATTACATTTTTAGTTGTGTTAAGCGTTTCTTACAGTTTCGAACAAGGTTTACATTATGACATTAATTAGTTTTTCTGCCTATCTGCTTGCCCACCTGTCCGTGCTCTAACTGCAGTAAATAATTTCAAACTATCTTCAAAATGGTATATATGTTATTCAATAATACTACGGCATTATCTATATTGAAAATACTATAAACAGCACGACTGGTTTATAGATTAGAATACTGAAAAAAATTCAAATGTTTGCATTCTATGAGAGGTATTTCAAAAAACCATATTTCAGTACTTTTGTACTGCACGAAACAGAATAAATGAATCAGACAATTGTTATTCATATGCTTAAAAGCATTTTATACAGAATGTGATGAGATTCGCATTAACGTTTTGAGGGCCACGCAAAAATATTCAGATGCATTAGGGGCTATAGTTCGAAATTAATGGAATTGTATTTTAAGTTGTATATATATATATATATATATATATATATACACACACGCATACATAATTTCGAACTATGTATATGACTAGTTATGACTTTACTTTGTCTGTTTGCTTGTATGTCTGTTCGCAATCTATCTGTCGTAAATATTTTTTGACTGTCTTCAAATTGGTATGAATGTTATTCAAGTATACTACCGCATGTTTTCTGGTGAAAATACTTCAAACAGTGGGACTGGTTCATGTTCTGACACCATTTCAGCCCAATCTTATGTAAAATGGCCTCCTGAATCCGAATATGATCACCATTTTCCCCAACCACACACCGTTTTTTTTTATACGCCCCCTCCCCCATTTTTATCATTGTTTGATAATTTTATACTCATCAGTTTGATTTGGAGAGCAACGATGATTATTTTAACCGTTAAATGTCTTCTGATCTGAGGAGCTACAGTGGTAGAAAGGTCTGAAACACGAACATTTGTAGTAAGGAGATACTTGAGAGGATTTGTGCCCAGAAAAAAAAAAAAAAAAAAAAAAAAAAAAAAAAACACTTAACCCTAAAATTTAATCAAAATCGTCACATTCACTTCCGAGTAAACCCATTTAATGCTATAAATTTCGACTGGCCGTTAAAGGATTAACGCGATTTTTTCTGAAGATGAGGATATGTCCATTCGTTTTAGCTCTCTAAAGAACACTTAACCCCAAACTTTTATAAAAACCATTACATTCATTTTCGAGTAAACCTAATTTCTATTATATGTTGCGACTGGTCGTTAAAGGGTTAACGCGAATTTTCCTGAAGATGAGGATATGTCCAATCGCTTTATCTCTCTAAAGAACACTTAATCTCAAACTTTTATTAAAATCGTTACATCCATTAGTAAAACTAATTTCTATTATATGTTGCGACTGGCCATTAAAGGGTTAACGCGAATTTTCCTGAAGATGAGTATATGTCCAATCGCTTTATCTCTCTAAAGAACACTTAATCTCAAACTTTTATAAAAATCGTTACATCCATTTCCGAGTAAACCTAATTTCTATTATATGTTGCGACAGGCCGTTAAAGGGTTAGCACAAATTTTTCTGAAGATGAGGATATGTCCAAACGTTTTAGTTCTTAAAAAAAAAAGACACTTAACTCCAAACTTTAAACAAAATCGTTATATCCATTTCTGATTAAACTCAATTTCTACTACATGTTGCGATTGGCAGTTAAAGGGTTAACACTAATTTTCTTGATGCTAAGGATGTTCCAATTGTTTTAGGTCTCTAAAAAGAACTTATCCCAAACTTTTATTAATATCTTTATAACCATTTCCGAGTAAACATAAATTTCTACTCTATACAGTCGGTAACAAAAGTGTCCGACTGCATTGCGACTGGCAATTAAAGGGTTAACTCTAATATCTCAAAAGATGAGGATAAGTCCAATAGTTTTTTCGACCATAAAAACTTCTAACCAGACAGAAATAGTAGACAAAAACGATAAATTTCTTTAAATGTCGTTATTCCATACAAAAAAAAAAAAGGAAGAAGAAGAAAAGAAGAAGAAAAGAGAGAAAGAAAAATGAGTATCTGAAGTTTTTTCATTCATCTTTAGTACATAAATTATTCAGAAATTTTATTTGCTAAATTATCTATGTGTATTCCCGTGTATATTCAGTCGGGGAAAGACATCCACAAGAGAGTAAAATGGCCGTCTTTTCCCGAAAAAAAAAGGCATCACTTTTTCGGCCTCGCTGATCAATCTATGTCTTATTACTATATCTATGATTGTCCCTCATGTTGCAGAAGTTAAAAACTAATTTTACATAATTCTAAAAATTATCGAAAGACGTTACCTCATTCAAGTTTCGATGTTTATTTGCTTCATTGAGATTGTTTAAATATTTATTTTTATTCTAACTGCGAAATTTTATAATTAAAAATATTTTCCTTCGTCTTCTTAATTTTTTTATTTAATAGTTACAAATTATTACAAAATTGGTGATATTTAGATAATAGTAATATGACTCCACCCCACCCCCGACCCCCTCCTGAAAAAAAATGAAAACGGAAATGCCTAGGTATGCACACTGACGACTACTTATATTAAAGTAAACTTACAAACAATGATAACTTTTTATTGCTTTTTTCTCTTGACTCTGATAACTAACAATAATGTTTAAAGCATGCAGACATGTATTTTTGTTTTAAAATCAATTTTTAATGCGTATTTTAATTTAATTATCATTAGAATCGAATCTTCTAAATACTTACCTTTATTTGTTCGTTTTTAAGACTAAATCAACATTAATCTCTAAATAATGAAATTCAAATAAATTTCGCATTCCGCTTTCGAGCATTTAGTTCGTAATAATTAGCCAAAATACAAACAGATGTCGCGACTAAACGTAAATTAATTTTTAATAACAGAGTACAAGAAGTTAATTATTCAAGTTCCTCTTCTAACATATTTATTATTACCAAACAAAAAAGTTAATATTATTTTCTTCAGAATCATATTTAATAATTATGAGAATTAATTAAAATAAACAAATATATAAACAAAATTACATTAAATTTTTCATCGGAAGAAATGTTCCTTTGTATAAAGATGAATATTTGCACCTAATTAAATGTATTTACATTTAAAAATTTAACTTGAATTAAGATGATTTTAAAAGCTCATTTTTAATTTCTGGATATACAGATGTAATGAAAGTATTGTACTCATGACTAACAGAGTATATATACGTTTTAAAGTGCCCTGAGTTCATTATTACTATTTTTGAGGTGTAGCATGCATGGATGTATATATATATGTGTGTATGTATGTGAGTGAACATGACAGCGTCTAAACGCTTTGTTCGAATGAACTGAAATTTGGTATGTATAGGTCACCGCAGTACGAGCTCTACTGATTTTGGTAAATCAAGCACTTATAGTTTTTTTCACAGGGACACAAAGAAAAATTCTTTATTAGTATGGTCTGTGAGCTCAAATTATTTCAAGCTCAATAGTGTCTAAACACCTTATTTGAATAAAGTGAAAATTTATATAAATGTTATAGGTAACTGTCACACAAACTGTATACATTTTGGTGGATCTAGCACTTACAGTTTTCTTACAGGGACAGGACGAAAATTTTTTTATCATTATGATCTATGATCTCAAATTATTTGAAGAGCAACAATATAAAATTAAGCAACATATTATATGGAGAAAAATACTCAAACACCCTATTATAATATTTCCCTTTTGTTTATTTAACGATTCCTCTTAATTTAATATATTTATACAACCCTTAATTACTTAATGTTCAGAAAGTCAAGTGGTGTCACTCCAGATTCTTTAAAAACGTGCAGCTTTTATTTTAACTTGGATGTAATTTATGTATTTAAATTTCTGTACCATTATGATTTATTAAAACTTGCATCTCCTTATTCTTTACCTTGTCAGTTTAAATCAGTTTTCACAGCTAATAAGTACAAAAATTAAAATTTCAGTTTATGTAAACAGCAGACTTTTGATAAACTGGAGTACTAAATACCTGTATAGCGCGTAGATTGGTGGTTTCTTGGTAATATCCTGGTCCCCTACGAAGATGTCCCTCGTTCGATTTCCAGTTGGTTAAACACGACTATTTTATGCAAATGTTTACTTTATTTTCTTTTGAAAAAGATGCACCATAATTACATCATTTTCTTTTGCAGAGCTCTTTAAAAATTTAATCACACATTTTATTTATAGCATGCTTGAAATGTATGCCAATAGGTGACGATTATTTATTTGCGGGTTGTGGTGTATCCTAACATCATTTATTTTTATTAATTTTTTTAATTATATATATGAGGGCTCTTTTAATTAACTTATTGTTAAATATTTTTGCTAAGCATAGAACGATAGAGGGTTTTAACATAGATATTTAATAGTGTACCCGTCATTTAAAATGTAATTCGAGAACCTAAATAATTTAAAAAATTCTTCCTATTATAAAGAATCGCCGACATTTATGGAATTTTTCCTGAATATGACGCAAGATAAATGTAAAATTTTAAAGAAGTTTTGATCCGGTTTAAATACTATCATCAGTCCATAAACATTAAGCTTTTGCTAATCTGTGTCTACTGAAACAATATTAATTTGGATAAGTGGAGGTGCATAAGATTTTCATGGAGAAATCTTTCAACCGGATGATAATTTTATCGATAAACTTTATTAATAGAAAGTTTAAATATATTATGTCACGGGTATACAATCTTTTAGAAACTTATTTTATTAATACAGGCTTAATAAAGTTTTATTTTAGAAGCACTATAGCCTTTGTCAAATGCGATTAAAGCCAAAGTTTCCCTGCTTTTAAAGAAAGAGATCAGAATATTGGCTTCCTTTTTCTCTTTGTTCATCGTATGAACTAAGAGGCGTTAATTTGCTACCTAAGAGGCTTAATTTCTGCATGTGATTTCATAAAATACAAAGCTGATTTATTGATTCGTAGATCAATATGATGTGCTCTGTTTCAAAAAGTAAATTCCTAAATAAAGGAAGTCTGTTAAATAAGTGTGAAAAGATTCTTCATCGATTGCATAATTAATTAAAATTAAACTTCAGGAACAGATTGCCACTAAATTTGGTATTCTGACGATTCAGGACATGCGCTCAATGAATTTTTAAAATTTCCAAAAAAATGTTCACCAGATTGCACTTTGTATCAAAACATAGTGTAACAATTGTAATGACCCACAAGGCATCAAAAGCTAATGAATAATTTTTTAAATGATTTGTACATTCAGTATAGATCATTTCTTTAATTTCATTTCAGTCTTTCTGTTTCTATTCAAAACGCTACTCGGTGGATACTTCTGAGGTAATTTTTAAATACATCCTCGTACACTTCCCGTAAGTAGTCTGTAGACAAAATTTGACGGCCATTCACTACCTCGTTTTATCAATAAAGTGTTGTTTCCAAAGTCAATTTATTCATAACAGTACTATATATAAAGATATTTGTTTATGTTACGAAAACTAAAAGTAAATTTACATTCATTATTATTATTATTATCTTTTTTCTGCCCATAACATCATTGGACTTCCAATTAAAAATGAAAAGATTTTGTAAAAAATATTCAAATTTTTATGTAATAATATTTAAAACTTGAAAATTAGATGACATAATTTTTAAGGTAAAATATATGTTTAAAAAACATTTTTCTTCCCACAATTTCAGTTATTTTAAGGGAAGTGTGTAATTTTAGTGTATTTACCAATTAAGAAGATATCTATAAATAAGATTTTTAATTTTTAGTTAAACAAAATTTTCTTCTATTATTCTACACGAAATTTATTTATTTTATTGTGCATTTATTTATTTTGCAAATATATTAAAACCTTGAAAATGCATCATTATAGTGATTTCAGATGATACTCATAAGTCCATTTCTTTATTGTACTTCCTCCCTTTGTATTGGATTTTCATTAAACGTGTTAAGCCAATACGCCTGGGATGCCTTCGTAATATAAATGGAATGAAATATTACACAATAATTTAAAGAAGCTTACCATCTTTCTTATCTTTTTGTTAATTATCTTTAGCAAAGAAAAGATTTATTTAAAAACCGAATTTATGAAATACGTTCTTATTTATCAACGTCTCAGTTTCTGCTTCTCAAAATTCTGCATTTCCACTTTCAGACAGTTACTGGGTAGAGAAAGAAAAAATAAATTTTTCATCCCCGCAGACAAAAGCTTTGTTTTTTAATAAAGCTTGTTTATAGCGAAAAATTTTGTTTCCCTTTAAAAATATGCGGAATGTGTAAGCTTAATATTAAAAATTCGGCTCACAAGGAAAAAAAAAAAATCAGTATGGGAAATATTTTCTGCTGTAATTGCTAGTTTTATAGAATATGAAATAGTTTTCAACAAGGCATTATCTCATTTTCTTTTCGTTTTTGCGTATTTACATCTTTTATTTTGCCTTTAACTATTTTTCGGAAAATGAAATTACAAGCGCAGTAAATTTATATGTTCGGTCTGAATGAGTAATATCCATAAAAAAGTAATATGCGCAAATAGATTTTCACGGCAAATAAAGTAACTGTTTTTTTTTTTTCTTTTTTTTTTTATCCAACAAAAGTAATTTTACCACTCGAAAGTAAGATAATGAGATCCGAAATGTAAAATTTAAAAATATATCAGAAAATATTTTCTTATTATTTGAAACTATTTTGAAAAATAAGGTTTGTTGAAAAATATAATATATTAAATACCACAGAGTAGTGTATTTTAATTTTACAAAATTTATATTGTGGCTATTTACGGTTAGTCCAAGCGGCGGCTGCAAAAAATTGGCTTGATAAGGTACGAAAATGATTTTTTCCCTATAGATAGAATTCATTGTTACAATGAAAATATGATAGGGTTGCCTGGTCAAAGCCGTCAAGTTTAAGAGAAACAACCTCACTTCCGGTCACAATTTAAACGATTTTCGAACCCCAAAAGGTATGAAGATGAAACCGGTGCTAAAATGTAGAGATTAATATGCTCTTTAAAATGGCATAGGGTTGCCTGGTCAAAACCGTCAAGTTTCAGAGGTTGCCTACATAATAGGGGTCAAATTTAAACGATTTTCGAACTCCACAAGTGTGAAGATGAAACCGGTGCTAAAATGTAGAGATTAATATGCTCTTTAAAATGGCATAGGGCTGCCTGGTCAAAGCCGTCAAGAAACAGAGGTTGCCACGAAAATAGTGGATGTATTTTGCGATTTATACCCAACGATTACATACATTAGATTTGCGATTACATACCCAAGTAAAAAGTGATTTACCAAGTGTAAAGATGAAACTGGTGATAAAATGTAGAGATTAATATGCTCTTTAAAATGGCATAAGGTTGCCTAGTCAAAACCGTCAGGACCCGGAGGTTGCCTCGAAAATAGGGGTCAAATTTAAATGTTTTTCGAACCTCACAAGTGTAAAGATGTAACTGGTGCTAAAATCTAGAGATTAATATTCTCTTTAAAATGGCACAGGGTTGCCTGGTCAAAACCATCAAGTTTCAGAGGTTGCCCAGATAATAGGGGTCAAATTTAAACGATTTTCGAACCCCACCAGTGTAAAAATGAAATCGGTGCTAAAATGTAGGTATTAATATGCTCTTTAAAATGGCATAGGGTTGAATGGTCAAAGCCGTCAAGAAACAGAGGTTGCCACGTAAATAGGAGAAGTATTTTACGATTTATTTACCCAAGTAAAAAGTGAGTTACCCAACTGTAAAGATGAAACCGGTGCTAAAATATAGATATTAATATGCTCTTTAAAATGGCATAAGGTTGCCTGGTCAAAACCGTCAAGACTCGTAGGTTTCCTCGAAAATAGGTCAAATCTGTCAAGTAAAGCAGTCAATCACAATAAAATAGGTGAGTTTTGAAGATTTCTTAACGAAGTGTAAAAAAATACGAATAGCATTAGCAAAGAAAATGAATAAGGATGAAATTATATGAATATTTGAAAGGTGTAGCTGGTTCCAGAAAGTACAGCGTAGGAGTTATTTTAAAATGGCATATGTTTGCCTGGTAAAATTCGTAAAGAAATAGCGGTCAGTCTCCAAAAAGCTAACAAATATTAAAAATGTTTAACACAAAGTGAAACACACATGAAGACTATTTTAAAAAGGTTAAACACGAAATGATTAATATTTAAAAGATGAAATTGCTAGCTAAATGTAGAACATACAACACTTTTCAATTTGATTATGATTGTGCTTCAAACCTGTCAAGGTATAGCGGTCAGCTTAGAAAAGGAAGCGAATTTCAATATTCATTTATTTTATTTGTTTAATGATATAAGAGATTTTAAAGCATAAAGAAAATTAAATTATTATGCGTGACCATTCTTTTTCTAATCTGCATAAAACTAATTTCAGCTCACGAGCTCGTTTTTTCCCCATTATTCAATAGTTAAAATATTCAAATTGTGTCAAAGTATTGAGAAGGTAATTCCCTGAAGAAATGTATGCGGCTGCTTTGTAGAATTTTATACGAAAATATTGGGCTGTGCCGATTTTGTTATATTAAAAATTTGTCAATTTTAGAAAATTTTCTCAATTAAATTTTTTTTATATCTAATTAAAATAATCAATAATACCTTCTGCAAATTAATTATGGGTACAAATAAAGCGAAAAACATTTTTAAAAAATTGATAAATTTTTCGCGTTTCTTAATAACAATCAATTAATTTATGAAATTGAAATTTGTAAATCTTGCTGCAAATCTAAAATAAGAGGTTTTTTTTTTATTATTATTTAATTATTTATTTTGTATACAAACAGAATTTTTTATTATGAGTTTCTTGGGCATTATTATCTTCATTTCTGTTAACTTTTGCGGTCGTATTTTCTTATCTGTATCCGCATGCTATATTTTTAATTTTTACTATTAATTCGTTGTTTTTATGGGAAATTTTAGAACAGTTTCATTACAGTTTATTTATTTTTTCTTTTTTAAATACTTT
This sequence comes from Salticus scenicus, assembly GCA_963930645.1. Taxonomy (NCBI): domain Eukaryota; kingdom Metazoa; phylum Arthropoda; class Arachnida; order Araneae; family Salticidae; genus Salticus; species Salticus scenicus. Next base: position 235,881,881 of record OZ005653.1, on the reverse strand, counting down.
TTATATTTTTTCTTCACATTGTATAAAAAACCCTTCAAATATAGCTTTTTTTTTTTCGAGGCAACCATTATTTTTCGAGATTTTCACCTGGCAACCCTATGATACTAGAAAGAGAATATTATTCTCTATATTTTATAAACGGTTTCATTTTTAAATATGTTAGGGTAAGAAAACCGCGAAAATTCGCCCCCCCCCCACACACACACGCACACACTTTTCGTTGCAACCTCTTTTCTTGGCGGTTTTGACCAGGCAAACCTATGCCATTTCAAAGAGCATATTATTCTCTACATTTTAGCACCGGTTTCATCTTTACACTTGGGTTACATTTTTTTACTTGGGTAAATAAATCGTAAAATACACCCCCCTTTTTCGTGGCAACCGCTGTTTCTTGACGGCTTTGACCAGGCAACCCTATGCCATTTTAAAAAGTATATTATTCTCAACATTTTAGCACCGGTTTCTTCTTTACACTTGTGGGGTTCGAAAAGCGTTTAATTTTGACCCCTATTTTCGAGGCAACCTCCGGGTCTTGACGGTTTTGGCCAGGCAACCTTATGCCATTTTAAAGAGCATATTAATCTCTACATTTTAGCACCGGTTTCATCTTTACACTTGGGTAAATCACTTTTTACTTAGATAAATAAATCGTAAAATACGTCCCCTATTTTCGTGGCAACCTCTGTTTCTTGACGGCTTTGACCAGGCAACCCTATGTCATTTTAAAGAGCTTATTAATCTCTACATTTTAGCACCGGTTTAATCTTCACACTTGTGGGGTTCGAAAATCGTTTAAATTTGACCCCTATTATCGAGGCAATCTCTGAAACTTGACGGTTTTGACCAGGCAACCCTATGCCATTTTAAGAGCATATTAATCTCTACATTTTAGCACCGGTTTCATCTTCATACCTTTTGGGGTTCGAAAATCGTTTAAATTGTGACCGGAAGTGAGGTTGTTTCTCTTAAACATGACGGCTTTGACCAGGCAACCCTATCATATTTTCATTGTAACAATGAATTCTATCTATAGGAAAAAAATCCGCTTCGTACCTTATCAAGTCAATTTTTTGCAGCCGCCGCTTGGACTAGGTGGTTTTTGTCTATTAGAATTATATTCTGCTGTGAAGATTTAGCTATAAAACTGCAGAATGTGATTTTTTTCGTTTCCTTCACCTGCTTTTTTCTATGGCATTTTTATTCTTTTTTTTTTTTCCTCGTTTTTTACATTCTAAATTGCAATGGTAAAGTAAAGAAAGAAAGAAAATATAATACCATCTATGTTTTTCAAAAATTATTATTTTTTTTTATAAGTTTAGTTTAAAACAACAAATTGTCACACAACTGCAACAATGTACTCGAAAAAATAAAATAATATTTTAACCGTAGATTTAAATAAATAGAAAAATAAATAAAAGCCCTAAGGATATTTTTGTTTTCTTGGTAATAGATGCAAAATTATATATAAAATAAAATTTAATTTAGTGCAACAGAACATATTTTGATCTTTCTCCATATAAAAAATTGCTGTAATTGTGTTTCATTTCCTACCATCAGTTACTATACACATTTCTTAAAATTTCTTTGGTATATGTTTAGCATAGGAGCCCCTTTGCCACTTTAAAAGTTTTGTAATCATTTCAGCGATGAATTAAAATGACTATCGCAATTGCGTCCGTAAAGATCTTGACGAGAAACCTCCGAGATACTTGGATGCCATATTTCAAATTTTGCCAAGGGGTTCTTTACTAAAGCTGTTCATTTCTTTAGTAAGATTTATCTCAATTTTATTTTAATTATTTAAAAAAAATAAAAAATCATGTACAGTCGGTAACAAAGGTGTCCGAACACTAGCAAAAATTCCTATGTAAAAAAAGTACACTTCATACGGTTTTGTTAAATAAATCCTTATCGAATCATGTTCTTACACTGACTAAGAACAGGATTCGACAAGGATTTTTTTAACAAAACCGTATGAAGTGTACTTTTCTTACATAGGAATTTTTGCTAGTGTTCGGACACTTTTGTTACCTACTATATATGGGTAAGAGTACTTCCTAAACTACAAGGGGTTTTACTCATATTTTCATTTTGAATCAATCAGTAGTAGTACAACGTTCACTAACAGTAAATAAAATACTGATAAAACCCCTATCATCTTCTTTTTTTTTTTTTTTTTTTTTCCTTTTGAGAGCGAGCGAGAAAGAAACTGAAATTCTGTTTATTCTATCTCTCATAACTTTCTGAATTCACACGATATCTGTTTGGCATTTTCATATACGTACAGTCGGTAAGAAAAGTATCCGAACACTAGCAAAAATTCCTATATATAAAAAAAAAATTAGAGTTAATGCTGTTTTGTTAAATAAATCCTTGTCGAATCATGTTATTAGTCAGTCTAAGAACATGATTCGGCAAGGATTTATTTAACAAAACAGTATTAACTCTACTTTTTTTTTACATAGGAATTTTTGCTAGTGTTCGGATACTTTTGTTACCGACTGTAGCTAAATACTTTTTGCTATAAGGAAAGGGCATGTTTACAAACAAACGCTCCGTCAATCAATCTTTGCCACTCTCGAGTGGAAAAGCCAATGTTATGCCACTTTACCCATAACTTGACTGTGAGTGACGTCACGTGCCCTTTCCTTATTAAATTATGCAAATGGAAATTTTTAAAGCTTGCGCATGCGTGGATAAAATTGTTTTCAAAAATGCTCCTATTTTGTAAGATATTTTACATTTTTACATTCTGATTGCCGTATACGTCTTATGTAATACGCCAAGTTTCGTAAAAACTGGCTTTGCACCGTACAAGTTACAATTTAAAAAGTATTTTTTTTTTTTTCTATTCTTTCAAATATTTAAAGAAACCATTATGCCTCCGTGCATATATGTTGTAGCCTCATAATACTTTATACGGATTATTAGAAGAATCTTCACAATCATATGGTACAGTAAAAAAGAATTTCATGTATTACTTTTTACATGGAAATCCAATACATATTGATTTTTATATATTTTTTATTGGTCCTTCTTTTCTCTTCAGGACACAATTTTTTTTCTCAGTTATATGAGATATAACACATTCTTTTTATTCCCAAAGTTTAAAGGTAATTCCTAAACAATTGTTCTGGATATTTGATAAAACGTTTAAATTCGAAAGTGTCCAATGTCGTGTAGATAAATTGTGCATACCACTTAATCAAATGTATTTAATTTAGAAAACTAAATTTGAATTCAAATGATTCTAAATATTGATTTTTGAAAAATGTGCAGTATTTTTTTCAACTTGGATGTAATTTATTTATTCAAATTTCCATATTATTATAATTTATTTAAAAAATCCGTTTACTTATATTCCGTATATTTGTGCAAAAGTTTGTTTTATTCACAACAAATAAGTACAAAAGTTACAATTTGAATTTTGATCAATGTAAACAATGGATTTTTAATGGACTAAAGTACAAAGTAATTGTATAGAATGTAGAGATTGCTGATCCCTTTGTAAAATTGTCGTCAAGATATGGGTTCGATTCCAAGTTGGTTAAACATGACTGTTTTATATAAACTTTTTTTTTTTTTTTTTGAGAAAATCTATAGCAATGAATACCATAAAGATACATCTTTTTCTTTTACATTTTTTTTTTTTTTTTTTAAATTTATTCACGCCTTTTATTTACAGCACGTGTGCAATTTAAGGCAACGGGTGACGACTATTTACTTGCGGGTTGTGATGTATATTAACTTTTTTATGTGTGTGTGTGTGTGTGTAAATGAGGACTGTTTTAATTAATTTATTCAGGGATATATCCAGGTTTTAATTTTGGGGGCCCATTTTTGTGAAAAACAAATTATTTTTTGTGAAATTTTTATTTATTTTTGTGAAAAATTAAAATATTTTTGTGAAAAAAAGAATTGTCGCTAGAAACCTTTCATTTTAGCGGTTACACTGTCTAATGTTTAATATTAAGTTAATAGCATTTTATTAAACAAGTATAGACACTCATTAAAAATAATACTGTAAACGTGGAAAATTTTTGCAAAAGTATTAATTTTATAAAACAAAATTTCGTGAAAGGACTGTTTTTATAAATCTGAATTTTGTGAAGGTACCCATTTTGTGAATTTGAATTTTGTGACGGGACCCATTTTATGAATTTAAATTTTGTGAAGGGGCTCATTTTAGGGATTTGAATTTTGTGAAGGGACCCATTTTAGGGATTTGAATTTTGTGAAGGGACAGCAAAAGGGTCCCAATTTTTGCCTGGATCGACCCCTGTTATTGTTAAATGTTTTTGCTTAACTTATTAGTATAATAGAAAATTTTCACATAGATATTTAATAATTCACCTGTCATTAAAAATGTAATTCGAGAACCTAAATAATTTTAATAATTCTTCCTTTTATAAAGAGTCATCGATGTTTAAAGAATTTTTCCAGAATATGAGCCAAGATAAATATTAAATTTTAAAGAAACTTTGATCTGGTTTATATACTATCATCAGTCCATAAACATTAAACTTTTGCTAATCTGTGTGTACTGAAACTGTATTCATTTGGATTAGTGGAGGTCATGAGATTTTCATGGGGAAATCTTTCAACCGAATGATGATTTTATCAATAAACTTTATTAATAGAAAGTTTAAATATATTTTGCCACGGGTATACAAACTTTCAGAAACTTCTTTTATTCATGCAAGCTTAATAAAGTTTTGTTTTAGAATCACTACGGCTTTTGTAAAATGCGATTAAGGCCAAAGTTTCCCTGCTTTTAAGGAAAGAGATTAGAATATTGGCGTCTTTTTTCTCTTTGTTCGTCGTTTGAACTAAGAGGCGTTAATTTGCTGCTTAAGGCTTATTTTCTGCATGTGAGCTCATAAAAATACAAAACTTATTTATTGATTTGTAGATAAATACGGTCCGCTTTGTTTCAAAAAGTAAACTTCTAAATAAAGGAGTCTTTGTTAAAGAAGTGTGAAAAGTTCTTCATTGATTGCAAAGGCAATCAAGTCAATTTTGCAAGCGAAAAACAAAGGACACCAAAAGTTATATTTATACCAAATACTATATATAACAATTACAATATAGAATTGCTCCTTAGTAAAATTGTTTTTATTTATTTATTTATTTATTTATTTTTTTTTTTTTTTTTGTAATCAAATCGGGGGAAAAAATTATTGGAATATTCCAATAAGAATTTTATAAATATTCTTAAATTCTTTTACATTTGTTCGGATGAAAGATACAAAACAATAATAAAAGTATATAAACCTTTTTTTTTTTTTTTTTTTTTTTTAAGATCCTATACGTATTCTATCACAAAAAGTAGGAACCAAAATGAAATTTTTTTTAACCTTCGTCTTTATGTGTAAGAAAAAAGTATTGTATTCATGAAAATGTTTAAATTTTCCATGTTTGTTTCTCGAGGGATTTACAAGTTTTGAGAAGTCATGAACTCAATTTGAGCAATTTTATTAAATATATGTCTGTGTGTGTGTTAAAAATGTTATGAACGTTCTATCTCACGAACCAATAGACGAAAATAAATATAAATTTACATTTGGATAAACCTTATATTTTGGCTTTTGTCACATATCGCTCAACAAGTAGTACTATCGTACTTTTTTTTTCCCCCACAAAATTTTTAATATGGTGGCATCGAACAAAATTTTGTACAAATGTAGACAAAGAAGATTACTTTTTATTTTTTAAAGCATCGTACAATTTATATACATACATATACATATATATATATATACATATATGTAGATATAAATATATAAATGAAGTTGAGAATTGTAAAACATTATAAAATTTAGCATTCAACAGATACCTTGTTAATGGCAACAACATTCAAAATATAATTTTAAATCACGATAAATCTTAGCACTGATGATATACATTACTAGTGGATCTGCAGATCAGGAGCCTCAACGTCCTATTTGCATCACGCATTATTCAACAGATCACTTTTTTTCTTATTATATATACATATAAATATATATTGATTCGATACATTTGCTATATAAACATAAACGTTTCTGAGAGGAGCTACCGCCCCCCTCAACACCCCACTGTATCTCTCGTTCTATAACTATCTGTGTATATATTTGTTATATGTAAATATATGTATTCCTAATAACTGGTTGTCTTGTATTAATTCCCTGTAAATCATAAATACTTGTACAAAATTTCATGCAAAATTATTACATAACATATCGGAATTATTTTGTGTAACCTTGTAAATGAATTACCAATTCAATGCTCACACTTCTCCACTAAAAAACATTCTTTTAAAATTTCATTATATTTAACGAAATGTAACCATCTTAAAAGACATTTTAAAGAAATACCGACTATAGACCGTAAATGTACGAAATTCTTTTATGTATCCCAGAAAAGGAGTCACAGTAATTATATACACTATAAAGAATACACCTATTTAATTAATTATAACACATTAATATTTCAACGTAATTTGACATCATTTGAATGATTACAGTACGTCATCAGAATTATTTTGTGGGGTCACGTAAATAAATTATTTAGTCTATACATATTCTTTTTGTAGAGAAAACATGCTTTTAAGCATCTTTATAATGTATGTTAATTCCATTATGTTGAATGCAGCATAAACGCATTAAAGTGCGCTTAAATAAAAATTTGTTCATAGGCTCTAATACCATGAAACTCCTTTTTGTGTGTCTTCGTAAACGAACCATAAATATTGTATACACCAGTAAAACCTATTAAACTTATATACGTTTTTCATGAATAATTGTCCGAAATTTGACATAATTTGGCTAATTACGTTACGTTGTCAGAACACTTTTGTATGGTCCTGTACATTAATTAGGAAGCCTAAGAGCACATATTTTCTTCAAACAACATAAGTTTAAGCATCTCAGTAACGTTCGCTAATTTCATTTTGTTAATAGCAAAGTAATGATGTCAAAATGCGTTTAAACGAAATTCACCCCATACGCCGTAATGTTAAGAACTTTGACATGTCCCTGTATACAATCTATAAGAAATATAGACATAAAAAATTATATAGTTATTTCTATACAGAGCCTTGTGTGTGCCAATTTGCAAGTCAATGGGAGGTGGTTTTTTACGGCCGCAATTGAGGTACATACAAATTCTGCCCATAGACCGTAATTATGAGAAAAAAAAATTGGTGTGTCCCTGTACACGAACTACAAATGGAATACACACCCAAAGCTATACTCCTAAAATTCTGTGTGGTTCATAAATATGTGTACCAAATTACAAGTCAATAGCTTGATTTTTGCGGTGGCTATCGCGGTACATACAAATTCTTCCCATAGGCCATAATGATAAGAAAAACTTTGGCGTGTCCCTGTACACGAACTACAAATGGAATATACACCTAAAACTATACAGCTAATTTTGTTGGGCTCATGAATATGTGTACCAAATTGCAAGTCAATAGCATGATTTTTGCGGCCGCTATCGCGGTACATACAAATTCTTCCCATAAGCCGTAAAGATAAGAAAAACTTTTGCGCGTCCCTGTACTCGAATTTCGAATGGTATACACACCCAAAACCATACGGCTGATTCCGTGGGGCTCATGAACATGTGTACCAAATTTCAAGTCAATAGCGTGATTTTTGCAGCCGTTATCGCGCGACAGACAAACAAACAAACAAACACACAGACGGAACCCAAAGCCGTTTTGAGTCTCAACAGAGGGTCTCCACTGACGTTTCAGCAAATAATGTTAGTTGCATTCATTAAACTAATTTATTAAAGGCTTTAATGGTAATTAAATTAGAAATTATACTTACGCTAATGATTACATAATAGACTCACACACGTAAACCATCAAAAGATGCATCTTTTGTTTGAAATTTAAGAAAGTAAGCCGTCAGAAACCATCAGTTTAAAAAAAAGAAGCAAAGATATTTTAAAATTGGAATTAGAAAATGTTAAAAACTAGAAGGATTTTATCATCAGTAAACATACAATCCTTCAGAAAAAGAGCTTCAATATTGCAAAATTTCGGCAACAATGTAGCTGAATTTTAGAAAAAAAAATACAGTGTACAGTCGGTAACAAAAGTCACCGAACACTAGCAAAAATTCCTATATAAAAAAGTACACTTAATACAGTTTTGTTAAATAAAGCCTTGTCGAATCCTGTTTTTAGACTGACTAACAACAGGATTCGCCGAGGATTTATTTAACAAAACTGTATTAAGTGTACTTTTTTTATATAGGAATTTTTGCTAGTGTTCGGAGACTTTTGTTTATGTTTATGACTTTTGTTTATGACTTTTGTTTATTATGACTTTTGTTTGTTTTGAGACTTTTGTATATGTATGTGTAACTGCAAAGAAGCAGCTTTATTAAAGTTACATTAAGATAGTTCAAGATAATTTTCCAGTGTCAGTTCTTTAATTCATTTCGACAGAACTTTCCCGCCAACCTAATAAATAAAAATTCCATTGTGTTTTTTTTTTTTTTTTTTTTTTTTTTTTTTGAAAAATAGAAATAAAATGCGTAATTAGATATATGAACTAAAATATTATTTTTCTGTAACGTGCATATTAATTTTTTATATGTTTCATGTGATACTTATGTGTTTGTATCTTATTTTGTATATGTTTTAAAGTACATATTATGATGACCAAATAATTAAAACTCTATATCTTCAACATTTTACAAACACAGTTTATAATTTTTTCACAATTTATATCAATTTATGTGTTTTTTGCATGTTCATTCAAAATCCATTTTGAAATTAATTTCGAAAGAACAGGAAATTTAATTATTTTTCATTATATTTCTTTTTATGATACACTGTTAAAAATTTCTGTAAATTTAATGTAAATATTTATCCAGAGTCGCTGTAAATTTAAAGTAATTCTTAGTTAAAAGTGAATAATCGAGATTCTCAATCTTTATTCTGTATTTTTACCTAATTTTGTTATTTAATTTTTTAATTAAAATTAAAAATGACTGTTTCTACTTTAGAAAAAGCATTCTAAGTCCGAAATATATTCTCAACAATAATTAATTAAACTAATATTAATTATTAAAATGAATGTATAAAATAAGTTTTTGAACATCTTCGTTTATTTTTCTCTGTAATTTTACGCAAGACTTAAGATAACAGATTACACAGAATTTTCTGTTGAAATTTTTAACAGTGTATATTAGAGGCTAACATAATTCCATCCAACTAAAATTAGGTTAGAAATGAATGTATAAATAGAGTGAAGGCAGAACTAATAATTCTTCTAGATTCTCTCTCTGTCTAGCCTTCATAACTAGAAAATTAGAGACACGGAAAAAGAATTTAAATTAATGGGAATATTTTTATTATTCTTAAAGTAATTGTTTTAATCTACGTTTTCGCAAATATTTTGCATGTTAATATTAATTTGCTGCCTCGAAAGAACGTGCTGTTTTCCACAACTTTCAAATTACATTCGAAAATTTATTCAAGTTAATAAAATCAAATACGCTTTCTCTTTTAGAAAGCATAAAAGAAATGCATTGAAAATTTTATGATGATATTTAAATGCAATATTGCATGGCAAAATTAATTATTTCTCATAAAATACATACATTCCTTACCAGTAATTTATGACAAAACTTTTTTGTAATTTTGAATCAAAGTACATACTTTAAAAGTATGTTTCATTCTATTTGCTATAGTATAAAAATATGTCTTCCTTTTATTAGAGATTTTTTATTTAAAAGACTTTTCATAAAATAACCATCAAGTTCTTAATTTTGTCATTGTGTTTTGTTTTTAGCTGATTCACCATTAAACAAGAACGAAAACTCATGCGGTACGCATTGGTTATTAATCCTTTCCAAATGCACGTACTTGTTGTATCATATAATTTTTATTGTTCTTTGCCTAACTTATCACAACACAATGGGCAGACAAAAGGACTAAAACGCATACAGACAGACTAACTGATTTCGTAATCCTCCTTAAACATTGTTGGAAAATGTTAAAAAGGCTTAACTCAAAAGAAAATACAGCCTTTAAATTCTAATTGCAGTCCTTAATGTATCTGAATATTTTAGTGTAGCCTGTAAATCTGAAGGTTATTCATATCATATTCTATACGACATTATTTTAGCATGTTAACAATAAGTTTCTCTTTCTTTATGACTTTCGCAGTAGAATGTTATTTAAAAGTGATTTATAAAAATGTCTGTCCTAAAACGGAATGCATTGGCATTTTTAGGGCTGTCCCTGCACACAAACTAGTTGTACAGGACCTATTAAGGTCATTTTAAATAGAAAACATCCTATAATGAACTTGAATAACACATATCATTGTTCAAAAAATCTTAAAATATTTACGGACACTGGAGATGGGTAGACGGACAGATAGACATATGGACAGTCAGAGAGACACATACACGAATTTAAATCATATTCACTCTTAACAATTGTTAGAAATTGTTAAAAATTCTTAACGTAAATAAAAATGCAGTTCCAGAAAATTTCCAGTAATAGCCGTTAATGTAAGTGAATATTTTTGTGTGGCTCTGTAAATCTTAATGTTAAACATGCTATATTACATAGAAACCATTCTGTTGTGCATATGAATGATATATTTCAATTTCATTAAAATTTGTGCAAAGTAAAGTTATTAAAATTTGGTTTACTAAAATACCTCTTATAGAACGCAATGCTTTGGAATACTGTCGTGTGTCCCTGTACACGAACCAATTGTGGTATTTACTCCATTTTCTATTTAAAAAAAAAAAAAAAATCCGATAGTGAACTTGAATAACATATTTCAATTTCATTAAAATTTGTGTAATGTAAAGATATTAAAATATGGTTTATAGAAATACCTCTCACAGAACATACTAATGCTTTGGAAAACTTTCGGATATCCCTATACGCAAACTAGTAGAGGTATAAACTCCATTTTCAATAGGGAACATCCGATAGTGAACTTGAATAACATATATTAATTTCAAGAAATTCTGTGAATATTTACGGGAGTTAGAGCGCAGACAGACAGACAAACCAAAGTCATTAGCTCTTTTCAACCTTGTTGGGAAGTGTTAAAAAAATAGTTGTACTATTTTGCATCAGAAATATTTATATATTTAAATTAACTCTCGGTTACTTTAAAATAGGATTTGATTTTACTCCAGTAAGCCGAATAATGGCTTTAAATAATAAAAGAAAGTTGAATTTCTTTAATGTCCGTTTGTTTAACTGATTTTTCTATCTGTCCTGTGGGCTGTAATCAAGGATTATTGCTTTCTTAAAATTACAGTCTAACTTTATTATCATTATTCGGTGAATATCGCTAGTGCGAAGTTATGGGTAACAAATATTATATATATACAAAGGTCTTTTTCTTTTAAATTATTTTCAAAGCCGATTTTCAATGAATTTTCAGGCTTTTTAAGATATGTAGAACACGATTTTACAAGTTTTAGAAAAAATTCTGCCAACTCTAACTGGAGAACGAATGAACAGAATTTCAGAAAAAAATATATTTAGTTACATCTTAACAAAAATTAGTACCAATCAACTTTATTTAAAAATTACTCAACAAGTGACATTGTCATCCCGATTTTTCCTAATTTTTAGTATGGCAGTGTCAGACAAAATGTCGTATACCTACTGATCATAAAACTGATATTAATTTAATTTTTCTTAAAAGTCCGTTTTGAGAATAGGAAAAGAAAACGAATGATTTTAGAAAAAAAAAGTAATAAATAAAATAATAAATAAATAAAATAAATAAAATATGATACAGTGAATGTGTACAGTTCGGCAAATGTACATATGTCTCCAAGTGTTTAATTATGCCCAGCTTTTTCTCCTTTTACCTTTTTTTGCATATATGATGATTTTTTTTTTTTTTTTTTTTTTTTTTTGGAAAAATTTTACTAAATTATAGACTCTAAACATTGATTTAAAAAAAATTAACATACGCATCTTCATATATCTGCCACTACCGCACATTAGAATGTAGAAATCGAGGGGAAAAGTCTAAAAATCCATAGAAAAAGCATGGGACGAGAAGGAAAAAACTCACAATGCTAAGTGTGTGTATGGGGAAAAAAGTCTAACACCGGAAGGGATAAAAGCCCAATAACAATTGTTCTTTACGAATCATTATGAAATGGAAAAGAATTCTTTATAATTTCACTAATAAACCAGAAAATAGTTTGTATACGTTGAATCATTGCTTCTTGACCCCATCTGGGCGTAAGAATACCCAGGGGTTGTAAATTTTCAATATGAATATTTTTAAAAAGAACTCGTCAAGATCTTTAAAACAAATGAATCTTCCATGGATCTGTAATAATTTAAAACATACTTATTGATTTTCTTATCGTTAAAAATAAAATAAATAAATAAATAAAATAAAATAAATTCGGAAGAAGAGGGAGGCTAATCGCATTTTTTAAGATGTTATCTGTAGAGCATAAAATTGACTATTCTCTGAACATTTACGCTGTGCAACAAAATTCTTTCTGCATTTACAAAGAAATATAATTTTTATAAATTACCGATTTTGGTAAAGAATCTTAATTTGCGCAAGAAAAGAAAGAAGAATATTTGTGATGGCCACAATATTCTAGTTTGAAAAATGTATGCTTTGATAAAATCTCTTTTTAAAGTGTTAAAAGTATATATTACCACTTTTTTTTTTTTTTTTTTAATCTTTATTTATTTTTATTTATTTTTATTTTTTATTTATTTTATTTTATTTTATTGCTGCTTTAGGTGTCTCTAATGCATTTTGATGTGTTGAATGCAGAAATGATAGTATTTTCTTCCTATCACGAATGGAATTTTCTCACAAAGTAAGGATGAAGATAGAAAGCATTCACACAAAGCCTATAACAAATTCGAAACTCTTTATGTATAAAACGCATTAAAATAGGCTATTATTTACACATCACCTTTTAAATGTGTTTCTTTACAACGAAGCTCTGCTTAGAGCTCTTTCTCTTGTGCACTGCTTGGGTGCCTTGAGGGAGGGGGGGGGGTTCTCTATGCAGTATTCAACAATAATCTGGTAGCATGTTAACACTTCGTCGTTGTTAACACACGAGTCTTTCTATACATTTCTTTGATTTCTTGATGAAATAGCTCTCCTTGTCTGTCACTCGCATCACCTAGATTTTCCGGAAAATAACTTAGATAAAAGCACAAAAATGGAGCTTTAAGCTACAAACATTATATTTTTTACAATAACTGTACGTGATCGCCTTTTCTTAATAGTTTTTCTTTAATTTTCATAAAACGATAATCCAGAAAAACACATCATCGTGAAGAAAAAAATTTCATCACAGACTTGTGTTATTAGATTTTCGGAATGTAGTTTCATTTTCAGTATTTAGATAACTCCATATGATGCAATGAATTTGTATACATAACCTTCCATAAATCAAAATGGTATATAATTAGCGAACTTCCCTATAGTTAAAACGCACCCTATAGTTAAAAAGCACCCTATAGTTAAAACGGGATAACAGATTGCCACCAAATTTGGTACTAAGGTGATTTATCGCACGCGCTCAATGAATTCTTAAAATGTTCAAAAAATGTTCATACATTAAAGGTTAGAAATTAATGTTCAAAAAATATGATACATGTCAAATGTAACAAACCACACGGAATAAAAATCGAATGAATAATTTTTTAAATGGTTTATACATTCCATATGGGTCATTTCTTTAATTTTTTTTTTCAGTCTTGCTGCTACTATCCAAAATGCCACTCGGCGGATATTTATGAACTAATTTTTAAAAATATCCTTGTATGCTTCTTGTAACTAGTCTGTAAATTTGGTGATAATTCACTTCCCATTTTTATCAACAGAGTGCCGTTTCCTATGTCTATTTAGTTATAATAATACTATATATAAAGAAATTTCTTTATGCTTACGAAAGCTAAAATTAAATTTATGTCCATTATCTGATTTTTTTTCCCTTTCTTTCTACTTATAACATCATTGCATTTCAAGTTAAAAATAAAAAAATTTTGTAAAAAGTATTCAAAAATTTATATAATGATATTTAAGATTTTAAAATTCGATGATATAATCTTTTTAAGATATGATGCACATTTTAAAAAGTTTTTTCTTCAGAAAATTTAATTCATTTCAAGTGAAATGTGTAATTTTAGTGTATTTACCATTTAAGAAAATTTTTATGAATGAGATTTTCAGTATTCACTTAAACCAAATTTTCATTATTCTAGACAAAATTTATTTATTTTATTGTACATTTATTTCATTTGCAAACATATTAAAACCTTAAAAATGCATCCTTTAGTGATTTCAGATGATACTGATAAGTTCCTTTCTTTACTGTACTTCTTCCTTTTATATTGGATTTCCATTAAACGTGTTAAGCCAATACGCCTGGGATGCCTTCATAATACAAATTGGAATGAAACCTACATCATAATTTAAAGAAAATTACCATTTTTCTTATCTTTTTGTTAATTATCTTTGGTAAAGAAACATTTTTTTTTTAAACCTAGTTTATAAAATTCGTTTTTGTTTATCAACGTTTCAGTTTCTGCTTATCAAAATTCTGCTTTTCCACTTTCAGACAGTTGCTGCGTAGAGAAAGAAAAAATAACCTGGTGTGTCACTCTCACTACTTTCTCTTACCCTGAAATTTAATACTATAAATACAGGTTGGAGATTAAGATGTAAGATAACGAGTACTGTTATGGTAACCTATGTTAAACAATTCAAATTAGGCTTAGGAAGAGTTTTATATGATAATTAGTTCTGTGTGAGGGGGGGCTACCGCCCCCCTCAACCCCCCGTTTCATTAATGTACAAAAAACAAGCGATGGTTCAACCAATCGTTTTAAAGGTATTGGCGAGGTTCTTTGAAAGATGCCCATCATGAAAATTTACTCCCCTCGAGAGGGACTTCCCCAGTGGGGGGGGGGGGGAGGCGAGGCTCCTACATACACAATTTTTCTTCCCAGTTCACTATCTCTATTACACAAAATATATATTCGTTTCATTTGGTTTAGTGCAGTATATAGATGTTAAACTCTACTTACCTGCAATCTCCCTCATAGACGTAACGTATTTGAATAATTTTGAGTGTCCCTGTACACGAACCATTTGCTTCATCTCAACGAAAAGCTTAGTGTAGCAATATAGTATGGTACACATTTATAATACTGAGTTTGGAATATCTGCTACTATTTTTTCTTGAGATATGCTGATAACAGATACACAGACAGACAGACACACACACACACACACACACACCATTCGCTAAAAACATGATTTGCGCATTCAGAGCACCTCAGAACATGTAAATATAACAAAAACTCACGTTCGAAAATTTGACCTTAAAACAATACTTTCTCGAACCTATAGGTAAGAGAAAGTAATAAAATTTTCATCCCCGCAGACAAAAACTTTGCCTTTTAATAAAGCTTGTTTTTAGCGTAAAATTTTGTTTCCCTTTAACTTTATGCGGAATGCGTAAGCTTAATATTAAAAATTCGGCTTACAAGGAAAAATAAATAAATAACCAAAAGCAGTATGGGAAATATTTTCTGCTGTAATTGTTTCTGCTGTAATTGTTCTGCTGTAATATTTTCTGTTGTAACAGTTTTTAACCAGGTATTACCTCATTTTCTTTTCTTTTTTGTGTATATACATTTTTTATTTTGCCTTTAACCATTTTTCCGAAAACGAAATTACAAGTGCAGTAAATTTATATTTTCGGTCTGAATGAGTAATATCCTTAAAAAAGTAATATGAGCAAATAGTTTTTTATGGTAAACAAAATAAATGTTTTTTTTTTTTTTTTTTTTTTTCCTCAACAAAAGTCATTTTTCCACTCGAGAGTAAGATAATGAGATTCGAAATGAAAACTTTAAAGATATATTGGCAAATATTTTCTTATTATTTAAAACTTCTTTGAAAATTAACGTTTGTTGAAAAATAAATATTAAATACCAGAGAGTAGTGTATTTTAATTTTACAAAATTTATTTTGAGGGTATTTATGGTGGTTTTTGTCTTTTAGAATTATATTTTGCTTTAAAGATTTAGCTATAAAACTGTAGAATGTGTTTTTTTTTTCTCTTTTTTTTTACATTCTAAAGTGTGGTTGTAAAGTAAAGAAAGAAAGAAAATATAATATTTTTGTTTTTCAAAAAAATTTTTTTTTTTTTTTTAATCAGTTTAGTTTAAAACAAGAAATGGCAACACAACTGCAACAATGTGCTCGAAAAAATAAAATAATAATTTAACCGTAGATTTAGATAAATCAAAAAATAAATAAAACCCCTAAGCCTATTTTTGTTTTCTTAGCATTAGCTGCAAAATTCTGTATAAAGCAGAATTTAATTTAGTGCAACAGATTTATTTTAATCTTTTCTCCATATAAAAGCGTGCTGTAATTGTGTTTCATTTTCTAGCATCAATTACTCTGCACATTTCTTAAAATTTCTTTGGTGTATGTTTAGCATAGAAGCCCCTTCGCGGCTTTTAAATTTTTGTTATCATTTTCGTTATGAATTAAAATGGCTATCGCAATGGGCTCTTCCCAGTTTCGTCTGCTCAGTCATGTGATAGAGGAAAACGAATAATCGAATTCTGAGAATCGAATTCAATTAAATATTGTTCTTAAGAACAAAAATATTAATATTTAATATAAAATAAAATAAAAGTAATATTGTGCATTTGTAAACAGTAGAATAGTTGTATTTGTAAATTTAATAATTTTTTAAAAACACTTTATGTGTTTATTTATTTTCAACTGTAAGAATCGATTTTTGTATGTTCGAGTGTAACTGTTACATTAACTGATCTAGCAATAAATAATAGCTTCTTGTGGAATGTTTATGGATAATAATTTGAAATTTTAAAATGTTTTCATTTAACTTAATTGCATAAAGGTGTTACAACAAGTTAATTAACTTAGTTACTGGTCTAAATGGATTTACGCAGTACGATATTGCACTGTCACTGATTTAAGTACCAAAAATCAGAGTATTTAACATGTTCTTCATGAACATCAATAACAAATATAAACTAAATGATGATTGTAAATGTATGCAGCAAACAAAAGATGATGATTAATGATATAAAATGGATTAAAAATTATGATGTATAAAAGAATAACACAGATTAAACACGATTGATCAAAAATAAGAATAGAAAATATGTTATTTCAGTAATCGATATAGATAAACAAGACTTCGTCTGCTATTTGTTTTTCCTCTATCATGTGACCTCTGACGTCAGGTGGGAAGAGCCCATTGCGTCAGTAACGATCTTAACGAGTAACCTCCGAGATACTTGGATGCGAAATTTCAAATTTTGTCAAGGGGTTCTATACTGAAGCTGTTCATTTCTTTAGTACGATTTTTTTTCAATTTTACTTTACTTATTAAAAAAAAAAAAAAAAAGGAAGAAAGAAAGAAATGTTTCCACGTATATGGGTAAAAGTGCTAGCTAAACTATAAAGGGTTTTACTCACATTTTTTTTTTCTTTCAATCAATAGTAATACAATGTTCACTAATTATAAATAAATATCGATAAAACCCTTATCATCATCTTTATTTATTTATTTATTTATTTATTTATTTATTTTGAGAAAGAGAGAGAAACTGTAAATCTGTAATTCTGTTTACATTCTACGTCTCATAACCTTTTTGAATTTACACGATATTTGTTCGGCATTTTTATATAGGCATTTTCAATACTTTTCGCTATTAAATTATGCAAATATTTTTTGAAGCTTGTGCATGCGTAGATAAATGTTTTTAGTAAAAATGTTCACATTTCTTAAGATATTTAACATTTTTGCATTCTGACTGCAGTACGCTATGTCTAATGTAATACGCCAAGTTTCGTAAAAATGACTTTGCACTGGGTCTAATACCCTTACAAGTTAGAATTTAAAAAGATTTTTTTCTTCTTCTTCCTTTCAATTTTTTAAGAAACCGTTATACCTCCTTGAATATACAAGTATATTGTAGCCTCATAATAATTTCTATAGATTATTCGAAGAATCTTCACACACATGCAACAGTAAAAAAGGTTTCATGTATTACTTTTTACAGGGTTATCCAATACATTTTGGTTTTTATGTCATTTTTACTGGTCCTTCTTTCCTCTTCAGGACACAATTTTTATTGAATTATATGAGATATAACACGTACTTTTTATTCCCTATTCCCAAAGTTTAAAGGAAATTCCTGAAGATTTTCTCTGGATATTTGACAAAACGTTTAAACTCGAAAGTATCCAATGTCTTGTAGGTAAACAGTGCATACCACATAATCAATTGTATTTAATTGTCAAAACTAAATCTGAATTAAAATGATTCTAAATATTGATTTTTGAAAAATGTGCAGCTTTTTTTTCAACTTGGATGTAATTTATTTATTCAAATTTCTATATTATTATCATTTATTAAAAAATCCGTCTACTTATTCCTTACTTTTGTGTAAAAATCTGTTGTATTCAAAATTAATAAGTACAAAAATTGCAATTTGAATTTTCATCAAACGTAAACAACAGATTTTTGATGGGCTGATGCACAAATTAATTATATTGTATGTAGATTGGTGGTCTCTTTTTAAAATTCTGGTCCCCTACGAATATATCCCTGGTTTGATTCCCAGTTAGTTAAACATGACTATTTTATATAAACTTGTACTTTTTTCTTTTTCTTTTTTTTTTTTTTTTGAGAAAATCTGTAGCATTTTATACCATAAAAATACATTTTTTTTTAACAGTTTACTTCAAAAATTTAAATTTAGTCACGCATTTTATTAATACAAGCTTGAAATTTAACCCAGAAGGTGACAATTATTTACTCGCGGATTGTGTAGTATCCTAACATTTTTTTTTTTCAGTGTAAATCAGGACTGTTTTAATTAATTTATTGCTAAGTAATTTTGTTTAACTTAGTATAACAGAGTCCATCTAAAATATCAGAGTCCATTTAAAATTAAACCAGTCATTTAAAATGTAATTCAATAAGCTAAATAATTTTAATAATTCTTCCTTTTATAAAGAATCTCCGATGTTTAAGGAATTTTTCCAGAATATGGCGCAAGATAAATATTAAATTTTTAAAAAACTTTTATCCAGTTTAAATACTCATCGGTCCATAAACATTAAACTTTTGCTAATCTGTGTGTACTGAAACTGGTTTAATTTGGATTAGTGAAAATGCATAAGATTTTCATGGGGAAATCTTTGAACTGAATGATAATTTTATTGATATACTTTAATAATAGAAGTTTTAAACATAGTCTGTCACGGGTATACAAACTTTCAAAAACTTCTTTTATTATTACAAGTTTAACATTGTTTTAGAAGCACTATGGCCTCTGTCAAACGCGATTAAAACCAGAATTTCCCTGCTTTTAAAGAAAGAGATCAGAATATTGGCTTTCTTTTTCTCTTTGTTGGTCGTTTGAATTAACCGGCGTTAATTTGCTACTTAAGGCTTAATTTCTGCATGTGAGCTCATAAAAATACAAAACAGATTAATTGATTCGTAGATCAATATGATGCGCTTTGTTTCAAAAACATACTTCTAAATAACGGAAGTCTTTGTTAAATAAGTGTGAAAAGGTTCTTCATCGATTGCATAGGCAATCAAGTAAGTTTTACAAAAGAAAAAAAAATAAGGCATCAAAAGTTATATTACTACCAAATACAGTATGTAACAATTAACGTACAAGGCTCTTTATTTAATTTTTTAAATCAGATCAAGTAAAAATAAATCTTTGAAATATTTCAATAAGAATTTTAAAAGTATTCTTAAATTAAATAAGTTTTTCTGTTTGATTGGATTGAATAAACAAAACAACAATAAAAGTGCATAAACTTTTTTTTTCTTCTTACTCATATTCTAACTCAAATAGTAGAAAACCAATTGAAAATTTAAAAATTTTTCTTATTATTATTTTCTTTTTGTTATTATCTTCATTTTCTTCCATACGTACACATAAGAAGAAAATATTGTTTTCTCAAAATTTTTCGAAATTTCGATGTTTGGTTTTCGATACATTTATCCGTTTTGAGATGTCTTGAACTGACTTGAGCATTTTTAGAAAATGTACGTCTCTGAGTATGTGTATCAAAAATTTTGTAAATGTTGTGTTTCATGAACCAATAGATGAAATTCAGTATATAATACTCACATTGGGATGGACCTTAACCATTTATCTACCTTATTATGAAATAGATAAAAATTGTATTTGTAATTAGGATTTTGTGAGGTAGTAATTTAATGTACCCCTGGTACGTAGATGTCGAAATATATTTGGTTCTTTAAATGTTTAAAAAAATACTTACTTTTTATATTCTTTATACTTTCTTCTAAGGTTGCTAGGAGATTTTTGAGGTAATGGCCCCACCAGTAACCGAGCGGTTTTGCGCTCAAAGCTGGTAAATGGAAAGTGCTGGGTTCGATCCCAGGTAACGCTCATAACCTTTCGAAATTTCCATTGGTTTTCTTTGAAACTCGCGTAAATTTGGACAAAGATCCTTTAGGAAGATCACTATGGTCTTCCTAATGTGTTCACCCCCAATTGGGAGCATTTCACCTATAGGCCTAGGATTCTAGTGCAGTCAACCAGCTAGTGTGGCCTGCAGTCATACAGCCAGCAATCTTGAAATATTATAAGAATAAATTAAAACACATGTGAACATCGTAAAAAACATCAAGCAAATCAGCAACAACCCTTTATAAAAAAAATTTCTGGGATAAGATGTGGTTGATTAGTTTTCGTGGCATAACGCTTAAAAAGTAAAACGATGGTAACTTCTTTTTTTTTTTTTTTTTTTTCAAAACTTTTATTGTGGCAGCTAGAAAAAATATTTCGTATAAATGTAGACAATAAGGATTGTTTTTAACAAATATCGTGAAATTAAAAAAAGTAATATTTGTAATAGTAATAGGGAACGTTCTTAATAGGTATGTAAATATGTTGTCCAGGATAAATTTCCGGTGTCATTTGTTTAATACGATTGAACTTTCCCGCCAATCTAATAAATAAAATTTCTTTGTAGTTTAATTTTTTTTTAAAGTGCGTAATTAGATATAAGAATTAATTATCATTTTTTGTGCGTATAGGTTTTTGTATGTTTTATGTGTTTTATTTTTATATGCTTGCGTCTTAATATTTATGTCTTTTAAAAAAGTTTTTATGATGATCAAATAATTAAAATTCTATACCTTCAACTTCTTACAAACTTACATATGTTAATCTCTTTTTCTTCTACTTTATAACTTATTTATATAATTACCTATCTTTTATCTTTAAAAAAAAAAAAAAAAAAAAAAAAAAAGACAGAAAATAAACACCGAGAAATTCAAAATTATTAAGCTCAAATACATTTTATTTCAAAAGAAAATAATTAAAAGATCAATTTATATATACTTACATGTTCGTTCAAAATTAATTTTGAAATTAGTTTCAAAATAACATGGAATTTAATTATTTCTTCTTCTTCTTATTATTATTATTATTATTGTTGTTGTTGTTGTTATTACTAAATACTGGAAAGACACATAATTCCTTCCAACTTAAATTAAATTAGAAATTAATGCATAAATAAATAGAGTGAAAGCAGGACTAAAAAATTTTTAGTCCCTCTCGCTGCAACGTTTTACTAACCCTCACAACCAGAATAATAAGGGACACGAAAAAAGAATTTAAATTAATGGGAATATTTTTCTTATTCTTGAAATAATTGTTCTATTCTACGTTTTCGTGAATATTTTGCATGTTAATATTAATTTGCTGCCTCGAAAGAATTCATATCTTCTATAATTTTCAAAATACATTCAAAAATTTATTAAAGTTAATAAAATCATATACGCTTTCTCTTTTAGAAACCATAAAAGGAATAAGTTGAAAATTTTATGACTGTAGTTAAATACAATATTGCATGGCAAAATTAATTATTCCTTGTAAAGTACATACATTTCTTACAAGTAATTTACAAGAAAACTGACTTGTAATTTTGAATTAAACAACATACTTTAAAAGTATGTTTCATACTATTTGCTATATAGTAAAATTTTCTCTTCCTTTTGTTACAGATTTATTACTTAAAAGACTTTTCATAAAATAACCTTCAAGTTCTCAGTTTTGTCATTAAATTTTGTATTAGTTGATTCATCATAAAGTTTACTTATTCTATCTAACTTTAGAAATAATTAAATATTAAATTAAGTCTCGGTTTTACTTTACAATATGCTTTGATTTTTATTCTAGTCAGCCAAATTATAATTTTTAAATAATAAAAGAAAGAGCTTCTTGAACTTCCTTTATATCCGCCTGTATGATTGCTTTTTACTCTCCTAATAAACATATGCAAGGAAAGCATTTTAATCATGTCAAAAATCTCACTTTGAGATTTTAGTGTTTCTATACGTTTTGAAGTTCTCTAAGTTCATATTTTACTTTCCGAACATACATATGTAAGGAAAATATTGTAAACATTTCAAAAATTCGACTTTTAGATTTTAGTGTTTCTATATGTTTTGAAGTCACCTGAGTTCATTTTTGCTATTTTTACAGTGATATATATGTGTATGTGAGTGAACACGATCACTTTACAACACTTTGTTCGAATGAGCTGAAAGTTGCTACGTATGTTATAGGCATGACCCCTATCTATTTCGGGGATTCTAGAACTTACGGTTGTTTTGCAGAGACACAAAGAAAAATTCTTTAATATTAGCGCCTATGGGCCGAAATTTTTTAAAGTGAGATAGCGACTAAACGCTAAATTCGACTTAGCCAAAAATTCATACACATATTAAAAGTCACAGTCCCACGAACTGTATAGATTTTGGTGAAACTAGTACTTATAGCTTTTTTACAGGGACACATACACACACACACACACACACACAAAAAAAAAAAAAAAAAAAAAAACACCTCTTAATCATTATGGCCTATGGTCCCAAATAATTTAAAGTGCGATAGCATCTAAGTACTTTATTCGATTGAGCTGGAAATTTGTAGACATATTATAGGTCACAGTAGCACAAACTGTATAGATTTTGAGGAATCTAACACTAATAGTTTTTTTACAGGGACACAAAGAAATATTCTTTATCATTATGGCCTATGGGTCCAAATTTTTTAAAGTGCGATAGTGTGTCTAAACGCCTTATTCGATTGCGCTTAAAATAGATATACGTGTTATAAGTCTTAAAAATTTCATAGATTTTCGTAAATTAATGTTCGGAAAGTCGAGTAGAGTCAATAAGGTTTTTACTTTCCGAACATATATATGTAAGGAAAGTATTGGAATCTTGTCAAAAATCTGATTTTATGATTTTGGTGTTTCTACTCGTTTCGGAGTTCCTTCAGTTCATTTTTGCTGTTTTTATAGTGATGTGTGTATGTGTTGTGTATTTGTGTGTGTATGTACTCGTGAATATATGTGTGTATCTATTTGAGTGAACACGATAGCGTCTAAACATTTTGTTCGAGTGAGCTGAAAGTTGGTTATACATAATATAAGTCATTGTAGCGCGAACCTTATCGATTATGGAGAATCTATCATTTATATATATGTATGTTAACACAGACATAAAAAAAAAATTCTTTATCCTTTTCTTATTATTTTTAACGAAAATAAATAAATAAATAAATAAAATAAAATAAAAATATAGGAAGGGGAGGGGGTAAACGTCGTTTTTAAAATGTCATCTATTCAGAAAGAAACTGACTTTTCTTTAAACATTTAGAACATTAACAAACTTCTATTATAGCTACTTACTGAAGTTTTTCTTTAACAATTACTTTATGCTATGAATATTTAGCTGTGAAAGGTTTCCATTTAAACTGATTTGGAATGTATAAGCTTAATAATAAAAATGCGACTCACAAGAAAAACAAAAATGAAAAGCATTACTAAAGCAAAATATTATCTGCTGTAATTGCTAGTTTTCTAGCACATAAACAATAGTTTTCAACCAGGCATTATCTCATTTTCTTTTCTTTTTTGAGTATATACGTGTTTTATATAGCCTTTAACTATTTTTATGAAGATGAAATTCCAAGCGCAGTAAATTTATATGTTCTGTCTGCCTGAGTAATATCCACAAAAAGTAATGAAATAGTTTTTGTGGCAAACAAAGTAACTGTTTTTTTTTTTATTAAACAAAAGTAATTTTCACCCTTTAAATTCGAAATGAAAAGTTTTGAAATATATCAGCAAATAGTATATTTTCTTATTGTTTGAAATTTGAAATTAATTTGGAAAATAACGTTTATTGAAAAAAAAACAAAAAAACATTAAATAGTACCAGAGGTTAGTGTATTTAAAGTTTTACGAAATCTGTATTATGGCTATTTACGATGCTTTATTGTCATTATTATTATTATAAGGATTAAGTTATTTTTGCTGTGAAGATTTAGTTATGAAATAGAAGAAGATTGATGAAAAATGGCTATATTCCCTCCTTCTTTTTTTATAGGTATTATTATTAGTAATATTATCTTCTTAAAATAAAAAGCACAAGTTTTTAGAAACTAACTCTCGAAATTGATGTCCTTGCTACTGAAATCTGAAACAATATATTTAAATAAAGAACACATAATATCATATTATCCATGTTTTTAAAATGTTAAATATTTTTTTTTTTTTTTTAAGTTTAATGTAACAGAACAAATGGCATCACGCCTGCAGTAATGTATTGGAAAAAAATAAAAATATTTTTATTCGTGAATTTAAATAAACAAATAAATCAATCAAATCTCTAAACCTGTTTTTTTTTTTTTTTTTTTTTTTTTTTTTTTTTTAAGTTTAATGTAACAGAACAAATGGCATCACGCCTGCAGTAATGTATTGGAAAAAAATAAAAATATTTTTATTCGTGAATTTAAATAAACAAATAAATCAATCAAATCTCTAAACCTGTTTTTGTTTTCTAAGTAATAGATACAAAATTATGTACAAAATACAATTTAATTTGGACGACAGGACTTATGTTAATCTACTCTTCCATGTAAAGACTTGCAGTAACTGTGTTTCATTCCCTAGCATCACTAACTACAATCATTTCTTACAAATGTTTTTGGCATATCTTTAGCATAGGAGCCTCTTGGCGACTTTTAAATTTTTGTCCTTTTAAGGATGTATCAAAATGGCTATCGCAATTGCGAGAGTAAAGAACCATTGACAGAAACGTCCGGGCTACTTCGGTGCCAAATTTCAAATTTGGCCTAGGGATACTATATTGAAGCTTTTCCATTTCTTTAGCACGATTTTTCTAAATTTCCTTTAACTATTTTATTAAAAAAATGTTTGCACGTACAAGGGTAAAAGTACCAGCTAAACTATAAGAGGTTTTATTCACACTTTTTGTCTTGATTCAATCAATATAACACAATGTTCACTGATTGTAAAAAAAATATTGATAAAAACTCCTATCATCTTTTTTTTTTTTTTTTTTTTTTTTTTGAGAGAGAGAGAGAGAGAGAGAGAGAGAGAATTTAAAATTCTGTTAATTTTATCTCTCATAACTTTTTGAGTTTACGTGATATTTGTTTCGCATTTTCGAAATAGTTTAATACTTTTGGCTATTAAATTATGCAAATGAAATTTTTTAAAGCTTGCGCATGTGTAGATAAAAATCATTTAGTAAAAATGTACATATTTCTTAAGATAGTTAAAAAATTTTCATTTTGATTGTAGTGTGCTATGTCTAATGTAATAGGCCAAGTTCCATAAAAATGGCTTTGCACTATGTCTAATACCCTACGAGTTACAAGTTAAGAATTTTTTTTTCCTTAAATTAAAAAAAAAAAAAAAATCGTTATACCACTATGAATATGAGGGATAGCCTCATAATAATTTATACAGATAATTAGAAGAATCTTCACAACCATATGCTACAGTAAAAAAGAATTTCATGTATTACTTTTTACAGGGTGATACAATACATTTTGATTTTTATGTGATTCTTATTAGTCCTTTTTATCTCTTCAAAACACAATTTTTGCTGAAATATATGATGTATAACATGTTCTTTTTACTCCCAAAGTTTAAAGATAATTCCTAAAGAATTTTCCGGATATTTGACAAAAATTCTAAATTCGAAAGTGTCAAAATACTTATTAGTAAGTAGGTGTATAGCACCTAATCAACTACATTTAATTCTCGAAACTAAATTTGAATTAAAATTATTCTAAAAATTGATTTTTGAAAAATCGCAGCTTTTATTTCAACCTGAATGTAATTTATTTATCCAAATTTCTATATCATTATGATTTATTAAAAATTCCCCCTATCTATTTCTTATGTTTTGCGCAAAAATTTATTTGGCTGTTATTCACAACTAATAAGTACAAAAGTTACAATTTTAATTTTGATTAAATGTAAACAAGAGATTTTTGATGGACTGATGTAAAAATTAATTGTATAGTATGTAGATTGGTGGTGTCTTTGTAAAATTCTTATCCTGTGCGAAGATATCCCTGTTTTGATTTCCGGTTGGCTAAACACGAGCATTTCATATAAACCTGTACCTTTTTTTTTTTTTTTTTTCCCTTGAGAAAATCTATAGAAATTCATACCATAAAGATACATAATTTTATTTCACATTGTTCTTTAAAAATTTAATCACGCATTTTATTTACAACACTTTTGAAATTTAAGCACCAATAGGTGACGATTATTTACACGCGGGTTGCGGTGCTTCCTAACATTTCTTTTTCCAGTGAAAATCAGGACTGTTTTAATTAATTTATTGTTAAATATTTTTGTTTAACTTAGTATGATAGATAATTTTCACATAGATATTTAATAATGCACCTGTCATTTAAAATGTAATCCGAGAACCTAAATAATTTTAATAATTCTTCCTCTTATAAAGAGTCGCCGATGTTTAAGGAATTTTTCCAGCGTACGAGTCAAGATAAATATTAAATTTTAAAGAAACTTTGATCCAGTTTATATACTATCATCAGTCCATAAACTTTAAACTTTTGCTCATCTGTGTGTAGTGAAACTGTATTAATTTGGATTAGTAGAGGTGCATAAGATTTTCAAGGGGAAATCTTTCAACCAAAGAATAATTTTATCGATAAACTTTATTAATAGAAGGTTTAAGTATATTCTGTCATAGGTTACAAACTTTCAGGAAATTCTTTTATAAATACAGACTTAATAAAATTTTGTTTTAGAAGATCTATGGCTTTTGTCAAATGTTATTAAGGCTAATGTTTCCCAGCTTTTAAAAAAAGAGACTAGAATATTGGCTTTCTGTTTCTCTTTGTTCGTCGTTTGAACTAAGAGGCGTTAATTTGCTGCTTATGGCTTAATTTCTACATGTTCGCTCATAAAAATACAAAACTGATTTATTAATCGCAGATCAAAATAAATCGAATTTTATATTAATACCAAGTATTGCATGCAACAATTACAATACAATGTTGTTCATTAGTAGAAATAATTTGAATTTTTAAATCAGGTCAACTGAAAGTAAATCATTGTAATATTTCAATAAAAAATTTTTAAATATTCTTAAATTATTTAATTTTTTTTAATTTGATCGGTGGGAAGAAACAAAATAGTAATACATGTGCATATATATAATATATTTTAAATTTTTACTCATATTGTGGCTTAAAAAATAGAAATCTAGTTGGAGATTTAAAAATTACTCTTTTTCTTTAACTGTTTTCCATAGCGATAAGAGAAAGCTTGGGATTCTGAAAATTTTCAAATTTTTGATGTTCAGTTTTCGATGGATTTGTAAATTTTGAAATGTCCTGAATCCGATATAAGCCTTTTTGGGAAATGTATGTCTGTGTGTGTGTGCATTAAAAAAAATTTCGACGTTGTGTGGTGTCTCACGAACCAATAGATGAACTTCAGTGTGAACTTACATTTGGATGGGGCTTAAGTTTTGGCTGATTAGCTCTTGGTACATATCATTGAACATGTAGTACTATCACACATTTCTTTTTTCCTTCAAAAATTTTAATACGGTAAAATGGAACAAAATTTGTTGTAAATGTAGACAAAGAGGTTTATTTTTAATAAACATCGTGAAAAAAAATTGTATTAATATTAATAATATTTATATCAGTAGTAGGGAACTTTCTAAGTAGGTAAACATTGCTCAGAATAAATTTATGTTGTGAGTTCTTTAGTTCATTTCAACGAACCTTCTCACAAACTTAATAAATAAAATTTCTGTTTTGTTTTAAATAAAAAAAATGCTTAATAAGATATCGGAACTAAATTATTATTTTTCTTTTACGCGCATATTGATTTTTATATGTTTTATGCGTTTGTGTGTGTGCAGTTGTGTTTGCGTCGTAATTTGTATGTGTTTTAAAAAACGTTTTAATAATGACCATAAAATTAAAATTCTATACCTTCATTATTTTAAAAAACACACATATTTTTAATCTCTTTTTTTCCCTCTTTATTAAAAATTATATTTAGTCCTCTCCTATATCCAAAAATGTGAAGTGACTCCCCTCAACTTCCTGAGCATTAAGTTTTTAACGGTTGTATAAAAACAGTAGAGTAAGAGAATTTCTTAAATAAACAAAAGAGAAAACTAGAATAGGGTGATTCGGTATTTTTCTTTTCATAGTATGTTTTATAATGTAACGCTATTGTTCTTAAAATAATTTGAGTTCACAGATCATAATGATAAAGAATATTTCGTTTTGTCCCTGTAAAAATTTATAAGTAATAGATTCACGAAATTCTATACAGAGCGTGCAACGATGATTTATATATCTATATAAATTTCCAGTTTACTTGAATAAGACATTTAGACGCTATCGTACTTTAAAAAATTTGAGCCCATAAGCCATAATGATAATTTCCGTTGTGTCCTTGTAAAAAAAAAAAAAAAAAAAAAAAAGTAAGTGCTAGATTCTCTACAACTCATACAGTTCATGTGATGGTGACCTTTTAACATTACATAAATTTACGGTTCATTTGAATAAGGTATTTAGACTATGTCGCACTTTAAATAATTGAAACCCATAGGCCATAATGATAAAAAAAAATCCTTTGTGTCCCTATAAAAATCTCTAAGTGCTAGAGTCAACAAAATCTATACAGTTCGCTTGATGGTGACCTATAACATATATATAAATTATCAGCTCAATTAGGTAAATCATTTAGATGCTATCGCACTTTAAATAATCTCAGCCTATTGGCCATAATAATTTAGAATTTTTTGTTGTGTCCCTATAAAAAAAACTGTAAGTATTAGATTCACCAAAATCCATAAAGTTCGTGTGACGGTGACCTATAACATGTGTATAAACATCTCGGTTTGTTTGAATAAAGTATTTAGACACTATTGCTCTTAAAGTATTTGAGCCCATAGACCATAATGATAAAGAAATTTTGTTGTATTTCTGTAAAAAAAAAAATAAATAAATAAATAAATAAATTAAGAAGAAGAAGAAGTTTACCAAAACTTATACAGTTGGTGAGACAGTGACCTATGATATGTGTTTAAATTTTCAAATTATTCGAATAAGGCGTTTAGGCAACATCGAACTTTTAATAATTTGAGCCCATAGTTCATAATGATGAAGAAATTTTTCTTTGTACCCCTGTAAAAAAACTATAAGTAAGTGCTGAATTCACCAAATCAATAGGGTTCGTGCTACGGTGATCTACAACACATATACCAACTTCCAGCTCATTTGAACAAAGCTATCATGTTCACTCATACATATGCACATACACATACGCACATATACGTACGTCACCTTAAAAATAGCAAAAATGAATTCAGGGGAATGCATAGATACACCGAAATCTCAGAGTCGAATTTTCGTCATGATTACAATAATTTCCTTACATAGTATGTTTGGAAATTAAAAAACACAGAAAATAAACGCTGTTGAATTTAAATTTATTAACCTAAAACACATTTTATTTTAAAAGAAACTAATTAAAAGATTAATTTATATGTATTCATATGTTCATCCAAAATTCATTTTGAAATTAGTTTCGAAATAACGTGGAATTCGATTATTTTTCTTTTTTTTTTCCACCTTTTATTACTTATTACTGAGTCACATAGTTCCATCTAACTAAAATTAGTTTAGAAATTAATGCGTAAATGAATAAAGCAGAACTAATAAATTCTTTCAGATTCTCCTGCTGCTACGTTTTACTAGCCTTCATAAATAAAAAATATATAGAGACGCTAAAAAAGAATTTTAATTAATGGAAACATTTTTATTATTCTTAAAGTAATTGTTTTAATCTGCATTTTCGTAAATATTTTGATTATTAATATTAATTTGCTGTCTCGAAAGAAAGCGCTGTTTTCCATAACTTTCAAATTACATTCAAAAATTTATTGGAATTAATAAAATCACGTACGCTTTCTCTTTTAAAAACCGTGTTGAAAATTTTATGACGTTAGTTAAATGCAATATTGCATAACAAAATTCATTCTTTCTTATAAAATACATATTTTAATTACTAGTAATTTAAAAGAAAACTCTTTTGTAATTTTGAACTAAACTACATACTTTAAAAGTATGTTTTATTCTTTTCGCTAGAATGTAAGAATTAGTCTTCCTTTAGCTACGAATTTATTATTTAAAATTACTTTCATGAAATAACCATCAAGTTCATCTTCTTATTATTTTTTATTATTATTATTAAATTTTGCTTTTAGTTGATTCATCATAAAAAATAATAAAAATAAAAATAAAAATGAAAATAAATTACTTGTCCTATTTAACTACAAATATTTAAAGATTTAAATTTACTCTCGGCTACTTTAAAAAATGTTTTGTTTTTGTTCCAGTCAGCCGATTTATAATTTAAAATAATAAAAGAAAGAGCTTGATGAATTTCCTTCATGTCCGTCTGTCTGACTGCTTTTTACTATATATATAAGTAAATGGTGCTTTTTAATACATATGTAAGTAAAGTATTGTAATCATGTCAAAAACCCGACTTTGTGATTTTGGTGTTTCCACACATTTTCAAGTCCCCTATGCTCATTTTTGCTGCTTTTTCGGTGATATGTGTGTGTATGTGTATATGTGAAGGAACATGATAGCGTCTAAACGCTTTGTTCGAATTAGCTGAAAGTTGGTATGTATGTTATAGGTCATCTTGGCACAAACCTTAATGATTTTGATGAAAGGTTTTATTTATTTATTTATTTATTTATTTTTAACAGGAACACAAAGAAAAATTCTTATCATTTTCTTATTACACTTAAATAATAATAAATTAAATTAAATTAAATCAAAACTTAGGAGGGAGAGGGGGTTCGATGACGCAATTTTTAAGATGCCATCTGTTGGGGAAAAAGACTGATTTTTTTTTTTTTTTTTTTTTTTAAACATTTAGTGTTATACGACAAAAATCGTCTGCATTTTAAGAAAAATGTGTAATTTTCGTGAATTTACCATTTAAGAAAATATGTATAAATGAGATTTTTAACTTTTATTTAAATAAACTTTTCTTCTATTATTCTAGGCAAAAATTTATCTATTTTAATATACATTTATTTCATTTCCAAACATATTAAAACATTAAAAGGCATCCTTTAGTGATTTTAGATGATATTGATAATTTCTTTTATTTACTGTAATTTTTTCCTTTATATTGGATTTCCATTAAACATGTTTAGCCAAAACGACTGGGATTCCTTTTAATATAAATGGAACGAAAATACATCATAATTTATAGAAACTTATATTCTTTCTTATTTTTATTTTGTTAATTAATTTTTCTAAAGAAAACCTTTATTAAAAAACCCATTTTATTAAATACTTTGTTATTACTGTTCAGTTTCTGCTTCCGAGAGCTCCACGTTTCCATTTTCAGACAGCTGCTGGATGGGGAAAGAAAAATAAAATAAAGTAAAATTTTCATCCCTGCAGACAAAAACTTTGCTTTTTAATAAAGCTTGTTTGTAGCGTAAACTTTTGTTTCCATTTAAACTTATTCGGAATGCATAAGCTTAATATTAAAAATTCGGCTCACAAAGAAATAAAAGAATTAAAAAAAAAAAAAAAAAGTACTAAAGCAAAATATTTTTAACTGTAATTACTATATTTCTAGCATATAAAATAGTTTTCAACCAGGCATTATCTGATTTTCTTTTCTTTTTTGAGCATATACATCTTTTCTTTTGATTTTTTCCGATGATAAAATACAAGCACAGTAAATTTATACATTTTGTCTGTGTATGTAATATCCACAAAAATGTAATGTGTGCAAATACTATTTTAAAATAAATTACTATTATTATTATTATTATTATTATTATTATTATCATTATATATATTAACTCAACAAAAGTAATTTTGCCACTCGAAAGTAAGATAATGAGACTCGAAATGAAAAGTTCGAAGATATATCATCAAACATTTTCTTATTGTTCAAAACTCTTTTGGAAAATAACGTTCATAGAAAAATAAAATATACCAGAGGGTAGTGAATTTTAATTTTACAAAATTTACATTGTGGATATTTATGGTGATTTTTGTTTATTAGAATTACTTTCTGCTGTGAAGATTTAGCTATAAAACGAGAGAATAGTGTTTTTTTCGTTTACTTCACATGCTTTTTTCTATGGATTTTTTTTTTCTTTCTCGTTTTTTACATTCTAAAGTGCGATGGCAAAGTAAAGAAAGAAAGAAAATATAATATCATCCATGTTTTTTAATATATATATATATATATATATATATATATATATTATAAGTTTAGTTTAAAACAATAAATGGTCTCACAATTGAAACAATGTACTCGAAAAAATAAAATAACATTTTAACCGTATATTTAAATAAATAAAAAATTAAATAAAATACCTAAGCCTATTTTTGTTTTCTAAGTAATAGATGCAGAATTCTGTATAAAATAGAATTTAATTTAGTGCGATGGCATTTATTTTAAATCTGTTCTTCCATATAAAAGCTTACAGTAATAGTTTTTCATTCCCTAGCATCAATTACTGTATTCATTTCTTAAAATTTATTTCGTATATCTTTAGCATAGGAGCCCCTTCGCGTTTTTTAATTTCTATTATGATTTTGGCAATGAATTAAAATAGCTATCGCAATTGCGTCAGTAAAGATCTTGACGAGAATTTTGGAAAATACTTCGGTGCCGAATTTCAAATTTTGCTAAGGGATACTTTACTAAAGCTGTTCATTTCTTTAAAACAATTTTTTCTCAATTTTATAATTATTAAAAAAAAAAAAAAATGTTTGCACCTACAAGGGCAAAAGCACCAGCTAAACTATAAGCGGTTTTACTCACATTTTTATTTTTATTCAAACAATAGTAGTACAATGTTCGCTGATAAATAAATATTGATAAACCCTCCTATCACCTTTATATATATGTATTTTTATAAATAAATAAATATATATATATATTTTTTTTTTTTTTTTTTTTTTTTTTTAATGTGATTTTTTTTCTGTTTTCTTCCCATGCTGTTTTCTATGGGTTTTTTTCCTCGTTCTTTACATTTTAAATTGTGGTGGTAAAGTAAGTAAAGAAATAAAATATAATATCATCTATGTTTTTCAAAAATTAAATTTTTTATAAGTTTAATCTAACACATTAAATGGCGTCCCAACTGCAGTAATCTACTCGAAAAAAAAAATATTTTATCAGTGAATTTAAATAAATAAAAAATAAATAAAAGTCCTAAGCCTATTTTTGTTTTCTAAGTAATAGATGCATAGTTCTGTATAAAATAGAATTTTATTTAGTGCGACAGAACATATAACAATCTATTCTTTCATATAAAGGCTTACAGTAATTGTGTTCCATTCCCTAAACTCAGTTGCTATATTCATATCTTAAAATTTATTTGGTATATCTTTAGCACAGGACCCTCTTAGAGGCCTTTAAATTTTTGTTAACATTTTGGCGATGAATTAAAATGCCTATCGCGATTGCGTCAGTAAAGATCTTGACGAGAAATACTTCAGAGCCAATTTTGAAATTTTGCCAAGGGGTTCTTTACTAAATTTGTTCATTTCTTTCGAAGGATTTCTTTTTTTTCAATTTTCTTTTAATTATATCTATCTATATATATGTGTGTGTGTGTGTGTGTTTGCGCACAAAAGTAAAAGTACCAGCTAAACTATAAGGGGTTTTACTCACATTTTTATTTTGACTAAATCATTAGTAATACAATGTTCGCTGATTGTAAATAAATATTGATAAAAAACCCTATCTCATTTACCTTTTTTTAGGTTGATTTCTTTAGAAATCGACCTATTGCAATCACTTCGTTTATTTATATATCTATCTATCTATCTATCTATCTATCTATAATGAAAATTTTGTCATCACGATAACTCCTAAAATAATACTCGAAATCAAACCAAATTTGGACAGTGAACCAATCTTATAAATATCTTGGATGAGTTCGTTAACCAAGTTGCTCCGACTTTTTGTTTTCAAGTGGCAGCCACTTGAAAATTTCAAACCGACATTGTAAAAAGCATATTTAAAGCAAGATTTGCTTGAATTTTGTTGTAAATACAGGTCACATGAGGGTCTCAATGATGTTTATTAATGAAGTTTATCCGCCATTTTCAATAAAGTGGCAGATATTTTAAGTTAAACGGGACCACTTGAAATCAGACTACCACTTGAAAATTTAAAATCCCTATAACTTCCGAAATAATACTCCAAATCGAACCAAATTTGAACAGTGTATTAACTTATCTTATAAATATCTTAGATGAGATTGTTAACCAAGTTGCTCCGCCATTTTGTTTTCAAGTGGAGACCACTTGGAAATTTCAAATTGAAATTGTAAAAAGCGTATTCCGAATTTTTTTAAATTTTGATGTATACATAGATTACACAAGTGTCTCAAATAACTTTATTAATGAACTTTATCTGCCATTCTTAATACAGTGGCGGATATCTTAAGTTAAGCGGGACCACTTGAAATTAGGCTACCACTTGAAAATTTAAAACCATGATAACTTCCGAAATAATACTCCAAACGGAACCAAATTTGAACAGTGTCTTAACTTATGTTATAAATATCTTAGATGAGTTTGTTAACCAAGTTGCTCCGCCATTTTGTTTTCAAGTGGAGACCACTTGAAAATTTCAAATTTAAATTGTAAAAAGCATATTCCGAAATTGTTTGAATTTTGATGTAAATACAGACCACATAAGGATCTCAATGAAGTTTATTAATAAACTATATCCGCCATTTTTAATAAAGTGGCAGATATTTTATGTTAAGCGGGACCGCTTGAAATCAGGCTACCACTTGAAAATTTTAAATCCCTATAACTTCCGAAAGAATACTCCAAATCGAACCAAATTTGAATAGTGTGTTAACTTATCTTATAAATATCTTGGATGAGTTTGTTAACCAAGTTGTTCCGCCATTTTGTTTTCAAGTGGAGACCACTTGAAAATTTCAAATTCAAATTGTAAAAAGCGTATTGCGAATTTCTTTTGATTTTGATGTATACATAGATTACACAAGTGTCTCAAATAACTTTATTAATGAACTTTATCCGTCATTTTTAATAAAGTGGTGGATATCTTAAGTTAAGCGGGACCACTTGAAATCAGGCCACCACTTGAAAATTTAAAACCATGATAACTTCCGAAATAATA
Source organism: Salticus scenicus (assembly GCA_963930645.1). NCBI lineage: Eukaryota > Metazoa > Arthropoda > Arachnida > Araneae > Salticidae > Salticus > Salticus scenicus. The sequence continues at coordinate 235,846,246 of OZ005653.1, read as the reverse complement.
CTCCAAATGGAACCAAATTTGAACAGTGTCTTAACTTATCTTATAAATATCTTAGATGAGTTTGTTAACCAAGTTGCTCCGCCATTTTGTTTTCAAGTGGAGACAACTTGAAAATTTCAAATTTAAATTGTAAAAGGCGTATTCCGAAATTGTTTGGATTGTGATGTAAATACAGACTACATAAGGATCTCAACGAAGTTTATTAATAAACTATATCCGCCACTTTTAATAAAGTGGCAGATATCTTAAGTTAAGCGCGGTCACTTGAAATCAGGCTCATACTTGAAAATTTAAAATCACGATAACTTTTGAAATAATACTTCAAATCGAACCAAATTTTGACAGTGATATTATCATACAATTATCTTGAATGTTTTCACTAGGCAACGTGTCCCGACATCTTGTGTCTAAGTTCCAGTCACTTGAAATCACACTGCCACTTGAAAATATGCCATCACGATAACTTTTAAAATACTAAACTGATTCAAATAAAAGCTGGTTAGTGAACTTTTGGTTCAAATATCTAGGATAAGTTCTCTTGATGACTTGATCCGCAATTTTATTTTCAAGTGGCGGCCACTTGAAAATTTGTCATTATGGTAACTTTAGTAAGACAGAATCAATTCGCTTCAAGTTTGGGTAGTGGATCTATCATTCAAATATCTCAGATAAGTTCGCTAGGCATCTCACTCCACTTTTTTTTACAAGTGGTGCCACCTGAAAATTTCTTATGATTATAATTTTTGAAATTCTGATTTAATTTAAACTAGAACTGGACAGTGAACTTATCGTACAAATGTACTGTATGATTTCGATGGGCAAGTTGTTTTGCTATTTTGTTTTACAAGTCGCAGCCACTTAGACTGCCACTTGAAAATTTGCCATAATAATAACTTTTGAAACACGGCACTGATTTAAACCGCAGTTGGACTGTAACCTATGCTTCAAATATCTTCGATGTGTTTGCTGGAACATTAGAATTACTTAATCAATTCAAATCAAAGTTGAAAAATGGATTTATCATTCAAACAACAAAAATTTAGAAAATTCACGTAACTCATGAACCAATCACGTTATTGCGTTCATCTTTGGTATATCGATAATATGTATTTTCTCGCCAAAAGTCGCCAAAAAAGTCGCCACAGGGGAAAAATCGCCAAATTTGGCGCCAAATCCATTACATGCGTTACTGGATCTTTTTAATCCGTTTTTAAGGTAAAATTAGACTATTTTAATGCTAAAACAAACTAGAAATGCAGGAAACTAACATTTTATCAACTTACTAAGCCTCTTTGAAAAAATTTCTACAAAAAAAAAAAAAAAAAAAAAAAAATTTTCAAATTTGCAACGATATCTTAGATGAGCAACTTTCTCTGCCATTTTTATCGAAGTGGCAGCCACTTAATTTTTCAACACAATGACTTTTGAGATTTTGAATTAATTCGAACTATGTGTGTACAGTAGACTTATCTCACAAACGCATTTCATATATTTGTCAACTTAACCCACCATTTTTTTTCCTAGCGCCGGCCACTTGAAAATTTTAAATTCACATAAAAGTGTATTTATGAACCGATTTGCTTAAAACTCCATATGCGCATAGCTTACATCAATATTTCTACCAAGTGCATTAATAATTTGTAGCCGCCATTTAGAAACAAAATGACGGCTACTTGATAAGGAAAAAGAAATCAACCTACCCTTCCGAAAAAGCCGGAAGGTCTTGTTTTTTTTTTTTTTTTTTTAATTCTAAGAGAGAAAGGGGGAGAGGGTAAGAGAGGAACTGAAAATGTATTCATTCCATCTCTCATACTTTTTGAATTTATACGATATTTGTTCAGGAGTTTCCCATAAGTAGCTCAATACTTTCGCGTATTAAATTATAAAAATGAATTTTTTTTTAAGCTTGCGCATGCGTAAATAAAAATCATTTAGTAAAAATTCACATATTTCTCAAGATATTTAATATGGTAGCATTTTGATTGCTGTATGCTATGTCTAATGTAGTACGTCAAGTTCTGTAAAAATGGCTTAGCACTGGCTTTGCACCCTACAAGTTACAATTTAAAAAGTTTTTTTTTTTTTTTTTCTTTTAATTTTTTAAAGGAAACGTTATACCTCCATCAATCTATGTTGTATCCTCATAATAATTTATACGGATAATTAGAAGAATCTTCTCAATCATATGGTACAACAAAAAAGAATTTCATTAATTACTTTTTACAGGGTGATACAATACATTTTGTTTTTTGTGTAACTTTACACAACTTTTGTTGAAATATATGACGTATAACATTTTTTTTTACTCCCAAAGTTTAAAGATAATTTCTAAAGAATTTTTTGGGACATTTGACGCGATAGTGTCCAAATACTTATTGGGAAGTAGTGTATAGCTCCTAATCAAATGTATTTAATTCTCAAAACTGAACTTGCATTAAAATTTTTCTATAAATTGATTTTTGAAAAATGTGCAGCTTTTATTTCAATTTGGATGTAATTTATTTATTCAAATTTCTATATCATTATGCTTTATTAAAGAATCCATCTCTTTATTCCTTATTTTTTGTGCAAAAATCTGTTTTACTGTTATTCACAACTAATAACTACAAAAACTACAATTTGAATTTTGATTAAATGTAATTCACAGAATTTTGATGGTCTGAAGTACAAAGTAAATGTATAGTATGTTGATTGGTGGTCTCTTTGTAAAATTTTGGTCCACTACCTGGTTCGCTTCCCGGCTGGTTGAACATGACTATTTTCTAAAAACGTGTATTTTTATTTTATTTATTTTTTTTTATTCTTTTTGAGAAAATCTATAGCCTTTTACACCAAGATATATCATTTTATTTTTACCACACACTTTGAAAATTTAGTCAGGCATTTTATTTACAATACGCTCGAAATTTATGCCAATAGGTGACAATTATTTACTCGCGGGTTGTGGTGTATCCTTACTTTATTTTATTTATTTATTTATTTTTTTTTAAGTGAGAATGAGGACTGCTTTAATTAATTTATTGCTAAATATTTTTGTTTAACTTAGTATAAAAAAGTTAACAATTCACATGCATATTTAATAATGTACCTGCTATTCAAAATGTAATTCGGGAACCTAAATAATTTTAATAATTCTTCCTTTTATAAAGAATCAATGATGTTTAAGAAATTTTTCCAGTAGGAGCCAAGATAAATATTAAATTAAAAAAAACTTTGATCCGGTTTATATACTATCATCAGTCCATAAACATTAAGCTTTTGTTAATCTGTGTGTACTGAAACTGTATTAATTTGGACTAGTATCGCCCAGTGGTCGAAACTCGACCATTTTTTTTGCAAAGCGAGGCAAAGCAAAGTTATTGCCTTGTCCTAAACGGAATGCAATTGAAACACAGCTGCGGCAATTGTTTGCCGATATTCACTCTAACTGAATCAGCAGAGTTGTACTTAATATAACTATTTCTCTCTGTAGATGTTAGTCTTTCTTGAAATGAGAGAAAATCGCAACGTGAAAACGCCCCTCGTTGTGTGATACAGCCCAGAAGCTAATAGGTACCATGTCAAACCAAGGCCCAACCAAGTATCCAATTCTGTTAAATTAATTCGATTGTTTCATAAAGTACAGTGTTTGAACACACACACACACACACACACACACACACACACAAAAAAAAAAAAAAAAAAAAAGATATTTTTCAAAAATGGTCGAATTGAGTTCGGGAAATTTCAAAACGTGTAACTTTATCGAAAACCGAAAATCTAAAACTTTTCTGAATCTTATATTTTCTACTTATATATGCAGAGGAAAAAATAATAAATCCACTTTTTAAAAAATAAAAATAAGTAGTCAATTTCACTTAATTAAAATGCAAGGAAATTTCAAAACGTCTAAATTCATCGAAAACCAGAAATCAAAATTTTTATGTATCTTCTACTTGCTTCTTCTACCACAAAAGCTAGCAATAAAGACACTTTTTTAAAAAATAAGTAGCCAATTTCAGTTAATTGAAACGTAAAGAAAGCTCAAAACATGTAAATTCAGCAAAAAACGGAAATCGGAATTTTTTCCGTATCGTCTACTTATACATGCAGCAGTTAGTAACAAATCCATTTTCCTTTTATTTAGTATATTAGTTGAATATTTATTGTTTAAATATCATCCTTTAAATGTTTATGTTTACATTCGAAACTGGAAATTCGCCATTTTTTTTTTTTTTTTTTTTTTTTTTTCCCCTGGAGTTTTGTGATTTTAAATTAATATTTTATCAATTTTACAGAAAAAATAACTCAATCAAACACATGCAGACAGTAACTTATATATAACTATACCCAAATATCGGAATTAAAATCGGCAGATAATATCCGTTATTTTTTAACAATTTTTTACAAAAAATCCAATGGACGATTAACATTGAAAATCTTTTTCATGGCTCCATGGACAGACAGTGACGTCATCACTTCGCTTGCGTATAGTGATGCTACATTATACAAATTACTGTGTCTATGGTTTTATTTGAGCTTTATGAAATTGCCAGATTTTATAACTTTCTACTTTTAGGTATTTTTTAATGTAAAGGAATACGTGTATAAAAGGGAAAAATGGGGGAAAATTTATAAAAAAATAAATGTATTTTTAAATACCTTCTTGACATCGTAAGAAAATAATATTTGTATTCGCACCTTCCGGCTAACCATACCTTTCGAATGATACCATTTTCAACCCTCTACTCCCATAATTAATATGTTAAAAAGGGACAACAAATTTTATGCTTGCCTATTAATATATAGATTAGTGGAGGTCATAATATTTTCATTGGGAAATCTTTCAACCGAATGATAATTTTATGGATAAACTTTATTAATAGAAGGTTTAAATATATTCTGTCACGAGTATACAAACTTTCAGAAACTTCTTTTAATGGTACAAACTTAATAAAGTTTTATTTTAGAAGCTCTATGGCCTTTGTCAAATGCGATTAAAGCAAAGTTTACTTGCTTTTGAAGAAATCAGAGATTAGAATATCGGCTTCCTTTTTCTCTTTGTTCGTCGTTTGAACTAAGAGGCTTTAATTTGCTGCTTAAGCCTTAGTTTCTGCATGTGAGCTCATAAAAATACAAAACTGATTTATTGATTCGTAGATCAATATGAAGCTCTTTGTTTGAAAAAGTAAACTTATAAATAAAGGAAGTCTTTGTTAAAGAAATGTGAAAAGGCTTTTCATCGATTGCAAAAGCAATCAAGCAAGTTTCACAAGTGAAAAAAGAAGGACATCAAAAGTTATATTAATACCAAAAACTGTATGTAATAATTACAATATATGGTACTGCTCCTTAGTAGAAATAATTTGAATTTTTAAACCAAATCAAGTATGAGTAAATTATGAATATTTCAATAAGAATTTTAAAATTATTTTAAAATTAAATAGAATTTCAGATTTGATTGGAGGGAAGAAACAAAACAATAATGAATGTACATAAACTTTTTTTTTTTTTTTTTTTTTTTTTTTTTTACACATATTCTAACTTATAAAGTACAAACCTTATTGGAAATTTAAAATTTTAATTTTTTTTTCTTACTTTTTTCTATACACATAAGAAGAAAGTATTCATGAAAGTTTTCAAATTTTCGATGTCTGATTTTCGATGTATTTACAAGTTTGGAAATGTCCTGAAATTATTTGAGCATTTTTAGAAAATGTATGTCTGTGTGAGTGTTTTTTTTTTTTTTTTTTTTTTTTTTTTTTTGTTGTTGTTGTTGTCAAAATATTTAATATTAGCAAACCCATGCGAAATTTTCTCAGTTTGTTTCTTTTTTTTTTTTCTTAGTTACCTTTAAAATTTAAAACTTATAAGTCTTACACCAATTTCACCATCCAATTAAAATTTTAATTCACCAGAAGCCAAATTATTTTTAGTTTTTTGTTAGATGAAACGCTAATGATAGTTAAACCAATTCATTCAACGAAAAGCTTCAAAATGTAATTCATGTTTGATGACCCAGTTTTTGTATTTCTCCAGGCAAGACAGCTAATAAGGACCCCCTATGACGACTTTTAAATTTTTATCGCCATATTGGCGAGATCCCTTTTATTTTATCTTATTATTTATTCATTTTGGCACAATTATTTGTTAAAAACACTTAGTACGTGTTTTGATTATACTTTTTAATATTGCGTTTTTCAGTCAATTTATGACAAAAGTTGATATTTTGTTTATATCTTTAAAGTATCGCTGGGTTTAAAATGACGCTTTGAAGAATTGTAAAAATGCAACTTTTAAGAGTAAATTTTTCTGTAAAATGATCTTATTAGACAAATGTCATTTTATTATTATTATTATTATTAGGTCACTGAACTGAGTCCGCGTACTTAAATATTACTTGTACGTTATTTTTATCCTCGCGTATTTTATTGTCACTATCGTATCGTTTCTACAAACTATCATCGTAACTAGACCACGTTAGAGAAGTATTATATAAATGGCGGCATGAAACAAAATTTCGTATAATGTAGACAATAAGAATTATTTTTAATAAACATCGTAGAATTTAAAAGAAAAAAAAAAGAAAGAAAGAAAAAATAAATAATAATATTTATAACGTAATAATGAACGTTCTTAAAAGTTTTGCAAAAGTTGTTCAGGATAAAATTTCAATGTGAGTTTTTTTTAGTTCAATTCGACAGAAATTTCTCGCCAGCTTAATAAATAAAATTTCTGTTTTATTTTAAATTTAAAAAAATAAAATAAATAAATAAATAAATAAATGCATCATTTGATTAATATAGATAGATAGATATAAATTTTTTCTGTTACGCGCATAATGATTTTTGTATGTTTTATGTGTTTGTGTCTTAATTTGTATGTGTTTTAAAAAACATTTTAATAATGACCAAATAATTAAAATTCTACAGTCCTTCTCATAATTATAAGGACACCCGTTTTTCTATATTAACTAAACACTGAACACTATTATTTAAATAAATATATTTTTAATTAATTTGAATTTCATTAATAGGCTATATTTAAAAAGTTTTATAGTTTTTCTATCTTAAAAAGCTTTAAATATGGTAAAAAGATGATTCTTCAGGTGTTCACAATTATAAGGACAGCTCGAAATTTAGTAATTTTTTTCAGTTATTCTTTAAATTAATATTTTATTGGGTCTCTTTTTAGGGTTAAACACATTCTCTCTGGTATATATATATATATATATATATATATATATATATATAACTTTTGAGGGTTAAACAGTCAGACATTCTCTCTGGTATATATATATATATATATACATTTTTTTTTAATATTCAGTTTCAATACCATTTCGTATAGCATATATGATATTCTTAATACATTTAAACTATTTAAAATTGCTTTCCATTTGCATGCGCTTTTCTAATATCATAAGTTAAAGTTTTTTCAACTTTTAGGCCATGGGAAAGGCAATAATACAGAAGTTTCTTTCTTCAAACTATTTCCAATTGCTCTAAAACTAGAGCAAAAATGTAAGTCTTGTTGAAAAAAATATTATTACCCCCCAAAACCTAACAAAAATCTGATAATTCCACGTTTAAAATTTGCGGATATTCTCTTGATGTTAATAATAATAGAAAAAATTACTAAATTCATTCTGCCTTCAGTAGAAGCAGCTCTCCAGAGCACCATAGATCCACCGTTAAAATGCCCGATTCATGTTTGCCTTTAAAAATCTGCTCTATCTTTCGCTATCTTCAGATCGTGCCAGTAACTGTTAAAACCATTTGGTTAATCAAGAATAAAATGTTTTTCACCCGAAAATGCAACATTTTACCATTTAATATTGTCTTTATTCAACTTTAACACAGACGTTCTTTCCCCCATTAAATGCTGATTGATTATTACAGGTTTTTTTATTCATTTTAACATATTATTAATTATTTTAAACATGTATAAATGTGGACCGTAACCTGTCGTTAAAAATTACGAGCAAATTCAGCAGCAGTCATTATGAGTAGAACAGTAAGAGGAATTATGAGTCTTCGATCTCTGTAAAACAATTCTGATTTTGCATCAGATCTCTCTCCAATCGAACCAGCAGTTCAACGTTTGATCACATTTCCTTCAGCAATTTTAGACCTTCGAATTTCATTAGAAATTCGGCGGATTGAAATTATCCTTCCACTTAAAAAATACATTTATCATACTTCACTACTTGAACGTTCTTTTTTTCGAGGAATTATCAGTAATGTCCGTCCAAGAAAAATTGAAGATATGAATGAATATATGAATTAATCTAGCCCTGAATATGAATGTCGTCCAAGAAAAATTGAAGATATGAATGAATATATATGAATTAATCTAGCCCTGTAGTTAACAAATTTGCATGTCAACTGTAATTTATCTGCTAGTAAGTTAAATAAAACGAAAAAATCTTGATTGTCTCTATAATTATGAACATCTAAAAGCGTGGAGGAAAACACATTTTGCATTAATTTTTATTAATATTGTTTCATATTAAAAAATTTATAGCAATTTTGGTTTTTAGAATACTAGATATATTAAGTGCACTTAGTATAATCTTGTTCACAATTATTTTTACATTAGTTATTTTAAAATATAAAGTGTCCTTATAAATATGAGAAGGAGTGTATACCTGCAATATCTTAAAAACACACATATTTTAAATCTCCTTTTCTTCTTTATTATAAATCATTTATATATTTACCCTTCTTCTATCTTGAAAAATATGAAGTGAGGCCAGTCGGCTTTCTGAACATTAAGTAACTAACGATTGTATAGAAAAAGTAATGCAAGATAAGTCGTTAAATAAATAAAAGAGAAAACTATAATAAGGGGATTCGGTGTTTTTATTTCTATGATATTTTGTTTAATGTAACGCTATTATACTTAAAATAATTTGAGCTCATAGATCTTAATGATGAAGAATATTTAGTTGTGTCCCTGTCTATAAGTGATAGATTCACTAAAATCTATACAGTACATGTGACGGTGATTTATATACATACATTTTCAGTTTATTTGAATAAAGCATTTAGATGCTATCGCACTTTAAAAAATTTGAGCCTATAAGCCATATTGATAATTTTTGTTGTGTCCTTGTAAAACAAATTATAACTGCTGGGTTCTCAAAAATTCATACAGTTCATGTGACTATAACACGCATATGAATTTACAGTTCATTTTAATAAGGCATTTAGACGCTTTTGCACTTTAAATAATTTAAAAACATAGGCCATAATGATAAAGAATTTTTCCTTCTGCTAGATCTCTAAGTGCTAGAGTCACCAAAATCTATACATTGCGTTTGATGGTGACCCATAACATGTATATAAATTTTCAGATCAATTGGGTAAAACATTTAGGTGCTATCGCACTTTAAATAATTCCAGCCCATAGGCCATAATAATTAATAACATTTTCTTATGTCTCTGTAAAAAACTGTAAGTGTTAGATTCACCAAAATCTATACCGTTCGTGTGACGGTGACCTAGAACATGTGCATACATTTTTTAGTTTATTTGAATAAAGCGTTTAGACATTTATAGAACTTTTAATAATTTGAGCCCATAGGTCATAATAATAAAGAATTTTTTTTTTTGTGTCCCTGTAAAAAGAACTATAAGTGCTAGATTTACCAAATTAATAGAGTTCGTGTTACGGTGATCTACAACATATGTATGTACAAACTTTCAGCTCAGTCGAATAAAACTACCATGTTCATTCATACACTAAGGGACAAAAAAAAAAGACGCAATTGGATATTTTTGTTTTCTCTTTCTGAAACCGCCAACTTTACCGTTTAAAAAGCAAATTTTCGAGCAGATTCCGTTACGCCGTCTTCCGCGTTCACTTTAGGATTGAGCCTAGTACTAAAAACAAAACGCAATTGTCAGGAAAATTATAAGTTTAGAAGTTATTTCAAAAACGGCAAGGATAAGGCCCTTAACTATACCACAAATTTTTTTTATTTTTAGAATGAAAATCAAAAAATATTTTAATACGTGAGATAGGAAAATAATTAAATATTAACGAAATATTTCTAAGAAGGTTTTTAGCAAGTTATAAAAAAATTTTTGGCTGTTTAATCTGGAAATTTGGCCACGTTCGTCATCTAAGCGAGATGACAGCAAGTTAAATAGCAAACCTTTAAAAAATTGATTTGTATCACGTTCAAAACTCAGAAAATATTGAAGAAAAAAATTTAGCAAAATATTTTCTTCAAAATCAGTGCAGCAACATTTTAACAAAGCAGGCTAAAAACCAGAAGATCTACAGGAAAAGCCATTATTAAGGATAAGAATTAAAAGTAATAAGTCTTCAGATGACCAAAAATTTTTAAAAAACTATCAGATAATTATTGGGCTTAACTGGTTTTCTCTGGTGAGTCAAGTTTAATTTATTTCGAGTTCATGAAAAAAACTTGTATAGCGTCGAAAATATGACGGACTTAATGAAAATTGCTGTCTTAAAATAGTGTCACATTCTCCGTACATTACGGTACAGAGGTCCATAATTGTTTAAGGAGTCGGGCAAATTTTCATGCTTAGGAAATCAATTAGCTCGAAATAAAACACGAACATTATAAAAGTGGCGCCTGACCGACTATTTTGGAGCTATCTCAGACTTTTCCGCAAACAGATTTCAAGATCATGACGCACCTTGCTACAGGACATCTGTGGCACGTTTATTTGAATAAAATCTTTAAATTAACTATCCCTTCCCATGAGCACCTATAATTTTGTAAGTAATCATACCTTTTTTTTTACTTTAAGTTAAATCCCAGAAAGAATATCGTAGAATTTCTTCTTTAACAGACCTGCAAATAGTCCTAATCTCAATACATTCGAGAATGTTTAGTCTATAAAAAAGCGGGCGGAGAGAAGGGAGGATTCGAAATTTGCAGCTTAAAGCTCTGCAAGAACTAGAAAAAAATATATATAATATTTGGCTCAGTGAAATTTCTGGGATTTATATTAAAACAATGTATAAAACCATGCTATTAAAGCAGTAATTCTATATAAAGGTGGAATTACGCAATTCAGAATACATATTTTTATTAAGTGTCTGTTTAGATCTAACAAATAAGTAGTTTTATTTCATATATTAAAACATAACTTGTTTATTTCCTGTAATAAATCATAATAGAATTAGAATACAAAGTATAGGTTTATTATATTACGTTTAAAAAGAAAGTTTTATGCAGATTTTTGTTAAGTACTTCATAGAGTGCAATAAAGCGAATTACTAAGTCGAAAATGTACATAAGGTATCATTTCATACCCTTGGTATTATGCAACATGACAGTTCTATTTGTTTCAACCATTAGTTTTGAAGTTGTTGCAAATAAGAAAGGTATAAATCAATTTTTCTGCAGTGAGGCTTTTTTTGCTGTCCGTTAGTGTACATATACACACATGTACAAACACGTACGCACACATACATACATCACCTTAAAAATAGCAAAAATGAATGCAGGGCACCTCAAAACGTTTAGATACTCCAAAATCTCAAAGTCGAATTTTCGTCATGATTACAATACTTTCCTTACATAGTGTGTTCGGAAATTAAAAAAACACAAAAAAATAAACGCCAAAGGATAAAAATGAATGCAGGGCACCTCAAAACGAATAGATACTCCAAAATCTCAAAGTCAAATTTTCGTCATGATTACAATACTTTCCATACATAGTGTGTTCGGAAATTAAAAAAACACAAAAAATAAATACCAAAGGATATAAAATTATTAACCTAAAAAATTTTTTTTTTTTGTTTTAAAAGAAACTAATCAAAAGATTAATTTATGTATTCGTATGCTCGTCCAAAATTCATTTTGAAATTAGTTTCGAAATAACGTGGAATTTGATTCTTTTTCTTTTCTTTTTTCTTTTTATTACATATTACAGAGTCACATAATTCTATCTAACTAAAATTAGATTAGAAATTAATGCATAAATAAATAGAGTTAAAGCAGAACTAATAATTCTTTCCGGTTCTCATGTCGCTACATTTTACTAACCTTCATAACTAGAAAATTAGAGGCACGGAAACAGAATTTAAATTAATGGGAACATTTTTATTATTCTTAAAGTAATTGTTTTAATCTATGTTTTCGCAAATATTTTGCATGTTAATATTAATTTGCTGCCTCGAAAGAATGCGCTGTTTTCCATAACTTTCGAATTACATTCGAAAATTTATTGAAGTTAATAAAATCACATACGCGTTCTCTTATGGCAACTGTAAAAGAAATTAGTTGAAAATTTTATGTCTGTAGTTAAATGCAATATTACATGGAAAAATTAATTATTCCTTGTAAAATACATATATTTCTTATCGATAATTTACAAGAAAACTCTTGTAATTTTAAAAAGGAGTACATATTTTAAAAGTATGTTTTATTCGATTTGCGAGAGAATACGAATTTGTTTTCCTTTTGTTACAGATTTATTATTTAAAAGACTTTTTATAAAATGACCATCAAGTTCTTAATTTTGTCATTAAGTTTTGTATTTAGTTAACTCATCACTGAAAAATTAGTTATGCTATTTAACTTCAGAAACATTTAACTATTTAAATTAGCTTTCAGATACTGTAATATATGATTTTATTTTATTCTAGTAAGCCAAATTATAATTTAAAATAATAAAAGAAAGAGCTTGTTGTACTTTTGCTGTTTGCTGTTTGAGTGCATTTTATATGTTGTTTTGTTGACAGTAATTAAAGTTAATTTCATTTTTAAATTTACAGTGTTTTTTTTTTTTTTTTTTTTTTTTTTTTTTTTTTTTTATTGAACCTTGCTAGAACGAAGTTATGAAAAACAACTGTTAAAAAGATAATATATTAAAATTACAAAGATCTATTTTTTATATGTTGTCCGAAAAATATTTGTAAGTTGGAACAATGAATTGCTTATTGAATTAGTACATTTATCTTAACATTTTTGTGACTGCATGCTTTTGTCTTTTTGGCAGTAAGGTCCGCCTGTGGGCGTTATTCTTCTAAATTACAATATTTCAGAACAATATTTTCTTTATTTACATTTATTTTAAAAATGGATACACATTATAATTATATTCTTTCTTATTAAGGTATTGGTATTCATAGTATATTTGATTGTAAAAATATGAATATCGGGTATATTCTTAAAAAATATATAACACCCAAATTGCGAAAGAAACGCCCACTGGATTAGATACATATTTTCAAATGACGAGAATCTACGTCAGCGGTCGCGAAAGTGTTAATTATTATTATTCTTTATTCTCTGAAACTCGCTGATACAAAGTTATGAGTAACAGCTATTCAAGTAGTAATAATGTTTTATAAAGACCACTTTCTTACATATTATTTTAAAGCATTGTGTATATTCAAACTGTGTATTACTTGATGGCATCTTACATATATCTCAATTATTATTAATCTTTTAAGCTCACTACAATCAATAAAAACTTCTCTTTATAGATAAATTATACACTCTGTAAAAACAATCCTGTTATATAACAGAAAATTCCTGAAAAGTTGCCAGAATGTAACAGTATGATATGCAATTTTTTGTAACAAAATACAGTACAAAGAGTATTCTTACACATCAGATTTTCTTCCGTAGTGCACATCGTAAATTTTTTTGCTTTAAATAAAATTCTCCAGTTTTAACCCTCAGGATCGAACCAGAACCCAACACAGTTGCATTTACCCCTACACAAAACAGAAAAATCAAAATGCATAACCACCAGATGAAATCTGTATCAACGGTCACATACTATTTGGTTACAGAAAAAAATGTTTCATTTGATCGATTGAAATGTAATTTTCAACTTAATTTATGGAGTTAGAGAAAACGGGAATTTTATGCAGGAAATTGTCTATATATGCATAGATAGATAGATAGATCTTGCAAATCTTGCTAAACTTTTGAGCAGGAGTGTGTGTTCATATCTACGGTCAAATAATCTGGTGTGTCACTCACACGACTTTCTCTTATCCTAAATTTTAATACTATAAATACAGATTAGAGGTTAAAGGGTAAGGTAAAGACTACTGTTATGCAAACCTATGTTAAAACAATTCAAGTTAGGTTTCGAAACAGCTTTATTTGATAAGTAATTCTGTGTGAAAGGGGCTTCCTCCCACCTAAATCATCCGTTTCATTACTGTACTTACATTTATATAGAATTTAAACCTGTTATTAAAATTAAAAGTTTACTTAAAGTTATTCAAACAACTTTCACACGCAACATTTCTTGAAACTTCTCAGTCTTGATCAAACTTTTCTAAGAACAAACTTATATTAACTTCAAAATACAACATTTGGATCTCCTAAAATTATTTGTTTTTAAGTTACTCTGAGAGACACAGACAAAGATCAAACGTTAAAAAACTTGTCTTCGGTAATAAGAAAGCCTCAAAACGTGTAAATATACAAAAAAGAAGCGATGGATATTTAACTTAAAAACATACATTATTTACCATATGTCTATGAGGAATTCATTTCAATTCCTTAGCAGCTTTCCTAGACATTTTAAAATATTATAGTAAAGCACTTCCACTAACAATAAAAATGAATGTTATGGCTTAAATATTTGCTACCCTGTATATCTTTTGAAGAAAAAGCAAGCGATGAATATTTTATAATATTCAGCTCTGTATATCTTCTGAAAGTTACGTACACTTCACATGATGGACATAAATATAATACTATATTAATAACACATGGCACAACCTGAAGTACACTTCCATCAATTTTCAGGTATTGTCGCACTATAATCTAGTTCTTTTGTGTAGCCCTGTAAACGAGCAGTGAATTATTTCTTTACCATATTCTACATGAAACATGTTTTTACGTAAATAATATGTATATATTTGTTTCATTTGGCTTAGTGCAGTATAGAGATGTTAAACTCTACTTGCCTGCAATTTCCCCCGTAGACGTAATGTGTTTGATTTCTCTTGGGTGTCCCTGTACCTGAACCATTTGCTTGATCTCAACGAAAAGTTTAGTGTAACGTCCCTATAACATACACATTTAAAATACCAAGTTTGGATTTTCTGCTATAATTTGTTTTTGAGATATGCTGATAACACACAGACTCACAGACAGACCAACCGCTAAAAATAGGATTTTTGGATTCAGGAGACCTCAGAACGTGTAAATATATACTTGCTAACCATCTCATTATAAACCGTACAATTTTTAGTACCTGCCTTTTTTTTTTTTTTTTTTCTTTTTACACCAGTCATTTTTTAGAGTAATTTTATTCTTATTTAATCGTAACAACATTTGGAGAGAATTACTCTAAAAATAAAGTGGTGTGAAAAAAGGGGCGTCAACAATTGTACGGTTATTAATGAGATGGTTGGCAAGTATGTAAATATAACAAAAACTCAATTTCGAAAATTTGACCCAAAAACAATACTTTCTCTACCTTATGGGTAAGAGAAAGTAAAAATAGTGTTTTATAATTATAAGGATGTTTCTTATTTCTAAAGCCGGTTTTAGATGGATTTAAACGTTTTGAAAGATCTAGTACAAGATATAAATGTCTGTCTGTACGTGTGTCAAATGTTTTTGGCAATTGTAACTGAAGAACTAATGCTCAGAATTCCATACAAACTTGTAGTAACATATTGACATAAATTAGTACCTATCAATTTTCGGTGTAAATTGCCCAACAAAATGGCGTTGCCATCCCGGTTTTTTTTTTTTTTTTTTTTTTTTTCCTTTTATTTTGTACCGAATTTGTAACGATAGGACTGATATTTCTAATTTATTTTGGTGTTACACAAAACTGGCCTACAAAAAATGGCGACGACGATTTTACCCAGATTGAAACTAATAGTCCTCCTAGTCCTTTAAAAAAAAAAAAAATCTAAAATCTAAAATCATAGAATTTTTGGCGTATAATTTTACGGAAAATGACCATTTTTCTAGTTAAACGGTCAAAGCCCGTAAATTTATGTCATAAAAACATAATTTTAGGCTACTGACTTTTTTTTTTTTTTTTTTTTTTTTTTTTGTGCGCAAATTTCGTTAATCTAAGTAATTTGCTCAAATCTGCCCTCAAACTGTATTTTTACAGTCAAATCCTTCCAAATGTAAAGCGTTAGCTTTTCAGTAACGTCAAATATGAATCATTTCGTATTTGAAACTGTTAATATGAATTTAGTTTCACTGGTTGAGGGAGTTTATTTATACACTCATACAAATAACGAATAACATAAAAGAGCTAATTTTTTTTCCTAATTTAATTCAAACTAGTTGGCATAGGTGGACTCTGCTCAGTTCCCCATCATATTTATGTTCTCATAAATTTCTAGTTTGAGAGATATAATCATGTTAAAAGAAATGAATCTGACAAAAGCTTGATACAGTGACAGAATGAAAACCCCGCCTTATAGGCTATCCACCGTTCACTTCGATATATTTATCTTATTCTAATCTATTAATTTATTTTATCAGGGTCAATTATGTGTTTAGTTTTCATGCTACTATTTCCAATGCAATAATCCTCAAAATTCATATTTATATGAAAAATTTACAATTTCGCTATGTTGGTAAAATCGTAAATTACGAACAATTTACGAAA
The DNA here is from genome assembly GCA_963930645.1 of Salticus scenicus. NCBI lineage: Eukaryota > Metazoa > Arthropoda > Arachnida > Araneae > Salticidae > Salticus > Salticus scenicus. Next base: position 235,829,666 of record OZ005653.1, on the reverse strand, counting down.
TTTTCCTATTAGAATATTTGTATTCAATCATGTTCAAACAAATATCATAAATGTAATTTTGAAGTTGTCTAATGTATTTATGAGCCTCAAAATGAAAGTTTATGCTCAATTTTACCTTATTCTGGCATGTTAAGTAAATCGTAAATTCCAAATAACTTACGAATTTTTTTAAATTGGAAAAATCATAGTCTATGATATTCATGCCAGTACCCTAAATAATATTTCGAAAGTGGTTTGACATCTTTACGATGAAAATATCCCTCAAGATTGACGTTTATGTGAAATTTTGCTCTATGCTGCCATGTTAAGAAATTCGTAAATTTCCAATAACTTACGAAATTTTTATATTGGAAAATTCATAGTCATTAATATTCATACCAGTGTCCTAAATAATATTTCAAAAGTAGTCTGACATCTTTACGATGAAAATCTCTCTCAAAATTGACGTTTATGTGAAATTTTGCCCTATACTGCCATGTTAAGAAATTCGTAAATTTCCAATAACTTGCGAAATTTTCAAAGTAGCATATTTATAGTTACTGATGTTCCTTCCGGCATCAAAACTTTGTATGCTTGTCACAATGTAAAATTACAGGGTAATACATCATTTATGGTCCAAGTATTTTTTTTTACGGGCTTTACTTGGAATCTCTGCTGCCGGACATTGCCCGTAATCTGGCCTGGATTTTTTTTTTTTTTTTACTGTTTAGAGGAAAAAAAAATTACATATAAACATCGCTTCTTCCCTCCTCCTCTGGAAAGAAGAAAACATGGGGGGTGGGCGGCGTAAATTTTCAATGCGAGTACTTTTCAAAAGAACTTATCAAAAAACTTTTAAAAGATATGGCTGATCCGTAGTTCTGTGATAATTTGAAACAAAATTATCGATTTTTATATTAATTTTAACAAAAAATAAAGAAATACAAAAAACGCTTTTTTTTTCGATGTCTATAGAGCATAAAATTGAGTTTTCTTTGACCATTAAGTGTTATACATCTGTTAGATAAAATTCGTCCATAATATTCTACTTTGAGCAAGGCTTTACTATAAGCTCATTCTAAACTGTTGAAAACGAATGAACCCACACTTTATTCTGAACAGAATTGCACATTTCATTGTTAAATGATTATTAAATTTCCAGAATGTAGGTTTACATTTAATATTTGGATGACCCTGTATGATGCAATGAATTTATGCAAATAATATTTCATAAAACATAACAATATATATATAGGGCAGTTAAAATTAAACTTCTGCTATTAACAGCACCTTAAAGATAAGCAGGAAAGCAGGTTGCTACTAATTCTGGAATGCAAACGTTTCATAGCATGCGCACAGTAAAATTTTAAAAAGTTGAAGAACTGTTTAATACATGGCACTTTGCATGAAAAGTGGCATGTGGTATAAATAAAACGACCCACACGGGATCAAAGTCTTGAACGCCAAAGTAAATAATAATTTAGCAGACAGCTGGTAACATTTAGCATACATACCGTCATCAGTTCATAAAAGAAACGAAACGAAAATGCTCCTCTATGTAAGAATAGAATCAAATTTTACGCCTGTGTAATCACCCAGAAGAATTAGGCGGAATGTGAGGGATTAGCCAATAGGAAACTGAGAAACAGTAGTCGTGGAAAATGCTGAAAAAATTAAGAAAGTGCGGATTGAATTATTTCTAAGAAACATACAAAAAGGATACGACGAATCAAAATAACGTATTTTTTTAAGATTCTTATAAAGGTAAAAATCTTCATAGAAATCGAGTTCACGTGTAGTTTTGGGCCTGAAAATTATTTTAGCCGTATCGAATTATAAATTATTGTTTTTCTACAAGCAATGTTTAGAAATAACCGATTTGTTAGTTTCTTGCATCTTGATTGATTTGCAGGACGAGATCTACATTTGAACTTACAACCCATTTTTTACTCCATTTCTGGGATGAAACGGGTATAAAAAAAAGAATGATTTATAGCTAATAAAAAGGATAAATAGCTGACTTAAATATTAGAAAAAGTAATGAAAATCTTTTAACGATGATAACAATAAATACATTGCACGAATGCCCCCAGAATAAGTTCACATATTTAATATTTTTCAAGAGAAAATAAGTGATGACTTTTAAAAAATTATTTTCCTGCCTATTTTACCCTCACCAGACCCCATTCAACATTTGATTTTTTTTTTTTTTTTTTCTCCTTTTCTACCTAAAACATCATTGCATATAAAATTAAAAAGATGTTCTAAAAATACATTCAAAATTTTATATAATCATATTTAAAATTTGAAAATTTGATAACACACGAGGCATGATATATATTTAACAACAATTTAATTTATGTCTGGCATTTTTATTTTATCCTTAAATAATAGTAATAATAATAATAAAAACTTTTCAAGCAAAATTAGGAAATAAAATGAAATAAGAAAATAATTAATTTTCGTGGATTTGCTATTTAAAACGATTTCCATAAAAGAGATATTAAATTTTTAATTACACAAAATTTTGTTTATTCTTCTATAATACTTTAAAATTATTTAACTTAATGTTTATTTACATCACCAACAAATATATTAAAACTTTAAATGCATCATTTAGTAAAGTCAGATAATATTGATAATTCTAATATTTATTTCATAAATTTCTTTTCTGTATACTGGTTTTCCACTAAACATGTTAATTTAATACGTCTAGAATGCTTTCATAAATGAAATGAAACGTGCATCATAATTTAAAGAAATTTATATTCTTTCCTATCATTTTGTTAACTACATTTGGTAAAGAAAAACTTTTATTTAAAAAACCGTTCTATGAAACGCATTCTTGTTACTGTTCAGTTGCTGTTTCTCAGAACTCCACTTTTCCATTTTCAGACAGCTGCTGGATAGAGAAATAAAAACAAAATAAAATAAAATTTTCATCACTGCAGACAAAAGCATTTCTTTTTAATAAAGCTTGTTTATCGCGTAAACTTTTCTTTCCATATTTGGCATGCATTAGCTCAATATTAAAAATTCGGCTTACAGAAAACAACCAAACAGACAAAAACGGCGTAATAATGCAAAATATTTTCTGTCGTAGTTGCTACTTTTCTAATGCATAAAATAGTTTCCTACTAGGCATTATCTCATTTTTTTTCCCTTTTTGGCGTATAAATATATTGAAAAGCGAAATACACACATCTTTCATTTTGCCTTTAACTATTTTTTTAAAGATGAATTTCCAAACGCAAATTTATATGTTCTATCTGAGTGCGTAATATCCACAAAAAGTAATGTAAACAAATATTTTTTTTTTTTTTTATAATAAATAAAGTAACTGTTTTTTTTTTTTTATTACTATTATTGAACAAAAGTAATTTTACCCATTTAAAGTAAGTTAATGAGATTCGAAGTGAAAAGTCTGAAGATATATTAGCAAATATTTTCTTATTATTTAAAGCTATTGAAAAATATAACGTTCGTTGGAAAATGAAATATTTAATATTAGAGGGTTTTAGTGAATTTTAGTTTTAACAAAATTCTATTGCCGCTATTTACTGAAGTTTTTGTTTTTGTTTAAGGCGATCCGGGACACCAAATTTTGGTTTTTATTATTTATTGATGAATTGCTGTAATTATTTTTTCTGAAATTGAAGCTTTTTTGACGATGAAGTTGAGCAAAAAAGAATCTTTTTAAAAAAATTAATAAAAAATTTAAAATTTAAAATTTTTGATAAATTTAAAATTTGTTATACCTCATGAACTAATGGTTCAATTTACAAACTTTTTTCATCTTTATATACAGAAAGGTATTATCTTCAATTTGTCTTCAGGATTTCTGATTATAATAATAGTTTTTTTTAATATTAATTTTAATTTGAAAAAAGTACTTATTTCATGCATAACTTTTGGATTACCAAAAACGTTTTGCTCCTAATTAAAAATCCCGACGACAAACTGAAGATAAATCTTTTCTGTATATAAGAGTGAAAAAAGTTTGTAAATTGAACCTTTAGTTCATGAGATATAACAAATTTTGAATTTATCAAAATTTTTTAATTTCTAAAATTTTATTTAAAATTTTTTTAAGATTCTTTCTTGCTCAACTTCATCGTCAAAAAAGCTCCAATTTCATAAAAAAAAATAATTACAGCAATTCATCAATAAATAATAAAAACAAAAATTTGGTGTTCCGGACCCCCTTAATAGAATAACTTTATGTGCTGTGAATTTTTAACTATGAAAGGGCGGAAGATCAAGTAAGGGAAAAAAAAAAAAAAAAAAAAAAGGAAGGAAAAGAAAAGAAAGAAAAATAATCTGGTGTGTCACTCACACGACTTTCTCTTACCCTGAAATTTAATACTATAAATACAGCTTGCAGATTAATAGGTAAGATAACGAGTACTGTTATGTAAACCTATGTTAAACAATTCATATTAGGCTTCTGAAGAGTTTTATATGATAATTAGTTCTGTGTGAGGGGGGCTACCGCCCCCCCCTTAGCCCCCAATTTCATTAATGCACCTACATTTATATAGAATTTAATTCGGTTATTAAAAAATAATTCTCTTTTTAAAAAATAATTTATTAAAATTATTATTAAAAAAATTATCTTTTATGATAAGGCAGACGATTTCCATATTAGAGAAGTAGTATAACACCAAATAGCCAAAAAAAGTCCATTTTATTCTCAATATTTAAAAAAAATAAAAAAGAAAGAAAGAAAAAGAAAAAGTACGATTTTTTTTTCTAAGTTTTTTTTTTTTTTTTCGTTAAAAGTAAAAAAAAAAAAATCGATAACTTTGCTTTAAATTATCGCAGATCGATGGTTCAACCATTCGTTTTAAAGGTATTGGCGAGCTCTATTGAAAGATACCCATCATGAAAATTTTACTCCCCTCGAGGGGGGACTTCCCATCCCGGGGGGGAGGCGAGGCTCCTACATACACAATTTGTTTTTCCCCAGTTAACTATCTCTATCACAAAAAATATATATTCGATTCATTTGGTTTAGTGCAGTCTATAGACGTTAAACTCTACTTTCATGCAATTTCCCACATAGACGTAATGTATTAGAATTCTCTTGATTGTCCCTGTGCACGAACCATTTGCTTGATCTTAACGAAAAGCTTACTGTAGCGTCCCTATATGATACGCATTTAGAATACCAAGTTTGAACTTTCTGCCATAATTTGTTTTTGAGATATGCTGATAACAGGCAGACACACAGACATACACACAGACCATTTGCTAAAAACATGATTTTCGTATTCAGGGGACCTCAAAACGTGTAAATATAACAAAATCTCGCGTTCGAAAATTTGACCCAAAAACAATACTTTCTCTACCTTATGGGTAAGGGAAAGTAAAAAAATGTTATATTCCCAACTTGATTTTACAAATGATTACGTAATTATTTTTAGAATTATTATTTAATTAAGACTATAAAAATATTTGAAATTTTTTATATATTCCTTTAGCTATCCTTTTATTCAGTTTGTTGGCATTTTAAAGTATTCATTTTACTTAAAATTTATTTAATAGCCATGTATGATAAGTACTTTTAACTTCTCAATACCATCAGCAAAAACTCAAAGAATTGATTCTTACCTTTTATGTTGTATTCATTTATTTATTATCGTTGATAATGTCCATTTTGGTAATTTATTTTTAATTACTAAATCTTAATAAAAATTTAACAAATCTGATAAAGTATTATATTTATGTCCCTATCACTTTCAAAATCGGTGGTATATATAATTACAACCTAATTTTAATTCCCAACTGCAGGAATTCATCCCTAAATTTTTCAACAGAATTTTACTTTCAAACTTATTGGAAAAAACCAACCAATAATTTTAAAATCCTTCTTATATACGTATATATATGTATGATTCAAGTGTTGTCTAGGGTAGACTCAATGAAGACCAAATATATCTATAACATCACGTTTAATGACGAAACGGCGAAACATACAAAAACAGAAAAGGCACAAATGAGTGATTAAAACACAAACATTAGGTAACAGTTTGAAGCTAACTCCACAGCTTATAACGCATGAAGTTGCTTAATACATTGGTAGGGCATAGTTCAGCATCTATGCGTGCTATAGTAAACTGTAGAACTAGAGTATGAGCCACCCATGGCTCTACGCTGTTACTCGGCGCTCTCAGCGCTAAAAAAAGACAGACCCACACGGCCTAAGCGCCGGCAGTTTTTCTACTTTCCACAGCAGATAGGTACTGGAAGAAATTCCCGCTCACATCTAATCCTCCAACGGACATCAGATGCAGCATCCTCTGTTGAGTGGGGGAAGAGCACGCCCCCACACAGCTCGTCCATCTTGATGTAAGGTGTCCTCACAGTTGCGACAGAATAGGGTACAAGAGGATATCTGCAAAATACAATTCAAAATAAAAAAGAAAGAAAAAGAAACAGACATTAAAAAAAAAAAAAAAAAAAAAAAAAAAGTACATCATGTAATATGAGTTTTGAAAAGTTTTTTTTCCTTCTTTTTAATTTCAGAAAGTTTTTTTTTTTTTGGTAAGATTTTGGTTTACAACTTCATATTGTCAGCTGAAGTACTAGTGTGAACTGGGCCTTCATGGTCACTTACCTTCTCAACATCATATCTCTCTTTTGGGTTGGGCTTTACACGAACAACTTTATACGGGCCCAAGTATTTAGGTCTGAGTTTCATGCCCGTTACGAACTGAGTACGCTGTATGGTGACTAGATCAATGAGCTTATAAATATTGGCTTTCTTCTTTTTCTTGTTATAGCCTTTACGATTATCTTGCTGAATCTTGAGGAAATTTTTTAGTGCTTCTTCACGAATAGCGAAGTAGAAAATTTTAACTACAATTTGAACTACATAAATATTGACTTGACTGTTTTCCTTTTCTTGTTATAGCCTTTACGATTCTCTTGCTGAATCTTCAGGAAATTTTTTCATGCTTCTTCATGATAGCGAAGTTTAAAAAAAAAAAAAAAAAAAAATGTATAGAAAGTCCCTTAGAGCAAATTATTAACCGACTTCAAAAAAGAAGGAAGGCTCTCAATTCAAATCGTATGTTTTTTTGTTTGTTAGCTCATAACTTCTGAACGGATACTCCGATTTTGATACTTTTTGTTTTGTTGAAAAGGTTTTGGTCTGAAATAGGTCCCATTGTAATATCTTTACGATCTATAGAAAATACAGGGTGCCCAAAAAAATCAGTCCCAACTCTTTTAACTGCTAAACGGCTGCAGCTATAGTGATAAAAATGATATGTAAGTATAGCAAAGTGGCCATGCAGTACAAGGTTAAATTGCTTACAGCGCCACCTGGTGGAAAATAGCGGAGTTAGTGTTCCTATCTCGAAAAGGATTCTAAAGAAAAAGTGAATTATAAAGCTAAAGAGTATCACCGATTTAGTACAAAAAGATAATTTAGACATTCATGCTAACGTTCCTCTCTCGGAAACGGTTCGAGAAAGGGGGAAAAATGAATTATAAAATTGCAGAGCATCATCGATTTAGTACGAAAAGATAGTTTAGACATTAATGCTAAAAACAGAACGCTTAAAACGTGCATTTGTTTGTTCACAATTTCCTATTTTGTGCACACTTGAACGACATTGCATATGTTGTAGCGTAGCGGGTGACATTTATGCTGTGTAAAATTCAAAGTATGGTTATTGTAAGCGGTCACATCGATTAACGCATAGACGTTTTAAACCGACTTCGTAAAGTGAGAGGTTCTCAATAAAAACCATATTTCTCAGCGTTGTTGAAATTTGTTAGCTTATAACTTCGTAAGAGAGTATTTAATTTTAATACTTTTTTTGTTGTCGTAATGATCTTCGCCTGAAATAGGTTTCATTATGATTTCATTAAGAAATAAACAAATTACAGGATACTCACAAAAGTCTGTTCTCACTCTAACTGCTGAACGCATGCAGCTACACTGGTAAAAGCAGTATGTAAGTATCGTTGTTGAAACTTCTGTCCGTCAGCTGCAATGCATATTTTGCTTGAACTTTACGCTGCGCAATTTCCAGCGCAGCGGGTGACATATATTCACTGTAAAGTTCAATATATATGCCTAACAGAATTTTCGGTTACGAATACAGCGTATCCGTTCTTTACATTTCTAAAGACTTTTTAATTTAACGTATGTTCGTTGAACAGATAGTTTTTTGCTCATATCCGATAAAGGCAAGAAAAGTGACACAACTTAAAAATGCAGAATTTGAGAAAAATCAACTTAAAAATAACTTGACTAGCATAAAACTGGCACAACTGTCTCTCGAGTGGATAACTTTCTTGATGGAGATGTAACTTTTTTGTTCACATTGGGTGCATTTCATGTATTTTTCAGTGACATAAACCATTTTTTGAGTTATGTCACTTTTCTTGGAAGTTGTGATTTGTGAGACTTCCGTCGAACGTCTTCTGATGCTCTGCTATATAAATAAGTTTTCACTGAAGAGAGAAAAATAAAATATTTTTGTAAAAAAATAGAACCGACTCCAAAAAGCAACTACTATTTAAAAAAAAAAAAAAAATGTGTGAAATGAAACTAAATTGCGCCTAAAAGTATAAAATAATTTCCTTCGCCAAACAACCTATAACACTACAATTAATCATAACTTTTGAAGTCGGCGCAAAAATAAATAAAAACTAATACTTTTATTCAATACAAAAATCAAATCCTATTCAAAATACACATCTCAAATTGTTACCTGCAAAACGCAGCCGAAAACTACTTTTATTCAAGAAAACAAATAAGATTTCGTAAGCAGCAAAAGTTGGCGAAGATGCTGGTATCTGACGTCCTTGGTGACAGAAAAATCACAAAATTATCTGGCAAACATATTTAATTTCTTTGGGATATCATGATTATTTTGATAAGGTATATCAAGAGAGTAATCAAGAATATGAAACAACACATCGTACAATATATATTATGAAAATATGCATCTTGCGTGTATATTTTTGCCTTATGTTTTGATCGCCAAATCCAAAAGCCATCAAGGATGATAATTATCGAAGTTATACCAAATTTGCAAAGGAAACTCTAACTTCGTAGAAACATAAATACCACATTGTGAAGAATGTTCACTGTTCTATGTAGATGCTACTAATGGACCAATTATATACTGTGATAAAATAATAAAGGAAACATGAAAATGGATCATTCGAGACAACCGCATTTGTTGCTACCAATCTAAAGACAAACCTTTAAAAACTAATTTTATTTTATTTAATTTTGCACCGACTTCAAAAGTTATGATTCATTGTAGTGTTATAGGTTGTTTGGCGAAGGAAAATATTTTATACTTTTAGGCGCAATTTAGTTTCATTACATACAATTTTTTTTTTTTTTTTTTTAATAGTAGTTGCTTTTTGGAGTCGGTTCTATTTTTTTACAAAAAGATTTTATCTATATTGGTAACATACGTAGAATAATGTAAATAAGAATTTCTGCTATTAGTTGGTTGTAAACTGCGACTATTCCTAACAAAAATTAAGAAGAGTATTTCTTTACCTTTTTCTCCCTTCTTTTCTATTCTAACTGTTATTGTAATTAGAAAATTTTAACTACAGCTAAAGAAATTTAAAAACTAAAAATGTAAACGTCTAGTGACTTTTAATTGCTATCTGTATCGCAGATTAGTGATATAAATTTTTTAGTTATAAATTTAAAGAGAATATATTTTATATTTATTTTTAAAAAGAAAATTAGAACATCGTATAAATATGGTGCTATTTGGCACCCAATATAATATTGCCAGGAGTATAATTAAAAACAGAGTAATAATTGAATATTTATTGAAACAATGTTTTTTTTTTTTTTTTTTTTTTTTTTTTTTTTTCTAATATTAATTTAAAAGAAAAGTAATGTAGCATTTTCTTTAGCTCGATTGTAACTATTTCAATCTTTTTTATTTTTATATATTTAAATATAAATAAGAGTAATTTTATTTATTTTTAAATATTTTAACTTATTATTTTTGTATTCTTGATAACATTATAAAAGTTTTTGTCATATACTACTTTATAAAGTGTTGTCTTTTTAATGGTTTTTAATAGTACCATATACCTTTATCAATTCCTGGTTCTTTATGCATCACATTTTAACGTGCATGTAAGAGATAAGAGATGCAAGCATTTCAGAATGTATTATGAATTTGCGTTAAGGAATGTACTTTATTCTAAACTTTGTAGAACTGCAGATCACGTTTTCAAGCTCCAAACATTTCAAAAGAAAAGTTTTCTGAGTATAAATCTAATGCAGTATGAGGAAAAGAAAAGGGAATCTTTCGTTTAATTCTACTTATTTTATATTAACATATATACTTCACTGTAAATACAAGTGTTTTAAATTCAGACACAAATGTGTCTAAAATGGGGTGTTCAGTTTTAAGATGCTAAAAAGTGTCTTATTTATTTCAGACACTTGAAGTATCTTAAAAGCACACCGTTTCACACACTTGAAGTATCTGAAATTCCGCCATTTTTTATCCTGTCTACAGTGAATAGTTTTCATAAATAAATAAATAAAAAGTTGCGTGTTATACTGTTTATCAGTGAAAATAGATTGTAGTATCTCCTAAAGCATTAAAAAAAATTAATATTTTTTACAAAAACAATTTCCATTGCCCGTGCTGGGAATCAAACCGACAGATTCAAAGGCGAATGTCTCCCCAATCAAGCCACCGGTATACCAGCTGTATGTTGCTTGTATAATGAAATATATTCTAGTATCTGTAAAACAAATCGAAGTTTTGTGTTTTTGCAATAACTATCCATAATAACTAAAGCTTAATAGTTATTATTATCTTAAATTTTATGTATAGAGGTTCAGAGTTTTTCGTAAATTGAGCAATAAATATGAAAAAATATTAGACTATGGATTTTAAACTTTTTTTTTTTAACTCGTATTTTCAAGGAAACAAACTATGTACATGAAAACAAAAAAAAATTGTTCTTTTACATTTTTAAATGTAGGCAAACATTGCGAAAGAAAATAATTTTTAAAACAGGAAAAAAAAACAATTATGTACAAATTGTTTAAGATTGTTTAGTTACAAATTCGCTTTCTTAGCTACAAGTTACATGCTTCTTTTATCTTAATATTTTTTGCATTATTACATGTGAGAACTTTAATTAAAAATTAGTTTTGTTTTTTAATTTTTAACCGAATAAGTTTCCCGTCTAAGTATTTTAAATAAGTTATCTACTTATATTATATAAAATAATATTAAATTTATTTGTTAAAAAAAATTTTTAAACAGGATATGCATACTGCTTAAAGTAGATTCCATATGGGAAATTTGTTAAGTAATAGAAATGTCTGAATTTTTAAGTGTCTGAAATTTGATATGTCTGTATTTCTAAGTGCCTAAATTGTAAAATATCTGAATTTTTTATGTGTCTAAACTGTAACATGTCTTAATTTCAGACATATGAAGCTTATTCAGCTTATTTATGAAATGGCACTTATGTGTCTTAATTTAAAGCAGCACATGCGTCTGAAATTTTGCATGCGTAAGTATTTCAGACATTTATGTGTCTAAATTGGTAATGCAGGCACATTTCTGTCTGAATTTAAGACGCTTTTATTTACAGTGAATTGGTATCTTCTTAGAAAAGGTTTGATTTTGAAACTCCATTCCAATTTAGAAGGAACTAACAAAGGAAAATGCTTTATAAAATAGATATCGGAAAAAATTATCTACTTAGAAAGCAGGTTTTTGATTTGAATTCCTTATTATTTATTCTATATTGTAAATTTGAGCATAATTTTACACAAAATGAAATAATAAAATATATATAAACTCTGGAGCTGACGAACTGAGTAGCATCTGCAAAATGCAGAATTTCTAAGATTTCACTTGATGCATTTTACAGAAGTTTCAGGTTATGAGAGTCTTTCTAAAAGTAAAGAATGCTTTGATCTGACAAGCCGCGAACTCTCCCACCAACTCCATATTCACACCCTGGGACCTTCCCATTCCTTCACTCCAGTCTGACGCTAACAGCAAGCCGCAACAATCGTTTACTGTGTATTGTCTGATTTCGAAATGTTTGACAATTTCAATGATTTCGCCATATATGAGAGGTTCATAGTGTAAAGCTCGGTGGAATATTATTCGCTATCAGAAAGTGAGCCTTGAACTTTTAGACATGTTTACATTAAAGGACATTATTTTTATTGCTCTTCTCGAAATATTTTACAAAAATAAATCCAAGTTTTTCAGGCCAAAATTCCCCGCAGGTGGTTGTCAAAGGCGGAAATCCCCTTTCAACGGATGCGACAGCTAAAATTAAATATCAAATGGTTCATAGTGTAAAGCTCGGTGGAATATTATTCGCTATCAGAAAGTGACCCTTGAACTTTTAGACATGTTTACATTGAAGGACATTATTTTTATTGCTCTCCTCGAAATATTTTACAAAAATAAATCCAAGTTTTTCAGGCCAAAATTCCCCGTAGGTGGTTGTCAAAGGCGGAAATCCCCTTTCAACGGATGCAACAGCTAAATTTAAATATCAAAAGGTATTTTAACAGAACCATCTTGCTCCTTGCCACGCTCAATTTATGTTCAATTTACATTTTGTACGCAAAAATTAAAATAAAAGTAAATAATAATAATAATAATAATAATAATAATAATAATAATAATAATAATAACTCAATGCTGCTGAAATTTACAGGCAAATAGCCGAAATTAATGGTAAAATTTATGTTTGAATCTTGAGTTTGAAAATGATGCATGATATCTATTGGCGCGTGGACGAATATTCACTATGAACTCAAGTTAACCTTAAGCTGGCACTGCCGATATCAAATTAACAACTGAGGAAAAAATTCATTAGGATAGGCGTTTCATTACAGATGGACGACTCTTTATTAAAATACAAATAAAAATTTAAACGAAATTATTCGTTGTAATTTAAATTGCAGACATGTGTGTGGCAAGTGGATTCCTCTAGTTTTGATAGATGAACACAAAACCATTAGGAGTGGCACTAGCTTTTGTCAGTACGTACAATAGGGATGGAGAGCAGTTTTTGAAGTACATTGTTATTGGTGATCAGACCTGGATTTAGCTTAAAACTCTAGAAACAAAACGCCAGTTAATGGAATAGAATTATTAAAAATCTCCAAAAAAAAAAAAAAAAAAGTATATCTGACGCTTGAGATATACTACCTTTTTCCCATATCGAAGGATTTTTCAATTCGGACTACTATGGAAAAGACTGATGTGATGGCTGAGTATGCAAAAAGTATAGGAAAGCCTGTGATACGCTATGGCAAATGTTTAAATCTGTATCACGATTACATAAAACAAAATAGCTAAATTATCATTCATATTGTAAAATTGCGTCATTTTCTTACTGTTCTTACACACTGTTCTTAAAAATTTTTTGTCGTGCATTTTACTCATGGGAAATTTAAGTACCAATAGGTGGCGACTATTTACTCACAAGTTATGGTGTATCCTAACTTTTTTTTTTCCTTACAGTGTAAATGCGGACTGTTTTAAATAACTTATTGTTAAATATTTTTTTTTTAACTTACAAAGTATATTAGAGGATTTTTCACATAGATATTTAATATTGTAATTCAAGAACCTAAATAATTTTAATAATTCTCCTTTTAATAAATAATCGCCGATATTTAAAGAATTTTTCCTGAATATGACTTAAATATTAAATTTTAAAGAAACATTAATCCGATTTAAGTATCGCCATAAGTCCATAAACATTAAACTTTTGTTAATATGTGTGTGCTGAAACTGTATTATTTTGGATTAGTGGAGGTGCATAAGGTTTTCATGGAGAAATCTTTCAACCAAAGAATAATTTTATCGATAAATTTTATTAATAGAAGGTTAAAGTATATTCTGTCACGGGTATATAAACTTTCAGAAACTTCTTTTGTTAATGCAAGCTTAATGAAGTTTTGTTTTAGAAACGCTATGGCCTTTGTCAAATGCGATTAAGGCCAAAGTTTCGCTGCTTTAAGAAAGGGATTAGAATATTGGCTTCCTTTTTCTCTTTGTTCGTCGTTTGAACTAAGAGGCGTTAATTTGTTACTTAAGGCTTAATTTCTGCGTGTGAACTCATAAAAATACAAAACTGATTTATTGATTCGTAGATCAATATAGTGAGGTTTGTTAAAAAAAAAAAATAAATAAACTTTAAAATAAAGGAAGTCTTTCTTAAGAATTGTGAAAAGGCTCTTAATATATTGTTATAGTAAATCTAGAAAGTTTTGCGAGCGAAATAAAAAAGAAATGTTCAGGAAAAATTACCAAACATTGTATTTAAGAATTGATCCGTTTTCACTGAAAGTGGTGTAAGTCCATTTTTGACAAAAAGTTAATTAATTATAACTATGAATCTATAAACAGTTCCACCAAAAAAATCCCACAAAATTTGCATCGTTTTATCAACATCAATTTCTTCATCAATTTCTGAATGAAAGGTTCATCATTGAGGCAATCAAGCGAGTTTTTCAAGGGGGAAAGAAATCAAAAGTTATATTAATACCAAATGCTGCATGCAACAATTAAAATGCAGTGCTGCTTCTAAGTAGAAATAATTTGAATTTTTAAAGCAGATAAAGTAAAAGTAAATTATTGAAATATTTCAATAAAAATTATTTTTAAATTCAATAAACTGTCACATTTGATTTGGTTGAAGAAATAAAACATTAATAAAAGTTATAAGAAAGCACCACAGAACGGGCGTTTAGAAGTAATTGGTACAAAACTTTGAATAAACACAGTGCGTTACCACTTTGTTTGCAGCACTCGTGCCTACTTTATTCGCCTGACGAAGGGTCGTGTTCTCTTTCGACGCGAAACAATTGTTGCGAGTTCTTATGTTTTATTGTATTTATTCAAAGTTTTGTACCAAGTACGATAATAAATGCGTCTGAACTATTTTTTTTTTTTTTTATTTTTTTATTTTTTTTTTTTAATCCTTACTCACATTTTAATTTAAAAGTAAAAACCTAAATGAAAATTTAAAATTTAAATTTTTTTTTCCATCAATACACATGAGAAGAATGTACTGACTCGGGAAAATTTTCAAATTTCCAATGCCTGGTGTTTGATGGACTTATCAGTTTTGGTATGTCCTGAATTTAATTTGAGCATTTTTAGAAAACGCATGTCTGTGTGTCGTGTGTGTGTATTAAAAACTTTGTGGACGTGTCTCACGTACCAGTAGAGAAATTCAATATAAACTTACGTTTAGATGGACATTTGGATGACCTTAACTTTTCGCTGATAAGCTCTTGCTGCGTATCGCTCAATAATGTTAAGGCAAAGAATTTTAACTTTTTTCGCCATTATACAAATGTTCTTTCAAACACATAAAAATTAAACGCATAAAACATACAAAAATCAACATGCGCGTAACAGAAAAATAATAAGTTAATACATCTATCTAATTACGTTTTATTTTTATTTTCCCTTTCTTTTCTTTTCAAAATTTTTTATATGGCAGTATAGAAAAAAAATGTACAAATGTAGACAATGAGGATTTTTTTTTTTTTTTTTTTTTTTTTTTACAATTAATCAAAATACAGAAAACCTTGATCCATCGTTTTTCACGGGGTGTGTGAAAAAAAAAAAAAAAAAAAAAAAAAGATCAAAGCTGGGAAACGACTAATGCGGGTTAAAGTCAAAACACGAAGAAAACAATGTTTATGAATCAATACTTACAATGTATACAGTATACTACTAATAAAAACTAATTTGTTACTTCCCAAACTGTCAAAGAAATAAGTCACTGTTGTACAACATTAAGTAAAGTTTATTTTTAAAAATCAGTAATTTTATGTTCGGTTTTTCGTTCATTTTATAAATTAAACAGGGATTTTTCTAAATTTACAACATCTTTCTGGTCCTTTCTTGTAATATCATGTGATTATATAAAAGTTCGTGCATTTTCAACCGCCATAATTACGTCACACATACTTGACACACATTTGATACACATTTTTTCTGTCCGAATACCGCATGTCGCAACGTCTTGATTAATGCAAATATTATCACTAATTTTTGCACCAGACACATCCTTTGTTTCACGCAACCACTCTTCGTCTGCATCATCATCATTATCATCATCATCATCATCATCCTCATTTTCTTGCCCTTGTGTTTGGTATTCTTCACTTTTTCGCACGTAACCGCATTTCACGAAACAATTTCCTTTATTACTGAAGCGGTTATTTCCTGCCATGAGGAAATTGCAAAATGAATAGGCGGTCTGGAGACATGGCATCGCAATTTTGATCCTCCATGCAAATGGGGAAAAGGTTTGTTTTAGGATGAAAGAAGTTATTCCAGTTTGTATGCTTTACGGAACCACTTGACCTTCAGGAGAAGATTTTTACAAAGTCAGGAGAAAAATTGTACAACGATGAATGGGGGAAAACGACATTTAGAAGCACAATACATGCGGGTTTCATTAACATTATTTAAATACAATTTGTGCAGGGACCATAGAAATAAAACGATCAATGCGGGAAAACGATGGATGCGGGAACGATAGATAGAGGTTTCCCTGTAATCATAATAAAATTAACAATAATACTTATAACAGCAACAGAGAACATTTTTAAAAATTAGGCAAAGATTGTTCAAGGTAAATTTCCGGTATCAATTGTTTAATTAAATTCGTCAGAACTTTCTCACTAAGCTAATAAAGACAATTCCTATTCTGTTTTAAATTTGGGAGGAAAAATGTGTAATTCTAGGTATATGTACTAAATTATTATTTTTTCTGTTATGCGCATATGGATTTTTGTATGATTTGAATTTTATGTATTTGTGTCTTAATATTTATATGTTTTCAAGAATATTTTAATAATGACCAAATATTTAAAATTCTATTACTTCAGTATCTTACAGACTGACATATTTCAAATCTCTTTTTCCGCTATATTATATCTTATTTATACAGTTACCCCTCTTCTATCTTTAAAAAAATAAATAAATAAAATAAAATAAACACAGAGGGACGTAAAGTTATTTAACGAAAAAACATTTTATTTAAAAAAAAAGTAATTAAAAGATTAATTTATATGTATTCGCATGTTCACCCGAAATTAATTTTTAAGTCTGTTTCAAAATAACGCGGAATTTAATTATTTAAAATTGTTTATATATTTTTATTACGTATTTTAGGAAGTCATATAATTCAATCCAACTAAAATTAGATTGAAAATTAATGCATAAATAAATAAGCTGAAAGCAAAACTAATAATTCTTTCTTATTCTCCCGCTGTTACATTTTACTAGCCTGCATAGCTAGAAAATTAGAGGTACCGAAAAAGAATTTAAATTAATGGGAATATTTTTATTATTCTTAAAGTAATTGTTTTAATCTACGTTTTCGCAAATATTTTGCATGTTAATATTAATTTGCTGCCTCGAAAGAACCTGCTGTTTTCCATAACTTTCAAATTACATTCGAAATTTTATTGAAGTTAATAAAACCATACACGCGCTTTCTTTCTCAGAAACCGTAAAAGAAATATACTGAAAATTTTATGACTGTAGTTAAATACAATATTGCATGGCAAAATTAATTATTCCTAGTAAATACACACATTTCTTACCAGAAATTTACAAGAAAACTGTTTTGTAATTTTGAATCAAAGTACATCTTTAAATGTATGTTTCATTCTATTTGCTAGAGAAAAAGAATTAGTCTTCCTTGAGTTACAATTTTATTATTTAAAAGACTCATAAAATGGTCATTAAGGTCTTGGTTTTGTCCATAAAATTTGCGTACAGATGCTCCATAGTTTAAAAATTAGTTACCCTATTTAACTACAGAAATATTTATACATATAAATTTAGTTTTCGGCTATCACTTTAAAATTTCATTTGATTTTGGTAAACTTTACAATATTTTAAAATAATAAAAGAAAGATCTGATGTAGTTATTTTTATGGTCGTCTGTTTAGCTAGTCTTTTGTATGTTTTGAGAACATGTGGGGTTTGCGTGGCTGCAAACTCCATCTTAGATAACTATTAGATAACTAAATAGATAAATCAGAGCACGAAACTTGGAAGTAAATTCAAATAAAGCTTTTATAAGTGCTTAAGATCAGGGAGAGGTAACTGGACCGAACTTAATACAATAATTAAATAAACTAATAACTTAGAGAAATATAAAGAAATAGTCTCACCCAGGAGAAATAGTGGAAGCTTAAGCGCGTATCAGACACGACAAATTTATAGGCGATTTCAGAGCCAACCACGCGCCGATTTTTCGGAAAAAATTGTCTCTACTCCCAGTGTGATAGCGCGCACCGAACTTGCCCAACTTTTTCAGAGCTGTCTTGATAAAATCGTCTCTAGAGACAATTTTTCCACTGACTCATTCAATCAGGATGCGCTATTTTGATACGTCATATTTCCACGATGGCGGAACACGGGAATCACTTAAAGTGGAGATTTGAAGAAGAAATATTATCGTTAAGCACGTTTATTTTACCGTTAAATGATAAGAATTTTGAATTAATCGTTTTTATTTTCGTATGGCGTTATGACAATAGCTGTAACAAAGATCAAAATAGAAATAATAATGCGATATTTTACACAAATGAAAAGGAATTTTAACACTAATCATTGCGTATTTTATTTGCGCCAAGAAAAGCGATAAACATCAGAAGTTAATCTTCTTTTATCCAACTTTTCACCCGTCTATTGTAACTTCTACGAGAAAAAATCGGCCCGTCTATTGTTTTCGTCGAGGAAAAATCGGCTCAAAAATTATTTGTTTCTAAAATTGCTGGGTCTGATACGCCCTTTAGTGAAAACTGCTCTCCGTTGGCTCGTTGTAATACGCTCACTCCAGGATTGACGATGGGATTCCCCTGTCCGACAATTCCTACCACGCAACTTCCAATCTATCTCACACCGTAACACTCGTCACTTTAGAAAACTCCCCTAACGGATAACTTCGTTCTAGCATAAGAAACTAATCTCCTCACACCGCACCTTCTACCACAATACCTTCATATTTATCTTTAACTCGCTTAGAAAACTTCAAAATCCTGTTCCTATTTACTTACATTCGGCAACTTACTTCCTCCGTTGCAGCTCTATGCTAACGCAAAACCATTCCAACAAAATCTGAAACTTCGCCGACTGTTGGCGTCGAAGCATCTTAAACTCCCATCTATTGCGTCACCGAGAGTCGCTGGATCCAGCTGAATTTTAAAACTGTGGTGACCTACCATTGTCTCAACCTTACAAACAGTTATCAAAAACCATTTGTTTCGTATAATTAAATTTCCACTTTCTTTCGTTATTATCGTTATTTGCTGAATATTTCTGAAAAGAAGTTATAGAAAGCAGCTATTAAAATAATAATATTTTATAAATACAAAGATATCTTCCTTATGTGTACACTATGTACATTCAAATATTATGAACAACAAACTAAAGCGCGTCCGCGATAAGAATGAGACAATTCGATTGGCTAAGCTAACGCGAGAAATTTGTAACATGCAAAATTTTACACTATCAGGAGAAAGTAGGTCACACAAACTTTAAAATAAGATAAGACTTTGATTGTTGCTGCTGCAAGGTTCACCATGCCAGCTCATTTATCAAACGCTGTTCGAAAAGAAATTGTACAATTCTATAATTTCGATGCCGGAAGATGCAAGAATGTAGTCTTTAAACACTTTAAAAAGCGGAAAATTTCAAAAGCTATATCGTCTTTTAAAACAGTACGACGAACAAGGAAACATTGAAGTTTCTCGAAATTTCGGAAAAGGAATCCGGAAGAAGAACCCAATTCTTGTAACGAAGGTTAAGAACATCGTGGAAAAGAAAGTGCGCCAAATCGCCCGGAAATTGAAGATATCTAAATCTTATGTGCACGAAATCGTAAAAAAGGATTTGAATTTAAATGCTTTTAAGAAAAAAGCGGTTCCAAAATACATAAAAGATAAAAGAAACAACGAGCAAAGAAGAACTGCTTAAAAATTTATCAGAAATTGATTCCATCTGGATCAGGACTGAAACTCGTCATTGATGACGAGTCTTATTTCATGTATGATCCCAATGATGCTGGTGGTAGTAAGTACTACCATTCTGCCTCACCAGATTCTGTTCCCGTAGAATATAGAATCAAACCTAAGGAGAAATTCGCCAGAAAAGTGATGGTGTGGCACGCCATGGATGAGGATGGGAATGTGTCCAAACCGGTGTTCTTTGAGGGAACTGTGAATGGTAGAATTTACTTGCAACAATGTATAAAGAGAGTACTGATACTCTTCATCCTCCAGCATCATCGGAAGGAAGATATTTTGTTCTGGCCCGATATGGCAACCAGTCATTACACAAAAGAAGTGATCGAATATCTGAGGGACCAGAAGATCGATTTCATACCCAAATCGGAAAATGCGCCTAACGTCCCACAAGCAAGAGGGATAGAAAACTTCTGGGGAATTATGAAATGTAAATATTCCTACGAGAAAAAGGAGCCCAAAAACTTGGCCCAATTTAAGAGGGTTTATCATCGTCTCCTTAAATCAGTAACCAAAGAAACTGTACAAAACGTCATGACGACGGCTAGAAGCAATCTTCGCAAAACGGGACTTAAAGGTGTATATTCTTCAATTTAAAGTATCAAAAGTGATTAAAAATGTTTGTTTGTCAATTTCATGCAAGTAGCAATCATGTAAGTAATATTTTGTTGAAAATAAATGAGAATCAAGTTGTCTCATTCTTATCGCAGACGCGCTTTATGTTTTGTTAGTACACTTTCTTAATTATTATTATTCACTGAATCTTGCTGGAGCGAATTACATATAATACGTATCAAAATAATAATGCTTCACAATTACAAATATCTTATAGGTTATTTTTAAAGAATTATAAATATCTAAGCTAGGCATTTTTTAGTGAATTAGTACACTTCATAATTATTATTAAACACTGAATCTCGCTGGAAAGAAGTTATGGTAACAGCTCTCAAAATAATAATATTTTATAATTACTAAGATATCTTTCTTATATGTAATTTTTAAAATACTATGAATATACGAATTATGTATTGATTAGTAGATTAGTACATTTTCTGAATTATTTTTATTCTCTGAATATTGCTGGAGAGAAGTATGTGTAACATCTATCAAATTAATAATATTTTATCGTTGCAAAGATCTTATGTTATTTTTAAAGAATTGTTTACATTCAAATTATGAATTCCCTAGTATATTACTCCAAGTTTTCTAAATTTTTAAAAAGATCTTTGACGTAGTGTATCCTGTTCTAGATCTTGCATTATAAAAAGTCAACCAACTAACCAACCTTAGTGAACTAATACACTTTAAAACTATTATTAATTGCTGAATCACGCTGAAACGAAGTTATAGTAACAGCTCTCAAAATAATATATATATGTACAGTCGGTAACAAAAGTGTCCGAACACTAGCAAAAATTCCTATGTAAAAAAGTGCACTTCCTGTGGTTTTGTTACATAAATCCTTGTCGAATCCTGTGCTTAGTCAGTGTAAGAACATGAGTTGATAAGGATTCATTTAACAAAACCGTATGAAGTGTACTTTTTTTACATAGGAATTTTTGCTAGTGTTTGGACATTTTTGTTACCGACAGTATATACTGTCGAACCTCGTTACCGTGAATCTCAAAGGGGATAAAAAGTTCATGCTATCAGTAACAAATCTTCATTTTGACAGGGATTGTGGAAACAGTTCATGTGAAAAGTAATTCACGTTAACTGTGTTCACGGTTAACGAGGTTCGACTGTATGTATATATATACATATATATATGTGTGTGTGTGTATATATATATATATATATATATATATATATATATATATAGTAATTACAAAGGTCTCTTTCTTACATGTTATTTTTAAAGCCTTACATACATTCAAACTATGCCATGCTTAGCGAATTAGTACAATTTACGATTTTTTTTTATTTTAGATACCCTACTGGCGAAATAATTCTATAGTATTAATTATACAAAGATAGAATTTTTATATTATAAAAAGGTTTTAATCTTTCATTTTGTTTAAAAAATATAGATAAATAATTGAAAAAAATATATATAAAGAATTTTTTCCCCCCTGAATAACTGCCAGCATTAAAATTTCTTTTAAATTATAATAAAGCTTGAGTGAAGCAAACTTACCAAAATTCTGAATTTGTAAAAAGAAATCGTGCCTTTTCTTTGAAAGTAATTTTAGTTTAATTAAATATTCTTTGTTATATTTGAAATTCTTCATTTTTTTTTTTTTTTTTTTTTCTTTTTAACATTGAATTAAACATTTATAAAAGAAAATCTTTCAAAAGAAGAAACAGCGTAACATTTTTTTTTTTTTTTTTTTTTTTAGTTTATATTTATATTTGTGTTTCTTTGAATACAATAATTCTATTTATAACCTTATTCAAATCCTATTAAACAAAAAGTAATTGCATGCAAATAAATAAATGAAAAAAAGAGGTAATTTTATTTCATTCAAGTCGTTCTTTCTTATCATTATTGTTTAAAAACGCACCACAAACAAAAAGCACCATGAATAACACTTGTTTGTAAAAGTGAAAAATAATGAGAATTATTTTATGCTTTAAAAGGTTTCTGTTTTCTTTCTTACATCTTAAAAATAATTTTAAATAACATTTGTTTTGTTCTATAATAAAAATTTCTAAAATGTTTCTCTTTATCAATATATATATATATATATATATATATATATATCAATACATCTAATACTGGGCAGAATTAAAATAATATGATTAGTAACAAACAAGAATAGCAATTACAAAAGGGATTATTGGTCTAACTGAAATAGCACTGTTAAGATAAATAAATAAATTTCCAATTTAACTTTTCTTTAAATACTTTATATTTAATACTGTATTTATATGTTTTCAAGTTTCAAGTATGGTTTCTTTACTTATACCTTACATCAATCTTTTTACTTTCTTCTACATATAGAGAGACAAAGAAAGTATTGGATTCGGGAAAATTTTCAAACTCCAGTTTTCGATGGATTTACATATTTTAAGATGTCCTGAACACGATTCGACTGTTTTTAGAAAATATCTGTCTGTGTGTGTGTGTGTATCACAAATCTTGTGGGCACTGTATCTCACTAACCAATGAACGAAATTTAACCAAATTTGGTATTTAGTTGGACCCTGACATAAACTGGTGCTGATTAGATTTGGTATTCAATCGCTCGACAGGTGGTACTATGATCGTATTTTTTCTAAATTTTTAACATGCCAGTATAGGACAAAATTTCGTATAAATGTACAAAATGAGAGATATTTTTAACGGTTGATTTTAAAATTAAAACGAATTATTGATAATAATAGTCGTAAACTAGAGAAAACATTTTGTGCATGTGGGAGCATCACTTCCACCCCCCTCGGGGATGTACTTCCCCGGGGGCTGTAAATTTTCAATATGGGTATATTTCGAAAGATTTCGTCAATATCTTTAAAGCGAATAATTGAATCATAGATCAGTAATAATTTAAAACAAAGTTATCGATTTTTTTTTTTTTCTGTGTGTGTGTGTGGGGGGGGGGGTCGTATTTCTTCTGATATTGGAAAAAAATTTACTTTCTTTCGGCACTTAATGATATAATTCTGTCAAATAAAAATCGTCTGCATTTATCATGGAAAATAATTCAATAATTTAATAAATAATTTGTATTGCGTGATTTTTGTGTAAAATTATATAAAAGAAGATCTTCTGTCGGCCTCATCATACTAGTTTAGTACTAAGAATGAGTAAAACAGATATACAAGAAAGATACCTTTTTCAAGGAAAAACTAGTGTGTTTTAGACATCATAAAACTTATACTGTACACTGTAAAAAATATGTCTTATTTGCTGCCAGAAATTCTCTGTAATTTGAGAAAATACTTTCTGACAACGTAATTTTTTTCGTAAATTACGCGTATTTTCTCAAATTATAGAGAATTTCTGGCAGCAAATAGGACATATTTTTTATAGTGTACTTTCCTACATAAATTCCCGCAGTGCAAATTATTTATTAAAAATAACATTTACTAAAATTGTTTTTCACAAGCAATCTTCCCCCGCTTCGCAGGTCGCTATACTTAAATGTAATTTTTAAAAAATGAATCACTGCTTTTTTCATGTCACCTTATACATAAAAACTGAATAAAAATTCCATTGAAATTGCTCTGAATCTAGATTCGAGTACCGTCTACGGCTGCATTTTTTCTGCCCGCTATGTATAAGGTCCGAATTCCGACTGCCAGCAGCAACGTTCTCCTAAGTACTTTAATTTTGGTATCTATAGGACAATAGAGGGAATAACTATTATTCAAGAGCTGGCGATTTTAACGTTGCTAGTATTTTAACATCTATTAAATATTTTAGTTTTACTACTATGCATTTTATATCCCTCTTTTTTTTTTTTTTTTTTTTTTTTTTTTTTTTTTTTACTATTTTACCATTTGATACCGACCAATACAATTAATACACAAATCAAAATATGTTCCTTTCAAGCGAATTAAATAAATAACAAATAATTAAATTCTAATTTTAATAAGTTTAATATTTTTTGGTACATTACCATTTTTACGATAAATACAATACACAGCAACAACAGTAATAATAAAGACGATTTTCCTTTCAGTGAAATTGATTAAATAAATGAAAAATGATCAGTGTAACAGCCATTGAAATGCGACGCCGACGATTTAAATGAAAGAATAAATTTAAGAAAATAAGACATAAATGTAAATGGATAACATCAAATAAAATGTTGATTAAACAAAATGCATAATCGGAAATAGAAAAGATCTCGATGATGTGCACTCCTACGGTCTCAGCTACATCTCTACTAAGTTTTAATTTAATATATATATATATATATATATAATCTGAAAAATCTCGATGAAATGCATCCCTTCAGGGTCCGGGTCCGCGGTAGCCTAGTCGGTAGAGCGTCAGCCTCGGGATTGGAAGATTGCGGGTACGGTACTCGAGCCGGCCAAAGACCGTCGTGTACACTAATGGTGGCTGGTGCTCGTAAAATCTATCGTGGCCGCAATGTCATCCATGTTCTCATAAAAAATTATACCTCTGGGGGTCACCGAAGCGGGAGAGGCATCCCTTCCGTGGATGATCAAAATTGCGATGGCATGCCTCCGGACCACCTCTAAGGGTGTGTCCCAGACCGTCGCCAATTGCCCATCTGCGCAGCACTAGTGCGACGTAAAACCCAACCAACCAACCCTTCAGGGTCCGAGTTACACTTTTGTCAAGTTTTATAGCTCTGCGAGCTCCTCAGAGCGTATACACAAACACAGATTCACACACGGGCATTTCTCTTTTTTTAAACAGATGATCAATAGAGACAATTTTATCTTTGAGATGTATAATACTGAATATCTAAAGAAAGTTGATTTTGTGTCCTACCAACGATACCTTAGGAAATCAGATTTTATTTGGAGGCGAGGATGGAAGGAGAAGTAAAAATGAAAAATATCGATAAATTTGTTTCAACTTATCACAGGTATGTGATTCAACCATTCGTTTTAAAAGTATTGACAATTTCTTTTAAAAATTACTCATATTGAAAATTTGCATTCCCCATGGGCGTACTTCCGTCTCCCTCTCTCCCAGCCACTACCACCACCACCAGAGTTAAGCA
Organism: Salticus scenicus; assembly: GCA_963930645.1. Classification (NCBI taxonomy): domain Eukaryota; kingdom Metazoa; phylum Arthropoda; class Arachnida; order Araneae; family Salticidae; genus Salticus; species Salticus scenicus. Next base: position 235,803,980 of record OZ005653.1, on the reverse strand, counting down.
ATTTTTGCACATATACATATATATATATATATATATATATATATATATATATATATATATATATATATATATATATATATATATATATATATATATATATATATATATATATATATATATATATATATAACTTTCTATTTAAATATTTCTATTATAAATATTTTTTTCTCAGTAGTTGGCAAAAAATAACTCTCATTGCGTACAGTCGGTAACAAAAGTCTCCGAACACTAGCAAAAATTTCTATGTAAAAAAAGTACACTTAATACAGTTTTGTTAAATAAATCCTTGTCAAATCCTGTTTTCAGACTGACTAAGAACCGGATTCGACAAGGATTTATTGAATAAAACTGTATTAAGTGTACATTTTTTATATAGGAATTTTCACTAGTGTTCGGAGACTTTTGTTACCTACTGTACGTGTATTCGAAACTTTGTTCTTTACTGCCATATTTAAAGTTATGAAAAAAAGGGAAGATTATCAAAAATTTAAAACGTTAAAAACGTCAGATCCCTCTGTCCTTACATAGAAACTTTTATCAAATAAATAGTTTTAAACTGTTATTTAAAATGCACTCTATATGTACCAGTACTTGTATTTCCAGAACATACATTGCTTCGAAACCACATTGGCGACCTTTTCTTTTGGTAGGGATAAAATCGTACGATGATCTCTTACTAACGGCAACATAGTTGATATGAAAGCAAAGAAGATGGGTGTGTTCAAATAAAAGACGTTAATTTGCCAGATAGACGCATATTGTTAAAACTGATGATAATTCTTCAGAAATTTAAAGAAATAGAAAAAAATGTTCTTTATTTATACACTCAGTTAATATATAAAAAATCTAATTGTCGGATCGATAAGTTAATTAAACCGACGGATTAAGAAAAAATGCCCCTTTCATTTGGTAACTTATTTGTAATGAAATTTTGATTAGACTTTATTTAAATTAATTAAAATGTGAAAATAATAACCTGGTAAAAGCTTTAGAAAGGGACATTTAAATTTTTAATTGCTGCCAAAAAAAAATTTACTTTTTTTTTCACAACATAAAATGAAATATGCTATCACGCGAAAAAAAAAAAAAAAAATATATATATATATATATATATATATATATATATTAAATTTGCTCCAGCACATGAAAAAATGAAAATATGAAAATGGAGTAAAAATAATAATAATAATAATATACCTCAATTTTAGATTTCCCCCCTTTTGTTTAAATAGTATGTTTCTTGCACGGATGAATCGCGCTTGGCATGAACGCTAATTCAGCGTTACATTAAAGAGCTTTACTTATTGATAATCCTGGGTAATTTTTAAAATTTTGATGCTGAAATAGATCGGACATTTTTTCGCCAAGTACTCCCATTTCGTAAAAGCCACTTTAAGCCAAGTAGCGCATAAAAAATATAAATAAATTATAAAATATTGAAAAACAGAAAAGAAAGAAAAGGAAAGGAAAGGAAAACGAAAAGAAAAGAAAATAATAATAATAATAATATAACGGTTTTTCGTAATAGTTATCTCACATATAAAGTCTGATGCATGTATGCTTTATAGAAGCTTAGATATAGACTTATCACAAACAAGAACATTTCAGAATTTCAGCGTCATATATCGGTTGATTTGTATCCAAATTAAATCATGATGGTGATTGCGATGAGTCTATATCCACGGTAATTCATGATGGCCATTTCGCATATCAAATTTCTGCACTTATGCGCTGCAGAAGTTGAGTCATAGCCTTCACATAAAAACAGCAACATTACAACGTGTATGTTGGACGATATGCGCTGAAATTGAATCAGCATAGTTTATTATAATGTATTCTTCACATATACTGTTTTGTGTGCTTATACACTATCGAAGTTAACAAATTACAGCATAGCATCGCCCTAACTATCCTTACATTGTCATAGTCAAATCAAAATTTGTGGAATACATTTATTATTTCTAGAGATAGAGCGACCACAAAATTTTGTTAACGAACTACGTACAATTAGACCGAGACAGACATATCCTGCAAATTAACAAATCAAGTTCAGGGAGTTTCAAAACCTGTCAATGCGTCGAAAGAAGTTGAAAATTTTTACGAATCCAATATTTTCTTTTTGTATGTAAAAGAAAGTAAATTATCTAGTGTGTCACTCACACGACTTTCTCTTATCCTGAAATTTAATACTATAAATACAGGTTGGAGATTAAGAGGTAAGATAACGATGTTATGTAAACATATGTTAAACATTTCAAATTAGGCTTCGGGAGAGATTTATATGCTAATTAGTCCTGTGTGAGGAGGGCTACCGTCCCCCTCAACCCGCCGTTTTAATAATGCACCTACATTTATATAGATTTTAATTCGGTTATTAAAAAATATTTCTGTTTTTAAAAAATAATTTATTAAAATTATTATTTAAAAAAATTATCTTTTATGATAATGCAGACGATTTCCATATTAGAGAAGTAGTATAACACCAAATATCCAAAAAAATTCCCTTTTATTCTCAATTAAAAAAAAAAAAATACGATTTTTTTTTCTAAGTTTTTTTTTCGTTAAAAGTAAAAAAAAAAAAAAAAAATCGATAACTTTGTTTTAAATTATCGCAGATCGATGGTTCAACCATTCGTTTTAAAGGTATTGGCGAGCTCTTTTGAAAGATACCCATCATGAAAATTTACTTCCCTCGAGGGGGGAGGCGATGCTCCTACATACACAGTTTTTTTTCCCTGTTGACTATCTCTATTACAAAAAATAATATATTCGTTTCATTTGGTTTATTGCAGTCTATAGATGTTAAACTCTACTTACCTGCAATTTCCCCCATAGACGTAATGTATTTGAATAATTTTGAGTGTCCCTGTACACGAACCATTTGCTTGATCTTAACGAAAAGTTTAGTGTAGCATCCTTATATGATACACATTTAGAATACCAAGTTTGAACTTTCTACCATAATTTGTTTTTGAGATATGTTGATAACAGACAGACACACAGACATACACACAGACCATTTGCTAAAAACATGATTTTCGTATTCAGGGCACCTCAGAACATGTAAATATAACAAAAACTCGCGTTCGAAAATTTGACCCAAAAACAATACTTTCTCTACCTTATGGGTAAGAGAAAGTAAAAATTCAACAATTATAAGTTTTAGAAATGATTTTGTTCACAAAAAATTAACCATCATTCTATTAAATATATTTTCAAAATATGAAAGATATTTCTAAATTCTGATAATTCTTTATTTTATTGTGCATTAAACAATTAATTACTATCTTCTTTTTTTTTTTTTTTTTAATTAAGAAACACACTCTGCAATTATTCTTTTTTTATCAGAAAGAAAAAATAAATAAAATAAATGTTTTGGGAATTAGTAACCATATGAAGGCATATCCAATGGCTTAAAAAGTTATTTTCATGTGTTTATCTTATACTGTATAAATAGCAATCAATATTAGCATATATATATATATATGTGTATATATATATATATATATATATATATTTTTTTTTTTTTTTTAACTATCATTAAATGATGTACAAAATAACAAGAAACATACAGTCGGCTGCAAAATTATTCGAGCACTAGCCAATAATTCCTATGTTTAAAAAGTACACTTAAGACTGTTTTGCTAAGTAAATCCTTGTCGAATCATGTTCTTAGACTGATTAAGAACATGACTCGACAAGGATTTATTTAACAAAGCTGTATTAAGTGTACTTTTTTTTTTTGGCAAGGATTATTGCTAGTGCTCGAATAATTGTGCAGCCGACTGTAGTATGTTTTTGATGACATAGTATGTAATCAGCACCAGTTTAGTTCAAAGCCCAATCGAATACCAAGTTTATTTAAATTCCGTACGTGCCATACAACGTCTGCAAACGGTTTGATAAATACACATAAACACCTGTACAGACAGACATTTTCTAAAAATGGTCAAATGGTTTTCGGGATATCTCAAAATTTGTAAATCCATCCAAAACCGGGGTTCGAAAATTTTCACCAATTCAATACTTTCTTCTTGTGTATATAAAAAAAAAAAAAACTTTTAAACATTATTTTTGAATCTATGAATAGAAATAAATATTTTCTGCGCTCTTTCAGCTGAAATTCAGAGATATTTCGTTAGAAACTATTTCTCTTCTAAAAGAAATAAAAGAGGAAAACAATGTTTTGAAATTTAGCAACTATATTAAACAATATACGATGTTTAAAAAATTTTGTTTCTTAAAACTCTTGATGTATCTTTAAAAAAAAAAAAAAAAAAAAAAACTTATTTAAAAACTTTTTAATAAATCTTTGAAGAAAATCAAATCCTTTCTGCTCTCTTTCGGAAATAATTGCCATAAATTTAAGCTGAGATATTATTAAATGCCAATCGATGATGTAGCTAGTTTCTTCTTTTAAATAATTAATATAAATTAAATAATTACTATATTGCGAAATATTTAAATCTTTTTTTATTTTTATTTTTTTTTTGTTTGTTTTCACATCTTTTTTTAATACGATGAAAGGAGAATTACTTGTAATCGCTTATTGAGCGATATGACGTCTTTCTTCGCCAAATGAAAGAAGCGCCAAAGTGGTTCCGAAATAATGTATGTTTTGGAAATACGCTTCCGATACAGTTCTTCATGTATCATACCTTAAACTGAACGTAAATGTCCAAATACTGTTATCTTCATCTTTAACTCTAATAAAATGTCAATAATACTGTAAAATTAAGAGAAAGTAATATTAAGAGAAAGCCAAACATGATTATTTCTAATAACTTCAAATTTAAAAATTTACCTTTAATCAATTTTGTTGAAAATTCAGCAAATATAATAATTTTATTCATACAATTTCATTTTAGAAATTTTAAGTATATTGTAATATGCAGAAAAGCAATTACAAATTTTCACTATTGATAAAAGTTTAATGAATTTATCGAGAAAACTCGTCACAAAAGTTTCGTCAAAGTCTTTGTCTAATAAAGTTATTTCAAACGCCAAACTTTTACTTCCTATGTTCTCTAAGAAAACATGGAAAACTTGTCTTAATATTCTATTTTTGAGACTTTAACGATTTAAGATAATTAGCTATTTTAAGAGCTTTAACTTCGTTTGTGCGACATCAGAAAAATAAGAAATTATTTGAAAGAACATAAATAATATAAGTTGTTTGAAAAATCAATCGCTTCGTTCAGCGGTCTGAGCTAGAAAAAGAAAATAGCCACTTATTTTTTATTCCTTTTTATATAGAAAATATTTTCTATAAAGGACTTTATTTACATTCTTTAAAAGAAAATTTATGTTATTTATATTCTTTAAATTAAATTGAAGAAATGTATGTAAACTAAAAAGCTATCTTGCGATTTACTTTTATTAACGTCTTAACGAAACAACGAAATCCTTTCAAATTCACATTTTCTTATTAAAGAAAAAAGTCCTTGCGGCTCAGTCGGGAGAATAAGTTGATTTCTTTTTCCTCAACAATTGGCAGTCATTTTGAAACAAGATGGTGGATAAAGTTTTCAAATGAGCTTCAGGTGAGGGAATTTTACGTCACACTAGAATTACACTATGAGCAATTGGCGACGGTCTGACACTCGCCTCTAAGGGTTGATCCTCCACGGAGGTGATTGAGACCCCGCTACGATGACCCCCCAAAGGTATAATGAACTTGATGGAGACATTGATATATGGGCTACGTACATATGGAGTTTTAAGCAAATCAATTCATAAATACCCTTTTTATGGGTCCACCTCTCGGAGTGAGTCCCAAACCGTCGCCAATTACCAACTGCGCAGCACTAGTGCGACGTAAAACCCATCCATCCATCGCTTTTTATGTGAATTTAAACTTTTCAAGTGGCCGACATTTAAAAACAAGATAGCGGATCAAGTTGGTCAACGATTATATGAAGTTCAGTATTTCATAATTTATTATAATGACAAAATTTCGAGTGACCGCCACTTGTGAACAAAATGAAGGAGCAAGTTGCTCAGCGAAGTCACCCAAGATATTTGTAAGATTAGTCCGCTATTCAACTTTGGCTCGAATTAATTCAGTGTTTTAAAAGTTATCATGATGATAAATTTTGAAGTGGAAGCCTGATTTTAAGTGGTCCCCTTAATTTAATGTATATCCTGAAACAAAATGACAGATCAAGTTTATTAATAACCATGGTGGAAACCCTTATATGGTCTATATACACATAAAATTTTAAGTAAATACTGTCTTAAATGCTATTTTTACTATGTGGGTTTGAAATTTTCAAGTACCACCTCTTTGGAAATAAAATCGTGGAGAAACTTAGTTAACGAACTCATCCAAGATATTTGTAAGATATGTTTGATATCGAACTTTGGCCCGATTTGGTCTATTTTTCGGAAGTTATCGTGATGACAAATTTTTTGTTAGAAACTGATAGGTAAATTAAGTGATTGCAATAAGTCGATTTCTAAACAAAAAAAAAAAAAAAAAAAAAAAAACTAAAAAAATTACCAATAGATACAATTAAGAAGAAAAACAGAAATCCGTACTGTGACCATCGCAAAAATGTTTTCCGTATCATTTTGATTTATTTTAATAGCATAGTCGATTACGATGAATGCTGTGGGTATTACGATAATATTTTAAATCCATCGATACTTACCTAACTTTTATGTTCACTTCTGAAACATCAAAAAACTAATCTGATATTCATCAGAATAGGTGTAGAATTGCAGTGTTATCTGTCGTGATACAAACTAAAATTAAATTAGCTTCTTTTTTTTTTTTTTTTTATAATAATATTAAATTTGATATTTAAGTGCATATGTACCATAAAAAGATACGATATACCCAAGTAGAAAATAATTTAAAGAGTATTATGTTGATAAATTATGGAGTTTCACATTTGTCTATTGGTTAGAAATGTCCGCTTTGCTAACCATATCCTAACAACCATTTAGAAACGAAGTTCACTCAAACAGCCCCAACAAAAGTCCAACTATCTTCCCCAATAAAGATCCAATGAACTTCTTCTAGAAGACAAAGCGAACAGCTCCGAAAAACTGCTACACCGAACTACCAACTAACATGTCACAATGCCAATTTTTGTCATTATCAATATAAATACAGGGAAATTAAAAATCAAGATAAAATTAGTTTTTAACCATATCTAAAGTATAGTGTAAAAAATGCACAAGCAACGATGAAATGGCGTGATGATTTCAAAGTGTAACAAGTTTGATAACGCATGCATCAGACCATTGAGGAAATAAACCCGGAGAGATTTCCCAACGGCCCAGCGGTTGAGGATTAACTATGATTGAGTGGGATTTTACGTTGCATTAAAGCTACGCAATACACTCGAATGCCCAATGAAATAAATTTTGGTTGATCCAACAGCGTTCAGAAAGAGTTGAATAGTCGCATGCACATTCAGCGCGATAATCAAATATTTCCCAACAAAGGTGTAAAGAAATTATTTTTAGTTTGTCCAACGGTGTTTCAAAGCAGTTGGCCAATTGTAGGCTTGTTACAGGCATGCAAACCCAGCAATTTACGAATTGTACAACGAATTGCTAACATTGTTCAATAATTTGTGCTACTTGGGTAGTTATGAAAATCGTGAAACGTTTTGCATAGCAACACAATTTAATGCATCAAAATCAAAACAACAGGCATTCATACAAAAAACTTCTTATTTATAAAATTTAATTCAATTCCGTGCCTTTACAATTGAAATATCTCTATTAACAAAAGTCGCGGCGTTTTTTTTTTTTTTTTTTTTTTTGTGTGTGTGTGTGTGTTTTCTTACATTTTTCTCCTTTGTTAACTCTATTTTCAAACAGTAATTTTCAAATATTATAACAGCATTAAAACCTTCAAAAAACGTTATTTAAATATAGTGATAATAAAATAAAAAACTCATGCAAAAGTGTACGACTGCTGAGACCCCTGTTATTAAGCACATCTGGGAAAGTGTGGCAGACGCAGCACCATATTTTATTCAAAAAAGATCAATCAGGATTACAACAAAATTCATACATAAAAACATTTCTTTAAAAAACGTATTTTTATAAGCGTCAGTCGACTACTAATTGCAGTCTTTATAAAAACAGAAATTTTCCTTTAAAATATTTTAATTTTGTGCCAAAGTTGCTATAAACACAAAACTGTAAATAAACACCATAAAATGCAATAATCACGCAACAATTATTTCGGGTTGAAAGAACACACGACCTTTCGTCCGCCGAAAAAGTAGCACGAGTGCTATAATCAATGCCGTAACGTATAGATTCATCCTAAGGGAAGAGCAAAAAAATATATAAATGAATGTAAATATGAATACTGGTGTAATCAGAATTATCAAATAACAAAAGTAAATAAATAATAAATAAATAAGATTAAAAAATATAACAAAATCTAAACATCTTAAAAGTATCAAAATTAAACGAAAATCGTAGTTATGTCAATAATTTTGAAGCATCAGACAAGAATGGAGTAGAGGAAATATCATTAACAAGATTTTTCAAAATTTTAAATGTATAAAAATCTTCATGGACATCAAAATGGGAAGAGGAGGCAGGAGATGAAATTATGTTAGTTTTAAAAAAATCAAAACGATGACTATGAGCCCAGCTGTGGGAAGCAATAGAAGATTTGAAAATCTCTTCATTACGAACATGTCAGGTATAGCAAAGTGCTACAATTAAAACTCGCACTTTGCGGGTAAAACGTGAATCTGCTGTTTTAGGATTCAAGTCGATTGAGTGATGGAGTTATTTCCTATCCTAACTTAAATTTGTAAATTGAAATATGCAAATATTTTGGAAAGTAAGATAGATAAAAGGAGTTGGAGTTAGTTGAGATGGTTTTTGGAGAGTTGGTACGAGCGTTAGTTGGAAGGCGAGTGAGTTGAAGGATGGTAGTTAGAAAGTTAGTGGAAAGGAAGGTATGAGAGTTGATGGAGTTAGCTGTTAGCGGCTTAGGATAGAAGAGAGTAAGTCCTGTAGCATTGTAGTGTCAGGGAATCCTCCTACATGCGAAAGGTTACTCGGCCTTAGAAGCTAATTTAAATAAAAGTAGTTGAGGTCATTTGCGAGTAGTTAAGTAAAGTAAAGTAACGGAGGTTATTTATTAAATGTCAAAGCATTTAAAAGGGCTGCCCATTTAAAGATATTAAATCAAACCAAAGTCCAGCGTCCCCCCTTCTTATTTAAGCTCAATTAAAGCTCATTAATTTTATATATTTGGACTCTGTCATTTCTTCATAAATTAAGTATTTCATTTACAGCTTCAAGTCAATCTAAAGTTAAATAAGTAAGTTGGCAGCATCAACCTTCAGTCAAGTTAAAGTTCAATTAGTATGGAGAAGTTGCGTTCTCCACATGGGCGCCCAACTTTGCTCGAATCCCCCCCCCCCCCGAGCAAGTCTTTTTTGACGGCACCACTAGCGTGCTGCAATTTTTTGAGCAGCTTGAATATTTTTTCCATTTTCATAAAATCAATGTTGAAAAACAATATTCATGGTTAGCCTATTCCCTAGAAGGAGAACCGAGACAGTGGCATAGATTAATCGCCTGCCATTCACTTGGGCCAAATCCAACGTATGACGATTTAAAACGCAAAGTTATCGATCTTTTCGCCACTCGGTATGATAAATTACGATTGGAACATGACCGTTCCCTCCCCCCTCACGAACGTCAGTGGGAAACAATATTAAACCCAGTAGAAAAACTGCAAGAAGTTATTAAGTCGCCAGAAGTAAGCTCGAGTACATTAAGTAACCCTAAAGCTGGTGAGGAAAACTTTATTTCTAGTGAAAAAAGCCAAATGACATTTGAACTAAACGAGCAAACTTCGCCCTTAAACAGCGATACAAACCAATTTACGGCAGTTATTCAGAATTTAGCTACGGATGAAAAATCCGATAAAATATCTAGCTCACCGACGGCGGCTAATCCTTGTAACTCGCCTTTCTTTAGCTGTCAGTTTTGAATCTATACAGCCGACAGAGTCAATTATTTCTAATGAGACCGTGAACTTAAAGTGTCAAACTGACCCGCCGCCTAAACTTAAAGAAAATGAGGTTATTTTCAAGAAGGTAATTTCAACAGGGCATGTAATCTATGGTGAAGTTTCTACAAACTCCTGCAGCCCTGCATGCAAAAGCACGGAGCGACAGCAGTCCCCTGTTGTAACTACGAACAGTGACAAGGAACCGGGCTCGAGTCCATCCCAGAAAAATGCATCTCCGATGCCGGACTCCGTTCTGCAAGCCACCAGCACGGAAATTGCCACAACAACTCTACTGACCAGTCTGAACCGCATCTCTTTTGCTGATATCAAGGACTCAATTTGTCAGGTCGTATCGTTCAGTATTTTAGTTTTTCTCAAGTATTGGTTTATCAGTACTGTACTAAAATTTTCGACATGTAGAACTTTCTTCTGGACTTTCAATCATTATCTCAAAAAGATGAACTTTTTAAAATATCACAAATCTAAATTTAAACTTGCTGCATGAACTTTTTAAAATTTAAAAATGCAAAATTTAAACGTATAGCATGCACTTTCATCTCTCGAAATTTCATGTACTGTTTATATGTCATAAATTTTTTTCTGTATATAATATATGCCTGTATGTACGTTAATGTTTTTTTAATTCCTAGCCAACACCAGCAGTTTTTGGTAAAAAAAAAAAAAAAAAAAAAAAAAAAAAAAAAAAAAAAAAACCTTGTTGAACTTTTGTATAAACTTTTCCCCCTCTTTAGTTTTTTGAATGATCTATATGTATGTAATTAAATGCCTTCTGTTTTAGCCATCACCTGCAGCGATTCGTAAGATAAATTTTCTTACCTTTGTATATAAATTTTCTCTCTAAGTTTTTACGTGATCAATATGTATATACGCTACTACTTTTCTATTTTCTAGCCAACAACGGAGTCTTGAAAACTTTTTGAATAACTTTTTGAATAACTTTGTATATATATCTATTCATTATATATATTTTTCTAAATGTCGTAAATTGTATAAAATAAACTTTTATAAGTGTATAACCATTTTTCTCTATAAGTTTGTAAATGTAATGTAAAATGTATGTACGTAAATCTTTTTTTATTTCTCAGCGATCAACTGCAGTTGTGAAAATTTTGTATCCTTAAATATGTTTTCTAAATGTTGTATAAAGTGTATCAAATGAATTTTCTTGTTGTAAACTTTTGAATTTTTTACTAAAAGTTTTTATGTATGTGTATCTATTAGCATGGGGTAAAAAGAGAATTTTTTTTTAAAAAGCTATTTTGCATGTTAATTCGCGTTTAACAAATTAACCTTATTAATCCACTAACATTTTGTTTTTTCCGTACCCAAACACCTAGTTGAAATAGGGCTTATGTATAAAATTATGTCATTTATCTATATATAAAAGTGTAGTTCTCGTCTATTTTTGATATATACGTTTAAAAAAGTTTTAATTTTAGAAAATGTGAGGTCCAGTTGCTGATCCTGACTCTAAACCCGAAGTACAGAGGTTAAATCTGAATCCAGGCTGATTTCTTAAAGATTGTTACTTTTCACATGAAGTCGAAAAAACTTTTTGGAAGTCTGCCAGCAGCGTTTCTCTTTTTCTGAAGTAAAGTGTTTTTGGAACTGTGCCAGCAGTCTGGATTGACATTTTCGAGATAAATCTACTGGAAAACTGCAACTCTTTTTTTGATAAACACCTTAAATAAAGACTTTCTTTACAGAATCATTTTACACAAGTTATATTGAATGCTGATTGATCGCACGTTCTGTTTAGGCGATCCCTTTTGTACTACATTTTTTTTTTAATTCATACAATTTTTTTCCTTTCCATTTAAGGAAAGATGTGCCTGTATTTCCCCGCTGTAATTACGCTGGACTTCTAGTTAACTAAATTGAGTACAAACGGTTTCTGGAGTAAAGCGACTTAGTTTGAGCATAATACGAAACATTTTTTTTTTTTTAAAAGCTAAGTGTCCAGTTTTTGGCCGTGTACTCTTAAATTTTTTTTTTCCCTATTAGATTTTTAAAACAATATACTTCTTGTTGGGCAGTCTAGTTAAATTTAAGTTTCCCCCCTCTTTTTTTTTCTTTTTCTAAAATATTATATAGTTGAAATTTAAGCAGTAAGTCACTGCAGCTAACTTTTCTTTGCACAGTATTGCAATAATTTAAAATTTGCACGGGTAAAAACCCGTTGGGGATTTTTTCCGCGAAATTTTTTTTTCGGGGGAGGAACTGTCAGGTATAGCAAAGTGCTACAATTAAAACTCGCACTTTGCGGGTAAAACGTGAATCTGCTGTTTTAGGATTCAAGTCGATTGAGTGATGGAGTTAGTTCCTATCCTAACTTAAATTTGTAAATTGAAATATGCAAATATTTTGGAAAGTAAGATAGATAAAAGGAGTTGGAGTTAGTTGAGATGGTTTTTGGAGAGTTGGTACGAGCGTTAGTTGGAAGGCGAGTGAGTTGAAGGATGGTAGTTAGAAAGTTAGTGGAAAGGATAGTATGAGAGTTGATGGAGTTAGCTGTTAGCGGCTTAGGATAGAAGAGAGTAAGTCCTGTAGCATTGTAGTGTCAGGGAATCCTCCTACATGCGAAAGGTTACTCGGCCTTAGAAGCTAATTTAAATAAAAGTAGTTGAGGTCATTTGCGAGTAGTTAAGTAAAGTAAAGTAACGGAGGTTATTTATTAAATGTCAAAGCATTTAAAAGGGCTGCCCATTTAAAGATATTAAATCAAACCAAAGTCCAGCGTCCCCCTTTCTTATTTAAGCTCAATTAAAGCTCATTAATTTTATATATTTGGACTCTGTCATTTCTTCATAAATTAAGTATTTCATTTACAGCTTCAAGTCAATCTAAAGTTAAATAAGTAAGTTGGCAGCATCAACCTTCAGTCAAGTTAAAGTTAGATAAGCATGGAGAAGTTTCGTTCTCCACAAACATTCCGATGGTGCTCATTATTTTATATTTCAAACGCCTCCTAGTTTGACCAATATAACCAAAATTGCACAACGAACACGAGATTAAGTAAATGCCAGATCTTTTTTCGGTAGGAATGGGGTCTTAAAGAGATATTAATATTGGTCAAACTAGGAGACGTTTGAAATATAGAATAAATGAGAACCGTCGGAATGTTCGTGATGAAGAGATTTCTAAATCTTCGCTTGCTTCCCACTACAGGGCTCATAGTCATCGTTTTGATTTTTCTAAATTTAAGATAATTTCATCTCCTGCATCCTCTTCCCATTTGGATATCCATGAAGCTTTTTACATATTTAAAAATTCGAAAAATCTTGTTAATGATATTTCCTCTACTCCATTCTTGTCTGATGCTTGCAAATTACTCACATAACTCCGATATTCGCTTAATTTTGATACCTTTAAGATGTCTAGATTTTGTTATATTTTTTAATCTTAATTGCTTATTTATTTCCTTCTATTATTTGATAATTCTGATCACACCAGTATTTATAATTATATTAATCTTTATATACTTTTTCTCTTCTTAAACAATTTATGTGTTGCCGCTTTGATTGCAGCACTCGTGCTTCTTTCTTCGCCTGACGAAGGGTTGTGTGTTCTTTCAACCTGAAACAACTGTTGCGAGTTTATTCAAAGTTCTGTACTTATTACTATTGAACGCCAGTTCTGGGGTGCGTAATACCAAAGTCGCTGTATTCGAAAAAAATGTTTAAAAGTCTTCCAAAATCCACAGGCGAAAACATCAAAAATTCATGTTGTCAGACGTATTCTCAACAAAATTAATGACCATATTTTTAATACAAATTGATAAAATAAATAAATAAATAAAAAGCCTTAGCACTAAACAGAATCCGAATGCCTGTATTTGTACACAATAGATTCTTTTCCGCAGGTCACACTATAAAAAGAAATAATCTGGTGTGTCGTCACTCACACGACTTTCTCTTACTCTGCATTTCAATACTATAAAGATACATTGCATATTAAGCCTTAAGTTCAATAGCGTAAGATAATCAATTTCAATGTACTTTTAAAATAATCTAAAATAGGTTTAGGAACGGTTTTCTTTGACATGTAATTCTGAGTGAGGATGGCTACCGCCTTCCTCCCCCCCCCCCTCTTCCCTCGTTCAGTTATAGTGCATACAATTATTATTATTATCCTTTTAATCAAAGCTGTTATTAATTTGCCTTCAAACTTGCCAATCCTTGTCAAATTTTTAAGTGACAACCTAATATGGACTTCAGATTACCAAATTTGAATTTCCTGCAGCTATTTGTTTTTAAGTTATGCTGACAAGAGATACACATACAAACGGACCACCAAAAACTGTATTTTCGTAATCAGGAAACCTCAAAACGTGATATTAAACCAAAAAAAAAAAAAACAGAGATGAAAATTCAAGAAATATTTCGTTAAAATATGCGTGTGAAAAATTAATATTGCTTCCTGAGCAGTGTCCGTCGTCATAGCAAAATGTAGCTAAGCTCTTCCATTAATTATATTCAATAGAAAAGAATATTTAGCTTTATTTTGGGTAGTCCAGTATATTGTCCATAATCAATATGTACTATAAATAATATTGTGTACTTAAACTTAGTCTTATTTGAATAGCATCTAATAGAAAAGGAATTACAATCCCAGCAATTTCCAAGTAATAGCCACAATATATCCAAATACTTTGGGTAAGCCTGAAAATGAATAATGAATGATTTTCATACCATATTCTACATTAAACACGTTTTACGCATATAAAAAATATATATTCGTTTCATTTGGTTTAGTGCAGCCTTAAGATGTTAAACTCTACTTACCTGCAATATCCCCCATAGACGTAGTGCATTTGAATTCTCTTGGATGTCCCTGTATACGAACCATTTGCTTGATCTCAACGAAAAGTTTAATGTAGCATCTTTATATGATTCACATTTAGAATACCAAATTTGGACATTCTGCTATAATTTGTTTTTGAGAAATGCTGTTAACAGACAGATACACACACAGACCAAACCGCTAAAAACATGATTTTTGTGGTCAGGCGACCTCAAAACATGTAAACATAACAAAAACTCAATTTCGAAAATTTAACCCAACAGCAATACTTTCTCTACCATATATATGGATAAGAGAAAGTAAAAAGAACCCATTGAACACAATTTGCAAATCCCACCACCGAGGATCGAATCAGGGTCCTTCGCATAGTAGGTGACGAGATTACATCTTAGACACAGAACTACATTTTATGCTATTTCTTAGCACTTCCCGATTCGTCTTTAATAATATATATTTACCAGATAAAATCGACCAAGATCGTACCAGGGTCCACCGTATAGTAGGCGATGATTTTACATCTTAGCCACAGGACCGCATTTTATGCTGTTCTTTCCAATTCTGCTTTGATACAAAGTTTTCCGCATGCAAAACTGAAACAATATGTATTCACCAGATGTGTGTCACTGGTGTCAATCTGTATTAATGATTACAGATTTTATCGGGTTACAAAGAAGAAGAAAAAGAAGGAAGAAGAAAAAAGAAGAAAGTCGTTCGGTAAATTGTGGTGAAATTTTGCGAAAAGAAAAAAAAAATCGCAGTAGTTTTAGAAAATACAAATTTTCAGGTTTTTTTTTTTTTTTTTTTTTTTTTTTTTTTTTTTTTTTACAGGAGCTTTTTTATGGTGTAAAAACAAAAATCCAAATATGTAAGTTTGCAAAGTAGCTCTTCAAGTTTTTTAAATAACAAGAAAACGATTTGTTATTGTAAATCGAAGTGTGTTTGATTTGAAATATATTTGTGAGGAGTTTCTTCTTGTGTCGTAATTTATTCACCCAATTTCGTTTTTTCTTTCAAACAAATATTTTTCAAGATTTTCATATCTTACATGTTTTGATTAAAATTAATGGAATTACTTTTAAAACTAATTTCTATGTACGCGATTATTCTTTCTAAAATTGCATTCAAAGAAGAATTTGAATTCAATTATTTTCTAATTTAAATTTCCAAAACGGATATGAATTTTTGAAGTTGGAACTACATTCAAATAAGAAAAACGCATATTAAGAGTAAACTAAATGAAAGCCCTTTCAAAATAATTTCAAGTCAAATTCGTAATATAACGCAATTAACATTCACATTTTAAGCAAAAATAATAGAATTTAACTTGAATTATTTTTAGAATTCTAAATAAGTTCCAAAGAACAATTTATTCTCGCTTCGCATTTATGAACGTTTTGATTCGTTTTATTTATTTGCCAGGTTAAAAGCAGGGTTGGTTTTCCCAATAACTTTCAGATTAAATTTAAATATTTATGAGAATTAATAAACAGAGACAAGCATGTTCGTTTATTACTTACGAATAACTGCTGTGAAAATTTCACCGTGATTGAAAAAAAAAAATTACTTCATGACAAAATTAATTGCTTGCATTCGCTTCTCATTCATAATTCACAAAATGCAATTTTCTATCTTGAATCGATCGCACTGAAAATTCAAATAATTTATATTTCATCTTTTAAATAATTATGTATAGATTATTCTCATTAAATGAGTCAACTTATTTTTCATTTTTTTTTTTTTTTTATTTATTGATTTATTTAACATAAATTAATAATGAATAGCTCTATTATCAAATTAAAAGAAACTTAAATATTCATTAATCGCTGATTTTTGCTGCAATAAGACACAATTGCTTTGCAGTATTTTATTATTATTATTATTATTACATTTTAATAAATGTTTCAAAACTTATTTATAACAGTATTTTTTATTTAAGGAATAGAATTTTATACCGTTCTGTATGAGAAAAATCATCGCTATATTCGTAAACACATCGCCTTTGGAATCACAAGGCACTAATGGAACGAATGCAAACTATGGAATAATATACAAGCGAAGTGTGACGTCACTGACCGTCCGTGGGGGGCCAGGTAAAAGATTTCCTATGTTAATTGTCCACTGGATTTTTTGAAAAAAAAATATATTAAAAATTAAAGGAAATTACCTCCCGATTTTAATCCCCACATTTGGGTATAGTTATACATATAAGTTACTGTCTACATGTGTTAGATTGAGTTATTTTTGCTGTAAAATTGACAAAATTTGAATTTTAAATTTCAAAACTCTAGAAAAAAAATGGCTAACTTCCATATTCTATTGAAAGCATAAACATTTCATTTCAAAAGGGTGATATTTACACAATAAATATCCAACTAATATACTAATTAAGAGGAAAATGATAAATATTCTAATTTCATGTCATATTTGTTTTCAAATATCTAAATAAAGTATGTGATATAAGATACTAATATGTTGCAGCGGAATAAATTTGATATCTGTAATCCTTCGCGGGGAAAAAAAAATATCGCCAAATTATCTGGCGAACATATTTAATTCCTTTCAAAAATCATGGTTATTTTAACAACTTATAATATGAAATAATGCAATAAAGTAATGAAATAATATGAAACAATATTTCGTACAATAGATATTACGAAAATATGCATCTGGCATGTATATTTTCGTTTTACGTTTTTTATCACCAAATAGAAAAAACGCCAAGCACGACAGAGTTTTGAAATTTAACACTAAAATTTTGTCAATTTGACAGCAGCAAAATAACTTAATCTAACACATGTGCACGATAACTAATTTGTAATTATACCCAAATATGGAGATTAAAATCGGGAAATAATTTTCCTCAATTTTTAACAATTTTTTACAAAAAATCCAATGGACGATTAAAGGAAATCTTTTACTTGACCCCAACGACGGTCAGTAACACACTTCGCTTGCATATGAAACTGTACCGTTCATAGAAATCATTTTTTTTCTTTTTCCGTACTAGAGGTTTAATCCACTTTTTATTTATCAGTGATAATTAAATAAAGCATCTTTACTAGATTTGTTATTTATTTATTTCTTTACTTATAACTAACAATTAAAAAGGAATTATAAAGTTATTTTCAACACACTCCTTTTTTTTTTCGATGTGTGAGAAATGTAATGGCATCAGGAAAGTTTTTAAAACATCCATGTGTCTAAACAGTCTAGGCAAGTACAGGTTAAATGTCCATTATTTCAGAATGCACTGATTATATAATTTAGTTCTGTTAGAAAATTGTTCTGTTTCAAATGTGGAGAAGAAAAATGATTGCTACTATTTTCCTTTCAGGTGGTGGGTTTTATCCATAGAATAATAATAAAGGAAGAAGGAGCGTACGTGTTTTGGTTTCGGTTTGTAAAATCCAGGAATGCCGGGTATAGGGTTGTAACAGTGCTTCCATCTGATTGGTTGCCGACTTGTTGGCGAGATTTTTGAATCGTCTCGTCTCTCTGTCAATCAGTCTGTGAGGCAGCACCCACAACAAACAGCGATAAATGCGCTGAGGATGGGTGCCCTACTTCAATCTTGAGAGGAGCAAAAGTAGCTTTCGCTGGCATTTCACTAGAAGGGGTTTGTAAGCATTAGAGTATTGCCGTGCTCCTTCTTCCTTTATTATTATTCTATGGTTTTATCACAACTGGTCTGTTGCCAATAAAATCTGAACAAAAATATATCGTTTAGTTGAGCTCAAAAGATGTAACTTTCATTTCAAGGAAAGTGCATACTTAGAAAGGCGCAAAATCTAGACCTAATCAACCAATGCAAAAACAAACAGAATATAAATATACGTATATTATAAATATTATTAGAAAATGTTCTGCACTTGCTCATATCCCATCGTACTTTTACATAATGATTGGATTTAACTATAAAAAGTTTAACTTTTTACTATACCTGTCAATAATCTCATTATGAAGTGTAAAATTTTTAGTATCCACCTTTTTTTTCACACCAGTCATTTTTTAAAGTAATTTTATTCTTGTTTAATCGCAACAACATTTGGAAAGAATTAATCTAAAAATAAAATGGTATGAAAAAAGGGGCGTTTTTTTAAGGGGCGTTAACAATCTGACGCTTATTAAAGAGATGGTTGGCAGGTATGCTGTTTACAGATATTATAGAAATAAACATCGATTATATGATTGATCAGTGGCTTGAAAGCGAGATTGCTGTGGCCTTATATGGATTTGTTATGGAGAACGAGAAGTGAACAACAAATGCTCTAAAATGTTGCAAAATTAAATACAAAGTTAGTCAAGTTATTGGGGATTTTTTTCCCCCCCTTACTCATAAGGTAGAGAAAGTATTATTTTGGGGTCAAATTTAAAATTTTCAAAAGTGAGTTTTTGTTATATTTACACGTTTTGACGTCCCCTGAAACCGAAAATCATGTTTCTCGCGGTTGATCTACGTGTGTGTGTGTGTGTTTGTTATCAGAATATCTCAAAAACAAATAGTAGCAGAAAGTCCAAACTTTGTATTCTAAATGTATATGATATAGGGATGCTATACTAAGCTTTTCGTTGAGATGAAACAAATGGTTCATGTACAGGGACACCCAGTAGAATTCAAATACATTACGTCTGTGGGGGAAATTGCAGGTAAGTAGAGTTTAACATCTATAGACTACACCAAACCAAATGAAATGAATATATATTTTTTACATGTGTCAAAACAAGAAGAATATGGTAGGGAAATCATTCACTGTTCATTTACAGGGCTACACAAAAGAGCTTGATTATAGTGCGACAATAGCTCAAAACTGATGGAAGTGAAATCGTGGTCAAATTTTATTAGTACTTTAGCATGTAGACTTTTCAAAATGTAAGTTCTTTGGAACTTTTTTCTTGCTGCAATTGCCGGGCTTACCCCCGTTTAGTGGGTGGTATCATTAAAATAAGTATAATTTAATTAAAGGCTTTTTTGTTTTTCATTTTTTTAAATGTGTATAAATTTCATGCCGGTTTTTATACCGAGCATAATTCTTATTCCTGTAATTAATTAACGCGTTTTACAACTTTAAATTTTGTTAATAGCGTATAGAAATTGTTTCCCGGTGTTGCTAACCTTTCTTACCTGTTCAAGTAGTAATTTTTTTCAAAAGTTTTATTGAAGTTTTCTTGACTGTTTACAGTTTTTATACTGTTTTAGTGTTTTCTATTAATTATAACCCCCCCCCCCTTCACGTAATTTGTTAGCTTGAATGAGCGTTTGATAAACTGTTATGATTTGAATTTAGTAGTCATCATTTTTCAATTTTTTATCTAGTATTTTTTTTTTTTTTTCCTATTGTGTGTTATTAATATGATTGGTAGTAGCAATTATTTAAAATTAAAAAAAAACTTAATAAAAAACAAATTAAAACCGAAGAGAGCATCAATTTTTTACAAGATTGTAAAAACTTCAATATTATACCCAAAGTCTTTAGAGTCAAAAATAAAACCCTTAAAAAAATTTTCCCGCGTGAAGTTCGTTATTTTGGAAAGCAAGTTTTAAATAAGGCTATTAGACATAGGAAATCAGACTTTTATAAAAATATCGAAGTTATCAATAAAACCGATGGTAATCTCAAGGAAAGTAGTAGTCTCGCGGAATATAATGTTATGAAAAATAAAATTGAAACCTTCAAAGATGTTGAACGAAATATTGCTATTAAAAGACATAACAATAAACTAAAAAACTGGATTAACGGAGAAGCTTTAAAAAATAAGACAATCAAAGAACAACCATATATTAATTTATCAAACTACAAAACTAATAGCCATGAAGATGCATTATTAAAACTCGGACCAAAGTTTGTTCTTGACCAGCCAATAAATTTAAATGACAGTATCGCTAAAATAGAAACCGCTATTGATAAAACTCCCCCATAAAATAAAAAACAAATCAGGAATGTAGCTTATAATGAATTGAATAAAAGTACTAAAAATAAAAACGTTAACTGTGCCGACTTTAAAACATTAAAACAAATAAAGAAAAACGAACAAATTACTTGCACCCTTACAGACAAAACCCGTAAAATAGCCATTTTGAATCGTAAAGATTATAATAATAAAATGAACGACATAATTAAAGAAATAGGAACCACCATAATTAACAATGACCCCAATAAAAAACTAATAGAAAAAGTCAATAAATTAATAAAACAAGGTAACTGTATAGATAACCGCCCCCCCCCCATTGTTAATAATTTCGCTCCCAATACCCCGCGCCTTTTCGGACGCTTTAAGGACCATAAAGACCCACCCAAATTCCGACCGATTGTTAATAAAAAAGACGGTCCTTTACCCCCTCGAAAAATATATGACCCATATCTACCGTAACCTGTTACCACCCTCTGATCATAGCCTTAACTCGACAGAAGATTTTATTAAACGTATTAATGACTTAGAAATTAACAATAACCATAAATTTATTAGTTTTGACGTTATCAACTTGTTCCCGTCTATCGATATTAATGAAATCTGTGATAAAATTAATCAAACAATAGCGAATCAATATGACGAATCCGTTGCGAATACGTTAATTACCGCTAGTAATCTTATCCCACGCGAAAGCTATTTTAAATTTAATAATGTTGTATATAAACAGAATATGGGGGTGCCGATGGGATCACCTATTTCAGGGATAATAGCTGAATTCAAATTAAGAATACTTGAAAATGATATATTTAAATTGATGAAAGATAAAATTATTTTTTGGGTCAGGTATGTGGACGATGTTTTTGCAGAAAGATAAAAATATAAACGAAATACTAGATAAACTAAATTTGCTTGACGATAATATTAAATTCACCTACGAATCCGAACTGAACAGCGAGATAAATTACTTAGATGTTAAAATTAAACGTTTAAATAACAAAATAAGAACCACCGTTTACAGAAAACCGATGGCCAGTTACGAAATTGTTGATAATAGAAGTAAAACCCCTTATAAGTATAAAATTAACACAATCCGCAGCTATGTTAATCGCGCAATTCTAGTATGTAATAATAAAAATGACATAAATAAAGAACTTAAGTTTATTAAAAAATTAACCGTTGAAGCCGGATATCCAAAATTTATTGTAGAAAAATTATATAAAAAAAGAATGAAACAGTTAAATCATATCCCAAACCAGCAAAAAAGACAACAAAAATATACATTCTCCATACCCTATAACCAAGGAACCGCGAATAAAATAAAAAATACTGCAAACAAATTAAATCTAAACATTCCGATTAAACCGAACCCGAACATTTTTCAAATCATTAGAAATGACAAAGATATTATTCCCCCCCCCCCTCGAAACTGCCGGTGTTTATAGAATTCCCATCGGATATCCCGACAAAAGAAAAGGAAGCTATATAGGAGTTACTAAGAGGAAAATCAAGACCCGTCTAAAGGAACATGAAAACGATATAAATTTTGCCAAAGCATACTGTGAAAATGAAATAAAAACAGAATTTAATAACGTTGAAAAAATAGCTAACTATAATAATCCTACGTATGCTTTTCTCCGTGAAAGCGTTGAGATCGTTAACGATAGCAGCGCCATTAATGACCACGAATCGGCCAGAATTGATCCGCAGTGGCGCTACTTGCTGCGTGAAAGAAGTGAAGCTATAAATAGCCGGCGCGAGAAACACTAGTTGCAATTGACAAAGGGGGAGGATCCTCCCCAGAAAAGCTTATTGCTAAAGATGAAGCCTAAGTGAGGTTATTTATTTTATTTTATAATGATGGAAGTGTATTTCAAGTTGTGCCGTGTTTTATTGCTATAGTATTATATTTAGGTGCACCATGTGGTCAGTACATAATCTTCGAAAGATACACAGGGCTGAAAATATTTAAGCGATAACATTCATTTTTATTGTTAGTGGAAGTGCTTTATTATAATATTTTACCATGTCTAGGAAAGCTGCTGAGGAATTGAAATGAATTCCTCATAGACATATGATAAATAATGTATGTTTTAAAGCTAAATATTCATCGCTTGTTTTTTGTATATTTACACATTTTTAGGCTTTCTGATTACCGAAGTCAACTTTTTTAACGTTTGATCTTTGTCTGTGTCTCTTAGAGTAACTTAAAAACGAATAATTTCAGAAGATCCAGAAGTTGCATTTTCAAATTAATATAAGTTTGTTGCTAGAAAAGTTTGATCAAGACTGATAAGTTTCAAGGAATGTTGCGTGTGGAAGTTGTTTGAATAATTTTAAGTGGTCTGTTAATTTTAATAACAGATTTAAATTCTATATAAATTTAATGACACGGGGGGTTGAGGATGTGTCATTATGTGTGAGGAGGGCGGTAGCCCCTACACAGAACTAATTAGCATATAAAACTCTTCCGAAGCCTGATTTGAATTATTCCAACATAGGTTTGCATAACAGTACTCGTTATCTTACCTCTTAATCTCCAACCTGTATTTATAGTATTAAATTTCAGGGTAAGAGAAAGTCGTGTGACTGACACACCAGATTATTTCATATTTTTACAAAAAGATATATTTTTAATACAAAAGTATTTATTTAGACATTGCTATTTGTTATCTTGTACAAAAGCTCAAAGAAAGAATCAAACCATGCAAAAATGTAATTTAATATTTGGTATGTCCTTTTTTTATCTTCAGGAGAGCCTGCACTCGTTTTAGCAACATTTCAATGATTTTTTTTTTTTTTTTTTTTTTTTGAGAAAAGTTTTTGAATTCTTCGTCATGTTACCGTTAATAAAAATCTTTAGGAAATTTACTCAAATATAATCCAAGTTATACTTCGATTTAAAGAAGATGCCGATTCAACAGTTGAGCTAAACCATTCATCACAAATAGGGTGAAGTGCTACTTTGACGTGGTTAAGGACCCGTTATAAATCGATTTTCAAGCCCAGCCATTTTTTATCTCCAAATATAAGAACTGACACCTGAAACGAGAATATGAAACAACTACTTTACTCCTACCATCTGAAAAAAAAACAACAATTTCATCTACTGCCTCAATTGGGAAAGCCTGAGATGGTATAACATTGATTATGCATACGATATCACTGACCAAATGCTTTCAGAACTTCTCATGATCATTTTCTTTCTTCTCATGAACTGATCATTTTCTTATTATGATCAGTTTTGAAAATATCTTTGTCCTATATCTTGATCTAGTTAAAACAGCTAACGAAAATTTTGATTCAACTTGGAGTAGTACGTTCTGTATTTCTAATTGAGTAGTTAGTTAACTTTTTATATAACAAAACTGATTATTGCTTCTAATCGCCATTGGGAAATGGTCCAGTCAAATTCGTAACAAAATTGCACTAATCATGAAAAAAAGTTCCAATAATTATGAATATCATTATGTTTTAAAGAAGGATTTGAATCATTTCAGTATTCGCGATTTTTCTTAAACAATAAATATTCTTGGATTAAATATCAGGACAGAAATTGAACGTCTCTATTTAACGTTATGCGATTATTTATTTATACAATTTACAAATATGAATATTATGTAATTATTTCAATATATGTGTACTAATAAGTATAAAGGATTTAAGTCCAAAAATGTCGATTTTGAGTTAAGTACATAGTCAGACTCAGAAAAAAATTATCTATCGATTGGTATAAAGGATTTAAATCCATGTCATTTAGTCTTTGAGAAAATCCATTGGTAAAAAAAAGATTCAAGTCAGAAATTTAGCATTAATCTTTGGTATAAAATATTTAATTCAATTTTTTCCCTTTATTAAATGAAGATTGACAATCACTGAATGGTATAAAGCGTATAAACCAACATAATCCCTTTTTCCTAATCGATTCTGCTGATTAGTTTTTAGTTAGTTTAATTTTATTTTTCGTCTTCTGAAAAATCAAGAATATGGACTTAAATCCTTTATACTTATCAGTACAGATATTTCACTTCGTATTTTATCTTATCTCCACCTTTACCGTAAGTGAAGGTCACTAATACCCGAGGGGTTACTTGAAACCTAAACGATAAATTGATTTAAAGTCACTTCCTGGCCCTTGTTTATTGAAGTAATAAGCATAGTTCCTAGTTTGATCATAAAGGATACAAACTACGTCACACTAAACCATTACCATGAGCGACATTAATTATTTTATCGTTTTGGATTTAGATCTCCAGACTCCGAAACAGACCCTGATTACGAAATATTCACGAGAAGCTCTTGATTCCCCTTGAAAATTTTTAAAGAGCCCCAGAATAAACAAAATAAGGCCCCCGAATTATGGAGCCTGTTGATTGACAACACTGTCTGATTATAAAATGTCATAGAAGACTAGATTATGCAATTATCATTTATAAATTACACGCCATCGGTTTTGAAGTGTGTACACTGCACACATTTAAAATGGAATAATTTCATATATCATAGAGAATACAAGTTTTCCCCAGTTTGCATTTTGGTGCTAATACTACGTGTATTTCTCCCGAATACTTACGTGTACTTTTTCCCGAATTCCAGCTCATTACGATATGTGTTTAATGACGAATTTTTAAATTTTTAAAGGTGTTTGTATGTGTCTTTAGACCAAGAAGTCAGTTGGGGGTCCCAAATGGGTTTGTATTTCCCCTCACTCGAAAGCTTAATCGGGCCCTGGTCCAAAACACAATGATTTACGGTACTTTATCAGGTACAAACTATTTTATATTAATGTTCATTTAATTTTATCTGTTGGTTATAACATGATGCAAATATTCACATCGTATACAGAATAATAGTTAATAATAGTCAGCTCAATATTTTGCTCATATATGACTGATATCATATGACACTGCTTGATGGTAGCTTTAGCTTGGAGAGACAAAAATAGTCGAAAAGAAAATATGTAAATGTCACACAATTTATTTTGTATGGATTAAGTCAGTATGTAGGAAACAATGCTTAAATAAGATGCTATCCTTCACCCTGTGAATCCTAATGAAGTATAATTTATTCATATTCGAAGCTATGTTAGTTTAATATAGTGAGCTGAGAAAAGAATAAAATAATAATAATAATAATAATTGTAATTTTCATGCAAATAAAACAGTCGTGTCTTTTAATTAAATCTTGTCTATGAAATTGATTAGGGATGACTGACGTCATTTTGAATATGGATTAAATTGGAATGACTAATCAATTTTGGTATGGATTCAGCTATGGATAACTGACGTCAGTCTCAGCTGAAACTCGAAAGCGAATAATTAGATGGTTAAGTAATATATTAGCATATCTTAGCTGTTTTTTAAAACAGTATTAAAATAAAAAATTTCATGGAATTTTAAAAGGAATTCAGTATTTAAACAAGAACGAAAAACTGCAATTCTCATTGATTATTAACGCTTTCTAACGAAACGTAATCGCTGTATCGTTTAACATTTAATGTTCTTTACTACGGTATCACACAACAGACAGAAGGACAGGAAAAAAGGGATAGATAGACAAACTAACATCATAATCACTCTTAAACATTGTTTTAATGCGCTAAAAACGCTTATCATAAAATTACATGCAGTGTCAGCATTTCCAGTTGTATCCTTTAATGCAGGGCCCGAAATTTCAAATTAGATTACACTCGCTGAAAGAAAAAGTTACTCGCCACAAAATATGATTAACTTACTCCATTTTTTACGTATATGGTAACCAGATTTTTTTTATTGGAAAAAGAGGAGAAATTACGCAATGTCTTCTATTTTATAAGAAAATAGAAGACATTCAATTTTGAAAAGAGTTCGTTTTAGAGGACACAAAATTGAATGAAAATGATTATCAAAACCGATTCAAAAGCTACTTTACACAAGTGGTGGAAACATTTTTATCTCAAATGATGAATATGGATTAGTACACCTTGATTTAAGTTAATGATATACGGATACGAAAGGAAAAATCCTTAATTTTTATAGGTATCACTGGACAATACAGATTTTTTTTTTTTTTTTTTTTTTTTTTTTTTTTTAATTATTAAATTTTGCTATAGACAAAAACTTTTTTATTATTATTATTAAAATCATAATCATAAAAGAAAAAATAAAATTGGCAAATGAAAAAATAAAATTAATATTCTTCAGATGAAACGATTTGTTTTAACGAACAGTCATTCTTTATCAACATTTTATAAAAGTTCTCACAAGTATAATCTAAATTAGTCCTAGTAGTTAATAAGTTTTTAAAGTAGGTATATACAAGGAATTTTTTTCACGTGTCTACATTTTGTTCATTGAAGAAAACAGTCACTTTGTGGGAGCGATTTTGCCAGGAGGACATAAAATGAATTCAACTAATTTTTGCATATTTTTGTGAGGTGGTGGTAGAGTTATCAATAAGGCCGTCTGCACTGGGCTCTAGGCCTGAGCAGGAGAGATCTCCGTGGGGTCTTTCTAAGAGATCTTAGCCCATATTTACTCTAGTTTCAGAGAAAAACATGGAAAACTCCAAACGGCTAAGCCAAAGAGCGCGACCGGGTATTGAACCCAGCTCCTCACGTATATCCGCTTCGAGGACAGAACCTCTCGGTCACTGGTGGGCCTATTTTTATGATTTCGATGCAGCCAACAGCCGATTGAGCTTCCCAGTGTTGTGAAATTTTTGAAATTAAAGAATTAATCCTTTTCATTTGAAGAAGAGGACAGAGGACGAAAAACATAAAAAAGAGGACTTTTTAGTCATTCAATGTTTTTTTCGTTTAAGAGGGTAGAGCGTAGAGCGTAGAAGAAGAAGACCGTTCTCTTACAAAGAGGATGCCTGGTCACCTTACCGAAGATTAGTATGATTTTACGTTTTTAAATCGATATATATATATATATATATATATATTGATAGCACCATATACTGTAAAGGTTCTATCTACATTTAGACTGAAATTTTACTCGCCACAGTAAAATTTCCACTCGCCAATGGCGAGCTGGCAAGCGGAAATTTCGCGCCCTGCTTTAATGTATCTGAATATTTTGGTTTAGCCTTGTAAATCTCAATGTCAAGCATATCATATTCTATACAAAATATTTGTCTATAACAATAAATGTGAATTTCATTGTGATTTTTGCAATAGAAATTTATAAAAATAGGATTTAAAAAAATGTCTTTCATCAAACTCGATGGTTTGTCATTTTTTGGGGTGTCTCTGTACACAAACCATTTGTGATATTAATGCCATTTTAAACAGGGAACATTCCATAACAAACATGAATTGAATAATATATATAATTTTGAAGAAATTCTAAAAATATTTAACAATGCTAGAATCGGGCAGATAGACGGCCATATAGATTAATTCATATCATAATCACCCTTAAACATTGTTAGAAAGTGTTTAAAATTCTTAATGGTAATTAAAATGCAATTCAGCGGTTTCCAATTGTGTCGATTAATGTATCTGAATATTTTACTGTGCCTCTGTAAATTTTAATGCTAACCATACTATACATTATAGAAAACAATTTTTTTTTTTTTTTTTTTTTTTTGTATTTATAAATAATAAATGTCTATTTCATTAAAATTTGGACAAAACAAATGTGATTAAAATATGGTTTATAGAAATACCTCTCACAGAATATAATGCTTTGAAATATTTTTGGGTGTCCTTGTACACAAATAATTTGTGGTATTCACTCCATTTTTAATAGAGAGAATTCCATAGTGAACTTAAATGACATATTTCAGCTTTAAGGAATCCTATAAATATTTACGGGACGAACTGACAGACAGACAAATAGACAAACAACCCGAAGTCTTTAACTTTGTTGGAATGTGCTGAAAAAATTGCTTTAGATCATTATTGTTTTATTTTCACTTATTTTTTAAATATTTAATTGGCCATAGGTAAAACAATTAACAGGCTTAGATGAATAGCAAACTTGGTCAAGATTTTCGTTAGCCTTATAATATTAAAAAATCTGGAGTGACTCCACTCAACTTTCCGAACATTGAGTAATTAACAGTTTTGTAGATAAAGTAAAGAAAGAGGAGTTGTTAAACAAACAAAAGGGAGAAAACCATAATAGAGAGTGTTTGAGTATTTTTCTCCATATATTACACGATGTTTTATTTAACGCTACTGAACTTTGAGCCCATAAATCATAATGATAAAGAATTTTTCGTTATGTCCCTGTAAAAACCTATAAATGTTCACCAAAATGCTTATAGTTAGTGCTACAGTGATTTATAATATCCATATAAATTTTCAGCTCAATTGAATAAGGCGTTTACATGCTATCGCACTTTTAAAAATTTGGTCCCATAGGCCATAATGATAAAGAGTTTTTTACTTTCTCTTACCCATAAGGTAGAGAAAGTATTGTTTTAGGCTCAAATTTTCGAACGCGAGATTTTGTTATATTTACACGTTTTGAGGTCCCCTGAATACGAAAATCATGTTTTTAGCAAATGGTCTGTGTGTCTGTGTGTGTGTCTGTGTGTCTGTGTGTCTGTGTGTCTGTGTGTGTGTCTGTCTGTTATCAGCATATCTCAAAAACAAATTATGGCAGAAAGTTCAAACTTGGTATTGTGAATGTGTATCATATAGGGATGCTACAGTAAGCTTTTCGTTAAGATCAAGCAAATGGTTCGTGTACAGGGACAATCAAGAGTATTCTAATACATTACGTCTATGGGGAAAATTGCAGGAAAATAGAGTTTAACGTCTATAGATTGCACTAAACCAAATGAAACAAATATATATTTTTTGTAATAGAGACAGTTAACTGGGAAAATGTTTTTGTGTATGTAGGAGCCTCGCCTACCCCCCTGGGGGGGAAGTCCCCCCTCGAGGGGAGTAAATTTTCATGATGGGTATCTTTCAAAAGAGCTCGAAAATACCTTTAAAACGAATGGTTGAACCATCGATCTGCGATAATTTAAAACAAAGTTATCGATTTTTTTTTACTTTTAACGAAAAAAAAAACTTAGAAAAAAAATCGTACTTTTTTTTTTATATTGAGAATAAAATGGACTTTTTTTGGATATTTGGTGTTAAACTACTTCTCTAATATGGAAATCGTCTGCCTTATCATAAAAGATATTTTTTTTAAATAATAATTTTAGTAAATTATTTTTTAAAAAGAGAAATATTTTTCAATAACCGAATTAAATTCTATGTAAATGTAGGTGCATTAATGAAACGGGGGGTTGAGGGGGGCGGTAGCCCCCCTCACACAGAACTAATTATCATATAAAACACTTCCGAAGCCTAATATGAATTGTTTAACATAGGTTTACATAACAGTACTCGTTATCTTACACCTTAATCTCCAACCTATATTTATAGTATTAAATTTCAGGGTAAGAGAAAGTCGTGTGAGTGACACACCAGATTATTCTTTGTGTCCCTGAATAAAAACTGTAGGTGCTAAATTCACCAAGATCTATACAGTTGGTGCAACTGTGACCTATAACATGTGTAAAAATTTTTGCTCAGATTAATAAGGCGTTTTGACGCTATCACACTTTTAAGAATTTGGCCCCATAGGCCATAATGATAAAGAATTTTTCTTTGTGCCCCTGTAAAAAACCTGTAAGTGCTAAATTCACCAAAATCTATACAGTTTGTGCAACTGTGACCTATAACATGTGTACAAATTTTTTGCTCATATTAATAAAGCGTTTAGACGCTATCGCACTTTTAAAAATTTGGCCCCATAGGCCATAATGATAAAGAATTTTTCCTGGTGTCCCTGTAAAAAAGCTATAAGTGCTAGATTCACCAAACTCAATAGGGTTCGTACTATGGTGACTTACAATATACGTACCAACTTTCAGCTTATTCGAACAAAGCGTTTAGACGCTAGCGTGTTCACTCACACACATACACACACACATACATACATACATCATCGCAAAAATAGTGAAAGCGGACTCAGGGGACCTCGAAACGTATAGAAACATCAAAATCTCAAATTTGGATTTTTGACATGATTACAATACTTTCCTCACTATAGTGTTCGGAAAGTAAAAATTTCATATAACACAAGCCTGCAAAATTTGAGTCATGAAAAGGTGTTTGCAATGCAATGACTGATTTTTATATTATTTGGTGCGCAAATCTCAAATATGGAATTCATTAATCTCAATCAGTTAAGGATATTTCAAAAAATGGGCTTAAATACACGGGTTCATATTGTACATATTCTAGAGAAAATTAAGTCTTTTCAAAATATTTTTAGTGTTTTATTTACAAATTAATTAATGCATCAAACAACTGGAAATGATTTTCTAAATATATATTGATTTTATACTAGTTGGAAATTATAGTAATTCGAACAATTAATGGCTTACCATTCTTTAATACATCCTGAATTCATATATTCTTAATACTTTCTTTTCCTTTTGCCCTGAAAGTTCTTTTTGGCACTTAGTTTGTTATAAGGAGTAAGAGGGACTTCTCTGTGTAGCGTCCAACAGTAGTCCGCCATCTTATTAACGTTCCATCTACCTTGGTATCTACGCTCCATCTCTTTTTAATTTTCAGTTTTTTGAAAAACTGGTACGTCGTGCATTATTATTATTATTATTATTTCTGATATCAGCATCCAAGAATCTATCAATATCAGCTATTGGTTTTTAAACACTTTTCTGGTTGCAAGCATGTGTAATAAATTTGCAAATACGAAAATAGTCGTTTAATAAGCATTTCGATTTATATATATAAATGAAAACTTCAACAGATAAGGATTTTAGGATTCAAACTGATAAAATAATTGGTGGAGGATAACTGGATATATAGCAAGGAAAATATTTTAAATTTTCCAGACTATTGGTGAATTGTTTATTATTATTATTATTATTTGTTTAAAAAAGAGAGAGAGAGAGAAATATATCTAATTAAGCTCTTTTAAATACATGGATGCTTAAGATAATCTGATTTTCCCCTCCTTAAAAAAAAAAAAATGTAAATTTAATTTTAAATATATCGATACGACTTTAACATTGACTCTGTATAACTCAGATTACACATTACTAATTTTTACATCAACCTAATAGTCCTACGTGAACTTTTAGTTAAATGAATCATTCTTCAACAATAATTTTTACTTTATAGTCATTTTCTTTTAACTTTGTATAAATCACAAGTTATTGTATGTAAGTAAATAAATCATGAGTAAGTATATAAAATAATCTGAAATTATTCATGATAGATATAAGAATATTTACAATATTTGATTTTATTTTATTTATTTATTTATTATTTTATTTTATTTCATTTTTTCCTAATAAGTTTAAATGAATCATTCTTCAACAATAATTTTTACTTTATAGTAATTTTCTTTTAACTTTGTATAAATCACAAGTTATTGTATGTAAGTAAATAAATCATGAATAATTATATAAAATAATCTGCAATTATTCATGATAGGTATAAAAATATTTACAATTTTTTATTTTATTTTATTTATTTATTTTTTATTTTAATTTGTTTTATTTTATTTTTTCCTGATAACTTTAAATGACTTCATATAACTTATATCGAAGATGGATTCAAGTAAGCATTAGAAAGATTGTATGTTAATAAGCATATAATATATGTAATATGTATGTTTGGAAATTTTTGTTTAAATAAAATTTAGAAATTAAACTCAGCTGTTCCACTCTAACCTTATCTGCTCTGGTGTAAATGAAATTAGTCAAATAAAACATATATATATGTAAGGAATTCAACTTTCCCACTTCCAGAGAAAACACTATCAACCAGCCTCTCATTTATTAGTTGATGCAGAATGGCAACAGTTGTTACCTGAAACGAAAGTTACGAGAAGAAGAGGGAGTTCTTCGCTTGATGTCAGAATGATCAGATGGGATCAGACATATGCTGTTTGAGCATAAGTGCTCAGAACTTTAAGTTGTTCTCACTAGTTATGAAAATTAGCACAGACGGTGCTCAGAAGTTAATGTTATTTCCTAAACAGTTCTAATTGATGCATTGTATATATTAATTGTAAATTTGTGTTCGTCATTAAATGGATTAGTGTGTTATAGAATTTCAGCGTTAATTCTTATAGTGATTCTTCGTCCATTCATATTATTCTTGTGAATTTAATGGCAAAAATAGTATTAACAATGATTATTTCACATTCTCTATTCTGTGTTAATAGTACTTACATATATATATATACATACATACATATATATTAAATTTTGTAAACAGTGAAAAAAAAGTTTGTAATCAGTGAAAAAAAAAAGAGTTCGTTGGTTTAAAAGAAAATTAAATGAATACGACTTTAACATGGATAATCATAATATTAACTCTTAATAAATCACTTAAATCTTTCATTACTATTCCATACTATTAAAAAAAACTCTGAATCTATAGCAAAAATTTTACGCACTGTTAATATATCTGTTTCCTATAAACCTCAGTTTCTGATTCGTAATTTCCTTTCTAATTTTAAACCTGTTATCCTCCCCTCCTCCCCCCCCCCCTTTTCCGTACAGGAGTTATATTCCTTGTAAATCTTGCATATGCTCTCTGTTTATATTGGTGAAACTGGCCATTCCCTTCATACTCGAATTCTTGAACATAACTAAAAGAAATTTTAAAAATCGCGATTATCGTTTTAAAATTGTCCAGCATGCCATAGAAACCGACCCCTACCTGATTTTGACAATATTAAAGGGATTGTATCTAACTGTTAAAATTATCATTCTAGAATTTTCCTTGAGAACTGGTATGATATTCAAAACTACATTCTTCACTTCTTAATTAGCATGCACAGTCCCTGTCGAGTACGTTGTACATTTGTAGAAGAAATCTATCCGTTCATCTCAACGTTTATTTTTATGATGTTTGTTTTCACTCATGAAGAGCCTAAAACAAGGCTCGAAACGTATAAATTTATGTTGTGTTTATTTTAATATTTTAATTGTATATTTTAATGATATATTATAATTGTCTCGATTTTTAGTGTAATTAAAAGGCAATAGTGAAAAATTATATTTGTATAAAATACGTGCATAATGTAGCTCTGAATTTCTATAGAAAAAGATAATTTTTTTTTAATTTAGATTATGATAGATGAAAATTAAAGTGGGATGGATAAACAACAGCAAAAACAATAAGTACTTGTAACAGTATTAATAAACAAGAAAAGATTAAATTCTAAACTATTCAAGCCAAAACTTCAACAGTAGCTGTGTTATCCAGCAGGTGGGAACACAGTAATTCAAAAAAATTTTGTAATCCTAATCGGTTTCAGAAGATTAACTCAGAAGAAAATCATAAGAAAATAAACTTTAAATTTTTTTTTTTTTTTTTTTTTTAAATGTATATAAACATTACTTTTAAAAGGTCCTGTAAATTTTTATTCATCATTATCTTTTACTTCAAAGAAAAATCTTTTTTTTTTTTTGAACTGATTTTACTTACATCTATCTTCTTCGGAAAACATATATGGATTAAAGAATTTCCTAATTTTCTTTTGCATATTTTAGAAACCCTTAAAACTGTTTTCCGCCATATCATAACACAGAATTAACATAATATGTATATATATATATATATTACCAAAAAATAATTACTCAATATATATCTTTTTTTTTTTTTCTTTCTTTCTTTCTTTCCTTTAGTCTTAGTTCAAATATGCTAGTGAAAAATAAATGCAATTACAAAAAATTCTTCCAAGAATGAAGTAAAAACCATTTAATCATCTGAAATATTTTCCATGATAATTACCTTTCTCTTGTATCATAAAGTAGCTTTCGTTAATGTTTTCTCGTTTCGTTTTCAAAAATATGAAAATAAAACGTTCAACTTTTTCTTTGCTATTTAATTACCTACTGTTTGAAACATGAAATTCCAAGTGTAAAAAATTTCCATTTTCGAGTCCAATATTTTCATTTTTTGAAGAATGTTCAAGAAGGCAGAGTTTCGTAAATATTTCCTAAAAATTAATTATAATAAATATTTTTATTATTATTATCCTTATTACGATTATTATTCTAGAAAAGCACTAATGTTAAAAATTAAAAGTTTTTTGAAAAGTATTGGACAATATTTTCCATCCTCTTGCATTTATTTTAGTCAAATAATTTTATCTTAAAAAGTATGATTTATTATTTTTTTTACGTACATTAGCATTTACATTCATTTAAACCAACTAAATCTTAAAATTGTATATAGATATATTCTTTTAATAAATTTTATCAGTTTTTAATGCGAGGGTAGATAATAGTTTTAAATTATTTCGATATGTTCAAAATGTAGATAAGAATACTTTTACTCTTGGGAGAAAAAAGGGGAGAAAATTGTTTTACTTGTTCGATTTTTGGGTAATCCAATTATATGACTGAAAGCAAAATATTCAATTTGAGAAGTTGAAAATAATCTTCTTAATAATAAAAAAAATAAAGTTTTTCAGACATAACGGGAAGGAAAGCGAATTTGACAACTCCAGATGCAGTATCTATCACATTGTTTGCTTACTTATTACTCAGTTCGATTTTGGGGTAATTTGTACGAGTCTGGATCCAATTATGGGACTGGAAGCAAAATATTCAACTTGAGAAATTGAAAATAATCTTCTTAATAATAAAAATTAAAGTTTTCCTGGGATTACGGGAAGGGAAGGAAAAGAAAGCGAATTTGACAACTTCAGATGCAGCATCTATCACATTGTTTGCTTGTTTATTGCACAAGTTCGGTTTTAGAGTAACGTGTAAGGATCTGGATCCAGTTATGTGATTGGAAGCCAAAATATTCAATTTAAGGAATTGAAAATAATCTTCTTAATGATAAAAAAAAAACTAAACTTTTCCTGGGATAACTAGAAGGAAAGGGGAAGGAAAGCGAATTTGACAACTTGAGATGCAGTATCTGTCCTATTGCTCACTTGCCTATTTAGACAATTCGATTTCAGGATAATTTGTACGGGTCTTGATCGAACTATGCGATTAGAAGCAAAATATTCAATTTGAGAAGTTAAAAATAATTTTCTTAATAATAAAATCCATAGTTTCTCAGGTATAACACCAGAAAATGATGCCATATATACAACAATATATTGGACTAAAAAGAGTAAAATTTTACCCATAGTTTCCATGCGCCATTTCAACCGATTAAAATAATGAAAAGGATAATTTAACGGAAAATTTATATCAAAATCGCAATAATGTATAATAAAAATTAAGGTTTTGTCAGATTTGTTTATTGATTCAAATAATAGATCAAACATACGAAATTCATTGGTCTATTTATAGAAATGTATTTTAATAATTTATTTCAGCATAGTACATAATAGTTGTTATCATCGCAGAAAACAAAGCTTGAATAACCAGATAATTTTCCAGAATATATTTTTCCATAAAACAATTTCTATTTTTAGAGTAAATTATTTTCGTTGCTATGCGGAATTGTAATGTATCAGGGAAAATTAATAAAAATAAATTAACTATGTAAAATTCGGCTACGTCACGTGAAATTAATAATAGAAATAAATAAATAGACACATTGTTATAAAATTTGAATTAAAGGATTATAATGTCATTTTTCATTTTTTGGAGCTGTTTGGGCTTTAAATCATGTAACTATTATGATACAAAAGATGATGTCATTTTAAATAATATATCATGCAAACTAATGTACAGTAACTTAAACTGCCAGAGGGAAATAAATTTGGAAATACGTGTAAAAATAGAGCCCTGTAAGACGGGCGCAGAAGGACTAGTAATAAAGATAATAAATACACCTTTATTTCTTAGGCTGATTTCTTTAGAAATTGAACTATTGCAATCCCTTCTTTTATTTATATATACATAACAGGGGGCTCTATTCGGGTCCACGTGGGCGATGAATTACTAAGCTGACTCAAGCTTGCTTCGCTCACGAACCCCCGCGGCTGCTTATCTACCCGTTTCTTTGGTCACTATATGGGGGGGGGGGGAATGAATAATTAAAACGTTTAAATAAATACATTTCGATTGGCGACTAATTCCAGCAAATCCAAAACTTCGAGAAATAACGAGATGTATAGCCGTTAATGAAATATAATTGATATTTAATGATTTGAATTTTACATTATGTTGATTAAAAACACGGTTAATTTTAATATAAAAAAAATCTTTGTATTTATGTTTTATGTCTCCTTGCAAACCACTGAGCCAATATGAACTAAATTTGACACAGTTATTGCTTCTGACCAAAGTTGAAATATTGTGGGTGTTTAAATATTCTAGTGCATGCACAATGGAAGGGAGTAAGGAAAAACCCTATTTTTGTATTATTTCTACCGTAATAATATAGGTAGAAACTTCAAATTTTGTATGTAGGTTACATGTGATGTACATATTCTCCCTAAATAGAGGTCCAAAAAAAAAGTCCAGATAATAATCATAATAATAATAACGTGAAATGATTATAAAAACGTTCTAAAATTACGCTTTCGCTAAATATTCAAGCATGTGATTTAAACATTTTATTATAAATATGTCCAAATAACGTAGTGACTTAATGTAATTAAAATTAAAATACATTTTAATAATTTGTTCGAATGACGTCACTTTCAGAAAAAACTCCCAAATTGAAGTACTATCGTTTTTTAAAACGGTGTTATTTCTTAGAAGTTATTCAACAGGAAATGCTTATTTTAACCCTTTCGTGGGCCGTGGGAAGATTATTTCCCACCTACACGATCTTAAAAAATACCTCTATTGGAAGCACAGTTCCCATTATAATATATTGGCCTTCATATTATAACAACGGGAACACTAATCCCCGCTTCAGTATTGTGCTGCCATTTATTGTTCAATCGACTGAATAGAATTAGCACATTTGTTTTGAAAGTTTGAAATCCTTGTGTGAGATTTGTTCTGCTATGACATCTATTTTGATATAACATTTGTACTACTCAACGATTCTACTGCAAATATGAGTAAAACACCGTTTTCATTGTAATAACACTTTCTTATTTCGAATATTTATGCACATTTTACGCTAGTAACTATCTTATTTGAATAATAAATAATAATTCAAAAATGATAATATATAAACAATAATTCAAATTTGGTAAAATAAAATATATTTCCTTAAATGCTACTGTTTAATTGTTAATAAAATATAAAAATTTGGGAGAAATTTAAAAGAGAAATAAATGGCCCGCGAAAGGGTTAGCAGACAAAACTGCTACTCTTCATAATGGTTGTGTGGGACTTTTATTTACTTCTGGTAGTATAAATAGTAAGAAATAATAATCTTAACTCTGAATTATAATACAATTAACAATTCTACCGTTCTTCTCCCGGTGAAAAATTAAAAAAGAAAAAAAAAATGAAAGCAAAGCCAATTAGTTTCACCTATTGGCCAGATATTGTTAATTCTGAGTTCTGAGGATGACAGGCATTGTTCAAATACGTTGAAAATTATGTCAGAAATCATTTCAAATTCTCATGAGTATAAACATTAGAGTTCTTTCTGTTTTTTAAAATAAAAATTTTCTTTTAATACTTTATTGACTACCGAGAAGGAAAAAAATCTGATGTGCAACAACCACACGACTTCTACTACCCACTATTATACTTATTATATACTCTTTTTGAAAATAATGTGGTCAGAATACATAAAATTGACCAAACAGATTAGACACAAAACAATTTTCCTCTAATAGTAAACTGATACATGTGTAAAGACATATAAAACAGAGTTTACATAGCGAGTTAAAAAAATAAATAAATAAAATAAAATAAATGTCGGTAGAGTTGTTTTTTGAAACATCCATTTCAGAGATCTAAAACTGACTTATTTAATCAGGATGATTGTTAATTTTCCTGCAATTACCACATAATAAATGAGAAAGGATATCTGAAAGGGGTTTATATAGCAATTTTTAAAAAAGTCGTTAGAGCCACTTTTCAGATATTTACTTTCACCAAAGCTTTGTAAACTGATTTGTTGACCAGAAAATAACAATTCATACGAAAAGATATCTAAAAGAGATTTATTAGTCTGAGTTTAAAAAAAAAAAAAAAAAAAAAAAAAAAAAAAAATCCATACAGCCGCTTTTAAAGGAACGCACTTGCGAGACCTCAAATTGACCTACTTATACAGAACGTCTGTTAATTTTCCTGAACAAACCGACTAATAGATACAAAAGGGTATCTAATAGGGTGTTTATATAGCAACGTTGAAGAAAATCGTCAAAGCTTTTTTGTGATACGGACTTATGGTCTCACTTCCGGTTTCTAGTGTCCCTCTTCCGGTCTTCCAATTTTCATCAAAAGTTGGAAAAATCATTTGTTCACCAGAACAGCCCTAATTCTGCAGTTTAGTCATTCTATCTTTATTGGTTTCGGAGATATGATAGTCAGAAGACTTCACACAAACGTGCACACACATAGACCAATTGCTGAAAACTACTTTTCTGGACTCAAAAAACCTTAAAACATGTAAATCAGTTGAAAACTCGATATCAGAATGCTGACCTAATGCAATATCCCTATTACCTACAGTAGTCGGATAAATAGAAATAAAAAGTAACATTTTCTTCCGATCGTTGGGTCGACCCACCGGTGGCCGAGCGGTTCTGCGCTCAAAGCTGGTAGATGAGAAAAACCGAGTTCGATCCCAGGTCGCGCTCATCGACTTAGCCTTTCGGAGTTTTCCGTGGTTTTCTCCGAAATTCCCGTAAATACGGGCTAGGAACCCTTAGGAAGAGCCCTGTGGAAGACATTCTATAGGCCTAGGTCCCTAGCGTAGTCAATCGGCCTTAAAACCCTACATCCAACCTACCGATTGTTGGGAAAGTGTTGTCAACCACACGATAACACTGGTCAATATTTCAAATTTTTAAATCAGGTTTTGCGAGTCAGTGTTTTTTGATGGGAATATCTCATATTAATGTCCCACGATTAAATACAGTGAAATTTATTATAGAAATTTTCTAGTATGAAGTCTCTCGCCTAAATCGGAGACTTGGAAACTATGTATACGATAATTATCGTGCGGAAAACACGGTACGCAAAAATATACTTTATGCATTCTGGAATTTGTCTCATTTCTTAATTTAGCATTCACACAGAAATCATAACTGCAGACCGCTCTCAATATTTTAAGAGTAACCCGATAGCTCCAAATATTAGATTTTATAATGCGCAAAAAACATATTTTAAGCGTTTTGGGTTTTAAGCGTTTTGGGTTTTAAGTGTTTTTGGGCAGCAAATAAGTGACAATCCGTGGGCGAACTTATATGAAGAAAATTGCCTTCAAATCGCAGATTCTGTATATAGGACCTTTGATCCCATTTAAAATTATTTTCTATCCATGACACGACACCAACCAACCAACCAACCAAGATTTATTTACAGTTACCAAATCAGAATACATGGAATAACACTTCAAGGAATGCGCAAGAATGAAAAATTTTGGGCATGAAGTATGATAACATCCATGAAAAATTAAATTACTCTGTTCCTAGGAAATTTCACATACTTTGCAAGCTTGAAATTGTTGACCAGAAACTGGAACGAGTGCAAGAACTGCATAAAAGATCTGTTCTTAGAACAAACGATGAAAAATGTTTGTACTGAACACTCTAACAGGCCCGTAACTAGACTATGGTCCTAGGAGGGGCAAAACATTTCTTTGAATTTTTCGATGTTTTAGCATTTCTTAAAAAAAATTGTGCTCTTCTTTTTTTTTTTTTTTTTTTTTTTTTTTTTGTAAAGAATGCAGCGTTTGATATAATAAACATTTCTGGCTTTTTTACTGCACAATATTTATTATGATGATCTGTTTATACAGACACAGATTCATTAACAATTTTTTCAAGTATAAAAAAGGAATATAATATGAAAATGCATGGTAAACGGAGGATATACACTGACTACTAGTAAGTATTTAAACAGTTTGGATATTACTTAATTATTTTCGATTTTCTAATATTTGTTCTCGTCCAGAGGCAGATTTAGGTTAGATTGCGCCCAAGGCCTATCCCAATATGTCCCCTTCTTATATTCTTTCTATATACATAAGAGAATATTGGATTCGTGAAAATTTTTTATTTCTGTTTTTTGGTGGATTTAAACGTTTTGAGATTTTTTGAACACAATTTGACATTATTTAGAAAATATCTGTCTGTTAGTAAAATTTTGTAGGCGCTGTATTTCAAGAATCAATGAATGAAATTCCACGAAACCTCTTAATTAGTTGGACCACGATATAATTTTTCTGGATAGATTTTGGAAGATATCGCCCTGCAAATGGTTATGCTACCATTAACCCCATTTAAGTGAAGAATTTACCAACTTTTATACTGAATGTGTGCGCCAAAAATAATCTACGAAATTGACATCATTATGCCGAACCAGTTTTTGTTCATATTGGGAAATAGAGGAAGCTGCTTTGCTATAACCGCACCCATCTACGCAAAGGCTATATCTCAGCTTCTATGTGTGATAAATGCACTTAATATGCAGTATGGATATCCTAAAATACTTTGTTGATTAAATTTCGGGGTGCAGCACATACGTAGTGCTGTTATACACCTTATTCAGGTTTTACGCAATTTTCCTCCAATTTACTATATTACTATGATTTAGAAAGAAGTATCGTGATAGCACAGCATACAAGTTTCATATTAATCAATAAAGATGAATGAAGCCAAGTCCTAATCAAAATTATTTTCACGCAGCTACTTTTATTTTATATTTTTTAAATGGATGCATTTTAAATTAAATTTAGTTAATGGTACTAAATATGCAGCGTCATAAATGCTTGGGATGAGGACATTGCTATATTAGTGTTATCGAAATATTAGTGTTTCTCAAAAAGTGTGCCAAGGCACACTGGTCCACCCTGGAAAATTTTCGGATGTTCCTTGTTATTCCACAGAAATATGTGCTAAGATATAAAAAGTAAATAGAGGAGAGGAGGGTATTATGGAATAGTCGGGAAATATGAAATACCGAGGTTTCGGCTCTGATTGGTGCTGCTATCTCTTCAAAATACTAT
Organism: Salticus scenicus; assembly: GCA_963930645.1. Taxonomy (NCBI): domain Eukaryota; kingdom Metazoa; phylum Arthropoda; class Arachnida; order Araneae; family Salticidae; genus Salticus; species Salticus scenicus. The sequence continues at coordinate 235,762,203 of OZ005653.1, read as the reverse complement.
GAATTACTCAAGAAGGATTTCCATGAAGCAATACAGCAAGAAGCAACCGCTTGCTGCTGTCGTATCATATCTCTATAGAACAAAGTATGTTTTGTGATTTTTTAAAGTTTTTGCAGGTAAGTTTTCAAACATTTAAACTTACTAAGTACACATGTGATTTGAACATTGATGTTAAGCATAATGTATGCCCAAAGAATTGTATTTTGTTATACATTGATTGTTTTTTAGCTGAAAATATTTTGTCCATCAATTAAAAAGTTTATTTTTAAAGATGGCGTGTCGGGTATTATCGAATACTAGGTATTTCATAGTATCATCTGAAATTGACTTCATGTATTCAACTAAAGAAACAGAAAATAAAGATGCCGAACGTATCTTCTGTCACAGAAATTTCTCCGAAGATGATTTTATGAAGTCTAATTAGTTTTTCTATGGTTTAAACAGTTTAAACCACCTATTCCATATTACCCGACTATTTCATATTAACCTCCATTTGTAACTTTTTTTTTTTTTTTTAAGTAAACGTTTTATAACAACAACAATTTTTTTTTTTTTTTTTTTTTCATTGTTAATTCATTACAAATAATTACAGAATGTACTCCTCATGATTTTGGGGATTTTTATAAAAAGCAAGTAAAGTTATTTTAAGAAATGCAAATAGTATTCCATAATACTCTCCTCTCATCTATAATTATTTTAATTTACATTTTATTACAGCTTTCTCAAGACATCATTATTTTATTAATTGACAGTAATTTTTCTTGAAAAAAAGTAGTCATTTAATCTTGATGTATACATCATTTATTTTGAGAGTTTTAAAAATGGATCGATAGATGGAGTCATATGCTTCATGTGTATGATTCTTATTTTTAGATAAAAGCATCTAAGTTGCATATATTTTTGAAAATGAAGCGGTATGAACAATCCTATTCTATAACTAAGCAAAAGTTAAATACCTTAAAATAAATAAATAAATAAATAGTTGAAACCTGCTCAGAATATAAATATTTTCAATGTTTTATATACGTGATTCACGTTTTTCAACCGTCACTTGAACTAAGTGTACAAAACAGGGATAGCTTAATTTTATTTGACTTGCATTTTTTTTTTTTTTTTTTTTTTTTTCAAAATCCTTATTTAAAATTGCCCTTTTATCAGATTTATAACGTACGTAATAAATATAATAAGCATTGTAACATGGACAAAAAATTTTCAAGTATAGTAGATGTGCTAAAATCGCTCTCTCATATCTTAACTATATATTATCACCTTAATTATTATTACTATTATTTTGAATTTACGAAGAAAACTTTCAAGAAATATATTTATTGCTTTAATTTTAAAGAAAAACATATATTTTCATTTTTAAGAAAAAATTTTAATTATCCATCATAAAATAATTAAAATGCACTTAAAAAAAAAAAAAAAAAAAAAAAAAAAAATCCTTATATCACTATAAATTTATATTATATCCTTATGTGTCGCATATTCTACATGAACAGATTTGTGGTTCCTGTATACCAATAAATTATACTAATAAAACATTATTATTATTTTTAAATATATATAACTGAATAATGTATATTAATTTTTTTATATTTTATGCAGTGCATATAAAGAAACCAAAGTATGCATTAAACAAAATACATCTCATGGACCGAATGGTAGAAAAAAAGTCATCAGAAAAAAATCTATAAAAAAAAAAAAAATTAAATAAATAAAAATATGTTTGCAGATTTCAAATGTGTTTTAAAAGCTATTTAGAATGTTTTAGAGTGAGTATAAGATGAGTACTGACCATTAGTATAAAAACTAAAAACCATGTGAAATAAAGGCAGTGTTCAAACAAATGAAACTCAAACAAAACTAAGAAGGAGCAGAGGCCCATACTATATATATATATATATAGTGATTATACTATATATATATATATAGTATAATCACTGATATTTATAAACCAAATTTATATGAACTAAATCATTCATATATATTATCAGTTAAAGAGTTAAAATAATAATTTATGATTATATATATATATATATGTGTGTGTGTATATGTATATATGTATGTGTGTGTATGCATGTATGTGTTAATGGATGCTTTTGAAGATATATATACATATATATATATATATATATATATATATATATATATATATATATATATATATTCACTTAAAAAAATTATTTAAAATTAAAATTAATTTTTATAAACAATAATAAAAAATTATTAGTTTTTAATGTCTTAATGTATAAGAAGTTTTCAATTAAAAAAAAAAATATCTTATTGTTCTTGCGATGTCGTGTACACATACTAATTAACACACGAAGGGATAAAAGATGTCAGTTTTATGATTTTTAGATTTCTCACACCTCAAAACGTGTAGAAATGTGAAAAAAAAAAAAAAAAAATGAGGATTAAAATGTTTTATGACTGCTCAAGATCCCCATACCTAGAGCATGATGGGTAATGAAAAATATGTACAGATTGATGAATATTTCATAACATTTTTCTTTTCTTTTATTAATGGAGATTGCTTTAAAAATGTCATACGACAAAAGTTCGAAACTGTAATTGATTTATTTATATAATAAAATAATTTGTTATTATAAAAACAACTTTTTCTTGCAGTTATCTAATAATAATTTGAAAATAATAAATCATATGTGTTTTCAGTATTTTTTTTTTTTTTTTTTTTTTCATATTTTACACTTATTTTATTAATATGATATAAAACAAAATATATTAATTAGTTGAAAAATTATAATTTAAGCATAATTATTTTTTTTCATTAAAATTAACTTTTCTAGCTATTACTTATTAAGAATCTTACAGTAATATATTTTTTTTTCGTTTAAAAGTTATAAAATAATAATAATAATAATAATAATAATAATAATAAATTATTTTTGTTCCAGTTCAAAGTAATAAAATAATCTCAAATTATTATTAGTTCTAATAGTGTATGTTTTTTCATAATCCCTTTAGAGGTGGTAGAATAATAGATTTGCAAAATAATAAGAATAATTCTTATAGAATAGAATTGAAAAGGATAGTGGGGTATCCCCTAATAAAAGACAACGTTTCATTATTATGTATTAAAAATTTGAAAGTAATTTAAAAAAATACTAATTAATTAAAAAATAATGGAAGTATTGCTTGATAACTTTTTCTTGCTAATACGCATTAAAAATTCAAAAATAATAATAACTCCATTTTCGCTGCATCTTATATAATATATTTATATATACAATATTTCGTTTATTACTATATATCGATTAATCGTTTCTTTACTTTTACTCTTTTCTTTTCACTAATGTTCGTTTTGGCAACCTGTTATTTTCTACTATCTCTATTTGAAATCGGTTACATGTGGACTTATTAAAATACTTATTCGATTTTCCATTTTGGTTGTGTTACTGTTTAATCTAATTTCCTTTTTTACTTTGTTTTTTTGCAAGATAGAGACTTGCGTTGTATATTGCTTGACTTAGCTATACAGCGATCCGAAATCTTGCATAATGCTGACAAAGATGCAAGTTTCCTGATGAATGATCATTTCTGGTTTTCAGCATTTAAAATTCTGTTTTTCAGTTCATGAATTCTATTTTCTTTTAACAGATCCTTTTGGTTAATTTATCTCTTTCCATTTATATTATTTGATGAATGTTTCTATTGGATTAATGGATTATGCAAATTATCTCATTGTTAGGCTTATGTGTTATGTGTGTCATTTCTCTTCTGCGTAAGTACTTTAACACGTTTTTACTACTCAGTGTACTTAAATTAAATTATCATCGGGACAATAATTTTATTCAAAATACATCTCATTTAAAATTTCATATGTTGGTATTTTCATCTATCTTTCATTTGCTGAGTGTTGTAAAGGAATTAAATTATTCAAATTATATACATATATATATAAATATGTCAATTCTTGCACATTTAATAATTCAATTTATGATTTTATATAATATGATTCTTCTTTCGTAATGCACCGTTAATTCATGGATAATTTAAAATGGGAAACTTACTACTGCATAAAAATTACAACGAATCCAATTGGACAAAATTAATAATTAAGTAAATAAATGAATAGAATAAGAAGTAGTTAAAATGGGAAGAATTTTTTTTAAATTAATTATAACAATTAAATTAACTATAACGATTATGATTTTAATTATAAGAATTTTTAAACTAATTAACAATTTAAAATTAATTTTAAAGTTTTTTTTTTTCACAAATTTTAATTTAAATTTTAAATTTATTTAAATCCATTAAATTATAATTCATTAAAGAAAGATAATACGACTAAAAGTTATTAAAAAAAACAATTTTTTTCATTTATAAAAACGACCAAGCTATTTTCCCGGAGACTCTTTTTCCGCTTACCTCATGGACCATAATGCATTGGCAATCTTTTATGAACCCCGCACACAAATTTATTGCAATTTTTATGCAATTTTCAATAAAGAGCATGTTAAACAAATAAAAATCACTATGAAACATTGGATAGTCTTAAAATGCTAAGACAACTGAAAATGCAATTCTACTGATTTTTAATTATAGGACTTATTGTATTTAAATATTTTTCTGCGGTACCGTAAACCTTTGTAGTAAACATGAAAACATATTTTTTACATCTCTGAAGTTTCAGGGTAATTCGTCAAGTTTATTCTAGATATTTAACAAAACATCTAAATTGGAAAGTATCCAGTGATTCAGTCATGTCATTTATAGCAAGATAATAATGTATTATCTAATTAGTTTTCAATACTTACTCTTATTGGTGATAACCAGGATGACCGTTATATGTCTTCATGTGTATTTTGTGAATTTGAAGAACTTGTAATGATGAAATTTGACATTTTGGGAATTTTCCTTACAAGATCATCTTTTTTTTTTTTTTTTGCTAATTCAAGTACTTTTTTCTTACGATTTTCAGCATCACTAAGCTTTTATTTTGAAGAAATCATGATTCTTTTACATGGAATATTAAAATTACAACTAAAAAATATTTTGAAAATTTAATGTTCGTTTTTTAAACACAAAATACATTCGATAGAATTTTGCTAATGCTAAATGCTTATCTAAACCACCGCAGAAGGGCATATCGATGTGAGAGCATGTTACCATGTGGTCGGTAGTTTTTTTTTTTTTTTTTTTTTTTTTTCGCCTAAAGGTTGTTTGGAATCGGACAGTTGTCATTGATCTCTATAGGCCGGTTTCCACATGAGTTGGAGCTTCCAGGTCCAAAAAACCATTAATCACGCTCCGCACACAAAGAGCCAAATGACTTGTTATCAGTTGTAACCTTTTTCTATCAGATTGCGCAGTTACTTCAAAGGAAAGAATGCAAAATTGACAAAGATATCTGCTTCTGGCCCCTCAATTATCTCAGCTGGGGGTTAGAACCAGGGATTCTCCCTTTTCGAACCAACCCTAGACCCAGGTCGAAACGCTTGACCACATCAATAGTGCCCTTCGAACCAACCTCAGTGAAAACTGCACTTAAGTCAGCTACACCCCGCAACGTTCTTTCTAAGGTTCTTTTGATATTATGCTTTCTTCCACGAAAGATCTTATCAGTTCTGGTGTGGTACGGGTCATCCTGTCTTTTCTTCTTGCAAAAATTCCGCAAACTCTTTCTTTTTCTCTTTTAAAAATAATGGGTGGTCGGTATTGCTATAAATACAAGAGAAAATTGTACAATCCCTGTTATAAAGCTAGGCAACATGAGGATCAGGCTGCGAAGGAGGAAGCGACAGGAAAGGCATATTTTCTCTTAAATTACGTTTTTAACCTGAATGTAGAATAACAGATTTGCAGGGGAATTTGTACCCTTTATTGTTTATCTTTCATAAAATATTCTTTAGTTCAACAAAAAAATAAAAATGTAATAGAAAAGTGAATTTAGAATATGAACTTTTCCCGATTGTTTTAAAGATGAAAAAAAAAGGGAAGCATGGGGTAGAAGTGTTAAGTATGGAAATGGTTTAAAATAAAGTTACTTATTCTTTTAATTGCTTTGAGAAAATTCGAAAAAAGAAAGTCTAGTGTTAATTGTTCTTTTAATTGCTTTTAAGAAATTCGAAAAAAGAAATTCTGACTAAACATAAAATTTATTAAAACATACAACTTGAAAACTGTTATTATTATTATTTATTTTTAAACAGTCTTTCAGTCTTTTTAATCGAACAATGATTTTTTTCATAATTACAACATTTTTCTTTACATTATTTGTTCGCAAAGCGTATAAGCTCAAGATGGTATCTTAGCTTAAAACAAATAGAAATAATAAATGAGATGCATTCTGAAATTTATATGATGCACAAGTATTTTATTTGGAAATTTACTTTCATTTCGCGAATTTAACTATTTGATAAAAAAAATATATAAAAGGACATGTGTTCATAATGAAGTTTAAAAAAAATTATTTGTAGTAGGATAAAGCGCAGCAATGAATATATAAAGCATTGTTGAGCTGCATTTTGTTTTGATTATAGTTATTGTTGTGTTCACATTCCGCGACAAAAAGGTAGGAACAGTGCATTATCAAACAAATCTTACACAATAAACGTTTAATTTAAATCATATATTTAGTATGTATTTTAAGGATAAAACTGATTTATAAAAATAGCAAATTAGTGTATTTCCCTCGCTTCATAGTAGTTTATTCCTCCTTCATAGTAGTTGTATTTTTTAATGTCATCAATTATGCATGACAAAAAGATAGGAACAACAACTTTCCTGTCGACGAAAGCATTTGATTGGTTAGAATTCTTATCTCAGTTACTTGTTTTTGGCATAAATGTAGTTGTTATAATCAAAACCGGTTTGTCTCGCTCTTTTCCGACATCAGACGTTAAGAATGGGACGCGGTAAATGTTTGAGTGCAGTTGAACAAGGAAAATTTACCGTTTTGTGTAACGAAGGTTTAACTTATCGACAGATTGCTTCAAAAATAGGTCGAAGCATTAATGTTATATGTAATTTTTTAAAAGATACTGAAAATTATGGGAAAAAGAGTCTCCTGGACAACCTTCCGTATTGAATGGCAGAATGGATGTATGAAAAGAGATTTTGAGAGTTGCTTCGAATTCTGCATTGTCAGCTCGAGGAATAGCTAATGAAGGCGGTGTTAAAACGAATGTGTGGAATGTTCAAAGACTTTTAAAAAGTTGTCCAATCATTAAAAGAGGAAGCCACCTTTAACTGAATTGCACAGAAAAGCCAGACTAGATTTTGCAAGCAAACATATGTCGTGGACAAACGAATGGATACGTCTCTGACGAAAAAAAATAATAATAATAACTTGGATGGGCCAGACGTCTAGGATTACTATTATCATGATTTGCGTGAAGAGCAACGTATTCTTTCACGACGACAAATGGCTGGTGGCTCTGTCATGATCTGGGTAGCGATTGGTATCAATGGGAAAACTGATATAATTATCCTTCCGAGCAAATTAAATGCAAACACATATCTTGATCTTTTACAAAGACATTTATTACTGAAGGCTCCCATTATAGCTTCCCGTAATTTTATTTTTCAACAGGACAACGCTGCTGTCCACACGGCCAATAATGTAAAAGCATGGTTTACCAAAAAGAAAATTACAATTCTTGACTGGTCAGCTAGATCTCCTGACCTAAATATAATCGAAAATCTTTGGGGTTACCTCGCAAGAGAAGTCTATAAAAACCGTCGACAATTTTCTATAACAGCAGAAAAAAAGCCATTAAGGAAGAATGGGAGAAAACTCCTCAAAAGTATATATATAAAAAAATAATTTGACAGTTTACCTGATAGAATTTTTTAGGTTATCAAGGTGAATGAAAAATGCACTCATTTTTAATTTTTCTAATTTAAGATTAATTAGAATGTAATTTCGTATGTTCTTATCTTTTTGTCACTCATGAAAATCCCAAGATGGATAAGATTTATTTATTTACGAAATAAAAATCATATCGTATAGAAGATATTTCTATAAATATTTAGTATGTTTTTGATTATAATAAATGATCAGCACAATTTAGATAATGTTATTTTATGACAAATTAAAAAAAAAACTTTTGTACCTATCTTTTTGTCGCAGAGTGTATATGTTGAAAGTACTTTTTATGAGTGTCTGATTGTAAAAATCTTTTTAAAATTTAAAATTTATAATACACTTGCTGTGAAATGTATCATTTATATATATATATATATATATATATATATAAAATTAAATAAATAAATAAACAAACAAATTTTTAGACTTATTTCATGCACAAAATGTTTTTAATTCTGTCTGTGTGCCCCTGTGTTGGCATGTAACAATGAATTTATGTTTATATGTCAGTCTTCCATGTGAGCACTATTTCTGTTAATCGATATATGTTTATCTAGCTGTATAAAACCTCTTAAAATTACGATTAATTGCGATACTAAAAATATTTTGCATAGAAATGCGTTAATTTTTTATTTTATTCATTTATTTATTTTTCATTTTCTTCGAATTCTCCGAACTTGATTTTATTGGATTTTGTTCGGGACAGACAATTCATTTAAAAGAGTAAATGGGATAGGTCTAGCCCGGGCTAAAATTTTAATTGCTACATTGTGCCGGGCTGTGTAAGAAAGAGTTTGCACGGCCTAAGCTTCAAAATTTCGGCCCGTGCAGACGTCTAAAGAGGAGTGAACATGCACCTCCATTTTTGCGCCCTTAACAAAATACAAACTATTCAATTTAGTGGGCAAAATATTTTGTTTCAATTTTCAGAATTCTAGTGTCATCAATTAAGGAGACAGCATTAGGTTCTGTCGTGATATGGTGCTGTCTTAACAGAAATTTCATGGATATCAATTAATCACTTTCTACCAAAGGTACGGAAAAACTTTACAAAACTAGGAAAGTGAAGCTGCGTTCACCAAGATAGTTTCCGTACGGTCTATGCGAATGAGGAGAATATAAAGAGGAAAAAGAAACTTCTAAAAATATTATGGTTTCATTTCTGAAATTTGAGTTGAGACTGAAAATGGGGGGTCGAGTGGCACACATATCTTTATTTACAGATTCCCATTAGGAATTTTTAAAAAAAAGTTGTTTTTTATCGAAAGCCTAGTCAATCATATGCTAGGGTAGAAAACATTTTCTGCAGGTCGAGCATTGCCTGTACTGGTCCCCATCTGGCTACGGCCCTGCATTTTAACCACCAGACGATCAAATATAGAAACATATGATAATAACCAACGAAGAAATCAGAGCCACTTGCGATGATAATCACCCCTTTAGACCACTTCGCCAAAAGCTAGAAACACATTTTGAGAAGGACATGGAATTTCAATCAAGATTTAGAAGAAACGAGTCATCCACAGTATTTTTCCCTAAGCATGAGGGAGCGTATGTGGAAAATGCCCTGAATTACTGGTGCACAAACACTTTAAATTTGTTTCGAAATATTTTGAAAATATTTCACAGCAAACATAAGAAAGCACCACAATTGTCATGGCTCTGTCAAGCTCAAGAACTGTAAAACGGTTAGACACCCAATGACGTTCACAATTTTATAGTGTTTCTAGCAGATCCCCATTCTAAACTGAAGACAACCATGCAGCGATTAAATAATATTTTCAACCAGCAGTATGTTTCTTTTTACAAAGTGTCATTCATTTAATCACAGGAAAACGCCAGCCTTTGCAAGTAAACCCTTCAATGTCAGTACAAAACTTAACTGTTATCAAGGAACTTATTAATATCCTTAAAAATTTTAGAATTGTTGTTTCATATAACAACGTACTCGATGAATCATTAGCATTAAAGGAATACAATAAGACAAATCTAAATCAAATGGGTTCAAATATGCTATTATGTCTACGTCATATTGAATCAGGTAGGTCAGGAACAATCGTGATAATGACGATTTTCGTCAGACAGTTTAACAGGTTCCGAGACGAGTCTTAATACAAACATCATAATGGCCCAACTAGAATCGTTTCAAATTGAATTAAGTGCCGATGGGACAAAATAGATAGCATCAATGCCTGAAGTTAAAAGGACTCTATCATGTCTTGTTATTGGTTAAATCTGTAGCTATGATGGCAGACAAAGCGAGCCAAAAGCAAAGACATTGAAATCTAAGGAACAAATACCAGTAATGCACCGATTAATTGCCCACTCACTTTATCGAATAATTAAAGTCTCAGGAAATGTACTCCCGTATACTGGTTATCATTACAATCTTTTAAGCAAGATTGAAAGATGGGAAACTTATAATGTCAAATCTTGCTCAAAACCACCGAGTAAAAATTTGCTAAAGACATATTGAATTGGTATCAATGATTAGCATAGAACATAAGAAAATATACCTAATTCAAACTGTTGCTGATCAAGCTGCCTATAAATGCACTGAAGAGTGTTTGGGCAAAGACGGAAGTAGATGGCAATCATATGAACACAGTATTGACTGGTATTTTTTCATCATGGTATTCACATGGTTTTCACTGGTATTTTTTCATTTTCATCATGGATCTCCTGTGCTATAATCTTACATCTGGTGAATATAATCCGCAATTGAAAACACCAAGGTCATCCAAGGTGAAGCAGATACCACAGCATTTTTCCATGAAGTTCAATTACTTGTTTCTCAACCAATTATTCTTGGTTTTGCATATTCTGATGTATGTATTATTGCTTCATACATCAGTCACCTGGCTGAAACAGACATGTATATGTAAAGGAAAAAATCGGGGGGGGGGGGGGGGAATGCAAAATTCTATCGGTACTGGTAGTTGTTCTCGGAACAAAATTAGCAAGTGCTGCACTTGGAGTGTGTATGTTTACAGGTACAGGTTGTGATACAATAGAAGGTTTTTTTGACTTGAGGAAGATGACAACTGTGAAACATCATTTTCAGCAAAATAATATGATACTCTTGCAAACAATGCATCATCTTGGAGTTAAAAAAGAATTATCTGATGAAATGTTCGTTCAATTGGAATTTTTAACTATTAAAATAATTTATAATGACTGAGTGAACGACTGTCTAAAACCCAAGCACGTAAATGGCATCAGATGTGTCAGTGTGATACATCTAGGCTGCCTCCTGATGAAGATTCATTTAGACAATATTGTCTTTGAAATCACTTGCAGATTTACGAATACGAGGATGCGAAGTTAGTAAAATTTCGGCCTTCTACAAAATTTGAGTGGAAGAGAAGACAAATTGGACTGCAACCTGTCACACACAGAATACCCCTCTCCAAGTTAGAGTGCATTTGCTTCAGACCAAAAAAGACTTGAAGAGGAATCAGATGAGCAAACAGAAGAAGAAAATGTCCATTCCACAGTGTATGACTCAACTACAGAAGACACCGATGCAAATGAAGTGTTTGGTGCTTAAGTGTTTTATATGAAATGTATAAAGATAATTTTGTGCTTTCACTTATGCTTAGGGCATAAAATAAATATTTTTTATTGTTTACCTGTTAAAAAACATTATTACTTATATTAATGAGAGTGTAGTGCTTATTCTGCAAGATCTAACATATTACAATAATAAAGTGATAGAACCAGTTAACCGAACTTATATTTTCATACTTTTATATATAATTACTATCAAATTTTCAGATTAAATAGGGAAGGGTATAGATTTATTAATAATCTGTCCAACAATTCTTTAAATGTGGAAGTTGTCCAAGTAAAGGTAAAAAATTTTGTGTTTTTTCTAACTGTTAACACTAGCCGTCATTTTCAAAATGGCGGCTAAACGCCCAAATTACGAAAATGGCACCCATGCTAAATTTAATTCTTAGCATGTCAAAAAAGGAATTACAAACATAAAAAAAAAAAAAAGTACCCTCAACAAACGCACGGACTTCTGTTTCATGACCTTACTATAAACAAAATCTAAATATGTTATAAAATAGATGTTATTATAAATCTATCGGCGACAGCTGCATATTTATACAACAATTTGCAGAAATATTATTTAAGGGGGAGAAAGGGGTCGACTCTTCATGAATTATGGTGTAAGTCAGCTATTATTACCTTTGTTACAAATTTTCTGATATGATATATGTTAATAAAATGAAATATTCAAAGATTTTTGAAGTCAAATATTCTACATTCCAAGAATTATCTTTACAACTTTGAAATTTAATAACTTTTGAAATAAAAAGGATATTCACATTCTGTGTTCTGCAGTTATTAGTGCAACTCATAAAGTTTTGTTCTGTTTAGATTAGCCAGTAGTAACTGAGCATGTGGACCCCACAGGAGAAAGAACAATGTGTGGCATGGTTCATTGAGAGCAAATCGGACACACAAAGTTCAACGCAATTGCAGGACCAAATTTGGCAAGGCGCCAACATCCAGACCCACCATCCGTGCATGGCACACCAGCTTCATGACCACAGGCTCAGTGTTACATAAGAACTGATTTTTTTGGACTGCACTGGAATGCTTCGCGAACCCGCTCAACAGTTTCATCACTTGTGCTGAGTCGTCCTGCTCCTTTCTTATGTAACACTGAGCCTGTGGTTATGAAGCTGGTGTGCCATGCACGGATGGTGGGTCTGGATGATGGCGCCTTGCCAAATTTGGTCCTGCAATTGCGTTGAACTTGTGTGTCCGATTTGCTCTCAATGAACCATGCCACACATTGTGCTTTCTCCTGTGGGGTCCATATGCTCAGTTACAACTGGCTAACCTAAACAGAAAAAAAACTTTATGAGTTGCACTAATAACTGCAGAACACAGAATATGAATATCTTTTTTATTTCAAAAGTTATTAAATTTCAAAGTTGTAAAGATAATTCTTGGACACCCTGTATATTTTCATCAATAATCGTGTTGAAATAAAGTGATTTGAAATTTGAAGCTATTCGTGTTTTCTAAACTAAAATATTAATTCCTAATCTTTGTATACATATTAAAACAGTTTGTTTATATATCGATTTCTTTTTTTATTTCTTTTTTTTTTTATTATTAAGCAATAAATTTCACTTGATAAATTCCTTTTAATTGTGACAAATATACTTTTTTTTTTCTCCTGATTGATTTGTCATTAAGTAAATAATTATTACAGTGAGTTTATTTCAGAGATTCTGAACCAGAAATTTCTAAAGAGGTTATAATTTAGGAGTGCGTTGAAATTTACGCATATATATATATATATATATAATTATTAAAATAATAGATATACATCGAGGTTTGCACCAATCATAATTTTCAGTACAATTTTTTAATAGTAATTGTTTTGATTATTCTACTTCGTAATAGCGATGAACTCTGATACATAAATATCAAAGCGTTACAAGACGTTTTGTATGTATAAAGGATCAGTACAAAAACCCTTAACGGGTTAAAAGTTTGTGACGCAGCTACTTTATCGCTATAAAATTTTGAAATATGGGTCTTAAAAATAATGATATAAATTTTAAGTGACGCTTTACTATTAGTTAAAATATACGTAGATTTTCTTATTTGATCATTTGCTTTTTTCTTTTATTTATATTTACAATGCAAACATAATATTTTTAACTTCAAGATAAGACAAATATATTAAATATACTCACTGATACTTTTTCATTTGCACTTCAATTTCAAAATAACAGTTTTAAAAGGAATGATATAAAAATTCCAGTGACTCCTCGGTGTCATTTTAAAATATTTGTTTTTAGATTCCATTAAAATTACCTTTGTTTTGTTTATTAAAGTATATTTACACATTGAAACAGTGCTTTTAATTTTCAAATATACTGTCAAATAATCACACTTTCACTGAGTTTGCATTATAAATTGAAATTATTTATTTCAATAAATTGATTTGTCTTTTGCGTCACGCTATCCAAAACTGCAAACAAAATTTGTGCAAATGTATTCTTTGCATCACACTATCTCTTTGCACAAATTTTCACTTAGTTGGATACTATGATACAAAGTAACATTTACATAAATTTTATTCACAGTTTTGGATAGCGTGACGCAAAAGACAAATCAATTTATTGAAATAAATAATTTCAATTTATAATGCAAACTCAGTGAAAGTGTGATTATTTGACAGTATATTTGAAAATTAAAAGCACTGTTTCAATGTGTAAATATACTTTAATAGACAAAACAAAGGTAATTTTAATGGAATCTAAAAACAAATCTTTTAAAATGACACCGAGGAGTCACTGGAATTTTTATATCATTCCTTTTAAAACTGTTATTTTGAAATTGAAGTGCAAATGAAAAAGTATCAGTGAGTATATTTAATATATTTGTCTTATCTTGAAGTTAAAAATATTATGTTTGCATTGTAAATATAAATAAAGGAAAAAAGCAAATGATCAAATAAGAAAATCTACGTATATTTTAACTAATAGTAAAGCGTCACTTAAAATTTATATCATTATTTTTAAGACCCATATTTCAAAATTTTATAGCGATAAAGTAGCTGCGTCACAAACTTTTAACCCGTTAAGGGTTTTTGTACTGATATCATTACTTTTTAGAGGTTATTGATCAAAAAATTAAAACAAGTCCTTCCGGCTCATAGGAAGGTTAGGTTGATTTTTATCTTTTCTTAAGAAGTTGCCACCATTTTTTCAAAATGGCAGCTACATTTTATTAATGAATTTGATGGATTTATTAATGAGGGCTATGTATATATGGAGTTTTAAGCAAATCGGTTCAAGGGTTATTGTGATAATTTTCAAGTGGCCACCATTTTGAAACAAAAGGACAGAGTGACTGAGATGCCCAGTGAACTTATCAAAGGTACTTGAATGATATGTCAACTGTGCAAACGTGATTCGAACTGATTCAGTATTACAAAAGTCATTGTAATAAAAAAAATTTAAGTGGCCGCAACTTGGAAACAAAATGGTGGAGCAAGTTGCCTAGCAAACTTATCCAAGATATTTGAATTGTAAGTTCACTTCCCAACTTTGATTTGAACCAGTTTAGTATTCTAAAAGTTACTATGGTGGCGCATTTTCAAGTAGCAGCCAGATTTCAAGCGGCTGCAACTTGGAAACTAAATATTGGTACAAAATTCATCCAAGATATTGGTGTGATAAGTTCAATGTCCAACTTGAACGGATTCAGTATTTCAAAAGGTATTCTGATGATAAATTTACAAGTGGTATCCTGATTTGAAATGGCCGTACTAAAGATATCGGTCATTTTGTTAAAAATGGCAGATAAAATTCATTAATAAATACTTGGTTGAGACCTTTATGTGGTCAATGTAAACATCAAATTTAAAATGTGGATTTGAAATTTTCATGTAGCTGCCACTTGAAAACAAACTGCAGAGCAACTTAGTTAACGAATTCATCTCAGATATTTGTACGATAAGTTTGCTGTATAACTTTGGTTCAATTCAATTTTGAGTATTATGTCAAGTTATCGTAATCACAAAATTTCCATTACAAAAAAACCCAATTTATACATCTTTTACATTTATACGACCTTTTAGTGAAGTCCTGATTCATTCCTATTCATTTGAATGAAAAATTTCTTTGTTTATAAGTCACACAATATTAGTTATGTCTTTTCCACTTTTCTAAAATTCACAAAATTTCTTGACTGGTCATTATTTTACCATTCTAAATATAAATTTTGATGAGTATGTGAACTTTGATATTATATCATGACTTTGGAGTTATTCACAATCTATTAACTAATTAAAAACAAATTGTCTGATGCTAATTTAAGTGATAATGATGTAGAATGTGAAGAAGTTATTCTTAAGAGAGGACAATACCTAATCTTGGCAACAGCTATGGCCTATCTTATGGGAAGATCTATTTTCATAACTAGGGGGCTCTGCCCCCTGCTCGCTCCGCTCACCAACCCCTGAGGGAGGCTTCGCCTTCCCCCAACTCGCTTTACTTGTTAACACATGCAGAGCTCTGCCCGCCTATCCGCTGCTTTCCTTTCACTGAATAGGAATGTTAATAGTGCATAACACAAGACAAAAGCAGAAAATCATTATATAAATCCCCATATTCAATGTCAAATTGAAATATGTAATATTTAATAGCACATTATTTTATTTTTATAAAAATCATGCTTAAAATCAGTTTTTTTTTTTTTTTTTTTAATAGAAGGAAATCCGTAATATCCAGACTATTTTCTATTATAGCTTTAGTATATCACCTTTGTTTTTTAACTATAGATCAGGACCGCGGCACCCCAGTCGATAGCACGCCGACCTCGTAATTGGAAGATTGCGGGTTCGGTACTCGAGCTGGCCAAAGACCGTTGTGTACACTAATGGTGGCTGGTGCACGTAAAATCTGTTGTGGCGACAATATCCTCCATATTCCCATCAAAACTATACCTTTTTGGGTCACCGAAGCGGGAGAGCCATCTCTTCCGTGTAGGATCAAAAATGTGATGGCATGTCTCCGAAACATACCTAGGGGTGTGCCCCAGATCGTCGCCAATTATCCATAGTGCAGTAATGGCCAATGTCATATCCAACCTATCTAACTACCTACCTACCTACAACCATGGATATTTTAATTTTCCCATGTAAGAAAATTTACTTTCTAAAAGTAGAGAAAAAAAGTTATTAATAGCAACACTGACATTTATTTTTTACAACCATGGTTCCGAGCAGCGGTATAGCCAGTCCATAAAGCACCGAGCTCATAATTGGAAGATTGCTGATTCGATACTTGAGCCGGTCAAAGACCGTCGTGTGCACTAATGGTGTCTGGTGCACATAAAATCTGTCGTGGCCACAAAGTCCTCCATGTTCCCATCAAAAATATACGTCTGGGGAATCTCCTCCATGGAGGATCAAAATTGTGATGTCTCTGGAACATCCCTAGAAGTGCTTCCCAGACAGTCACCAATTACCCATAGCGCAGTACTTGGGCGATGTTAAATCCAACCTACCTACCTACAACCATGGATCGTATTTTATTTTTCCCGTGTAAAATGACTTCATGACAGAAGACCAACGTCACTGGGAGAAACTTTTTTCAAGGTGGCAAATAGAGTACTTTCATAAATTTGTCGTTTATAGCTAATAACTTCTTTAATTAAAATGATAGAAATTTCTAAGCAGCTGAAATGTCTTCCTTGAAGTATTCGGAACACATTGATACCTCTCATGATGCGAAGGACCCTGCCCTCCGCGAGAAGATGCTGTCGCAGACAAAAAAAATTTGACGCCAGTGACAGTAATTTTTTTTTTATATATAGAGAGATTACTCATTACCAAATGTAGTTTTTAAATTCCGTTTTCACTTTCAGAAAATTCATAACCATTAAATTGGTACTCATTTTCGAAGAAATTGATTTTTAAAAATTTTTATATATTTTTTTCGTTCAAAAATTCAAATTTTCACACAAATTGCTTTTTTTAACCACAAAATGAAATACTAAAAATTTAAAAAATCAATTTTTGGAAAATGGGTACTAATTTAACGACTTTGAATTTTCTGAATATATTTCTTATTTTAATTTTGTAAAAAAAAATTATTACTTGGTAATAGAAATTCCAGATGAAAAAAATACAAAATTAAATTTTACTTCCACATAGAAAAGTTATTTATTTATTTTTCACAAAAGTAATGTCTTTAATAATATAAATGTGACATGTGTATGACTGTATATATATATATATATATATAATCAATTTGATAAATATGCAGAAACTTAAAGAGAAATAATAAAAATGTTGAGTGACTCCAGTCGACTTTCTGAACATGAAAGTAATTCACTGTTGTTTAAATAAAATAACTTAAGAGAAGTCATTAAATAAACAATCGAGAAAATTATTTGATTATTTGCTCACAAATAATATATTGTTTAATGGAATGGAATGCATCCAAATTATTTTGTGTATAACTGTAAAAGAACTAATAGTGTTAGATTCACCAAAATGTATATAGTTTGTGTGACATATACTTATATATTTGTATATGAATTCAAAGCTCAATCAAATGAGGCTTCAGACGCCATCACATTTTAAATAAATTCAGACTATAGGCCATAATATTACAGAATTTTTCGTTATTTCCCTGTAAAAAAAACTATAAATGCTAGATTCAGCAAAATATATCTATACGATTCATTCAACAGTGACTGATAACATGTATATAAAAGTTTCAGCTGAATTGAATAAGGAATTCAGATGCTATCACACTTTAAATTATTTGAGCCCATAGACTATAATGATAAAGAATTTATCTTTGTGTCCTGGTTAAAATAAATAAATAAAATTGTGCTAGATTCTCCAAGATGTATACAGTTTGTACTACGATAACCTATAACATATGCACCAACTTTTAGCTCATTTGAACAAAGCATTTAGACAATATTGTGTTCACAATACTCAGATATGTACATACATTATATCGTAAAATAGCAAAAATGAACTCATGGAACTTCAAACATGTAGATACACCAACTTCACGTCAAATTTTTGTTATAATTACAATACTTTCCTTACCTATGTATTTTCAGAAAGTAAAAAATTCCATGAAATATATGTGAATCATTCATTTCATCATGCTTAATAACAAATTTTTTAAAGGTGTTTACGACTATGAGGGAGGAGATGATAATGTAGTTGAAAGCAGTGGGGGGGGGGAAGGAGGGGAATTAAAATTGAAACTATAAACTATACTTTTGCACCCAATTCACCCTTAGAAATAGATATATTTATTTATTAAATATTGTTAACTTTGCATGCCTATTTCAATCATTTATGTCTATTTTGAAATATTTAAATTGATTTTATTTACATACACAGGTTTAACCTGGCAAAAAAATTACTTTAGTACTTTAGCGAAAATAGGCAAGCACTATTTTAGCTTTTTCGAAAGTTAATTAATTCTTTGGATACCATTGATTTCTTTTACTTACAAGGAACATCACCCAAGCGTCCGGCTTGGATTTCAATGAGAGAGAGGCGTTTCTTTCATATTTGATATGCTATCAAATTTTACTCAAAAATATGCGAAAAATTTGTATTTATACAGCAAGTGAATACTCAAATGAATAATTCAGTTGAAATAATTTTCAGTACTACTATAAATTTTCATTTGTAACTTAAACATGAAAGCGCAAAATCATTTAGTATTTTTAAGTCACACCCAAAGGCGGAGCTTAAAGTTGATATGTGGCTGATGTGGTTTTTAACATTTTAAAAATTCAATAAATAGAGAAAACATGGATGATAGCAAAAATTTCTATGATAAAAAATATTTGGTACATGCCCTCTATCAGAAATTAAAGTTTCATTAAAATCACAGCCAGACACGGTGTTCCTTGTTAGCTTTGTTATCCTCAGTTTTGTTTTCTATTCCTTTTGTTCATTGATGATTTTAACCAAGCATCCATATTTGTGACTTTAAAAATATGAATCAGGAAAACTATTTTGATTTCAACAATAGAAAAAGAGGTACTCATATCATACATGCAAAATGAAAAAGCAATTTAAAAATTAAATAAAGTGTAGTGGTAGATAATCGTGAAATACTAGTGCTAAGAATGCTTCTATGAAGCAAATTCTGACATACTTTTAAATATTTTTGCATTTAAATTCAATCATTAAAAATAAATCCAAATTACTATACAAATAATGATTCCCAAAAATTTCAGTTCTTTCGTAGTTTTTGCCTGCAAATATTACAAAAAAAATCTGAGTTATTATATAGAGATATTTTATATAGTTATCCAGTTTTAGCTTTTTAGTGAAATTCTGACCAACATGTTTTAGCAAAATGCTAAAAAAACTTATGGCAGTTTAAACCCTGCACAGGGTTCAGGAATTTATTAAAAAATATGGTCCCCAACAAAAAATTATGGTAGCCCATAAAAAAATATTCTCCAACTCCAACATTTTCTTTCTTTCTTTTTTTTTTCTTTTTATTCCGTTTCAAAATTTACTTGAATATACGCAGGGGTGCAGAATATGTCCGAACGTGCGAACGATGTTCGGGGGAAATTCTGGCTGTCTGGGGAAATTTTGAATAATTATTATCTTAGAATAAAATAAAAATGAAAACGGAAGTAAGCTCTCACATACACATCAGTGTTGTGCAAGTTCACGAAAAAAACGAACTAGTTCAAACTCAAGTTCATCGTGTAAAAAACGAGTTAGTTCGCGCTCAAACTCATGTCTGAAAGAAATGAACGCGTTCAGTTCAAGTTCATTTTTGAAAACGAGCGAAGTTCACTAAAAGTTCATTTTTACGTACATTTTTTTTTTTTTTTTTTTTTTTTAATAGATCTTATCTTCTTTGAACACTTTCATAGGTAATTTCCCTTTTTTTTTTTCTAAAATTACCAATTACCATGAAAATTATTTTTAATTTTATGCTTAATTAAACTTATTAACTGACAATTCTTAATTATAACTTATTAATTTAATTGTAGTAAAAATTTATTTAGCAAACACTTCTGAATAGTGTTCCCACTGTTTTTGCATGGTTTTTTATTCTCAAATTTTCAATACGTTAGTTTATGCGCATGAGAACTTATTAATAGGAGACAAATTCTATCATTTAGAGGTTCCGTTGTTTTAAATCAGTATTGTGCAGGACCGCGTTCATGAGTTTAATTAAAACTTTTTCAGTTTTGAGCTGAATTTCGCTCGTTTTTTAGATTGTAAATTTGAGCTAGGCAAAGTTCATTTTCTCATGAATTTCAGCGGGAAAAGCAACTCAAACTCATATGGATTTTATTCCTCTGTGAAATTTTTTTATATTCTTGGTAGCAATACTTTCTACCCTTTTAATCACAAGAATGAACGCATTTCTCACAAGAGAGAAACGCGTCGGGTCGGGTATAATCGCTTATTACCTGCTTTGCTGGTCAGGTGCAGGTAAAATTTGCAATAATATTTATTCTCAAAATGTTTTCTTCGAAGATTGTTTTATGCTTCACTTATGAATCTAAACTTTTAAATGAAGAGATTGGATGACATTGCCTTCCTTCCTAGTAATTTAAAGACATGACTGATAACTCGAATTTAACTACATTTACCTAAATATTAATACTTAACGTTTAAAATATGGAAAACTTTTTTTTTTTTTCAACCTATATTTGCTTCCTTATTTTACTGTCAAAATACTTGGAACAGTGGATTTTTTAAATATAAATTTTAATACATTGTTGTAATATTTTTATGCAATATTGAATTTTCTGAAAGATTTCTTCAATAATATAATTGTAGTTTGTGTAAAATCACTTTTATTTAGCTTATTATCTAACACAATTTTAACAATACGGCGGGTCAGAAGCTGCAGATTCTTTTCGGGTTGAAGGTCAAAAGTCATTTTGCAGGTCGGGTCGGCTGCGAGTCAAGTTTACTCGAACCACGCAGGACTCTAAGCCAGTCCTTTCATAAGAAGAAATATAAATTCCGCTGGTCACCTGGTACTATTGAAGACTTAAATGCCCTATCCAGTAGGCTACCCTTTTCCTTGCTACAGAAATTTTTTTCTGCCCCAGTTTTCCACGATATTATACTGTTGTCAATTTTGCATTTCAGTTTTTTTGCAATCAAATCCATGCTATTTCAATAACAGAAAATTATGCGAAATTCCTTGTATTATAAAAAAATATGGAAATTCTAAGAGTGATTTAAGAAAAGTTTTAAGAAAACCTTTAATTATAAATAAAAATATAAAAATTTAAAAGTATAATATTAAATCCTGTTTGCCATTATCATAAATGGTATTTTAAAACTAGCTGTACATTTAAAAAAAGAAAAATAATCTTTAATTTAGTACACGTATATTTGAATTTTTGTGGATGTATTCGTGGATATATATATTCATTTTAGAAGAAAAAAAAAAGAAAAAAGAAACATTAAGACAATTTAAATTAGAATATAAATAACTTATTGTAACAAGGAGGATTATTTTTTTTTATTTTCATTTATTTTTTTTCTTATTTTTTATTTCATTTATTTATTTATTTATTTATTTATTTATTTATTTTTAGTTCCACATCATACTATAGGTATGGGGAACTTAGGTAATCGTGAAAATTTTCGACCTAGGTTTTTTTAATTTTTTACACGTTTTCAGGTATGAGGAATCCGAAAATGACAAAATTTGTATGGTGTCTGTCTGTAGGGTGTGTGTTAGTGTGTTAGTCCTTTAGTTTGTTTGTCTGTGTACACGCTATCTCAAGAACAAATTGTCGCAGAGAGGTCAAATCAGTCTTAAAATATTACTTCCGACACTGGTAAGAACCCTATTCATTTGCAACATTCGAATTAAAAAACTTCGTAAGTTATTAGAAATTTACGATTTTCTTAACATGGGAGGAGAATAGGACAAAAATTCACTTAAACGTGCATTAAATGGAAACTTTTTACTGTAAAAATGTCAGACCAGATTTAAAATATCAGTTTTGATGCCGGAATGAACATTAGTAACTATAAATATGCTACTTTGAAAATTTTGCAAGTTATTAGAAGTTTACGAATTTCTTAACATGGCAGTATAGGGCAAAATTTCACATAAACGTCAATTTTGAGAGATATTTTCATCGTAAAGATGTCAAACTACTTTCCAAATATTATTTAGGATACTGGCATGAATATCATAGACTATGGCTTTTCCAATTTAAAAAAAATCGTAAGTTATTGAAAATTTACGAATTTCTTAACATGGCAAAATAGAGCAAAATTTCACATAAACGTCAATCTTGAGGGATATTTTCATCGTAAAGATGTCAAACCACTTTCTAAATATTATTTAGGATACTGGCATGAATATCATAGACTATGGTTTTTACAATTTAAAAAATTCGTAAGTTATTTGGAATTTACGATTTACTTAACATGTCAGAATAAGGAAAAATTGAACATAAACTTCCATTTTGAGGATCATAAATACATTAGACAACTTCAAAATTACATTTATGATATTTGTTTGAACATGTTTGAATACAAATATTCCAATAAGAAAATTTCGTAAATTATTCGTAATTTACGATTTTATCAATATAGCGAAATTGTAAATTTTTCTTATAAATATGAATTTTGAGGATTATTGCATTGGAAATAGTAGCGTGAAAACTAAACAATGGAACTGACCCTCATTAAATAAATTAATAGATTAGAATAAGATAAATATATCGAAGTGAACGGTGGATAGCCTATTAGGCGGGGATTTCATTCTGTTAGGTTACTGAATCAAGCTTTGGTCAAATTCATTTCTTTTAACATGATTATAATATATCTCGCACTAGAAATTTATGAGAACATAAATATGATGGGGAACTGAGCAGAGTCCACCTATGCCAACTAGTTTTTTTTTTTTTATTATTTATTTTTTTTTTTATTATTATTATTTGCATTTTCCAGAAAGTGTTGAAAATAAAATAACCATTGATATAAAATCTACATCTCCGACATGAAATTATTTCAATAATTTGAATGCATTTTCATTTTTAGTATTAAAAATATAAATAGACATTTAAAACTATTCTATTATTCTATTTAATCTATGTGTAATATGTGTTAAACCTGTAATCCTCGTCTAAAGGTTTTAATTTTTAAAGATGCTATCTTTCAATGCAAAAGTTATAAAATAAAGATTATTTTCATCAATTAAAGAATTACTTTCGCAAATAACAGGAATCTCATTATTTTTAAAGAAAAAAAGGGACTCTATGGACATGTGACTAGGCAATAGTCCTGTGAAAGCAGATCCTTTCTCTGACTCTGATTAGTATCGGTCTTTATCAGCGAAAGGAAATGTCTGGTACTTTTATGAGTGGGCGGCCACACTGCCTCAGGGCTGTGGGGTGTAGTACATCTCCTGTGGCTCTGTCTGGGTGGTCTTGCTGTCTTGCACCCGCGCAAAGCTATGTAATGTTCTAATAGTATTTTATAGTAGATTCTCACGCTTTTTTCTTTTGAATCTAATACAATGTCGCCGCGTACATGTTTTGTCGGAGACGAAAGACTAGGTTACTCTCAAAGAATATTTGCACTCCTCTTACTAAATATTTTTAGAAAACACGAAAGAAATCCCTCTCTTCAAAAATGTTCAACAGAGTTACTGAAAAGGAAACTTACCACTGAACTGCTATTTAAAATAAAATGTATTTATTCACAATGTTTCCAAGAAATTTTATAAACATGTCTCAGATTTATCAATTATATATTACTATGAAAAATGATGAGTTTTTATTTATTTATTTATTTATTATTATTATTATTTATTTATTTTTAACTGATTTAAGCTTTATTAATATTTATTTTAAGTTCTGTAATACAGGGGAGACCGGGACACAGTGAACCACTTTTACAATTTTTTTTTTCCACAAAAAACAGAAGAGCTTGTAAAAAAAAAAAAAAAAAAAAAAAAAAAAAAAAAAACAGCAAACAATCTCTAAGCTCTTCTTGACCTTTCTTAATTTTTTTTATAATAATATCTCGAATAAATTATGAATGAAAAAAAAAAAAAAATTGTGAGCACTTACAAAGTGGACCACTGTGCCCCATGACCGCGGTACAGTGGACCAGCCTCCTTTGCTTATATTAAATTATTATAAATTACTTTCTTTTTTTCTCTAAAATTAATTTCTCATACTATTCTAGTCTAAAAAATATAATTCAGGCATTTTCATGAAAAAAAAAAAAAAAAAAAAAAATTAAAATAAACGAATGAGAAATCAAATCCCACTAAGAAAATTTATTAAGTTGAAATAGATAATTGTTTTTTTTTTTTTTTATTCTTTTATTAATATTTTATAAATCAGATATATATTTTTTAATTCAAATATTAAAAGATATTATACTACTATTCAAATATTTATTATTATTATTATTTTTTTTAATTATTATTCTGAGGTATAATTAATTTACATTATATTTGTAGAATAAATTCAACTAAAATGTATTATGCTACTTATTTTGCTTTTCACATATGATCTCTAAAACTAACAATAATAATAAATTTTTCTACTATTTATTAAATTAGATATTTTTCCTTTTATTAATGCTATAGTTATTAAATTTAGATATCAATAATTATTATATTACTATTCAAATATTTATTCTTTTCAGAAATTTATAATTTTTTTTTATTTATTTTATCATAACATTAAGATATTATTATTTTGAGATATTAATACTTTACATTATATTTGCATCTATAAATTTAACTAAAACTAATATAAGTAATAAACTAATTTATATTTTTATGCACATTGGAAGGTGGTCCGCTGTGCCCCGTGCCAGAGTAAGACAGATTGTAATAATAATAAAATAATATACAGACTACAAATATGCTAATAATTTTTAGAAATTTAAAAACAGCAATATCTTGCCTTTAACAGCTATATAGTATTTATAGTTGCTAGTTCAATCTTTATGAAATTTTAAAATCCTTCAATGTGGAAAAATTACTTTGAACAGTTCAAAACAAAAAATATGCTCAAAATGGTTACCTTACTATTTCCTATGTGGTTTTTTTGGCTGCATAGATACAACTAGTTACTAGTACCATGCTGCCATACATGAGTATCCATATGAAGTAAAAGAGTTGAATATTAATAGATTTAAATAGGGGTGGTCCACTGTGCCCCGTGCTCCCCTACATTTAATAAAGTTTCAGCTTTATAAATCAAAGACAGAATTTTATTATGTATATACTGTTTACATAATTAAAGCTTATAAATGGTCAAGTTAGTGATTTTTTTTTTCTTAATTGATTAAAAATAAGATAAAATTTCTTAAAGATAAAATAATTTCTGCAATGATACTTTCGCCATCCAAATTCTGGTATTTTATTTTATGACCCCCCCCCCCCACACACACACACACACATAAAGTTTTAACATATATTTATTTATTTGTTTGTTTACTTGTCAGTCACATCCCTATAATTTAATATTTGGGTTGAAGAAAAAAAAAGCCCTAAAATTTTAATTGTATTTTTTTTATTGTTCAAAATTGATTGTAAAATTGCTGTTAATTTGAGGTTCAAGATATAACTCTTTTAGATCATTTCCAATTGATATTTCTTGAATATACATTCTAAAATTAAAAATGGTTTGAACTAAGAAGTTTTGTTTATATAATTTTGAAACAAATTAAATTAATCATCTAAAATATTTTTCAAGCTATAGTAAAATTTAAGTATACATGCTATTTACAATAGCAGAGATTAAGTTCATGAGTGAGAAAATCGTGCATTCGAAACTATTAGATAGTTCTCTAAACTCCTTTTAAATTAATTTTATATAAATATGTTCAAATTTTGATACCAAGTAATTCCACGAAGAGTTGAGAAGTTTACAAAACTACACATTTTTTCTCGCTAATGTTTCTGAAGAAATTGAATAATTCTTAAAAACTATTAAAAAAGTGAGAGAGAGAGAGAGAGAGACTAATACTATTTTTAATGTGTAGTATATTCTAGACGAAACTTATACAAAAAGATCGCTCATTTTTTGAAAGAAGACATTATTTCATGTTTATTGGTTTAAGGCGATTTCTTTGAATTTTTGGAAAATGCTGATAAAGGCGAACACATCGTTTTTTATGAACGCTTGCAAACGGGAGGTAAGAGGGAACACTCACCCCCCCCCCCCCCGCAAACCCTACACACACAATGTTAAAACAAACTGGTAGATTTGGTAAATTTCAAACCTTTGGCAAACTTCTTAAACACTTTTCCGTCAAAATCCATAATGAATTTACAAATTCTAATTTTGTATTTCTTTCCCCCTCCCCTTTTTTTACTTTCTTCTATATTCAATAAAAGAAAGTATTGGATTCGTAAAAATTTTTGACTTGCCGTTTTCGATGGATTTACACGCTTTGAGAGATCCAGAATACGATTTGACAATTTTTAGAAAATGTCTGTTTATGTGTGTGTGAGACAAAAATTTTTGGGGGCTGTATCTCAGGAACTACAGCACAGAATTGCATGTAAATTTATATGCAGATGTACCTTGACCAAAATTAAAGCCTACCAAATTTTGGTACCAATTTCTCAACAGGTGGCTCAACTAGACCGCGATTCCCACATTTTCATGGAAGGCTATATCTCAGGAATTGCTGCACGAAATTGCATATAAACTTATATGTGGATGCATTTTGATCCAGATTAGTGTCTGTTAACTTTTGGTGTTCATTACTTAACAGGTGGCACTGCTGTACCGCGATTTCTTTAATTTCAGGGAACAACTAAATCTCAGGAACTACTGCACGAATTTCCATATAAATTTATATGCAGATGCACTTTTTCATTAAAATAAGCAACAAGGTGATATAAAGTTAATTATTCTCTTTCAATCTGCTCCTAGACACCCGCTCCCTTTTCCCAGGCATATACTAAGTGAAAATGGTAACAATTTAATTGATTGAAATTTCTAAAAATGTATTATGAAATAATTCTTTAAATTTATTCTTTGATGTTTATTATTTTTGCGATTTGCAAATTGCAAAAATGACCTTTTTCCCTGTGCCCTTTTTTTCCGGGTGCCCTTTTTATGAGTGCCTTTTTTTCCAAGTGCCCTTTTTTTCTGGGTGCCTTTTTTATGAGTGCCTTTTTTTCCAAGTGCCCTTTTTTCCGGGATCCATTTTGCACAATTGTTCTCTTTTCTGTCCTTTTCTTCTTCCACTTTCCTTTTTTATATTTCAGACAGAAATATTTAATATGAGTTTGAGTTTGAATTGCTTTTTCACGCTCAAGTTCGTGAAAAAAACGAGTTTCGCTCAACTCAAGTTCATAATTTAAAAAACGAGCGAAGTTCAACTCAAAACTCAAAATTTTTGAGCTACGCTCATGAACGCGTTCAAATGAACGCGTTCGTGCACAACACTGATACACATAATGATAAAGAATTGTTTTATATATATGGAAAGAATAAAGGTGATTTTTAATTTAGGACTCGCAAATAATTAATAGTGGACAAAACGGTATTTTGTCCGGGGCGATTTTAACCAGGTTTTTTCCACTATGGAAAAAACCGAACAACCCTGACCCAAAGTACCCCATGTTTTAAAATCATTAATTACATTAAAACTATTAAAACATAAACGAGGAGCAAACATTCAAAACATGTTTTCACCTTTAGATACAATTTTTCAGACCAAAAAAAAAAAATAATAATAATAACTAATAAATAAAAAAAATAACTCTTTTTTTTTTTTTTTTTTTTTTTTTTTTTTTTCTTTTTTAAGAAAAAACTTGATTTGAACATTTGCTCCCCAAATGTTTCAATTCGATAAAATGTTAAAGTAAACATATATAATGTGCAGTATATACCTAAATTTGGAAAATATATAGCAGCATGTTAATTAGCAGCACTGTTTGAAAGTACTTGTTTTGATTGAATTGCCATCTTCAAAAACAAAATATTTTTTGTGTCAATTTCAATTTCAATGTTGCTAATATATTTTCAGTATATAATTATAGGTAATGATGATGTATATAAATGTGAATTCTTGTAGGCATATGAAATTATTAGTTTTCATTTTATTTCATGAAATATAATTCATACCCAAATCCAAAATTATCCCTATTCTATTAGCAATTCATGAAATGCATAAGATTTGCAGCTACAAGGAAAATAAATTACAAATATACACTTCCATTACTATGATTTAGAGGCAAGTGTTTTATAGTTTTATTTTCTAAAATGTAATTATTCATATTTCCGAAAAGTAAATAAATGTCTGTTGATCTGTTGGCTAAAACAAAAATATCTTCAAGTATAAACAAATCACTTGTAACCTCTATTTTTCGAATATGCCTGTTTTAAAGTTCCACACTTCAATATTCAAACATTTACTTGAGAAATTAATCTTCTAAAATACAAAATATTAATTTAAACTAAATGTAATTTAATTCACTTTAATTAATAGTAAATTCTGTTTCTAAACAAAAAAGAAAATGCAGACAACTTATTCATGCACTATGTTCCAGTGGCGGATCTAAAACTTTTTTTTTTTTTTTTTTTTTTTTTTTTTTTTTTTTTTTTTTTTGGGGGGGGGGGGCTAAGATTTTTCAAGATGTTATTCCATATCAATGAAAAATTTCCAATTGTAATATTCAATTATGAATGTCAGTACTTTTAGCCTACCCCCCCCCCTAGATCCGGCGCTGCTATGTTCTTGCATGCATGAGCATACCACAGTTAAAAAGAAAAAAGTGGCAGAATGGCTCTTTTTGCAATGTTTACCGCAAGAGAGTTTTCTGTTTTCAGTGGTGTACAGAATGAAATTCAAGAGGAAAAGAAAAAGTAAAGATATTAACAGACATGTTACTTTTCAGCCTTTTTAAGCTTGAAAATTATTATTCTTGGGATCAATGCAAATCTGCATTAAAACTTTTTGGACATGTGTAGGGGGGGGGGGGGGTCAGCCTGAATTTGTGCAATATATTATTAGCAATTTCTATGTGATTGGCTTTCAAGAAATGTCAAATTCAAGCTTTGAGAAAATGAAAAAGAAATAGCTCTTCAACTGCATTTTCCTAATAAACTAGAACTACGTTATTCTGCTAATCAATTGCTCCAGCAAACAATGCTTCTACAGAATAAACTTATTTTCAAGTATACGTAATAAGTTTGTCTGTTTTTTAAGCACTTACAACTATTTTAATTATAATTAATATGATATTCAATATGAGATTTATTGTTCTGATTTTGTTTATTGTGTGTGCATGTATGCAATCAAATTTAACATTATTTTTATTATTGAAAAATTTATATTGTGTCAGTTGCCTGATACCACTTTTGAGGGGGGGGGGGGGGGATCGGGAAAAGTTCAGCCTTTTTTTCTGTAAGATTGTACCATTTCTGTATTAATTAAAACTTTAGCTCTACGAAAATAATTAGTTTTAGACACTTTTCATGGTTAATCTGTTTATTTAATGATTTTGGCCGAATGCCGAATGTTTGGCCAGCTAATTACTGACAATCAGCTGTCAACTTCCTAATTTTTTTCGAACTATTTAAATAGTACCATTTACATTTAGTAATATTTTACTTTTTTAATTATTAGAAATTAACATGAAAAATTCCTTTTCAGAAATGGTGATTGATTTAAATGTAGAAAATTACTAGAAAATATTACAATACACAGTGGCATGATGCTGAGCTCACAGCAAAGAAAGTTATTAACTGTTAGATTCCTCAATAAATACTTAAACTTTCTTAGATGAGAACATCATGTTGCACCCCAGCAATAAAAAATAATCTTTGAG
Organism: Salticus scenicus; assembly: GCA_963930645.1. Lineage (NCBI taxonomy): Eukaryota > Metazoa > Arthropoda > Arachnida > Araneae > Salticidae > Salticus > Salticus scenicus. The sequence goes on along the minus strand of OZ005653.1, from coordinate 235,732,023 downwards.
AAAAATCAACTTAAAGATAACAATAAAGCATTGACTAGCTTACAATAAAACTAACAAAAATGCCTCTCACTCAGATGGATAAACTGCATGATATAGCTTAGGTGGGACACTTTTCATCCCAGTGACATAAAATTTTGTAGCTGTCTGCGACAGGTTTTTAAAATTTCGTGATCTGTACTCAAAAAGCCTGAAAGCTGAAAGCGGCAATCTGGGAGGAGGGAGGGGGTTAACAACAGTGGTGATCTCGTGCAACAATACACAATACAATTTTACTCAAAATAATATAGTATAAACAATTATAAAATAATAAGTTTAACTCATTCAATTAAATATTTCATAGCAATGTTTGACACAACACAATATAAATAATTATAAATAATAAAAGTATTAATTTTAGTTTTGATACAGAAATTTTTATAAGTGAATTTTGAAGTGGAGGAGAAGTTTTGGAGCAGTTTTAAATGAAATTAGCACTTTCCTACATTCCCGTAGAAACTCAGAACAGGTAACAGGAGAAAAAGAATACATGCATAACACCGCCTATCAAGGGAGATCTAGGCTCCTAGGTCGCCCTTGTTAAGCACTGTTTTGTGTGTTCCTACCAAGGCACCTATAGGGAGCTCTAGAGTTCCTACCACAGAGTGTCTAAGACGTCATACATCAGTAGCGCATTGTCGTGGGCAAAAATATCTAAATTGCAGAGATTTTTTTATGACTGCAGACAAAAACTGTCTTAAAGTTGTGGGAATTTTTTTTTTTAGTAGTACAGACAAAGAGTGTCTGAAAGTTAGGGTCAATTTTTTTTATTAGTGCAGACAAAAACTGTCTGCAAGCCGTTTTTCTGTGTCCGCGACTATGTCGCGGCGTTTCTGCCACTGGGCTTTTCATATGACATAAACTCAAATTCACTATTTTTTTACTTGTATCATGTATCACCTTTTTTAACGGGGGTGGACATAATATTTGTTTGATCTCCTAAAATGTCCTAGATGGCAACATTATCTAAAATACGTGCACTCCTTGTTAACTCGATTTTAAAGATATAATCTTTATTTAAGTACTGTTGTTAACAAAAACAACTTTTGTTAGATATTAGTGCTACACCAAATAGCACTTTGACCGAGTAGTTGCTGAGTGCTTGGACGAGCACCGAATACCGAGTAGTTGCAAGAAAGAATAATTGAAGCATATATGAAAATTTTCACATCTTAAAATTACAAAAAAAAAGGCTTTTGAACATAAAATTTAGTTAAATGGTAAACAGCACGCTTTCATGCAGAACTTTTGTAGTGTATATACATAATTAGGTTCATTGCTACATTTTGCTACTTACAGCATAGTGAATTACTAAAACCAAAACTGATAACTTTATTCTTAACATCTTTTTTAGATGCGAAATTATCATCCTCAGATAATTCTTAGAGAATATAAAAGTTATTATGCTCTAAGACTTAATTTAAGATACATGAAATTTACATATGAAAGGGGAACATTAAAATATTTTATAATTTCAAACATTAATCTTCAGATCGTAGAAATGGCCATAATTGGCAAAATAGCAGATTTAATTATGCAAATACGTTTTAGATAATGTTTTAGTGTATTTACCTTTTTTATATATACCGTAAAATACCATAAAATCCTTTACTCAGTTAAATGCCCCTCCTCTTTTCACATTTTTTTTGTCCTTAAAATACTAAATAAGCACACCTTTTGCTCGACGGTTGACTGTATCTGAATAGATGATAGTTTTTTACATTATTTATTTTATAGTATAAAATTCAAAATCAATCTTTAGATTCATCTAGCCAAATAATTTCATATTCAGCATTACGGTCGAATATCGAATATATATACTGAATATTCAGTACATTCCTAATAACTAGCTAATTATTTTGTAAAAGCAAATTTAGTTCTGCATTTTGGGGTAAAATTCTGTTATGCTTGATTTCATAAATAATGCCTGCCTTGAACTGTTAGGGGCAAAATGCTTGTGCATTTTAATAACAGATTACAAAATTATTGCATAGTTTGGTAAACAGAACTGAACAAAAAAAAAAAAGTAAAAATTTTATTGATAGGCAACAAAATAATGATGAATTTTGGCAATTATTTATATTATTAAACATAAAATTTGATGATAGATACAGAAAATACAAATGATTCTGTATTTCAATAACAGGCCACAAAATTATCATGGATTTTGAGAAATAGCTTTGGTGGAAAAAAAAAAAAAAAAGAATTTTATCAATTTGCAATAAAATACTCTATTCTTAGTAATTATTTGTATTGTGAAAAATAAAGTTTCTCAATAAGCAGCAATACAATTCCATATTTTATTAACAAGCTGTAAAATTATCGCTCAATTCAAAATAGTTTTCAAAAAATCGCAGACTTTATAGATAAAAAATAAAAATAATTGTGTATTATGGCGAAATGTAAGCAAAAAATATTTCAGGAATAGCTTGAAAAAGAAAAAAAAAGTGCAAATTTTATTGATAAGCAGCGAAATAACAGCATGTAAGCAATTGTGATTAAACTATTAAACTGGTAATCCAAAAAGCATACTTTACTGCTGTCCATAATAAGTTTATGTTACCGAGCAATACATAAACATGGAACTAAAAAACAGGCATATTTTGAAAATTACAGGCGATTATGAGTAATAATTTGTTTAGGCTTGGCAGTGCAAACAGATCAAAGATAAGATATATAAACACATTTATTGACTAATCGAAAAAAAATATGTAACCATAATAAAACACGTACCTCTAGATGCAAACATAGTATTAAGTTTTGCTTTTCTCAAATCATTTATTTAAACCTTGCCGTATCAATTAATTTAGGGTTTTCAACTAGAATATCTTCTTTCTTGATTAAATAATGCACTTCGAAGTAATAAATAAAATAGAAAAACGTAATGAAACTGAAAGCTTGATAGGCGGAATGGGCGGAATAATACAGTGCAAACCTCGATGGTAAACAATTAGCGCCTGTCTACAGCGAGTCAGCGACCGCCAAAAATTTTGGATGTACGCATGCGCTCCAAAGATCATGAACCATGGTATAAATTTGTGTGCATGAGTGATAAACTTTTTCGCTTTAAAAAGAAATTAATTCATTATAAATAACGATGAAATAGAATATCTATGATTACAAAATACTTCTTTTACTTTAAATATTATCTAAATAATTTTTTGACGAAATGGGAAATTTTAAAATTAAAAATATTTTCTTCATAACAAAAAGTTATTGACTGCATTCACGTTGGTCAGCCAACCAACAAAGCCTTGCAAGCAAGAAGTAAGAACCGATTTACGGCCATTTTCGCCGAAGAAAAGCATGCAATTGGCGGAGTAATATAGTTCTATTTTTAAAACAACTTTTATAAAAAACAAGAGTTTTCCTGAAAAAAACGAAGATTAAGAAAGATCCTATTAACAGCATATATTAATTATATGAAAATCCTTCGAGCCGATTTAGAGATATTTTTCAGAATTTAGTCCATTACACCAATCGTTTCCCTTTTTGGCTTTAAATTGAGATTCAGATCTCAAAACATACTGCATGTAGAAATGTAAAATTTTAAGGATAGATTAAGACCGTAGATAAAAGACTATTTTGAAAAGATCAGAACAAAATATGGCATATTTGCTGAGATATTAAGTGTCGGCTTTTACAAATCTCTCTGATGTCAAACTAGCCGTATATATGAGTTCGCAGCGTTCAGTTTGGGCTTCCGCTTGCGTCACTCGAAAAACTGCCGTTTTTCATGATAATTCCTTATTGCCCTGAAAAACTCTGGAGTATAATAGAACAGTTCATATAGATAATAAAAATGTGTATCAGACCTGTCCTCTATCAAAACGTTTTCAAGATACTACGAATAGAATAAAAAAGCTAAAAATCTTAAAATATCCCTCATTTCTGAAATTTCTATACATGCTATACTAAAATCAGGAACATATTTATAAAGACCAGAAAAAAATCCTACAAACCATGCCTACCAACATTCTAATTAATATTCCCTATTCCTGTAGTCCCCGCCTCTTTTTCCACACCAGTTTCTTTTTAGAGTATATTTCTTCTTATCTAATCGTAATTAAATTTGAAGAAACTTATTCTAAAATTTGAACGGTATGGGAAAAGAGGCGATTCTCACAATATGATGGAATATTAATAAGAATGTTAGCAAGTATGCTGTAAAATGACATCAGTTGCGTTAAAATATCTAGAATTAACACTTTCGCGACCGCTGATGTAGATTCACGTCATTTGAAAATCTGTAACTCCTCCATTGGGTGTTTCTTTTGCGATTTGTATGTTGCTTATTTCATAAGAATATACCCAATATTCGAATTTGTACAGTCAAATGTAATATGGATACAAATATCTTGATTAGGAAGAATATAATTATAATGTATATCCATTTGTAATATAAATGTGAATATAGAAATTTTTGTTCTGAAATATTGTAACTTGGGAGAATTACGCCCAAAGGCGGGCCTAACTGTCAAAAAAGAAAAAAATATGCGGTCACGAAAGTATTAATGGCGAGTTATAAGCGCTGAAACAGTGGCAAAAAAAAAAAAAAAGCAAAACAAATATGCGCCAAAATATTGAATCGGCATTTCCGCAAAAATCGTTCGAGCTACAGTGGGTAAAATTTACTAAAAATGGCTTATTCCAATTGGTTTCGAATAAGCTTACAATTGCAATGAACCATACTGGTTCACTAGTGCTGGAAAATTTCAGCAATTTCTTTGTTAAACACTATTTCTTTTGGTGTTTTCAAAACGCGAGACTCCTCCTATCTTATTTTAAATCCCTTTTCCAACTTTCCAATTACCATTAGTAATTCTGCTTTGATTATACTTATGTGCATTAATTTACAGCTTATTTATTACATAAACAATAATATCTGTTTGTCCATATCATAATATTATGATATGCAAACATTTGTATTTAAAAAAAAAAAAAAAAAAAAGATTAATACAGAAATTATTGTAATTAAATATAGAAGGAGTTAATTCTTAAAAATACGTAAAACATCCATGTAAAATGCGTTACTTTTATAAAGTAATGCAATAAAATAAGAATTAAAAAGAACAAACAGATACGTAATCCATGCGTAGGATTAAAGTTTGTACGCTCTATGCATATGGAAGCTTACTATACACCAGTTTATTATTATTATTATTACCCACTTATTTATTTGTTGTTGTTTCATTGCATTATAAAATTAATATATTTTATATTGATGTTTTACGTATTTTGAGGGATGAACTCTTGCTATGCTTATTATTAAATAATTTGTGTTTCAATTCTTTTCCCCCTTAAAGAAAAATGCAAATGAATGCATATCATAATATAATATAGGTAAGCATAAATTATTGTCTATATAATAAATAAATTGTAAATTAATACATATACGTACAGAGATGGCAACATTTTAGTTTTTTCTGGAGCATTTTTAACCCCGCCTTTATTTCATACCACTGTTATTTTAAGAGTAATTTTTTTTTATTTTATCATGGTTATACATTAATGAAATTTATTCTGTAAATAAAGGGGTACAAAATAAACGCGGGCAAAAAATGCTCGAAATAAATTAAAATGTTGACAACTATGTAAGTGTGATCAAAAGTGAAATCGGGAGTTGGTAAGGAGAGTTTTTAAACGTGATGGGAGGAGTCCCACTTCTTGAAAATGTGAAAACAAACGGTGTTTAACAAACTGATGGCTAAATTTTTCAGGCAATAGTCAGCCTATATGGTTTATTGTAAGCTTATTCGAAAACTATTGGAATGCGCCAGTTTTTAGTAAATGTTATGTATTGTAGCTAGACTGGTTTTTGTAGAACTGCTGATAAATATTTTGGCATATATTTGTTAGAAGAGAGGACAGGGTAAATGCACTACATTTTTATGCTCCATGTGAACTCTTGAGTTTGTAATAAGAAGGAATCACTAGTTAATACCCGTCAAAATTTGACGGATGATATGCAACTGAAATCTTTTCACGACATAAAGTTTAAAACACCCTCGCTTTAATTTTTCGCATTGCTCTTAACCGGTTTAAAACCCCCTGCTTTAGTCAATTATCTTTTGGTTGGAGGGAGGAGGAATAAATTTCATGAAATTTCAATATACAAATTTAATCATACTCCACATAATAAAAATAAAATACAGACACGACATTATTTCATTATTTAAAACATGAAAATCTGACATTGACAGATTTTAATTTAGTGCTAGAGGCCTACTGCTAAACTTGTTAATATCGACAAATTCTTCTTTAGTTAATTCGTGACGATCTAAATTCCATGATAAAGTTTTCATTAAATCAAACCAATGTGTTTCAGCTGCAGATATTGTAACAAATAACGTTGGAAGTCCAAACTGTCTTATAGCCGCAAAACAACGTTTTTTCTCTTTTTCCCAATGAGGGGGAGGTGTGCCTTGAGGGGGGACTCATGTCAAAGGTGTGCCTTGGGGGGGGGGACTCATGTCAAAGTTGTACCTTGGGGGGGACTCATGTCAAAGTTGAGCCTTGGGGGGACTCATGTCAAAGTTGGGCCTGGGGGGGGACTCATGTCAAAGTTGGGCCTTGGGGGGACTCATGTCAAAGTTGTACCTTGGGGAGGACTCATGTCAAAGTTGGGCCTGGGGGGGGGACTCATGTCAAAGTTGTGCCTTGGGGGGACTTCATTCAATAAATCCCCATTCAATAAACCGACTGAAATAGGCCCTTAGCACTATTAAGAGTGACGTATAAAAATTCGACAACGCTGTACCGACTGAAATAGGGGTACCTTGGGGGGGACTCATGTCAAAGTTGGGCCTGGGGGGACTCATGTCAAAGTTGGGCCTGGGGGGACTCATGTCAAAGTTGGGCCTTGGGGGGACTTCATTCAATAAATCCTCATTCAATAAACCGACTGAAATAGGCCCTTAGCACTAATTAAGAGTGTATTATAAAAATTCGACAACGCTGTACCGACTGAAATAAGGGTTCCTTGGGGGGGACTCATGTCAAAGTTGGGCCTGGGGGGGACTCATGTCAAAGTTGGGCCTTGGGGGGACCTCATTCAATAAATCCCCATTCAATAAACCGACTGAAATAGGCCTCTAGCACTAATTAAGAGTGACGTATAAAAATTCGACAACTGTACCGACTGAAATAGGCCTCTAGCACTAAAAATCCCAAAGTTTTCCTAATTTTACTTTATGACCAAGAGAATGTTAGGAGTAATTAAAAGAAAGGCAGAATTTATGTAAATTATCGAAAGATTCAATATTTCTTAATGAGATAGTATTAATATATGTGATAATACTTATCAAAGCATCAAGCATCTAAATTAATCCCACAATAGAATGCCTAACTGTCACACCAAAACGACTAATAATCTATAGAACTGCACTCGTTTTATGTTTACTGTGAAATTTATTCGTTGCTTTTTAGGCAAAATGAATGAATACAAAGATTTACTACAAGATTAAAACTATATTAACTTACTATCAACGATAACAGGTCACAGTTTTTTAATAAAAGACATACATGAAAGACAAAGATTTCATCCACTTGTAAAATATATCATTAATTCTAATTTGCCAAAACAATAATAAGTGCATTATAACTGTAAAATAATAGTTTTGATTCTGATTTTTCCTTCTCATATTTGTAAAACCACTTAGATATAACCCAAAATATTAATTTATTGTATTCTAAAAATAAACTGCAAATAGGAATAAAGTTAAAATTTGTTTTTACTGGAATAGTATTATACCACTTTATTCTATCAAAATAGCATATTTCAACAAAAGTATACTGTTAAAAATAAATAAATAAATAAGAATGAATTTAATACTTTAGCAAATTATTTTGCTCATTATTATTTTAATAATAAATTATACAATGTAAATTTTTACTCGTATAAAATATCAATATTTTAATGTTATTCTTTTTAAATTATTTTTTCTGTAATATAGCATCGAAATGAAGTATCAGAGATTATAATAATTGGAGAAAATATATATATATTTTTTTTTTTTATTTATTTAAATAAATGAAATATAATAAAATCTCCTTCGATTTTAAATATTTATCTCCATCTTTTCTAAACAAAGTTTTCAAATAACTTTTAAAGAACAATAAACTCTGACAATTTCCTAATTTTAAAAGATTTTTTCTATTTTTTTCTCTTAAGAAATGGAAAAAAGTAATTTTAGGAATATGGTATAATATAGTAATTACATGGCAACAGATGGCGCCACATCGTGTGTAAAGAAATTTTTGGCGAAAATGCATATTACGCCGTGATGCATACGACTAAGGCTCCTGAGTTCTACATACGAAGGTAACCGATACGCATTCGCGAATTGCTTTGTTTTTAATATACTTCATTGGAAAGTATGAATCAATGAATTAATCGTGTGAATTATTTTTATGATTGAGCTTTTATTAGGCGTCTGCTACAGACATATTGAAATATTAATGTCGTCTGCTCGACCTATCATCAGTATTCGTATTGCACTGCATAAAGAGAAAGGGATATTCCCGTTCCGAATTGGTTCAAAATTTTGTCGCGCATGCCCAGATCGTGCGACTTTGGTCTTAGAAAATACCTTGCGTTTTAATATTATAGATTCTGTATAAGCATTTTTATATGTTAAGAAAACTTAAATAATTATATTGAAAACACTTTAAAAACACGCAAAATTAAATTTTATTTAAATGATGTTAAAAAATTCATCCGAAGCTTTTCGCTTTTAAATAGTGAAGCATCATCAGGGATTTTCCATTACTCTTTTCCAATGAGCAGTTTTTATGATGCTTTACTATTTAAAAGCGAAAAGCTTCGGATAAAATTTTTAACAACTTTTAAGTAAAATTTAATTTTACGTGTTTTCAATATAATTAACGTGTTCAATTTAACTCTTTTTTTTTTTTTTTTTTTTTTTTTTTTAGAGATTATTTATAAAATTTAAATAATTTTAATGAAACCGTTAAATTCTTTCAGTTTATGATTTTAGTTATTTTTTACAATCGTCTTTAGATGCTCGACATATTTATTATCGCTTGTTATATACAGTCGCGCGCGCCATGTGTGGCTGCGAGCGATTTTATCAGTGCCTATGTGCATCCAGTGTTGCCTGTTGCCAGATGTAGGGATTTCTCCCTACAATGGGGTTTTTAGCTCTGTTTTTGTCGAAGGGGGGGATTTTTTTTTAATTCTGTTTTATAGGGATTTTTCTATTATCTAATGAAAATTATAAAATTCTTTTAAAAAACACAGTAAGTTTTAAACTTATTTGAAAAAAAATTGCTTACAATACCTTGTTTCTGATACATTATTTTATTACAGATTGATGCGAAGTGAAACATCTCATAACTCAGAATTGCCAACATCTATTCCAGTGTATTATTAGTACCGCCCTCTACTTCTCATACTTCTAATACTTTTTTATAAGAGTTGTTTTCTTCCTGTTTAATCTTAGTTAGATACTAGGGAAAATTACTCAAGAAAATTAGTAAAGCCTTGGTTTTTAAGAACACAAAACGCGAACGTCAACGTATTCGGCGTCGAGATTGTCAATTTGCGCATGCGTCTCGACGCTGTGTTCGTCTGTTCAGCGGCATAGACAAGTAGAGTTAGACATTCAACTCGACCCTTTACTTCCAGCGCCCCCACTCACTTTGTAAGAAACTAATATTGTAAACAAACAGCCGCGGCGATATTCCTTGGCAGCCTGGCGCTTTTGGACGTTTGCCAATTCCCAGCACTGTGGTGACTTCATTCGAATCTTCGAATTCTTGCTTAGCTGAGTGTTTTTTAGATCGGGCTGTATGAGAACAATTTTCTTGAAAGCTGAGTATTTTTTTTATTTTAATTTTTTTTTTAATATATATTTTGCTTATTGTGTATGTATATTATGTACTGCTAATTTATTTATTTCAGGTATTATTTCACAAGACATGGCTTTCAAGAATAATGGATGTCGTCTCTGAAACGTGACCGGTGTGTATTGTGCCTCTCCAATGCTGATTCTTCACAAAACAAATTATTTATGTTCCCCAAAGATCCTAAGAGGTATTTCTTGCAAATATTTCTATTTCTTTTTAGTAGATTTATGCCTTGTTATAAATTATTTTTTTTGTCTATTAACTGTTTAGCAAAACGAAACAAAGAACATCTGCGATTTAGAAATTTTTTCTTCTTACAAAATTTTATAATTATTACCACCTAATTATATAAACTATTGCATTCTTCATTTAGTTCAGTATAATCAGATGCTTTCTGAAGGTCTTACTTTTTTTTTTTTTAAGACTGAATACAAACACCTCGATGTACAAATTTCCAATCGCAATCATAATCGTATTCATTATAGAAACTGCTTTATCTATCCTGTACTATTATTAGATATCAGTATATTTCATAATCATAAAATAATTTTAACGATAAATTTTGTTTGCAAGAGCTGTTTTTCAATGGAAATATATATATATATATGTGTGTGTGTGTGTGTCGAGTGACATTTGCCCCCACTCTGTGTATTTTTAAAAGTTAGAAATTAATCATGTTGTTATGTCCAGTCGATTATAATTGTTCCACCCTGTTACAGCAATTTTTTTTTTTTTTTTTTAAATGCTGTGGCTTAAGAGTAATCATTTTTAATGAAAATTTTAATCAGTTTATGTGTATGCAAATTGCTTCCGGTATACTTAATCTCATATTATTTAGAAATATTTGATGTGCAAATTTTATTTTTACACTCAAACAAGGGTATTCATTGTCTGTTTATCTGTGTTTTTAAACACAACTAAATTTTGGATTGTGATAAGTATCAAATATAAATTTTTACCTTTTATTGTTTACATTTAAACATCATATGAAGTAAGTGTTCATTTATGTTCTATAAATTTTCATACAGATAAGCTCAATATCTTCGCTATTCAACATCAATTTCAGCTTGATCCTCTTAAATTTTAAATCATTTTTCAAACATTTTTAATTCTTTGTAAGACCCATATCTTTTTTAATAAGAAACTTCATCAATCCACAAAAATTTGTGTAACAACCAGGGGTGAGAATTTTTAGCTTTTCTGTAAATTTAATTTCTCACTTTCCTCAGTTTTTTTTTTTTTTTTTTTTTTTTTTTTTTGTGTGTGTGTGTGTGTGTGTGTTTCTGATGTGCATTTGTTGCGTCAACTAACGAAATAAAATTTGATAGAATATTAAAGCATAATCATTTGTTATTATTATTTTTTTTAATAGACTGAAAAAAAAAAACATATTTATTACTTTAGTATTGCAGAATTTGTCATCAAAATTCTAGAATTTCATTTCAATGTTTTGCCTTTGCGTATAGTTTCAGATATTTTGTCATTTTAGTAACCTCATCCCTGAATATCTTAAGATTTTAAATACATTTTTTTATACTTTCAATGAATAACAATGTATTTTTAGTGCAAATGTTTGCTCTTTAAAATTTTCTATTTTTTTCTAAACTTTTATTTATTTATTGTTATTTATTTATTTATTTATTTATTATTATTATTATTATTTTATTTATTATTATTATTATTATTATTATTTTTTTTTTTTTTTTTTTTTTTTTTTTGAGAGGAATAATAGCTCTCTTTTTTTAGATATGTTTTTGGTAAATATAAAAAAGATAATTTTCTTTAAAATTGTTATGTAAATGACAGACTGAAAAAATTTGATATTATAATTCTTTGTAAGTTCAGTTTGGTTAATAATATAATTATACTTAAAACAATTGACATTGTCTTACAATGTTTACCATTTGTAACTTTTTGGTTACAAGAGGGAAAAAATAAATATAAATAAAAATTACAGGAAATATTTTCAAGGTATTGGAAAGATGTTGCATTTATCTGCCCCATAAATTTTTATATAAATTTTGATTCATTATAAGATTCTGGAATTTGATTTATCTGTCATATACAAGAAAAATAAAAAAAGATTTATATAATTGTTTAGTGTTCTTTTATACATTTTTTGTATTCAATGTTTTGAATTTTTTACTCAGCTAATTATGAATACCAGCATGTTACTATCAAAGTTCGAAAATTTTCAATTTGATTATTATTTGTTTACATTTTTCCCTTCCTTGATTTCAGGGCCCACCAGCGGCCGAGCGGCTGTGTGCTCAAAGCTGGTAGATGGAAGGTGCCGGGTTTGATCCCAGGTCGCGCTCTTCGACCTAACCGTTCAGAGTTTTCCATGGTTTCCTCTGAAACTCGCGTAAATATCGGCTAGGATCCCTTAGAAAGACCCCCCATGGAGGGCATTTTCCCTATTAGCCTAGGACACACATGGAGTCAATTGGCCTTAAATCCTCCAACCAACTAACCATTCCTTGATTTCAGGTATAGTATAATATAGATGCATATGCACACACCCTGTGCAAAAAGTTTTTGATATAAGTTTTGTGTGTGTGTGAAAGGAAAGAGAAGGGGGGGGGGGGGGAAATCGAGTTTTATCTGGGTATGATTTGAGTCCTATGATGTTTCCTTTAAAATACCAGTCAACTGTTTTTTCTTGCTTTTATTTTTTTACATAATTTTTTCAGTGTGTTGTTTTCAACAGATGGTTATTTTATTTATTTTTTCACGGGGATTTTTTCAAGATTTTGCTGCAAAATCTTGGACAGTACAGAAAAATCTAGGTCAATACAGCTAGCTATTAATTAGTATAGCTGTATTGTCATATTAATCAATTTAGGTACCTACAGCATTTTAAATTCATTGTTTATTTTATAGCAATGTATATTGACTGTTTTATATTTATGTATAGTAATTTAAATAAATGTGTAGCTGTCGGGGAAAAAAAAAAAACACCCTTTTTTCTGTATTTTTTTTTTTTTTTTTTTTGCTGTTGTTGTTCTCTTCAAGATGGGCGAGATCAAGCTAACCAAAGCTGCTACAGAATAAGAAGGATTACAAGCATTAAAAGAAAAAAAAAAAGATTGAAATTGTAAAGAAATTTAGTTGCAAAATTGTTTTAACCAAACCAAAATTAATAACTTAATCCCCCCCCCTCCCTCATAAAGATGTCTAAATCAGTTTGGCTATATCTCACCATTTTTTTTTTTTTTTATGTGTGTGTGTGTAATATAATTAACTGGCTATTTTATTTGGTTATGGCTTAAAATAATTTGCTTACACAAAATATTATTGTGGGTAATTTTATCTAAATGTGTATATTAATTAAAAAAACAAAAAGTCAGGAGTGAAACTTTTCAGGAGCTACCCCTGAATTCAGGGTTTTTGAAATCTTTACTGTCTTTGCATTTTATTTTAAAATACATTGTTTTTACAGAAATAGCAGCATTTTGTTTTTACAGAAATAGCAGCACCACCTATTGGTTAATATGCATCCACATTGATTCAAAAAAATGGCTTTCTCACATATCAAATTTTGTTTCATTACACACAATAGAACCTGAGATATAGTCTTCTTTGAAATTGCAGAAATCACTGTTTAGCATTCTCACCTTTAGAGAGATGAGCACCAAAAGTTGATAGACACTAATTTAGGTCTAGGTGCATCTATATATAAATTTATTGTGCAGTAGTTCCTAAGATATAGCCATCCTTTAAACTGTGAAAATAAGTGCTCCACCTATTGAGTAGTTGACACGAAAAATTTATAGGCACTAATTTTGATCAAAGTGCAACAACATATAAATTTATGTCATTCACTGCTATAGTTTCTGAGATAGAAACAGCACAAAATTTTGTCGCACACAGTCACAGACATTTTTTAAAAGATGTCAGATCGTGCTCTGGATCCCCTCAAAGTGTGTAAGTCCATCAAAAACTCGAAGTCGAAAATTTTCATTTAGTTAAAAATACTCTTAATTGCATCTTGTGAAAATGTGACAAATCTTTTTGTAAATTCAACTTTTTTTTTTTTTTTTTTTTTTTTTTTTTTATGTAGATACTATTAAATAGAAAATCAACGATATATATTAATAGTATATACTGTTTAAAAGTCTAATTTTTTTAATTATAAAAAAAAAAAAAAAAAAAAAGTTTTATTTATTTAAATAATTTTTTTCAAGTACATTTATTTTTTAAAATGTTTGCTGTTGTATTCAAATAAGTTTTGTTGGTAAAAGTGGTTAGGATTATTCAGTATTAAAATACTGTTGTAGGATAATCAAGTAATTTGTTTTATTTAAAATTAAACATATTAAAAATTAAGGCATCTAATTTAAATTTAGAGCTGACTACAACTAATATTATAACCTATTAATTCTGACTAATTTTATATTATTATTAAAAAAAGTTTAAAATAAAGTTTCATTCTTAAGTTGAAGCTCTGATCTGTTTCTATTTATTTTACAGGTTATGTATTAATTTAACTGGCAATGACTCTTCAAATCATGCATTTTACAGTTTAGATGAAAGTTTTTTTTTAAAGATAATTTTTTTCATCTTATCCATTTTTTTTTTTTTTTTTTTTTTTTTTTTTAGGTTATCTGATTATTTTAAAATTTTTAAAGTTGCATGCATCATACTTTCTCATTACGTTTGTAAACTATATTAATTTTGTGGTCACATTCGTCTATTTATTTTTTTCTCCTCTCTTTACAGGTTTGCGTATAAGGCCTGATACTGTTCTTTAGCAGTTTGGACTACAAATATTTAAAATATCAGGTGTATCATGTCTTCATAATTTAATTAACATATAAATTTCAGAGTTCCCATCAGATCACTTTTGTATTTTTATATCACAATCAGCTTATTATTTTTTTAGGTAAAACCATGTAATCTGCTAATAATTATGTAATAATATAAAGTGTATTATGACTATACAATTTTTGTTACAATAAAATGAAATCTTCAAAATATCTTAAATGTGGATTTATTTTCCTTACTCTTAGAGATGGATGCATCAGTGGCGGATCCAGACCGTGACTTTGGGATGGGGGGGGGGGGGGCTAAGATTTTTCAAAGTGTTATTCTAGACCAATAAAAAATTTACAATTGCAGTATTCAATTGTGAATGTTAGTGTTTAAAGGGGGGGGGGCTAGCCCTCCCCCCTTAAATCCGCCACTGGGATGCATTACAATAACATCTGACAGTGTAGAGATCTTTCTGCAGAGGTGATTGTGTCTAGGTAATGTACATATAAATTCAGTTTTTTATATCATTTTCTGTACCAAAATTATAGTATTTGATATTGAAATTCATAAAGTAGGACTGAAATCTCAATTTCACATGACTGCTAAACATAGTTAGAATTTTTTTATAATGAGAGAATTGTACCTTCCTTCAATAAGAATGTTTTCTCTTTGCATGAAAATTTCTTGCTAAAATATCAGGTATTTTTTAATTAATTCATGATCACCTGTGTGTGAAGAGATATATTTCTTATAGGAGTCCTAAAATTACAAAAAAAAAAAAAAAAAAAATTATAATTGAAAAAGTTTATCAGTATTAGCATGTTTCCATAACTTAACATTTTCGTGACCGGCATACTTTTGCCTTTTTTAACACTGATTGCCGGGGAATATTGAAGTAAACTACAGCTAGTTGCTGCAAACTTTTGACGTTTAAACATGAATAAAAGTTCAATGTAATGTTTTGAAATGTTACTCTTGTAATTACCTGAAGCTTGGAATGAAGATTAGTTATATAATAATAGAACAAACCTTTAATACTATCAAAGAATTGATACTCTAATAATACTATCGAAATAATACTAAAGTATTGTTTCCATAGAAATTCTTAAAATGACATGAATTCACGTCAGCGGTAATCAGGAATAGAATCTGAAAAGACGTGCATTTATGTCAGCGGCAACTAGCTATAGAAGTTGAAATGACATGAATTCACATCAGGGGTCGCGAATGTGTTAATAAGTGAAAAAGATTGTGGAAAATAGAGATTATGTGATTATGTAAAAATTAAGAAGTAATTTCAATGACAATAAATCCAAATCCTGTTTTAAAGACTATTACTTCCTATATAACAAGATTATAGCATTGTTTCTAATGAAGGATTTATTTATTGCTTCAAAAAGAATTTTACTATTGAAAATAGGACAGATTTTTAAATTCTTATTTTGTATTTTTAAGCACACTGCACTGCACAAGTATGTTAAAAAAGTGAAGGAAAGTGCAGTTAGTGAAAATATGTATTTTTGAACTCGAAATTAATTTTTTTTTAAATGAGTGCTAATTTAAATGTTATGAATTTTCCGAATACAAAAACAGAATTAAAAGAAAATATATACAGTCGAACCTCGTTAACGCGAATTACTTTTTTTTTAACGTAAACTTTTTCCACAACCCCCATCAAAATGAAGATTAGTTTAATTATATAAAGATTTGTTATTGATAGCGTGAACTACTGATAACATGAATAAATTTTTCATTCCCCTTGAGATTCACGTTAACGAGGTTCAACTATATTAGTAAGTAATTGTGTGAATAAATTTTCCCATAGAATGCGAAAGGATTTCACTATTGACGGAATTAGATATTGTCTCCTCTTAAATACTGAATTATGACTAAAAGAAAAATTTATTAAAGATAAGATGAAAGGTTGAATTATTATTCCAGCTCTGCAAAAAATGCCAGAACTGGAAAATCAAACCCATACACTCTGTCTGATTACCGATTTGGCATTAGTTCAGAATGCAACTACAGATATAACAGGTGTTTATATTCCCGGCTGTGGCTTTTTTGCACAGTTGATATAAAAATTGTCTAATGCTTCATCTGTAATAAATATTTAAGGTTGATAAACAAAGTACTCTAAACAAAAGAGGACATTCACCTATTTCCTTCCTTTCACCTCCTCTTTTTAAAATGAAATTTCAACGCACAATTTTGAAGAATGTTGAATCAAAGTTTTAATGAATATTGCAAGAATTTCTGATAAATATAAGCTTGATTTATAAAAGTATCCAGTGAGCTAACATTAAGAAGTAATCACTGAAAAAAAAAAGCAAAAACAAGAATTCTGTTTTGGGTTGGAATAAAATGCAAATGCTTTGTTTGCAGCACTCATGCCTATGTTGTTTTCTTGATGAAGTATCGTGCTTTATTTTAATCTGAAACAATTGTTAAGATTCCCCCCCCCCCCAAAAAAAAAAAAAAAATGGTGTTTATAGGCGTTATTTTTATTACCATGATACTTATTAACATGAAAAAAGTTCTAAAATTTTAACAAGGTAAGATTAAAAAAAAAAAAAGAAAAATTGAAATTTAAAGGTAAGTACAAATTTTTGAATAAACAAACACCATAAAATGCAACTTTTTTTTTTTTTTTTTTTTTTTTTTTTTTTGGCAGCCCTTGTGCCTATTTTGTTTGCCTGACGGAGGGTTGTGTCTTCTTTCAACCCTAAACTATTGTTGAGAGTTCTTGCATTTTATGGTGTTTATTCAAACTTTTATACTTATTAAGTAGATTTTGTTTATTAATGAGATTGATTAAATACTGTTTTATATCAGTAGATCTAAAAGTAGAAAGCGAAAACAGAAGTATACATTTAACTGTTTTCTGTTAAAAGTACATTTAATTTCCAAAGAACTGTGTTTAACTGTGTTTCTTTAATGAAATTTCAATATATTTATGAAAAATTAAAGTATAAATATTGCAAGATTTCTGGATGAAATATTTTAAAGTTAAAAAGAAGTATTTTTAATAATTAAAATATAAAATTTCGTTTGTTATTATGAAGAAAATACTAAATTGTTAAGTACATATTTAAAGCTAAAGAATAAATATTAATCTTTATATGACACATTTTGAAAGTGAAAATATTTAATAATTCCTTAATCCTATTTTTTTTTTAAACGTTAAGTGTTGAAAAAATGAAGTATTTTACACAATTTATTCAGCTTTTAATAAATATTCCGGTTTTTCTCTTATTTTTAAGTTTCAAATTCAATTAAATGGAATAAACTGGGGGAAAAAAAAAAAAAAAAAAAGTGATACATTTTTTTTTTTTCATTTAAGTTGAAAATATAAAAAAAAAAAAAAAAAAAAAAAAAAAAAAAAAATAGTCAAATATTACAAAGAAATCATAAATTTCCTATTTAAAAAAAAAAAAAAAATCATATATGTATATATATATTCATTTAAGTTGAAATATCAAAAATCTAGAGTAAAATATTACAATAAAATTATCAATTTCCTGTTTTAAAAAACGAAGTTTACTAAAAATAAGAAAAGGCTGAAAAGGAAGTATTCTGCCGTTTTCCTTTCCGGCAATGGGAGGAGGGAGCATAGACAAGTAGAATTAGACCTTCAACTCCCATTGGCCGTAATGGAAATTTCTTCTAACATTAAAATCACATAGACACTAGCGACACCACTTAGTTTGTAAGAATTATTGTAGCAACCGTGGAGTCAGGTTCCAATGGCTGGCGATTTATCGCTCTTTTTGGCGATTTAAAGAAAAATAACAACCTTAGGAGATTATGAACAGACGGAGATTATAAACGATTTATTTACAAACTTTACTCCCTCCCATAGACAAGTAGAGGGAGAGAATAGAATACATTCTACTTGTCTATGTTCAGCGGTTTCAACGCCAGCGCTGATATCAAGGAGACTCTGACTGGAGCATCGCGGCTTGGGAAACGCTGACGTTTGCTTCTTGTGTTCTTAAAAACCAGGACTTAAGGGAGAAAAAAGGGCATTACTATGATTGCGCCGGTATAAATTATAATAGTTGGAAAAATTGCATATTTTTAATATCCCCCCTTTTATTTTTATTACTATTATTATTCCGAAATGGTAAATTTATTATATAATTTTAATAAAAAATATGACATTTATTTAATATTTTGATATAATTAATGTCAAAGTTTTAAAATAAATTGGACAATAAAGCATTATAATAAAGCATGTTAAAATTAAATTTCCTCGAAATGCCAATTGTCAAGTTATTTGTAATTTTTATACACCCACCCCTCAAATAAAATATATTGTGCAGTACAAAATCTCATTCGTAAATATATTATACTGATCTAAAAGTGTATTTTATTTTGTTTTACGTCAGAATGCGTTGGCTTTCGTTTTCCTTTCTATAAATTAGTCTTTTTATTTCTCTTTGATGTGCTAGTCTCTAGCTCACACCATCCATTTCGTGTAGCCACACCCCCTAAGGCGTCGGAGTAAGGTACCTATCAAGTCGATATTTGCTGGTTTAACATTGATTATTTATTACTAAATTAAATTTATTAGGTAAGTTTGATGCGAAAACATGTCAAAGTAGATTAGTTGTTTGATTTAATAATTTAATAGATTAAAGAGCTAACAGTATTAAATTTAAACGAATTATAGAAACATAGTCCATTTTATTTACTGTGTTTTCACGAATATATACATTTGTATACATGTATTAGGTATTTGTTTTTATTTGTCCGTTTGTTTCAACAATCAATTTATGTGTATATTAATAAGAATGGATCATTTTTTTTCTTTTCATGCTAGAAAATATTAAAATAATAATAATAATATGATTTTATATAATTTCTATTAATAGTTTTGAATCGTAGAGTATTTTGTCGGGTAAAAATATTTTAATGTAGGGATTTTTTCTCCATTAAGTAGGGATAATTTAAATTTTCATCTGGCAACACTGGGTGCATCTATCAAGCAGGTGACTCTTCTTCTATGGAGTGACTCTTCTTCTACTACTCAACGCTACCGGGATGAAGCCGTGCCACACCAACACATCCTTTAAAGGAAATGTATGTTACAATATAATAATAATCCACGTGCAAACGAACGCGAGACGACCACAGATTACCGATATATGTATATATGTGTGTGTGTACACATATATTGAATATTTACACCCATATTTATACTGAAAGCAATAGAAAAAAATATATCATCTTACACAGAATTCTGCATTATAATTGAATAATATTAATAACTTCTAAAATCCCGTTTAAATTACATTGAAAATTTAACTATAAAGGAAAAAATTTCACAAACATACGGATAAAATTTTTGCTTCAAAGATTGTTTCATAACCAGTTCTGCTTTAAATTCAAATAAATATAAATTTACTGAATTTTTCTTCAACGTTTAAATACCAATACTTTAAAAAAAAAGTGTTGGGGATACGTTAATACTGTATAATTTGAAATATAAAATAATTTTTTTTATTGGAAATATAAAAGAATAAATGAATATTTTAAATTTTCTAGAAGAAATTGACTTAATGTATTTATTTTATTTCATTGAATAATATAATTTCTCTCTATCAGATTGTTATATGTTTAACAATGAGAAAAGAATATTTAAAGATTTAATCACGGAATAATATTAATAGGAGTTGAAGGTCCAATGGGAGAAAGCTACGAAACTGTGATCTAAATTTTTGGTAAATATTGAGGGCGCCACTTGTCATTCCTCCCTACCTCGGCGCGGATATACTGTTGTTTTCAATAGAATTTTGCTGGAGTACATTTAATTTTTTTTATTTTAAGCAATTTAATTTCTTTGTAGGTTCTTAAAACTGCATAATTCAGATGTTTCAAATAAATGTTTCGTTCCTAGTTGTAAAACAGGCTATGATAGTGATAAGAAAAACAAAAACAAAAAAAGCCCTAGGAGAAAAATAAAGTCCGAGTTCGTGTTTTCTGCACCTAAAGCAAGTTTATTTTTTTTCTTTACAAAATTTCATCCATTCTCCTTCCACCCAATTATCTGTTTTAGCTAGCTTCGGTTCATAAGAATCGTCATTTTTTAAAAGCTTTCTTTCAAAGTAAAATTAGTATAAAATGGCTCTTGAAAAAAAAAAAAAAAAAAAAAAAACATGTTGGTTAGAATACTCTATTTAATGAAATTTGCTTTCAATCGAAATTTTTTCAGCTTGATATTATTTTTAAAAAAATAATTAAAACGAGACATTTCCCCATTGAATAACATTGCGGAAGCTGGAGAGAAGGAAGGATTGCACGCTGGCGCCATCTGTAAACATTAGAAAACAACATCACAAAATTTCAGCGTTACCTTCTTCTCCTGCCTTTTTACTCCTTGATTTAAATCCTACAAAATTACATAATCAATATTAAAATTCTCTTTCTTTCTTCTTAAAAATAACAAAACTCCATGTTTTATAACACAGGATTTAACTATGGCAACGAATTTCTTTCCATTACCGTGACGTCATGCACCCTGTGCGGAGGCTTTCTTGTAGGAGGTGTTGGCCACACCCCCTCTCTGGCCCAAGACATTGCCGCTCGTAATAGAAGTACATGCATTTATTTGTATTGAAAAATGCTTAATTAAAAATATGTTTAGAATTTGTGACATTTGAGCCAAAGTTAAATTTAATGTTAATGTGTTAGAGATCGTTCTGATCGTAGTCTCGAGTAATTTTCGATTTTTACTTTTAAAATAATCCTTAAATTCTGAAGCATATGTTTGTATGCAATATTAATTTTATTTACGTGACTTTATTTTTATTTATTTTTATTTTTTTATTATTATTATTTTTTTTTTTAAGGGTGAATTTTAAGAATAAAAGTGGAATTCATGCTTTATTATGTTTCAGAAATTGGATTAGCCTAACTCAAAGCTCTTTTTAATGGTAAACTTTCTTTAAAGTTTTATTAATTGATCTATCCAAAAGTTTGCATCAAATTATGATGTTATGGTGTTCTATCTATCCTCCCTGGTGCATTTTATGAGATGGCGCTGCAAGCGCACGAAAAGCACTACAACTTTTCTCTCTGTAAAAAGTTTTGTTTTGGATTCTGCCATGTTCGAACGAGAGAAGTGTGTTCGCTGGTAGATAGTTCTTCGTTATGTTAATAAATAGTTTATTTTTCTACATTGGAGTCATTAATTCAAATACGCCGACACGCCATTACATAACTGAGTGTTAAGCAACACACCTCAGTGGTGACCCGGATAAACTGTTCTTATTTTGGATTATAAGTGTTTTCGTTTCTGTTTTCAACATGAATGAAACAGCTGCAGTGAATGAAACAGCTGCAGTGAAAATCCCTGCATTCATCCCTACGGACCCGGCCCTGTGGTTCACGATGGTAGAATCAACATTTCAACTAGCTGTGCCGAAACCAATAACGGATTCTAGAACAAAATATAACTATTGTGTTGCGAATTTACCTCCAGAAATTGCAATGACTGTGCGTGACGTAATAATTTCACCTGATAATTCCGATCCATTCAAAAACTTAAAGGACGAAATAATTCAACGTTGTGGTGAAACAAAATCGCAGGAAATTCGCCGATTATTAGCTGGTGAACAACTAGGGGATAGAAAACCGTCAGAACTACTTCGCGTCATGCAGAGAAGAGCTGAAAACCATAAGGTATCCGACACTCTTTTGCTCGAACTATTCTTGCAACAACTGCCTTCAAATGCGCAATTTATTTTAGCATCAGTGCAAGACCTTACACCCATTAAAGCTGCCGAAATAGCTGATAAAATTTTGGATGTATCTCCACCACAGGTAAGTGCTATTAGTACAACTAATTCTTCGAGTGCTGATTCCGAACTTTTAAAAGAATTAAAACTTTTAAGAGAAGAAGTGGCTTCATTGCGACGTTCCAGAAGTCATTCTCGTTCACTATCTCGATCTAATTTTCGGCACAAAAGCCCAAAAGTTAATAAAGAATTTTGCTGGTATCATCAGAAATTTAGCTCTAAAGCTAAAAAGTGCGTACCTCCCTGTACTTTTTCCGCGGGAAACGACTACGGCAAGGAGTAGCGGCGACATACGCCTCGCCTTCCACTTCTCGTCGCCTTTTTGTACGAGATAAAAGAAGCAATCTAAAATTTTTAGTGGACACAGGAAGTGACTGTTCATTAATTCCAGCATCAAAAATAGACAAAATGTCTATTCCAATTCAAAAATTTGTTGCAGCTAATGGTACTTTAATTAATGTATATAAACGTAAATTATTATCTATTGATCTTGGTCTAAGAAAACAGTTTGTTTACCCTTTTTATGTTTGTAATGTTTCAACCCCTATTTTAGGTGCTGATTTTTTACACTACTTTAATTTAAAGCCAGATCTTAGAAAACGTTCTTTATTTGATAATGTCACAAGCTTAAATTCTCATTGTGTTGTACATAATTCTGATATATATTCAGTGAAATCTATTATAAGTAATGATATTTTTTCTAATCTTTTAAGTGAATTTCCTAACATCAGTAAATCTCCTAGCCCAAACCAAATTGTGAAACATTCTGTTATGCATCATATCGAAACTTTTGGCCCACCGGTATACGCTAAACCACGTCGTCTGGCCCCCGACCGTTTAAAAATTGCAAAAATGGAATTTCAGCATATGTTGGATTTGGGACACATGCGTCCATCCAACAGCAATTATGCTTCACCTTTGCATATGGTTCCAAAGAAAAACAGCGATGACTGGCGACCTGTTGGAGATTACAGAGCACTAAATGCTCACACTAAAAAGGATAAATATCCCATCCCCAACATTGCTGATTTTACTAGTGAACTTCACGGAACCACAATTTTTTCACGTATTGATTTAGTTAAAGCTTTTCATCAAATTCCGATTGCTCCCGAGGATGTTCACAAAACTGCCATATGTACACCTTTCGGACTCTTCGAGAGCACTCGGATGCAGTTTGGTTTGTGCAATGCTTCCAGCACATTTCAGAGATTTATTGATGAAGTTACAAGAAATTTAAAAGGTGTTTATCCATTTATAGACGATATTTTAATTGCATCCAAATCCCTCGAAGAACATATTGAACATCTCAGAGCACTATTTTCCAGACTTGATCATTACGGCCTTACAATTAAGCCCTCAAAATGCATATTTGGTGTTCCCACTTTGGAATTTTTAGGTTTTACAGTGTCAAAAGATGGTCTTTCACCAACTTCTGACCGTGTTGAAGCCATTTTAAAATTTCCAAGACCTACAACTATTACTCAACTTCGTAGATATTTAGGTATATTTAATTTTTACAGACGATTCATTCCCAGAGCTGCTGATATTTTAGCACCCCTCGTTAAATTCCTCGAAGGGCACAAAAATAAAAGGAAACATCCGCGTTCCAATGCCAAAATTTCAATGGAGCAATTAGAATGGAACGACGAAGCAAATTTTGCATTTACGAAATCAAAAGAAGCAATTTCTCATGCAACGCTTCTAAAACATCCTATTCCTGGTGCCCAATTAAGCTTATGGGTAGATGCATCAAACGTCGCTGTTGGTGGCTCTGTCATGCAAATGTCTGATAATCAATGGGAACCTATAGCATTTTATTCTGGCAAATTAAGTAAGTCTCAAAAGAATTGGTCGACATATGACCGTGAACTTTACGCCATATATTCCTCTATAAAGAAATTTCGTCACTTACTAGAAGGTAGAAACTTTTTCATTTACACTGATCAGAAACCCTTAATATACGCTTTCAAACAAAATCCTGAAAAGTGCAGTCCTCGACAGCTACGTCATCTCGATTATATATCCCAATTTTCTACCGATATCCGATATATGAAAGGTTCTGAAAATCATGTAGCCGATGCATTATCTCGCATAGAGATCAATCAAATTTCCCCAACTGTACTTGATTTTAAAGAATTTGCTTCTGCACAATCAACTGATCAAGAACTTCAAAAACTTTTGCAATCCAATACCACATCCTTACAATTAGAAAAACACTATTTTCCCCTTGAGGATATTGACCTATATTGCGACACATCTCAAAAACATCCCCGTCCATTCGTTCCACAAAGTTTGCGAAAATTGGTTTTTGAAAATTTGCATTTCCTTTCACATCCAGGTATGTCAGCCTCCATAAATTTAATTGCTAAAAGATTCGTATGGCCTGGCATGCATAAAGATATCAAATCTATGGTTCGCAGTTGTGTTAATTGCCAAAGAGCCAAAATAACAAAGCACACCAAGTCACCAGTTGGAACATTTTCCCTACCGGATGCCCGTTTTGCCCATATTCATTTAGATTTCATTGGCCCTCTTCCCCCATCAGATGGAAATCAGTATTGTTTAACAATCATTGACAGATTTACCAGATGGCCCGAGGTAATTCCGACCCCTGATATGACTGCGGAAACAACCGCTCGTGCCTTATTGCATGGTTGGATCTCTAGATTCGGATGCCCAGTCACTATCACCACAGATCAAGGTCGTAATTTTGAATCTACTCTATTTCGAGAACTTATGCATATCTTAGGCTGTAAGCGCATTCGGACTTCGGCATACCATCCCCAGTCAAATGGAATTTTAGAACGCTATCATAGACATTTAAAAGATGCTCTTAAGGCACATAATCACACTAAATGGACTGAAACCCTTCCAATTGTTTTACTAGGTTTGCGCTCAGCTCTTAAAAATGACATTAATGCAACACCTGCACAATTAGTATATGGTACCACTTTACGATTACCCTCTGATCTTATTACTGATAAAAAACAAATTGACCAAACGATTGATCCCAATTATGTTTCCAACTTGGTACAAACAATGCAGACACTTAATCCAACTGCTACTTCCTTACATAGCAGTCCTAGTGTTTTCGTAAATCCTGCATTGTCGAATTGTACACATGTATTTTTAAGATCAGACAAAGTAACTCGTCCATTAACACCGCCGTATACTGGACCTCACCTTGTCATAAACAGAGATAATAAAAATTTTGTCATTGATATAAATGGTAAAAACACAACAGTTTCTATAGATCGCGTGAAACCCGCCTATAGATGGTCAGATACTGTTGTGACAAATAATTCTGTTCCTAACCAAGAACCATCTGAGCCAACGCCTGTCAACAAATCATTCGAAATACCACCAGAGCCGACTCCTGTCAACAAAACACGTACTACACGCTCTGGACGTAAAGTCACTTTCCCAAAACATTTGGTGACTGAATATGTAATATAGTTTTGTATATATTATCTTACACTTTTTAATATTATATATTGTTCATTGTATTTCTATTTTGCATTACTTACTATGTTACTATTACATATTATACTGTATCAAGCATTTATTGTATTGAACTTTTGCATTTTATCGTTCACCTTGTTCACTGGGGGGATACTCTATGGTGTTCTATCTATCCTCCCTGGTGCATTTTATGAGATGGCGCTGCAAGCGCACGAAAAGCACTACAACTTTTCTCTCTGTAAAAAGTTTTGTTTTGGATTCTGCCATGTTCGAACGAGAGAAGTGTGTTCGCTGGTAGATAGTTCTTCGTTATGTTAATAAATAGTTTATTTTTCTACATTGGAGTCATTAATTCAAATACGCCGACACGCCATTACATAACTGAGTGTTAAGCAACACACTTCAATGTAAAAAATAAGATTATAATTTTGCATGGTTTTATTCATCTTGATCATATTAGAGCATCGTTATAATAAAATTGCTTTAATAGATATTATAATTAATGAATTATAAATATTTTTTATTATTATTTTATGACTGCATATCAATTTCATATGACTACTTAGCCTAAATACAATTACACATTTTTCAAATCAGAATATTGAGCCTGCTCGCATTAAATTATATATTCTCTCCACCTGTGAAAAGTTGTCTCGCTAAATTTTCAAGTGTTTTTTAATGGATTCATAATCTCTCATGGGAATATTCTAGCATGTTATCTTTTTTGTTGAAACATGTGTATAAAACTTTATTTTATATATATATATATATATATTTTTTAATTCTGAATAAAATAAATAAATAAATAAAAACTTCTCTTTCAGAATCTAGATTTTTTATTTTATTTATTTATTATTATTATTATTTTTTTTTAATGGCTACAGAATTGTTATTGAGTGCATGTGAGTGTTTCTATGCCATATGCCTCAGTGACATTGCTCCGGCTAAATTTTTATGTCTTCATGATCGTTATGAATTCCAACTGAAGTTGTGACAGTTGCCCTTTCTTATATTCTATATCACCTGGTCTGTTCTCTGCTGTCTGTAAGTATGCATGTTCATGATAGCCATGCGGATAATTGTTTTTCCCCTTACTTGACTTAAGTTTTGGAAAGATTGAAAATGGATAACAATAGATAAGTTGCATAATATAAAGATATAATAAAACCTATATCCAAGAAACCTAGATAACTTCTGTCAGGTCTGTTTGATTGTGTTCTTAATCTAAAAAATTTTTAAATCTAAATTTTCAAGGCTGTAATTATATTTTTTAATTCCCCCCCCCCCCCAACCCCACAAAATAAATAAATAAGTAAATAAATAATAATAATAATAATTTTACACTTTCAAAAGTTTGTGTAATCTATTTCTCACCTCAAATACTTTACAACACAAATTTTCAAGGCCATGTTAGGAACAGATATTTTGCATGTATATCGAATCATAATAATCAATCAACATAAAAATAAAAATTTCGGCCCTGGTCTGGCCCAAAGTAAAATCCGAAATCTGAATCAAGGGCAAACACTATGTAAAAACAAAAATAAATAAATAAAGCAATTGAAAACAAAAACAAGAAAGAAAAATCATGCAGTACGCATTGATTAGTAACACTTTCCAACTGTACGCAATTATATCGAATAACTTTTAATATCCTTTGCCTACTTTATCACACAACAGGCAGAACGACTGAAAAACATGCAGATAGACTAATTGATTTTAAAATTACTCTTAGGCATTTTGGAAAGTGTTAAAAAGGCTTAACGCAAAAGAAAACGCAGTCGTTAGATTATAATAACAGCTTTTAATCTCGTTGAATATTTTAGTGTAGCCCTGTAAATCTGAAAGTTAATCATATCATGTTCTATAAAAAACAATATTTTAGAATATTAATAATGCATGTCAATGTTTCTATGATTTTTATAGTAGAAATATTTTTAAATATAACTTTTAAAAAATTCTGTCCTAAAACGTAATACATTGTTTGTTTTTATTATTGTTGTTGTTGTTGTCCCTGTAAACAAACTAGTTGTACAGGACCTATTAATGGCAATTTAAATAGAGAACATTCCATAAGGAACTTGAGTGTATAATTTTTTAAAAATTCTCAAAGTATTCACGGATGATAGGAATCGGAGACAAACAGATAGAAAGGTAGACAATCGGATAGACAGATGCACAAATTGAAATCATATTCCCACTAAAACTATAAGAAAGTTTTAAAACGCTCATGTAAACAAAAGTGCAATTCCAGCAAATTTTTATTTATAGCTCTTAATGTAACTGATTATTTTTGTGTGGCCCTGTAAATCTAATGCTAACCATACTATATTACAGAGAAGGCACTCTTGTGCATACGAATAATATATTTTAATTGCGGAGAAAAAAATAATTAAAATTTGGTTTATAAAAATAACTCTCATGCAACACAATACTTTGGAATACTTTCAAGTGCCCCTGTACACAAACCAGTAAGAAATGGGCTCTATTTTACATAGGAAACATCCGATAGGGAATTGAATAATATATTAAAATTTTTTTGAAGTTTCTATACATTAAAGGTATTAAAATATGGTTTATAGAAACTCCTCCCATAGAACGCAATGCTTTCGTATATTTTTGGGTGTCCCTGTACACAAACCAGAAGAAGTATTCGCTCCATTTTCAATAGGGAACATCCGATAGTCAACTTGAATAAAATATATCGGTTTAAAGAAATTCCATAAATATTTACGGGAATTAGAGCGCAGTAAAATAGACAGACGGACAGAAGAACAGTCAGACAGATACAGAGATTGAAATTATATTCACACTAAAAAAATGATAGAAAGTTTCAAAAATGCATAAAGTAAACGAAAGTACAATTCTAGCAATTTTTTATTAATAGCTCTTAATATAACTGAATATTTTTGTGTCACCCTGTAAATCTAATGATAACCATGCTATATTCTATGCAAAGCATTCTTTTGTGCATATAAATAACATATTTTAATTTCCTAAAACTTCGTGGAAAGTAAAGTTATTAAAATTTCATTTATAGAAATATCTCTCATAGAACGCAATGCTTTGGAATACTTTTGAGTATCCCTGTACATAAACCGATGGTGGTAATTCCTCCATTTTATACAGGAAACATCCAATAGTGAACTTGAATAACATATTTCAATTTCATTCAGATATGTCTACAGTAAAGGTATGAAAATATGGTTTATAGAAATACCTCTCACAGAACACAATGCTTTGAAATACTTTCGGGTGTCCCTGTACACAAACTAGTAGAGGTACACAAACCACTTTCAATAGGGAACGTCCGATAGTGAACTTGAATAACATATATCAGTTTCAAGAAATTCCATAAATATTTACGGGAGTTAGAGCGCGGACAGACAGACAGACAGACAAACCGAAGTCATAAATACTTTTCAACCTTGTTGGAAAGTGTTAAAAATGTTAGATAGTGTTAAAAACGATTAACGTAAACGAAAGTACACATCTAGCAATTTTTTTATTAATAGCTCTTAATTTATCTGGATATTTTTGTGCCACCCTGTAAATATAGTGCTTATCATGCTATATTCTATGTAAAGCATTCTTTTGTGCATAAAAATAACATATTTCAATTCCCTAAAATTTCGTGGAAGCTAAAGTTATTAAAATTTGATTTATAGAAATATCTCTCATAGTACGCAATGCTTTGGAAAACTTTTGAGTGTCCCTGTGTATAACCCGATGGTGGTAATCCCTCCATTTTATACAGGACACATCCAATAGTGAACTTCAATAACATATTTCAATTTCATTAAAATATGTCTACAGTGAAGGTATTAAAATATGATTTATAGAAATACCTCTCATAGAACACAATGCTTTGAAATACTTTCGGGTATCCCTGTACACAAACCAGTAGAGGTACAAACTCCATTTTCAATAGGAAACGTCCGATAGTGAACTTGAATAACATATTTCAATTTTATTAGGGTATGTCTACACTAAAGGTATGAAAATATGGTTTATAGAAATACCTCTCATAGAACACAATGCTTTGAAATACTTTCGCGTGTTCCTGTACACAAACCAGTAGAGGTACAAACTCCTTTTTCAATGGAGAACGTCCGATAGTGAACTGGAATAACATATTTACATTTCATGAAGATATGTCTACAGTAAAGGTATGAAAATATGATTTACAGAAATACATCTCATAGAACACATTGCTTTGAAATAATTTCGTGTGTCCCTGTACACAAACTAGTAGAGGTATAAACTCCATTTTCAATAGGGAACGTCCGATAGTGAACTTGAATAGCATATTTCAATTTCATTAAGGTAAGTCTACAGTAAAGGTATGAAAATATGGTTTGTAGAAATACCTCTCATGCTTTGAAATACTTTCCGGTGTCCACAAACCAGGAGAGGTATAAACTTCATTTTCAATAGGGACCGTCCGCTAGTGAACTTGAATAACATATATCAGTTTCAAGAAATTCCATAAATATTTACGGGAGTTAGAGCGCGGACAGACAGACAGACGGACAGACAGACAGACAGACGGACGGACGGACGGACAGACAGACAGACAGACAAACCGAAGTCATAAACACTTTTCAACCTTGTTGGAAAGTGTTAATTAAGATATGTCTTCTGCCAACTTTTAGCAGTTTCGACAACAATGTCTGTGTCTTTCTCAACAAATTTGGGAAGTATTTGATAATATATCACTGATGCAAGACTTTATTGTATGGCATGCATGCACATACGTGAATATCTATGCTTTACAAGGTGTGGCTGCATTTCATTGCAACTATATCCTCTATTATAGAGAAATATTTTATGCTTTATTTCAGGTTTTATTGATAGGAAATGCTTTTATAGCAGAATGAAAACTGAAAAAAGCCTTTATAGGGTAAAATATAGGCTCGGGCTGGCTAACATAAACAATATAAATATGAAGAATTATAAAATAATTTTATTTGTTTATATTATAGATCTTAGTTCTGATCCTAACTTTAAGAAACATGAAAATAAAATTATTTTAGATCAAAATTACTTATACCGCAAAGGAAAACTTTTTCAAGCAATCTTGGTAATTTGATGTGTTTGGTGTTTTGGGAGTAAGGCTGATTGACTACTCTAGGGACCTAGGCCTGAAGAGCAGTGCCCTCTGTGAGGGTCTTCCAAAGGACCCCTAGTCCATATATACGCAAGTTTCGGAGAAAATCACAGAAAACTCCAAACGGCTAAGTCGTCGAGCGTGATCTGGGTTCAAACCCGGCTCTTCGTGTCTACCAGCGTTGAGCGCAGAACCGCTTGCTTGCTGATGGGCTTTTGGTAATTTGAATGAATGATGGTTACTTTTGTAATGAAACAGTTAAATGTTAAAAGCTAATTATATTCTGAAGAAATATTTTCCCATTAATTTTAGACTATTGGTCGTACCTAAATAAATTATAACTTGCCTAATTACTGTTTCGCTTATCTAATAACTGAGATTTCAAAAATCACTTTTAAAAATAATTTTTTTTTTTTTTCCATTTAAAATCTTTGTATCAAATTTGATTTCTCTTTCATGAAAAGCTTTAACTTTTTAAGTATTACAAAAATAATAAATATTCATAGATAATTTAATAAAAAATATTAATTTCATGTCAGGATTTAAACTACCACTAAACACTAACTTTTTAACATTTTGTTAAACGATTATTATATTTTTCTAAAATAGATCAGCAAGAATTTCGCTAAAAAGGTAAAACTGGATTATTACATAAAATATCTCTATATAACCACTTCTAATTTTTATTCAAATATTTGCTAGCAAACATTACAAAACGACTGAAAATATCGGGAATCGTTATTAATTAGTATACTTGTATTTAATTTCGACTTTTAATGGTTGAATTTAAATGCAAAAATATTTAAAAGTCAAATTTCAAGATATCAGAATTTACCTTATAGATGCATTCTTAGAACTAATATTACGTTTGTTGAAATCTAAACATACAAAAAACTTATTCATATTTCTTAAATACGAATTAAGGATACTTGGTTAAAACCATCAGTGAATGAAAGAAAAAGAAAACAAAGTTAAGAATAAAAAATATTTAATACTAATATTGTGTTTGTTGAAATCTAAACATAAAAAAAAACTAATTCATGTTTCACAAATCACAATTATGGATACTTGGTTAAAATCATCAGTGAACAAAAGAAAAAGAAAGTAAAATTAAGGATAACCAAATTAAGAAAAAGAAATCAATAGTATCATTACTATCCAAAAGATTAAATTAAATTTCGAAAAAGCTAAAATACTGCTTATGCATTTTAGCTAAAAAAGATGCTAAAGAGACTTTTCTGCCTGGTTAAACCCTGAAGTAAGTAAAATAGTTAAATGTAATATGATTTATACATATATATATATATAAGCATATATAAATCCTGTATAGTCGAATCCTTTTAGAAGAAATTCCACAATTGATTTATACTTCATTTATGAAGGTCATGCAATGTTTAAATTTTTTACTTTAAATGGTTTTTCATTCTATCAGGTATCAATGTAACTGAATCTGACTGTACATATTTTATAATCATAAATTTATTAGAAATAACAGAATTACATATATATACTCAAATAATAATAATTGGGACAGAACTTATTTTTTAAGAAAATTGAGCTGCTAGTCATACATTAAAATGAAAAGCAGAAATGAAGATTATAAAATAGCATACATACTTACAACACAGAACATAAATAAGAAGGCATGTCAAATGGGAATAAACATATTTATATCATTTATATTATATATTCCAGAATACGTTCATGAAGATGACATGTCATTCACATTTGTCTTAATTCCAGGAAGCGTTTATAAAGATGATCATTAAAAATAATGAAAAGACATGAAAATTTAGCCGAAAAAATGTCACTGAGGCATATGATGGGAAAACTCTCACATGCATTCAATAACAGTTTTACAGCCATAAAGGAATGTACAGATAATTGGGTATTTTTCATCAATGAGAGGTAAAAATATTATTTTTATCGATATCATATATATATACAAAACCTTCAATATAAGTCCAATAAAATTTCAATAAGAGCATACGGTTGTAAGAAGATGGCCTGTTTGTACAGTCACCCAATAAAAAAACGCCACCCCCCCCACCCAATTTCGCCGTAAATTATCGTAGAAACATGCGGCTGGTACCTATCGATCTGTAATAACGTCTAGTTTTTAATGGTGTAGTTATATTTTGCTTAAGGGGTCATCTACATATTAAAACACGTATAAACTTCATTTTTTTCAATGACGACCCCTATTTTTGACCTCATATTCAGATTTCTGAGATCAAGGCAGTTCGGAAAACTTACCTATTTATAGACTTTAAATCAATTTTAAACAGAGTTACATGTGAAAATGTGTTAGGGGACCGTCTATACATTTAGAAAAAATAAATCGTGATCAGCTACCCAATATTCATTATCTATAAAATTTCACACCGGAAAAAAAGTTCAGAAATGTTTATTATAAAATAAAAAACGATTCAAATTCGCAGAACTTTCTTTATTAGCTTATGAATTAAAAGATTTTTATTGGTTTCAATTTATTAAACATTATTATTGAAAGTTAAATACATCACTTCGTACGAAGAAAAATAATAGCTTGAATGATATGAACCCTACAATATTGAATTACAAAAATCTAAATACCAAGGTAAAAGAACAGTAGTAATAATGATAATAATATTAATAGCAGTTAAAAAAAAAGGTGTTTAATATTTAAGAAAAAGAATTATCTACTTCTGAAAAGCAAAAACTGTTTTATTTAAGAGACAAAAATTTAAGTTAAAATACATTTAAAAAACAAAAAATATATATAAAAACAATTAAAATCTACTAACTAACAATTATTATCTACTTCTTGTTGGGTATATTTTTATTTTATACAGTAAGCCTCGCATGAAAGTGTTACTATAAAGTTTTACATTTAATTTTAGGCGTACAAACCAACAATAGATAATATACAAAAATATACATAACAAGATTTAAACTAAAATCTGAGAAAGGATATTTAATATTTTCGCAACTGCTGATGTAGTTTCACGTCATTTGGAAATCTGTAACTCCTCCAGTGGGCGTTTCTTTCACAATTTGTGTGTTACGATATTTCTTAAGAATATTCCTTATATTCATATTTATATAAACAAAATAGTATGAAACAAATTTTTTCACTAGAAAGAGTGTATATTCATATCATTGTGTATATTCGTATGAAAATAAACATGGATATGGAAAAAACGGTTTCCTATTGCCTAGAACGAATATTCCCCGTTCTGCAGTCGTCTACTGTACTTGAATTCTTAATTATAAATGTGTAAAATCTATATCTTTAAAAGTAATAAGACATATTACTTTGTTTTAAATTCTTTTTCCGTAATAAATGTGACGACAGTTTTACGCCGTGATTAGAATAATAGAAAATAAATAATATTGCACTTTGTTTCAATAATAGATTTTAAAACTTAAAGAAAAAAAAAAATACCACTTTATTATTCAGTATTAAAAAAACATTTAATAGAAGTTTTATATTTTATTATGTTACGTCATGCGATAAAATTTAAATAGCATAAACGGTAGAGTAAGCAAATGCGAAAATTTCACAAGATTAAAACAGAAAATTTGTTTTAAAAATTCTGATAAAAATTAATAAAAATCAATTTTTTAATTTTAAAAAAGGAAAAAACAAAAGTATTGTTCACTGCGTATTGCTCTTTCAAATAATATTCCTCGTCTTACCGCGTTTTTTTACTGTCATGATACTTAATTGAGGTGCACGAATCCTAGAATATTCAAGTTAAAAACAAAAGACAAAAGGGATAAAATAGAATTTTGGCAGTGAGAAGCTAGAAAAAGTTATGTAATATTTAAGAACAAAGACTTAACATTTCAGAATCGAGTAAACTCCCTTCTGCAACAAAAGCCACGCCTTTACAGAATTTTTCTAAAACTTTACATTATAAAACAAAATTATTTTACATACTTCCAATTAAATCATTTAAATTTTGTCTTCAGCATTCAATGTAGTAAATGCCATTGACATTTATGCATACCAGCGTCACATATAGTGTCATATACGAGTATGCAAACTAGGTTTTTTAATACTGTTCCCGCAATATAGAGGCGGGGCTACATTTCTTTTGGAATTCTTTCCCAATCTCTTGCCTGCATTGCGATAATTTTATAAAAAATAAGCCAATTTGTATAATAAACATCGAAATGTTCCTTAGAAAACAATTATAATAACATAAAGGTAAATTAAAATAGTTTTTCGTCAAAATGTATAGAAATATTGACTCACAGATGATACA
Source organism: Salticus scenicus (assembly GCA_963930645.1). Taxonomy (NCBI): domain Eukaryota; kingdom Metazoa; phylum Arthropoda; class Arachnida; order Araneae; family Salticidae; genus Salticus; species Salticus scenicus. The sequence goes on along the minus strand of OZ005653.1, from coordinate 235,696,735 downwards.
AATTATAACAAGTGACGCCCCCCTAACAGCAGTAAAAAATGAAATATCACTGTAACTCAAAAAATAATGTTAGGAACGAGCTGTAAATTTGGAAACCCATGTTTTTGATGATGCCCGTTCTATTCGTGTAAAAATTAACATAGGTCATAATTCATAATTTTTTCAAATATGAATTTATTAAAAATTTTCATAATTCAAAAAATGTTTTTTTAGCAAAAATTTGGATGGAATATGTTTGGGTCACTTCATTCTAACGAATAAAAAAAACAGAATTTAAATATCATAATTATTTCGGAAGATATGATTTAATGTTTGTCACATTCATTTAACATTAGCATCCCCAAATTTTGACAGCTTATAACTCTATGAAAAATTGAACGAAATATATAAACTATACCATTTTCCGTGATGATTTGATCCAAAGAATTAAAAAATATTATAAAAAAGGGGGGTTACCATTGAAAAAAATGAAGTTGATGTCAGTTTTAATATGTAGACGACCCCCTAAGTAAAATCTAACTATAACATTATAAACTAGACGTTATTACAAACTGATCGGTACCAGTCGCATGTTTCTACGATAATTTACGGCGAAATTAGGTGGGGGGGGGGGGGGTGGCGTTTTTTTTTGGGGTGACTGTACAATCGAACGTAGCACAACCAGAGTGCTGATCGAACTACCAGCACAATTTAAACCCAGTTCCAATTGAAATTCCAAAAAATAATAAAATTTTTCAGTATGATTTTTTAAAAATAATTTCGATAATAAAATCAATATCTCATGCAATCATGTGCTAATCGCCTGATAAACATCATCAACAACATGTGCTTCTTATTTATCGATTATTTCAAAAGTAAAAGGTGAAATAAAACACGGAATCATGGTCAGAATTATCTCTAACACATAAACTTTAAATTTAACTTTCATCCAAGTGCCGAAATTAAAAATTATATCTTTTATCAAACACTTTTTAGCATGCAGAAATGCATTTATTCATACTGCAAGAGGCAATATTTTTGGCAAGTGAGGGGGCGTGGCACGTGGTTTCACTCATTCCGCATCACAGGGGGTCTAGCACCAAAATATGTTAAAATAAAATGTTATAATTTATGTTAAAATATATGTTAAAATCTTAAATGTTAACAAAAACTATCACATCGAATTGCCCTCTGTGAGCCAAAACTTAATATACTTTCAAGTTCCAACGAATTTTTTTACTTTTTTAAAACGTAAAATCCAAAGTAAAAAATATCTTCATATCAACATATTTTTTTAAAAGTATATTCCTGAAGCTTCAATAAAAAAGAAAAAAAAAAAAAAAAAAAAAAAAAAATTAGTAATTATGTAAGGGGGGGTTATTGATGAAAATTAAACACATGGTATAAACTTAAGTACATAAATTAATAGGAATACAAGAAATTTTAATAATTTATACTGAAACTGATAAAAACAGTCCTTACGTAATAATATATTGCTCTTTAATCACCTCATTAATATAACAATGTTGATGACAATGTAACTGTTTCTTGCAAGTCACGAACTATTAAATTCACTTAGTTTAATGTTTATTCAAGAGATATCGAATCAAACAGTGAAAGTTATAAACATTTCAATAAATGTTTTTTTGCCTTTCTTAAAAATAGTAAACTATATAGCAGTGGCGAAGCGTCCATGGAAAAAGCGCTTTCCCTATTTAAGATTTAAAAAAAGTAATCGGGTAATGTCGCCTCGTCGAAAGACTGAATTGATTCTTCCTCTGCTTTTGGAAGCGCTTCCATAGTTTCCTGAACGACGCCTTGCCCCTGCTATATAGTAATTTATATTTTGTTATAAACACAACATGTATGTGCAATACACATCTAATTTTTTTTGCATTTTGTTTGAGAAAGAAAAATAATTTGGGGGAGAATCTAGTTTAGGAGTGCCGTTTCACAAATTTTTCAAAATTTGCCATAGTAGCAATATTTTCCATTGTATTTCAATTGCAACCATTGATCGTCTACATAAAAAAGCACATTTTTCAGTGAACCAAGCAATTTACTATGTACGGTCAAAAAATATTTTTTAGAGGACAAAATTAAAAAAGAATAGTATATTTAAAATCACAAAATTTAATAAATATACGATATTAAAGTTAAATGTGTTTTGCATTGCGTTAGCGCTACACTATTGGCAATTAGTGATCTAAATACATCAGAAATAAACAATTCAATTCGAGACATTACATCAAAAACTAACTATATCATTATAAAAATTTTCAAAGAATAATTCATTTAAAATTTACAAAGTTATAACCAATCACAAACTAATATGTTGTGGCCACCACGACTTTCTTCTATATTTTCCTATACAAATTCAGTCAGTAAAAATAATTTATTAAAATTATTATTTTTAAAAGTTATCTTCCATGATAATGTAGATGATTTCCATATTAGAGAAGTAGTATAACATTAAATATTCAAAAAAAGTCAATTTTATTCTCAATATTACATTATTATTTTTTTAAATATGAAAAAAATCGATAACTCTATTTTAAATTATCGCAGATTGATGGTTCAGCCATTCGTTTTAAAGGTATTGGTGAGCTCTTTTGAAAGATACCCATCGATCATGAAAATTTACTCTCCTCGAAGGGGGAATTCTCCCAGGGGGGGGAGGCGAAGCTCCTACATACACAATTTTTTTTTCCCATTTGACTATCTCTATTACAAAAAATTCTTTTAAATTCCATAATGATTATTAAAAAATAATGCTCTTTATGCACATTTATACAAAATTTTGTCCTATACCATCATGTTAAAAATTTAGAAAAAGAGGGATGGCGACGCAAGCTGTTGGACAATTTTGACCAAAAGTTGATAGGCCCTAATTTATATCAATGTGTAACTACATACCAATTTTATGAAATTCTGTGCAGTAGTACCTGAGATACAGTCGCCAAAAAATTTTGTCACACACACACAGACAGACATTTTCTAAAAATGGTCAAATCGTGTTCTACAGCTCTCAAAACATATAAATCCATCAAAAACCCGAAGTCTAAAATTTTTACGAATCCAATACTTTCTTCTATTGAATATAGAAGAAAGTAATAAAAAGATGAAATTTTGTATTGTAGCATTCATATTACAGCAAATCCAAAAAAAGAAACATTATTGAATACCCCAACCTAGCAATGCATAAAATTTTGTATTGCAGCAACCACTATCAAGCTATAAACAAGAAAAAAAAAAAAAAAGACACCGCTGAATACCATAACCCAGTGGTCTCAAACTCATTATTGAACAGAACCAAATGTACACAGTACAACGATTAAAATTCCACTTTAGAAATTTAATTCATTAATTTATCTATTATGAAAATTCAATTTATACAATGGAGTGTAATGTTGATTTTTACACCAACTACGTGAAAAATGCTAAGCCAGGAATTAAACCCGTGCACTCCGTGGCTTGATTTGATTCTCGGCTCTGGCACTTTTCACATAGTTGGTGTAAAAATTAAAACTTACTCTCCATTTTATCTAAATTAGAGTAAAATTTCTTTTGAGAGACAATTTTTTTTAACTTTATTGATACTGGCAGGTTCATTGTTATTAACATAATTAGGGTATAAATTAAAATAGCTATTGCATCTGTACAAGTAAAAATCTTGGTGCGAAACATCCAAGCTACCTCAGTTGCAAGTTTCAATTTCACCAAGGGTTAAGAGCTATACTAATACTAAAGCTGTTCCATTTCTTCAACATGATTTTTCTTAATTTCATTTTAACTTTATTTTTTATACTTTTATTTTATGAACACATATATATATTTTTCTTCCAACTTGTTTTTTTTTTTTTTTTTTTTTTTTAATAATTTTAACATGTTCACGCTGGCGCATTCTTCTCAAAAGTATCTGAGCACTAGCCAATAACTCCGATATCAAAAAAGTATACGTAAAACTGTTTTGTTCAATAAATCCTAGTTGAATCATGTTCTTAGACTGGCTAAGATCATGATTCGACAAGGATTTATTTAACAAAGCAGTATTAAGTGTACTTTTTTTGGACATGGATTATTGCTAGTGATCGGATACTTTTGCTGTGAGCCACCGGTGGACCACACCAGCGTGAACGTGTTAAAGTTAAAATAGTTTCTTTTTTTTTTTTTTTTTTTAATGTCTTTTGAGTCAGTTATCCAGTTGAACTGTCATAGCTGTACTGTTGATACTATGAAAGCTAAATTTTGTTCTGATTAATGTACGTACTAATTTTTGTAGCAATTGGTTGAACGGTGTAGCTTTGTATAGTGAATTACAATTAATATTACACATTATATATAGGCTTGACTCAAGGTAGGCTACTGAAAATTTCTACGCTAAAACCCATTTTTGCAGAACAACAGTTCTGTTATTAATGTATTGCTTAGCAATTTTTTTTTTTTTTTTTTTGTCAGTGTTAGCAAGATTAATAAGCATACCAACAGTAGTAGTTATATAGGTACTATGTGAGGGAGTGTTGAGAGTCCCCCCTTGAAATTTATAAAAAAAAATTTTAGTTGTGCATCATTAAGGCTGCTCACCCCCTCTTACGATTTCCCTGTCTCAAGTCACCAAATACCATGCAAGTCTATGGAGAAATTTGTTTATAGAACTGCTCATTACCTAATTGATATTTTAAAATTCCGTTTTCACATTCAGAAAATTCACAACTGTTAAATGAGTACCCGTTTTCCAAAAAGTGATTTTTTTATTTTAATAGTTTACTTTGCAGCTCAAAAATGAGAAAATTGCATTTAGTGAAAATTCACATTTTTAAACTCAAAATTAAAATTAAAATAATTTTGGAAAACCAGTACTCATTTTATGGTTGCGTATTTTCAGAATATGAAAATAACAATTAGGTAATGTGTAATTTTATATAAGAAGAGTCTTTAAGAATAAATTAGCAGCAAACTCCAGCTGAGCGGCACCCTTCCCTGTTCAGGCACATACAACAGCATGTTCGCTTACCATGCAATGACCCTTGAAAATTCTGACTTAGCAAATTCTCGCTCTGTGGTGACTGCAGCGCCCTTCTCCCATTTCAGATACTTACAACTGACTCGTAAGTATGCGCAATCGCTTTTTCACCTCCAAAAACTTAAAATTACGATTTTTTAAGACCTTAGCTCGAAAAAAAAAAGCAGTTTATTGTACATTATGGCTATTGCATAAAAACGAAATTAGATGAGGTTTGATTTGGCTATAAGGATTTCTCACTAACAGTGATCCTTTAAGCAAATTTTTTATTTTAGTTTCATTGCTTATGGGTTTCGAAAAATTTATAAGTCTATAGAATTCAACTAGTGTTTCTTGACATGAAATAGCGCAAGGAATCTGATTTAACGTCGCATTAATAGGCACATATTGGGCAATTGGCGACGATTTGGGATTGACGCCCCAGTGGCGGTCCGAAGACAAGCCATCCTAATTTTTATATTCTGCGGAAGGGACGGCTCCTCTGTTTCAGTATCCGCCAGAGGTATTATTTGCACGGAGCATGGAGGACATTGCATGCATGGCAGTTTACGTGCACCAGAGACCGACTTTCATGATGGTCTTCAATTATTCAATCCGCAATCTTTCTGTCAAGCTGGTAGATGTGATGTGCCGGGTATGATCCCAGATCGCACTTGTTGGCCTAGCCATTTGGAATTTTCCAAGGTTTACTCTGAAACTTGCTTAAATACAGGCTAGGACCCCTTAGAAAGACCTCCACAGAAGGCACGCCTCCTCAGGCCTAGGATCCTAGAGCAGTCAATCAGCCTTTTTCCCAAACACCGACACCTAAGTAAGTATTAAATTTCTGTACAAAAAAGATTTAATTTTGGACAACGGGACTGTTTTCTTTAGTTTGTTCTTCCAGATAAAGGCATGCAGTAATTGTGTTACGTTCCTTAGCAATGGCTACTACATTTCTTAAAATTTTTTCCTGATTAATATATGTACTAATTTTTGTTGCAATTAGTTGAATGGTGTAGCTTTGAATAGTGAATTACAAGTAATATTACACGTTATATATATGCTTAATTCAAGGTAGGCTACTGAAAATTTCCACGCTTTTGAAAACAACAGTTCTGTTGAATTGATATATTGTTTGGCTATTTATTTTTTTGCCAGTGTTAGCAAGATTGATAAGTATACCAACAATAGTAGTTATACAGGTACTATGTGAGGCTGTAGTTAAGTGAGTATTGAGAGCCCCCCCCCCCCTCAAAATTTATCTAATTTTTTTTTTAGTTGTGCATCATTAACAGTATGCATTAAAGTTTGAACCTCCCTCCAAAAATGTTTTCTGACAACAGCCCTGGTACCATGGTCTGCTACTTGACGTAGCAGAACAACTATTGTTGGCTGAATTTGAAACTTTTTAATTTCACATGTTTGATTGTTTCGATTGACTGACAAGGAAGCAAATTTTTTCATCATAATCATTTCAGTTTGTTCATATCGCACCCGGGGAAGAAAAATGGTTGCAAGTCAAAGAATGGAAATTTTCAGTTTATGTTCTTCCAACATGCACATGAAATGTCACATCAATGAAATCATGTCACATGAAATCTCACAGTTTATTCACCTGATACCTGAAAGGCAGTTGTGTGAGCTTTATCATAGCATAGCGTGTACTTGATTTTTCTCAAATACTGTATTTTTGATTTGTGTCACTTTTTTTTTTTTTTTTTTTTGCTAAAGTGTGATGTGTGTGACGAAGGTATGTTTTATTTTTATTTCTTCTATTTGTAATGTTTAAAGTGAAATAAAAAAACGAAAAAGATATTTTTTGATCGTGTAATTGCATGAAATGCTATTGTATTGTCTTATATATATATATATTGGGTTTTGACTAACTTTTGATAATGTTATATTCCGCTTTAAATTCATCGCTCATTATTCAATTTTTAAGCATTAATACTTTGGTAATACTAGTTTGTCCTATTTGTCTGAGGTTTAGGTTTATGGTAAATACTTTTTCTCTGATTAAAATAAATTTCTTAATAACACTGCTATTTTCATGTACTTTAATATTTTAGAATTTAGATCATAATGTTACTATTACAACTAATATTGTAAATAAATTTAGTTTCTGAAAATAATAAGTACAATAAAGTATTCATATTTTCACCTCAACAATAATAATAATAAAAACATTGTTTTCTTATGTGAAAAGCTGGAATTTATCATAGGATAAAGTCAATTAATTTTCAGAAAAAGTCATTACTGTTAAAACGTTTAAAATACTTTAAACATTTTACTTCTGCCTTTTGTAAACATAAATAAAGAAGTGCTTGTTAAATGAGAAGTAATTTTTCTGATTTGAAAATTTTCAAACCTTCATTTATTTTAAAAGGCAGATAACTAGTATATGTATATTGCAAAAAATAATCTTCACCTCTTCAGGGTTTAAAGAGATACTAATATTATTTTAAATGCAATTTTCTTTTTCATAATGTTATTTACAAATATTGCTAAAAACTAATGTTTTATATTTTTAGCTATTAAAATGACAGCTTCGTGTAAAAATTTTAAACATCTTCATGGCAATCAAACAAAATAATTACAGCAAAAAATTGTAACTGTGTAAAATTTGTCATATTTTTACAAGGCTGATTAAGAATTTGTAAATGGTCTCTTAATTCTCATTTTTATTTATTTGGTGGGGGGAGTATAGTTGTGAAAATATATTCTAGCACCAAAAATGTAAAAACTATATAACAAATTAATGCTACTTTTTAGTTGTACAGTTTAGAAAAAAAAAAAAAAAAAAAAAAAACTTTCAAGATGCATAAAATTAAGTTTTTTAATAATATATATATATATATATATATATTTTTTTTTTCATGCAATTTAAAGATGCAATGTGACACTCTTAATTTTATTGTTAAAAAATGAAAATTCTCAAATAAGCAGTAATACAATTTATTCACTGTATAACAAACATCTCTAACATTAAATATTAGCCAAAACTAATACTGGAAAATGAGGTGAAGATTATTTTTTGCAATATACATATACTAGTTATCTGCCTTTTAAAATCAATGAAGGTTTGAAAATTTTCAAATCAGAAAAATTACTTTTCATTTAACAAGCACTTCTTTATTTATGTTTACTACAAAATGCAGAAATAAACAATAAAGGTTTGAAAATTTTCAAATCAGAAAAATTACTTTTCATTTAACAAGCACTTTTTTATTTATGTTTACTACAAAATGCAGAAGTAAACAATAAAGGTTTGAAAATGTTCAAATCAGAAAAATTACTTTTCATTTAACATTTAACAAGCACTTCTTTATTTATGTTTACTACAAAATGCAGAAGTAAACAAGAAAGGTTTGAAAATGTTCAAATCAGAAAAATTACTTTTCATTTAACATTTAACAAGCACTACTTTATTTATGTTTACTACAAAATGCAGAAGTAAACAATAAAGGTTTGAAAATTTTCAAATCAGAAAAATTACTTTTCATTTAACAAGCACCTTTTTATGTTTACGAAATGCAGAAGTAAAATGTTTAAAGTATTTTAAACATGTAAAGAAAAATGACTATACACACATTTTACTTAAAATATTATCGACTTTTTTGTATGGTAAATTCCAGCTTTTCATGTAAGAAAACATTTTTTTTTTTTTTTTTTAAATCTTGTTTTGGTGAAAATATGAATACTTAATGATGCTTTATTATTTTCAAAAACTAAATTTATTTACAGTATCAGTTGTAACATTAAGATCTAAAATATGAAAGTACATGAAATTAGCAATGTCATTAAGAAACGTATTTTAAACAGAAAAAACATTCACTACCTAAATCTGACACAGACTAGTATTACCCTTGTATTAATACTTAAAAATTGAATAATCGGCGATGTATCTTAAAGCGGAATATAACATTATTAAAAGTTAGTCGAAACTTAGTATAGATAAAACAATACATTAAAATTTGATGCTGTTATGCGATCAAAAAATATCTTTATCGTTTTTTATTCTACTTTAAACATTACAAATAGAAATAAAAATAAAACATACCTTCGTTTCTGCAGTATTTTGTTGCAAATGGACGCTGAACGACCGAACTCTTCAATTTGAAGCTTTCAAAACACTAAACACCTAAAGAAAAAGAAAGATGGACGACGCCATTGCTATTTGCTATCGGAATGCTGCTTCCACTCGGAAAAAGTCTGACGGAAAGTTTGGGAGGGATTCCACTGGTCTTTTCCGATAGCAAAAGCAATCCGATATGTTCGTGCTAGCGAAAGAAGAGAGGCTGTCGGAATATGACGTCACATCGGAGAAACTCCGACATGGAAACGATTCCGCTAAGCTCGTAGTAGACCCCCAGGGCTACTCCATACATTGAACCTCCTTAGCATCTATGAAACGAAGACAGGCGATTCTGAATAAAGGTTTTAATTTCGTTGTTAGTCATAAGACACCGTCATGATTGACGTCATCAAACTAAGTCAAAAATAAGGCATTGTTAAATGCGTGATGTGTATCTTGCTTTCTTGCTCTGTGAACAATATGCCGCTTACTGGCAAATATCATTATCATCATCAAAAATGATTTTGATTGCCATTTCACATAGCCTTATTTTTCACGTAGTGCGATGACGTCAGTCATGACGGCGTCTTACGATTAACAACGAAATTAAAGCCTTTTTTCAGTAACCTTACACGAAATTAAGAATACCGTGATCTCTTCTTCTCGTTTCGAAGCAGAATCAGTAGACTTTAGTATGAACCAAAGACTCGGTGTGAAATGTGACGTCATTAAAAAAATGAAAGTCTTTCTCTGGTGGACACATAACAGTTTTTTTTTGCCTTTTTTCTTAGCCTGCTAGCGCTGGCGATTTTCGTGCTACAGATACCGTTCCAACGCTATTTATGTTTTTTGATATGGAGATTCCATTTCAATATAAAAAAAAAAAGTAGGTGTTGCCATCTGAAATTTTGTCACTGTAACCGTAACTGTTAGAGTTTAACTGTTGTTTTTATATAATTCTTCAGCGCATACCTCAAAATACCTTCCACAAAAATTTTATTCAGTTACTGTGAACTGTATGATAGCTATGGTCTCATATATCGGGGTAGTTTCTTTATAATCACCCTGTATATAAGTTACTATACATAATTAAGTTAGTAGACTAATCTACCTTATTGTTTAATTAGCACTGCTACATTATTTCAATCATTGTAATGCTGGAGCAGGGATCATTAATTCCCGTCTTAGCTTTTTTCTTTGCCTGTTTTTGCATAATTACCGTGAGGGTTAGCATTGTTGTAGAAATCACAACTCGCCATTCTCGGCAATTATAATTTAAATATTTTATTTATTTATTTATTTTAATCTATCAATAAATATCTATAGTCTATAAATATCTATCTAATTAAAAATAAATCTTCGTTGTTTAAATGCCTTAGTTTAATCTCAAACTTTCATTTTTTGTTTCGTCATTAAACTGAATGAAAACGCGAGATCTATTTTCGACTTTCCTTAGTAGCAGCAGTGTCATTGGTGCACGCATCAAGGTCAGAGAAGAAGAAACATATTTTCTCCCAGTGAAAAGTGAAGAAGAAACCTCGTTTTCGCTTTAATTTGCATACGCCCGGAGCTATTTAGGGCGCATTCGAAAGTATTTCACGGTCACTTCCCGAGTTGGGAAATGACGTCACGCGGGAAGTTCGGGAAATGACCGGGTTATTAGTACTTCCGAACACATTTCATCTTCCCGGGAAACAAAAAAATAAACAAACATGGCGGAGCATAGAAGAAAATATATATTTTGAAAAATAACCTCAAAATTTAGAAAAATTACCTCAATATTTAGAAAAATAACCATTCACTAATTCAAATTGCGCTAAAATGAGCACCGACGAAGCATTCAATCCACGTGTGTTGTGTCACGTGATTCAATTTCCCACACTTCCCAACAAAATATTTCGGGAAGTTCGGGACAAGTCTGATCGACCGGTCAAAAGCTTTCGAACACCATTTGCAACTGACCAGGCTTCCCGGGAAGTACTTTCGAACAACTTTTCTTCTTCCCGGTCGACCGGGCTTCCCGGGAAATACTTTCGAATGCGCCCTTAAGCTGACCGTCGAACTTATTTTTCGCTTTTTGTCTTTCTTTGTTGTTAGTTCACGTTGATAGCTGGGTTTGATACCAGCATTGAAGCCGTTATGGCTTAATTGTTAAAGTGTAGTTTTAACGTTTTTAACCGACTTCAAAAAAGAAGGAAGGTTCTCAATTCAAACCGTATGTTTTTTTATGTTTGTTAGCTCATAACTTCTGAACGGATGCTCCGATTTTGATACTTTTTGTTTTTTTGAAAAGGTCTTGGTCTGCAATAGGTCCCATTGTAATATCTTTACGATCGAAAGAAAATACAGGGTGCCCAAAAAAATCAGTCCTAACTCTTTTAACTGCTAAACGGCTGCAGCTATAGTGATAAAAATGGTATGTAAGTATAACAAAGTGGCCATACAGTACAAGATTAAACCGCTTGCAGCGCCACCTGGTGGAAAATAGCAGAGTTAGTGTTCCTATCTTGAAAACGGTTCTAGAGAAAAAAGTGAATTACAAGTTGAAGAGTATCATCGATTTAGTACAAAAAGATAGTTTAGACACTCATGCTAGCGTTCCTATCTGAGAAACGGTTCAAGACAGGGGGGGGGGGGGAATTAATTATAAAATTGAGAGCATCATCGATTCAGTACGAAAAGATAGTTTAGACATTGATGCTAAAAATACAATGCTAAAAACGTGCATTTCTTACACTATGCACACTTGAGCTACATTGCACACGTTGTAGCGTAGCTGGTGAGACATACATAGTTCAAAATACGGTTACTTGATACTTTTTGTTTTGTTGTAAAGATCTTGGTCTGAAGTAGGTCCCGTTGTAATATCTTTACAATCTAAATAAAATAAAACGCCATCTGCTGAAAAACAGCGGAATTAGCGTTCCTATCTCAAAAACAGTTCAAAGTGGGAGAAGTTGTAGAGCCTCATCGATTTACTACGAAAAGACAGTTTTCAGACATTATTGCTAAAAATAGAACGCTTAAAACGTACAGTTGTTTGTTCGCAATTTCCTACACTGTGCACACTTTGCAGCGTAGCGGACGACACATATACTCTGGGGTTCAAAGTACTGTTACTGTAAGCGGTCACGTCGATTAGCGCAAAGTCGTTTACAACCAACTTCAGAAAGGAGGGTGTTCTTAATTCGAGCTGTGTGTTGTTGGTGTTTGTAAGCTTATAACTTCGTAAGAGATGTTCTAATTAACCGACTACAAAATAGAGGAGGTTCTCAATTCAAAGCGTATGTTTTTTTTGTTTTTGTTTATTAGCTCATAACTTTTGAATGGATAATCCGATTTTGATATTTTTTTTTATTGTAAAGGTCTTGGTCTGAAATAGGTCCCATTGTAAAATCTTTATGATTAAAAGAAATTACAGGGTACCCAAAAAAGTCAGACCAGACTCTTTTAACTGCTGAACAGCTGCAGCTATAGTCATAAAAGTGGTATGTAGGTACAGTAAAGTGGACATATGCTACTCGATTCAGCCGCCTACAGTGCCAGCTGGTGAAAAACAGTGGAGTTAGCATTCCTATCTCGGAAACGGTTCAAGACAGGCGGAAAAAGTGAATTATAAAATTGCAGAGCGTCATTTAGTACGAAAAGATAGTTTAGACGTTAATGCTAAAAAGAGAACGCTTAAAACGTGCATTTGTTTGTTCACAATTTCCTATTTTGGACACACTTGAACGACATTGCATATGTTGTAGAGTAGCGGATGACATTTATGCTATGTAAAATTCAAAGTATGGTTATTGTAAGTGGTCACATCGATTAACGCATATATGTTTTAAACCGACTTCATAAAGGAAGAGGTTCTCAATACAAACCATGTTTCTCTTTGTTGTTGTTGAAATTTGTTAGCTTTTAACTTCATAAGAGATGATTTAATTTTAATGTTTTTTTGTTGTAATGATTTTGGCCTGAAATAGATTTCATTATGATTTCTTTAAGATATAAACAAATTATAGGATACTCACAAAAGTCTGTTCTCACTCTAACTGCTGAACGCATGCAGCTACACTGGTAAAAGCAGTATGTAAATATCGATGTTGAAACTTCTGTCCGTCAGTGGCAATTATATTTTGCTCTTTGTTTGAACTTTACGCTGTGCAATTTCCAGCACAGCGGGTGACACGTATTCACTGTAAAGTTCAATATATATGCCTAACAGAATTTTTGGTTACGAATACAGCGTATCCGTTCTTTACATTTCTAAAGACTTTTTAACTGAACGTATATTCATTCAATAGATAGTTTTTTGCTCATATCCGATAAAGGCAAGAAAAGTGACACAACTTAAAAATGCAGCATTTAAGAAAAATCAACTTAAAAATAATTTGACTAGAATAAAACTGGCACAACTGTCTCTCGAGTGGGTACCTTTCTAGATGGAGATGTAACTTTTTTGTTCAGAATGGGTGCATTTCATGTATTTTTCAGTGACATAAACCATTTATTGAGTTATGTCACTTTTCTTGGAAGTTATGATTTGTGTAGCTGCCGTCGAACGTCTTTTGATGTTCTGCTGTATGAATAAGTTTTCACTGAAAAGAGAAAAATAAAATCTTTTTGTAAAAAAATAGAACCGACTCCAAAAAGCAACTACTATTCAAATAACTACAGAAAAAAAAAAAAAAGAAAAGAAAAAAAAAAAGGTTTGAAATGAAACTGTAATTTGCGTCTAAAAGTATAAAATAATTTCCTTCGCCAAACAACCTATAACACTACAATTAATCATAACTTTTGAAGTCGGCGCAAAATTAAAAAAAAATTGATAACGTTATTCAATACAAAAATCAAATCCTATTCAATATACACATCTCACATTGTCACCTGCAAAACGCAGCCGAAATCTACTTTGATTCAAGAAAACAAATAAGATTTCGTAATCAGCAAAAGTTGGCGAAGATACTGGTATCTGACGTTCTTGGTGAAAGAAAAATCGCAAAGTTATCTGGCAAACATATTTAATTTCTTTGGGATATCATGATCATTTTGATAAGGTATATTAAGGGAGTAATCAAGAATATGAAACAATACATCGTACAATATATATTGGGAAAATATACATCTTGCGTGTATATTTTTGCATTACGTTTTGATCGCCAAATCCAAAAGCCACCAAGGATGATAGTTATCAAAGTTATACCAAATTTGCAAAGGAAAGTCTAACTTCGTAGAAACATAAATACCGCATTGTGAAGAATATTCATTGTTCTATGTAGATGCTACTAATGGAGCAATTGTGTACAGTGAGAAAATAATAAAGGAAACATGAAAATGGATCATTCGAGACAACAGCATTTGTTGCTTCCGATCTAAAAACAAACCTTTAAAAACTAATAAAATTTTATTTAATTTTGCGCCGACTTCAAAAGTTATGATTAATTGTACTGTTATAGGTTGTTTGGCGAAGGAAATTATTTTATACTTTTAGACGCAAATTACAGTTTCATTTCATACCTTTTTTTTTTTTCTTTTTTTTTTACTTTGATTCAAGAAAACAAATAAGATTTCGTAATCAGCAAAAGTTGGCGAAGATACTGGTATCTGACGTTCTTGGTGAAAGAAAAATCGCAAAGTTATCTGGCAAACATATTTAATTTCTTTGGGATATCATGATCATTTTGATAAGGTATATTAAGGGAGTAATCAAGAATATGAAACAATACATCGTACAATATATATTGGGAAAATATACATCTTGCGTGTATATTTTTGCATTACGTTTTGATCGCCAAATCCAAAAGCCACCAAGGATGATAGTTATCAAAGTTATACCAAATTTGCAAAGGAAAGTCTAACTTCGTAGAAACATAAATACCGCATTGTGAAGAATATTCATTGTTCTATGTAGATGCTACTAATGGAGCAATTGTGTACAGTGAGAAAATAATAAAGTAAACATGAAAATGGATCATTCGAGACAACAGCATTTGTTGCTTCCGATCTAAAAACAAACCTTTAAAAACTAATAAAATTTTATTTAATTTTGCGCCGACTTCAAAAGTTATGATTAATTGTACTGTTATAGGTTGTTTGGCGAAGGAAATTATTTTATACTTTTAGACGCAAATTACAGTTTCATTTCATACCTTTTTTTTTTTTCTTTTTTTTTTTTTTTTTTTTCTGTAGTTATTTGAATAGTAGTTGCTTTTTGGAGTCGGTTCTATTTTTTTACAAAAAGATTTTATTTTAAACATGTTATTGCGATTAGTTGTTAGAAACGTTGAAGACGTTATGACTTAATTGTTAAAGTATAGTTTTAACATGTTGTTGTAATCAGTTGTTAGAAACATTAGACTATTTTTCCACCTGCTCCAGTAACTAAATATTTTCTTTCCGTTCTTGAATTTAATTAAACCATGGCACATATTTTTCTTTTAAAGTTTTATCATTTTATTTTGATTTGAATTAATTTATTGTAACTACTCTTTCAATTAGTTTTAAATAAAATTAATTCTTTTTAAAAACTAACTCCTCACTTAATGTCTGCATGCACGCATCTTTTCTTTTTCAGATGAAGTTTTTAAAAGGATGTTGATTTTCTTAAGTTGTAAATATCTCAGGCTGTTTTCCACTGCTGTAAAAATGGTTATAGCCGTTGCCTGCTATAATTTAACAAAGTGGTAAGCTTTTAACTTCTCCTCTAACAATTGGAGTTTTTACAGTTTTGCGTTCATCTAAATTATGTTTAAGTAATAACGAATTGATATATTGTGTCTGTTATAAACAGATACCATTATCATTTCTTACAATTTCTATGCCTAGGAATTTAGACTTATTGTTTTCATGTGTCTCAAATACTTTTTAAATTTTAGACACAATATTTTCATACATTTATTGATTATTACAGAATATACTCAAATCATCTACAAAAATACACAAAATAAGAAAATTATCAGTTTTAATGAATATACAATTATCTGAAGCTAACTGTACCAATCCTAATTTTTCTAATTCAAATTTTAGTTTAAATACCAATTCCTATCTGACTGCGGTAAACCATACAAACTCTTATTTAATTTACATACCTTTCCCGTACCTATTGATTTTTCAAAGCCTTGTGGTTGTATCATGTGCAGTTTCCACTAAGATACTGTATAAATATGCAGTTTTTGCATCAAAGAATTTTACGATTAGATTTAATTTAGCAGCAAGAGCAATCAATAATCAAAATGATTCTATGTATACAACAGGTGAAAAAGATTCTGAGAAATCGACGTTTTTAATTTGATTAAAACCCGCTGCACATAATCACGCCTTAAAAATATTATTGCCTGAATCATTTACTTTCTTGGTATAAAGCCATTTGCTCTTTATCAACTTGGCGTCATTCAGTTAGTTAACGATTTCCCAAACATTATATTTATTTAAAGAATCCATAACATTTTGTATTGCAATTTCCCAATTTTGCCAATTAACATCGCTTTTTGATTCTAAGTAATTACTCGGAACATTTTCTGTAAAGTTAGCCGAAATCTGTGTTATTTTTTCGCTTCTCCGCAATTCGAAATTACATCCGGTCTTGTTCTGTTTCCCCCCTTTCACTGGTGGCTGCCTCGTTATCAGATGTTGAAGGTTTTAAATTATTATTTTCTTCCTTTTTCTCATCAGAGATTTGGAGATGGGGCGTTTTTGTTTTTTGTAATGTTACTGTCTGTCTCTTTTGGTGATGTATTACAGAATGACTGAATATCCCAGACAGTATTTATTTATTTATTTATTTTATTATTATTTTTTTTTTTTTATCAAAAATGAACTGCCTTTTAACATATTACTGAATTTAACTGATCTTTCTCCAATTACTTTTTCACTTTTTAAATCATAAAATCTATAAGCTCTACGTTGACGGCTGTATCCTACAAAAATTCCTCTCTTTCCTGGGATTTCAAATTTATTTCTTAATATTTTAGGGATATGGAAATACGCTACGCAACCAAACATTCTTGGGTAATTTAATTTAGGTTTTTTTTTTTTTTTTTTTTTTTTTTTTTTATAACCTGTCTATATTTCAAAGAGTATTTTTTCTTGTCATTTACGCAGTGTAATATTAGAAACTTGTGTGCTAAGTTTATACCTTCCGCCCAAAAATATAATGGTAATTGACTTTCATGTAACATGGTCATAGTTCTTTCTAATAAAATACGGTTCCCTCTCTCCGCCTTACCATTTGATTCACAATTGACAGATTTTTCCTGTGACATACCAGAATTAATAAGATAATTATCCAATTTTTCATTTACAAATTCTAGACTTAATCACTTAATCCGACCTGAGTCTTTTGATTCTTTTACCAGTTAAATTTTCATATTTACTCTTAATGTTTCAAATACTTCGTTTTTATTTTTCAAAAAATGCCAGAGAAATCATCCACTATTATCATAAAATATTTAGCACAGTATTCACACACATGTTCTATAAAAGTTAATTAATTTTACAAATTTATTAAAGCAAAGAAAAAAGAGAGATTAATATAATTAAATTAAAAAAAATATCTTTTTAAATTTAAGTAATTCACTTATTTAATTTAATAAAATTTCCTGTTTTATTTTCAAATCAAAACTGATTTATTAAATAGCATTTCATTGTCTTTTAATAGAAGCATATTATTCTGAGAGTGAATTAAAACAATTTTTATATTGGGGCTTTTGAAAAGTAATTTTATTCATACTTCTTCCCCTAAAGAATTAAACCGTTTGAGCTATAATTTATTTATTTGAGATTCAAAATTCTTTACCAACTTATTTCTAACATGTGTCTGTATTAATAAAACAAAAAATAAGAATTTTCGTTAATAATTATAATGCTTCTGTTTACAGAAAAAAGCTATTATTACTTTCGAGCAGACGATTATGGGTTTAAAAATAGATTTTTTAATGGATTATTGAAGTCTCGCTGGCGCGGATCTTGTAACAGGCTACGTCCGTTGCTTTGATTGACAGCTGGCTTTTTTTTTTTTTTTTTTTTTTTTTTAATGCCAAATTGGTTTGAGTTTTAGTAACGACAAATTACATTCAAAATTTTTGTATTAAAATGTACTGAAAACAAAGAAACAGTTTGGCATTCTTTTTGACTTAATTTTATAACTACACCAACTTATTCGGTTGGCACTTTTCGGCTCGGAGACTGGTAGAACTCTTTAGAACTCTTCTTGGTTCGTTTGTAAAAAGTTTATTTTGTCGATCACGACCTGATAAAAACACTGTAATTTTTAAATTTAACTACGTTTTTCCTTGATGAAGAATGATACTTAATTTTCTTGAATAGTTGCTTGTAACTTTCTCCTGTATTCATATGAGATAGAGTATTGGATTAAAAAAACATTCACTTCTTGTTTTTGAAGTATTTCCTTTATTCAAGTTTTGAGTTGTTCTGAACATAATTTTACCATTTGTAGAAGTATGTTTGACAAAAAATTTGTGGTAGAGGTCTAGCTCAAAAACTAATGCACAGAATTTCACAAAAGTTTGTTTAGTTGTATCTTGACATGAATTGGTGTCTATCAACTTTTGCTGAAAATTCAAACACAATTTGAGACTGCTGCCTATTTAATGAATTGTACCCATTAAATATATAAAAAGAAGTAAAAGAATAGGTGAAAATATTAAGATGGTAAAGAAAATATGAATTTTGTTAATGAGTAAAATATGAAAAATTTTCTTGTTTCAAATAATACTTCTAGAGTCAAAAATAACATTTTTTTTAGGATATAATCCCCCCACCCCCTTTTTTTTTTTTTTTTTTCTTAATTGCATATTCTTTTTACTTTATTTATTAGAAACTATGAGTAAAATTTTAATTGTCTGTATACAATGTTCCAATTAAAATGTAATTTTTTCTATTAAATCAACCTTTTCTAGAATTATTTTATGTGTTCCATACCATGAGTACAATTTTACCTTCTTTATTTCAATACATTATTATAGCTACAAAATCAAAATCTCTAGTTGAGTGGCTGATACTACCGCATTTGTGTTTGCTATGAAATTATTTCTTATTATGAAGATACTGTTAATGCAGCAATGACATTACTATTCTTAAATCGACAAATGGACTGTACAATTAAACAAGGAAACTGTTTTTAAATCATATCAAACTTTATTCTCGGAAACGATACTTTGGCTGGCGTTCCGAGCTTTCATGCTTCTGTTCACAAACTGAAAACCAAACCAAAACTACCGGTACATAGAAAAAGAAGCAATCGCAGTGCCACTTCGCAAATCAATGTATCAGGGGATAAACGCACTCCCCAGGATTGAAATTACATTAATTTCATTAAACTTACAGCAAACACAATTATTTAAAATACAACATCAATAAACAATAAAGTTATATTACAAATTACAGTACCAAATTAATGTAAATTACACAATAACTTTACAAATTCTATATTAACTAGGCAAATTATTCAATAAGAAGTAATGCAATTTTTGTGATCCCATCCCTCTTTTGAATTCTCCTGTCTTTACCTTCACAGCCCTAACTTTTTATCAGAGCCATAATACACTTTAATAACTCGGCCTATGAGCCATTTACAAACTGTTAATAGTTCATTTTTTACTAAAACCATTGCACCCACACCCAAATTACTTTTTTCAACCACCCACTTGGTTCTTTGCTATAGTGTTGCTAAATAATCATTTGGTCCATTTCTTCCAAATAATTTGAGTTACCCTTGTTGTTCTTTGCCAATGAGTTAAACGATTCTCATTTACATCTATCACCATTGGTTCTGGTATTGCGTTCATTGATCTACCTATCAAAAGATGAGCAGGTGTCAACACATCATAATTTTCAAAATCATTTGACATAGGAGTTAAGGGTCTGGAGTTGAGTATACCCTCAACTTGTATTACTATAGTTTCAAATTCTTCATATGTAAGACGCAAATCTCCTATTGCTCGTTTTAAGTGATATTTTACAGATTTCACCCCTGCTTCCCACAATCCACCAAAATGAGGGGACTTGGGAAGAATAAAATTGCAATTTATACCTTCAGTAGTAAAATAGGATGCTAAGTCTTTTTCAGGAAAGTTGACTAATCTGTAGAATTTCTTCAATTGGGAGTTAGCCCCCACAAAGTTCATTGCATTATCTGTGAATATTTTTGAACATTTACCATGCCTCGCCATGAAACGCTTTAGAGTGGCAATCAAGGCATTTGATGTCAAATCTCACAAAATCTCAAGATGAATTGGCTTGGTTACGAAACATATGCACACACATATGTATATTTTGTTCAGTACACCTTTTCTTTGGTTATTATAGGTAACAAAAAATGGACCACACAGGTCTAATCCCGTAATACTAAATGGAGGTGCCCTATTCACACCTTCGTAGGGTAAGTTACCCATAATGTGTGATGATAAAATGGGTTTGCATTTAAAGCAGGGCACACACAGATGAGTTGTTTTCCGTGCCAAATCTCGGCTACCCAATGGCCAAAATTTTAACTGTACTGCATTTAACAGCCCTTGAGGCCCAATATGCAGTAATTTTTTATGTACACTAGAAAAATAAATTTTACTTAATCTGCAATTTTTTGGTAGGATTGCTGGATGTTTTTGAGAATATGGCAAAGAGGCTTTTTCAAGCCGTCCACCTACACAAATTATTCTTTTTTCATCCACGAAAGGATTCAAATTTTTTAATTTACCTGATAGGACTTTTTATTCATATTTTATTAAGATTTCTTCGGCTACCTGCACTTCTTCCAACTTTAAAGGTCCGGTTTTCTTCAGTTTATTTCTGCAATTATAAATAAATCTAAAAATATAAAAAAGAACATTAATTATTTTATATAACTGTTACTAAGACTTAAAAGTTCGTTAAAAATGTTCGAAGTTTTGTAAATCATCCTAGTTGTTTCAAAACAATTATCATTATCAGTAGAAGTTCTAGTCTCGTCCAAAAAAATTCTTTCTCATTTTGGGTTAAGCACTCAGCTTCATGAATCACAGGTGACATACACTGTTCAAAAAATTGTGACTCCATCAAAAATTCTGCGCCTGTCCACCACTTGTCACTATTCACTAGAGAGGCAGCACTAATTCCACGTGTCACGAGGTCAGCAGGATTGGTTTTAGTTGAGCAGTAAAACCAAGAATCTGGATCAGTCAATTTTTGAATTTCATCCACACGATTTTTGACAAATGATTTCCATCTTTTGCTGGATCCTTTGATCCAGTATAATGTGATTTTGAAATCACTCCAAAAGAAAATATTAGATGATACTTTACAATCCAAAATCTCTTTAGTTTCAGTTCCTAGTCTTGCAGCAATGAGTGCACCAAGAAATTCTAGATGAGGCAAGGATATAGTCTTTACTGGCGCGACTCTACTTTCAGAAGTCATCAAATGTACAGAAATTTGTTCATGATTCTTCACTTTAACATATACAACTGCTACATAAGATTTTTGACTTGCATCGGAAAAAACAAGAATTTCTACGTCTGCCTGAAATGATTCCAAAACAAATCTTAGAACTTTAATTTTACTCGGTTCCGAAACTTCACTGCACCACTGGGACCATTCATCATTGACATCAGAGAGAAGTTCAGCACCCCAAGGCAGTTTCAGTAGCCATAACTTCTGCGATAAAAATTTAACCTGACAGTAAATGGCATAATAAAACCCAATGGATCATAAAGCTTTCCAGCTATCTAAAGAACAAATCGCTTAGTATTTTTCTTGCGTTTTAAAGAGTCTATCAAACAAGCAGTCTCTATACTCAAACAATCTTCTTCAATATTCCATTGTATGCCTAAAACTTTTGCTTCATTTGAATCACTTAAACAAAATGGATAAATATCGAATTTGTTTTTCTTCAACTCTTTAATCAAACTTTTATCATTAATCGCACATTTACGTAAGTTCATGCTAGCTTTACTCATAAATTCTTTGGCTTTACATGAAAGTTTTAAGGCTTCCATTGTAGCATCTGTCCCTGAACGAATAAGCTCATCAACATACATACATGAATTAAGAACTTCAAAAACATCAGGAACCAAATTTCTAAATTTTTGAATATGCAGCTTTATGGTTTCTGCCAATAAAAAGGGGCTTGAATTCACTCCAAAGAGTAAACACTTGAACCTGTATATTTCCAGTAGTTCATCACTCATTCATGAATGGCCTGTCGATTTTCTTAACAAAAAGAAATCTAACTGCATCTCTGTCTTTCTCAGCTAAAGCAAAAAGGCCTTTTCTATAGCGGCTAAAATTGCTACTCTGTTAAGTCTAAAATATATAAGCAACTGAAATATAATAGAATTTAAATTTATGCTAGGCCATAAACAATCATTAAGGGACAACTGATCAACTTCATATGAACTAGCATAAAAAATAACCCGCATTCTTGTAGTGATACTTTTTCTCTATACACAGCCTGGTGAGGGAGATTTAAAAAAAAAAAAAAAAAAAAAAAAAAAAAAGGTCTATTCACTGGTTTTAAAGTATCAGGAACCTTTTCTATCATATCCTGATTTAAGTATTCATTCATGATATCCCTATATCTTTGACATAATGAATTATTAGATTGCATTCTTGTTTCTAGACTTTTTAACCATTTTTTTTTTTTTTGCCACAACAAAATTATTCTCCAATTCATTACAATTCTTCTTCTAAGGTAAACTAACAGTATATCAACCATTTTTAAAACTGACAGTTTCACTAAAAAGCACAAGTGCTTTATCTTCATCGTAACAGTGTGGATCATCTCTAATTCAGAT
Organism: Salticus scenicus; assembly: GCA_963930645.1. Taxonomy (NCBI): domain Eukaryota; kingdom Metazoa; phylum Arthropoda; class Arachnida; order Araneae; family Salticidae; genus Salticus; species Salticus scenicus. Next base: position 235,673,898 of record OZ005653.1, on the reverse strand, counting down.
TGATTCTAAATCAAAGAATTTTTTCAATTGCGTCTCGACATTTTTATGAATAAATCCACAATGCACTGGCATTTTAACACCTTGAAAATTTTCAATACTACCACCTATTAAGTACCCAAATGCAGAATTTTGCAAAACTAAATTTGTATTATGTACATAAATTTGTCCTGATCTAATTAAATCAAAAAATATCTCTGAACCAAGAAGCAACTCAATTTTTTTTTTGGTTCATAGAATTATGGGTCAGCTAACTTAACATTTTTTGGCATTGCGACATTATGTAAATCAATCTGCATCGAAGGTATCAAATGAGTAATGATTGGAACTATATAAAAATCTACTTACGACTAAAGGATTTGCCTATATTAGAGATTACAGCACTCAACTTTTGATTTTACAGTAGTTGGAATTTCTGCTAAACAACCTACTGATAAATTTACATTTTCTTTTTGCAACTGAAGCTTTTCAGCTAATTTAGATGAGCAAAGGTGAATCATACTTCCATTATCTAGTAAAGTTCTCGCTTGATATATTTTCCCCTTATTATCCTTAATAAGAACAACAGCAGTAGATAATAATACTTTCTTCACAATAACATAATTATGACTAGTCGATGTCATAAAACATGCGTTTTCATTTTTACTTTCAAAAGAAATCGCATTAATATTGAGTTCCTGAGAATTCGCAGACTCACTGAAGTCTAACGTTTGATCAGACGACGGTGCAATCTCATGATTTTTTTTATTCTGAAGGAACGGAGATTTTCTCCGATCAAAACAAATTGAAGAATAATGTTTCTTTTTATAAACTTTGCAAGAATAATTAGAAAAGTAATTTCTCACACTGTGATTGCCAAAACAACAAAAACATAAACTTTGTTTTTTTATGAACTCAAACCTATCTTTTACACTTAACTTTTGGAATTTATGGCATTTAAACAATTTATGTTCAGCCTTACACTATTTACAGGTGTTTTCACTTTTATCATTTACAAATGATACCACTGACGAAATTTTTGGATTGTTTTGTTTAGGAATTATTGAAGTTTTTGTTGCATTTAATGTTCTCGCATAATCTTTAAAGAAATCTAATAATTCAGTAATAGTAGGTAATGTATCTTTTTTTAAATTTATTTCCCACCATAATTTAGTATTTTGATCTAGCTTTTGGCTTAAAATAAAGGCAAAAACAGTTGATGAAAACCCCTCTATTTTTTTATCTAAACATTATAATGATCTAACAACTTCACTTGTCACATCAATTAAATTTAGAATCGCAGATGCTGACTCATTCTGAACAACAGAAACGTTTATAAATCTCTTCAAATGAGCATAAATTTGTTCCCGTTTATTCGAATACCTCTCTTCTAGTAGAAACCACACTAATCGATAATTAGAATCTGTTATTGAAATAGTTTGAACAATTCTAAAGGCATCTCCTCTTAAAGCTGATTTTAAATATTGCAACTTCACAGCATCGGATAAATTTATGTTTTAATGTATGCTGGCTCAAAAAATATCTTTAAATGAAAGCCAAGTGTGTATTTCTCCTGCAAAAGTGGGTAAAGAAATCTTGGTAAACGCACTACAGAATTCTCTAAAACTTAATCTGAATTTAAGGTAAAATTTTCGGATTTATTCTGAGAATCTAATTTTGACAATTTACTTATTAACATCAAATTCCATATCTATAAGAGTAGCATTAATTTCATCATGTTCATCCATAACTTTTTCAACATTTTCTGCTGCACTTAATTTGATGATAGAATCACACACACAAATCAAATTCCTCCTGTAAATTCTTAAATTTTGTTCTCAATAATTCTATTTTCAAGCAAATAGTCCTCATTCTTTAAAGAATAACTTAAGTTCACAACACAAAATGAAACTAATTAAATACTTAATTACCAGTTGCCGGAGTTCGAACACTCTGGCAACTGACGGAGCAGAAATGTTAAGGCAGCAATGATATTACTATTCTTAAATCGACAAATGGACTGTACAATTAATCAAAGAAACTATTTTTAAATAATTTCAAACTTTATTCTCAGCAACGATACTTCGGCGTTCCGAGCTTTCATGCTTCTGTTTACAAACTGAAAACCAAAGCAAAACTACCGGTACATAAAAAAAGAGATGATCGTAGCACCACTTCACAACTCAATGTATCAGGGGATAAACAAATAAGATACTATAGGTTGAATAAAAAATATTGGTAATGAATGTGTGCATGATTTTTTTTCTATAGGAATATTTTTATAATTTTTAAGCAAAATCATTGATAGTGTGGATATTGTGCATATATATACTCACACACACATGATAAAATACAAATGTTGTACAATGATGTATGACTAGTTTAAAAAAATCATTTAAATCAAATAAATCTTGATTTCAATTAAAAAAAAAAAAAAAAAAAAAAAAAAAATCCGATTTAAATAAAAAATCTCTTTTTTTTGGAAAAAAAAAATCAACAACCCTGCCAGACAAAGCAGCCTCATCACAATAGTCCCGACAATACAGTCCCGACAATACAGTCCCATCAAAATAGCCCTAGCAAAACAACCTTGTCAAAACAGTCTTATGAGGACAAAATAGCTCGACATCTTATGGATTTCTGGACCATAGATATAGTAATTTATATTGATTGATCATTGTGTTGCAAAATCTGATTCCTCTTCACTCGACAACAAACATTCATCAAAAGTGGGTGACATGTAATGGAGCTCGTAATAGTTATAGCATCAAAACGCGCGGAGATGTTTCATGTGTTAAAATTTATGAACGATTTATAAGCTATTGAAGGTTGAAAACAAGGAAGGTTGCAGAAGCACATACACTTTTATGTCCTTATCTTCTAGATCACGACGATATTTATTGAATTATGCCACTTTCATTTACAATATTTAACAGTCACAAAAATATTAACTATTACACGTCCAGTGACAATGATGCCATTTTGAACAGCAAAGTCCCACAATTTGGCATTCTTCTGAAACGCTAAATTATTTAACAAAATGACTTTGTGTAGGTGCATTTAACCTTTTAAGTGCCGCCGGCATATATATATAGGGCACTGGCCCATAGCGTATGCTGTATCGATTACTGAAGGTAAACTTTAACTGATTTAAACAACAAGAAAAAAAAAAAGTAAGTTTTTACAGAAACACCAAATATATGTTGTTAAAAATAAGAAAACATGCAAACAGAAAAATGTTATTTGCATCTACTTATTTTTTAATCAGTAATTTTTACTTTCTTTTATTCAGATATTTCAAAAAACCATTCCTGAAAATATTAAACTTCCAGTTTTTAATGAATTTACACTTTTAAGATGTTGTACATCTAATTCGATTATTTTTAGAAAACGTCTGTCTGTGACTCTGTGTGTGTATACTGTATATCAAAATTTTGTAGACGCTGTTTCTCCCGAATGTATTAAAATTAACTTGATGCTTGGTTAACCCTTGGCTTAAACTGGTGCTGAGAGATTTTTGAAATATCGTACAACAAGTAGTTCTGCTATGCTATGAATTGCTCTATTTAACACGTTCATTGCCATTCATGCGATATCGCCTGATGCGAGTTCTTACCCAACAGCCGATCACGCGATAAAAATAATACATTAATAATACAACTAAATATAAATAATACATAAATAATATAAATAAATAATATATTAACTTATTTTGAGTACAGCAGGCCTCGCAGCTTTCTTAAAAATTTACTTGCGTTTTTTTATATTGCCACCAATATCGTTAAAGACTTTTTTCGCCAAGGTTTTAATGTTAAGATATTACGTAGAGAAGTGTTCTTTTAAAATAGTGGTAACAATGTAACAAAATGATTCCTAAAATTTTAGGAATGCTGCGAGACCTGGTACAGTAAAAATAAAATTTAAAAATTTGGCCACCAAAAGAAATTCTAGTTTTTAGCTTGGCAATGAACATTTTCAGGGAAGGTGATATTTCAGCTTCTATAGTGTATAAATAATTCAAAACCTGGAATGTGAGATGTATATTATGTAAAACTTTACAGATTCAATTTGGGTTCATATTAAAATGCAGGTAGCACTGCTATGCTGCAATATTTACAATAAGGCTGCTATATTTCTATATCATGTAAATGCACCAAATTTGGTAAGTGAGTAAATATTATGGAAAATTATGCTGACTTAATTTGGGTGTATATCAGTTGAAAGGTTGTGCTGCTTTTACTTATCTTATGATAAACATTTTCTACGTGCAATTTTCCGCAATAGATGCTGAGCTACATCCATTTGGTTGGTTGGTTGGTTGGTTGGATTTAAGGCCGATTGACTCCTGATGTGTCCTAGGCCTAGAGGGGGAATGCCCTCCGTGGGGGTCTTTCTAAGGGGTCCCAGCCCGTATTTACGCAAGTTTCGGAGGAAACCACGGAAAACTCCGAACAGCTAGGTCGATGAGCGCGACCAGGGATCGAACCCGGCACCTCCCATCTACCAGCTTTGAGCGCAGAACCGCTCGGCCGCTGGTGGGCCCTACATCCATTTGGAAAATCGTGGTAAGTAATAGCAGTGTCGCCAGTCGGGCGTTATATACCTAAATTATATATGCATAATTATTCATAATATATATATGTCACACAACAAGTCTGGTGCATATTTATAACATAGAAGTTGAGATATTGCTTTCCCTGAAAAGGTATTAAATTACAGCATAGCAGCACCACTTGTCATTTAATAGGTACTCAAATTAAAGTAACATATCTTCTTAATATTTATCATTTACTGTATCAAGTTTGGGGCGTTTATACACTGCAGATGCTGAGATATAATCTTTCTTTAAATGGGGTCAATCACAGTTAACAGCGGCACCTATTGGACGATATATCTCAAAAGTTGATAATCATTAATTTAAGTTAATCTCTAACGAAATATTAAACATAGTTAAATTATGTCTATTGATTTGTAAAATTCAAAATTTTACTAAATTCTCATACACACAAAAACACAGATAGACGTTTTCTGAAAATGAGAAAATACTATTGAGGACATCTCAAACTGGTAAATTCAATGAAAACAGGAAATCAAAAATTTTTTATTAAACTGTTACTTTCTTCTTGTGTATGTAGAAAGTAAGCAGTATGTTGTGGCAATCACAAAACTTTCCTCTATATCATTCTTTATTGCAATGTCAGCTAACGGTTAACGTGCACAAAATTTTAATTAACATAACTTCTCACAATTTACATTTTACATATGTAAATCTCTTAATACATTTTGAGATATAGCCACCTGAAAATTCACAGAAAGGAATAGAAATGCCACATGTTGGGCGATATATACCAGAACTCAATAAGAATAACTTTTCATAATGTGTTACACACCAAATTTAGTGCATTTTATAACAGAGAAGCTGAAATAAAAAATTTGTGTAAACAAATGTATTCCAGATAAGCAACGTCACCAGTCGGCCGTTATGCTCTTAATTTGAATCAATTTAGTTTTTTATAGCATCAATCTGAAATACCAAGCTTTGTGTGGTTATACGCTGTGGAAACTGAGATATAGTCTTTCTTTAAATAAAATTACAATGCAGAACAGTAGCGCAAACTGTCGGTCGATCTTGATGTGCACCCAAATTGAATAAGCAGAGATTTTCATTACATATTACACACTAAGTTTGGTACAGTGTAGGATTTGAGCTGACTTTGAATAAATGAATTTAATCGAAGCATAAAAGTGCCATGTTTTGGGTGATCTATACTAAAAGTTAATCAGCACCAATTTAAGTCAAGATCCAACCAAAAATCAAATTTGGTTAAATTCTACTTAGGGAGTTGTGATTTACAGCAACTATAAAGTTTTGCTGTCACACGCCTTTCTCTGGAATAACATTAAGTCAACTACCGGTTAACGTGCACAAAATTTTAATTAGCAAAACTTCTCACAATTAACATTTTACATATGCAATTTTTTTAATAAATTTTGAAATATACCACCTGAAAGATCGCATAGAGAAATAAAAACACCATCTGTCAGGCAATATATATTAAAACAGAACAATTAAAATTAAAACTCAATAAACATAATTTTCCATAATGTGTTACATACCAAGTTTAGTACACTTTTTATAACACAGAAACTGAGATGTAATATTCTCATAAACAAAAAATACTGCAGATTAGCAGCATCACTAGTCGGCCGATATGCTTTTAATTTGTATCAATTTAGTTTTTTAAAGCATCAATATCAAATACCTAGTTTTGTGAGCTTATACACTGTAGAAACTATAGCTTTCCTTTAAATACAGAATTGTTGTGCAGTTTTTCAGTCAATGTGCACCCAAACTGAATAAGCAGAGATTTTATAATGTACATATTAAACACTAAGCTTGGTACAGTGCACGATTTGAGTTGCTTTTGAATAAATCAATTTAATCGAAGCATAAAAGTGCCATGTTTTAGGTGATCTATGCTAAAAATTAATCAGCACCAATTTAAGTAAAGATCCAACCAAAAATCAAATTTGGTTAAATTCTACTTAGGGGTTTGTGACATGCAGTGACTATAAAGTTTTGCTGTCACATGCAGACAGTCATTTTCTTGAAATGGTCAAACCAAGTCCAATAAATCTCAAAACGTGTAAATTCATGGAAAACCTTTAAAAAAAATTGTACGTATTCTTTATTTTTCTACTTATGTATATAGAAGAAAATAACAATTTTTTAATAGTCATTTACAGTTAACTAAAATGCATTATACATTAAAAATATGACTGTAAATTAAAGCTGACATAAATCACACACACACGTCAAAAAAAAAAAAAAAAAAAAAAAGAAAGAAAGAAAAAAATTAGATTACAAATAAATTAGAAATAAAGAAATAAGAGCTTTCATAAATAAATTCTTTAAGAGCTTTCATAAATTTCTTTTTTTAAATTATGGTTAACTTCAATAATATAAAATTTTGATTCAACACTCATTCACTCAACATGTATTTCTTTTCTACCACCATTCTGATGTTTGTTGCCAGATCCTCCTATTGGAAACAAAAATCTCTGGTCGAGAACAACGGCATGATGATCTATATAAATCATTTCACTATCCATGTTCTAGCATTCCATTAAACAAAATGTGCATATACGTCATCGACTAGGGTTACAGAAGAAAAGGGTACGCAATTCAGCCTAATTGGAATTTTTTGGGGGGGAAGGGGTTGTTTTCTTTGGAATATTTTCTAAGATCTGGATTAATTTGTCGGGACATTTTTTCTTGACACTGTTTTATCAGGGGCGCATTTTGTCGTTGTGAATTTATCGGGGCTATTCTTTCTTAGGGCTAATTTATCTAAGTTATTTTCTCGGGGCTAACTTGTCTGGGGCTAATTTGCAGGAGGGAGGTATTTTGTCGGGCTTGTCAGGGCTTTTTTGTCCTGAGAATATTTTCTCATAAGGTGCGTACAAGCACTAGCGACCGAAGCAGAGCAGGAAAGTCATAAATTATCCATTCTCGGAAAGTGACCCTCGAACTTTTGGACATGTTTACAATGAAAGACATTACTTTTTATTCCTCGTTTAGGAATTTCACAAAAGAGACCAAAGTTCCCCATGCCAATTATCACAGTAGGAGGTGTGTCATAGGAGAAAGCGGCTCTTCCAGGCTCCTGGTCTCTCAAATCACACATCAAAGGGATTTTAATAGAACCTGCCCTTGCTGCTCTGAAATCGCTAGTGTTTGTACGCACCTTTACAGCCATTTTATCAGGACAATTTTATCGTGTTTTCTGATAGGGCTGTTAATCGGGGCTAATTTAACGTGTTAATTTTGTCATAGACCTATTTTGTCAAAGCAATTTTTTAACCTCGGATTGCTTTCTTGGAGTTGTTTTGTCAGGATTATTTTTGTCTTGAGTCCGTTTTGTCATAACTATTTGTCTTGGGTTAATTATTTGCCAGGGCTATTAATTTTGTACTTTGGCTATTTTATCTACTTTATCATGGCTATTTTGCCTGAGATTATTTTATTATAGCAATCTTTTCGGGGCTGTATTGTCGGAGTTGCTTTGTCGGTGCTATTTTGTCTGGGCCGTTTTTTCAGGTTTTTATTTTATTTTTTTGTCAGGGGTATTTCTTCAGGGCTATAATGTCGAGGCTGTTTTGTTAGGGATACTTAATCGGAGTTTTTTTTTTTTTTTTTTTTTTTTTTTTTGTCGGGACAGTTTTGTCTTGGGCTATTTTGATGGGTACCTTAGGATTCAAATGACATAATCTGCTGTGCCACATTTCGTAATCAACAGAATTAATTGTCATATTACATTCTTTATTAGAAATAGGCTCTAAATGAATTTCAAGTTTATTGTCATTTTTATAGTCTTTAGTTACTAGTCTTTTATTACTATCAAAAATTAAAACACAGTTTTTAGTAGATTTAATATGACAATCCTTATCCATTAAAGAAGTAACTGATAGTAGATTATACTGTAAGTTTGGTACATAACAAATATTTTCTATAATTAAATAAATAGAATTTTTACTTACAGTTTTGGCTTTGACTCTTCCAGTTCCATGACACACAATTTTTAAATCCTTACCTGCTAGATATATATCCTTGCTTTCTGGTGTTAAGTTTTCAAACCATTTTCTATCCCTTACCATGTGGTTCGAGGCCCCTGAATCTAAAATAATTACCAATTACCACATACTAAATTATCAAGTGAAGCACTAAATACGGAGCTATTTTTTTGTTCTTTATCAAAACGAATATTTTTTTTGTTGTTGTTTGTTTCTCTGACCATATGAGTTGTTATAAGTCCTTTGGCTGGTATTTTTATAGAAACAATCTTTTGCCAGGTGATTATGCACCTACATGCAACACAGTGTTTTGTTCTGGTCCTTCTTTTTTATGTAATTGTAATGCTTCAACTTTTACTTTATTGTGAAGATGCATATTGTTGACTTCCTCTCCTCATAAAATTTCTAAAATCTCTTCCATTGTTTTCTTTCTTTGAGTTTTGAGAACTTCTCTAATTTTCACAAAATTTCCTCTCAGTCCTCGAATTGTATAACAGACAAGTTCTCTTGTAGAAATCTCCAGTTGCAGAGATTGATATTTTATGGCAATTCCTTTCGATCGAGCAATGTATTCATCTACTAGCTCACTATGTTTCATCTGTAAATTCTTTAATTCGCTACCTGCACCTATTCTACGATCTTCTATTTGACAGGTAGATGTATTCTTTATTTCTTCCCATAAAATTTTGGCATTTTTTTTCATTAACAAACTGTAATGCTTGGTCATCTGACAAAGACAATTTTATAAAAGCTACTGCATCCGAATTCTTTAAGTCCGATTCTTGAGAATCAGCCACATTCAGATCTTCTGGTTTGACACTTGTTATGACAGAGTCCAGTCTTTTAATAGCTAGGACTGCTTTTATTTTCATCGCCCATACTAAATAATTAGTTTCATTGAATTCTGGAATGTTCAGCTTATCCATTTTTCGAATAAAAATTAAAATTCTTTATAACTTATTTTTCAGAAACTTTGGATTTCAAAATTTCGTCTATAACCACTGTCTGTTGCCATTTTGTTGTGGTTTTCAGAGGCCCAATAAATGCTTGAATAAATATTAACGATATTTATTTTAGATGAAACGTGATAAAACATAAACAAAATTAAGAAAAGTTATAAATTAATTAAAATGACTCCCATACATCTTGTTTGCGAACCACACAGGCCTCAACGCACACAGCGATTTTTTTTTCTTCTGGTGTTCGCATTCAGAGCGTGTTGGAGGCGCTCTCGCGCGCATGCGTATTTAACTAGAGGCACTTGTTTTAAAATGAGTCGCCTGCTTCCTCCAACAATTTTAATACAAAATAAAATGCATGGACAATAACTTACAATTCATACAAACAGCATGATTTTTCTTTCTTGTTTAAATTACTTGCTAGAAACTTCTTTATGCAAATAAGGCATTAGTGTCTATTAAAATTACAGGCATTAAAAAGTGGTGTCTTTTTTATTTTATGTGTCATTGATTTTTAAATATTAACACATGTTCCTTTTAATAGGCAAATTTGATTTCAGCAAGCGAAAAGTAAAAATTATTGGTTTGATGTGTTATTTTCAAAGCACACTTCTTTTTTCCCCACCTATTCATTCTTTTCCCTTTGTGCACCCTTCCATAAAGTAAACAGAGTAAAATGAATTCAGGGACCGTCGCCAATTGCCCATTGCACAGCCCTAGTGAGACATAAAATCCAACCAACTGAAAAGTAAACTCTTCGAAAAGGAGAATGGATGAAGTGCCAACTCATGAAAGTTGAACTATAATTTGACTAGCTTTTCATTCTTAAATGGGCTCTCTACAAAGCGGGCAAGTTTATTAGGAGTGCAGGTGGTAACAGAGAAAATAAGAAGCCGTGATGAATTTGTTCACTGTCTAGGCACAACACTTGTATATAGTAAATATACGAGTTATTAGACTTATTAGTAAAGCAATGGAAATAAATATATAATAATTTTTAAAAAAAATTTTAAAACTTTAAGATTAAGTTAATATATGTATAAAATATAGAATGTGACATGATTAAAAATTCAATTGATCAACTTGCAGCTTCTTACAATCTAAATTATAAACGGTTAGATATTAGAAAATTTATCTTTAAAATTAAAAATCTGGAGTGACTCCACTTGACTTTCCGAACATTGAGTAATTAACAGTTTTGTAGATAAAGTAAAGAAAGAGGAGTTGTTAAACAAACAAAATAGAGAAAACCATACTAGAGTGTTTGAGTCTTTTTCTCTTTTTATTACACGATGTTTTATTTAATGCTACTGAACTTTGAGCCCATAGATCATAATGATAAAGAATTTTTCGTTGTGTCCCTGTAAAAATCTATAAATGCTAGATTCACCAAAATGCTTATAGTTAGTGCAACAGTGATTTATAATATTCATATAAATTTTCAGCTCAATTGAATGAGGCATTTAGATGCTATCATACTTTTAAAAATTTGGTCCCATAGGCCATAATGATAAAGAATTTTTCTTTGTGTCCCTGTAAAAAAACTGTAAGTGCTAAATTCACCAAAATCTATACAGTTGGTGTAACTGTGACCTATAACATGTGTACAAATTTTTTGCTCAGATTAATAAGGCGTTTAGATGCTATCACACTTTTAAAAATTTGGCTCCACTGGCCATAATGATAAAGAATTTTTCCTGCTGTCCCTGTAAAAAAACTATAAGTGCTAGATTCACCAAAATCAATAGGGTTTGTACTATGGCAACTTACAATATACGTACCAACTTTCAGCTTATTCGAACAAAGCGTTTAGACGCTAGCGTGTTCACACACACATACACATATATACAGATATACATACATACACACACACACACACACACATACATACATCATTGTAAAAATAGTGAAAACGGACTCAGGGGACCTCAAACGTATAGAAACATCAAAATCTGAAATTCGGATTTTTGACATGATTACAATACTTTCTTCACTATAGTGTTCGCAAAGTGAAAAACCATTAATTAATGTTTACTTTAAAATTTTTCAGAAATACAATTATTCTCCACAATTCTCAACACATTTTTTTATATTTTGCATTATCGTGCTTCTTTACTAAATGTAAACATTTCCACTAAGCTAGAGGTGCACAACCCGCTGCCTAGTAGCCATGAATTTGCGGCCTGCAGAAAGACCAACATTATAGATTGCATGAATCATCAGCAGGAGCGAAAAAATAAAAAAGAGATTTTTTTTTTTTTTTTTTTTTTGCACTCGCAAAAACTGGCATTTACAAAAACTTTTCTTTTTTTGCAGGGGAGGGGGGATGAAAATGTTGGATTTTATACATATTTCTCAGTAATGTAACCCACAATATGTTTCGTAAATTTTTAATGGAAAAATTACGGAATAATCTATTTTTGATTATTTATCTTTATTTATCTGAGAAGATTAAAAACTGAAAAATGTAATGATCAGTAAATAAAAGCTCCTTCTCCAATTATTATTATTATTTTTTTTTATCTGTCTCCAAAACATAATTATATGTATTAAAAGTAATGATGAAATAATGTAAATGATGAAGTAATGATTAATGTAAATTTATAGTAATAATTAAATTCCATTAAAAAATAAATAATAATAATAATAATAATGACTTCAAATGTTAGTTGAATTTATTTCTGTCTGGTGACATAAAATAGAAAAAAAGACTGATTGATGCTTATTTATTTTGTAGAACTGATAAAAACACAGACCGCAATAATGATGGGGATCATTTACGATTTATGGGTTCGCAAACAGAAATGAAGCAGCAGCTAAAAGAATGTATAGGACACAATTTTATAGCAGGCATAGCTGAAAAAACATTCAAATGCTTTTATCTGGTGAGAATGGACCATTTTGTGCTTCAAAATGACCACCAAGATTTTCAGTGGTTGCAAATGTACTAGAGTTCCATTCGCAAAAATATAAGACATACGAAGGGATGCTGAAAAGTTCCTATCTTTGCACCCAGTGAGTTTAAATCATTGTTCGTAAATATCATATTTTCAAAAATATCAAAAATATCCGATATTTTGATATATATCCGATATTTTTGATATATATCCGATATTTTCAAAATTGTCAACTTATGATAAGTATTTTCAGATTTAATGCAACTTAAACACCTATACATATTGCACATTATATACAAACTAATATAAAACATTATTCTAATATAAAATAGTACTTTTTATATATATAATTATAAATAATGTATTTTTTTTTTTTTTTCTAAACACTAAAAAAATTTTAAGTGAAACAATTTCTCTTTCAAAACACAAATTATAAAGCTATCTCAAATTTCAAGAATGTTTTATTTCTGCTACAAAACTAAGTACAAAATGAAATTTATTTATTTTTGTTCAAAAATTTAAACAAAAATGTAAGTTTTTCTGCTTTTTCAGTTCCTAGCCTGTTGCGCAATTTAGAATGAACAAAACTGAAGCTATAGAAAATTCTCTCTAAGGATTCTGTTGTTGGTGAAGCAGTAAACAATTGATTAGAACTATCTTAGAAATTTTTTCTTTTAGTGGCTATTCAATTTTAATATTATCCCACCAAATCAATGGCTCTACAGCTAAGAAGTCGTCTTTAAACATAAAGTTCGGAAAGGGGGATTGAACAGGAGCACTTTAGAAAAACATTTTTAGACGTGTAAAAATTATTTTTGTTAGCTCCTTTTAGCATTTCATTTAAAATAAAATTTTCAATAACAATTGAAATTTTAAAGTTCTAATTTTTAGACAAAAAATATAAATATGATGAATAATGCTATTTTCAAAATACTTCACATAAATGAAAATATCGAAAATCATGATATTTTAAAAATAAATATCGGATATATATCATGATATATATCCATGATATATATTGATTGATATATATCCCGAACCCTGGTTGAAATAGAAGAATAAATTTGGTGGCAAATAAAAGCTAAAGGTCTTAGTATTATAAATGTACAAATCATTCCAATTTGTACATTTTTTTTTTTAAATCTGTGCACAAATGTTTGAATTCTGACAAGAAGAAAAAACATTTTGAAAACATTTTGAAGTTTTAAAGAACTTTCTGTCTAAGTTAGTGACACATTAATGATCCTCAGACAAAGGAACAATCAAAAGAATAGTGCTACAGAGATTCTTGCAGCTAAAGAAGTTCCACACTCAGAAATTGGACAAAAAAGTCTTGGCGACCATTACAACAATAGTGCACCTGATGATAGTGTAAGTGTGCCTCTATCTATCTATCTCTATATATATATTTATTACACAGCAAATATATCTGCATAGTTTAATTATTTTATATTTCCGTGCCTGTGGCCCTTCATGTCCCAGTCAACAGCGAGAGTGGCCCTCTAGCCAAAAATGTTGTACACCCCTACACTAAGCCTTCTTTTAAATCTCACAATTCTCAATTAAAAATTAATTTTACTAATCCTGTTTTTAATCATGTCAATTTTCAGTCTATTATTAATAATGAATTTAATATTGTCTCAATTAAAAGTGTAACTATTTACAAATCTTTTAAATATCCACTTACTTTAGGTCGATGTATCTTTAATTATAATAATTTTTCTAAAAATACACCTGCTTCCAATATTGTTTGTTACTGTAGTGATCCTAATTACAAAAAATATGTTGAAACCACACATGAACATATAATTACTGATAATCTTAGTATAGTTAATGATCTTTATTTGTATAAACTTATGAATTATGGCACTGAATTTAAACTTTCTACAAAATGTAACATAAATACAGGGTGACAAGAAATAACTTGGACGAAGTTTCAAACGAAATATCTGTAACTACCACTAAAGTTATAAATTTATTTCATTGTCATTTATTATTAGTATTGATCCTAGAAAGCGAATAAACAGGTGTAAGTAAGTTAGTTGTGAGATAACCATTGTGGTTAACAAACGATCTGCCATACTTGAATTATATAAGCAAGGAAAGAAACAATGCGAAATTGTTCAACTATTGAAAGTGCCTAAGCAGACGGTTTCATACACAATCAAAAGGTTTAAAGAACTCGGACATGATGGTGCCAGGCCAGGAAGAGGAAGAAAACGCACAGTTAACACATCAAGAAACCGAAAAGTTATCAAAAACCAAGTTCAACGAAATCTTAGGATTTCAATGAGAAAGGTTGCTAGAGAGATGAAGATCAACAGAGAAACCACACGTTTGATGGCAAGAGTAGAGCTTAGTCTCCGCCCTTACAAAATGAAAGAGGCTCAAAAGCTAACAGCAGAGAACAAACGCACAAGACTTCAAAGGTGTAATGATTTGTTAAAGCGGGCCGCAGGTAATCGATGGCAAACATTTGTCTTCACAGATGAGAAACTGTTCTCGATTGAACAAGCTCACAATAGCCATAATGATAGAGTTTGGTCAGCAGAAGCACCTGGACCTTCTTGCATTGCTGAATGACGTCAACGATCCCAATCTGTAATGGTTTGGGGTGGGATATGTGCTTGTGGGAAAACACCACTTGTTTTTGTTGATCAAGGGATAAAGATTAATCAACAAACATATCGCAAACTAATTTTGGAAGATGTCGTCTTACCTTGGTCGCAAAAGTTCTTTGGAAACAAAAGATGGACCTTCCAAAAGGATTCCGCACCTGCACACAGAGCTAAAGGCACTCAAGATCGGTGCAAGACAAATTTTTCTGACTTCATTGGAGCTGAAGAATTGCCACCGTATTCCCCAGATTTGAACCCAATGGATTATTCTATTTGGTCCATCTTGGAGACAAGGGTGTGTGCTAAACCTCATAAAACTTTGGCATCCCTAAAGAAATCCTTACGCAAAGAATGGGATAAAATATCAGTAAGTGAGTTGCGGCCCATAGCCGAAAATTTTGTGACACGTTTAAAGCTCTGTATTAAGGCTAAAGGTAGCCACTTTGAAAATTTGTAAATATGTTAGACAAAATAATGTATTTATATTTATTTTGAAGTTTGGTTGTAATATTTTCATTAGCATTAAAGTTATAATGTATCATGTGTGTCCAAGTTATTTCTTGTCACCCTGTAAAATTTTAAGTCAGTTTTCTCCAGATTTAGATTTATTTATTTATAAAATTGCTGTTGGTTACAACAAACCTTTAGAATATTTCAATGTCTGGAAGATTAATTCTTTAAAATCAACTTATTATTCAATCTAAATTTATTACAAATGAAAGATATAAAACTTTAAATAAATCTATCAGTCTTTTACAAAATACATTTATTATTACTTATGTAGATAAATCACCTGATAACTGTGCCATTATTTGTAAAGAGTTATATAAACAGATCTTAGACAACTCTATTTTAAATTTTAAATAGTCGTAATATTAAGCAAACCACCTTAACAATTGATATTAATAATAAAAAGATTTTCAGCTTTCATTAATTATTAAAATTCCAATGTAAAAATTTCAACTATCCATATATAGTTATTATTCCTAACTTTTATAAAACTCCTGTAAAATTTCGCACTGTTACTATTGGTTGTAATGCATATAATACTGTTGCTTGTAATCTTCTGTTAAAAATTTTAAATGAAATTTATAGCTTAACTTTAAACTATAACAATAAACATTGTGTTAAAAATAGTTTTCAACTTCTACATAGAATTAAAAATTTCAATTTTTAATGAACATTAACGTAGTATCAAAGAAAAAATATCAATTCATTACTTTAAAACTTTGTTAAATTTCATAATACATAATAATTTTATTCCATACAATCATACTATACTCCAAAGCACTAAAGGTATTCCACAAGGTGGTTCTGCAAGTAGTTTCTTATCTGATTTATATTTTATTATTATGAAAGAAATTTCTCTATTAGTAATGACTTAATGTTCTACAGATATATAGATGATATTATCATTTTTTACTTTTATGATAGCAATACCAACACCTTCATAGATAATTGTCATCCTCATAGTCTTTCATTAACTAAAAATGATATGATAAATAAAGAAATAAACTTTTTATTTAGAAATATTTATTCATGAATTCATCAACCATGAATATTCATTTTAAATAAATTGGAGTGTAAAAGTTGATATTTTTTATTTACCAACTATGTGAAAAATACCAGAGCCGGGAATCGAACCCGGGCACTTCCGCTTAACGCACGGATGCTCTACCACTGAGCTACCCTGGCTGATAACCAGCTAGGCATTTCTCACATAATATTCGTTGGCCAAGTCACCGAGTCTGCAAACGCAGCTGTATCAAGTGACAATATTAATTGCAGCACAACTCCATAGACCACGAAATTTCAATTTAGAAATATTTATTCATGAATTCATCAACCGTGAATATTCATTTTAAATAAATTGGAGTGTAAAGGTTGATATTTTTTATTTACCAACTATGTGAAAAATACCAGAGCCGGGAATCGAACCCGGGCACTTCCGCTTAACGCACGGATGCTCTACCACTGAGCTACCCCGGCTGATAACCAGCTAGGCATTTCTCACATAATAAATGAAAGAGACACAGAGAAATGCCTAGCTGGTTATCAGCCAGGGTAGCTCAGTGGTAGAGCATCCGTGCGTTAAGCGGAAGTGCCCGGGTTCGATTCCCGGCTCTGGTATTTTTCACATAGTTGGTAAATAAAAAATATCAACCTTAACACTCCAATTTATTTAAAATGAATATTCACGGTTGATGAATTCATGAATAAATATTTCTAAATTGAAATTTCGTGGTCTATGGAGTTGTGCTGCGATTAATATTGTCACTTGATACAGCTGCGTTTGCAGACTCGGTGACTTGGCCAACGAATATTATGTGAGAAATGCCTAGCTGGTTATCAGCCAGGGTAACTCAGTGGTAGAGCATCCGTGCGTTAAGCGGAAGTGCCCAGGTTTGATTCCCAGCTCTGGTATTTTTCACATAGTTGGTAAATAAAAAATATCAACCTTTACACTCCAATTTATTTAAAATAAACTTTCTATATTTAAAAATGTATAATGATAATGAAAAATTAGATTTTGATATTTTTGATAAGATAAAAGAATTTCCTTTTAAAGTTAATCTATTTACTCATTACAAATCATGTTTACAAAAAACTGTTTATAAAAATATTCTAATTAACTTCCTCTACAGAATAAAACATCTTTGTTCTGATAAATATAAGAGTAAAAACGTTAAATCTATATATTTTGAAGCTAGAATATATGGTTATCCTAAATTTCTAGTAAATTCAATTATTAAATCTCACTTCTGATTTAATCATTTTTCCTTGCCTATGGTGTTTTCATTATTTAAAAAAAATAAAAATAAAAAAAAAGTGCACTATTGTGTATTTTTACCAAGAAAATTAAATAAAAAATAAAAAGACAATAAAAAAGATGGAGGTTGGGTGGGCAAATGCTTGGTTAAGGAGGATGGGTGATGTTTGGCTGGATGGTTGGGTGGGATTGTGATTATATTATTTATATATCTGTGTATATGTATATATATATAAAAAAAAGTGATTGCTTTATGGATTTTAAAAAATTTAACTGTTAATTCTAAAAATTAAATCTACTAATAGTTTTTACTACTTCATTATTAACTTTCAAATTAATTAATTTGACAATGGAAACATTTATCAAATCGTCACAAAAATAAAATGAAATAAATAAATAAAAATTTTAACTATTGAGTTTCAATTAATAACCTTAATTTTAAATACATACAGCATTTTGTTCTTTTATATAGTGTCTGAAACTCTAATTTGAATTTTTAAAAAGCTGCCATTTGTTTAGATTCTATTAAGCACACACACCCAAAAAAAAAAAAAAAAAAAATTAGGGTCATTACCTTTTTTTCAATCTAACAGATGGCATTCATTCCTTTCTATCTTATTTCTTTTGATTCAACGAATTCATGACACTTATTAATTGCGAATTTATGTAAATCAAATTAATCGCAGTTTTAAATCAAAATTTAATTAAAGAAAATTTAATTTTAAATTATAACTTTAAGGTTTATTAGTAAAGATATAGAAACAAATCACTAAATTTTATTAACTTAATCGTGCAGTTGATAAGTACTATTCCAAAGTTAACTGTGAATTTAACTGTATTCAGCCTCATGGTTGTTGTACGATTAAGATAAATTCAGCAGGTTGTTTTCAGGAATAATGTAAGTTAAAATTTAGTTTACTATGTAGTACTAAACTAAACTGTTAGTGTACTTTTTTTTTTTTTTTCCTCTCTATGAGCACAACATGTGCCATATTTTATGAAGTGATGCAGCATCCTTGGAGTTAATAACTTTATTGTACTTGATAAAGTACAATAAAGTTATTAACTCCAAGGATGCTGCATGACTTCATAAAATATGGCACACGTTGTGCTCATAGTGAGAAAAAAAAAAAAGAAAAGATACTGAAAATGATATTGAAATCAAAAAATTTTTATTGTAACCGTAACTTCAAAATTTTTTTTATTGTAACCGTAACTTTAAACCGTGCTGGTTCTATGTAACGCAATTACACCTGATGATGCTATTGTTATAATGGCGAAAAGCTTTGTGTCGTTTTTAATAAAAATAGTTTATCTATGTGTTTTAAAGTAGATTGTTACTTTTTATATTTTATATAATATAAAAATAGACTTTGATAATGTCACAAAATTAGCTAATTTTAATAACCAAGCTTACACCTATCTAAGAGAAAGTATAGAAAGCGCGCACAATCATCATGTGATCAATGACCACGAGTTGGCAGAAAAAGACAAAGTGTGGCATCCCATGTACAGTTATAAAGAAGAAGATCAGCCTTTGGATGACCGCCAACCACAAAGTGCAGTTGGCACTGTAGAAGGAGGCGATCCCCTGCTGAAAAAGCTTTCTGCCAGCACGAAGTTCTGTTAAAGGTATTTTATTTAATTTTTAAATATAAAACTTCCCATTTCTATAATAACGCAGAATGGAGAATCTTAAGAGAGATTTGATAGGTTTATTTGATTTTCATTGATTTGAGCGTATTTTATGTTGAACAGCAGCTACGTTATGAGGAATTATGAAAGATTTGATTGGTTTATTTGATTTTCATTGATTTGAGTGTATTTTATGTTAAACTAGAGCTACATTATGAGGAATTGTGCGAGATTTGATTGGTTTATTTGATTTTCATTGATTTGAGTGTATTTTACTTTGAACTAGAGCTACGTTTTGAGGAATTACAAGAGATTTCATTGGTTTATTTGATTTTCATTGATTTGAGTGTATTTTACAATTAACTAGAGCTACGTTTTGAGGAATTATGGAAGATTTGATTGGTTTATTTAATTTTCATTGATTTGAGTTTATTTTACGTTGAACTAGAGCTACGTTTTGAGGAATTACGAGAGATTTGATTGGTTTATTTGATTTTCCTTGATTTGAGTGTTTTTTACATTGAACTAGAGCTACATTATGAGAAATTACGAGAGATTTGTTTACTTGATTTGAGTATATTTTACATTGAACTAGAGCTATGTTATGAAGAATTATGAGAAATTTGATTGGTTAACCCGTTAGTAGTCGCTATCGACAGCGCCACCAATCACAGATTGCGAACTTTTTATTTAACTGTCACCAATATTTTTAAGAAGTGCTGTGATCGACGTTAAATCGATTTTATTCGCGTTTTATGTGTATCAAATGCCACTTCTAAAAATTTTTGGTGGCTATTGAATAAAAAAATCTGGAAAAACTGAAGGATGGGCGGCAAATCGACCAACTAGCGACTACTAACGGGTTAATTTGATTTTCATTGATTTGAGGTAGGGATGTCCAGAACTGTTTTTGAGAATATTCGTTTTAATAATAGTTTTGTTGCACAGATTTGAGAAGTTCAAAAAATGATTACTATTGTCAAGGAGATCTCATACTAAAATTGTGAAGACAATAGTCCCCAATCGAAATATATTTATTTAAACTTTTCAATTGTTTAATTTAAAAAAAAACTTTAAATATAGTGCCCAGGAAGCAGGCGAAGCCTGCTAGTTTTGCATTAAGCAGTCTTTTGCGTTAAGTGAGTTCATGTCAACAGGGCTTGACTGTAATTCTTTTTAAATTTTTTCAATAATTCCTTAATGCTTCACTCTCCCCTGTTAATTCTTCAGATTCTTTTTATTATTATTATTTTATACTTGTTATTCAGTAATATTTGGAAAAGTTTTCAGAAAAATAGCTGTTAAAATTTGCCAAGTCTTTGTAAGATGTAAATTTTGAATTGAATTCAGATTTTCATGCATGTATTAAAAAGGGAAAAATCTGGAGTGACTCCGTTCGACTTTCATAACATTAAGTAATTAACAGTTGTTTAAATAAATTAAAATAAGAGAAGTCATTTAACGAACAAAAGAGAAAATTATAACAAGCTGTTTTAGTATTTTTTTTTTCTTTGTCTAATTTAATGCTATTGCACATCAAATAATTTGAGCCTATAGGCCATAATGATAAAGAATTTTTTGTTGTGTCCCTGTGAAAAAAAAAAAAAAAAAATTAGTGCCAGATTCATTAAAATCTATACAGTTTGTATGACGGTGATTTATAAAATGTATATATAAATTTTCAGTTCAATTATAATAATGTCCCTGTGAAAAAAAAAAAACTAAGTGCCAGATTCATCAAAATCTATACAGTTTGTATGACGGTGATTTATAAAATGTATATATAAATTTTCAGTTCAATTATAATAAGGTGCTTAAACGCTATTGCACTTTAATTAATTTATGCCCATTGGCCATAATGATAAAAAAACTTCTTTATGCCCCTTAAAAAAAAAAAAAAAACTTAAGCCTATATTCATTAAAATCTATATAGTTCATCTGAACAATGGACTTATAAATGTATATAAATTCAAAGTTTAATTGTATAAGGCATTTAGATGCTTTCGCACTTTAAATAATTTCAGCTCATAGGCCATAATGATAAATAAATTTTCTTAGTATCCCTGTAAAAAATGTAAGTGCTAGATTCATAAAAATTAATACAGTTCGTACTTCATTGATCTATAATATATGTACCAACTTTCAACTCATTTGGATAAAGCATTTAGATGCTATCATGTTTACTCACACATATACACACACACATACAAACATCATTGCAAAAATGAACATGAACTCATGGTCCTCAAAACGTATAGACACACCAAAACCTCAAAGTAAATTTTTGTCATGATTACAGTACTATCCTTACATACGTATATTCGGAAAGAAAAAAAAAAAAAAAAAACTAAATCCGAAATTGGAATCTTTACTTTTTTCTATATGTAATATAAAGTATTGGATTCGCGAAAATTTTCGACCTCCGTTTTTTGACGGATCTATACGTTTGGGGGTGTCCTGAACACGAATTGATAGTTTTTAATAAATGTCTGTCTGTCTGTGTGTGCGTCTGTGGTTTAGTGTTTTCACCGTATCTCACGAACCAACGAATGAAATTCAACCAAACTTGGTATATAGTTGGACCCTGGCGGGGCATTGTGCTGATTAGATTTGGGGATCAATAGCCCAGCAGGTGGCGCTGTGATCGCATTTTATGTAAATTTTTAACATGACAGTATAGGACAAATTTTCATATTTTTCACCGTATCTCACGAACCAATGAATGAAATTCAACCAAACTTGGTATAAAGTTGGAACCTGACGGGGCATGGTGCTGATTAGATTTGGGGATCAATCGTCCAGCAGGTGGCGCTGTGATCGCAAAATTTCGTATTTTTCACTGTATCTCACGAACCGATGAATGCAAATGAAGCAAACTTGGTATATAGTTGGACCCTGACATGGAATGGTGCTGATTAGATTTTGGGATCAATCGCCCAGCAGATGGTGCTGTGATCGCATTTTATGTAAACTTTTAACATGGCAGTATAGGACAAAATTTCGTATAAATGTACATAATAAGCGTTATTTTAAACTTGTGATTGTAAAATTAATATGAATTATTGATAATAGTAGTAGTTAACTACGAAAAAATTTTTGTGCATGTGGGGGCACTGGTTAAGTACCTCCCCGGGGGGGGGGGGGGTAAATTTTCAAAATGGGTACCTTTCAAAAGATCTCGTCAATACCTTTAAAACGAATGGTTGAACTATAAATCTGTGATAATTTAAAACAAAGTTATCGATTTTTTTTTTAAACGAAATTTAACCAAACTTGGTATTTAGTTGGTCCCCGACATAAACTGGTGCTGATTACATTTGGGGATCAATAGCTCAACAGGTGGCGCTGTGATCACATTTTTTCTAAATTTTTAACATGGCAGTATAGGACAAAATTTCGTATAAATGTACATAATGATAGTTATTTTTAACTTGTGATTGTAAAATTAATATGAGTTATTGATAATAGTAATAGAGCAGGCGCACGTGACGTCACTGTGACAGGTGATTCCGTGCGTACTTTAGAATGTAGGCAAAAGGTGGGATAAAGCACCAATGGAAAGGCAGATATTTTGCCTACATGCGCTAAAGTTGCAGAATAGCGTCGCTTGTTTATAAACATGCGCCTGCTCTATAGTCAACTAGGAAAATTTTTCTGTGCATGTGGGGGCATCGCTTCCCCCCCAGGGGGGGGGGGTAAATTTTCAAGATGCGTATCTTTCGAAAGATCTCGTCAATACCTTTAACCCTTTCATGGTCATGAACGCGTATACACGGTCAGAGTTTTTTACTTCTGAATCATATATTCATTGCTACGAATTTGCTAAATAGAAAACAATCAGTTTCTCAGTATTCCTGATAATTTTGTAATATTATTAGTATTTAATGACTTAAAAATATATAAAACACATCCGACTAAAATGGCTTCAAAACGAAAAAATTAAAAATGGCGTGACCATGAATGGGTTAAAACGAATGGTTGAACTATAAATCTGCGATAATTTAAAACAAAGTTATCAATTTTTTTTACTTAAAAAAAAAAAAAACTTAGAATTTTTTTTTTTTTTAAATATTGTTACTGGTTGAATATGTATTACTTTTAACAAAAAAAGAACTTAGAAAAAAAATCGTAATTTTTTTTAAATTGTTACTGATTGAATATGTATATAGGAAAATATAGAAGAAAGTCTTGTGGTGGCCACAACATACTAGTTCCTAATGAATCTAAATCCCTCCTCCAACCAACTCAGTGTTACCCTCAAAAATAAATAATTAATTTAAATCTGAAATCAGAATTTATCGTATCCCTTCTGCTCCTATGCTTTTACCTGCAAATTAAATAGAATGATCCATTTTATAGAGATTGAGCTAAGGATTGAAGCACTAGTAGACCTCCAAGATTTGGTCACATAGAAAAAGTTTTACCCTGGTCAATCGATCTGAGAATTTGAATAGTGGTGAAAATGAAGTCCTCATTTTATGTTATTCACGCATATTAACACACATAATACATAAAGAGCCTGGAAACTGCGTAAAACGTTTTTAGGTTGATTTCTTTAGAAATCAACCTATTTGAATTCTGGCTGGCTGTTAGTAAAACTCAGGGCTATTTTTTCTATAGCTCTGGTAAAACTAATGTGTCAGTTTCGATGTAAACAAAAGAAGCAAAGCTACAAGCATGGCTCTGAATGCGAAAAAAGACATTTTTGTTAATTGTTTGCTTGTCAATTTCATGTTTGGCAGCAGATCAGCAGCAGGTTTACAAACATTTAATTCTAGGGTTAAATGGTTTAATTTTGTATTAAACTGTAACTATACTAATTCAATAATACAGAAAATTCATTCCAAATTTAATTTGCTTATTAAAATCATGAAAATTTTATTATAATATTATTTTAAATATTAAGATTTTAAATGCAATCATGTAATGAATTCATTTTATTATTATTATTATTAATAAATGTATAAATGTTAATTGAAATACTACTTATTAATATAAATTAAATTTGAATATACATAAATTACATTAAATTATTTATTATTATTACATTAAATTAATTATACAACTATTAATAAAATAAATAATTACAAATTTAATTCAGATATTCTCTCTGATGAAAATTGTCTGTACTCATCATAAATAATTTTATAATAATTTGCACTGCCTGAATTTGTATAGAAAATATAAAAGAAAATTTTATGATAGCCACAACATACCAGTTAATTTAGTTTTACTTATCCCCCCCTTTACGATTTTGTCAAAATTTTTAACTATTTCCTTATTTCTTTTCAGAATTAGCAAAAACATAACACAAAAAACAGGACGCATAAAGAGTAAAAAATATCTATTGATATTTTACAAAAAATGATATATACATTATGCTTACAAAATGAATAATAACAATTATTCATTTTCTACAACACTCTTTTCCTTCATTTGTTTAGGTGGAGGTTGCTCTGAAGCAGATTCTTGTTGTTTCTGTTCAAATTTTCGTTTCTTCAAACCTTTAACTTTTCTTGTCTGTAATTTAGAATAATCTTGTCTTTCCATATGAATACGTCCATGTGTTGTTCCAAATACATCTCTTTTCACATTCTTTGTTTTCTTTGGCTAATAGTTGAAATAGACAAGTAAATATATCTTATAATAATCAAGGCTGACAAATATCTAAATTTGAAATAGCAAGTATTTAAAATTTTTTTTACTATTTCTAAAGCTAAAAAGACAAAAATTAGCTTAATAATTCAAAGATAGGTTAATAAAGATACCACATATTATACATAGAGGTTAGCATTATTTTAATGTTAATATTAAACTAACTTGGTAGAATGTAGCACCCAACAACTCTTTATAAGTATTTCGAACATGTCCACAGAAAATTAATTCCTATCACATTCAGATTTATAAGGATACTTTACAGAGAATTCCCACAAGAACAAGCACATACATTTACATAAACACAAGTAAAATTTATTATATCTTTTGTCATGTATAAAAATTGCAACATACAGAGCGAATAATGCTGTTATTGAAAACAATTTGTTTTTTTATTGAATTCAACGGGCAGCCTTTTTTTCTACAGTCTATACCAGTGGTAGCCAAACAGTGATTTGTGACAAAATTTTGGTGGTCTGAAGAAATACCCATGGGCGTCGGCAGAATGGGGCAAAAGCATTTTTTCTTTAAATTTAAAACTATGCTATCAGAATTTTATTTAAAAAAATATTTTTTCAAGTTGTGCCCCCCCCCCCCCCTGAATTTTTTTATGGCGACGCCACTGGAAATACCTTGATATTATTTGCATATTTTAATGTATCATTAAACATTTTACTCATGTCAATTAATTTCAGAATTTCCTCTGTCATTTATACTCACAACATTAGATTTCAGTTTTCTGGATGACAGAAAGGATAACTGGGATGATCTTTTATCACAAAAAATTGAATTGTAGATAACAAGCATAGTTACTGCTTATCTATGGTTGGTTGGGTTTTATGTCACACTAGTGCTGTGCAATGGGCAGTTGGCTACGGCCTGGGACTAACCCCCTAGAGGTGATCCGGAGACATGCCATCACAATTTTGATCCTCCACGGAAGAGGTGGCTCTTCCACTGACCTCCAGAGGTATAATTTTCATGGGAACATGGAGAAAACTGTGGCCACGACAGATTAACTCGTTTAGAATTATGGAACTACATTAGTTAAAGCTGACTGCCTAACATATGAACAACGGGCACGACAGATTGTACGTGCACCAGGACCAGCCATCATTAGTGTACACGACAGTCTTTGGCCGGCTCGAGTACCAAACTCATACTCTTCCAATTATGAGTCCGGCCTTCTACCGACTGGGCTACTGCGGCCTGCTTATTATGATAGGAATAATTCTAAATTTGTAAGTACATTCGAATTCATAAGAGGTTTTGAAATATACATCAACAATATAATTTCCTATTAGATTTTAATAATCTAACAATATAAAATATATATAACTGGATTTAGTAAAGAAAATAGCAATTTATTACTGTAGTTAAATCTCT
This sequence comes from Salticus scenicus, assembly GCA_963930645.1. Lineage (NCBI taxonomy): Eukaryota > Metazoa > Arthropoda > Arachnida > Araneae > Salticidae > Salticus > Salticus scenicus. The sequence goes on along the minus strand of OZ005653.1, from coordinate 235,647,428 downwards.
CATCTAAGTATCTTATAATAGTGATGCAAAACAAAGAAAAAAAAAAGGATCACAATCAACCATACACATTGTTCTTAGGAATAAATAATGCTGTGTTCTTTACTTTTTTTCCCTTTTCAAGCCCTGAAACCATTTCTGCAGATTCTTATAAAATGACCTCCTGAATCTGAATATTTGACACTCATTTCGCCCAATCACTCACTGTTTTCTCAGGATGCCACACCCTCCCTCAATTTTTATCATTGTTCGGTAATTCTATAGCCATGAAACTGATTTAGAAAGTGGAAAAGGATTTTATTTTAACACTTAAAAACAATAATAAATGTAATTTATAATTTCAGAGCCCCCCCCACCCCTCCTAAATTTCCTCTTCCTACAAATGTTCATGTTTTAGAATTTTTCTCCTCTGTATCTTTTCAGAAGATATTTAATGCATTACACACATTATGTTAATGAAATTAATGATATTTATATCTTTTCAGCTAACCTCTATTTTTCAAGCTGCTTGCTGCATGATGTTGTTGGAATTCTCCTGTCTACTTTTTAAGTTTAAGTTTTCTTCTACAAATAATTTTGACATGTAACACTAATATGACCATACTAGATCTCAGCCTTGTCTTCTAAATTCATATAACTGCGCTGTAAGTTGTTATTGGAAACCTCCAGTCTTTTTCAAGGTTATGTATCTTCTGCAAGACTTTATGACATGTATCCCTAGTGTGACCTTACTGGAACTCAACCGTATTTCCTAAATTCATGTAACTACGTGGCAAGTTGTTATCGGAAACCTCTAGTCTTCTTCTTCAAGATTATGTACCTTCTACAAGACTTCATGACATGCATCCCTGGTGTGTCCCTACTGGAACTCAACCTTATTTCCTAAATTCATACAACACATGGACTTATCATATTGTGTACATACTATCTTTTTTTTTTTTTACTATAACTGTATCAAGTTCCTTTGTAATATAGAATGCTGTCTACTCTTTGCTTCTGTAAAAAATTACCTGAAGATGCCATAACGTTGTGGCGAAAAGCTTTTATAAAAATTTTCTAATTGTTTTCATATGTGTTTTAAAGTGTTTTTAATATATATTTATTAGATATTTAACAGTTTAAATAATCCTCCCGTCCCTCAAATCAAACTTATAATCATAAAATTACTGAACAATGATAAAAATAGGGTGGCATTAGAGTCCTGCATTGGATTGGGTAACCCACTTTTATCCGACCCATGGTTTGGGTCGACTGGAATTTTTTTACAGTGAGCTTAGGTTTAGTTTTTAACGAATCGGGTCGACTTGAGAACATCTTTAAAAAAAATTTTAAATTAATAAAGCAGAAATCTGTTTGCTCTTTATAACCATGATGAATATACGCTTACCTAAATTATTACAGTAAAATAATCATACGTATCTGATTAAAGCAATGCACAACAGCAAAAGCTATTAATATTATAATATAAGCTGTTAAAAACAGGCTACATCTCCCACAGTAACCAGATTATTCATCTATTTTGATTACTTACATCCTTTTGAAATAGACTGTAGACTGTAAACTTAAACTGATAATTAATACTTTTTTCTTGCAGATGTTTTTAAGGTGTTATAGGAATGTAGATTTAGATGAGTTTAATGGATGTTTAATTGGCATTTATAACAGTGTATTACTTTAATATTATTGTGTGCGTGATAAGCAATAAACAGTAAAACAACAGACACTAAGCTTGAACCTCATTTTTGTCATTTTTCACTTGAAGTACACAACACACATAAATAATAAAAAATATTAATTCATTTTTTAGATTTTTAAATTTTTAACTTAATGCATTAGTAATTATATTTTTATTTCTTTTAAAAATGATTTACTAACAATTCTCATTGTCATATTAAAGTGTGACAATGAGAATTTATTTTGTACATTAAAAATGTTTTGCATGATTTTTAGATGAATTATTAATTTTCATTTAGATTTGGGTTTCGGACTGGGTGCGGGTTGTCAAAATTCTTTAATACGGGTTCGGGTTGGTTCTCAGGTCAATTAAATTTTTTTTTATCGGGTTCAGGTTGATATAAAATTCATTTGTTGGGTTTGGATCGGGTAAAACCTGACCCATGCAGGACTCTAGGTGGTATCCCCCACCCCCCCCCCAAAAAAAAAAAACAGTGGGTAATGAGGCAAAATGAGCATATATTCAGATTCAGAAAGTCATTTTACATAAGAATTTTCAGAAATGGTGTTGAGGCTAATTTTCATGCCGAGCAGTGTAATTATTTTTACTTTTCTTATAATAAAATAAGTATACATATTTTATAATAAATAGGATCATTTTATAATTATAAAAGGGGTATTCTTTGATTATTATTCTAGAAATATTTGCGTTTCTTAATCAATCATATTTATTAGTAGGCCACAGGGTTTTAAATTTTGAATTAAGTGGTCTGGGATTTTATTGTGAATTTAGTGGGCCATGAAGTCGAAAAGGTTGGCAACTGCTGGTCTACAGCATTATTTTTCAAACTGCTTAAAGTTGGGGGCACATTTAAAATCCTACAAAAAGTTGAAGGTGCACAATATACAAATTTCTGAAATGCAAACTCTCATTTCTTCATGAATACATAGAACAATTTCTGTTTTTTTTTTTACACTTAATTATTGGGATAGTAGAAAATATTTAATTCAAATAAAAACAGTGTTGAAAATAAATTTCATTATGTTTCCTTTACGTAGCTTGTAATTTCGCTTTCTTTCTGACACTTCAATTTTTTGTAAACTTTCGAAATTGAATTTTTCAGTATAACACATCTTTTGAGAAATTTAATTCATTTATATTCAGATATATTTTTATCTAAAAATGAATGATTTGCACACAACATTCAACCCCAACTAAGGCCATAACTGCATAGCTTAAAAAAAAAAAAAAAATCTGAGGGGGTTCAAACTTCAGTACATAATGTTGTGTTAAAAATTAAGTATAACTCAAACATTTTTGACAAATCTGCAAAGTTTCGGGTGGGTGTTTGAATTCACAAACCTCTCCTTGGTTATGGCCTTGATCCTAACCCTTTTAAAATAAGTGATATACACAACAGAGTAGCACACCTGCTATCAACATTTCACATGATATGTATATTATGTACCATTACTCTATCTTTATTGATAGTCAACTCAAGACACTCTTTTTCCTTTCTCTCTCTCTTAATGCAAAAATAATTTTTGAAGCATTCTGTTTCATCCTCCAAATATCAGTTTGTCAAAGAAGTTTCTTCCCCCATTCTTCTTTTGCTTAAAATCATGCAATCTGTTGTTATGCTTATTATACAATCAGGATTTCTTCCAGGTTATAATTTATGTGTTTAGTTGTTTAAAATTTTATACTAAAAATAAGCTCCCTTAATTGCTGTACGCACCCTGCAATGTAGTATTACCTGAAGGCAGAGCTGCCAACAACTATGCAATTGGAGTAGTAATTACGCTTTAGCCTGCTCCTACTACACTCTATGTATCACATATTTAAAGCTACACTTTTCCTTTCCCCATCGCTACCTTGCTTACAACAAGCGAGCTCAGATTTTGTTCTTGCACCATATCTGCAAATTGCGGTTATGGATGACGTAGCTTGAAAATTCTGGAGTTTGGAGGTTGTTTTGTTTCCTCCTCATAAACTATGATAATAGCATGACTGTGCATGCACACATCAGTAGGGTGGGGTAACTGGATGTTTGGAAAAGTCCTTTTCTATTGCTAAAGCTAATCTAATCTGTTCAATGTTTATTTTCATTTTTCGGTATTATGCATTCATTATCGGCTAGATTTGCATTGCAGTGTTTATTTATTTATTTATTTATTTTACTTAAGAGTACGCAAATTTGTTTAATTTTTTATTTAATAGTATTTTAAGTTAAAATGAGTGATGATGATGATCATCCAAAGAAGAAAAAAAAAGTTACTGATCAAAAATTTCAATCAGAGTATTCTGCTAAATGGCCTTGTCTGTGATCTGTAGACGTCACCAAAAATTAGATGAGGATCTTGTGAATAGAGCCAAAACAAAGGCTTATCTTGCACAAAGTGATAAATCAGAAAATGTCAAAAATGTATGTTTGATTGTTAACCCCTTGGGTACGGATTTATTTGAGAAAATATTTGCATGTGGAACAGATATAATTTTTGGTTGCTTGGAGTAGTATGTAAAAGCAGTACATTTTATGTAAGAATTTATTTATTTCTAAAATATTGGTGACATATGTAGTATTAAGATGTCTGCAAGTAATTAGAATTGCTAAACAAAAATAAAAAACAAAAAAAGTGAATAATGTGTCTCAGACGTCAAATGTACCCAAGGGGTTACTATCAATAAATTTCAGAAAATAAGTCATAATATAAACAAAAGATTTTATGCTTATTTATTTTAAGCCTTTTTGTATTTTTTAGAGACTATACATTGTGCCTTAAAACTACACTTTTTCTTGTGCTTGAATTCCCAGAGGTTGGGAGCTCTGTGAATGTCACTCAAGCACTCAAGGTTTTTTTTTCCTTTTTTAAACAGCAAACAGTAATAGCATTTATAGTGGTCTAGTGTTGACTATACTACTAAATCATTGCTCGAACAAAACCAAATTATTTAAATCACTCAATATGTGTGTTTTCAAAAGCTATTTATAGTTTGATTGCAATCAGTACATAGCTACTTTGCAAGAAAAACTGATGTTCATTAACATAAATGTGATGCATTAACAAAAAGAGTGGTATATCCATAATTAATCAAATAATATAATAGAGTAACTATATATTTTTTTTATATCTAGACACATTTTTCTGGAATACTACAGAGCATACGTGAAAATTATCTAGGGCATCATTGCGCTCTGGCACATGCTTTGGGAATCACTGGTCTACATTATATTCAATGTAAATAAACATAAAATATTCTATAAAAATCATGTAAATGGAGTTTCTTTTACCATTTACTTTTTGAGAACTTTAATTATATAAATGCCTCAGAGACCTTTGAGAAATTTTAAGTTTTCATGCCGGGTACCTGCTCATCCTCAAGAGTTCTAGTTCTAATGATCTGTGTGTTTCTTTGCCTCTTACACAGCTTGATTAGGCAACACCACATAGCATTCATTTTTCTCATTGGCTCCCCATCATTACATTCTCGGTACCATATTACAGATGTGGTAACATGTAGTGATGTGGACCCAAGAGAAATCTAGATGCAAGGTGGCATTGCCTAATCAAACTAAAACAGGAGAAGATCATTAGAACTGCTGGGAATTGCTAGGTGCCAAGTATGAAAACATTTGAGTTCTCACAGAACTGTAAGGTATTTAAATAATTAAAATAGTTGCTTTTATTACAACTCAATTGCCAGAAACAAAAATGTCTTGATACAAAAAAAAAAAAAAAAAAAAAAAATCTTACTTATAAAAGGAAGCCTAATAAAACAAATTTTACAGAAACTCAATCAAATTAATCATATCCTGAACAATCTACAAAGCAAAGAATAAAACTGGGAATATTTATTACCTTTAGCTGCAAAGGCTTCTTGCAGGCCAATTTGAACAAATCATCTGATGCTAATTTTGTTCTTCGAAGTACAAAATTCATATGTGGTCCAATTTCTATTAATTCAATTCCAGGAGTTTTACTGTCAGACTTTTTCAAGGATACTCTGGAATATAAAAGTTTTATATTAGTGAAACATAATAAATATGCAAAAAAGAAAATTCTAAAAATTTATAAATTTCATAATAAAGCTCTGATTAAATAATCTGGTGTGGCACACAAGGTACTTTCTCTTACCTTGCATTTTAATAGATGAGATTTTTTATTAACAGGTCTATATTAATATTTAAGTCCCACTGGGCAGGCAAAAAATTTTTTGTATTGGTAGTATTCTTGTACATTGTACAATTTAGTAAAACACTTTAATTACATCCAATAAAAAATAATATATTTGACAAAACTTGGATAGTGCTGCATATCTATGTATACAAAATGTAACGTTAGTTTGTTTGTTCAGTACAGACCACTACTGGATTGACTTATGCATCTCCCCCCCCCCCACCCATAATCTGAATTATTCGGGGAAAGGTTAAAATTAATAAGATCCTAGATTTGAGAAAAAGAATGGAAGTAAGGCACCTAATAATATATTAGTTTGTGGTGTTTTCTACATTTGAATAACATACTTACTACTGATATTAATCTACTACTTGAATGTTGGCATATAATTCTCCCTTATTATACCAAGAGGTGAGAAATAATTCAAGAAATTAAAGTTTACCATTTAAATTAAATTATTCTAATAAGTTTTTAAAAAATGTTAAGTAAAACCCTCAGAATAATTTTAGAAATATTAAACATGTAATATCAAGCTGATGCCCAAAAAAACTCATAAAATGAATACATGATAGTTTATTATTATTATTTTTTTTTTTCCCTTGACAGAAAAAGAAATATATTTATTTGCAAACAAACAAACCAAACTATAACTGTTAAATACATTAAAATTGCATGAGCTAAAAATTTCTGTCATATATAATGTGCATTCTGTTACAATGGAACATTATTTATACATTTTTTATTATTTAGATTTTCTCATATTTATGTTTTTTAACTTTGATCCAAAATCATTCCATTGCATTCTAATGTTGAAATTTTTCATTTATACATATTTTTAAATTTCATTTTTGCATTCAGAAAATTAACGACTATTAAATTTTGCCTCGTTTTCCAAAAATTGATTTTTTTTTTTTTTTTTTTTTTTTTTTTAAGTTTTTTAAATTAATTTACTTTTAAACTGAAAAATTTCACTGTGAAAATTTTGCATTTTACACCTTCAAAATAAAATATTAAAATTTAAAAAAATCACTTTTTGAAAAACAAGACATAATTTAACAGTTACGAATCTTCAGAATGTGAAAACCAAATTTAAAAATATGCATTATTTAATGAATAATAATCTTTCTTTGTAGGTTACCATGGGATTAGAATGACTTTGACGCTCACTGATAACCAGCTTTAGATGAACTATTCATAGTTTACCATGGATGTAAACATGCATGAAAGGAAGAGATGAACTGCATTAAAAGAGTTCACACACTGATTTTGATATTGTTCTATTCTTAATGTTATAATCACATCCATATTTACTGAGATTTATTCATTTTCTAAAATAAGTTAAAATGTTTTTGCAAATATATACATATATCTGTACATGAAGTGTACAAAAGCATCTGCATTATACAGCTGAGGTTGAAAGACCTTAAAAGGTGTCCGTTAAATGTCTGACACATTATGACATTCAATAATTCAAAAAATAATGAAGATATGAACAAGCCTATAGCATTTACACATATAACTCATAATAAATATTTTTTCATTTATTTATTTTATTGTGTGTGTCTGGATGTTTCTAAAAACAATTTCTTATTTATGTATATGACCACATTATTGGCCCCTTTCTTTTTTACCAAAAATACACTTGCATCAATCATTTACTTCTTCATGTTGGAAATTTTCAGATTTGCACATAACTAAGAAATCTTTAGCCACCTTTTTTTTTTTTTTTGTTTAACATGGTGGTGCACCACCTGATACCATATGCAGATTTCTTTAAACAACTTATTTTACAGGAAGATGGATTGGACCAATTCCTTTGGGGATTTGTAAAGCACATAGTTTATAGAAAGAAAGTGCTGAATATTGATTTGCTATTGACGACGACTATTGCAGTTGTAATTCTGGCCTTTAGGTAAAAAAGTTCAGAATTATGACCTCAATACACACTATAGATACCAATAAATTTGTCTGCACCCAGCATAAAATCAAACATCATTTTGATATTCTCCATGCAGAGGAGGGTACACATGTGGAAATTCATTGACAAGACTTATACAACTTTTTGTATCTATCTTACTATTAATAACTATGCTATTAATTTAAATCAATCTTCATTATTTTATGAATTGTCAAACATCAAATACAGTCACAGCAGATTGTTAGCAAAAATAAAACTCTCAAAAAAATTAATAAACATTCAGCAGAAATATGCATAAAGCATATAAACAAGAGTGCAAGGGCTAAAAGTTGTGAGTTTTCAGTCAAAACTATGAGGATTGTCACAACTGAGTCATTTAATAAAGTTGAAAAAGACAATTTAAAAAAATAAACGAAACATAGATGAAACAGGCATTAAAGCTTCCTATCAACAAGCATCAAGATCATCCATACCGCATTGTTAACCTATGAGAAAATAATCATTATTATTCATTTCATAATACATTCAATTTAGATTCAGTTTTCACATTCAGAAGAATTATAAATGTTAAATTATGATGCATTTTTCATTTTTTTTTTTCTTTTTTAATATTTTAAAGCTGCACTAAATGCAGAGATTCACTAAGTAAAATTTTGCATTATATGATTTTAAGATGAATTTGAAAAAAATCTTTTTTGGAAAACAAAGAATGATTTAACAGTCGTGAATTTTCTGAATGTAAAAACAGAATTTAAAAATATATATTACGTAATGAATAGTATAATAGAGATTATTTTTCCATAGCATAGGGTTTGAAAAACCTTGAAGTTTACTGACAGAGAACCGTAAGAAACTATCAGAAATCGTAAAATCCAGAAACTGACATAAAGAAAAGCAGAGGAACAGATTATGTCTGTATTTTCATTGACTGGGGAAATTCTGAATACTTTCTTAGGAGAAAATAAAAAATTAAATCTAAAATTACAATTTGCTTCTTTGCAGAATTTATAAAGTAACATCTGTATTATTATCTTATAATGTATACTTATTCTCTTAAACACTTATTACATAGAATAAATGGCTTTGTATAACAAAATAAACAGTAATGTTATTGAGAGAAATTTAGATCGTGTTTGTGGGAAATTTCCGAGGTCTGAAAATTTTCTGCAGCCCTGAAGAAAACGGAGTTGGTGTATATACCATTCTCTTAATTAAAATTTATGATATTTTTAGCGTAAATAATTACAACATTAATATGTTGTAAATAAAACACATGGCATTAAACTCTTATTCTTAACTATAATAAATCTTATACTATTAAGTGAGCAATATGTGTATATTTCACTGATCTCGAAAACGGTAGCTCGGACAGTCACGAGATTTAACACAAAGGTGCCCCTCGAAGAGTCATTGTCCACATCGAAGTCAGATTTTCGAATTTTCGATTAGTTTTTTCTTAATTAATTAAAATGTAAAAATAATAACCTTCTAATTTCTGATAAAAAAGCCATTTAAATTTTAACATTTTATCCATAATTTAATTGTTGCCATTTTTTTTTTTCGACAAAATAATAATAATAAAAAAAAAAAAAAACGTACATTTATTTAAAATGAGGAAAATAAATCAGAAAGATTAGAAAATAAATTAGAAATATCAGTCGCATCGTTACAAATAAAATACCAAATGAAAGGGAAAATTTTTGTAAATGCGATGCATTAAACAGCTTATCAATCGGATGATTAGTTTTTTCTTAATTAATTAAAATGTGAAAATAATAACCTTTTAATTTCTGATAAATAAGTCATTTAAATTTTAAAATTTTATCTATAATTTAATTGTTGCCAATTTTTTTTTCGACAAAATAATAAAAATAAAAAAAAAAAAAAAATGTACATCTTATACAATTAAGTGAGCAATATTTGTATATTTCACTGTTCTCGAAAACGGTAGCTTGGACAGTAACGAGATTTAACACAAAGGTGCCCACCGAAGGGTCATTGTGCACATCGAAGTCAGATTTTCGAATTTTTGATTAGTTTTTTCTTAATTAATTAAAAGGTGAAAATAATAGCCTTCTAATTTCTGATAAAAAAGCATTTAAATTTTAACATTTTATCCATAATTTAATTGTTGCCAATTTTTTTTTCGACAAAATAATAATAATTAAAAAAAAAAAAAAAAAAAAAAAAACGTACATTTATTTAAAATGAGGGATTAGAAAATAAATTAGAAATATCAGTCGCATCGTTACAAATAAGATAGCAAATGAAAGGGAAAAATTTTGTAAATCCGATGCATTAAACACCTTATCAATCGGACAATTAGTATTTTTTTAATTAACTAAAGTATGAATTTTAGGTGGCAACAGCAGAAGATTGTATGGAAACCGTTAGGAGAAAAAAAAAATGAAAAATCTGCTTCACATTAAGTCACATGATTTTTAAGTGGGATTAAAAATTGCAGTTTTCAAATTCTTTTAAATTTTCTCTCACGAACACAAGTTATATAATGTACAAGACCCCACAAGACCAACTCGTATTTCAAATTTCATCAATTATTTTGGTTAATAAACAAAAGTTACATTTTTTTTCAAATTCAGTTTTATTCTATCTTCTAAAAGATTTATGTTATCATAGATATAATAATATATATAGATCTATCATCCCCATATTATCGTGCAAAGATTTTTGATGCCGAAAAAAAAGCTTTGGAATCAGCCATTAAGTGGTATTGAAGGAAAAAAGGAAAAAAAGAAGAATAAGTTTGAAACTATATCTGGAGCTTTTCATTCGCTTTTAGTAAATAAATTATTCATGAATTTTATTTGCTAAAACATTCGTGTGTATTCCCGTGTGTATTCACTCGGGGAAAGACTGCCATATTTTGGTAAAATCGCCGTCTTTTCCCGAGTGAAAAGGAATCACTTTTTTCTCCCCAATGATCAATCTATATATTATTACTATATCTATGTATGTGATACGATACATTAATAATTTGGGTTTTAAAAGATTTTTAAATAGATTATTTAAACTCTATGAACCATATTTTTATTTTATCAGTTTCATTAACAGATCCTGGTGGGCGATTTTTTAAATTTTGGTGTTGAAGTACACCGAACGTTTTTCGACAAGAAGTTTAATATAGCAACAGCCATGTTAATCTAAGTAGCGCATCAAATATATAAAAACATAAATGATTTATTTTTACACAAAATTTACAGAACAAATGCAGTTTTAAAGATAGGAAATTTATTTCAACAAGTACTATTTTAAACCTAAAAACCATTAAAAATATAAGCAGAATATAAAGGATTCTTATGTATAAACAAAAAAGAGTCTGATAAAATTATTAGCAAAATAGTCTTACCCTTTTCATACAAAAAAAAAAAAAAAAAAAAAAAATCCATCGCTAATATGGCGACAAAAATTCAAAAGTCACCAATGGAGCGACAAAATAAAGTTGTGTAACACGATAATGTTTACCTATTTATTTATTTTTTTATATAATAATCACTATGCTAATTTATCATACAAACAAATGAGCCTCTGTGTGTTACTGCACTTGCACGCTGTCGAACAGAAATATTTGAAAAATTCAAATTAATATTTAAATAAATAAATAAAAATATGTTTAATGGGAAATATATGTAACCATAAAAAGATTAGTTGACTAAAATACGGCAAAAATAGCGCTCATAGCATATTGTTACAACGGATTAAGTCTTATTGTTACTATGGATTATGTCTAAGATGGTGACAAAAATTCAAAAGCCGCCAAAGAGAACTATATTAAGGCTGTACTATCAGGTTTACAACCCATGAATTATATATAAACACAAAAAATTAATTGTCTCATGCGACAGACGTAGCCGGTCACAGCATATTGTAATATTTGGCGTGAAATTGCTGTCATTAAATGGTTGATTGGATAAACAAAATAAACATATGAAATAACGTAAAAGCAAATATTATGTTGTCTAAACCCAGTTACGTTTGAGTCCAGTCCAAGTTACATGTGAACAACACGTATAGTGTTGTTCACATGTAACTGGGATTCAAATATAAAAGGGAAACTCCAATTTTTTCGATACTATCTATTTCGAAACTGTTATATAATAAGCACCTAAATGGAAGCTCATTGGTAAACTATTGTCGCAGGTAATAGGGACAAGCGCCCGAGTTGCAGTGGATGACCAAATCGCTGCCGAATGCAGCAGGGACCTGGAGCGAGCTTTTCAACAATTTCAGTAATTTATTTTATTTTTATAAAGCTATATAGAAAAGAGTTTCCTTTAAATTTAGTGGCCAGCAAAGCGGGCAAAGCCTGCTAGTAGAAATAAAATAGAGAAACATAAATAAATAAAATTAATAAATATGAAATAATTCTTTAAGTAAGAATACATGAATATCAGCTTTGTATTGTTAATTACCTATAACTTCTAAAAAGAATCTTATTATTTACAAGAGAAAATACAAGAAGATGTTCTAATCCTTGAAGGTTAATGCTTTCAATGACTGGTCCTCTAAAGAAATCTATAAAGAAAGAAGAATAATCATTATTTCTTTCTTTTCATGATACATGGTAACATACAGTAACAATAGCAATCTGTCAATATGAATAAATTTTAATAGAACTAATGAGTTCAGTTCCTTAAAAAATATTAAATATATACATTTTTTTAATGTAATTAATAATTGAAATTAAATGTAATATTGGCAATCACTTTTTTTTCTTTTTGTTTCCCTAGCTTAATTAAAAGAGAGAGAAACAAAAACTGTAGAAATGTCTCTCCTCTCCCCTGTATTCTGCATTCAAATTTTCTTTAATGTATGCACATATAAAATTGACAATACTAACTTATGCTGCTTTAGTAGCTCAAACATGCCAAAGTAGTGCTATTAACAGAAGTTTAATAGCCAAAATAATTGCCAACAATGAAACTAGTTTAAAAAATTTGTCTGCATCCTAAAAAAATTGGCTATGCATGGTAAAGAAATTATATGCACATTAACAAACTCTACAAATAAAAAATAAAAATAAAGTTAGGCAGAAAGAAAGGCTTTATAGTAAAAATGCTAAGGGCGGATTTAACCCTTTTGAGACAGAAGTGTGTCATATATAACTCCATAGCCTTGGTCTTTTCCTCCCACGTGAAGCAAATACACCTTGAACATAGAGGTCGAAATTAGAATCAGCAAGTTGGGTGCCAAATGGCAACTAATATTGTTTTCTTAGTTGTCATTATGTTGTACTTAGGTGCCATTTGAATACCCTTATTTACACATAGAAACATATGTGTAAACATTGTACATAAACTACAATTACTTAAAATACTGATACTTTATCTAGTTAGTTTTTCCCATTTTAAAAATTTGCTAGTGCTAATATTTTTACAAGAAAGCTAGGAATTTACTTCTACTACTTTGTTGCTAGTGCCTGTATTTTCATCGCACATTAGAACGGCACATTGAAAGGGAAAAAGAATGCTAGGCATCAAAGTGACGACTAGGTATAAAATTGTAGTCATCAAAACAAAATATTTAGTTGCAAAATTAATACAACTAACGACCACTAATTTCGAGCCATGCTTGGATAGTGTGGTTCTCAGCTACGAAGCTTTGTGATCAAAATTCAATCACTCGGAACATTTAAAAATAATAATAATCACACTTTGAGTTTTCTCGAAGTTTATATCTCTGTTTAATGTAAGAATAAACGTTAATTTAAAAAATGAATCACATAAAATAAGTTGTCTGAAATTGTATGATCAATAATAATAATAATTAATAATAAATTAAACTGGGATAAAAAAGCATTTAATTTATTTTCAAATTTTGAGCTATACATTACTTTTCAATCTAAAAAACAATATGTAATTAAGATGTTTATCTAGAATGTCTGGGTAAATGAATTACAATACAACTACAAGACCTATTCAATTCACTCTTTACAGGTAAATTTAAATCATGTGACACAAACTTGATGATCAAAATTAGGGAATCTGGTATTGGTGGTTTCAAATCCACAACTGTTAATTAACGGTTATTTTAACATGTCTTTTGTGAGGGTGACGTGCAGATTTTAAGGGTGACAAGTACTGGTGTCTTTATCTTATATATATATATATATTTTCCTTACTACTTCTGAAATATTTTTTTCTTTTATCTGATACAGCCACTATAATATATGAGGATATTATATATAGGGGGAAAACAACAATAAGTAATGGTTCACAAATCTGCAGACTGTACACATTAGATGCAGAACTAATGCACAATGAAAAATGACATACTACCTTATAAAACATACCAAAAACTAGTTTTGTAAAGTTAGATTTAAATTTCCCACACAGCATCCATTTTTTTTTTCTTAGTACATCCTGAGAATGTTCAGGGATAAAAATGCGCTATATGAGTAGTATTTTACAATATGTTAACACTTCATTCTACAATGTTAATACTTATTACAGCCATAATAAAAAGTATTATTTACCTATAAAGAAATTTTTTAATCGTTTATACTCTGGAGTTTCATCAAAACCTTCTGTAAACAATAACATAGGTTTAGTACCAGAGGCAATTTTCGCAACCTAAAAAAAAGGAGCAACTTATATTTATTCAGGAACATCTTAATTATTGAAGAGCAAACAATAAAACAAAATATATACAAAATAATGATAATAATAATCTAATTTCCATGAAAAATATTCAGTAATAGTTCAAAGAAGTTTTTATACTAACATCTTCAACATCTTATAAGCACTTTTTTTTTGAGGGGGGGGGAGGGGTTGGGGGTATACAGGTGAAGGGACATTAAAGATAATAAAATCCAGAAAATAAAATTAGGTGTATAACTTAGCTTCACATATCCAAAGCTTTATAGTAAAAAACTGGTCATGAATTTATGGTTAAAAATACAGTCCATTGCTGACCACTACTTTCTCCAATCTTTCGAGCAGTGTGCAATTCTCCCACAACAAACAAAAAATGCTCATCTTGTGAGGTGATCCATGTACTGATTGAATTAATAACCTTTCACATACAAACGTTAGAGTTGGTCAACCAGGCAGGGTTCACACTAGAAAAAAATATTGAGAGAGATTTTTCCACTCTTAACAAAAGATTTAAGTGGGATTTTTCAAATTTAAGTGAGAAATTATACAGTATACATTTTGCAGATTTCTTTTTCAAATTATAAATATGCACAATTGTAAAAAATAGATAAATGTCAAATAAATGAAAGCTTAATAACTTTTTCTTTTCTTTTTTTTTTTTTTTTTTTTTTTTTTTTTTATTTGTAGTTAAGGAATGATGCTGCTTCAATATTTAGAATCTAAATTTTTATCAGAAACACAGAAGAAATTATTTAAATTCTTATCTATTAAACTCTTTCAAAATAATTTTTAATCCGATTTTGACAACTCAAAGAGTGCTTGACAGAAGTGCAGTAACTGAAATAACCAAAATTATTAAAAATATAATTGCAATGTTTAGCTGCCACACATTTAGCTGTTTGTTTTATACATTTCATCATATACTCTCTTAAAAAAAAACTTTAGAATTACTTTAGAATTGCTTTAAAATGATTATTCAATTTTTTTTCACTTTTTTTTTTAATCAAAAGATTCTATAGAAGTTAACAACAGGAGTTCAGAGGTTTCAAAGTAATTAATATAGTACCCGATGCAACTAAAAAAATGGATGAAATACTTTATGAACAATGTGAAATATTTGGGAAAAAATCCCCTGTGATATATTTTTGAGTGGGATTCTCACAATCCTACCCACTAATGTGAAACTCACCAGGCCACGTGCCATTGATCAAAACAAGCGATAGTCATAGGAGTAATGTCAGGAAAATACGGCAGGTAGGGTAGGACTTCCCATTTCAACATTTAGAAGTATGTTTTGACAGACATGGAGTCAGGCATTGCCATGAAGCAAAATCACTTTATCTATCTCTTGTTGCACTGCGGATGTTTGTCTTTTACTGCTTGGTTTAAATGCATTAATTATTTTCGATACAGATTGCCTGTGATTGTTTCAGTCACTTTTAACAGCTCATAATGCACTATGCCGAGCTGTTCCCATTAAATACAAAGCATAACATTGGACCTGGAAATGATCGTCAACATGAAAGCATGGCTGAAGTCCTCATGATTTTTCTGCATTTTGAATTATCATAACAAATCCATTTTTCATCCCCAGTCATAATGTGATGCAGAAATCCTTTTTGTCTTTGCAGCATCAGTTCACAAGCAAATAAATGTCATTGAACATCTCTCGGTTTCAACTTGTACAGACCTAATTTTCTTGTTTCTGAATCAATCTTATGGGTTTAAGGTGTTTTGAAATGACTCGTTCAGTCACTCCTAATGATCCTGTCAATTGTTCTTGTATTTAACATGAGTTTTATACAGTAATGTTTCCAATTCTGCATCTTTGAAAACTTTTTCTCTACCACTACCAGGTATAGAAATTAAGAATATTAACTCATTGGTTCGCAAGACCAGTAATTTTAAGATTTCTTTAGTCAGTACACACCTTGACTGGTCCATTCTTTCATCCTATTATATTTTTTTAAATGTTTAAAAATTTGTAAAACAAAATAAATTTATACAATAAATATGATAATTATTTTTTGTAAATTAATTACAAAATACAAATGAAGTCTTATATAAACAGACCTTCCAACCTTGGTGGGAAAAAAAAAAAAAACAGGAGATTTTACATAATTTTAAGGGAGAAAAAGGGAGTTTACCGTTGAGCGAAGAAAAATGAAAAAAAAAAATCAATACATGATACTTTTTTAAATAAAAAGACCTAATATAATTTTTGTTTGGTGATTAATATATTATTTCAAAAATTTTCAGAAAAAAAAAAAAATAGATTTAACAAGTTCATTAATAACTTCTAGAAATAATTACATGTGTAAGAAATATTGAGTGTTTCTATCGCTTCATTGGTTCTAAAATCTAATAAAACAAGTTTATTAAGAACACTGATCCAGTTTCCCCCAGATAATTTTATGAGGTTGCAACATCCTGCCTGTTCTTCCTTTTTTTTTTTTTTTTTTTTTAAGGCACTTTTCTTGTCACTCATCTAAAATTTTTTTTACACTTACTGCCTTTGTAGAAAATAACCTGCAAACTAAAGATAAATCCTGTAAATACAAATAAAACTACTGTGTGTGACGATCAGTATTTATTCACACATTAACCCCTTCCGCTCCAGGCTAGCTGTAGTGTGAATATGTGAAATACCAGATTATAACTTTGAAATAATGCAATACATAACGAAGTAAAGTCCCTTTTCAGTTCAGGCAGTTGCTCAGGACGTGCATCGTCAAAAGGATCCGACATAAATTTCCAGTCACCTACTGTAAGTGGTTCATCATCACTGTCATCGCTTTCGCCGTCTTCACTTGTTGTAAAGTCATCATTGTAATCTTCAAGTTCGTTATAATCGGGGATATAATCACTATCCGAATCACTAGAATCAGACATTATTCACAGTTTCAAACACCGGCAAAACACACAAAATCGAGGAGCGAAAATTACACACAACCGCAGCTGCGAGAAATCACGAAACAGTTGTGTAGCCAAAACTAATAGGTCACCGTAGAAATCCTTGACTACTAACGCCATCTAGTTGTCAGTAGTGAAAATACAATTTCAAAATACTATATGACAAATAAAATAACTCTCTCTGATACCACTACAACGTTGGGCTTTTTGTATCGTATACTTTCTTTGGACGTATGCACGTACGTCCATGGTATTAATGGCCATTAACACTAGACGTACGCACGTACGTCCCTGGAGTGGAAGGGGTTAATAACAAGCAAAAATAAAAAAGTTAAAACATAGATTTTTTTCCTCTTTGTATGCATATTTATGAGTAAATTTTTAAATTAAGTGTTTGGATTTTAAATGTGAAATATGCTCTTAAGAATTCAAATCTTCCCTCAAGAATCTAAAAAGTGCCGAAACCGTTTGATCTTTTGTTGTAGATTGAAAAACTTGAACACCAAAGGATGTTTGATCATTGATTGAAGAAAGGAAAAATAGGGGGTCAAACAATTACACAAGTGTGAAGTGTTACAGATTTCTATTTCTTTATGAGATCTAGAATCTAATAAAGCAAGTTTTAAAATAATATTGACACTTATTTAGTAGCTTGTGAATGTGGACAGAAAAAGACTGGTAAACAAAAGGATTCCATAGAGCATTTGATCACCGATCTCTAGATGGAGATAAGAAAAGATGGGAGGGGTAGGGAGGGGTAAAAATAATTATATGAGCGAGAAATATTGAAGGATTCTGTTTTTTTAGAGATTCTAAAATCTCACAAAACAAGTTTCAAATTAATATTGAAATTTATGTTGTGGATGGAGAAAGATTGTGAATTTTCAGGTTTTCATAAAGTGTTTGATTGCCAATCGTTTATGCGTTTCTTTTTTTTTTTTTAATTAACGAACGATATACGCGATTTTTTTTTTTTTTTTTTTTTTTTTTTAAGTGGAAGAAATTAATTAAAAATCGGAAGTATTAATATCAACTTAAAAATCTGAAAGTTTCCATCAAACTCCAAAAAGATGGCACCTATGCGCCATCTACTGATGAAATGCAGAATGAATTGTCTAAAATTAATGTTTTTAGTACGATTTTTCAAAAATATTAGAAAAACGGGAGAAATACAGATAAAAACGTAAAAACGGGAGAGTTGGCAGGAATGTATAAATCAAAAATAAATGCTTTAATAAATGAGCTAAATATCACATATTTACCATATATAATACGTATTATATTAAGTACTGAAAGTGAAATTAAATGAAAAATTACAGATAATAGATGATACTGATAATTATTATGAGCCTCTACTACTGTTGTAACATATTATTCTGTGACAAATTTACAGGTAATTTTCGAGAAAAGTAAAAAATAATAGAAAAATTTCACTGATCCGGCAGACCACTAGTATTTATATTTTACTGGTCTGTTGAATATTTTTGTGGTCCTGGGCAAAAATAGACCACTGTGAATTTTGAGCCCTGACTGCCATATCATGCCCTGACTGCACCCTCATTCTTGAAGCATTGAAACTACTCTCAATACATTCTTTCACTAATAGTGGTTTCGCCATAAGTATTTGAGAACATTCAATGAGCGTCGGCCACAGAATTTTTAATATTTAAGCAGAAAATTAAAACCTTCTGCAAATGACGAGAATTCGGTTCATAAACTGACATTTTCAATTGAGAATAACTTTACGATGCAGACACAAATCGATTAATATTTTGATGGGGTTATGATGATAAGTGGCCAAGCTTATTGTAGGACATCTATATCTGTTTATTTCCCCAACCACTGACTGCTAAAGCTATCTATTGGAAAACAGTGGAGGCAAAATTGTGAACCTCATATAAAACAGAGAAAATGTAAAATCTAAACATCATTGAACTGATGCATAAGTTTCACTATCTAAATATGCTTATCACTCTATTATTATTATTTCTTTTTTTTTTTTTTTTTTAAGGGGGAGGGTATAATAAAAGAGGGCAAAAAGGAACAAGCATTGAAAGAATACATAAAAGAAATGAAAAAAAAAAATAATAATAATAATAACAGGAACTGTAGAATTACAGGAATTTTATACTCTTAAACATTTTAATATTTCAAATAAGACAACATTGTTTGAATCATAAAATAATTAAAGGGTTCACAACAGATTTTACTTTATCCCTAGTTAAAAAAGGAATAAAAATATTAAATACATTTTTTTTTTTCAAAGGGGGACCATATCATACAGTGCATCCCAAAAGTTTATAGACAATGGTTTTTTCTTTATTTTACCTTTGAAAAAAATGAATAAAGATTTCAAAATCATTTTTAATTATAAGTAATATCAAGACAATAAATAATATTATACAAAAATATTATATTACAATCACAGACATTGTGATAGAAACTAAAACTGAAAATTTACTGTCCCAAAAGTTTATAGACAACTCATTATTTTTTTTTTTTAACATTCAAATTTTTGAGCCATTTTCCCTAATCACTTCAAAGACTCGATCAGGCATACTCAAAACAATAGTTTGAAGAATTTCCTTGCAAATATCAAGCCAGTAATATTTCCAACCATCGGGGTCATCTAAATTGAACTTCTTTTGATCACTAAACAGAACACTCAACCATTCATATGTCCAATTCACATGATTTCGAGCGTCTTTATACTGTTTTGTCAACTTTGGTGAATGACGCTTTTTGCGATAAACAAGCTATTTACTTACCTGCAGCTATCGATGCACCTTGAATTTTGATACCAGAATGGTCATCTTTCTAGAAATGGACCGTACAGACAGGTTCTGGGTTGAAACTAATCTGAAAATCTCTATGTCTTGTCGTTTAGTTATTTTCTTTGGTCGCCCAGAACATGATTTTGTTTCAAAATTGTCACCTTTTAACAGAATATGTAAATACCAGACCTGCTGCGTCCAGTTTTTCTTGAAATGTCCACTACTTTCATTCCACGAGCTTTGAAACAATAAATTTTCAAAATTTCCTTATTGGAAAACTGCAGGTTGTGAGACATCTATACAATCAGTCAAAAAAAGAAAGACAGCTTCACTTTTATCTCAGAAAACTATTACTTTACAAGTAGATAACCTTGGAATATGCAAATTTGAAGATCATTTCTTCAATCAGCTTTTAACACCGATTGTCTATATATTTTTGGGACAGCATTATTCTAATTTTATTTTTTTATATTACATTTATGTGTGTTTAAAGTTCTTTAAGTATTTCATTATTTGTATTACGTCAATACATATTTACATAATTTATTTCGTCTTTCTTACTCATTTAATTAGCTCTTAAATACAAAAAAATGGTTGTCTATAAATATTTGGGACGCACTGTACTATTAAAATCCAATTGCATGTACATCCAACTATCTCCTCACGAACTTCTAAACACAGAAAGATATGAAATAACCCAAATATTCTGAGAAAACCATTTAAATTAAATTATTTCAATTAGTTTTAAAAAATATCAACTTAAAACCTAAAATGAGTACAAGATAAGCAGCATAATGTACAGCTAAAAAAAAAAAAGTCTACCTATAGCAGCGGGACAGGTTAGAGAAACTTCAAAGTCTAAACTTTTATGTAATCGAGTAGTTTCAATGGATTTTTTTTTTTTTTCATTTTGTCTATAAAGTGGCATAAAAGTGATTTAATGATTTCTGAGGTACTATTTATTTTAAGGAATATGAAGGGCATTTCAGCCACAATGGATTTTATGTACACTAACCATCACTGATGCACATGATAGACATTTGCTAACTCGAGTATCAAACTTGTAATTTTCTGATTCTTAGTACAGTGTACTATCAAGTGGGGCACCATGGCCCACCCGGAAAAGACACAGTCAGAAAAGTAAAGCCAAGTAGCCATCATTTAAACTAAGATAGGTGTGTAAAAAACATAATTTTTCCCCACGAATGATACATTAAATATTTCAGATTTTTTTTCCATTTTCTTCCCTTTGAAAAGAGAATTACAGACCTACAGTACACACCTGTTGAAGAATTATAAAATATTTTGTGTTTACTTTGAAAACTTTATTGTCATAACTTTAAAAACCAATATTGATCGCAATGGAAACTGGGGTCTAGGATCTACGATCCAAAGATCCTTGCAGAGCTCCACATCATTATACAGGTTTCTATTGGTTAAAATTTTGATGGTTTTGCAATTAATTACATAATGGAATGGAAATCATTATAATATGACAGTTTCCTGATGTTTTTGAAGTCTACTGTGATGTCTCTTTCACTGATTATTTATTTTGGTAAGAGCAGTAGTTATGTGGTTAAATTTGATGTCTGCCATGTGTTCTTTTATTTTAATCTAAATTTATGTTTCAGTCATGAATATATAAATATAAAAATCTGTCTTTTAATCTTTACTATTATAGTTGATTTTGTAAATACCTTCCGTTTTAAGAGGTTGGATAGGGTCTTTGCCATTTTTAATTTGCTGGAAGATGTTTTTTGGATTCGATTTTCACAAAGTTTAGTTACTAGGTTTTTGCTTTTTGAGCATTTCAGTAACTTTACTTATGCATACATGCCAACATGGCTATTTTGAAAACCTTACAATTTTTACGACATGCTTTAAACTTATTTTAAGGTACAATGGGCATTATAAATGTCGTAAAATATATGTTTTCTTAATGCATGATCAATATACAGTATTCTACCTAACTCAAATAAATTTAAAATGATTGTGAACAATACAAGGTCTTGAAAAAAAAAATATTCCTAAAATGTAATAAAGCACAAAATTAGTAATATAAAATTGAACAAAAGCATACCTGAAGAAATTTTCTTTCTAATCATACAGTATAACTTTTTAAACTTGCTTATCTTCAATATAAAAAAAGATGTTATTTCTGATTTATTTTACTGAAAGTTTGGGCAAAGCATGGTTGTTGAAGTGTTTTAATATGATACTATTTTTAAAGGAAATAAAATAAACTGAACTTATTTAATGATCATTAAAATACCTAAAAATTAGAAAATAATAATAGAAGGCACTAGTTGTCACATTTAATTATTTAAAAATAATGCTCAAAAACTGCTAATGTTCATTATTCTGTCTTACCAAAATTTAAATGTTTGTAAGTGGCTGATTTGGCCTTAGCCAAAAGCTGTTTATTAAACTGTTGTTGATAGCAATGTCCTTTTTGCAAACTTTTGGTAAGTAACACATTTTCCAAGTTTTCATCAGATAAGGAACTTCGAAATTCAGTTCTAGTTTTCCGTACACCACTGAAAACTCTCTCACACTCTGCATTGCTGTGGGGAATGGTCAGAATTGCTAGCATAAGCTTAGATATTTTTCTATACTTAAAAGTTCCATCTGCTCTGGTCAATTTCCCCAAAACAGCCCATTTTCTGTCCATTCTTTCTTCTTTAGCTACATCAGAAGGAATGTCATCTATCTGCAATGCACAAAACTCAGATTGAATGTTATCTTTAAATTCATCTATTTCCTGAAAACATGCGAAAGGAAATTTATCCAACAAATAACTTACATCTGAGAATGACTTCTCAGAAATTTTTTCAATGTCTGCGACTTCAGCATGTTTTAATAAATCACTATTTAATGGAAATTTGTGTCGAATGTAATTGCAGCATGCAGTGAAATATTTTCTCATGTTTGAATAAATTTGGCACTTTTCATTACTTTTCAATTGATTAACTACCTTTCTTGTGGCAGTGCCAATAACTAGATCAATATCACTCTTTTGATTGCATACATCAGCATATCTCACATCAATTAAAGAACTATTCTTGATAACATTTGGTTGCACGGATTTTGAAAAAATCTCTCTAATCATGTCTGACAATAATGAATGTAAAGCATGGATTTTTGGCGCTTCAGACTGTAGAATCACATTACTTTTTTCAAAGACTGGAATTATACTGTCTAAAAAGAAACAATAGGCTTTGTTTAGGTCAGACGACAAAAACATAAAAATTCTTTCTTCTCTCGTCAAATTTTGCAATTTCGACCCACTGCTAAGATTAGTGACAGGACCTAAATCTGTTTTTGTTTTCTTACATGACGATTCACCACTGCTTAGAAAAGGTCGTTTTCTTGAAGCATCACTGCAGCTTTTTTTGTCTGCCTGTTTCAGAATTTTATATGTTTCAAGACTTTGCTGCCCATTCGAACTTTTTATTTGATTCTTGAAAAAACTTGTAAGAACAGGCCATTGTTCTAATAATCGTTTTAAACTTCTACCTAATGACAGTCATCTAGTGCACACATGTTTTAATATTTTGTGGCTTTCTACATCAAATGTAGATTGAAGTTCTTTAAAATCTTCTTTTCTTTTTGAACTTCTCTCCAAATAGTAAAATATATCAATAAGCATATCATCAATGGGTACACCTAATGCTTTAGCTGCTTTCTCAGCAGATAAATGAATGAGGTGACAATTGCAACCCATCACTATAAGTTCTTCATTTTCCTTTTTTAAGAAAGATGCAACACCATTTTTGTGTCCCACCATCACAGGTGCATTATCTGCACTGAAAGCAGTACAGTTCTTCATATTTATTCCTTTCGTTTGCAGTGTATCAAGAATTAAATTAGCAATATTTTGCCCAGTTGAATTTCCAGACAAAGCTGGCAGGGCTAGTAATGAACTTTTAATTTTTCCTTCATCACTCTCGAAATATACAGAAATAATTGGATATAACTGAGTCAATCCTTGATTAAGCTTGTTTATCAGTGAGCACAAGGTACAGAAGAGATTCTCCTCCGTAGCAATGCGCAGGATGAGTGCGCACTCGTTCTTGGAAGAGTTGATATTTGAAAATAGGTGATGTTTGCTAAACGACATATTTGTCGTCGTCGTTGTATAATATTATTAATTACCTTCTCATCATAAAGTATACAAAATACATGCATTACATTTGAATATTTTATAATTAAATATTGTACTTTACTTAAAATCGTACAATTTTACTCCTTACCCTTACAACCGTACACCTAGGACCAAAACCGTACATTGTACGGCCAAACTCTACAAGTTGGCAACTATGCTTATGGTTTTTAGGAGGGTATCATTCAAACAAATGATAATAGCGTAATTTATATAAGATTGAATAGCACTTAGTTATTCTGTAGGGTGTTTTACTTTCAGCATGGATTATTTCATTACTATTGTTTGGTTTTTGGAACACATTATTTGTTTGAATGATACCCTCCTAAAATCCGAATTAGTAAAATTTCTGAAATAAAAACTTTGTAATTAAATTTTTTAAAAATAGAATCCACAAAATTTATCATATAAAAAATGTACAGAAATTTAATTTACTACAACTACCTCATATAATAAAGTTGCAACTAATAAAATACAAACCGAAGCCTCTAAAATTAAATATAAATATGCCAATCAAACCTAACAAAAACATCGTCCAGAAAATTAAAAATGACAAAGACCTTATTCAACAGCTTGAAACAGCAGGTATTTATGAAATCAAACATAATAGTAAAGATAAGCAGCCAGATATTTATACAGGCATGGCTAAAAGAAAAATTGGGACTAGAATAATAATAATAATAAAAAAAAAATAGCAGTCATCAAATTTAACTGCATAACCACTGCCCTAACCAAAATAAATAGTGAAAAAGAACATCCCAATAGACTCAAAAAATGTCAGGAAATTGTCAGATTATAATAATTACTATTATGCAATTAATCACAAAAACATCAAAATTTTAAGCAATAGAAACCCATGTGATGTTGTGGAGCCCTGCAAAAATCTAGATCATAGATTGTGCTGCTTGCTCCTGGATGAAACAAAAAGGAAAGATGAAGACAGTAATCATTGTAAAGCTTGCAAAAAAGTTTGGGATCGATACCAACCAACTTTAAGCTGTGACCTTTAACCTGAAAAGGCTGTGAAACTTTTTAAGGTATATTTTTTCAACTTTTACAATGAGTAAACAAGTTTCTTTAGTATATATAAATGAAAATTTGTTTTGCTTATTAGATTGAATGCATAATAATTTTACTTACTTTAAAATCACTTAAAGACTTGAAATCTTCAATTCCTAGCTCAAACATGTCTAATACTTGGAAGTCAAACATACGGCCAGCAATCAGATTGTTAGGTCTTTTTTTATTATGAGATCCAAACATAAATAAAGATGCATCATATTTTTTGCAAAATAATTCCTGAAATTTAAAATCAATAAATAAAAAATCATAGGGAAAAATAACCTTTCAATAAGTTAATAATTATTCAAAGAAAGAAAAAAAAATTAAAGAGAAATTTGAAATTGATATATATATATAATATATGCATTAAACCAGACAGCCACATGCTAAAGTAAATAAATAAGTGCAATCGCTGGCTTGGCTCAAATGGTTCTTTAATCAGTTCAGAGGGTTACACCGCATATTCAGAAGATGAGCCTTTCAAAAAACAAAACAAATCAATTTTAAGTCATTTTTGCCACTGCTAGTTACATCCAGCCCCTTTCTCCAAACTGAACTTGTCTCTTTCCCTCAAATTAACTGAAGTCACATGATTGCGAGTGCTCTGATTGGTTTAGGGGAATCATACGATACACAGGAGGGAGGAGACAAAATATTTGAATTAAATTTACCTTTCCATTTCACAATATAAAAAATAACGGATTTGTTTCATTGGAAAATAAAATAAGTTTAAGAATTGAGAACAAGTTAATGAATTTGTAATTAATGAAACATTTAGAAAATAAATTAATAAAGAATTAACTAGGGCGCAATCAGTAGATTAGTGGGAGTCAGAATTATTTAAGTTTGAGAAATGAAGCTTTAATTTTAAGGGTGGCTTTTAATTACATTTCAGATATATATATATATATGAAAGGATAAAGAGAGGTAAGTTTTTAAATTATTATTTTAAATTAATAGTGAGCAATAACTTAAAGAAAATCCCATTAGAAAGTCTTAACTTAAAAGTAATTCTAAAGTTTCCCCTGTAAAGTAAGTTTTAGTACAAGACGCAAGCTCATAAAAGTGAATGCAAAACTCATAAAAGTGAACAAATTTTAAGAGAATAAAGTGCTGAATAAACGCAACTTGCAGTTTCTTGTAGTTAGAAGCTGCATGATAATGGATCCCGGTAGTCTAGACCTTGGCTGAGCTGTCGATCATTGGGTTAATATCCAATAATCAGAGGTAGCAGTGGTGTGATTTCCTGTCAAAAATGCCGGTATTTAAGAGAAAGCGTGTACAGAGGAGCTCTCTCTTCTTGTGCTCTAGTGCTTAGCAAAACCACGTCAAAATAATGGCCCGAGAGGGGTCATGGGGACTGTATGATGTTTGATCGCGAGCTTCCAGTGGTCTCGGCTTCACTGCACTGCATCCACTTGCTCAGCCTTCAATTATGGACTGTATCCTACGATATGTTCCAGATGGTTTAATAAATGCCTGTGTCTCAATTTGGATTAATTACTGAGTGCAAGACTCTCTCCTTCATAGCTATTATGTCACTCCAAATAAGTGAATACGTCACATATATATATGTGTATGTGTGTGTTAAGAATTATATTATTTAATGGATGCTGTCAAAATTTTTTTTTTAACATAAATGTTTTTCATTTCAATTTTAATGGTCATAATTTACAACAGGGAAATCATATTTAAGCAGTATGCACAATGCTTTTCAGCACTAACAGTTAAACACCTTTTAAACGAAAATATAAACAAACAAAGTATTAAACTATTAAATAAATAAATTAAAATAAACCTTAATTTTACTTTGTGTCATCGTTAACATTTTCAGCTGGGCACCCAGTTCTCATCAGACGACGACTTCTGTTGTGGAGATCTTAAGTACTGATCTTGTATAGTAATTTTTTCAAAATTAATTATGATATCTTGATTATTAAAAGTTTTAGCTAATGCTGTATTTAATTTGCTGGTTTTTATGCTCGTTAATTCCGGTTTTAATTTCCCTCTTGGTGACTCTGATATATGAACCTGGTATATTATTTTGATCGATGAAAAGTATTTTATAAACTCCTGCCATTTGTAAAGGGGGGATGGGGTCTTTATTGCTTCTTATCAACTGAAAAATATTTCTATTGGGCTTAATAGGGATATTAATGCTGTATTTATTTGCTACATTTTTTATTTTATTAGAGGCTCCGCGATCGAAAGGAATAAAAGAGGTGAATTTTAAGGGGAGGGGGGGGGGGGTTGAAAGTTAGGTATATTATCAAGTGTTTTTATTCTACTTTTTATCACTTTGTTAACAATTTTATCTGGGTGACCCACTTTTTTTAGTGAAAACTTTAATGAAATTTAATTCGCTATTAAGATCTTCAGAATCGTTACAAATTAAAAAAGCAGGCTTAATATAGGAACGTATTGCATTAGTTTTGTAATGGTAAGGTGTTTTACTATTATAGTGGATCTACTATAATAGTAAAATACCTTATGGCCGAGACTACACAAGATCAGTACTCAAGACCTCCACAACAGAAGTCGCCGTCTGATGAGAGCTGGGCGCCCAGCTGAAAATGTTAACGATGGCTCAAAGTAAAGTACAAAAATCAGTTTTTGGCAGAGTTGGGTTTTTGAAGTGAAAAAGTAGTTTTTGACATGACAAGTGTATAATACGGGATCCGGAATTTTCGCCCCCAGCATCTCGCCCCCAGCATTTCGCCCCCGGGAAATTTCGCACCCCGGAAATTTTGCCCCCGAGACATTTCGCCCCCGGAAATTTCACCCCCGAGTGATGTAAAATATAACTGTAATTACAAATAAAGATATAAACTTACATGCGGTATTTCCAAAGTATTACCATGTTTTTATTAACTTCGATTCTTCTTTGTTTGTTTGTGTGTCCAGTACAAATCTTGCAATCGAATTTTAACTAACTTCCCGATTAGTTAGACATTTGAAACTTTCAGAAAAGCTCAAAACACGCTGACAATGCATTTTTTTAATACTTTTAGCTAACTGTTTCGGGTCCCTGCTGCCTTCGGCAGCATTTATGATTCACCAAAAAATTATTTAACTAACTTCCGGACTAGCTAGGTATTTGAAACTTTCCGAGTAATTCAGAACACGGTGAGAATGCATTTTTTAAATACTTTTAGCTAACTGTTTCGGGTCCCTGCTGCCTTCGGCAGCGTTTATGATTCAACAAAAAATTTATTTAACTAACTTCTTGAATAGCTAGACATTTAAAACTTTCAAAATAGTTCAAAATAGTTTTTTTTCTTAACTTTTAGCTAACTGTTTCGGGTTCCCGCTGCCTTCGGTAGCGTTTATAATTCAACAGAAAATTTAAAAACATGTTATATAAAAAGATCGTTCATCTTTATATCTTGTAATAAATTATTGTATAAAAATATGAAGTTTATACAATATTGATATATGTTTTGATTTTGGTCATAACAAGGGTTCACAAACAGCATGGCGATAAAAATATGCGTGAATGAACATTCAATATATTCATTCAAGCTGAAAAGATTTACTATTCCTCTTCTAACATCGTTCATAAATTCTGGTCATTTTTTACTTTCAAATAAGCAAAATTACTCTATCCCATCCGTGATGGTCAGATTTTATGTCATGTTTACGGAACCCCTTTAGGGGCGAGACGCAGACCGTCGCCAATTGCCCACTGCACAGCACTAGTGCGACGTAAAAACCCAACCAACCAACTCTGCTCCTCAGAGGGTTTAAGAACTGAGAATCGAAACTGAGGTTGTTTGCAAATATAGTACAGAAAGTTTTATTATGGGTTTACATTTATCATTTTAAACTATTTATTAGTAATGGAGCATATAATTAAGTAAATTGCATTAAGTCAAAATAAATAATGTTCGCTTACTAAGTATGTTTTCGTTTGTTTCGTAATTCGTAAACAATTTGTCTTTTATCAATATCATTGCAGGCTTTATCTACGGGCTAAATATTCATAAATAAAATCCATTCGTCAACTAGAACATATTTCTGTCTTAAAGAATCAAATTCGAAACGCTAAAATGTCGAAAATTTTCGCAACAATAAAATTACGGGCTCTGTCTGTGGGCTGAATATTCATTAAATAAAGTGCATTTGTCGACAAGAACCTGCTTATGTCTTTACATATTACTTTATACACGCAAAAATGTCTTCAACATTTATAGCAATATAATTACTAGCTCTATCATTAGCTTCTTTTGAAATCTCTATGATGGTAGGTCATATTTAATGGCCAAAACCTTTGTATTCTTGGTCAATATGAATATAATTCTCCTAAATATCTCCAAAACGGAAAATTATATATAGTCCAAAAAGAGAGGTTTTGAATTATGCGAGATACATAACCCCCCCCCCCTCCACACACACACACACACACACACGTACTTACAGACTGACGTCACGAAAATTCGAGTGTAAAATCGTTGATATCTTTGAAACGGGAACTCGTATTAAAACCAAAGTTGCAAGTGTACAACTAGACATTATAACAGTCATGCATATAAATTTACAGCCTTGTACGATCATTCATTTTTTGAGCTATGCAGAATACAAAATCAATTTCGCACATCGGGATTACTAACTTCCGTATACTTTGTATAAGAAAGTAAACATGGTAGACTCATTTTTTAAACACCCATTTCCGAGATCTAAAACTGACCTACTTAAGTAGGATGACTGTCAATTTTCCTCTTATAATCACGTAATACATGACAAAGGATATCTGAAATGGATTTATGTAATAATTTTCAAGAAAATCGTTAGAGCGGTTTTTGAGATACAAACTTTTACCAAAACTTGGCAAACTCAATTATTGACTGGAAAACGATAATTACATACAAAAAGATGTTTGAAAAGGACTTAATATAACGAGTTTGAAGAAAAAAAAAAAATCTGTGCAGTCGTTTTTAAAAGAACGCACTTGTGAAACCGAACGCCTATAAATTTTCCTGAACTAACCAACTATATTATTTGAAAGGTCATCTAATAGAGTGATTATATAGAAACTTTGAAAAAAAATTGATAGAGCCGTTATTGAGATACGGACTTACGGTACCATTCCCTTTTTCGCTGTCCCATTTCTGACTTTTCAATTTCCCCAAATTTTTAAAAATTAATCTATATATCAGACCTGTCTCAGTTCCGAATTTTCGTAGTTCTATTTTTGTTAACTTCGGAGATATGATACCCAGAAGATTCCGCACATACATACACATGCATACATATACATACATACACATACTCTGACCAACTGTCAGAAACTACTTTTCTGGACTCAGGAGGCCTTAAAATGTATAAAACAGGTGAAAACTCGATATCGATTTTTCGGACCGCACCTTAGAACATAGAAAATGAGGGGGAAAGGCTGAAAATTCATAGAAACAGGGGGGAAAAATTCAATATTCCATAGAAAAAAGCATGGGATGAAACCAAAAATCTCACAATGTCAAGTGTGAATATATATATATATATATAACACCGGAATGGATAAAAGGACAAAATTGACTAGAAAAAAACACCTAAGAGCGGTAACGGGCGGCTGGGGCGTTCTATATATCGTCGGGGGTTAATGCGACTGGCCTAGTATAAGTTTCTCACCCTACAGTAGTAGGATAATTAAAAATTTCTTGCTTCTGTAATCTTATTTCTTTATTTATCAATAATGACCAAATTGATTAATAAATAAAACAAAGTAAAAAAGTATTTGATAAATTAATAAAAGTATTATGTGTGCACTAAATATTTAATAAATAAATAAATAATATTACTGTACACTTAAGCTTTCTTTTAATTAACAGCGATAAAAAATTAATCGAACAATTTTTGCATTCGAAAACCTTATTTTAACTCATATGTTTTATATTGAAATTAAAAGGAAAAATAGTGTGAATTCAATATAAATATATTGAGAATTACTACATGTATATTTATATTTTTATTTATTATTGCATATATATTTTCCACAACTCGGAGCGAGACGCTGGGGGCGAAAATTTCGAAATTCACTGTTCGGGGGCGAAAATTCCGGGGTGCGAGATTTCCCGGGGGCAAAATGCTGGGGGCGAAATGCCGGGGGCGAGATGCTGGGGGCGAAATTTCCGTAAACCGTATAATACTGGTTTAAACCATCAAAAACCTGTCAGAAACCTCAACCATCAAAAACCAATTCTAAAGTTATTTAAGAATTTTAACATAAGCCAAGCGTTAAAATAAAAATACAGGAAAATCTGGATTTTTTTTTTTTTTTTTTTGGTTGTTGTTGTTGTTGTTTAAGTAAAACATAATATATGTGGGCAGTAAGTTAATATGAATTTGAAAATAATTATATTTATAATCTATATTTATTACACTTATTTAATAATAATTTATCTATTTATTATTATTACTGATTGTATAAATATTTGTACCTGCTTACAGTTTGAACTAATAAATTTAAACATGTCCAGACAACATTTATATTTCTCTTGTCTTATGACAATTTAAGAAGCAATTCAAGCTTGTTTAACATTCAGATTTATTGCTTTTTTGTAAAAACTTGTAATCTCAGCAATCATTTAAAATATATATATATATTTAAAATATTTAAATATAAAATATTAGGCTATACATTTTTATTTTATTGGTTAAATACACAATATTAAAAACACAATATTAATATATATATACAATGTTGTATTATAAATAAAATGATTTATCATAAAAAATGATGTATCAATGATTTATAAATAAAGAATTTTTAGAAGCCTAAACTTTTGTTTTTATATTAATCAAAATGTCATAATGATGTTTCTCCAAAAACATCAATCTGCTTACTTTTTAAAATGTAAATAATTTCTTATTAAAAACCATTTATGTTTTTAAAGTATCACAAAACTAAGTTTAACATACACCATATAAAGATTAGTTATAAGTAAATTTCATAGTAATATATGAAAGTATCACAGCATATTTTGAATGAACATAACAATAACTCATAATGAAATTTTAAAAGCCTAAAGTTTGGTTTTCTTATATTAATCAAAATGTTACAACAGGGTGTTTTTCAAAGAACATCAATCTATCTAGTTTTCAAAATATATTTATAAACTATATTTTGTTAATATTAACTTAATGCAAAGGATTAAATTAACTTTAAATAAAAAATAACTAGTTAGTTTTTATTTAAAGTACATTTTTTAAAATTAAGTTTTTATATAACAATTAAATTTTAAATATAGGTTTTTGACATGACGGTTTTAACCATGGTTTAAACCGTCAAAAACAGTCACATGTCAAAAACCTGGCAACCCTGGTTTTTGGAAAACAACAATTAATTTAACAGTTGCTAATGTAAAATCAATATATATGAAAGGATAAAGAGAGGTAAGTTTTTAAATTATTATTTTATTATTTTAAATTAATAGTGAGCAATAATTTAAAGAAAATCCCATTAGAAAGTCTTAACTTAAAATTAATTCTAAAGTTTCCCCTGTAAAGTAAGTTTTAGTACAATGCGTGAGCATAACGCAAAAGTCATAAAAGAGAACCAACTTTAAGACAAGAAAGTGATGAATAAGTGCAATCTGCAGCTTTTTGTGGTTTGGAGCTGCATAGTAATTAATCCCAGTTATCTGGACCTCAGATAATCTGTCAATCATTAAGTTAATATCCAATAAGCATAGGAAGGAGTGGTGTGATTTCCCGCCTAAAATGCCAGTATTTAAGTGAAAACACGGGCAGAGGAGCTCTTCTCTTCTGGTGTGCTCTTGCTTAGTAAACTTACGTCAAATAACTGCCCGAGAGGGGTCACATGATCACATTCGGCTGCACTGCACTGCATCCATTTGCTCAACTCACAATCATGGACTGTACCTTATATGTTCCAGATGGATAAATAAAAACATGTGCTGCAAATTTGGAGTTATTACTGAGTGCCAGCCTCTTTCCTTCATAGCTATTATGTGACTCAAGTAAGGGAATTCGTCACATTAAAATAAGTCGACAGGCATGAACACCTGCTATAAAGTAAATAATGGTACTCAAGTTATGGCTGCAAGAAAATTAATTATGTTATTTCGTGGCCCCTCTCCGGATGCACATAGAAAGAAAAACAATAAACTAAATACACAGAAGGAAAGAAAATAATAAATTAAATCTATATCAATAAAAGCAGCCTTCTCAAAAGAAAAATATTGTTCCTTATCTGTTAATACCTAATGAAGAAAAGAAAATAAAGGATAATATATTCATTCAATCAGGCAAAAGAACTTATTCAACAGAGACTGAATTGCATCTCAAAGAAAGTGTGTCAAGTTTTGTTTTTCTCTACATTCTTCTCCCTCAAGGTCAAGTACTTTGGCTACTAATGTGGTGTCTTCCTTATCAATTGTGTTATTTCATCAAGGTTAATGGATTCATTCACTGGATGGAGAATTAAACAAAGATAACAGAATATAAATAACTGCAGACATAAAGTGGAAGTAGCAAATTTTTTATTTATTTTTCTTTTTTATTCCTGGCACTGAAGTGAGTGAATTATTTATTTATTTTAAGATAAAAAGGAACTTAATGTGTGTTAATTACTATATTAAAAATGAGTATTTTTGCAATTCTCCCATATTTAATAATGAATCTTTATTATATTTAAGGAGTATATAAATTATTTTTGATTGTTCATTTTCTGAATAAGTATTTTAAAAAAAAAAAAAAAAAAAAAAAAATTTTTTGATATTTCCAAAGTTAAAGTGTATTATTTTCTGAAATTTTATTTTTATTTGAAATTTGCATATTATTATATTTAAGGGTTATCTAAATTAGTTTTTGTTCTTAATGTTCTGCATAATTAATTTAAAAATTGATATTTTCACAAAGTTGTCTTATTTTCTAAATTTTTATTTTTATTTGAAACTTGAATATATTTCATAAAGGGTGAATTTCTTTGAGAAAAGAGAAAAAAAAAAAAAATTTTTGAATTTTCTAAATTTGAAGTTAAAAAATAGAAGTTAAAATGGCCAAGGACCCACCCGAAGATCCAGTGGTCCCTGAGAATACAGGTGGAGATAATTTAGGTGCCGTTTCAGAGACAGAGCAGGGTAATTTAAATGAATTAAATAACTCTTCCTCTTCTACAAACACACCGGTAAAAGAGGAAAATGTGCTTATTGAATTTTGCCCTGAAAATGGAATGTTATGGACGGCGTGGTTACCGTATTTTGACGCGTGGTGTCAGGAGAATGGAAAAGACGCGATTTGGAAGGTTAGGAACATACAAAGGTTTTTAAAAGGGAGAGCCCTAACAGTTTATGTTAATAATAGCTTAAATATGATGCACTGGGAAGAAGTAGTAGAAATTTTTAATGAGCAATTTACTACACCTGGAGAGACCTCTTTAAATGATTTTTCAAGTATTGTATTCAAACAGGGTGACAATGTTATAGACTACTACCATAAAAAACTTCAAGTGGGACGAGCTTTAGGGTTAGAACCTAAATTCCTGTTGGATGGGTTAACAGACGGATTGCCTTTAACGTTAAAACAACTTGTGGTGGTTAATTCCCCGAAAAGCCTAAATGAATGGAGGGATTTGGTTCATCGCTTAGATAAATTACAACTATCAGAAAAATCAGCGGACCCCCTCCCACCTAAGTCGGATCAGTATCCAAAATATAACTACTCTCAAGTATTCAATAGGGCCCCTGTGCAATACAACCCCCGTCCACAACCTTGGAGTTATCGATTTCCTAATGTAAATAGACCCCATATGGGATACTCTAATCAAAATCAACCCACTAGGACTCAAGATAACCGACCCAATTTACGAGGGCCTAGACCCCAGCAGTCAAACACAAATGCACGACTACATTTTCAAGGACCTTTACCTCCTTTTCCATGTAAATATTGTACTAAAATTAATATCCCTAACGCGTTTCATTGGCATAGAGAATGCCCTTTCAAGCAGGAACAACCGACTCATACCACAGAAAAGTCCACAGTAGGAAACAGTACGACAGAAGGTGTTAATAACACATATTGACAGTTTGCCGCGACCGGTCGCATATTTCAAAATAAGGGTACCCAAAGAAAGAATCAGCAAACAAGTCAAAGTGTTAAAAAACCAAGCTCGTACTCTAATCCTATTCCCTTACTTTTCGATACAGGCAGCAGTTTAAGTATTCTTCCTGAGCATTTTGTTCAGAAATATGGACTTTCCACAAAAAATATCTCGCCAATAAATGTTGTACAAACACAAGGGATGTTGAAGATTACCAAAAAATGTTCCCTGTTATTACAAATAGGTAATATTACAAAAAATATTGATATGTTTATTTTGAATAATAACTTACCATATGCTCTCCTTAGCTTAGATCATTGTGGACTATTTGAATTAACTTTTGATTGTGCTAAAAAATGTGTAACACAAAATAACAATATTCTACCATTGTTAAAAAATGTACCAAGTTGCTCTCAAACCTTACATTTAATTCCTGAAAGTGAAAATACAATTAGAAGTGAAAATGTTAATGTTCAATCAAATAATAGGGTAGAGAAGATAGAGTACAATCCTGCCACTGAAGAAAATCACGTAACTCCTCAGTCTGCTAGAGAAGGAAAACTTCCTACTTTATTATCAAAATATGTCAAAATTTTTGCTAAATCAAAATATGACGTTGGAAGAATTCGTATGGAACCCCAGAGAATTTATTTAACTTCTGATTTACCTATTTCACTCAGAGCATATAGAACTTCCCCTAAGGAAGAAGAAGAAATTAAAACCCAAATTCAAAATTTATTACAGGCAGGTATAATAAAAGAAAGTTGTTCCCCTTATTCGGCACCTGTAACCCTGGTGTATAAGAAGGAAGAAGGAAAAAAGAGTCGATTATGTGTTGACTTCCGTAAACTTAATTCGATAACAAAAACCGATGCTGAACCACTTCCCCGAATAGATACTTTGTTAGATAAATTAGCTAAAGCAAAATTCTTTTCCACCCTTGACTTGGCAAGTGGATATTGGCACATTCCTATCCACCCAAGAGATACTGAAAAATTGGCCTTTGCTACAACTTTTGGATTATATGAATGGAAATACCTGCCCTTTGGCCTCAAGAATGCCCCCGCTATCTTCAATCGAACAATTAGAAGAATCTTAAATAAATACAAAATAGATTTTGCATGTAATTATTTTGATGATATTATTGTATTTTCACAGTCAGAAGAAGAACATTTCAAGCACTTAGAGCAACTTTTTGAAATCTGTATTAAAGAAAACTTAAAATTAAAATTATCAAAATGTAATTTTGTCAAAACAAAAATTAATTTTCTAGGATATGAAATTACTAATGGACTTATTACGCCTGATAATCCCAATATTGAGGTCATAAAAAATTTGAAACCGCCAAAAAATGTCAAGGAATTACAGAGAGTTTTGGGATCCGTAAATGTTTATGCTAGATTTATTCCACAATATGCAAAAACTAGAGCTCCATTAAATAATTTGCTAAAGAAAAATGTCCCCTATGTTTGGGACCAAAAATGCGAAAATTCCTTCCAAAAATTAAAAAATGCTCTAATAAGTAAACCCATTTTAAGACTCTATGATCCCAAAAGTCCCTGTCATTTATTTGTTGATGCCTCGAGTCATGGTGTGGGATGTGTTGTTAAGCAGGCAGATGAGAATGGCAATTTACATCCAGTAGCATATCATTCTAGAAACTTACGTAATTATGAAAAAAATTATGCCATTACTGAATTAGAATGTTTAGCAATCATTGATGCTTTAGATAAATTTTATCATTATTTGCACGGTCAAAAATTTGTCATACATACAGATCATGCGGCTCTCACTTGGCTAAAAAATGTTAAAAATTTAAGAGGAAGATTATTCCGCTGGTCCCTTAAACTTAGTATGTTTGACTATCAAATTCAATATCAAAAAAGTTCAACTAATATTGAAGCTGATATGTTATCCCGATTGCCTGTTGTAGAAAATGTGTCACACCATGTACACCTCCTTGACTTAAATGAAATTAAAGACAATCAGAAAAAAGAAAATATAATTATTAATGGTAAGAAAATTATTGAAATTGATGATGTAAATGTAATTAAAAAGAAAGGTTTGTATAAGATAATAGTCCCTATGTCATTAAGATTATCCCTACTAGAGAAAACCCACACTCAATTTGGACATCCTGGAATTTATAAAATGGTAAATTTAATTACACCCCAGTATTATTGGCCTAATATTAATAAAGACATTGAAAGTTTTGTGAAACATTGTCATATTTGTCAATTAAACAAAAAATGTAAACAAAAAAGATTTGGCTCGTTACAAGCAGTACCACCAACAGATAAACCTTTTGAATGTTTGTCTTTGGACACTGTTGGTGGACTTAATTATTATAATTCTACAAAAAAGTATTTGCATTTGGTCGTGGACCATGCAACCCGTTATGTGTGGGGATTTCCATCAAAAAGCGTTACCACTGAAACTTATACAAACTTTTTAAAACAATTATTTCAAATTCAAGTGCCTAAAAAATTGTTAACTGACAGAAATGCAGCATTCCCTTCATCCCGTTTTAAAAAATTTCTTCGAAATTATTATGTTAAACACCTATTAACAAGTAGCCATCATCCTGAGTGCAACGGGAAAGTCGAGCGTCTCAATCAGACTATTGTTACGCGTTTAAAGTGTAAAGTTAATTCTTCTTCAAACAAAATTCCCTGGACTAAATTACTTGAAGAAGTTTTAAATCAATATAACTCAACACCTCATTCAGTAACTCAGTTTCCACCTAAATATTTATTATTAGGAGAATTACCATATGACCCCTTATTGGCAAATAATAATTACTACCCTTCAGTTGATGAAGCTAGAAAAACAGCAAAAGAAAAAACAATACAATATCATAATAAAAACAAAGTCAGATACGATGCTCGATTTCTCCCTGTGGAATTTAAAGTTGGAGATGAAGTGATTTATGAGGAATTTCAATATCCAAACACGCGTAAATTGAGTTCACCTTATTCAGGCCCATATAAAATCTTAAGACAATTATCTAACGTTAATTTTGAGATAGACAAACCCAGCCTTCATTTTAAGAGAAATTCAGAAATTGTCCATTCATCTAAGTTAAGATACTATAATAATACTAAAAATTTCAAATTAAGTCATGAATAAATTAGTTAGGTATTAGCTTCCAGTCCCAAGTTTTTTTATTTTTGCTTTCCTATTTCCCCGTACACGTTGGATGAGGATCCTGGCTGAGTTAAAGAAATCGGAGGGATGTCGGGAGACATATCTTCCTTTCTTTGACTCAGTGGCACTAGCGTGCCCTTAACTTTTCTTTTTACAAATATACCTTTTCGGTTTATTTAAATTTTTTTTTCTTAAATATCATGTAGATGGTTTCGTGAAATGAGGATCCTCCGCTCCTAAGCCCCTTTTCTATAAGCAGTCTGTTTTCTCATGGTCTCCTGATCTTCACCATTGTGATGTGTTCGGAGAACACGGGAAAACTGATGTGTTTTCCCTCTCTGTAGAAGCTAGCCAGTTTCCACCTTTATCCCAAATTACTTTTGGAAAGGCTTGACATTCTCAGAGTTTCAAGGGTTAATGTACCCACCATATAATTTTTGTGGATTGCCAAACTTGAAGTTTATAGCAGTCTGTAATACTTTGAAAACAAATAATTACTCAAACAAAGTAATTAACTTGGTTTTAGGTGTAAATAATTTGTAAAAAATTTTTGCTATTATTAATATTATTATTGTTTGTATCTTTAGTAAGTATTTTTATATAATTGTTTGAAAATGTATTTTACATTAACCAGGAAAAAGTGTCAATGATCTGAAATGATAAAATGTATTTATAGTGTCATTTTTTCAAATATATGGACAGTAGAGAAAACTGCAAATTCCGTATATTTCTTTTAAAAAATAGATTTCTTGCAGATGTGTAATATCTTGTTCAACATCATTATATTTTTATGTAATTTTAAAGACTCTGTGCAAAACCAAAGGACTTCTTCGCCAAAGAAATGAACTATTTTGCCTACTGATCAGTTACAAAACTTATTTACAGGACCTTGTTATAATGGTTCATTATATATGAACACAAAACTATTATAAAACTATAGGCGTCACCAACTAGTTGGGAACAAGAAATTTCTGCTTTAAGATAATATTGTATAAGAGTGCTACATTATGTTTTATTTTATATTTCTAGGACACTATTGTATGTATAGGGTTGAGCACGTGGAACGTGCAGTTCTACAGAAAGAAAAAAAAAAAAAAAATCGATAAACGGGACTAAATTAATAATTAAAGGGAAAATATATGCACTTCTCCTTCTACACAATAAGACAGACCATCTTTTCCTGGACTATCTGCCACCTCGGAATGAGTTCCCATGGACTTGCAGGCAAGCCCAGGGGAACGTTGTCTTGGAGGGGGGGGGATATGAAAGGATAAAGAGAGGTAAGTTTTTAAATTATTATTTTATTATTTTAAATTAATAGTGAGCAATAATTTAAAGAAAATCCCATTAGAAAGTCTTAACTTAAAATTAATTCTAAAGTTTCCCCTGTAAAGTAAGTTTTAGTACAATGCGTGAGCATAACGCAAAAGTCATAAAAGAGAACCAACTTTAAGACAAGAAAGTGA
The DNA here is from genome assembly GCA_963930645.1 of Salticus scenicus. Lineage (NCBI taxonomy): Eukaryota > Metazoa > Arthropoda > Arachnida > Araneae > Salticidae > Salticus > Salticus scenicus. The sequence goes on along the minus strand of OZ005653.1, from coordinate 235,607,465 downwards.
TGAATAAGTGCAATCTGCAGCTTTTTGTGGTTTGGAGCTGCATAGTAATTAATCCCAGTTATCTGGACCTCAGATAATCTGTCAATCATTAAGTTAATATCCAATAAGCATAGGAAGGAGTGGTGTGATTTCCCGCCTAAAATGCCAGTATTTAAGTGAAAACACGGGCAGAGGAGCTCTTCTCTTCTGGTGTGCTCTTGCTTAGTAAACTTACGTCAAATAACTGCCCGAGAGGGGTCACGTGATCACATTCGGCTGCACTGCACTGCATCCATTTGCTCAACTCACAATCATGGACTGTACCTTATATGTTCCAGATGGATAAATAAAAACATGTGCTGCAAATTTGGAGTTATTACTGAGTGCCAGCCTCTTTCCTTCATAGCTATTATGTGACTCAAGTAAGGGAATTCGTCACATATATATAATTTATAATTAATACATTAATTTTAAAAATATGTTTCCCAATAAAATAATATGAAGTTCTGCTGTTAGTGAAAATAGGTATTCATCCCCTTAAGATAATGTCTATTAAATTTGCTACAATTAGCAATTTTTCTTTTTACTAAAGAAAAATGTAAAATTTTTGACAAAAAAAAAAAAAAAAAAAAAAAAAGATGATTTTGAAAAGCAGCAAACTTAAAACTGATCTTTTACAAAAAATAGGACTGCTTCTTTTGAAAATTTAGGCAAGAAAATTACACATTTCAGTAATCAGCCTAAAAAAGTATATCCACTGTACCATGAACTGATATGACATAAGTTGATACAAAAAAAAAAAAAAAAAAAAAAAAACAGGAATTAAGCTTGTCGAAATAATCACCTATTTCACCATTCAGAATTGAAAAATTAATAAATAAATAAAAATACTAATTTTATTGATTAGTAGCAGAATAGATTCACCTATTTCAGAAGTTAGTAGTACTTAAATATAACTTTTGTAAACTAATGATGAAATGATTTTGTAATTTACAGTTCATTACAAAAAAATTTCATTATTGTTTTGCCAATTAGCAAAGAAAAAAAAAAAAAAAAAAAAAAAATGTGCTTAACAACCACTCACTTTCCATTACTTAATGCTATACATATTATAAACTCTTTTTATAGATAGTGTGATAAGACATAAAATTCACCTAACCAATCAGACAGCCAACAATTTTACTGTTGTAGCAAACTAATACATACATTCTAAAGACATATACAAGAAAGTTTATATATCAAGTTAAGAAAATCAGTAAAACTATTTTTAGGAACACTATCCCATTTCTGAGATCTAAAATTGATCTGTCTAATCGAGACATCTATCAATTTTCCAACAATAACCAAATAATACATGCAAAAAGACATCAAAGAAGGGTTTATGTTGCAAATTTCAAGAAAACTGTTTGAGCCGTTTTTGAGATACAGACTTTCAGTCCATTTTTATACTAAAACTTGGCAAACTCATCTGTTCACTAGACAGCAATAACTGAAATCTGAGTTTTAAAAAAAAAGTCCGTAGAGAATTTTTTCAAGAAATGCACTTGCAATACCTAAAATTAACCTACTTATTCAAGAATGTTTATCAATTTTCCTTAAGTAACCAACTAATATATATAAAAGGAAATCTGTAAAAGGAGTTTATACAGAAATTTTTAATAAAATCTTTAGAGCGGTTTTTGAGATTTCAATTTATGGTACCACTTCTGATTTTCTAACTTTCACCAAAAGTTCACAAAATCATCTGTACATTGGACTGTGATAAATATGAAGTTTCGTTGCTCTATTTTCTTTTTATTTCAGAGATATGACAATCAGATTTCCCCCCCCCCCCCCAAACACACACAGTGACGAATTGCCAAAAAACACTTTTTTAGACACAGGTCCAAAACCAAAGGCCTGTGTAAAGGTCATGTACGTCAGGTGAAAAGTTGATATCAAAACTTTTGACACAATACAATACTTCCATTACCACGAATAGTCAGGTAATATAAGTAAAAAGAAAATTTCATACATTAACTATGGGAAAGTATAATAATTTATCAATTATCCTTGATAAAACAAAGCGAAAAACATTTTATCATTTATTACTCACAAAAAAGAGAATTAAAACTATATTTTTTCTAGAAAATTATAAATTTTTTTTTTTTTTTTTCATAAGAGGAATAAATCTTTGTGCATTTATTTGTTTTATGTTTCCAACAACTGTTTATAATCCCACCAATTTTAACTATTCAGAAAAGCAATTTTTCTTTTCTTTATTTATTTTTGAGAAATGTGCATACACTTCTGAATAACTTAAATTTCTGATCATATTTTTGATTTTACACCTTTTTATACACATACATATATATTTTAATTGCACATAAATTCGGTGTAAGATTATGTGTAAGTGGTATTATGTTAATTTTGTCTAATCATCATTGGCCACTTCCAAATTACCTTAGTCTTGGCCTTTAGTTTCATCCTCTTGAACGACACTTTCAAGTCTTATATTTTAAATGAATCAAATTTATCATATAATAAAATACAAGATATCGATCCCATACATACAAAAATATAAAGCCTTTCGGGCTCAGTCAAAAGAGTCTTTGTTAAGTATATAGTTATGTAAAGAAACATAAAATTTATCTGCACTACTGCACAGATGACATCACTGCACGCATAATTTTTTATGACATCACTATTATATAACATAACTTCTACATTTCTGCTTTTAGACAAGAGATCATAATTTAAAGTCAAAAGGGAAAGACTTCTCTTTCAGGTCCATAAATGTATTCTAAAATCCCATTGCCCCTTTTTGTATTTTCTTTTTTAATAAATATGTGTTGTCCAGTTGACTGAAATTTGGTCTTTTCTCATATATAAAAGAAACAAGATGGGTAGACAGTAGATCAAAATGATCAATAAGTTACTTAAGATCTTCATACAGGCTATGTCCATTTTGAGTTCCATACCCAGTAGCAGATTTTTTTATATCTATTTACAGCAAAACAAAATTTATGCGTGATCCAGAAGTGCTGGACCAAGTCTGGTAGCACAAGAAGTATTAGCAATTCATAAAATATGTAAAATTTCCATCTACAAAGAAAATAAATTGGAAATACACAAGTACAATAATCTAAAGACACAATGTAAACTATATTCATATTTTTAAACCTGGTATTTCTTTTTGAAATTCTAAATTAATCTGCAGAAATCAAAACAATCTGCAATGCTCGTTGTCCTGCTGCACTGTTTCTGCTACTGGGGTTCCATAAAGATTGATTTATAAATATATTTTCTATGCGGGTTTTAATTTTTCATGAAACCACTATTTTGAATCAAGATGGTAAATTGAGTTGATTAATAAATTTTATTGAGATCTTGATATGGACTATGCACATACACAGTTTCAAGCAAATTGGTTCATAAATTCTCTTTCTTATGCAAGTTTGAAATTTTCTAATGAACACTAATTTGAAAGAAGATAGCAGATCAAGTAAGTCAACAAATTCATTGAAGATAACTGTGCTATTCAACTTTGTTTCGCTTTATTCTGCTCAATAGGTTTTGATTGGTGCCCTATCAAATAAAGAAAATCGAAAGCAACATTTTTGGTATATTTTGTTTTCGTTATCAAAAAGGCGAAAATACTGTTCAAACAAGGAAAAAAGTATACAATGTATATACAGAAAATTTATTTAAAGAACGCCAGTGTCAAAACTGGTTTACCAAATTTTGTTCCGGCAATTTTGACGTTGAAAATGCATTACTTTCTGGAAAACCAGTTTATGCTAAGCTAATGAAGACAAAATAAAATATTGATTTATGAAAACTGTCAAATAACAACTTGTGAGATCGTTAAGAAACCGATCAAAGTGGATGATACATAATTCAATAAAATATTTATACAGTATAAGAAAATCGTCTTTCATTTTCAAAGGAAAAAATGAAATTACTTTCTAAATAACCCAATAAAATGATAGTATAACATGCTATTTATTTCTATCGGTTTAAGATTTTAGGAAAAACAAAACATGCAAGTGGTTAAAATATTTAACTAACAGAATATTCTTTAAACCTAAGATGTGCTTTAATTTTTTTTTTAATTACTATTTTCATTAACAAAATCATTATTAAATAATAAAATACACAAGAAATTACAAATTAAAAAAGCATTCATTGCTCAATGTTTTACAATAGCAATACAATAAAGCAATTTTTTAAAAAATTTATTCAACGAACCAATGGCACAACATCTTCCATGGGCTTCATGTCCCTTTTACTAAGGGGGGGGGGAAAAAACTTTATTAAAAGAAAAATACAGAAAAAAAAAAGTTTAATTTATGCAAAATCAGAAAATTATGAAATACTTACTTATTGAATACAGTTGCTAGAGGTTTCTTTAGACTTGCCTATAATAAACACAAATTTATTTTATTAGATGATGAAGTTAAATAAATATAACTTTTTCTAATAAAAAAAAAAAAAAATCAGACACCATAGAATATTAAACAATTAAACATAGTGACATAATTGAAATTATTATATATATTCAGTACATGACTTGCTCAAACTGTCTTAATACTCTCTATTTTTACTTTTCAAATTTGCATATTTAAGAAAAGCATTGTAACCATGAAAATAATTCTACTTCCAAGATTTTGGTATATCTATACATTTTGAGGTCATCTGACTTTATTTTTACAGTAACGTATGTATGCATATATAAATGAACACAATAGCATCTAAATGCTTTGTTCAAATGAGCTGAAAGTTGGTACATATGTCGGTCACTGTAGTACAAACTGTATAGATTTTGGTGAATCTAGCTCTTATAGATTTTTACAGGGACACAATGAAAAATTCTTTATTATTATGTCATATGGGCTCAAATTATTCAAAGTGCAATAGTGTCTAAATGCCTTATTTGATAGGTCATCGTCACACAGACTGTATAGATTTTGGTGAAGTTTATTTACAGGGATACACAAAGGAAATTGGATACATAACATTCCACTAAACAACATACTATTTAAGAAAAAATACTTAAACACCCTAATATATATATATATATATATATATTTAATAACTTCTCTTACTTTAATATACTTAAACAACTGTTAATTACTGTTCAGAAAGTTGAGTGGTGTCACTCCATTTTTTTTTTATTGTTGTTTTGTAAATGTTGCTAAAGAGGAGAAGATAATAATTTGCAAAATCTGATCTAAACAATTGTAATATGTGCATGTAATAAGCAATTCATAAAAAATAATAGAGAAAATGGACCCAAAAAAAAAATCTTAATATAAATAAAAATTTAACAGTAAAGAGAAATTACAATTTTCGAATAAGAACTAGAAAAAAGTAACAGTAGAATCTTAATTAGCTAGGCTGAAATTGTTCTGACAGCAAAAAATAAATCCTATGTGAAATATTTTGTTTCTTCACAAACAGAAATTAAAATATCCTTATTGGTTTGGCAGGAAGACAGTATTCTCAAATCTTCCATATTGTATTCCCATATACTAGTCATGGGTAATGGCAGAAAAAAAAATGTGCCAGGAAGAAGCCAGACACTTTTACATTGCTGATCTTTAAACATTTTTGTATTAGTTGTCGGGCAGTAAGAAATCATACTTTCAAGAAACATGTTTCTCTCGTAATATTTAATTATTTAAATTAACTTTGTAATTTTATTTTTAAAATTATGAAAGATAAAGACAATTTAAATAAAAACTTCAAAATATAGAAGTAGGGGGCCCTTGCCATCAATGTGTAGGCATTTATGACGCCAGTCAACTAGTTTTGCTCTGATTTTCAAATGCTGTTATGCAGTTTGAGTTTTTCCTTTTGGGGTTCACACATTCATATGCTTCTATCAGGGATGCCACTTTTCCGCTGAACAGTGGATTTCTGCTTTTTATAATTTTTTTTTGTCCCCCTCCCCTCAAACTAACAACTGGCAATCAAGCAGGCCATTGAAGTCATGCAATTTTCAATCTTTCTCGATCCATAAAATAAATATCAATACACATATTAAATTTGCTTTATCGGGTTCTAGAACCTTTAAAAAGGTAGAACTGCTCAATATTTCTCATATAGGGTTATATTGTCTCCCCCCTAAAACAAACAATCTGATGAAGCTCTGCAATTTTCAATCTTTTTCCCTTCATAACGTAAGTCATTGTTCATGATAAACTTGTTTTATTATATTCTAGAACTTATAAAAAGGTAGAAGTATTTCTTTATATCTGAAATATTTTGTTTTAAATTATGTGAAATTAACAGTGGCATATCCAGTATTTTATTTAGGACAGGGCTGAGTTAAGGCTTATATATACATATTAACTTTATTGCTAAAAGTAAAGAATCTTTATTTTTTGAAACTTTTAACAAAATTTCATTAGGGGTTGCAGCCCTAATGCCCCCCTTCCCCCTCTAGATATGCCGCCAGAAATTAATATTATTGTTTAAACTTGAAAAAATTTCATACACCATAAAATTAATGGAAGCACTACCGGTTTCGAAAGGACGCGGCCTTTCTTCTTCAGGTGCAAAATACTTGCTACTGCTTTGGAGGCAAAAGTAAGACTTTATCCATTTTGTATTTTAATATTACTGATTACCAGTCAGAGATATACAGACTATGTTTTTTTTAAAAAAAACTTTTATATTAAATAATTTTTTTTGAAATAAAGCCCCATTTTTTTATACTGCTTAAAATATTAAAACCTTTTGATTGCAAAGTCACACAATCTTTGAATTTATTATATTCAAATTATATTTTATAGATCATGATAATTATTTTATAGTACATAAATTTACAGAATTCCCATATAAATATATAAAAAATATCGAAAATTTTACTTCACATGTGATTTCCTCTTTTTTGAAATTTTTTGAGTGGTATCCCTGTTCTATGAAGAAACTGTCGTCACCCCCTCCAAAAATTCTCCTGGCTATGGCCTTGATTACTCACAATATTTTATTTGTACTAAAAAGTGATTATTAATAGCACTTCAGCCATTTACAAACTCAATTTCACTGGGATTATAAATAGTACCTAAAAGTATATTAAAAAAAAAAAAAATCATACTTACAAAATCTTTCATTGCTTGAGTAACAACATTATTTGCATTCTGTCCACGAAGGAAGACACTTTTCTTGTCATTTTCAATAAGCTTGGGTTCTTTATTCTCCAGAAAACGTTTTCCTGGTCTTGTTTTAGCTTTACTAAAGCAGAAAAGAATAGGATGACTTTCGTTATAATAAACCAATTTAGAGACTAATTTTTAACTTTGGAAATGAGTTTTTAAAAGAAAAATCTGAAAGCATGCACTAAGGTTGGAAGCTGAAATGAAATAGAAAAATGTTGACAAAAAAATCATTATATTGAGTAATATTAAAACACGAATAAACTACTACGTCAGAAACACCAAAAGAAAAATATTTGCGATGCATACAGCTGTTTCGGTAGCCTTAAGCGTACCGTCTTCAGTGCAAAAAGAATTCTGAATCTGGAGAAGTGCTCGTATATATAGGAGAGGGACAAATAGGGAACAGCGAAATCACAATTTACAAGGTTTTTAAAATTTTTATAAATATGAAAAGCTTCAAAGAAATCGAGTTCATGAATGGATTTAGGTCTGCAAATTATTTTAGCTAAATTAAATTTAAAATTATGATTTTCCTCCCAACAATGTTTAGAAATAGCCGATTTATTGGCTATTTCTAAACATTGCTGGGAGGTAACACTCCACTCCATGTGGGCATGGGTGCAGAATATGTCCGAACGAGGTTCGGGGGAAATTTAAACTGACTGGGGAAATTTTGAATATTTTTTTAAGAGAAAATATTTGTATAGTAAAGTAAATTTTTGCGTTATTGAGGGAAATTTATACTGTGTGGGGGGGAAATTTCCGAGGTCTGAACATTTTCTGCACTCCTGCATGTGGGTATAATACTCCATGCAGCTTCAACAGGGTGTCACTGTTTGTCAACTATAATTAGAAGAGAGTGATAGCATGCCAGTCATTTGGCAAGAACTGACCACTCATTTTGAATGGTACAAGATCAGAACATCAATCGGGCTTCAGTTCAGATTCATCATTGATCACACACAAAAGTTGTTCCTATCTGTGATGTAGTTTTTAGAGTAGCCAAAGTCATGGTTAGTGGTCACTGTGTGTATATTGGCTCACCAGTTGAAGTGAGGGTTTGCGATGCAATTGGATACACATCTCAATCACCTCTGAATAGTGGCATTATATTTTTCATAAGTTAAGGCCCTTGGCTATACTGAGGCATCCATAACTCAATATTGGACAATGCACATCATGTTGTCCAGACCTTTCTTAATATAGAATGTGCTCGACTGTTGCTCTGGCCAGCATGTTCTCTTGATCTTGCACTAATTAAAAACACCTGGTTAATCATTGCCAAGCAAGTGGCACTCCACCAACCTCTAGCAATTACGGTTGATAAATTATGGCACCATGCTAAAGCTGTACTCATACTTGTCATGCAATTACTGTGATTCAATGCCTATGTGGATAAGTGTTATTACTGTCACCAGAATTTGCCGCTTTTATGTATTGATTTCTTAGAATATATACCTCCAAACTTCTTGAAAATTTAAACATTTGTTTTTCCCACAATACTGTCTATGTCCAATAAATACTATTCTGTTACCTTTATTTCCTTTTGGTATAGCAATGTTTATGGCCATTAGTATATTAATGAAATTTTTTACAGTTATAAAATGAACTGTAGATTCTAAGTAATCAGAAATTCTGTAAATTACATAAAATTTTAGGTATCATATTGATTGCAGATAGAATTTTTAAAGTCTATCACTGTTACCCTACTATAAAAATCCTGAAATAATATTTGAAAAAAAAAAAAAAAAAAGCCAGTGTGTAATTAAAACTTTTCACCGTTGTAACCAACAAAAACCATATAAAGTTTTCCCTTAACAGCCTACAGAAAAGTAATTAGAAAAAAAAAAATACAGGAAGTACATTAAGCAAAAATTCATAAAATCAGGATAAACAATAACATCAGAAATTTATATAAAGAAATATACACATGCAAACAAAAATAAAAAGTAATACAAGCAAACAAAAGAGAGAATAAAATAGAAAAAATATATTGTTGAAATCAATACAACAATGGAATTAAAAATTTAATGCTAATGAAACATACACTACTCGTAACATATTTATAAAAATTTATAAACAATAAACAATTTGAATTTTGTTGTGCAATGAAATCCGTGAATGAAACATATACGAACAGCGTCACATAAAATAAACAAACATGTGGTGTGGAGTGTGGTTGGTTGGTACGTAGAAGGTTAGGTAAGGCTGAGTTCAGCGGTCGCTTCCCGGGAAGCCCGGTCTCCCCGGGATCTCCCCAAGCCGTTCAGCGACAGCATCACGTGATCATTTGTGGGTAACCCAAGGCGTTCAGCGCACAAGATTGGGGAGCACGGGATGTTCCCATTTTACCCAGATTTTTTTTACGGGAACTTGGAAGATTTTCTGGGGAGTTGGTCACGTGACGTGTAACGTGCATGCGTGTGTGCTTGTTGTTTGTCAACAAAATCATAATTATTTTGCATTGTGTGCTTTTTTTATTGGAAATTTTATTAATGCAATTAGTTTTTATTAATTTTGGCAGACTATGAGAGTATATTATATTACATTTTAAGAAAAGTAATAAAATATTTTCATAATATAAAACTCTTACAGTAAATAATTAATACGTATTTTCACTTTTTTTAAGAAAGCAGTGTTTTTTCTCATCTTCATCACATGATTTATATGAGCTATGTGTTAACGTGTTTATTTTTTAAAACACATTTCCACTCCGATATTATTTAAATTGATCACATGAATATTTTTTCGTTATCATACTTGCCAACTATGCGAAACTTCACTAAATTTTTAAGTTTTCAGTGATTTTCGCTTTTGCTGGAAAAAAAAAAAAAAACTTGTGTCTCAATAGACAGCATTATTTTAAAATAATAATTACTAGATTTTTATTTAATTATTAAACTTTATTTATTATAAACTTACTTTATTTTACTTTATTTATTATAAACTAACTTTTTTTTTTTTTTTTTTACAATTTAAGCCATGGATTAAACTATTAAAAACTGGCATATGTTGAAAACCTGCCAAAGTTATTAGACTGAAGCCAATCAATATTATGTAAAAACCTGAAAATGCCATCTATAGAATCACCCTTATATTGTTCCTATGTTGGCAGATATGTTAAGTTATTAAATGCATTTGTGATCTTTAGTTTACTTGTGTCCCACTATTTGTACTAATTTGAAGAATTTTATGTTTGAATTTAGTTGTAAATGTTTAAAATTTTTTGATAAGTTGGACAAAGAAAAAAATAGATTGTTAAATTACATGTCATTCTTTGAGATTAATTTCAAAGTCTTGCTATATTGAATGATGTTTTACACAAAGTCCTTACTGTTATACTTAAATGACACAGTTAGTTAACTAGTATAGCAATTTACTTTTTCTTACGATGTGAGAAACACATTTTCTTTTAATCCAGTGAATAAAGTATGAGTATTATGATATATATTTTCCCGTGTTTTTATGATAATGAAATTATTTATTTATTTTTTGTGTGCATGTGTGTGTGTGCTCAGTTATATATAATTTACATTTTATTTATAATTTACAAAAAGCAGCAATTTTTTTAAAACAATTTATTAGTGAGGAAAAAAGAAAGTGTTTCCTGAAATTATCCTGTTAGTTGAATGCCTGTTAAAAAAGAGTTAATCGTATTTATTTATTTTTTTTATCATTGTAACTTAAACAAAAATATGTTTTCTTTTAAAGTCATTTTTTATGCCGTTTTTTTTAACAGGGCAATATATGTCAATTTCTTATATTTTCTGATTTTTACAGTTTGCAATGTTGTCTGAAGGAAATAGTAAGATCTGTCATACTTAAAAAAAAAAAAACTCTAAATCTTTCCAGACAGGAAAAAAAAAAAAAAGAAAAGAGTATCGTTACCTTGTGCTGTAAACTGCCTAGAATTTTACAGAATCTTAAGAAATTACAAATACTTAAAGAAGAAAAGTCTAAGTCAAAAATAAGGTTTGTTTAATAGAGATTAAAATATTACAAATTAAAGAGATTACAAAAATTTTTCATCAACCTGAAAACTGATCTGATCCCGCAGTAGAGATTTTTTGTGACCCACACCTGCTTTCTTTATATCCAAAAACTATAAGAACATTAATAATTCATCTAAAAATCATGAAAAACTTTTTTCAAGGATAACATAAGGTAAAATTATATTTATTGTCACACAGTTGGTAAATTATTTTTAAAAGAATTAAAATTGTAATTGTGTTAAGTTAAAAATCTGAAAAATGGATTAACCCTTTGCACTCGAGGCTTTTTTCGCTTGGATGAACCAGTAATTCAAGACAACTTTCTGCATATGAGGTGAATTTCTTACATTAACATAAAATGATTTGACACAAGTTGTAAATGTTTACAATTAGTGGTCTTTTTCTCGCCAAATTGCATATGAGGAAAGCAACACAACCTTCTGTTGGCATTGTCGAAATCTGAAATTATATATTAACAATCTATACTAATATTATAAATGTGAAAGTTTAGATGTTTGTTATTCAATCACGCCACAACGGCTAAACGGATCTGGATGAAATTTGGTACAGAGATAAATAGACTAGAATAGAACATGGGCTACTATCTTTACAGAAATTCCCCCCATGTTCTCCCCTGGGGGGCAAAAGACAAAAACGGCTGGATGGAATTCGACAGTGCTTCGCAGGAATTTAGGTTTTTACCCAAATTAAAATGATATCTATCAACTTTTCACTCTTTTCAGCAATTCCCCCATGTTCCTCCCTGGAGGGGGGCAAAAAACAAAAACACGTTTGTCCAGGTATCGCTTGAGAACAGCTGAATGGAATTCAACGGTGCTTCACAGGAATTTAGGTCTTTAACCAACTTAAAATTATATCTATCAACTTTTCAGCAATTCCCCCATGTTCCCCCCTGGAGGGGGCAAAAAACAAAAACACGTTTGTCCAGGTATCGCTTGAGAACAGCTGAATGGAATTCAACGGTGCTTCACATGAATTTAGGTCTTTAACCAACTTAAAATTATATTTATCAACTTTTCCGAAATTACTCCCCTTTCCCCCTAGGGGGGGGGGCAAAAGAAAAAATGCATTTGCAAGCATAACTCTGCTCCCAATTACTTCACAGTAAAGAAATTGCACACGGGGAGACTAGACATGAGTACAAATAACACATTATCTGCGATTTATAATTTTTCGATTTTTAATGGAAGGGAGGGGGAAAATCAGTTTTTGGCGGGAAATTCCTGATTTTGAGTAGAACTCTACCAAAGATATTGAAAAAAGGCTATGCAACTTCCTTAGGATAGTTCCAAATATATATATATTTTTTTTTTTTTTGTGTGTGTGTGTGGGATGGGGGGGGGCAAACTTGAGACACCTCTTTTACTGCTAAATTCGTCCTGAATAATCTATGGAAACTGCGGTCATGAATTTTGGTGCTTGGATTGTTCATACACCATAATGGACACCTAAAGTAAAAAAATTATCAAAATTACCCCCATTCCCCCCCCCAAAGGGGGACAGAAGGCAAAAGCACCTTTGTAAACATATCTCAGCTCCAAATTACTTCACTGTGAAGAAATTGCACAAGGGGAGACTTCACATTAGTACAATTAAAACATTATCAGCGATTTAGGAAATTCCGAATTTTAAGAGGAGGGATAGGAGAAATCCGTTTTTGACGTGAAATTTAGCAAATTCTTTATTTTTGAATAAAACTCTCCAAAGAATATAACAAAGATGTAAAAAACAGCCATGCGACTTCTTTAAGATATTTCCAAAACACGTTTTTAATTTTTTGTCACCTGCCTTTTTTTTTTTTTTTGGTTGGGGGGGGGGCGTATGGTATGTGTTACAGGGGGCAAATTTGAGACACCCTTTTTAGTGCTAAATTTGTCCTGGGAAATTTATGAGAGCTGCGGTCATGAAGTTTGGCGCTTGGATTTTTTATATGTATCCGACAACTAAAGAAACGGGATTTATCGAAATACCCCCACTTTCCCCCTGGAGGGCAGGAAGAAAAAAATTTTTGTAAGCATAACACAGCCCCAAATTGCTTCATGGTGAAGAAATTGTACACGGTGAGATTAGAATTGAGTATATATAAAACAAATACCATTTTTAACTATTGATTCTTAAAAAAGAGAGGGGAAAATCGTTTTTTGGGGGAAATTTCAGAAATTCCGGATTTTTTAGTAGAGCTTTACTAAAGATGTTACAAAGGTATTTCCAAAGATATTTTCTCTTTTTCTTGTGATTTTCGATTTATTTATTTTTTTGGGAGGGGGGGGTGTTACAAAGTAGCAAATTCAAGACCCCCCCCCTCCTCTCTTTTAGCAGTAAATTTGTCTTTGGAAATCTATGGGATCTATGGTAACGAAATTTGGTGCGTAAATTGTTTATATGTATCTGACACTTATTGTAATGGGATTTTACGAAATTCCCCCCACCCCCCTTTGAAGATGAGGGGGCTATAAACACGTGTAAAAACACATTTTTACATTTCAATTTGCCTTAGATTATCTTAGAATGGTGAACTTTGGTGTGTGGATGTTTATTAGGTGTACGCAATACGTACTTTGTCGAGATTTCGCAAAACTTCGAACTTAGCCACTAGGAAAGGGGAAGTAAGAATCGGGTAAGTTGCTGCTGAAAGCAGTGAGAACATGGACTCCTCACGTTGCGAGCGAGAAAAATCTCTACCGAACACAACGGGAACTTTAACTCAGGTTAATTAATAACGATATGGGATTTTGACAACTCATTTAAATATTTTGTCCAGCGAAGCGGGCAAAGCTTGCTAGTCTCTCTATAAATAAATGGCTAAGAGATTTTTGACTCTGTCTGTGTGTTGAGGCAAGTTGCCACCAGATTTTCATACTTTAGTTAATTTTTAAAAATCTAATAGTCCGATTGATAAGTTAATTAAACCGACAGATTCAGAAAAAATGCCCCTTTCATTTGGTACCTTATTTGTAATAAAACTTTGATTAGATTTTTTTTAAATTAATTAAAACGTGAAAATAATAACCTGGTAAATGCTTTAAAAATGGACATTTTACTTCAATTTTTTCGATACTGTCTGTTTCGAAACTGTCATCTGATAAGCACCCAAATGGAAGCCCACTGGTAAGCTATTGTCACAGGCAATAGGGACAGACACCCGAGAATGAGTGGGTTGCTGCCGAAGGCAGTGGGAAACCGAAGTGGGCTTTAAAGCAATTTCATGATGTCTTTTATTTTTGTTTGTAAAACGATATAAAAAAGGGTTTTCTTTAGCACGTTCACGCCGGCGTGAACCACCGGTGGGTCACAGCTACAGTCAGCAGAAAAGTATCCGAACACTAGCAATTATCCCTGTCCAAAAAAAGTACACTTAATACTGCTTTGTTTTAGTCTAAGAACATGATTCGATAAGTATTTATTGAACAAAACAGTTTTAAGTGTACTTTTTTTATATCAGAATTATTGGCTAGCACTCGGAAACTTTTGAGTAGACTATGCAAACAAAATGCGATGCGCCGGCATGAATGTGTTAAATATAGTGACCAGCGAAGCAAGAAAAGCCTTCGTTGATTCACTACCTTCATTGATTTCTTTAATTAAATATGGTTTCATTAACAAACTTTGATCTATTGGCATGCAGGCCGAGTTTTGTACATATCGAGTTTGATTTTGAAATTTTTCCCACTTTCGGAAATCTGTACGTTTCCGAACTGGGGCTTTGCTAGTAGTCGATAAAGTTTTATATCATTTTCTTTCTAATTGTTTGTTATAGTTTCATAATTCTTAATAAAATTATTAAAAAGTGTATTGAAGATGATTTTTCTTGTTTTCTATGTTTATTTCTGATCAAACTGCTTTTTTTCCCAACATGTTAGATCACTGAAAAGCTCGCTATCTTATGCCGCCAGTGGGCTATTATAACTGCGGACAGGATGCAGAACGGTACAATATTAACAATTAAAAAAAAAAAAAAAAGCACCAAGTAGACCAACAGACTAATTTTCCCTTATAAATGTGAATTGCACTATCAAACACTAATTGATTGCATGCTTGCAACATTATAAAAGAAGTGAAAGATTTATCATATTTCAGAAGACACTTTAGGCCAGGGCGCGAGGAATTTTTACTGTGGCGAGTAAAATTTGGTAAAGTTATAGATAGAATTCTTATACGGTACGGTGACAGAAAACATTCTTTTTATAGATTTAAATATGGCAAAATCCTGTGATCTTATAACTTCATATTTAACCTCTCCTTTTTCTCTTCTTTGAGTGTCGAGTCTGTGTGTGCGCTGTCCGACGATAGCCCCAGACTGGGAAAGGAAAAATGCTTAGTGCATGCATAAGAGTTTTAATCTCTTCAGCAGTTTTGTTTCTCCCACTCTGATTTCTCCAAGCAGAGTGAGAATAGGCAAGCAGAGCAGACTCTTTGGCCGTCGCCCACTATCCGAGAGAAGAGAAACACAAAAGTTTGCCTATTGATATTGGTGCATGAAAATGAGTCCGAGCTCTTTTAAAGATACTGCTCATTTTTATTTTGTTGAATAATTACCAAAAAGCAGCTCACATTCTCCAGTTTTTTACTGAAACGCCAAGGATTTGCGCTTGTAATGATTTGTAAGCAACGATTTTATCGGAAAAGTTATTCTGAAATGGTTAATTCAAATGACAATAATGAACAAGCTATACACATCGACATTCCGTCTGATTATAAAAATAAAACGGACAAAAAAGACATTTCTGATGTAAAAAGTTAAATAAATAGGTAAATAAGGAAGCTTAATGTTTCATAATAAAAAGATTTTCACAGGATATTGTTTGACAAAGAGTTTTTTTTTTCTTTAATGAATCTTAGCATTTATGTTATTAGATATTATCTTTTTCAAATCTCAAATACAATACATTATAATGATTTTAATTATAGATGATTATGAGACAGGATGATATACGACACATTTTAATACATATAATTTTAGGCATATTTGTAAAAGCATTTCAAATAGTTGGGAAAAACAAAAAACCCAAAATGCGTAAAAAAGAAAAAAAAAATGACAACCCTAATTTATGGCGAGTAAAAAAATTTTTTGGCGAGTGTAATCTGAGTTGAAATTTCGGGCCCTGCTTTAGGCTCAGGAAATAGAAGCTCTTGTGAAAATATTGGTTTTATTTTTAAATTGTATTTACAGTTGAACACATTTCTTTAGTTTCTATTAGTACTTTTATACTGGAAGTGCTTAAGCAGATGAACGAAAAGTCACATTTTTCGGTTCATATTGGTATTTATATACATTTCTTACCTTTTTGCATTAAAGTAAACTTGTTAATTGCAGTTGTATTAGCCAGACTACACAATACATTTCAGATTTTATAGATTCTGTTGCTTTAAAAAATGCGATTTTAATTTTTTTTTTTTTTTACAGTTTAAAGTAGTATTTATTATTATTTTTTTTATGGATGATCAAGTTTTCATTGGTATTTGGTGTTTTAAGATTAAAGGCAACTGAGTACTCGAGGATCCCAGGCCTGATCAAGTTTACATTATATAACTAAATTTAAAGTTTAAATTGCAAAATTTTATAATGTGATAAATATAATTAAGAAAAAGATATAATATCTGTTGTCCTTAGTGAAAAAGAAGAGATCACCAATTTATTTAACAAACATATTTAATTCCTCTGAAAAATCCTGATTATCTTGATAATGTATATTAAGGGAGCAATCAGTAATATGAAACAATATTTTGCCCAATATATATCATGAAAATATACACATGTCATGTATGTTTTCGATTCCCAAGGACAACATATCAAATCTATGCCTATGCTAAATACAAAGTATAAATGCATAAATCACTATATTCACTGGGACTTTTAAATTTTTATTTTATTTTTGGTTTTATTCAATGATTGAAAAATTCTCTCCACACACAAAAATTTTTAAATGATAATTTACAATTAATAGTAACTCCACTACATACACAGCATCACTTAATAAGAATGTAATATATATATATATTAATCAGGATACCATTTATTATATTTCATAAACCAAAGTAATTACTTACTTAAAACAAAGAATGTTGAATACATTATAAAATAAATAACATCCTAAAAAATTGAACACAATTTTATTTTTTAAATAAGACGCAATAAAACATATACGTGATGAAAAGTATCCGGTTTTAATTCAATCTTTTCAATGTAAACTTGATCATCCATAAAATTTAGTACTTCTTTAAATTTCAACATAAAAACATTAGCATGTACATTTTATAGGAAATTACATTTTTTTCAAACGATAGTAATATATAAAACGAAATTAACATGCGAAGCATGAATCTGTTAAATCTGATATGCATTACGAAGTCACACTAGTACAACTGCACAATTAACAAGTGCTATTTAATCTAAGGTAAAATACAAAAAAGAAACCTGTATAAATAATACCAACATAAACCGGAAAATGTGATTTAACCGCTCAAATACTTCTCAGTATAAAATAATTTAAACTAAAGAAAAGAATTCGTTTGAAAATACGATTTAAAAACATACCATGCTTCCAACAACAGCTTCTGTTTCACGATTTAGTGTAAAATATCTCCTGAAATTTGTTTAATCATCCATTTCTTTTATAATTTTCATATAATATCTTATTCTTGGAAGATAATTTCTTTTTATTAAGCTATTTATTTATTGTTTGTGACTCTTCTTTTTAAATCTGAAAATATACACAAAACATCGACGAAATCCGCCATGTTTGTTATTGTCTGGTTGATTGAGTGAACTCCCCAAAGGCGTTCAGCAAATCTTCTCCCCACACAACTTCCCGGGTAAAATTCGTGACGTCATTTTTGGGGAGCAACGCTGAACTCAGCCTTAGTACGTAGGTCCCAGTGCGAATTTGGAAAATGCCTACTCCTCAGAACCTTGGCGAAAAAACATAATCGGGCTTTGGCGAGCGCGAGTCATGATGATAGACGGTAGGGTTGCTCGCATGTCTGATTACAAGCGGACGTCAGAATTCGTATTAGCAATAACAATAGAAATTTCTTCAATAATTTTAAATAAATTTTAGGTGCTTTTGTCTCCTGAATTAGATACTTTGAAGTATGATTTAAAACCACGGCCTTACTAGATCACTCCTCGGCGCCAACACGCCAACGTCGTGAAAGCGGCCATAACAATCGACGTTTTCTCCGGAATCAAATGCATTGAATGTTAGGGTCGGCGTGCAGCGCCGCCACAGCAAACTTGCGGAGCATTTAAATTAATTTAAATTTTAAAATGCAGTCTTCAGATACGCAAAAATATCTGAATCATAAAAATAATCCAGGCAATAATTTTAAACCAATTCACTGAAAAATAATAATTAATTTTCATTATTTTTTCCTTTCTTTAATAATTAATTGTTGAACCATGGATGAATACTTCTTGCTTCTTGGCATAAACTTAGCACGATGTAACGTTACTTCAGGGTTGGCAGCGAGCGCCATCTACTTTCCCAGATGGATTCCGCGGCATGCATTGATATTTGCAGTTTTGTTATGGCCGCTTAAACGTTGGCGCCTTTGGCGTAGAGTGATCTAGTAGGGCCGTGTTTAAAACATTCATTAATTGAATAGCTATTTTTATTTTCTAAATAAGTTTCTAAACGTTCATAGCTAATTGGAAACATCCTACATGTAAACAAATTGTCGTGTTTATTATGTCGAGATAAACTTGAAAAAAGATTGACGTATATTTATTTTATATTTTGCCTATGTATGAGTTATTATTTCACATATGCATTTAAGTGAATTAGTAATTAATAATGCTGGAATCCAAGGCCCCGTTCACAACCTCACTTTTACTGGGGTTGAATTCCCCAAATTCTCTCCAATTGAACCGGTTCCTCAAAAGAGGGGTTGATTACTAGGGTCAGAAACTACCCCAGTCGGGACTGGGGTTAATCCTTCTAAAACCCGTCTTTTACCCACAATTCCTTTCGGATGTAACTGTGCGCTGCGCCGTATTGGATTTAATTTACCTCTGTTCGCTGTCTTTCACTTATTTGCTTTTAATTTTTTTCGTTTTTTGTTTACTTGAAAGATGTCTAGCAAAATTATGCGTAATGCTCGTTGGTCTCAGGAAGAGACAAAAGCTTTGCTGAATTTAAGTTCACTGTTTATTTCAATAAAAAACCTCAATTACAAAAATAAATGAAGTTTGGATGCATTATTATTATTATTATTTTCTAATAATTTAACTGACTAATTTCAATTTAAGATTATCCATTTAATGCTACATAAAAATTATATTTTATTTTTTGTTAATAACCGACATTTCTAAGAGAGTAAAGACATACAGTATTCTTTGATTATTATTCGAAAAAAATACAGTAAAAGAGGGAAGTAATGAATGCAATAGAAAATATAAATAAATAAATTACAATTACTTGTCAAGTAAGATTTTATTAGGATGGTTTTACTTGTTTTAAAACTTATTGTTCATTAAAAAATATATAATTATCTAAAGAAGTATAATGAATAAAAAACGGGAGCAACTCCCTGATGAATAAATTGGTGTTTTCAATGTACATTTAAAGATGATGATTTAGAAGTCGCATAATTGTACTTCTAGTGCATAAATAAAGATCCTTTTTTCTATTTATTACAGTTAAAAGAAAATATTACTTGAAATATAATAGAATAATAAAATATTTTCGCTTGTGCTTTTCATTCGTAAATTTATACACTACTTTTTCTTAAATGGCCGGACACTTACGATTTCAAACGCTTTGTCAAATATCTAGAAAAATTCTTGATGAATTGTCCTAAAACTCTCGGAGTGTAAAGAATATGCTAAATTCATACATATTTCAGCAAAAAAGTTTTCGCAAAAGCAACAAAGGGAGTGGTAAAAAATTAAAGAAAAAACAAAATGTTTGGGATTATCCTGTAAAAAGTAATGCTTTAGATACGGTCTGGCTGTAATATGTGATTATGATATACTGCCTACTGGGCGATTTACTGTGAATATAATCAGCACCAATTCATATGAAAATTTAAAGTTTTTCGGAATTCCACCCATTATTAAACGAGATACAGCGCCCACAAATTTTTTATAAACCATGCAAGACACACAGACAGGCATGCACTTTTAAAAATGGTCAAATTGTTGTCATGATATTTCAAAACGTGTAAATGCATCGAAAACCAGAAGTCAAAAATTTTCTCGATTGTAATATTTTCTTCTTGCGAATAGAAAAAATAATTGTTTTTATCAACTTCAGAATTTATAGAAAGTAATCTAACCTCTTGCCAATTCATTTTATATTTGCGATAATCTTAAAAAAATATTTCTTATAAATTTTATTTCTTTTTCAACTTTAAATAAGAAAATTATTTCTGGCGGAATGGAAAAAGAAAAATGTAGGACTATTTAACGCTAAAATTCTTCTTTATTTTATTTCCTTGCTGAGAGTCTTCGATTATGATCCGAATAATTGTTTTAATACTGAAATTAAATCATCTTTAAATTTCAAATTTTTGTGATAATATTGTATTACTATATATATATATATATTATATATATATATATATATAGTAATAATAATAATTTTTATTATTATTTTAATATCAATTCACTAAACAAAAACCTATCTCAACATTTTTCAAAGATAAAATCATGATTGTGGCAATTATTTTACTAAATACAGTCGGCAGCAAAAGTATCCGAGCACTAGCAAAAATTCTTGCATAAAAAATGTGCATTTAATACTGTTTTGTTAAATAAATCCTTGTCGAATCATATTCCTAGACTGGCTAAAAACAGGATTCGATAAGGATTTATTTAACAAAACTGTACAAAGTGTACTTTTTTTATATAAGAATTTTTGCTAGTGCTCGGATACCTTTGCTGCCGACTGCATTTTTTTTTTTTTTCTGTACATCTATAACTAACATCAATAGAATTTATGCGAATGTTTTGGTTTGTGAATTAAAGGGACATCTCATTTAAAGGGACCTTACTTCTTTCTTTCCCCATTGAAAACCGGTTGTCACCCTCTTCATCCTTATTCCGAGATAGATAGTTGTAAACGGACAAAACAGAAAGGGGGATTAAAAGAAGCATCGTTAAAATGCGGGTTGATTTTAGGCGAGGTTGTAAACGGAGCCCAAATGTTTATTTTGTGTGTGTGTGAAGGACTTATTGCAAGGTATGTTCACAACATTCAATGGTTTTATAATTATTAGTTTAATGTCTGTAAGTTGTATCAGTGCCTAGAATTAACATTCCTTTTATTTTTTTTAATTAAAACATAATATTTTGTACATTATTACTATAACATATTGAAGTATTAATATATGATATTATATCCTGATGACTCATCTTATATCAGGTAATTTGTTTAGACATTTGAAAACAAATTTGACTTAAAATTATGATATAATTGTGATCATTCGCCTTTTAATTAGTATATTAGTTAGATGTTTATTTTGTTAAATATCACCGTTTGAAATGAAATTGGTCGAACTGATGATAACATGTAATTATCATTTCAATCATTTTTATAATGATAATATCGATGAATATATTTATTACACACTACATTTTGAATATTATAGTGAGATATATTTACATAGAATAGATTGCATTATGTAGACTGCTGATTAAGTAGTACACATACATTCTGAGTGAAGTTAATTTGAATTTATAAAAACAAGAATTAATTTTTGTTAATTGTGAATAATAATACAGTTTATGGTATGACTTAGCGTGTTTTTAATAAATCAATAATTTGGCACAATTTTGCTATTATCCTTGGAATTTACAAACCTTTAGGAAAGGAAAGTTTATCAAAGAATGCCATACTCAAAATGGCAGAAAATGAAATTGCATCAAAATACATTTAAAAAAAAATTAAATGCAAAAAATGTATAAAGTACAATAAAAAAAAAAAAAAGTTGAAAAGCTCAAAATTATAAATAATCACAGTTTAAAGAAGATCGAAGAGAAATGAAGGAACAGTGTTTCTTGGAAAGTTCTCTAGTTATGAAGTTTATCCTATGCCAGCTGGACCATAGCTTCAGTGCACAAAATTGATTTTGTGCCTGTAGACGTGGGCTTGCTAGCGATTTTTATTAATATCGACATCAGATAGAAGAAGAAAGAGGAGGATAAGCTTATTGAAGACACGGTTCCTTGTGACATGCTGTAAATAAATCTAAAAATAGATCAGCATTGACATTTGACTTTCTTGTATCCTTTTCAGTTGTTTGCCATTCGAACTTTTGTATGTTTTTTTAATTTTATGGTTTTTGTTTATAAAAATTTTGTTATAGTTCATTTATTTTATTTATTATTATTATTTTTTATTTGTAGATAGGGTAAGTGCACCAGTGATTGACACTTTTAGAGCAATCTCTGATGTTTTTAATGTTCTAGTCATCAGAAAATATTTTCAGAAATCTTAAGTTAGTACATATGGCATGAAAGACATTCAGAACCACATATATGTTAAAATATATACATTTTATAACAATTATTTTTTTTATGAATTTTTATTTGACACCCACTCAATGTTCCAGTAATTGACACTGCCAGTTTTTCATTTTATCAGTAATTGGACCCCTATGTTTCATTGTTTGACACTGCTAGTTATTCATTTTATCAGTTATTAGCACCCTATGCTCCAGTGTTTGACATAAAATGTTAAAATTCTTATGCGTAAAATATGATTTTATTATTTTTCTTATTTATTAATTATTTCGGGATAGATGTCAATTAGTGGAGCATGCCAATCACTGGAGCACCTACCCTATAGCTTTATCTGACGAATTTGAAATAAGCAATTTCAGTGTATAAATCTATAGTTCCAAAAAATTGCACATTATCCTTAAATATTAAAATATGTATTTATATAGTTACTGTTTAAAAAAGACTGAAGAAGAAAAGAAAGAGCAGTTTCCTCAGAAAGTTCTCCATTTGTGAAGTTTTTGCATCCTACGCCAGCTGGAACATATCTATAGTGCACAAAATTGTTTTCGTGCCTGTAGATGTGGGCTTGCTAGCTCATTTCATTAAAACTGATGTCAGATGGAAGAAAAGGGAGGAAAAGCTTATTGAAGAAAGAAAGTTCATCATGACATGCAGTAAATAAATCTTTTCTTAAAATAGGTAAACACTTATTTAATTTTCTTGCATTCTTTTGAATTGTTCGCCATTTGAACTTTTGTATGTTTTTTAATTTTATGGTGTTATTTATTTTTCTATCACTTAATTTTTATGGTAATATTCAATTGTTTCATTCAAATCGAACATAGTTTGATCAATTAGCAACAATTCAGCTTTAGTCCAAAGAAAAAACACATTTTTCATTAATTGGCAACTTTTCGCTTACGCTCCCTGTCTCAGAATTTTACATATTACATATAAATTTAATAAGATAAAATTTTTAAAAATGCTCCATGCAAAATAATTTTTAATTCTTCTGCTGAGATCTTAATCATGAGAGACTTGGAGATTTAATCACCACACACCCAAAATTTTACAAATTTCATGAAAATTTTTAAGTTATACTTCATTTTTAACAAATTGTTTTTGAAGACTTAGCCTCATCTAGTAAATTTAAAAATTACAATTTAAGTATAAGTTTATTATTACCGCCAAGAGAGAAAGAAAAAAAAAGCATAGCATCCTAAAATGTTTAAAAAGTGAAATATTTGTGGCTGCAGCTATGGGTCTGCTAGCATATTTCACAAATATCATGAAACAGAAGAGAATATAAGAAAGAACTGGCGTTTTAAAGTAATAAGTACACAACTTTGAATAAACACCATAAAATGCTATAAATTCACAATAATTGTTTTGGATTGAAAGAATACATGACCCTTCATCAGGCGAACAAAGGAAGCACGAGTGCTGCAAGCAAAGTGGCAACACACGCTGCCGCTTTGGTATCAGCATTTGTGCTTACCGACAGTGACACGATCTAATTAAAGAGACAGAAGAAAACATCCACTACCGATGGCATGGCATGGACCACGAGGAAGTAAGCTGATGAAGGAGGAAACCCCCTCACAAAAGCAGCTATTCAGACTTCCATAAAGCTGTAATGTAAGGTTTTATTCTTTACAAAAATTTTCAGCAAATCGCTAAAATTGATGCCAAGATCAACATTTGCGTCGGCTACAAACTTGGCAGCCTGACGAGATTAGTAATCGAATTTGGTGACAAATATTGCTTCAGGAGAGCCAGAATTTGTAAACCTTTTCTCAATTTTAACAGAATTATTTGTTTTGGTAAAATGTATCATTTCTCACCACTAATTTTTGCCTACAAGAATAAAAGTAGGCAATTTATACTGAAATGATTTTCATTGAACACTAAGCTGTGTTTATTTAAACTTAAAAACTTGTTCACATACCATAAAATTAATAAAACCACTACCAGTTTCAAAAGGACATGGTCTTTCTTTTTCAGGTGCAAAGCACTTGCTCCACTACCTTGGAGAAAAAAGCAAGACTGGTGGTTTTTGTACCTGAAGAAGAAAGGCCATGTCTTTTCGAAACTGGTAATGCTTTCATAATTTTATGGTGTATGAAAAAGTTTTTTTAATAAAACCACTGGCCTGAAAACTTCAGTTTCGAACACCAAGAAGGTAGAGACCAAGCTGGGGCGCCCCAAGCGAAACTACTCTTTGAAAGAAGAACATGAAGAAAGTAAAAGGTTGTATTTTTAAATTTTTCTAAATTTAAATATTCAATGTACACCAGTTTTTTTTTATTTTTGTACTAAGCTGAGTATTTGCCAATGGTATTTTCTGTAATAAGCCATAGAAAATTCCTGAAAAATTTACAATTGGCGGTATATATAATTTTATCATCAGGACTGTTGTGGTTGGAGTAGATTTTTTTTTTTTTTTTTTGCTTGTTTTCAGGAATGTTCATGGACTAGAACCTGCCTGTTTAGTTACAAATCAATTACCTCACACAAAAATATCAATGTTTCCATAACCATATGTATATTCCAATAGATGTATAAGGAAGTCGTGGTGTCCACTTCAGATTCTTTTTTTTAATGCTAGCTAAGCAAGCATACATGTATGGTACCATGACCACTGCTATACAGATTTTCATGCAAAATGTGTAAGTTGTATTCAGTGATGTTTTTTTCTTTTTTGGTTTTAATGGTTGCAAAGTGAGTTCACATGCATGGAAGTGATCGCTACTATACAGATTTCTATGCATAGTGAAATAGCTCAATTTTAAATATTTGTTTTTTTTATCTTAAAAATAGGCTCCCATATTAAGGAAGTATTAATAAAAAATATGTACAACTGTATTAAAATATAGCTATAATTTAATAATATGTATGTACGTGTAACATCGTTAAGGAAATTAATTCGTCATTTAATAAAGATTTTCTTTTTAAAGTTTAAATTATTAAAATAAATATGGCTGCAATATTGACAAGTAAGTTATACTAGGGTGCCTTGATAGAAAGAATGACAACATATGAAGGACTGTCATTGGCCAAAATTTCTATTTTACCAAATCTATGGGGGAAAAAAATGATCAGGTGTACTTTGAAAATTAAGTGAATGACAGTAAATTTTACTCTTTAATTTTTTTTTTTTTTTAATAGGAAAATGTATTATTAGAAAATGTAAACACCATAAAAGCAAACACTCGCAACAATTGTTTCAGGTAAAAAAAAAAAAAAAACCTTCATCAGGCAAAAAAAGTACACACGAGTG
The DNA here is from genome assembly GCA_963930645.1 of Salticus scenicus. Classification (NCBI taxonomy): domain Eukaryota; kingdom Metazoa; phylum Arthropoda; class Arachnida; order Araneae; family Salticidae; genus Salticus; species Salticus scenicus. The sequence continues at coordinate 235,581,605 of OZ005653.1, read as the reverse complement.
CTGTAAAAGAAGCAACAACACACTGTTGCAGGTTGCACTGTGTTGCCGCTTTGTTACAGCACTCGTGCCTACTTTATTCACTTGACGAAGGGCTAGGTTTTTTTTTGACCCGAAACAACTGTTGGAAGTTCTTGCTTCTATGGTGTTTATTCAAAGTTTTGTAATTATTACTTTTAAACGGCAGTTCTTTGATGCTCTTTTATAATGTACTAGCAGGCTTTGCCTGCTTCGCTGGTCATTATATTGAAATGAATTTTCAAAACGATATACCATTAATAATTTTAAAAAATCATTGAAATCAGTCAAAATCTAAGTTAAAGTTCTCGCTACCTTCGGTAAAGGTTTTTCCACTTGCCACACTTCACAAAATCCCTTTATAGTACATGTTGCATACATATACCTAACCAACACATTAAAAATCAGGATCCTGACATTATTTGAAGCAGCACTATATTTTAAAACGTGTTTTTACCCCCTCCCCGCTCTTAAATGGAAGGAGGAGGGAATTTTGCTAAATAATTTTATATTATGAGTTCGATATATATAACTGATCCACACATAAAAAATATCCTTCTTAAGATAATTTACTGCAGAGTTTACCCCCACCCCTAAGGGGCGGTAGTGTGGAATTTCACAAAATCACTTTGTAGTGTGTGTGGAATATGCATAAGCAGTCCACACATCAAAAATTGCCATTCTAAGATTATTTGGAACAGAGTTACGCATGCAAACATGTTTTTTAATCTCCCCCCCCCCCAATCCTCAAGAGGGGAGATGGCACGGAATTTCAAATAATCCCTTTGTAGTTTGTGTGTGTTGAATACACATAACCAATCGACATATCAAAAAATCACTTTCTTGAGATAATTTCATAGCTGCTGTTTTTATCTTTTAAATCAAAATTCACATTAGTATTTTTGAATGGAATATGTTATATATATTTTCGACGATTAGTATTACTAAAATCAGCTATAAAATTTTTCCAGTTTAAGTCCCCGCCAAAAACAGTAGACTTGGTATCAGTGCCGGCCCTAGCAAATTTAGCGCCCTAGGCGAAAAATTTTCGTGGTGCCCCATTAAAACAAATTTTTAAAAAATGTAAGACACAAAGGCAATTATACAGACAATTATACACATACAAATACTGTAATAAATAATCAACTATTTATTTTTATTACATATTGTATATTATTGTTTTTTCGGCGCTACTTTTAGCTGTAGTAGAAACAATATCCTTCAAATGAATTGTTTTAGCTTCATCTTGATCTGTTGATAATGGTGATAGTCCTACAAATCGTTCTCACGTCACTATAGAACGCTGGTAAGTTTTTATTAATTTCAATTATATGAAGCTGGGTTCTCCACTGGCCACAGACACAGGAAGTATCCGCAACAATTTTATTGCTGTTACTAAATTCAATACGCAATGTACTAGTTCGTTTTCACAAAAATTATTCAAAACTTCCTGTAGTGTACTTTCATCAACATCCTTAGAGTCTCCTTGAGTCAGATAATCTCCTAATCTTCTACATAATTTCAAAATCACTTTGAAAGTTTTTTTTACGACTCACAACCATTAGAAAGGCATCAGAAAACATGATTTATCTTTTTGGTTTGTTTGAACTTCTCAATCATTCGAATTTCTTGCTGTATCAAGAAAAGAAATATAACAATTAATCTTAAAATGATGTTTAGCATCACTTATTGATTTATCAGCTGACTGCATAATTAAACTTCTTTTTCATTTTTCGTAATCGGGCTGGCTCTGACTCCGATGGGAATGATACCAAAATATTAATTTCTTCTGAAAATGCCTCCTGATTATCAAATCCGAAATCACTTTTACAGTTTCCAAGAAAAAAATTTTGTTTTTAGTAGTGCATTAGTAGTGGAGTTTGGGTAACATTATTACCATTGGCGCGTCATCTTTTGTTATGTACTGACGAAAACTTTCTTCACTTATTTTCTAATAGGAAATTAACATTTTTTATGCATGATATGGCTTGTGTTAGTCGAGAATGGACAACTAGAACGAGTCGGAGCTTTCAATGTTTGTGGGAAAAAGTTGTGCTATGATAGGCTACATTCCACTGTTTGTGGGTTAAAAAAAGACTCCTACAGGTTAAATAAAAGAAAATCGTCAGGACATCAGAGAGTCGTCTATTCGCTGCAGATTATCCATATAATTTTCTCACATTGCAAGAAGACATAAACTCAAAGTGAAACCGGAAGCATTTTCCATATTCGGTTTATCAAAGCCTCAGTCTTTATTTCTTCCATATCAAACTATTGTTTATTTACTAATTATTTTGGAAGATGAAGCAAGATTTTTGCTTATTCAGATTCAGGTGGAAAAATCTTTTGTTTTTTCAAATTATTATTCTGATAGTGTTCCTTTAGGATTCGGACGAAAATAACTTTTCAAATGAGCCTAATTTGCTTTGCTAATGATATTTTTTCTCTAATTTTCTCTTACAAAATTGTACTCCAAAAATTTTTTTTGTTAACAGCTAGTCTCAAGTATCAACTGTACTGAAAACGAAATTTCACATTTTATTACTAAGTTGAGCTACTAGAAAAAGAAACTATAACAGAATCACTTTGTAAAATTCCAAAAAGCCCCCACGCATAGCCCCTACAAAGTCACCTAGTCTAAAGAGCTAAAACTTCTTATAGTTATAGAGATAGCTTCCTTCAAATCTTCTTCTTATTATTATTTTTTTCTTTTTATGTCAGTTCAAAATTATAAAATTAAAATACTTATAACTTTTCATATATAAAACAAAAAGTAATAAGATAAATAATAATGTAATACTTACACACATTCTTACTTTTATAATCTTTTTCAATCAGTCATCTGCGTCAGACGTGTATACAAAGGTAATTTGAAGTAATCCTTTTTTCTTTCGATTGCTATACCCTTGTAAAATTGCTTTTCTACGAGCTGAGCAACTGAGAAAATTCGAATCAAAAAATATCTTTTGCGTACAAAACACACGCAAAGTTTAAAAAAAAAAAAAAAAGGCTGAAGTTTCATCTTTTTTGTCAGTTTTTTATAATTATTAAACTCAACATTGTGCCAATACATTAAACCTCTTCGCTTCATAAAATGTGCTCATGCAGCAAAAGCAAATTTACAGTTAAACTGGAAACAAAAATGACAGTCTATACAATTCTATTAAGGTCAACCTTGACAAATTGATGAGTATTCTGTAAAAAATGGTAGTTTCGAGTTGCCAAAGTTTCAAAGTTCTATTTTCAATAGAAGCCGAGTTCTGGAATTTCCAGCTACATTTTGGCACAGAATTAACCCGATATTTTACCATTTGTAGTCAAGAATTTAAAAAGAAGCTGATTAACTCCCGAGAAGTCGATTGTATTCAGTAAATTGTTCTGAGCAATCGTCTCATAGCGATTGCACTTCAGTCATTTGATTATCATTCCTGATCCTGAATAAGTGAAATTTCTGCTAGTGTAATGTAATTAATGCTCTTTACTTTACTTTTGTGATGCAAGTGACTGCTTGCCCCAGCATTCAAAACAATCGAAACAGTCCAACAGGACTATTTAAAATGCTAGTTTTATTTGTTTGTTTCGAGAATATTCATTCAATTGACAGTTTTGCTGGACTGTTTCGAGAATATGAGTTAAAGAAAGCTCATTCATCAGCTTGAACCTATATGTGCATTTACGATGTTCTTTTCTTGAACAAGAAAGTCGCTGTTTCGTAACATTTGATTTTGCACCTGATGTAAGGCAGATACACTTAATGATTTTGACTAGAAGTATTGCAGAAGACATGAAAGAACTTGAAGCTTAGACTGTCTAGTTAAAAGAATTGAAAGCTGGACAAAATCATATGATAGCAGCACAACATGAGATGAAAATCGGACATGAATAGATGAAGGATGGATAAAAGAAGATGAAAGCTGGACAACATGAATTGAGAGAATAGCTGAAACCCTGACAAGAGGAGTTAAGGATAAAACAGAAGCCATGTAAGAAGAGATTCGTTGAAAAGTTAAAGTAATTCAAGAGAAAATGCAAGAGCAAGAGAAATTTTTGAGGAAAAAAGTAAAATTTACGAAAATTAAAGTTGAAAAGACAATTCAAGCAAAGTTTCTAGAAATTAAAGGTTCCAATTGCCCATACGTAGCACTAGTGCGACATAAAACTCACTTTCCTACCTTCCAGAAATAAAAGATAGCTTTTTAGGTAAAGTATTTAAAAATAAGAAAAGATGTGCAAGGGATGATTCATGAGATGAAACATGATGTACAATTTAGACCCTTGAATGGAAAGTCAAAACTTTATAATTCCAATAAAGTACAGCCCCATTAAATAATGACTCGGTGACTTTTAGATATAGTGTAAAGCTGTTAATAATTACATGGACAAAATTAATGACGGACTGTTTTCAAAACTCAATTCGACGTTGTAAGTTTTTGAAATAAATAGATCGTTATTATGGTAAAATCAAGCCAGTTGTTTGTGACTCTTTCTCTTGCGCTTCTCATCAGATAAATTAGATTGACTTTGATGCCCTGAAAAGTCAATTCGAGGATTATCCATTTACTTCATTTTTGCACGTCCAATTGAAAGCGCGCCAAGAAAAACTCAGCAAATGTTTCCAAGTCATAGCAGCAGACTTGTACCTTTTAGTCCTTTCTAGACAAAGATTGTAAGTGTTTAAACTTTTCACACAACATGAGTGCTGTATTTCCAAAACTACATTTTATCTATTCTAAAGTGCCGTTAGATAGTAATAAATAAAATAGATCTTGTTGTCTGGATTGTGTCGCCCTCTAGATTTTAGCGCCCTAGGCCATCGCCTAGTTTGCCTATATGATCGAGCCGGCCCTGCTTGGTATCTATGTAATTTGGAGCAGTTACACTTTAAAAGGTGCTTTTGCCCCCTACTCAACACCCTTAAAGGTAGGAAAGGAGAAATTTCACAAAATACCTTCATAGTGCGTGTTGGAAACTCATAACCAGCCAGCACATAAAAAATCACCTAAGATAGTTCGGAGCAGATTTGTACTTGGAAACATGTTTTCTCCTCTCCAACCTCCAAGGGGGAAAATGTGGAATTAGTATCTGTCTTGAGAAAGCATAACCAATCGACATGTTAAAAAATCACTATCCTGAGATAATTTGGAGCGGAGTTACTCTTATAAACATATTTTTGCCTATCCGCCTGCAAAGGAGGGAGGAAGAAATTGCGTAAAAATACCTTTACAGTGCGTGTTGGGAAGGCATAAACAACCGACACATAAAATTAATCTTGCTGAGATAAATTGAAGGAAAGTTATGCTTGGAAATAGGTTTATTGCCCCCCCCCCCCCCAATTGGGAACTTTCACAAAATCCCGTTACAATAGGTGTCAGGCATACATAAATAAGCCACACACTAAAATTTGTGATTCTATATATTTCCCCGGACAAATTTAGTGCTAAAAGGGGGACTTGAATTTGCCCACTCGTAACTCCTCCCCAAAATCGAAAATTGCAGAAAACCAATAATGATTTTTTGGAAATATTCTCAAGTTGACTCTTAGTGGTTTTCTATATCTTTGTGCTATTATTGGTAGAGTTTAACCCTCGCTTTCCCAAGATGGGATCATTTTGACCCCATTTTGAAGTGAAATTTAGTTAAGCCCGCCTCATTCAAGAAGTGCGCTAATTCGTCAGAGATAACAAACATAACCAGTGGAATGTTGCAACTTCTAAATTGTACAAAAAGGTGCTGTGCTGGTGATTTTCGCCAAACATGCCAAGCGGCACCTGAAAGCGATTTTTCTGCAGTAACGCCTTGATGTTGGGAAACCGAGGCTTAATTAAAAAATGCTTATTTTCTAAATTTGCCTCCAAAAATCATTTTTACCCCCTTAAAAATCCAGAATTCCAAAATTGCAGAAAATAATTTTTTTTTTTTTGTACTCAAGTATAGTTTCTCCCTCTGAAATTTTTTCACCGTGAAGCAATTTGGAGCAGAGTTATGTTTATAAAAATGTTTTTGCTCTCTGATTTTGCAAAATCCCATCCTAGTGGTCATCAAGGTCCTAAAACCAACGTGCTCACCAAAATTTTCACCTGTATCTCCCATAGAATCGCCACGACTGTGTTGAGTCAGTAATCAGTGAGTTTACTCTTTTACATATATAGATTATTTATTGTTACAATAAGTTATTTTGGTGGATACATCTCAAATACTTATATCAACATTTTTATTAGAGTATATCAGGTATACTTCGAAAATTAAGTGGATATCCTTAATTACTGTAAATTTTACTTTTTAATTTCATGTTTTCAGATAGCAAAATGTAGCCTTTAGAAGTTATTTTGAAGAATCCATCTAAATTATCACAGATATCAATGTTTTTCTTACAGTGAATTATGATTAAGCTTTTAATGAATAACATATATTTCTAAATTAAATATATTTTTATATTTCTTTTATTTTGTAACATTTTCATTAAAAATATTCATTTCATCATTATCATGCGATTATCAGGGGGAAAATACTATGCGCATAAAATGATGAGCAACTAGTGAGTAATGTCAACTTCTAGTGCCAATCTTTGTAATGACAACACCATATGTGCTAAGAAAATGGCTGTGATACTATTTAATCACTTGTATATTAACTATATCAAAGTATCCTAAATTATATGACTAGTTGGCACAGTCTACTGCATCAACATAACTAAAAATTTCTCAATAATAAAAATTTAATTTTCAAATATCTTTCTTTTTTTTGTCTCCATTCAAGTTGTAACAATATAAAAAGCTACAAAAAAGGCCTCTGAATGGAGAATTGTTTGCATGAATATTTAAAAATGAAAGGTTATATCTATATAGAAAAAATATTAAGATTATACAAATACTTTTAAATGTTTGGGCATAGTTCATTTTCATTTTTACTAAAGCAAGATTATTACTGAAATAAATTGAGTTAAAAATCATTTACATAAAAATAATTAGAAATTTCATTCAAAGGAAGAGATTATAATACATGCAATTAATTATATTACCAATGTACCTGCACAATCTATACCTGCACAAACATTTGAATTAGTTCAATTTTTAGAAAATGAGCCTTATTTATTTATTAATCTAAATAAGTAAATAGAAGAAAATCAATGTGTTGCTATTTTAAAAATTAATCGAGCTTAATAAATAAAACTGTGCATGCTATACTTAATTTCAGAGTTATGCAAAGAAAAAAAAATCTGCATTAATCAAAATTAACATCATTACCTAACAAACATTTTACTTAATTACTTATGTTTGTAATTACTCAGTAATTACTGAAGTACATCATTACTTTACCAAGGATTAATTTTTTTTCCCTTAACGAAAACGAGACAGAAAGAAAGAATACTTCAGAAGAAATATGTAAAAGTATAAATTAATTTATTTGAATAAAAATAATTTATATTGAATAAAGAAAGTTATTGAATGATAAAGTTAATAAATTGTGGAGAAATTTATAATGATACGTTTACATATTGGTAAAAAAAGTTATCTGTAATAAATTTGTATTTTTATTTAGCACATTTTAAACATAAAAGAAAAAAAAATGTCTTCTGTAAAATAATCGCCTTTCATTCAATTAAATGTGAAGAAAATTATTTTTTTTTATAAAACAAAATGTTTTATTTTTATACCACGATAAGAACGCAAGTACGGTGGATGTGAGTCGATGATTCATTCATTTTTGATTCATTCTGACAGGTTTGATTCAATCAAAGATTAGTTTCCACATTTCATATTTATCGTCACAAAATGCCGTTTCGCGCCAAGCATCTGTCGCCAAGGTTCTGAGGAGTAGGCATTTTCCAAATTCGCGGTACCAGTACGTCGTAGAGTTCTTTACTATACTAACAGGGACAGCACAAGCTCGAAAGATTTATCGTTTCGCATCCACTGTTTGCAATGTATGTAACATTTATATTTTGCTTTTGGCATTGTCTAGTTCTACGCGCGCGCGCGGGAATAAATAAACAAAACTTGGATTTTGGATTTTTGAACGTATGTTTAGAATTTTTACTAATTATTTTAATCTTTGTACTTAAAATTAGAAATGAACAGTAAAATTTCTACAGAAATTAAGTATTTTTTTAGGGTTTTTAAGAAATGTAAATGTACTAGTTGTAAGTAATTTTGCGATGTTTTTAATAAATTGCCAGTGATAGATTATTGCAGACGACCAACAAATATGCTTCATACTATATAAAATACACTCATTTGAACTTATATATTTAAATATAAATTTATACAAACACACACATAATTCATTATGCTATATTTTAAGTTTTATTTTACTTTATATGTTATCATTTCATGCTTTATACATTCTTCCATATACTTAATAAGAAAATAGGTGAGATGTTTTCAAATTTTGCTTACAATATTTATCTCTCACTTTGTATCAAACCGTTAACATAACTTTTAGTATTAAAATGGTGCATTTTGTAATTTAATATTTAAATATTTTTTACTAAATAACAGGATTAACAATCCTTCTCTCCCCTACTTTTATTTTAGCTTAACCAAGGTCTTACAAGAACATCTTTTCAAGTCACATACTGTACATAGTTGTAAATAAAAATTAGAATTAAAACTAGCATGTTGTGGCCACCACAAGACTTTCTTCTATATTTCCCTATACAAATTCACTCAGTAACAATATTAAAAAAAAAAAAAAAAAAAAAAAAAAAATACGATTTTTGTTCAGTTTTTTTTTTGTTAAAAGTAAAAAAAAAATCGATAACTTTGTTTTAAATTATCACATATTTATAGTTCAACCATTCGTTTTAAAGGTATTGACGAGACCTTTCGAAAGAAACCTATCCTGAAAATTTACAACCTCCCTGAGGGGTACTTTCCCTCAGGAGGGGGGGGGGAAGCGATGCCCCCACATGCACAATTTTTTTTTTCTAATTAACTACTACTATTATCAATAATTCATATTAATTTTACAATCACAGGTTAAGAATCTCTCATTATGTACATTTACACGAAATGTCCTATACTGCCATGTTAAAAATTTAGAAAAAATATGATAACAGCGCCACCTGTTGAGCGATTGATCCCCAAATCTAATAGCTCCAGTTTATGTCAGGGGCCAACTAAATACCAAGTTTGGTTAAATTTCGTTAAAAAAAAAAAAAAATTCTAAGTTTTTTTTCGTTAAAAGTAAAAAAAATCGATAACTTTGTTTTAAATTATCACAGATTTATAGTTCAACCATTCGTTTTAAAGGTATTGACGAGACCTCTCGAAAGATACCCGTCTTGAAAATTTACTCCCCTGGAGGGGGGACTTCCTCCCCAGGGGGGGGGGGGGGCGAGGCTCCTACACATGCAAAAAAATTTTCCCAGTTGACTATATCTATTATAAATAATTCTTGTAAATTTCATAATGATTACTAAAAAATAATTCTCTTTATGCACATTTATACAAAATTTTGTCCTATATCACCATGTTAAAAATTTAGAAAAAGCAGGATGGCAACGCAACCTGTAAGACAATTTTTACCAAAAGTTGACAGGCACTAATTTATGTCAAGGTGCAACTACATACCAATTTGTATGAAATTCTCTGCAGTAGTTCCTGAGATACAGTTGCCACAAAATTTTGTCACACACACACACAGACAGACAGACATTTTCTAAAAATGGTCAAATCGTATTGTACAGCTCTCAAAACGTGTAAATCCATCAAAAACCCGAGGTCGAATATTTTTACGAATCCAATACTTTCTTCTATTGAATATAGAAGAAAGTAAAAATAATAATACTTTAATATTAATAAATGACAGTATTTTAAATTTAAAATAAATGAAAAATAATAAACAGGAATGAATCACAATCTATAATAAAGCTAAAAAGCTTTTTTATAGATTGCGATTTTCTTTCTTCAATAATATGCGAGTGACTTTCTGATATGATGATTTGTTACATCTAAATTATGGTTTTATTAATATATCCATGTTAATGAAAACATTTAGTAGTACTTTCTTTCTTATTTGTTAAAGCAATCAAACCATTTCTTTCTGTAATATAAGTCTTTTGCAATTTAAAATCTTTCATAGCAGATTAGCTTAATAACAATAAATGAGATTCATTGTTATGAGTTTCCATTAAAGTGATGTGTGATAAATTGAGGAAAATTTAATGCCTTTTTAGAAGGAATGTTAAATTTAATATGTCTTATATACACTCTATGATTTAATAATAACAAATTAGCTTAATAACAATAAAATTCTTAATTTTAGGAACTAAGAAAAAAATAAATTATAGTTCCAAATTCAGTAAAAAGATTTAACTATGTCTGAGTGGTCTTGCAGACTGCTACACATTTGCCCTCTTTTCAACCATATCTTTTTTGTAAAATTAAAACTAGTAGCAAAAGTAAAATATTTTAACCCTCCCATTCAAAGTATGATTTTCAGATTACAAATAATTATGTATTTTTGTATGGGTAAAGTAAAAAAATGCAAAAAATCTACTTTTAAGTTTTTAATTTTGATACTGTACTGACACATTTCATTCATATTTGAAAACTTATTTAATAAAGGAATACAAAACAAAGTTATCACTGCTTGCATTTTACACTTACATGTCCAGATTTTAATTTTTGAATCCCATTCGTTTTCATCTGCCTAAGCATTCAGAGTGTTCCATATTTTTCTCCGATACTCGCATAAAGATGAGCTAGGAGCACCTTAGAATGATTTCCCAAGGAGGGTACACCACTTAAGCCTAGGATCATCCTTTAGTTAACTGGCCTTAAACCCAACACTAAACATCATCAAAATTTAAATTTAATTTTCTCTAGATGTAATAAATATATACATTTTTTAACTTTGTGCATTACATCTCCACATCATTTAATAAAAAAGATTTCAAACATTAATCTATATTTCTTATCTTAAAACAGAAAGAAAAGAAAATAAACCTTAATCAAGGAATTATATTGGAATTTAGAAACTTGTGAGTTCTGTAATATCAATGCAGATTAAAAAAAAGTTTCTTGTTTTAAGAGCTTAATATTACATAAATTAATAATTTTTATTTTATTTTATCTTTATTTTATTATTTTCAAATCCAGTTTAAGGAAAATAGAGTAGAAATAATGCCTTTAAAGTTAAATACCTGTATAACTACAAGATTTTAAATTTTCATGCATACAATTTTAAAAATATGCATCTAGAAAAAATTCAGTTTAATTTGAGAATTAAAGACTGATTCTTAAATGCAAATAAAAACAAAAATATTTTTTTTTTTTTCTAGAAAGAAAAAATTAAGAAATGATCTATTCTCTTAAAAAAAAAAAAAAAAAAAAAAATATGCAGATGCTTGCATTAAATCATATTTTTTAAACATCTGTTTTTAATAATACACACTTTTATGCAGGTATTTAATTTATCAATTTAAATCTGTTAATTATTTATATAAAAGTTTTATTCATTTATAATTCATTTGCATAAAATTTTAGTATACCACCTGCACATTTGCAGAAAAATATCATAACTGTATTTTCTTTCTATTTAATTATTTAAATTAAAAATAATTTTTTCAATGTGGTCCCAAATTATTAATTACTAGTTTTCATAAGTGCTAATCTAGAAAGACTAGTATATAACCCCGTCAAAAATGACGGAATGTGAACGATAAATCTTGAAAACAATGTTTAGATCATGAAGATTACCACGTGATCATTTAAATGTATTTTCAGTTTTTGTTTATAAATCAAATGTGTTTCGATATTTTATAATTTTCGTTCTGAAATTAAAAAAATTCTACCCGATCAATAAATATGAAAAACAATAAAAAAAACTGCTGGTTGACAAAAAATATAGGCCCGAAAACACAACAGCAACAACATATCCCAGTGTTCCGTTAAGTGCTCTATTTAAAGTCCTCATAATAAGAATAATCTAGTGTGTCACTCACACGACTTTCTCTTACCCTGAAATTTAATGCTATAAGTACAGGTTGGAGATTAAGAGGTAAGATAAAGAGTACTGTTATGTAAACCTATGTTAAACAATTCAAATTAGGCTTCAAAAGAGTTTTATATGATAATTAGTTCTGGCCCCCCTCAACCCCCTGTTTCATTAATGCACCCACATTTATATAGAATTTAATTCGGTTATTAAAAAATAATTCAGTTAAAAAAAAATAATTTATTAAAATTATTATTTAAAAAAGTTATCTTATATGATAATACAGACGATTTCCATATTAGAGAAATAGTATAACACTAAATATCCAAAAAAAAAGTTGAATTTATTCTCAATATTAAAGTAAAAAAAAAAAGAGTTAAAAATGAAAGAAATCAATAACTTTATTTTAAATTATCGTAGATCGATGGTTCAACCATTCGTTTTAAAGGTATTGGCGAGCTCTTTTGAAAGATACCCATCATGGAAATTTACTCCACTCGAGGGAGGACATCTACCCCAGAGGGGAAGGCGAGGCTCCTACATACACAATTTTTTTTCCCAGTTGACTATCTCTATTACAAAAAATATGTATTCGTTTCATTTGGTTTAGTGCAGTCTATAGATGTTAAATTCTACTTACCTGCAATTTCCCCCATACACGCAATGTATTTGAATACTTTTGAATGTCCCTGTACACGAACCATTTGCTTCATCTTAACGAAAAGCTTACTGTAGCATCCCTATATGATACACATTTAGAATACCGAGTTTGGAATTTTTGCTACTATTTGTTCTTGAGATATGCTGATAACAGACACACAGACTGACAGACACAGAGACCATTCGCTAAAAACGTGATTTTCGTATTCAGGGACCTCAGAACATGTAAGTATAACAAAAACTCACGTTCGAAAATTTGACCTTAAAACAATACTTTCTCGACCCTATGGGTAAGAGGAAGTAAATAACGATTCACTTCATTTTACCAAAATACTTTTTTTTAAGACTATCGAAGATCCTGTTTCCAAATACGTAAGCGAAGTGTGACGTCACTGACCATCCGTGGATGCAAGAAAAAGATTCCCTATGTTAATTGCCCATTGTGTTTTTTGTAAAAAATTATTAAAAATCGAGGAAAATGATTTTCCGATTTTAATACCCGTATTTGGGTATAGATATGCTATCGTATCCGTGTGTTAGATTGAGTTATTTTGCTGTCAAATTGACAAAATTTTAAATTTCAAAACTGTGTCATCTTTGCCGTTTTTTGTATTTGGCGATTAAAAACATACTACGAAAATATACATGCCAGATGTTTATTTTCGTAATATGTATTGTACGAAATATTGTTTCATATAATTCATCGCTCTCTTAATATAATTTGTTAAAATAACCATGATTTTTGAAAGGAATGAAATATAAAATATCGCCAAATAATTTGGCGATATATTTTTTCCGCCAAGGATGACAGATATATTAAATCTATTCCGCTGCAATATATGAGTATATCAGACACTTTATTTAGACATTTGAAAACAAATTTGACTTCAAATTATGATAGAATATTTATCATTTTCCTTTTCATTAGTATATTAGTTGGATATTTATTGTGTAAATATCATCCTTTGACATGAAATGCTTATGTTTTCAATCGAATATGGAAGTTTGCTATTTTATTTTTCTAAAGTTTTGAAATTTAAAATTAAAATTTTATCAATTTTACAGCAAAAACAACTTAATCTAACGCATGCACACGATAACTAACATATCTATACCGAAATATGGGAATTAAAATCGGGAAATAATTTTCCTCAATTTTTAATAACTTTTTACAAAAAATCCAATGGGCGATTAACATAGGAAATCTTTTTCTTGCATCCACTGACGCCCAGTGACGTCATCACTTTCCTTGCGTATTTTCTAACTAACTATCTAATAATTACAGACACTCCATGCTAACCCAAATTCACCTCTACTCTATACTCCCAACCAGCTATCTCACCCACAACATCGCCAAAATATCCAGGATCCAGCTAGGGACTTTCTCATTCTCAACCGAACATTTTATCTTGACTCGATATTATCACCTTCGACTACCCTACTTTCAATACTCATTTCAACTGGTGACCTTCACTTGCCCAACCAAACATTCTATCCCAACTATAACTTTACACTAATTTCAAAACTAAAATCAACTGGCGAGGGCGACATTTACGTACTGAACTCGACGCCAATCATACCTTACAATGTAAACAAATAATGAAGCTTGATAAAAATATTTAAAGACTTTAATATGTTTTTACAAATATTTTAAGATTTTTAAGGCTTTAATGGACCATATTGCCCCTTTGGGTTCGAGGCTACAAGAATATCAGCTGGTTAGGCAAACAATCCTCAACTCTACCATAGAAAAGCATTGTGGCTTGAAAATTTTTATCTTGCAATATTATTTATAACAGTTACAGATTATATGAAATTGAAGTAAGAGTAATATAGTGATACCTTTGTTTTGTTTTTAATCCAGTTTTAGTAATATACTTTAATATTAATCAACATATGTAATATTAAAAGTTGCCATGTGAACTGTGGCGATGTTAACAAATTTAAATGGATGTTCCATTTAATAAATTACTTTATTAAAGTGATTGAAATTCTAATTATTTAAGCTTTGATGTCTATATATATATGCGTGTCTGTATAAAATGTTCTTATTAATCTTTTATCCATTATATATATATATATATGTGTGTGTGTGTGTGTGTACATAAAATGTTCTGCAATTTTACGATATGGAATAGTCTTAACTTTATCATTTGATTCAGTTGTTTACATTTCTCTTTTGTTCTTGTTTGAACAGATATCTGATTATTAAGTTTCACTGGAGAAATATTTATGAAAATGTTATGCGTAACAATAAAATAGCATCTTGAATCTAGTTTGTTTACAAAATATCGGCCACGTGTTCGGCGATTTTACCTACTGTGACGTCACAGGAATATTGTGCATATGTTTTAGAAATATTTTAAGCGTTTTTTTTAATGAAACAGTCAAAGAGTCGTTCATTCGCAATTAAAGAGTTGTCCATTTGGAATTTGTATTTTCTGAATGGCAACAGTTTATGTTTGTGTTTATTTCGCATTGCGTTGTTTATAATCATGAAGTTACATAATTCTATTTATAGGTTCATGTTTATAATAGCCAGTGATCTGTTATATTTAATTAAACATTTAAACATTACAATTGAATAGTTTTTCAAGGTTTTAGACGGAATAAATAACAATATGTGCGAACATGTATGAAAATGATATGTATGTTTTCGTAAGTTAAATTGAACAAACGGGGAAAAAAAAATGGCTGCCAAAAGTTTCTGTTTTGGAGCGGTGTAAACCGGAATCGTGAATGACAGATGAGGGTCATTATATATATTAATATTTGTAATGAATCACCAGCATTTTTTTTTTTTTTTTAGCTCTGTTTTAAACTATCACATATAAGTTTTAGAAATGCATTGAAAAATCATACCATTAAAAAAAATAATAATATTTAAAAGATAGATTTAAAAAAGTAATGCAGAAGTTGCCAATTTTTTTCCAGGAATTGTAGGGTTAGCATATTTTAAAAGAGACAGTTATTTTCTTCTATAGATATCTTCCAAGGATCCACTCTTCCAGTGCCTCAAAACGAAAAAATTCTAGCACACTGCTAAGACTAATAAAGCATTGCATCATCAAATCTGTTACCACGCTGTACTAATAGAATAAATACTATACAACAGTGTTTCCGCTACGATAGCATTTTTAGCAAAATGCTAAAAGACTTATCCAGAATGCGAAAATGAAATAACGTTTTTTTGCTAAAGCATCTTACTAAACACAAATTGAGGCGGGGGAGAAATCATCGGCGAAAATATGTTATAACGTATCTTTCTTTCATGGGGGGAAAAAAATCGCAACACTGATCAAGAAAAATCCATCGGTTCATGCATATAAGGAAAATGAAACGCTGAACAACGCATAAGAATTGCATACAGGAAACCAATTTGTAAAGTGGTGTAATATGAAAGAAAGAAAAATTATGAATTATAAGCCAAAAAGCTTTGAATAATAATAAACAAATTTCACTTATATTTCTTTTTTTTGTACATTATGTTTTCATTTTCAGATACAGTATAAGCTTAATGTAGTTTTACATGCTATAATTATATCTCCAGAAAAAGAATATAAGTCATATCTAAGATGTTCATATTGCTTTAAAAAAGTTTACAATACAAACTAATAATCTAAAAAGTTTAATATTTTTCATGTCTGCCAATAAATGTGTTAAAATATATGCATGTACTATATTCGAATTGATCTGGTTACAGTGGTATTAATTACTTTTTGGTTTTTTATTTCAAATTTAAAAAATTTACCTTCTGAGTATAACTCTTTAAAGACCTGGTTAAAAACTTTTAAGCTTAATTTACAAATGAAAATCAAACATATCGAGGCATTTTTAATATGTGTAAACTGATATTCATCTTTTTCTACTGTTTTTGGCATTTTGCTAAAGCTTTTTTTCTGATTTTAGCTTTTTTGCTAAAGAAAATTTTTACTCACCTTAAACCCTGTTATGCAAATGAGTATGCCAAGCTGGGGCAGCTGAACCAGTGCATATTCTCCACCAATAAGAAAATAGCCGGCAGTCATTAAATAATTTATGACATCTGAAAAAGACATGTTGACAAACAGACAATTGGAAAGAGAAAATTGGGGTTATTTTGTATATATATTTTTGAACAGTTACAATGATGAAAATAGAAAGAAAAAAAAAATATAATTTCTTTTGATTAAGAAAAAAATGTATGTGGAGCCAGGCCCCGTTGTCCCTTAATGACGAACCACCACTGATTAGTACATAATATCAAACTAGGATATATATTGTTAATATGATACACTGTGTTATGTAAGTAGGGTTATATAAAATGTCAAAAAAATAAATTATTTCTTAAAAAGTGAAAAATTTTATTAGATTTAAAAAACCCAATAAAGCCTACTCTCAAGTTGGTTTTATTGGTTTTTTTAAGTGGGTAAACACAAAAGGACTCACTCTTTTTCTGTGTGTCTGGGGGGGGGGGGGGGGGTATGTGGGCTGGTCCAGAAACCCTGATTTCAAATATATTAAGATATCAATTTATTATTATTATTATTATTTATTATTTATTTTTTTCATTTCAAGATGTGTAGAATTGTATGTACATTGTACAGCCAGTACAGCACTAATTTTTATGTGATATTATTTTTACTGATTACTAAAATAAGTTATCCTTTCATTGCCAATCAAAGTACAGTACTCACTGCTCAATAAAATCACATTAGTTCTCAGTTAAATTGATTTTTATATTCACCGAATGTTCTTCCATCACATAAGAAAATTGTATTATTTCCTTGAATTTGGAAAGAAATTTCAAAGGTAATGATTAATGTGATTATTAATAACCAATATAATTAATTTTGATTGATAATTAATTAATTGTTCCTTGAAAATAAATAAATTAAACACATATTCCATATAAAATTAATAAATATATATTGCATAAAAAATTAATCAATATTTCTACATTAATTAAATATTGGGCATTTTGATAAACTGATTAATAGTTCTTTGTTGTGACAAAGCAATTTCTTGTTTAATATTTCTATCAAAAATGGTAAAAGTTGTCTGAATAATTTAGAATGAACTTTTAAATTTAATAGCAGCTTTTGAATTCTCTTTAAATGTAAGTACACTATTAAAGGGAGAGGGGGGGTTGAGGTAGGTGGTACCCTTC
The DNA here is from genome assembly GCA_963930645.1 of Salticus scenicus. Classification (NCBI taxonomy): domain Eukaryota; kingdom Metazoa; phylum Arthropoda; class Arachnida; order Araneae; family Salticidae; genus Salticus; species Salticus scenicus. Next base: position 235,563,841 of record OZ005653.1, on the reverse strand, counting down.
CCTTAGGGAATTATTTTGTCAAATGAAGATTTTTAGAATCCTATTTAAAATTGTTTTTAACGAAGGCTTATATAATAAACAGTATTCGTTACCTTATCCCTTAATGTTCAATTTGTCTTTATGGTATTGAATTTCAGGGTAAGAGAAAGTCGTGTGATAATTGAGAACTGAAAACTAATATTTATCATTAAAAAAACTGAAGTTGAATATTTATAGAATGATTATTTTTTCATTTTGTTATTGTTTTATTTATTTATTTTTTCAGAAGTCATATTCATATGATGGCTGAAGGTAAGCTATCCGAAGAACAGATCTTTGAATGTCTCAAAAGCCTAAATGTTCCTGTGAAGATGAATGAGCTCAAATCTCCAAATGTAAGGGACCAGACTTTTTCTCCATATAAAATATAAATACTCCTAATTTTTAGGATTTATTAAGTTTCAGCTGATTTTATTATGATAAAGTGCTTGTTATCGAACACTGCGATGAATGCATTTAATTATGACAGTTTTTAATTATAGTTAGGTACCTAAATTTTCAAAGCTTTTTTTTTTTTCGTAATCTTTTTATTGGATGTTGTAATCAATCTCTATATTTTTTGAAATAATTTTTATTTGACTATGTAATAATAAAAAGTAAAATTTCCGAAAATTCTTGATTAGATATTGTTGACTGTGGCATCCCAGAAGCAGAAACAATGCGGCATGGCAGCAGGCGCTGCAGATTGTTTAAAGTTCTGCAGATTAATTTTACATTGTAATAAGAAATGCCAGGTTTAAAAAACACAGATATAATTTACATTTATGTTTTTAAATTATTGTACATGTTGTATATTTTCAATTTATTTTCTTTGTAGATGCAAATTTTACATATTTTATGAATTTATAATACTTCTTGTGCTACCAGACTTGGTCTAGTATTCTTAAATCACAAACAAATTTTCTTTTGCTGCAGATTGATACAGAAAATTCTGCTACTGGGTGTGGCATTAACATAAAGAAGAAAAGAAATTTAGCAATATTTTATAATTTTTGAAACATCGATGATTTATGTCTTTAAAATTCTTTTAAAAAAATTTAAGTAAAAAAATATAATCCGCATGCTCCAAAACATTTAATTGATTCAAAAAGCCAATTGTATGAAAATAATACAAGTGAAAATTCCCCCCCCCCATATCAGATTACAACTTTATAATTTGTTTTTTTCATTTTGTATTGAGGTTGTTGTAACAACCTCAATACAAAATGTTGTAAAATTATTTTTAACTTATCTTACTTGAGCGAAAAAAAGCAGCTGATGAGCTCACTTTTTTCACTTAAATCATCTTGAAATAAGTCTTGAAAGTCTTCAAATCTTGAAATAAGAATCATTATTACCTGTGTAATCTTTATTCTAAAAAAAAAAAAAAAAAAAAAAAAAAAGGCTGCCATGTTTTAATTCAGTGTCTTTTTCACTTTCTTGGCTTATATAGTACTAATTGTTTCTCATAAAAATGTGGAATTTGGCAGTTTTGTATAGAAATGTGTGATAAATATGCTGAAATAAACTGCTTATTATGTCAAAGCAATATTTTCAGTGTTAAATTGTTTGATATGTTATCTATAAAAAAATTATAGCAATAATTTTATTAATTCTCATTTTCTTTTTCCTTGCAGAGAGAATTTATGATTAGAATTTTGGAATGTTTTCTGAAAGATCTTCAGATTGATCTCGCTAGCCCTGTTCTTGTATGTATGCAAATTTATATTTCAAGAATGACCATTATTTCCTGTATATTTTATCTTTAAAATGTCTATGTCAGACTGATAAGGTGTGAAATTTCATTGTATTAGTAATAAAACAAATTATTATTATTTTTATTTATTTTTATTTATTTATTTATTTATTATTATTATTTTTTTTTTTTGCAGATTTTTAACAAAACTATTTAATTAATTTTTGCTGTATAATTTTATGCAAAATTTTCACCCAACTTGCATTATATACATAAATTGATGCTTTTCAAGTATTTAACTGATAAAACATGTTACCAAACATATGTTTTTTGCTGTTTTAAACAGTTTAACATTATTAAAAGTACTTCAAATAATATGAGTCTGTAGACCACAACATATAATTCTACTTTGTACTTCTGTAAAAAAAAAAAAAAAAAAAAAACGAACTTCTACCATTTATATAGCATGCATTCCCAATTTTTTCTTTCAATATAGAGTTTAGATACTAGTACACTTCAAATAATTTGATTCCACAGTTGGAATGATAAAAAATTCTTTGTGCCCTTGTGAAAGAACTGTTAGTCCTTATACCTATACAAATTTTTGTAGTTAAGTGTGATGATGCCCTATAACACCCCTACAAGTTTCTACCATTTTACCATTAATATTTTCTCCATTTTGGTGATATACTCGAACTTTTAAAAGAGTATTTTTTCAATTCGGCTTATACACGGGTTTACAATTTTGGGCAAATTTCTGCAGGGAAAAATGTACTCTCGGCTTATATACGGATCAGCTTATATTCGGAAATATATGGTATTTATTTATTTTTTTAATTTATTCTTATAAATACTGTTTTCAATTAAGAAATAACCCTGTGGCAGAATTTAGGCGACACAACGACATTGTTGCAGAAAAGAAATTGTCACTTGCAGAAAGATTTGCCCATAAAAATGAAAGCTTGTTCTAAATTTCAGTAGAAAATAGAAACTCATATCTTGTATTTAAGAATTCTTCAACAGTCTACTAATAATATTGGTCTTTATATTATTACATGTACATATTATGTGTAATTAAGAAAATATGTCAATACTGTCATGCAGTAAAGGTTTGCATGAACAAGACCTGTCGCAGAAAGCATAAAAAATTTCTGTCATAGGGAGAAATAAATATTGAATAAATTTTTTATAATCAGCAATAGAATACTAGATTTCATGTAAAATTCAACCAAAAATATGAGTTTGTAAAAATTGATGTCGGGGAAATTTTTACTATTTTCGTTTTTAGTGAGTAAAAATCTATGAAAAATAGTATTAAAAAAAATCCTGTACAGTTTTTTGGTTGCAGATCTATGTTATTAATTGATTTTATATAGTAGATAAACTCAAAAATATCATGCATTGTCGATTTTGAAAATATTTAGTTAAAATTTTTTTTATGTTTTATAGAGACCTTGGGAAGCTACTAAACACATTGAAAGTGGTGATATCTATGAAGAAGGGCAATTAATGAGTCTTCTTGCCATAAGTGTGTAAGTGTTTAATAAAACAATTTCTGTAATTGCTCATTTGTAAAATTCTCAAAGTTTTTGTAAAAAAATTTTTTTCTTCTCCCAAACTAAAAATAATTGATATGGGTACAATTTTAACATTGCTTGAAAAATTATATATGTAAATGGGCAAAAAAGGTTTTTACACAACATTAAAAAATAAATAATATCTGCTAATAAAATTTGTTTTTGTGTATGTTTTTAATATGACAAGACTATTTCTTTCAGACAGCAATTTTACAATTCCGTCAATTATTGTAATACACTTTGAATGAAGATGCAAACATTTTTGCTTTTATTTAAAATTCATAAAGTTGAACATTTGTCATTGTATCTGTCTGGATTGTTAGCTTTTATCAAAAATTGGTACACTTATTATAATAAATACAAATCTAGCTAATGTTGTATGTATTTTTTAATTCAGTCGCATAATTGATTTAAGTAAAAACCCCATTTTAACTTTAAAAACTTTTAACAGAAAAAAAAACAAATTAATGCCAAAAATAAATAAATTAGTAAATATATTTCTTTTTATGTCAAAAAAAAAAAAATAATAATATATATATATATAGTAACCGCCGCTTAATAAAATCACTGGGTAATAAAATCAGCCGCTTAATCTGATCAAATCGCCAGGACCGGAATCAAATCAATACAAACTACTTTTAAATCAGCCGCTTAATAAAATCAGCATCGCCGGTTAATAAACTCAAAAATATCCTCAGCAGCCAAAAATATGATTTATGCACACTAAAATTTTTTTTTTATTTACATTGTAATTTTTTTTTTTTTTTAATAGAAAAAGAAATTAAAGCACAACTAACCCTCCGTTATCGCTCATTGTTCAAGATTTTATACTTGCAGCACAGTTACAAATTGCCCCGCAACTTATCTCCGTAACAATTTCAAGGAACGTATTTTTCAAAGCGCAGTAATAAAATACAAATCTGATTTTTTTTTTTTTCTTCTAATTATTAGAAGGCAATTTCTAGTTCCTATTTTAAAATTACTATAATTCATGAGGTTTAAACAGAAAGATTTTAAATTTATAAGAACAGCGTGCACTTTTGGTAAAGTAATGATGATTTTCCTCTAACGAAAGTGCGCGGGAACTTACAATGGGTTTAATTTACATATATCGAAGAAACAATTATTTAATTATCTACCAAAAATTAATTAATATTGTTCACTAATTATATTATTCGTTACCTTTTGAAGTTTCTTTCGGAATTCAGGGAAGTAATACCTTTTCCTTAAGGGCAGGAACGTTCACCGGATATAAAAATCAGCCGCTTAATAAAATCACTTTGGCTCAAAACTAATGTGATTTTAATAAGCGGCGGGAACTGTATATATATATATTATTATTTTTTTTAATAATTGAGAAAAATCGTGCTAAAGAAATAGAACAGTTTCTGTATAGAACCCCTTTGCGAAATTTGAAATTTGGTACTGTGAATTAGCTCAGATATTTCTTGCCCAAGTCTTTACTTCCGCAATATCGATAACCATTTTAATTCATCACTGAAATGACAATGAAAGTTTAAAAGCTGCCAAGAGGCTCCTAGATATGCTAAAGAAATTTTAAGAAATAAAATAATAGTAACTGATGCTAGGAGGTGATTCACAGTTACTGCATACCTTTATATGGAAGAACAGATTAAAATAAGTTCTGTCATACTTAAATTTTGTTTACAAAAAATGTAAGCAAAAGTTTTTATCGTTATGTTTTCGTATAGAAAAGAGTGACAACTGCTATGCTCGTTGCTAACGATTATCCAAATAAATATTTACCTTTACATTATAAAATTATAAACTGAGACATTCTATGCATTTCATTACTGGTTTTTCTAAGTTAAGAGGTAATTTTTAGGCTGTATTTTGAAAAATGTATATGTTTAATTATACATAAATAGAAAATTTAATGTTTCATAGGAAATGTACTTGTGATTATTATTTATTTTAGGATGTAAAAAAGAAAATCTATAAATACATAGAAAAAGAAAATCTGTAACTATAGAAAACCTACATTTTTTTTTTTTTTTTTCAGTTTTTCAGAAAATTAGTGTTTATATTTTTGAAGCTCTATATCTCAAGAACTGTGAAATGTAAACGTGGTTCACAGTAGAGGGTGGCATTGTAAGAGTCTTACTATATTTTAAATAATCCATCTTAAAAATGTTAATGTTAAACTGAGGATTTTCCCACAATTTTTTCAGTTTGTCCATCCAACATTTCAATTACTTTTTTATTGCTTTGGATAATATAACTGCTTTGATCCTCTATCTTTAACTTCTCTAAAAAAAAATTTGGAATAATCCAAGAAAAGTAAAAAAAAAAAAAAAAAAAAAATAGATTTGGAAAATATCAAGTTTTTATGGAGAGTATGAAAGTATGGAGAATATCAAGAATTTTATATTGTTGTTTTCATTTTTTTTTCTTTGAATATACATACTGATGTACAGATGCATTGCAGTTGTAAATGCATAATTTTGGTTATTCCAGTTAACTCTGCTTGTGTCAAGCATTCCTTAAATACTCCATATCCAATTAAAAGTAAACTTTAAACAGATTAAGTGATAAGAATTGGAGTAATTTCATCAGCATTTCTGATAAAAATTTAGATGTTTGATATTTTGACTTTAAAGAAGCAGCAAAATCTTTTATCCTCCCCCTCTAAAAGGAGGGAAAAAAAAGATATTAATTTTTTATTTTGAAAATTACTTGATTTTTACAATTATTTCAATCTCGTTCTAGGTAGTTCATGGGGATGGAGAGAATTTGCAAAATGTAATAACTTGCTTAAATTTGAAAATCCCACTTTTTTTTTTCTAGTATGAACCCTGGGTTAGAAACATTTTTTTTTTTTTTACTACATTATTGCAAATTTAATCTTCTACAGAAAATGTACAAGATACTTTTATTATTATTATCTATATATTAATAGGCAAGCATAAAATTTGTTGTCCCTTTTTAACATATTAATTATGGGAGTAGAGGGTTGAAAATGGTATCATTCGAAAGGTATGGTTAGCCGGAAGGTGCGAATACAAATATTATTTTCTTACGATGTCAAGAAGGTATTTAAAAATACATTTATTTTTTATGCATTTTCCCCCATTTTTCCCTTTTAGACACGTATTCCTTTACATTAAAAAATACCTAAAAGTAGAAAGTTGTTAAATCTGGCAATTTCATAAAGCTCAAATAAAACCATAGACACAGTAATTTGTATAATGTAGCCTCACTATACGCAAGCAAAGTGATGACGTCACTGTCTTTCCATGGAGCCATGAAAATGATTTTCTTTGTTAATCGTCCATTTGATTTTTTGTGAAAAATTATTAAAAAATAACGGAAATTATCTGCCGATTTTAATTCCGATATTTGGGTACAGTTATATATAAGTTACTGTCTACATGTGTTTGATTGAGTTATTTTTTTCTGTAAAATTGATAAAATTTTAATTTAAAATCACAAAACTCCAGAAAAAAAATGGCTAACTTCCAGTTTCGAATGTAAACATAAACATTTCATTTCCAAGGATGATATTTAAACAATAAATATTCAACTAATATACTAAATAAAAGGAAAATGGATTTGTTACTAACTGATGCATGTATAAGTAGACGAGACGATACGGAAAAAATTCCAATTTCCGTTTTTTGCTGAATTTACATGTTTTGAGCTTTCTTTACGTTTCAATTAACTGAAATTGGCTACTTATTTTTTAAAAAAGTGTCTTTATTGCTAGCTTTTGTGGGTAGAAGAAGCAAGTAGAAGATACATAAAAACTTTTGATTTCCGGTTTTCGATGAATTTACACGTTTTGAGATTTCCTTGCATTTTAATTAAGTGAAATTGACTACCTATTTTAATTTTTTAAAAAGTGAATTTATTATTCTTTCCTCTGCATATATAAGTAGAAAATATAAGATTCAGAAAAGTTTTAGATTTTCGGTTTTCGACAATTATTGCAGCTGTGTTGCAATTGCATTCCGTTTAGGACAAGGCAATAACTTTGCTTTGCCTCGCTTTGCAAAAAAAATGGTCGAGTTTCGACCACTGGGCGATACTAGTTATTATTAATAATAGAACTTTAGGATAATAGTTATTATGCAAAATCTAAAAAAAGTCTAAAAAATATTTTTTTTTTTTTTTTCTTCAAGGATCTTTATGTTATAGGCCATAAACTTGAGTTTTAATCTTGTGTGTGGATACAAGGTACATACAATATACTACAAACAAAAGAAAGTTTCTATAACCTTTTATAAGAGCCCACTCCTCTCTCTTTTCATTACCTGCCAATTAGACAAAGATGTTCTATTTAAGACACACTCGGATGAAACTGGGATGATGTGATGTATATAAGATGACTTTAAAAATTAAGTGTACTGTATTAAGTATACCAAGTGTTATTTTGTTTTACTTTTTATATTAACTCCTTCATGTTAGTGAAAGTATTATTTTTAATGTATATGCTAGTTGAATACTAAACGTGTGATAGTTGTCTGACAAATTTAATTTTAAATGTCCAGCTTTGAGTTGCTTCATAGATGTTGAATTATAACACCAAAATCTTGAAATTGCTGTTGCATTACATATGTGTTCACTGACTTAAGTTTTTATTCTAACTTGTTTGATTTCATCAGATTTTATCATATTTCAAAGTCAATGGATATATTATTTTTCTAGGAATCATATAACTTCTTATGTAGGATTAAATATTACAGTAAAGGATATTATAGAACCAAGTAAGTTTGCCTTTGCTATTCATTTTTATTCTTTTTATTTATGTAAAAATTCAGTTATATTTTTATTTTTGTTATTTTATATGTTTATGTAAGGTTTGACTGATTATTATAGCTGTGTGTGTGTGTGTGGGGGGGGGGTATATCTATATTGAACTAACAAAGGAGGGTCACCAACTGTTCAAAAAATATTTTAACATGTTATGTATCCTCTTAAAGGTCTCACTGAGCTGATAACGAAAATATCCATCTTATTGGCAAATGCGCCCCCTAGCGCGAGTTTTTAGGAACTAAACGTTGTAAATTACAGATTCTGCAGTAATGTACTTTGAAGATATTCTATCATTATAATCAGTTTTGAAAAAATTATTATTCCAAATACGACTGTATATGTTGTTAGTAAAGTATTTTACTGTTTATTAGTTATTTTTTGCAATAACAAATTTTTAAATACTAAACTATATATGAAAAATATTAAAATGAAAAATGCAACAAATGTTAAAAGAAGCACTTGTAATTTTAATAGTAATGAATAAAATTAATACTTTATATTATATATATATTTCCCTATAATTCGTATATTGTATGTATTAATATAATTATTAATTTTAAAAATAATTTTCTTACTTTTTTCCGGTTGCTATGGTAATGAATTAAATTTTTAAAATAATATTCTTTCTGTTTATGCATGATAAAACTTATCGTCTGCATTTCAAAAATAAATCTTTATGAGATGAAAAGAGATATTTCTTCTCTTTTCAACAAAGCAGCCAAATGAAAAATGATATCTTCTAAAAATATACTTGCATATCTTAAACAACAATTAAATAAATTAGATTTATTATCAACTATCAAGGACAGAGAATGTATGTTAACTACCATTAATAGTTTAAATGGAAAAGAAAATTTTAATTTCGATGAAGAAGAACAATTATATGAATCCCACAGTAATTAATTATGAACTTGAAAATACTATGAATTTTGTGGTTCCCCCATGTAATGGGAATAGCCACAATACCGATTATGTCGATGGACAAGATAATCTTTCTGACTACGAATATTTCACAAATGACTATATATGCAAAGCATTGGATTTTATTGACAATCATGGAAATTCTGCTCTATTCAAAACCGATTCAAAAGAATTAGACATTAAACTTACATTTCAAGATTTAGAAAATATCGTGAGAATATTAGTAGTTTGAAAAATAAATACCGTCTGATTTCTGATTTTGTCTTTGAATACTTCTGAGAAGGTCTTGTAACAATATGTGATTACTCGCTGCTTACATAGCAGAATAATTTTATGTTTAGAATGTTTTATCATAAAATACCATTACCACTAAATATCATTTATTTGTATGTAATTACATTTCTTATATTTGTTATATATAAACTAGTTTTCTCATTTTGTAGATAATTATATCAAATTATATGAATATAATTTATAAATAATTAAAAATAGATTCATTTCTACAGTAATAACAGTAAGAAATAAATCAAACATTTGCAATTTTCTTATTAAGAATAAATAAAGATATTTCTTTTCTAAATTATTCTTTTTAATAATTTTCATGTATACTTTAGTACTTAAAAATTTAATGTTGCCAGAAAATAACTAATAAACAGTAAAATACTTTACTAACAATATATACAGTCGTATTTAAATAATAATTTATTATAAAGCTGATTATAATGATAGAAACTCTTCAAAGTACAGTCGGTAACAAAAGTGTCCGAACACTAGCAAAAATTCCTATGTAAAAATAGTACACTTCGTACGGTTTTGTTAAATAAATCCTTATCGAATCATGTTCTTAGACTGTCCAAGAACAGGATTCGACAAGGATTTAGTTAACAAAACTGTATACAGTGTACTTTTTTTACATAGGAATTTTTGCTAGTGTTCGGACATTTTTGTTACCGACTGTACATTACTGTGGAATCTGTAATTTACAACCTTTAGTTCCTAATAACTCAGCAGGGTTGGTTTTTTGACGTCAAAAACTGGTTTTTGACGTGACGGGTGTCAAAAACTGGTTTAAACTGTCAAAAAGTGGTTTAAACCGTCAAAAACTGTCGAAAACCACATGAGAAAAATGGAAACTATAATCTAAAATAATTTTATGCATATTTTTAAATTGCAATGTACTATGCATTCACATTGATTATATATACCGTATATTTCCGTGTATAAGCCGAGAATTTTTGGAAATTTTTCGGAAGCTGTATTATAATGGTCGGCTTATATACGGATCTACATTTCTAGCAAAAAACGTACTTCAGAAACAATGATTGAATATATATATTTTAAGCTTAAAAAGTATATATAAAGTAAAATAGTTATATTAAACCTTATTTTTAAATAATTATCACATATAAAACTCTTAAATTAGCAATTTTAAATTTATTTCACGAAACGCTCGATGTAGTCACGTTTGTTTACATTTCTTTTTGACCTGCCGGTAACTGAAGTCATCGGCAGAGTGCACGAACGGAGTAAATTCTATGTCTGATTCAGAAATAGTATAAGAGAAACTTGAAAAAAACAGGACTCCCGATCATATTTTTTATTTATACAATTAAATTTAAATCATCTCTGTTTAAAATGTTTCTAGGCTTACACTAGCAAAAGCGGCAAAGCTTCGTTTTTTTTATAGAAGTATTTGTATTTTGTTGAAGATTGCCTTGAAGCACTGATAAAAATACTGAAAAGTAGAAATATACAAAATAATTTAGATACATCATTAAAAAAAATCGATGCAATCGGACTTTATACGGCTTATTTATGTAAACATCCAGCAGTGGCATTGCTTCATCGACGTTAGGGTTAGGTCTCCCGGCCCGGTATTACGGTAGCCATCGTTTTCAGCTGCTGGGACTTGCGTTCATGTCTGTGTTTGCCTCCCTTCTGATAGGGTTGCCAGAATTAAAACTATCGCCGTTGGCGAACACACTGCGAACGTTTTATGTTATGGCTAAGCAAGGTAAGGAATTCTATTGGATAAGCACGCATTTCGCGCAATTTCATTGGACAGATTATCCTGAAGGTTGTATAGATTGGCAATATTTTCTCCATTTTGGCGATATACTCAAACTTTAAAAAGAGTATTTTTTCAATTCGGCTTATACACGGGTTTGCAATTTTGGGCAAATTTCTGCAGGGAAAAATGTACTCTTGGCTTATATACGGATCGGCTTATATTCGGAAATATACGGTATATATTTCCCTCAAAAAAAGAAAAATTGTGTTAGGAAACATGTCAATGCATAGTCTTAAGAAGAGTGTGACCATTATAAATCTTTTTATGTGAATTATTTTAGAGCTATGAAAATTTGTGTTCATACATTAAAATTGTAGTAATACAATTAAGTATACTAAACATTCTTTAAAGCTAACTAAAAAAAAATTTTTTTTTGAAATTTTTTAAATTTTTTCTGCAGTTTATTATTATTTTATTATTCCTTTCACTTTAACATTATTATGGTTTAAAAATATATACTAAAATATTAGGTTTGTTGCGTATTTGTGCATTCAGTGACAGATTATTTTTTTAAATTCAATAGAATGCTGAAGTTTTAATGAAAATTTTTAGTATACAAACGTTTTTTTTTTTCTTTTTTTAATTAACCTATCAAAAAATTAATAAATGCTATTCAGATATTTTAGAATATATTATTAAACTATAATAACGTAAAATCGAGGTATAAAATTAAAAAAATTAGTTAGCACAGAGCATTTTTAAAAAGTGAAGAAATTTTTTTTTTTTTTTTTTTTTTAGAAATACAGTTTGAGAAATTTTAATATATTTAATATTATTGCATTTCACGGCATACAAATGTAAATTTTCATACCTTTAAGACTGTAATTTACAATATATATATATATATATATATTTTCTGTCTATCATTTCCATAAAAAATATTTAGTTTAAAATTGCATTGTGTAATTTATATTAAAAATTTAGTTCAACTAGTCATGCAATATCTTAAAAATTTTTAATCATGCAACATTAAAACATACTATTGATTATAACCTAAAGTAGAAAGACATGATTTATTATTCACTAGCACAGTAATTTCATTCATTGGGTTAAATTACTTACAGCATCTTTTAATTATCAATCAGTATGCATTTACTAGAACTTTCTTTTTGAAAATAAGACTTTGTAAAATTTCTGACAACTTAAAATGCAATAAGTAAGTAGTTCGCCTTAGAATATACAAATTTTTATACTTAAATTTTTGTATTTTGTAAAGGTAATGCATATAAATTTTTTGTACTTAAATAGAAGTCATTGGTATTCATAAGAAACACATAATAGTATTCTAAAAATTTTTAACCTTGGGAGATATGTAAACTAAGCACTTTTTTAAGACTACAGTTTTTTTACTTTTCTGTAATAAATATGACTTTTTAATTGTTTAAAGTATGCAAGAGGAGTGAAATCGGAGGTTTTTGACATAAGGTTTTTGACACAGGGTTTTTGACGTGACAGTTTAAACTGTGGTTTAAACCGTCAAAAACTGTCATGCGTCAAAAACTTGCCAACCCTGTAACTCAGGCTAGGGGCACATTTGCCCAGTAAGATGGATATTTTCGTTATCAGCTCAGTTAGACCTTTAAGAGGATATATAACATGTAGAAATACCTTTTGAACAGTTGGTGACCCTCCCTTGTAAGTTTAAAAATTCATAAAGTAAGTTTAAAAATATTTTTTAGTTTGAGTTGTTTTATTCAAAGTTCTTATTAGAGGAAGGAAGTGGGTGTAAATTCCACAACCTTTCTCAGATATAAAGTGAAATTTCTGAAAATAAAAACTTCAAATTTCAAAATACAGTAAGAGCTTTGTTATCTGGCTTTCAACTAACCAAAAAATCGTAACAGAGGCCATTTTTTTTTTTTTTTTTTTTTTCTTAAATGGTGAGTAATTGATAAACATTTTTTCCTCTTCCTTCCTAAAACGGTGGATAGACGATCAGCCTAATTTTTTTCTCTCTGTTTATCTTCAATGGCATTTGATCTACCACTGAAAAAGGCAGTCTGCTATTCAGAATTGCTCTTTTCATCCTGTAATTTATTACAGCTATCCAAGTCAGTGTTGAACTGGATCACAGTAGTCTAGCTAAGCCAAGTGCAAGTGAAGGGGAAGGGGGACAGATTTAGGAAGGTAAAAGAAAAATAATAGTATTCCTTATCTTTGGGGAATTGGACATATGCAAGGGTAAGTTGGGAATGGGATGTTACATATGGAAAATTACAATGCCATTTTATTTATTTTCTCTCCTCTTTCCCCTTCTCTTTTTTTGCTGTTCTGCCTCACTCTCTGTTTTAAATTTAACCTATTTATTGTACATTTTTGTTCAGCTAAAACAAATTTATTTTCCAATACTGTACACTGATCACTCACAGAATTATTTAATACACTTCACATTGTGCAATAACACTTGAGTTCTTGGATCTCACCAGTGGTCAAGAAATTTTGTTCTCAAAGTTTGTAGATTAGAAAAAGTCTACAAACTTTGGTACCGGGATCGAACCCAGGTCATGTTCATTGGCTAAATACATTTTAGATAAGTTATTATAAATTAATTTGCACTTTTTTTTCCCTTTTTAAAGCTGATTTTTTAAAATATGCTGTTATTTAACTAAAAAATAGACTAGCTTCCTGTTTTTCCATATTTAATTAAAGAAAAAATAAATAAATATTTTTTATTTGTTTACTGAAATATGTAACTTTTTCATTTAATAAAAAAAAAAATAAAAAATTTAGTTTGTGTGATGCAAATGATATCAAAGTACCAGCCCTTTCATGCCAAAACACTGGCAATCAAGTTAAACCGGTATCCACTTTCCTATAAGTCACAATTTGCTTCGATATAACACATAGTGCTAATGTTATTTCCACAATCAGTAACATACATATACCTTGGTACAGTGTAAGCTTAAATCTGTTTAGCAATATAGATATAAACTCAGTATTAGAAAAAATTAGCATAAGCTTAAATTAATTTTCTGATGTAGATATGAAACTGATATTAGCAAAACTTAACATAAGTTTAAATCGATTTAGTGTAATACATATAAAATTGATATTAACAGAAATTGGCATAAGCTTAACTTGGTTTCATGATATATAGGCTAATTTAAAATTTCTCTATGAATCAATACATCACCCACTTCTAGTGGACAAAGCACTAGACTTTGCTAACTGCATTTAATATAAGAGAATTCAATTTCACATTGAATTTCTCTCACAAGAACTTTTTCTAAATAACAATAAGCTTTTTCTTTTATTGTAATATAGTTTTTATGTTAAAGTCTGTCTGTATTGAATGGAATTTTATTCATTAATATTTTTATTTTGATGTTTTTTCAGAACCTAAGAGAACAAAGAAAATATTGAATTATCTGCTAGTATTTTGGAATTATTATCTACAAATGTATGCTCGCTTTAATGCTGTTGAAGAAACATTTGTAAGTAATAAATTCCTTTACTAAGTATATCATTACAAGAATTAAAATAGTAATCTAAATTTTGTGCAATTTATAATACTTTGTGTCTATCCACACAAGCAGTAAATGCCTAAATGGAAAGATAGCATCTTTGTTTCATCGGATTAAAAAAAATAATACAAAAAAAATAATTCTTTGGTGTTTATGCTAGATGTGTTGTAATTTTAATTTATCTACTATCTTATTGACCATAAAGAGTCACTAGAAATCATCAGTCACTGACCTATGTTTATTAAATTCTGAAGTGTCTACTCAATATCAAATCCACGATCCAATTCATTGTAAAACCACAATTCTGCAGATTATGAATTTCTGATCATCTGTATTTAAATTAAAACACAGACGCTGTTAAAAAATCTCAAATTTGGGATCATAATCAGTTGATCAAAAGCGTTGTTGACTTGGATAAAAAATCTGATGGCCACGTTCAAGACAGCTAGAGCGAAAAAGATCACTGAGCTTTAGTGCATTCAAACTCAGTGAAGGTCATAAGAATTTTCATACAGGCGCAGATGAAAATTTGGGCAATTCACGCTCTGAGAAACAGATGAATGAAAAAATTTGAGAGTTATTACTCTTTTCTGCTATTCAGAAATCATTCTTTCTTTTACAAGATCCAATCTTTTTGATTAACTCATTGTCAATTGTCAACAATGTGATATGGTTTAAGATAACCAATCTTTATAAATTGATTAAACTTGATGCGAAGTCTGAAAGTGAAATAGTATTCCTTCACTTAGGATTTTAAGAGTTTCTCTCTTTCTTTTCTTTTTTGTGTGTAACTCCTGAAACTTTGCTCTGAAAAATCTCTGCTCACATGGGGAATTTTCCAGAGACTAAATTCTAAATTAAAACACTTTTTTTTTTTTTTCTGGAAAATTATCTTTGTTTTTTACATTTTTGATGGAAATAACCATTGGTTGTGACCAGGGTTGGGTTTTTGCCGGCAAAAATGCATTTTTGCCAGGACAGAGGCAAAAAGTGGAAAAAAACAGGCAAAAAGCGGCAAAAATGGAAAAAATTGGTAAAAATGGAAAAAATTAGGAAAAGTGGAAAAATAAAATTAGAACAACACAATCCCTTTCAATTTTCACCCTTTACACTTTGGCACCTCAATGAAAAAAATGTTTGAAGATTTTTTTATTTAAAAAGTAATTATAATTAATTAATATAATGTATAACCAGTGTCCGACAAATTCGGGGTGCCAGGGTGACTTTAAACATACATTGGTGACCAGTTATGGCAGACTGATAAAAAAAATTTCATGCATTTACAATATTTTTTATATATTTTTTTGTTTTTCCACCCACCTTCTTGTCTTGGTATAAACGATGACATTGCTGATGCATTGAATGAATAGTATGAGTTTAATGTTTTCTGAAAATTATTTCTGATTTTGAAAGATGTTTTTCCATGAAAGATAAATTCCCCTATTTGATAAATCTTCTTTCCACTACACTGGTACTTTCCATGTCAACATCTTTGCGTTAAACAAGATTCAAGCATCATAAACACTATGTAAAGCAAACTATTTTCAAATTTACAACAAGAAAGTTTAAATAGTATGGTATTTATCAAATGGATTCTCTTTAAAGGAATTCTGTCCTGAAAAATTAATAGACAAATAGTATTTTAAAGCCAAAACTTAAACACTCTCAATATATTTGATGATTATATTAAAGGTAAAAATAATTTTTTTTTTCTGCGGAATTTTTTTCCCCAATAGTTTCTTTTTATCTTTATAAAAATAATTATTTTCTTAAAAATTTCCTCAGTTCATATTTTTAACTGAATAGTTCATTTATTCAATGTAAAATAATATGTAAATGACCTGCATTAATTATACAATTATGAAAAATTATTAAGTTTTGCTGTGAGTATTGTCATAGAAATAATTTGCTATTTCTGGCTCCTAAGATATTGAAATTTTGTCAGTCCCTGAACATAACTATAAAAATAAAACTACAAAATTATATATTTTTTATTTTATTGAAGTAAAAAAATCTTATGTAAGACATATTCAGAGAGAGAGAGAGAGTTTACTTGCAATATACATTTCAATTCCAAAAAATGCATGATCAGTGACTGACTGGCAAATTTTAGAACAGCTGAGTCAATAATTGACTCAATATTTGACTTTTCCCTACTGTAAACAAAAATATGTAATACATTGAAAAACACAAATATTCTAGTAATTAATTATTGAAGAATATTTTTTTGATAGGTAATTTAAATATTATTAAAGATGAAAAAAATTATGTTAATTGTTGATGTTAAAAATTTCATTTTAAAGAAATTTTAGAATGCATTTTTTTAATGATTTACATAAGAATCGATTGATCAAGAGTGTAATTAAATCTCTAGTTTTAATTTGTTAAAATTATGATTTAAACATTAAAATCGTATAATTAAAATCCTTAAAACCCTGTTTGAAATACTGGTAATTTTTGCCACTGGCAAAAATTGTGGCAAAAACTATTTTTGCCGGGGTGGTTTTTTCCGCGGTTTTTTCCACTTCGGCAAAAATTGGCCAACCCTGGTTGTGACCAAATGCAGGTACTCCAAAACACTCACATTGACGAGTACATTATCATACTTTCACATTATCATACTTGCCAACTTTTCCGGTTTTCCTGGAAGACTTCCGTTTTTTTAACGTATCTTCCGGTCTTCCGGACAGATGATGAAATCTTCCGTTTTTAAAATAATCGCGGATATCGTTCGTTTTAAAAAGAAAACCCAAATGTTCTACGAAAACTCCTGATTCCCAATCTTTTTCCATCCATAACATAAATGTCAATATTCATTTCAAACTTGCTTTATGAGATTCTAGAACATGTAAAGAAATAGAATTGTTAAATATTTCTTGTTGATGTAATTATTTCCCCCCCCCCTCCTTTCATTTATCTCAAACTAGTGATCAGCAATCAAATGTTCTGCAGAAGTCTTTTGTTTTCTAATCTTTATTCATCTGCAACATAAATGATAATATTAGTATTAAACTTCTTTCATTAGATTTTAGAAGTAGAGTTGAAAGAGTTTAATATTTCTTACTCTGTAATTATTTTTGTAATTATTTTGTTCTGCAGAAGTCTTTTGTTTTCTAATCTTTATTCATCTGCAACATAAATGATAATATTAATATTAAACTTCTTTCATTAGATTTTAGAAGTAGAGTTGAAAGAGTTTAATATTTCTTACTCTGTAATTATTTTTGTAACCCCCCCACCCCCCCACCCTTTCCCAGATTGTGATCGATGATCAATTCTAGAAACAATAAAGTAATGGAAGTGCTCAATATTTCTCATGTATGTAATTATTTTTAGATCTTTATTGCTGAATTTAATGAATCTGTTTATTTTCCTCAATTAAATATTTGTATGTCATATTTCTACCAAATGTGTAAAGATGGGGGAAAAAATGAATTTTTTCAGGTAGGAAAATTTTTTCCAAATCAATTGAAGAAAATTAATTCTCAGTTGGTTTTATGCACGTTTGAAACTGATAATTAGCTACTGCTACTTTTTTTATATGTATGATTAATGTACATACACAAAAATCATATTCTATTTATTTAAAAAATTAGTTATACTTTAACTTAACTAAGTTTTTTGTCTATTGTTAAATAAATTTCTTACAGATTCTGTTTTATAGATATTTATATGTTGAAGAGGAATAACTTCATTTAAAACTTTTATATATTTAGTATAATCAATCTATAGTATAACGTTTTTATAGATTGCTTCTAAATATTAAAATTGTAAAACTGTATTGTTTATTACGTCAAATAGAGGGAAAAAAATCTTCCCTATTTTTTATAAAATCTTCTGGTTTTTCAACAGAAATCTTCCCTTTTTTTCTTAAAATTGGTTGGCAAGTATGCATTATCCTTTAACTTTTCACAACTAGTGCCATTTATAGTGAACATCCACTAAATGCAGCATGGGGGCTAGTCCGATACTGCCAAGATACTGAGTTCATTATTCAGTTCATCGGAATCTGAAGAACCTGATAATAATGATAAAACACAAAATACCAATCCATCAAATGTTACAGGGACTTCAAAAAACATCAGGACAAGTTTAATAATAAAAAAAAAATCAGTTGCATGACCTTTTTCTTTTTTTTGACTGTGATGTCTTTAATTCTTTTTTGATGCCCCTCTGAACTGCTTCACCCTCTCGCTCCCATTTCTCCCATTTTCAATTTTGTATTATTTTTTAGATTTGCATTTATAAATATTGTTTTTAAGTAAGAAATAATTATTAAATGTGGTAGTAATAATAACGGTACCAAATTTCTGTTTTGACACAAAACTAAACTAAAAAGTATGAGTTTTTGCATATTAATAAAAAAAATGATGTGATGGAAGAAACTATTCTACTCCATTTTTTGGTTTTAGTAAATAAAAATCTAAAAGAAACAGTAAAAATATACTATGCAGTTTTTCGGTTACAGATCTGTATAATTAATAATATTTCCACAACAACAATCAGATATTCTAATACAAGTTCTTGAGGGGATGTTCTGAGATACTTTCAATTGTTTGTATCTGAAGAATTTGTAGTTTTCATTGTTGAAAAAACAACTACTAGAAATGAAAAAAAAAAAAAAAAAAAAAAAAAAAAAAAAAATTACTAGTACAGCTGTAACAGACTATTGGAACATTTGATATAGCAATAGTATACTGACGACTAATTCCCTCATCATCATCAAAAGGTTAATTAACTCAGCAAGTTTTCAGGTTAAGTAAATGAAAAATATTTGCATTGTGTGTGACATGCTGTGTTATAGTTGGCAAGTCAATTTGATGTTAAATTTATTTATTGTTGATGTTAAATAACAGCTTGGTGACAAATTTTACTTGGCAAAAGTAGTCAATAGAAAAATCTATTAGAACCCTGTCTGAAATTTCTTGCAGTTGAAACTACAATTTTCACTTTGTTTTTATTTATTTACTTTTCTCATAAATTGTAAGAAAAAATGGTAAACACAAATTTCATGCTGAAATTCATTTAATAAAGTAAATAAAAAGGTGAATTGTGATGTATGAATTTTACTGTAATTAATTACAAATGTATACAGTAAATGTTTTTTACAGTTTTTTTAAAATTTATTTATTTATTTATTTAATTTTACTTAGTATAATTGAAGGAATTTTCTTTAAATCTTCCATGCATGTATTTTTATTTATTACTATTATTTGTGTATGTGTTTATTTTCCATTACGATTGACATTTGATTTATTTGCATGTTTTTACTGTATTTATTTATTTAACTACTTATAACAGTTGTGTTAATTTTTACTATAGGAAAGTGAACGAAAAAAACGTGAGGATCTTATTCAAGAAAATGAGTCTCTAGAGGAAAAAATAGCTGATAAATTAAATATCCTTCAAAATATGAAGCCTAGTAAGGAAGAAGTAAGTTATAGGACAGAATTTTTATCAACATTTCATTAAGTTATTCTTTATTATTATTTGCAGCGGTCGATCCAGGTTTTAATTTTTGGGTCCCTTTTTTGTAAAAAACAGAATATTTTTGTGAAATTTTTATTTATTTTTGTGAAATATAAAATATTTTTGTGAAAAAGTAAAATATTGTGTAAAATCTACCGTTTTTGTAATCACTTTATAGGAATGTTTAATATAGAGTTAAGAGAGTTTCGTTGAGCCAAATTAAGGCATTAATTAAAAATAATACTGAAAACATGATAACATTTAATAAAAGGATCATTTTTGTAAAACAAAATCTTGTGAAGGGACTCGTCTTATACATTTGACTTTTGTGAAGGGTTCCTTTTTATGGATTTGACTTTTGTAAAGGGTCCCTTTTTATGAATTTGAATTTTGTGAAGGGTCCCTTTTTATGAATTTGAATTTTGTGAAGGGTCCCTTTTAACCATGCAGAATTTTGTGAAGGGGCCGTAAAAGGGACCCAAATTTTTGCCTGGATCGACCCCTGATTTGGGTTGTTTTAAGACAGATGATAACATTTAAATAATTTAACAGTGTAAATATTGTGTTTCATAGTAACACATTAAAAACATGTAAGTGTAGTAATGAGTAATTAATATTGTTAGTGAGAGATGGTGCTGTTTGTGTCATGTTCTGAAATGAACATCAGTTCTCTGCTAGCAATCTTAATTACTGATTATTGCACTAAGCAATTATAAGTTATTTTTAATTATATGTTAACTTATGCCATAAATCTTTTAAACCATCTATAATATTAAAACACAAAGCATATTCTGTAAGACCAAAATCGTACGATCTGGGCATGCGCGAGAAAATTTTGAGCCAATTGGGAACGGGAATATTCTTTTCTTTATCCAGAATACCGATGATAGCTCAAGCAGACGACATTAATATTGATATGTCTATTGCAAACGCCTAATTAATCTATAATATTAAAACACAAAGCATATTCTGTAAGACCAAAATCGTACGATCTGGGCATAAGCGAGAAAATTTTGAGCCAATTGGGAACGGGAATATTCCTTTTTTTATGCAGAATACCGATGATAGCTCAAGCAGACGACATTAATGTTGATATGTCTATGGCAAACGCCTAATTAAAGTTAATATTACTCCGGGGCTCAATCATAAAAATAATTCACACGATTAATTCATATTTTCGAAGGAAGTATACCTATTAAAAACAAAACAATTCGCGAATATGTATCGGCATTGGTTATCTTCGTATGCATTTTCGCTCGCCAAAAATTTCTGTACACTGAATGTGGCGCCATCTGTTGCCATGCCAGTATATTATACTATATTCCAGGGGTCGATCCAGGCAAAATTTGGGTCCCTTCACAAAATTCCCCATAGTAAAAAGGGACCCTTCACAAAATTCAAATTCATAAAAAGGGACCCTTCACAAAATTCAAATTCATGAAAAGGGACCCTTCACAAAATTCAAATTCATAAAATGAGTCCCTTCACAAGATTTTTTTTATAAAAATGATCCTTTTATTAAATGTTTTCATGTTTTTCAGTATTATTTTTAATTAATGCCTTAAATTGGCTCAACAAAACTATATTAACTTGATATTAAACATTACATAAAGTGATTATAAAAACGAAAAAATTTACACAATATTTTACTTTTTCACAAAAATATTTTATATTTCACAAAAATAAATAGAAATTTCACAAAAATATTTTGTTTTTCACAAAAAAGGGACCCAAATTTTAAAACCTGGATCGACCCCTGTATTCTTAAAATTATTTTTTTCCATTTCTTAAAAAAAAATGTTGCCATGCCAGTATATTATACTATATTCCAGGGGTCGATCCAGGCAAAATTTGGGTCCCTTCACAAAATTCCCCATAGTAAAAAGGGACCCTTCACAAAATTCAAATTCATAAAAAGGGACCCTTCACAAAATTCAAATTCATGAAAAGGGACCCTTCACAAAATTCAAATTCATAAAATGAGTCCCTTCACAAGATTTTTTTTATAAAAATGATCCTTTTATTAAATGTTTTCATGTTTTTCAGTATTATTTTTAATTAATGCCTTAAATTGGCTCAACAAAACTATATTAACTTGATATTAAACATTACATAAAGTGATTATAAAAACGAAAAAATTTACACAATATTTTACTTTTTCACAAAAATATTTTATATTTCACAAAAATAAATAGAAATTTCACAAAAATATTTTGTTTTTCACAAAAAAGGGACCCAAATTTTAAAACCTGGATCGACCCCTGTATTCTTAAAATTATTTTTTTCCATTTCTTAAAAAAAAAAATCTTTTAAAATTAACGAATTACCAAAGTTTATTGTTTTTTAAAACTCATCAGTTGAAAACTTTGTTTAGAAAAGATGGAGATAAGTATTTAAAATCAAAGGGGGTTTTATTTTATTTTATTTATTTACTAGCAGGCTACGCCCGCTTCGCTGGTCACTATATTTAAATGAATTTTCAAAAGAATTTGATCAGTATTTATTTTTACAACACATTACAAATGAAAACTTAAAAAAAAAAAAAAAAAAAAAAAAAAAACTGAAATCGCTTTAGATCTTGCTTCTTCGGGTATCCGTTGCCTAAGGCAGCTCTTTTTTCTGCCCGTACTTCATCGAGTCCAGTTTCCCACTGTCTACAGAAAGGTCTTTCCCGGGCACTTCAATCTTATCGACGATTTGTGGATTTTCTGTTATTTAAGAACTCCGATTTTAAAGATGACTGTATCTCAGCATCTATTATATATTTTAGTTTTTGAACCATGTGTTTTATAGCCCCAGTTATTTACACTATATTACGATTTGATTCAGTCCAGTGCAATAAAATAAAATAAAAAAGTAGATTTTCTCTTAAAAGGAATTAAATACATGAAAAACAAATGAATTTTAATCAGTTTAATCCTTTCTACTATAAACTACCATTTTTTTCACCCAATAAATATTATAAATAATAATAATAATAACAAAAAAGATTTTTTTAAAGGAATTAATTAAAAAGTGAAAATAAAAAGTTGCTATAAAATTTATACATAAACGGAACAATTTATTTCTTTTGCATGACCATTTGATTTTCAATAAATATAATAAATTAAAAACAAAAAAAGAAAAAGAATTTCGCCTTCAAACGAATGTATTAAATAAAAAATAAATAGTAAAATAACCGTTGCTAAGATACGCAGACGATTACAATCAAAGAATTAAATTTATGAGAAATGAAGCATTAAAGCCAATATTTAAAATCGAAAAAACATTAATTTAAAAAATTCAAATTCGAAATTCGAAAAAATCTCGATGAGGTGCACACATGCAGGGTCCCAGGTACCTATATGCCAAATTTGGAGGCTCTGCTATTAGTAGTGTGAGCACCAGAGCGCAGACACACACACAGACACTTCTCTTTATTTATATAGATTTAATTATTATAAATTCTGATATTTCATTTCGATACTATATTAGAGTAAAAATAATTTGAAAAGAATAACTTTGTTTAGAAAAGATGGAGATAAATATTTAAAATCAAAGGGGGGGGGGTATTTTATTTTATTTATTTATTTATTATTTATCTAATTATTATAATTTCTGATATTTTATTTCGATACTATATTAGAGAAAAAATAATTTGAAAAGAATAACATTAAAATATTGATATTTTATACGAGTAAAAATTTATTTATTTATTTATTTTTAACAGTATAGTTTTGTTGAAATATACTATTTTGATAGAATAAAGTGTTACAATACTATTCCAGTAAAAACAAATTTTAACTTCATTCCGATTTGCAGTTTATTTTTAGAATACAATAAGTTAATATTTTGGATTATATCCAAGTGGTTTTACAAATATGGGAAATTGGGCAGCGGGTTTTAAACCGGTTAAGAGCAATGTGGAGTATTAAAGCAAGGGTGTTTTAAACTTTATGGCGTGAAGAGCTTTTAGTTGCACATCATCCATCAAATTTTGACGGGTATTAACTAGTTATTATTTAAATAAAAAAAAAGACCCTAACTGAGTTTAGCAATTTCATAACTGAGATGTAATATTTTCTTATTGCTTTCATATGTTAGGTGTTTGCAGATAACCTTTTGTTTAAACACTTGCTATAAATGCATTTTATCCATTCAGTTATTATCAATTATTTTATTTTCTTCTTGTGCACCATATACAGACTGACATCGGCTTTTAGGAATTTACCTTATAATTTATGCTTTTTTAGAAATACAAAGATATTCAAAATGGTGCAAGGTATTTTAAAAGATTGTAATAAATCTATTTTTAAACAAAGGCATACCAGAATGGGTTCAAAAGGAAAGACAATTCAAATATTTTCTTTTCTCTGCATTTCCACACTGGAAGCACATAAATTCCTCAACACTAATTCTTAAATGTTGCGTTGACTGTGCCATAAGGAATGACAAAATGATTTTTTTCTTGATGACTTATTAACAGGCATAGGTAATGCTTTGTTCGTAGTAGCACCAAACATGCTGAAATGAGTCTAGACTTTTAACTGAATGTTATCCACATTCATAGCTGCCAGCTTTTCCATTTTTGGCAGAAGTGTTCTGATTTTTAAGTTACTCTTCCGGTTTCTGATTTTTGATTGATTTCTTAAGTTTTTAAAAAAGTCTCAATAATCATTCTCTAATAAAAAGAACAATTGGCGATGAAACATTTCATGGAAGCCTTCTGATTTCCAATCCTTCTCTATCCACTACATAAACGTCAATATTCATTTTAAATTTACTTTGTGTGAGTTTAGAACGTACAAAGAAATATAATTATTAAATATTTCTTGTTCATTTAATTATTTTTTACAATTTTTTTTTTTTTTTTTTTATCTTCAACTAATGATTAGTGATTTCACTCTCTGCTTTAATTAAAAGAAATGAATTGCAGGAATGTGCATCTATAAAGGCAGATCTCCTGACTAACTTGCTTGCTCACTCAACAATGCCCATTAAAACTAATGGAGATAAAGATGTGGAATTTTATGAGATTATTTTTTTAATAACGTGATTTAAGAAGCTATTTTTTTAAGTTTCTTACCAAACGGAGGGTAAAATTATGAAAGAAAGGGCCATTATGAAAGAAATTAACTAATTAATTAAATGAAAGACATAACTTAATTTAACTTAATTAAATGAAAGAAAACAAGAAAAATAAACACACATTCAAAAATCGGATATCCGGCGGTTTTGATCCGGATATCCAATGATATTTCGGATATTGGAAAATCAGCTGGATACCAGATATTTTCCGGATATCCGGTCCATCCCTAGAATTAAGAAAACTATAGTTCCATTGAAGTATATTTTTCCAATAAAAGATCCAGTCACAAAGTCAGTTATATGAAGCTGAGATCAGTTCAATAAGATTTAAAATGACAAAAAGATCACATTTTTGACCTGGTCTCTTGTATTATTTTATGTTCATGTAACAGTAGCATTGTCATCTGCATCATCTTTAAGGAAGGGTAAAGATAATGCAGGCACTGTTTATGCTTAGGCTTAGGCCAAAATTTCAAAAAATCCCAAAAGGGTTTCTTTATTGATCATTACCAGCAGTCAGATCCTATGATTATTTTATGGAGGAATTTGGTACCCAAATTACTTATTACAAAACGTAGTTTAATTACATCAACTTACAGATCTTCTGACTATCATATCTCCAAAACAAAAATGATAGAATGATAAAATTTCATACTTAAGAAAGATCTGTCATACAAATGATTTTGTAAATTTTGGTGAAAATTTGAAAATGTGGAAGTAACACAGATAGTCTGTATCTCAAAATCGGCTTTAACAATTTTATTTAAAGTTGATAGATAAATTCCCTGTCTTTTTAGATATTTTTTCATATGTATTAGTTGGATAGTTCAAGTCAAGAAAATTGATAGGCACCTTGTATAAGTAACTCAATATTTTGCAAGTGGGTTTCTTAAAAAGACAGGTCTACAGATTTTCTTTAAACTCATTGTATTAACACTGTTGACCTCTTTCTGTATGTGAAAGTTGTTTTCAAGTGTATAGATCAGTATGCCAAGTTTTAAGGAAAAATGGAAATGGTACCAAAAGTCAGTATTCCAAAAGCAATTCACACAATTTTCTTTAAACTTGCTACATAAATTCCTTTTTAGATACTCTATAACATGTATTACTCAGTTGCTATAGGAAATTAATAGATGTCCTGGCAACATTAAATAGGCCAATTAGATATTTTGGAAATGCCTTTAAACCTTTTTTTTTTTTAAACTACTGTTCTACTGTCCTTGTACCTTTTTCAGATATTTTTACAACATATTTTTAATTATTACAGGAATAATTGTAAGTGTCTGATTAATTAGGTCTATTTTTTGTTTTTAGACCACATTGTCTTTAGAAAAAATTTGTAATATGTGTCATTGTTGGTAATGGAAGATGGTAATGGTAGTTGTTACACACCAGATTTATTTTTATTGTACAGTAGAACTTGGATAATCCGAAGTTGAAGGGATCAGAGAAAAATTCGAAATATCCAAAAATTCAAATTACGTATACTACGAGTATTTTATTAAAAAAAAAAAAAAAAAAAAAAAAAATAGATAAATTAAAAAATTAAAACTCTACGATCAAAGATTTAACACATAAACTTTATATCTAAGCATACTTCTACATCCCCCTCCCATTAAATCAATATTTTTTACGAGCTTAATTATTCAACACTTTTTTAAAAACTGTCAGACATTTTTTATTTCTTCTTTAAGTACAATTTTTGAGTAATAGCATATGACTTGATGCAAAAATAGAATCTTCTTCATTAGACATGATATTCAATTTTAAAAAAACCTCGAAGTTCATGTATATACACCACATCTTCTGATGCAATAGCTAGGGGCTTCTTTTATATTTCCTTATCCTTCTTTTGAAAGATTGTTAAAATATATTAGCTGAGAAAAATCTCGAGAATAAATTTTATAGTAATATTTTAAAGGTAATCGTATGAAAAATTCGAATTATCCAAGATTTTTTAACATTATTTTAATACAAAATTCAAGGGACCAAGTAAAAAATTCGAATTATTCAAGTTTCACTGTATTTATTTATTTATTTTTAAATTTGTTTTTACTGTTGTACATTATTATTATTGCTAATGAAACTGTAAAATATATATTAGTTTTATTCATATGCCAACAATATTGTTAGAGTAAGCTTTTATTTCTGAACATTGAAAAGTAATTTGCTGCAAGATATAGCAGTAATTTTGTTATATTTCAGTAATTATCTAACCTTTCTAATATCTTTTGAATTTGTGTCTGGAGTTGATTCTTTCAAATAATTTTGATTCATTTTTTTCACTCTTATTAAATTTTTTTTTTAAAGAAATGCCTTGATTATATTTTAAAAATTGACTTACAGATTTTTTAATGATAAAAGGATTTTTCTTTAAACATTATAAATGAAAACGAAGTATTTAACTTAAAGTAATTTAAATTGAAAAACCTTTGACATTACTTTGTGCGTCGTTGTTAAATTTTTCAACTGGGTACCCGGCTCTCCTCAGAACAACATCCTCTGTGGAGGACTTGAGCTTGACTGACGATGATTTTAATATCTTGTTTACTAAACAAGATATTAAAATTGAATTTGATAAAGCCAGTAAAATTGTTAACTACGATAATTATTATTATGCAGTGTTTCGCGAGTCAATCAAAAATATTCAAAATTACAACCAATAGAGAGGTATGAAACGACAGCGGCACCCGACCATGTGTGGCACCACCTTATAGTGAAAGAAGATCACTGTCAGTCAAGCTCAAGTCCTCCACAGAGGATGTCATTCTGTGGAGAGCCGGGTACCCAGCTGAAAAATATAAACGACGACGCACAAAGTAATGGCAAAGGTTTTTCAATTTATATTAATTAATAGGATTTTTTTTTTTCTTTTTTTAACCCCTTCTTTAGTAAATGAATGATAATTGTACAATTTAACAAACAAATCAGCCCAAATCCACAAGTAATAATTAGATTTGGGAATAACACTAAACTGTACATTTTCAAAGTAAAAAGTTGCATTAGTCAACCCAGCCAATTGGAGTTTTCCTATTTTTTTCTCCGAAAGCTTGCATGATTTATAGGCTACCCCTTAGAAAGACACAGGCCTAGGACCTTGCATAATCAATCAACCTTAATAATAACACAAACATAAAAACCAAAAATTATAGTGGGGGGGGGGGGGGATCATAATTATCATAAATCATTTTAAAAATTCATCATCCAGTATAGTTGTGTTTTTTGCACCTGAAATAGAAAAGCCATGTATTTTCGAAACTGGTAGTGCTTGTACTTATTTTATGGTGTTTGAAGAAGTTTAAATATTTATTCTACTCAGTTCTTTAATTTATAATTCTGTAACACATATTTCGCTAACAGATATACAGTCACAGTGAGGAACTAAGCAGAGTCCATCTATACCTAGATTTTATGTTACTTCACTAGCATTAAAGAGAACGGAAAAGATTCAAGATCAAATATTTTGCATTTAATTCACATGCGTGTGCACGAAAGTAAATTAAGTAAAAATGATTAAAATGTATATATATAAAATGTAATATTTATTTGTATGGATTTAATTCCTTATTTTATGTTTAAGCTTCAAAGAATTTATGATGGAAAGGCAGAAAAGACTACAAAACTCCAGAAAGAATCGGTAAGATATTTATTTTAGACATATATAATTCCCATTTTCTGAAAATGTTTTTGTTGTATGTATTTGTTTCAAATATCAATGATTTTGATTTTAGGAAACTTTGCAAGCAGAATACTCAGAGTTAAAGACAAAGGAGTTTACTTTAAAAGAACAGATAGTAAGTATTAATATTTTCTTTTTACGATCCAAATTTGAATGAAATTTAAGTTTATGTATATATAAGGATGAGATTTTTCAGACTTTTTTAAGTTGAATTTGGTTTTTTTGTCAAATTAATTTTTAATTTATTTATTATTTTGCAGCTTTTTTGCTCTTTCTAGTGTGTATTTGTTACATCAGCTAATCAAATAAAACTTATATTATACTATTATATTATACTTATGTTAAACTTTTTATATATACAGTCGAACCTCATTAATATGAATCCATAGACCTTATATACTAGACTGGCCCACAATAGAACTGACCATTATAGCGAATGTCTTCAACATGAAGGTGTAATCTGATACCTTCATCCTTTGTTCTGAGCTTCGGAAGTCACGTGAACTGGACCTAGGGAAGATTCCTCTGAAATCTGTAAGAAAGCTCCCTCTCTTTTCTTTCATTTGTATGTAGTACAAAGTAAGAATTCAAAAGCAATTTTTTCGCTTGCAAAATGATTTATCATTTTTTTTTTTTATGTATAATTAATCTATGAGATTTTAGCTTTCCAACCATGTGTAAATCTAAATGCTAAAGTAAAAAGTACGCTTACAATAAAAATATTCAAAAACCTAAAATTTGTTCCTACAGAAAAATAACACAGTGATCATTCTTCGCTCTTTCACGTGATAATTTTGCTGGGGAAGGTCGTTCATGTTGCGGACAGATAATAAGGGGGGAGGGCTGGTCTGTCTATATAAGGTCTATGCGTGAATCACGAGAGGCATAAAAAATTTATTCATGTTATCAGTAGTTCATGCTGTCTGTAACTAATCTTCATTCTGACGAGGATTGTGGAAACAGTTCATGGTAAAAATAATTCACGTTAACAAGGTTCAACTGTATATATATATTTTTTTCCACTTTTTAATAAGTTTGTCTTAGATTTTTTTTTTTTTTGGTAATCTATCCAAATATGTTTCATTTTCTGTATCTGTGAATACATGTTCTAATGGATATATTCAAGTGAGTGTTATGATTATTATTTTATGTCTTTAAATAAATTATTTGCAATTTAATCTTTTTTTTATTGTTGTTGTGGCAAATTCTGGTTTATGATCATCTATTATTTTGCATTCTACACTCATTGTTACAATCTATTTATGTACTAGCAGACTTTGCCTGCTTCGCTGGTGACTGTGTTTAAATGAATCACTTATAAATATAAAAGTGGAACATAGGATACCGTTGGTCACTTTAAATATTTTAGTACCATCTTGGTGATGAATTAAAATGGCTATTGCAGTTCTCTTAGTAAAAATTTTGGCAAAAAACATCTGAGCTACTTAGTTTCAAATTACATATTTAGCCAATGGGGTCCTATACTAAAACTGCTCTTTAATGTGATTGCATATTTAGTTTATTTTAAATTAATCATGTTTTTGATCAATATAATGCATTTTGAATATTTAAATGTGATTTACATTTTATTAACGGATGTATATCACAGTATTTGACCATGATTCTGATTTGCTTAAAATAGTTGCCATTCCAAATACATTTATTTAAATGTTTCAATTATTCAATTAAAAAATCATTTAAATATTGTGACTAAGTGATACAGATAAGTCTACTAATTAACAGAATTCTTTATCTCGTGCAATTTTAGTTTTTTATATTTTGGTTCAATTTCATTTCAGTTTTATAGCATGTATTAAATATATTCCTTTTTATGTCATTACCGTAAAATTCCAATTATAACCCCCCTTTCTTTTAGAAACAAAAATTGTTAAAATTAGAAGGTATAGTATTACCGAAAACTTTTAAAGAGCTGAAAATTTAGGAAAAACTTCAGATTATGACATCCAAGAGAACGGAGGGTTTCTGAAAATTGAAAGCATCTGAAAATCACAGAGCAAGGTATAGTTGGGTGGGGGTTTACTATCAGAATTTTACGGTAAATAAATGATTGTGTAAAGTTTTTTTTTTTTTTTTTTTTTTTTTTTTTTTTAATTGGCAATAATTTTATTATAAATATTAAAGAATTTTAAAGCTGTTATAAGGGTTTTAGCTAATATATTTTTTAACTAATTGAAATAATTTAATTTAAATGGTCAATTTGGATTCCTTGGATTATTTTCCATCTTTTGATATTATAAATGATAACTATATGCCAATATTTACAATTCAAGGACTTGAATATTAGTGTTATTATCTATAGCATGTGTATTTTTCTAATGTAGATGGTGCCATGAATCAATTATTTAAAAAACTTCCAACTTCCATTTTATTTGTCAAATTGAACATTTCAAAATCTTTAAACCTCCCCAGAAATATGCAGATTATTTTGCACAAAAAGCACATAAATCGGTAATTTTTGAGTCTGTGAAGGAAACACATACTAACATTTTGTTGACAGGACCTGATTATCACACAGGCCGACTAGGCCTCGGCCTAGGACACCTCTATCTAGGGGCACCAAAATAATTTTAATAATTTTTAAATGCTATTTTTGGCAAAGATTTCCTTTAAAAAGTTAACTGAAAGTTAGATGATGATGATCTTTTGTTAAAATGCATTTTCTCCACGGAGAATCAAAATTGTCTCCGGACCATACCTAGGGGGTCGATCCCAAACCGCTGCCAATTTCCTACTACATAGCTCTAACGTGACGTTGAGCTGAGCCTACTGAACCTAAACCTCAAGATGGGATACAGTTACATTTTCTTAACTTTATGAAATGAGATTAATCATTTCAAGTATAGCATTTTTTAGAACTCTCTTTACTTTTGGCGGAGGGTCAGAATTGTGATGCCGTATCTTTAGACTACTCCTTGGGTTGAATCCTAGACCATCGGCAATAGCTCATTGCATATATGAAGTGTGACTAAAACAATCCACTCAACTCTAATAAAATAAAATACAGTCTTTCGATTTCGATTGATTAATATCGTTTTGCAAAATGAAAAATTTGCCCCGATTAAGGCGACCAAATACCTCCATTTTGTGGGGATAGTTCCAACTCTTTATAATTTGTTTTTTACCTTCTGTACGATCTAGTTTGCTAAATAATGCTTTTCTCACAATTTATAATTTAAAGTTGATGATATTCACTTTTTTTCAAGTACTGTTTTGGTCCCCATTTCTTATTTTGAAGTTGGAGATGCAGCACTAATTTGTCCCCAGTTAGTTAATGGATTGTGGACTTTCTATAACTGGAACCAGTTGAATAAGCTTTTAAAAGAATAGTTTACATATTTATAAAAATTAAAAAATGAATAAATAATTTCTTATTTCCATTAGCACAGAACCACCAAAACAAATCTATTTTTTCATGAAATAAAAGTTTTAAATTTATATGAAGCTTATAAAAAAACTATGTAAGTTCTATATAAATTGTATATTTAAAGCTGTAGAAGTTATATTCGCAGTTCTACCTGGCGCTGCTTGAGTTGAAGTAGTACTCATATTTTTTTTTAAATAAAGTGTAAGATGAAATTAAAATGAAACTTCTAATTTTATGACATTACGACTGAAAGTTTGAATAAATAGATTCCAGACTCAATCCACAAGGGTGATAAAACAAGTTGATGTTGACATACATATAGAACTTCTGTGTAAACAATAATTTTAGTTTTTCAGGAGCATTAACATAAAAAATTGTTAGAAGTTTCCATATAACAGCATCCAGCACATAATTAACCTCCCCCCCACTTTTTGATACAAAAGAAATATAAATGAATAAATAAAACAGATATATAAGTATCTATATATTTAACATTTTTAAATATATCATGATGCCAATTTTGCCAGATAAATGGACAGATTTAATTTTTTATAAAGTTATATTTCAATTTTATATTCATTTGTAAATAAATATTTTTCTTTTTAATAATGTTAGAGTCACAATGGTGTTTTATTTAATATCTTTTGAACCAATTATGTAATTACATGGGTGCCAAGTCTCCCATTTTTGAAGGGAGACTTCAAACCGGAAAATTTTTATAGCTGTTTTCGGTAATATTAATCGTCGAAAATATATATAACATATCCCATTTAAAAATACTGGTGTCAATTCTGATTTAAATGTTAAAAATGTTGGCAGCTCTGTAATTAAGTAAAAAAAAAAAAAAAAAAAAATACAGCATTAGCTAGATTTTCTCATGATTGATAAATATGCCAGTTTTCATGGTGATTCGTTGAAATATGTAACTTTTCATACAGCAAAATAAAATAAATCTAAAGAAAGATTCACTGACAAACTTACACATATATATCAATTAAAAAACTTTTTCTCTTAATTGAAAATATTTTTACGTTTTCGATGGTATTTGGTCTTGTGTGCATTTACATCCCTCTGATTTCGTATGGTATGAATGAAGTAGATTAGGGTGTAAAAAGAACAAAGTATTATAAAGAATAATACCTTGTAAAAAATTACATTTCTGCGCAAATGAATTTCAAGAGATCTCCCTCTCCCTCCCAAAAAAAGATGATGATGATGATGATGATGATGATGAAGAATTTGCGATCTTTTTGCAAAAATAAGTTAAAACTAATTTCTTATAAAGGTGATGCTTTAACTTTGTCACCAGTATTCAAACTTCCTGCACATATTAGGTATTTGCTTTCGGAAAATTGCTTTAGTTTGTTTGGGGGGAGAGGGACGGGGGGCACTAAAATCATCATAGGCCTTGGGCCTCAGCAGACCTTAATCAGGCTCTGTATGTAGATATAGTGTACAATTAATACTTTAACTTCTAGACTAAACCACACCACGAAACAGAGTTTCCTCACATTTCAGATTTTTTTTTCCAGAATGAGAGCATTCATATAGTAATTTTCATCTTAATTTATTGAGGAAGCATTAGCTTTGTTAATGCTCTTCCTTGACCAGCAGAGTCATCAAACCTTCTATACATTGGAAATGTCTGGGATATAATAGGCTGCCAGATTCGGGCACTTCAAAATGTTGCAGATCTGGAGCAACGATTGATGAATGTCTAGTAGAATGCATCACAGAATGGCATTAAGAATCTTTATCACTTCTTACCTAGACTTATAGAAATATGCATCACTGTAAGGGGTGGTTCCATCAACTATTATTTTGAATATTCAATGTGCAATTATTAGCCATTGATGGGTTCTAAGGCCTAGACTTTTTAATCATTTCTTTATCTGTAAAAGAACTGTACACTTATTTAATTTCAATGAAAAACAATCACTTTTTTTAAGGTGCTTAGTTTATTTTATTTTTATTTTTATTTTTATTTTTTTGCAAAAGAGTGTATATAACTTCATTGAAAAATAATCTAAATATGTTTATACATTCTCTAAGCAGTTGTATTTAAAAAATATTTCTTCATGGTTAGTTTTTGTTTTTTATGATTTTTCAATCTTGCTCTTTCTGTAGTTGCTTTTGAATATATCTAGAAACATAATTGCATGGTGTTGAAATATTGTTCATATTGATATATTTTTAATTTGCCTTCCTCTCTACAAGTAATATTTTTTAATGAACTAACTAGATTTAATTAATATATATGATTAGTTAACTAAAATCCTAAAAATTATTATTATTATTATTATTATTTTTTTTTTTTCCAATTAAGTATTGTAATTATTAGGTATATATTGTATTCGGTTTTTCTGTAATTTAATTATTTTTAAGCCAAAAAAATCTACATGTAATATGTAAAAATATATCTGATATTACATAATTAACATTTTAATATAGTGGCTTTGTTGAAATTGAATTTGTTTTAGAGTGCTGCCCAACTTAATACAGTGAAAGCAAAAGAGACCCTTGATGAACTCTCTCAGCTGATACTTTCATCACCTAAACAAAAGCTTATAAATAATGAAATTAAAGCACTTGAAGAAAAAATCAAAGATATAGATGCTAAAACTAAAGAATGTGAATCTGCTCATAAAGATGAAATAAAGAAATTGCAGTTTCTTGAAGAATACCAGAAACGTGAAGAGCAAGTTAAAAACTCGCTTGATGAAATAAGAGAGAGTGATAAGGAACTTGGGTTAGTTCTTTACTATTCTACACTTCTTTACATTCTTTACTATTTTAATTTTTATGCATTAAAATAAATAAATAAATAAAAATAATAATAAAAATAATGATAATGTAAAACCAAAACCTATTTTTGTTTTCTAAGTAATAGATTTAAAACAAAACAAAATTGGATTTAGGATGATAGGACTTTTAGTTTATTTTTCCATATAAAGATGTGGTTACTGTGTCCCATTTCTTAAAAGTTCTTTTGCACATTTTCTCTCTATTTTTCATATTTTTTTAACATGATGCAACAGGAAAAAAAAAAAAAAAAAAAATCAGTTGGTTTTAATATATAAAAAGCATTTTAAAAGATTCTTTACCTTAAAATATGAAGTTGTATTTTTTAGGTTACTATATTCATTTCTGAAAATTTCTTTTGTATGTTTTCTCTCCGTCTTATTTGTTTTTAATATATTTTAGCTTGTTGCTAAAAGAGAAAAAGGGAAAAAACCATTTTCAAGTAGTCTATTTTGTCCGAAAGCATTAGTCTTGTTGTCCTAATTATGTATCTTTTGTGTCTAATAAATTAAAAAAAAAAATTTACTAATTTCTTTTGTTTGTGGCACTTGATTAGAATAATATTTTGTTTCTAAGAACATCACTATCTGTACTCCTTCAAATCTACTAATATTTTAATTCTATTTTTCTTTGAAAAATGTCAGTCTTTAAAGGGTTGACAAACAGACTAATTTGTTTAATTTATATTGTCAAATTTGGTGTATTGGAATGTCATGAAATGTTAAAATTATCAGTTTTATTAAGGTAATGAATTTGTTTAAACTAATACTTGTATTTTCAAGATTCGATCCAAGGGAAAATTCGGGCTTTTTTGTTGCCCCTTCACAAAATTCCACATCATTAAAAGGGACCTTTCACAAAATTCAAATTCATCGTAAGGGCCACTTCGCAAAAATTTGCTTTATAAAAATTATCCTTTTATAAAAATTTTTCATGTTTTCAGTATTAATGTCTATTTGGTATGATATGACAAACTCTATTAACTTAATATTAAACATTATATAGAATGAGTATTACAATAGAAGGTTTTGCATAGTCACTATTGTATAGAGGAGATCCGTGTACCTAGGGCCGCTTTTTTTCAGTGCCCCAAAACAGAGCCCTTGACCTGTTTAAAATTATCAAACTGATATGTACATATCTTTAGGACTAATTACTTGCAATTGGGATTAATATAAATACCTAAAATAATAAATTCCGAGAAATAGAAGGTTTTAAAAAAAACTTCACTCATGGCCCTAGATACAACACCCTCATTGTACCTGGGGCCAGACCTCATTGTACCTACGGCCATTCTCTCAAATCTAGATTTCACTTTGTAATGAATAGAAAATAAGCATATAAACATGTATTTTATAAAAGGAACAACATCAAGAAAACTTTTTTTTTTTATCATATAATAATTATCATGTTGTTGCCTTAATCATGAAAAACGGCAGTTTTTCTAGTGACACAAGCGCAAAAACAAACGAACGCCACGACACTCAGCGGAAATGGAAAAACGAACGAAAACTGCGACACTTATATATACAGGAATTTTAAGATCAAAGTAACCGCTGAAAGCCGACACTTAATATCTCAGGAAATATGGGAGGTTATGTTCTGATATTTTCAAAATAGACTTTCACCTTCTGTCTGATCCTACCCTGAAATCGCTACATTTCTGCGTGCAATATATTTCGAGATATGAATTGGCTCGTTTAAGTTGTAAATGGGCGGCGTATGTAAGGAACAAATTTTTCTCGAATATGGCTCGAGCAAATTTAGTTTAATTTATATATGATATTAATCGCTTTTATCTGATGTGCCTGACATCTCCCTTTTCCCTAGGAAAACTCTTGTTTTTTTTATAACTCAGTTTAAAAATCGAACTATTTTTTACTCCGAAAATACCGTGATGCGGCAGTTTCGCGAACAAATTTCTTCTCTTCCATCTGAAATACTGAATATCAAATAATCGTTTTGGCTCCATCTATCGGGAAGCGTCAAAAATAAACACAAAAAATAAAAATAAAATATTTTTCTTTTTTTAATATATATATTAAATGAGTTATTTATTTAGGTACTTGTATTTTATATGACATTTGTTTATCAAAAATATTCTTTGTATTTACATTGTTTTCATGCTGATACGTTGTTAACTTTCAAAATTGGTTCTATTTTAAAAGGTGATTGCAACAACAAAAAATTTTTCCTTTATTATCATAAAAATGACAAATAATATGATAATCATATGCAAATATTTGTGATTTTTTCAAAATTAGGTGATAAATCACTTAAACTACGGATTGAAAAAATTCTTAAAACAGAATTTGAAAACAATTAATTTGCTCATTAAGTTTCTAGTATATATATAATATATAAATTACAAAATGTTAAGCTATAATAAAATTTTGAATAGATTAAGATTTTTTTTTAATTAAAT
Source organism: Salticus scenicus (assembly GCA_963930645.1). Lineage (NCBI taxonomy): Eukaryota > Metazoa > Arthropoda > Arachnida > Araneae > Salticidae > Salticus > Salticus scenicus. The sequence continues at coordinate 235,526,491 of OZ005653.1, read as the reverse complement.
TCATAAACTATACTACTTAAATATTTACCAGTATAAAATTTTCACTTTTTAAAGATTTTTCTATTATTATTTATTTTTCTCTTTTAAATCAAATCTATACCTAAAAAATTATAATAAGAAATAAATATAAATAAGAAATTTTTGTCATTTTTAAAATGTACTATATTATGCCTTTGTAATGTTGCATGTGTCCATCTTTTTTATCACTTTTTATAAAATTTTGAAATTTTATTTAGTTTGTTATTTTGTTCGAGTATGACCTATAAAACAACACTTTTAATACAGTGTTATAACTCATTACCATGCTCCTTTAATTTTGCGTTTTGATCGTTAACCCCTAAAAAGTAATGATAGCAATACAAAAAACCCTTAACGGGTTAAAAGTTTGTGACGCAGCACTGTACTTTATGGCTATAAGAATTAGAAATACGAGTCTTAAAAATAATGATATCAAATTTTCAGTGACGCTTTGATATTAATTAAATTATACATAGATTTTCTTATTTGAATTTGCTTTTTCCTTTTATTTATATTTACAGTGTAAATGTTATTTTCAACATAAAATAATATATAGCATTTACTCATTGATACCTTTCCATTCACATCTCTTATACTATGAAAGCATGTGTTTTAAAAGAAATTATATGAAATTCCAGTAACGCAGTGGTGTTACATTAAGTGATTTGTTTTTAAATTTCTCTGCAATTATTTTGTTTTGCATATTAAAGTATATGTGCACATTGAAATATTGCTTTTAATTTTCAAATACGCTGTCAAATATATCACTTTCATTAAGCTTATATTATGTACTGAAATATATTTATTTCAATGAATTATTCTATCTTTTGCGTCACGCCATCCAAAACTGTAAGTAAAATATATGGAAATGTTTACTTTGTGTCATTTCATCCAAATAAATTGAAAATGCATGCAAATAGATATCGTAATGCAAAGAAAAAAACTGTGAAATTTTTTTCAGTTTTGGATGGCGTGACGCAAAAGATAGAATAATTCATTGAAATAAATATATTTCAGTACATAATATAAGCTTAATGAAAGTGATATATTTGACAGCGTATTTGAAAATTAAAAGCAATATTTCAATGTGCACATATACTTTAATATGCAAAACAAAATAATTGCAGAGAAATTTAAAAACAAATCACTTAATGTAACACCACTGCGTTACTGGAATTTCATATAATTTCTTTTAAAACACATGCTTTCATAGTATAAGAGATGTGAATGGAAAGGTATCAATGAGTAAATGCTATATATTATTTTATGTTGAAAATAACGTTTACACTGTAAATATAAATAAAAGGAAAAAGCAAATTCAAATAAGAAAATCTATGTATAATTTAATTAATATCAAAGCGTCACTGAAAATTTGATATCATTATTTTTAAGACCCGTATTTCTAATTCTTATAGCCATAAAGTACAGTGCTGCGTCACAAACTTTTAACCCGTTAAGGGTTTTTTGTATTGATTTGAAAAACGAAAATTTTCACTTTTTTCTTTGGGATATTCTAACAGAATGTTTCTTTTCTTCAATTTTTTTTTTTTTTTCTGGAGTGTCTCTGGGATTTCTAGATCTCTCTGGTTTTCGGTCACATCTTTTCTTTGGTGTGGGAAGTTTTGCTTTAGGTAAAGGTTTTACTTAGGTTCGTACCTGTTAAAGCATGACACACAAAAAGATGTTAGATGTTGAAAGTTTCGAAATTTCATCAGGACACGAAACAGAGACATCCAGTTCTATCATTGTTAATTCACTTTCTTCCTGGAAAATCATTTTTTATTTTTTTTTTTTTTGGGGGGGGGGGGGGGGAATTTATGGCGGGATCTTGTCTTTTAGTCACATTCGAACTTAAATATTCATCCTCAAATATTCATCCTCTGTCGGCCTTTACTCCTGTAAAGGCCGACAGATAGGATTTGCCAACATTTTCAGCAACGTCATATAGAGTGATTGGTTTACCAGGGTTTGTTAGCATCCAATTACTATACACTGTACTGTGTTTCTTAACACTTTCGCAACCGCTGACGTAGATTCACGTCATTTGAAAACATGAAAATCCACCAGTGGGCATTTCTTTTGCAAATTGTATGTTACTTGTTTCTAAAAAATGTACATAATATTCATATTTGTACAATCAGTATACTATGGATGCAAATACTTTGATTAGAGAGAGTATGATTATAATGCATATCCATTTGTAATACAAATGCGAATACGGAAATTTTTTTTTTTTCGAAAAATTGCAACTTATGAGAAAAACGCCCATAGGCAGACCATACTGTCAAAAAGACAAAAACATGCAGTCGCGAAAGTGTTAAAAGGTTCAGACACACTGGTCCTAGGTACAAGGCAGCTATGTGGCCCTAGGTACAAGTTTTGGTAACTTCATTCAAAATGCCTTCCACTAAAAAATCCACAAGCACAGAGGACTAATTAAATATCTCATTTATTACTCAATGTAACAAGCAAAATTATACACTAGAAATGAAAGAAAAATATTTGACCCGCCTTTGTAAAATAGCAAAAGAGATGAGCTGCAGAATTTTACTTCAGACCATGTAAATTCTTTTTCTACATGTAACTTGTCAAAACTTTCTCCTCAAAAGTTCAAAAGTAGTTGTAAAAGTAGCAATTGGTGTTGTTACTCACCCAATTGAGTATCAAAACTTAAAATTAAATATTATTCAAATAAAGTGGGGTGGCCGTAGGTACACGGGTCTCCCCTATATATAGTCACAAAAATAAATAAATAAAATTCACAAAAATAAAAATTTCCTTTTTATTTTCTTTTTTTACAAAAATGAGTCTTAAAGGTTAAAGTTTGAATTACCCCCTGATCATAGAAAACTTTTTTGAACAGTTATTCCATTAGGTCAATGAAACATTACAGTGATTGGGGCCTACATTATCACATGGGTGAATCTAATGCCCATCTGTCTTGTCACCCAAATCTATCGTTATATATGTATAATAATTCGCTATAATTAGGGGTGGCTAGCCCACGAACCTCTGGCCGCATGAAATTTTATAGCCTTTACGAAATTTAATAAAATTGTTCTGATAATTGGAAGAAAAATAACTTACAGAGTTATAAAAGCTAAAGAACAAATATTACTGTGATTACTACTGAAATATTATTAACTATTTTATTACTACAACTGATTATTATATATATATATATATATATATATATATATATATGAGGATGGACCCAAAAATAACCAGAATTTTGCTCTAAAAAGTTAATTTATTAAGTTATTTACAAAACTCTACTGCTTCAAAGTACTCTTCATTAGAGTCAGTGCACTTCTCCAGTCTTCTTTCCCACTGTTTGAAGCATCTCTGGAACTATTCAACTTTGATATGGTATATCATCCAGTGCCTGCTGCAATTTTGTTTATTTATTTATTTATTTATTTTTTTTTTTTAAGATTCCACATCACCAATACGCTTCCCTTTCAAATTATTGTTTTTCATTCTGGAAAATAAAAAAAATATCACATAGCGCTAAATTTGTTGGGAAAGATAACCTACCAGTAAGTTCCAAATCAAATGAGCAAAAAATATCCCCCCCCCCCCCCCCCCCCCGCCCCTGAAAAAAAATTTGGGCTTCAGATAGTTCTATCATTGGGTCTCGTCAAGAACATGAGTCTCCAAACAGCATGGTGGTCGTCATCGTCAAATGGGAAAGTAACTTATATGCAGTGGAAGTAAAACCTTTCTTAAGAGAATAACACGCCATGCAATAGAAAATTATTTCTTCAGACAGGTGGCTTTTTAATAGAGGTTATTCAGAATTCTTAATTCAAGCAATAAATTTTGTAAATTAAAAAATTTTAATTATTCAAACTTATATATAGCTTTTTAATAACCATTGATAAAAGTTTGTGTGAATTTTGAAAGTTGTTTAGAATTATTTAATTTTCCAAAATAGTTTGTTTATTGGAAAAAATTGTTCAGCTTAGCGCAATTTGAGTAGAAAGGAGGTTACTATTAATACTATTTTAATTTTTAATCTTATCTACATTTAAAATAATTATTTTGCCAATTAAAGTCAACATTATCCATTTAGAAGACATTACATTTTAATTTATTAGCTAAACAAGGAAATCCTCTTTTCAAGCTTAAACTTTATCTCAAATTTCGCGTTCAGAAATATGAAGTCTTATCACTCGCCTTTATTCTCTAGACACAGATTATCTTTTAATAATATTAATAAAAGAAGATGTCTGTCTGTCTCTGTCTGTGCATCTATACGTTCAGCCCTCACTGAACATAGAACTACAAAAATTAACATACGGGTGCTCAGAAGCCTTCCTGAGGGGATGGTGAAAAAAGAATTTAAAAATTTTAATTAGTTGCAGAGATATTAATTAAAACATCAACCTATGTCAGTAAACGAGTCAATTTTGAGCTTAAGATTCATTTAAAGAGCGTTAAATGGGCAAATAAATTAAAAATATCGGTCCAGTTATTACAAATTCAGTGCTAAATGAAAGGGGCGATTTTTCTGAATATGGGGGGCATAAATTGCTTATCGACATGACAGTTAGTTTTTTTTTTTTTTTTTTTTTCTTTTTTAACTAACTAAAGTATGAAATTTAGGTGGTAACACTTCATTATTTCTTTTATCATTCTTGACATCTCAGACGGATGTCTGCAGGTGATCTCTTATTTGGAATAATAGTTCTTCAGTTTTCGATGTAGACAGAGGTGCTGGGAAAAAAAAAAAAATGCAGTTTTTGAATTTTTTCAATTTTAATCCGATTTAAGCAAAAATTTTCAGTAATCTTCCGCAGTTACTGTTTGCCTTTAATTACTATAATGAGGTGATATGCATATTTTTTTTTCATATATCTTTAACCCTTTGACTGCCATGGCTATCATATGTGATAGCCAGTGATGTTTCCGTTGGAAGCACTGGCTACCAGATATGATAGCCAGTTTTTCAACACTTCAATCCTTGGCTATAAAAGCCATATCAGTCACATGAAAATCATTCTGGAGTTTGATTGTTGGAGGATGAAAATCTCCCCATGTATTGCAAAATGAATTAGATTGAAAAATATTTTTTTTTATATATAATTTTATGTTGGAAAAAAATGCAAATTACACAAAAGAATTTTCTGGCACCATGGTAAACATTTGCAATTTTGGCTTGGCAGTCAAAGTGTTAAAAAATGCTCTTAACATGGTGGCCACTAGTCAGAGAAAGTTAGGGAATCATGGAAAAGTCAGAGAATTTAAGTGATTTTTGAAAAGTCAATAATAAAGAATTTCATGTAAAATCAGGGAATTTTTTTTGACGAATTTTGTGGAAATAAGCCATGTTTGAAAGTCATAAATGTAAATTGCTAAATTGTTCACTAATTTTGTGAAATATTCATGGTAAACAAACAACATAAGTCAGGGGAAAGTTAAGAGTAAACGGTGAAAAATAGTCATGAAAAGTCAGGGAAAATTTGGAAAAGTTTTAATGTTAGTCACCCTGTCTTAAGTAACTAAAAAATATGTTTCAAATATAATTTTAGTCAGTTTCTTAATGAAGTAAATAAAGGGTTAATAGGGGTAAATAAGTATTAAGTTAATACTACCTTTACTTTATTGTATTCATAGATACTAGACAAATGTTACAATGCTATGATAAATTCAAGTACTTAATTTGAATATTTGTGTAATTATTTTAGTGAAACTGTAAAGGCTATGGTAGATGTTCATCAGCAGGTTAATGATGGGGAAGATAAGCTGAAACGACTTATACTGGATTTGGAGAGAAAAGAGGATTTGCTACTTCAGCAAAAGCAGAAATCTGCAAAAGTTCTTCTGAATCACAAAAAACAGCTGGAAGCTTTGCAAGATCATTTAAGAATGAGTCAAAAGTAAATATATTACCCATATATATTTATGTAAATTTAATTTTGCCCATCTATACCATTTCATTCAGGGTTTAACCTGTGAAAAAAGTTTCTTTGGCATTTTAGCTAAAATGCAAAGGCAGTATTTTAGCTATCTCAAAAGCTAATTTAATTCTTTGGATACTATTGATATCTTTTTCTTAACTTAGTTATCCTTAATTTTGTGTGTGTGTGTTTACTGATGATTTTAACCATGCATCCATACTTGTGAATTAAGAAACATGAATTCGCATAACTTTGTTTTGATTTCAGCAAGTATAATACTAGTTTCGAGAACACACCTATGAATCAAATTCTAACATACTTTTAAATACTTTTTCATTTTAAATTCAACCATTTAAAAGTTAAAATTAAATCCAGATATTTAAAATAAATAACTATTTCTGATATTTTCAGGGGTTTTGTAATACTGGCCCACGAATATTTGAATAAAAATTAGAGGGTAGTTATTTAGAGATATTTTATGAAAAAATCCAGTTTTAGCTTCTTAGCTAAATTCTTACTGATATATTTTAACAAAATACAATATCTTTTAAGCAAAATGCTAAAAAGATTTATAACAGTTTAAGCCCTGATTTCATTACGATTTAATTTAAGTAAATATTTCTTCTAGTGATTTCTGTTCAAAATTCTACTTCTTATCAAGTTTCTAAAACATGAAAACCTAAAACAAAAAACAAATTGTACTTTTTGAAATAAGATGCTAGCTAAAAAGATTTAGATACTGTTTTTGTCATATATATATATATAATAAAGATGATCTATTAAGCATAGTAGAAGCCAAGCAACAGATACAAGATCACTGAAACACCAATGACCAATAAGATTAAAAATAATAATAATAATAATAATTATCAGTGGATGAAATACACTAATGTAAAGAAACCAGATCTACTAATAACAGCCTGCAAAACAAACGAATCAATAAAGTAACACAACAAATCTTAACTTAAAACCATAAACTTATCAAAATTAATGAAAAATCAACCCAAGAAACACAAGATAGGAAGAAGGAGGCAGGCGGCAAAACTTGTGACTTGCATGTGGGGTTAAACTAGTTTCACGCCGGCAACACTTCCCCAGCCTGCCACGACCAGAACAGGAACCATATAGATTTAAAAAAGCAAAATTTCAAAGCAGATGAACAACAATGAAACCACGAAGCAACAATGAAATTCACCGATTGATCACATTGTGTTTAACAGTATAATTAGAACATTAAATATAGTTGACAACTCAAAAAGGAAGAATCTGAAATTTTCTTGAAAAAAGAAAGTTTGCATAGTAATACAAAGCAAATGCAACAAGCCTTCTACTTTTTTTTTTTTTTTAAATTTCACAAACCCACCCAACCATCCAGCCTTACAACACCACCCCACCTCCGTAATCAAACATCTGCCCACCCAACCGCCACCTTTTTTATTGTCTTTTATTATTTTATAATTTTTTTTTTGTTGATATACACAAAAGTGTACACAGTTTTTTTTTTTTTTTTTTTTTTGTACTGACAGAGACATGGTTAACGATATAAAATAGAAAATACAAAGTTTTTAGGAAAACCCATTTTAGCAGTGGCTGTGATCAGTTTATTAATATTCTTGTTTTTAAATTTTGCAGAGCATAAATTATTAACTCGAAATAAATGGTTAATGATGATGTTTCTAAATACCAAAAGATGCAGACATGAATTAAAATGTGTAAATAAGTTTACATTAAAACTAAAATCTTGCAGTTTGTCATAGATATCTGTGTAAATTTTATTACCATCGATGATTATTTTGAGATCTAAAAAGTTAATTGATTGATTAGTTAGAGTATTTTGAGTTAGCTTTAAATTAGGTGGATAATTGAAGGAAAAGTCATTTTGTGAGTGCTTGTTGAGATAAAATACAATAATATCATCGATGTAACGATAAAATCGAACATTATCATTCCTTGTGGGATGCCTAATTGTTGCAAATAGATATCGTTGTTGTGGAAGATATAATTATTATGGATAACAAAGTTAAGAAGTGTTTTAAATTTTTCTGCTTTAAAATTGTGAGGAAGATTAATTTGAGCTTTATATTTTTGAAAAAGACTGTAAATGATATTACTAAGATCTGATAACTCAATATTATTGAAAAGATCTTGAAAGTCAAAAGTCATAATATTGTCTATTGAATCGAGCGATTTGATGTATTGAATTAATTGAAAGCTTAAAGTAAATTTGTTTTAGAATATCCAGTAGAGCTTTATTAGCATTGTTTTTATAAGTGTTACACCCAACAGTGACAGTGCGAAATTTAATTGGAAAACTTAGGTATGAGAACTATATAAGGATAATTAAAGTTATTGAAGGGAAGTTGAAGTAGTTTATAGTAATTATGTATTTTTCGGTTATTAATAATAAGGTCATTATTAGTTAAACTGAAGATGTTACTATTAGTGACTGAAGAGTTTAAGATAGAGAGATAGTAGGATTTACAAATAATGGCATAATTATTAGGTGATTTGTAAACATAAGTGATCACAAAGTCATCCTGTAGTGATTTGATTGAGCTAAGAGGTACAGATTTTTTAAATAACACCAGATTTGAAGAATTGATAAATAATGCATTTTTAATTTTTTGTAACACTAAAACTTTCCATTGAGTGAAGTAGGCAATAGGTTTATTATGAGTAATAGATATTTTATAAATAAATAAATCTAGGTCATAAGAAAACTGTTGAAAGATTTGTGAATGCTAGTTTTAACTGGAAGTCTAAATTTGGTGCCAAATTTCATGAATTTTTTTAATTGATAATTATCAATAATATTGAGATTACCAGTGATAATGTGTCCATGGTCTCTGTCAATATATTTTGAGAAAGAAGGATCATTGCATTTACAGGTTACAGTGTTAGTAAAAGAGGTAGACTTAGATACAGGATTATAATTGAATATCTTTCTGCCAAGAGGAAGAGGATATTTGAAGGTACGAGATAGATTTAAATCTTTAATCGGAAACAAGCATTCTTTGTCATTAATGATAGATGTAATGTTAATACTGTTCAATATTTGATTTGTAAAAGTCACAATTAATTGAGTATTTGTTCTAAATTTGTTGGGCTTTTTATTAATTTTTAAATTAAATTGTTTGATTTTGTACATTATAATATCATAAAAAATGTCTGAAAAATGTTTATTATAGGATTGGCTTTGAAAGACATTTAGAAAGTTTACTAAGTATTTCTTTTTAATTGCAAAAATAAATTTTCGAATAATGAACCAGTTATAGTTAGATAAGTAATTAGTCTGTAGATCTGAAATGAGTTTAATAATGGCACTTTTAGAAAAAGTTAAACATGTTTTTTTACTACCTCGTTTAGTTCTAGAAGTTTTATTGTTAATTTTGTGATTGAGTTGTGCATAAATAGTCGAATAATCATGTAGAGGGTTGATGTTAGAATATGCTTTAATAGTTTTATTAAAGTATTCGAAATTTAGGCCATATGGATAAATTGTATTGTAATATTGCATAAATTTTGATTCAAGAAATAGACGCTAACTTTTATTTTTCTGAATTTTGACAATCTCTATGGTACATGAATTAAAATTATGTGATTTAAAGTGTTGTAATTCTATAGTTGATTTAGAAGGTGCAGCTGAAGATGAAAGGTTTTTAGAATCAGATCGATGCTGATTAATACGTAGATGTAGAGGAGTGGAAGTTTCATCAATATAACTGAGTTTACAAAGACCACAACTGATTTTATAAATAACATTGTATGCCTGACAAAATGGAACCAAAGAGTGATTATTCAATTGTGTGCGAGAGGCCATAGGGCAAGTTTTACATCGATTAGAACCGCATGTTCTAAATTGAAGTAAAGGAGGAGGAGATGATAGGTAACAGGATGTCGATCCAAAGATATCCCTATAAATATCCTTGTACTGGGCACAATACTGCTGTGAAGCTAAGTATTTTTTGCCAGGATCTAAAAATTTACGAAACAGAGTCATTGTAGAGGAAAAATGTTTTTGTATATTCAAAAATTAAATTCAATCAACAAGTAATAATGATATATACACATATATATAAAGTATTTTTAATCTCTATGCATTTTCTCTATTTTCGTTTTTCATACAATTTGAGATTACTCAAAATTTGAATTAGATAAATAGTGGTAGTATGTTTTAACGTTAGTGAAATCTGCATGCTAATTAATTATTAAATAAATATAAGAATTAAATTCTCAAAGAAAATTAATTGTAAAATTAATTTAAAAAAAAATAAAAGATATTAATTTATATTAAACATAATTCAATGGCAAATTTGTAGCTACTGATTCACAACAGAAAAAAAAAAAACATTAAATTTTATGTTTTGAGTGACAAACAGGAAAAAGTCATAGCCAAATTTTATTAACCTTTGTTCATTAATGCCAAGGAATTTAAAAATATGAAGCAGTTTAAAATTTTAATCTATTTTATGTAACTTGATTGTTGCATGGATTTGAAAATATGCAAATTAAGTTTGATTTACATTGCAATATTGTATAGAAACTGTGATATAATATTCCCCTTTCTTATATGACACTTATAAGAGAGAAAGAAAACGAGGCAGCACAAACTTGGCTGGAGTGACTATGACATCTGACAGAAAGTTAAAAAATAAAAAAATTACCATGACTGGGCCAATGTGTCCCTATGGCCAATTAATCCTGCTCCACCCTATAGATAATAGTAACAGTCAACAAGATAAAATGTTTGTATATGTATTATGTTGTACCATTGCTTTTCCCACAGGGCATTGTAAATTTTCCATATTAGCATTTTGGAAAGAACTCATCGGTGCTTATAAAACAAATAATTAAGCCCTGCATCTATAATAATGTTACTTTTTCTTTTTCATTAATAATAATAAAAATAATAAAAAGCATTTCCTAAGTTATTGCCTATTGAACAGAAAAATGTCTTTTTTTCTGGTATATTTTCTTAGAAGAGAAAAGTCTGTACTCATTGTGGGAAATAATTTTATTAAAAAATAGTTTATATAAACAATTTATACTGCATGGATTTGTATAGGAAAAATATGGAAGAAAGTTTTGTGAAGGATACAACATACTAGTTTTGACTTAATATTCAATGTATTCCAATAGAGTAAAACTGAATTTAATTAAAAAATTTCACTGATTGAAAATTTTCTAGTTAAAAACTTAAGATTAAATATTGTAGTTAGTTTTTGAGAATTTAAACTAGTGAAATTTATTTGAATTTTAAAATATTTTTAATTTTAATTTTTTAACTTTTAAAGTGACAGAAGTGAAGTAGGTTTTCAGAGTTTTGGAATAAATATTTATGATTTTTTTTTTTTCCACAATTCATTTAATCAGCTTTTATTTCTTTGCTGGTCCTTTCTTTTAATTTGAATTATGCTCATAGTCTGTGTTTATAGATTAAATGTTTCTATTCTTTTCTTTCATTTAGTGAAGAAATACAGATAAAAAAACAGCTTCATCTTACTAAAAATGCTATACAAGAGATTCAAAAGAATATTGACTCAGAGAGTGACTTTGTTCTTGATGTTGTTAAAAGATGTAAAGAAGCTGATACAAAAAGCAAAGAAAGAGATATTGAGTTTAAATCTACAGTAAGTTATTATTCTTCTAAAATTTCTCTATATAAATCATTTATCTTTAATATCGTTAAATAAGATAAACTTTATACAAGAAAAGATGAAACATAATCTTAACCATGAAATATTTGTTTATATTAGTATATATGCATCATAGTCTGTTTAAAAGTATCATTGATCTCAGCGGTAAACATGATGACATACTGGTTTGCAAATATCATTACTATTCTGCCAGGGATGCAGAATATGTCAGAATGCCCAAACAAGTTTCGGGGAAATATCAGCTGCCTGGGAAAAATTTTGAATATTTTCTTTGGAGAAAATAAAAATATAAGTCTCGAAATAACTGTTATAGAGTATACTTATTATCTTAAAAACACTTATTATGTAGGAGATATGGCTTTGTATAACAAAATAGATTCTTGCAGTGTTGAAGGAAATTCAGAATGTGTTTGGGGAAAATTTCAGAGGTTTGAACATTTTCTGCACCCCTGCTATTCTACCAGCAGGACCCCTCTATATACATTCCTCTCTACCTCTATGTAATTCTTATGATTAATCTGACATTTTGTTTTTTCTGACAAGGTTATGTTGAGTGTAAATAAGTAATTGTTGGTGCTTTCAATAAATGGTTTGGCAGTGAACAGAGCTATTTAACCATACATACAGAATTCTCACAAAAGGAAATTTGGATACCAGAATTTTTATACAGTGATTTGTTTTAAATAAATATCAACGGTAGTAATCTACCAAATATTCAGTTTGGCTGAATATCAAATTATTCAGCTAGTTGAATCTATTAGAAAAAATTTAAATTATTCTTATGTAACTGCTGATTTTAATTATCATTAAATTAAGATTCTTCAGAATAATTAAGAATTGAGTTATATTTAAATAAAAACAATTGTTTTATACAGTATCTAAAGTAATATTAAAGAAAATTAATCATAAGAATTTATAATATCTAAACAATAATTTAATAAAGATGTAGTATGTCCTTAAAATCCAGTTAACAAGAAGCATATGTAATCCACATGATGTTGTCATCTTGGAAATTTTAAGTGATCAAACAAAGATCAGATTGCACCCTAGTAAGAAAAGTGACATAAGTTATAAAACAGCAAATATGAGTTTGTTACTACAAAACGTGCATGAAGTGCTCTAACATTCACAGAAAGTGTCCCATCTTTATCTTGCAATCTCTCCACTTGAGAAGCATTTGTGTCAGTTTTCTTGTAAACTATTCAATACTTTATTGTTACCTTTAAGTTGATTTTTCCTAAATGCTGCATTTTTGAGTTATGTCTTTTTTTTTTTTTTTTCTTTCCCCCGGACGGAGTGCAGCATGTTGTTGTCATATAAGATAAGAAACAACATATCTCTATGTATAGTAATATTTTCTAATGATTTTCTATATTAAAATAAGTAATATTTTCTGAATAGTAATTTTTTTATAATATTTTTTCATAATTAAACACAGAAAAAGAAAATATTTTTAATTGTAAATGGCACTATTGAAAAAAAATTAGATGATTGATACCTGAATGTAAGAGTAATCAGCCAGTTGAATAGTTGACATTTGATATTCAGCAAAGACATCAGTACATCCCTAATCAAGGGATATCAACAATTAGTCAAGTCTAAAATTATTATATAAAACTAGTGGTATCCAAATTTCCCTTTGAGAATCCTGTATGCATAGTTACACCTAATCAACATAATGGAACTTAAATAATTAAATATATCCTTGTCCTTTACATTTCATTAACAGCTTGTATATCATGATTCATGTCCAGATATCCATGGATTTGGTTTCCTAAAAATAGTGGCCAGTTGAAATAGATTTATTTAAATATTTCAATTCTTCTTATATATATATATATACAGTGACGTATCCAGGATTTTTCCAACGGGGGGGTTCGTCCTCCCGAATTTTTAATTAAGTTTAATTAGGTTTCATTAAGTTTAATTAAGTTTATTTAAGTTTAATTAAGTTTATTTTTAATTAAGTTTAACAATCTTTTAAAATATCATAATTACTTGCCGAAAATAAGAGTAAGAAAATGAAATATAGTAAAACAAACTCACCAATTAGAAGATCAAACTAAAAAATCTTTAATTAGCGACGAATAATGTAGAGCCTGTACAAACTGCTACACAAAACATAAAATTCAATACATAGTTACGCTTACGCAAAATATTTCATTGAATTTTCTTATTTACAGAGCGAAGTCTAACCGACGAGAAGTTTTCTCTAGTTCATTTAAAATGTCTTCTACTGTTGGGGTATTACAGTAAAACCTCTCTAAGTTGGACACCTACGGTTCCAAGAAAAAGTGTCCAACTTAGAGAGGTGTCCAACTTATAGGGGTTAGACATAATGTTAATGGATACATTCCGTTCCGAGAAAAAGCGTCCAACTTAGAGGTGTGTTCAAGTTGAGAGGTTTCACAGTATTTGGGTCACTCCTTCAAGGTCACTACTTCAATGGTCACCCCTTCCCCATATGGTCGACCCCTCTTGTCCTTCAATATGAACTCGTAAAGGTGAAATCCTTTCAGAATTGTTTTCAGGGGAAACACGTTTCGCGCCGCGCAAATGAAGTGGTTTAGTTACTTTCAGGAGTGTTTATCGCAGAGTAATGAAAAAAAAAGTTAGTCATAATTTTAAACCACTTCGTAGAAAAAAAATATTCTACGCTTGCCATACATTTTTTCCGCCTGAAATGTGAAAAAAAAAATGTAAGGAACAGCCTAATTTTTCTTATCATACATTTTGTCAAGGGGGGGGGGGTTAAACCCGCAACCCCCCCCCCTTGCATACGTCACTGTATATATATATATATATTAAATCCATATGACTCCTAATCTGGTCTTGGCAGGCTGGGAGAGTGTTGCCGTCGTGAAACTAGTTTAACCCCACAGGCAAGTCACAAGTCTTGCCGCCTGCTTCCTTCCTACCTAACTGAAGTTTCTTAAATTATTTTTTCATAAATTTTGATATAGTTTATGGTTTTAAGTTAAAATTTGCTGTGTTACTTTAATGATTCGTTTGTTTTGCAGGTTGTTAATTAATAAATCTGGTTTCTTAAAATTTGTGTATTTCATCCACTGAAAAAAATCTTTTTTTTTTCATTTTTCTGAACTTCTCAAAGAAATTTTTAATCTTATTGGTCATTGCTGTTTCAGTGATCTTGTATCTGTTGCTTGGCTTCTACTATGCTTAATAGATCATCATTATTATATATCCCCACAGGCAAGTCACAAGTCTTGCTGCCTGCCTCCTTCCTTCCTATCTTAAGTTTCTTAAATTATTTTTTCATAAATTTTGATAAAGTTTATGGTTTTATGTTAAGATTTGTTGTGTCAGTATATTGATTTATTTGTTTTGCAGGCTGATAATTAATAAATCTGGTTTCTTTAAATTTGTGTAATTCATACCCTGATAATTTATTTTTTCTTTTTACTGAACTTCTCAAAGAAATTTTTTATCTTATTGGTCATTGGTGTTTCAGTGATCTTAATTATCAGTGGATGAAATACACTAATGTAAAGAAATCAGATCTATTAATTAACAGCCTGCAAAACAAACGAATCAATAAAGTAACACAACAAATCTTAACTTAAAACCATAAACTTATCAAAATTAATGAAAAAACAACCCAAGAAACATAAGATAGGAAGAAGGAGGCAGGCGTCAAGACTTGTGACTTGCCTGTGGGGTTAAACTAGTTTCACGCCGGCAACACTCACCCAGCCTGCCACGACCAGAACAGGAACCATATGGATTTAAAAAAGCAAAATTTCAATATATATATATATAACTCAAATATAGTGATAGCAAAGTGACGAAACCTGCTAGTTTTTTAATAAAATTGTGTTAATGCAGTTTTTTTTTTTTTTTTTTTTTTTTTTTTTTACATAAAAGAATTGGACTTTTTGTGAAATTTTAAATTAAGCTCTGGCAATTTCTATGAATATTTTATAATATATATATATATATATATATATGTATTTTCCCTGTTCCTGTTTTTTCCCTCCTTGTGTTTTTCTAAGCTCTTTAAAGGTTTGAGATTTTTTCATCTATTTTGGAGAATGAACAAACCATATTTATATCAGCTGCCTTATATCTTTTGCAGCTGATAAGGCTGCTAATATAAACCTCTCTCATAATACATGTATTTTCTTGGTGTTTTTTTTTTCTGGAAATAAATGATAATTCTAAAAAAAAAAAGTAAGTTTGGTTTAGAGAGATTTTTGGGCTTACTGAAAAAGAATTAAACTTTGATAAATATATTATTGTATTCTTAGTCAAAAATATAATTCTCCTGTGGTATTGATATACTCTATTCATGGGCATAGCTGTTTAGACTTGTGTACACTTATGTGGAAGTCAAAAAATAAGCAACATACAAAGTTAACTTGGTTTAATTTGTGATAAATACAAAACATTTAGTTAAAGGATCACAATTAATCAGCTTCTGAAATTTTACTATGAATTTGAATGACATTAAATTATTATTTAATCACAATTTTTGTCTTATGTTATGTATATTGAAATCACTTTTTATAAGAAATCGGGAATTGTAATCAAATGCAACATACAGATCGTTCATCATTTTTACTTTAAACAGGGTTCATACTCCTCAGGGAAAACCTGGAAAACGGGGAATACTCAGGGAATTTGGAATTTGTTAAAAAAAGTCAGGAAAAACTCAGGGAAAATAAAAATTTTCATTGAAAATCAGGGAAAATCAGTTATAAAACCTGGAAAAACAATTTTTTTTTTCTCTCAAATTATGTTTTTCTAGTTTAGCTTCGTATCAAAATTTAAATGATTAAGTATTGTGAAAATACGCATGTAAATAATGATTTCTACCTGAATTTCTATCATGATCGGCAGTAATATGACATCATACAGTGAAAGTAGCTGTATTTTGTCCTGTCTAGAGGAGCATTTCTTGTAATATGGCGCTAATATTTTCTTGAAAACTGTCTAGGAACTCAGGGAATTTTTTTCCCATGTTTGAGTATGAACCCTGTATAAATTGACTTATTTTTAAAAATTATTATTCATTTATTTATTTATTAATAAATCTAAGTCTTTAAAAAGAAAAAAAAAATTATTAACAAATTTCTGTTTTTATTTTATTTTCAGCTGAGAAAAATTTCTGACTCATTTAAATCTGATTGTGCTGAAGTAATAGATCAAATGAAAAATGTATTTCCATTTGAACTTGAAGATTGAATTTTATAAAAAATATTTTTTATATTGATATAAAGATGCTGTACAGATTTTCTTGTTGCATAAATTTCTTGTTAATAAAATATTCTTTTTAAAGTATTTTGGATTCTTATTAAAAATGCACATTTTCTAATGAAAATACATGTAACAGAACAGCTCTGATATACCTTAAACAAGTATTTTGAGAACGCACCAAGGAAATATATTGTCTGTTTTATTATATGTATAAAAAAAAGTTAATTTGGTGACAAAAAATATAAACAAATATGGAAAATATGCATGGGTATATAAAAGCAGTTTTAGCTTAACATTGTAGTATTAAGGTCACTAATAAAAATCCAAAGCCAAGAAACATACTGTGAAGCATTGATAATCTGGAAACCTATAATCCGACACTGATGGCCTTTACACCCCCACCCCCTTTTTTTTTTTTTTCTCCTCCCATAAATCGTAGTACTCTATGGGCTACTCATAGATTACCTGGGAACAGGATACTTGCCAACTTTTATGGATCATCAGTAAAGTTTATGGATTTTCATTTAATTTTACTGATTTACAGATTGATGGGAATTATTAAAAGAGAAATGTAAGAGACAGCTAATCCTGATGTTGAGTAGATACTGATGTGGTTTCGCCAATACTGAAGTGAAAGTCTAAGTATTTTGAGCATGATTAAGAATGGAATAAATGAAATTGACTGACATATTAAATCGAATGTAGCACTTTGCAAGTTCTTGATCTTATTTGGTATTAAACCAGTTTTAACTTTATTTTTTAAAAATTATTATTTGACCAAAAATTAACTATTTGTATTACTGTTTTATAATTGTTAATTTAAAAGTTTTAACTTATTTCAAATGTTATTTTTATTATTTACGATTTTGATAGAATATACATTAAGGTAGTATACATTTTTCAAAACTAATTTTTAAGAAAAATTTCTTTCGATGTTGCGATTGATTGAAGATTTTGATACAAATTCAAAGCGCCTGTAATCTGGAAAAAATCAGTAATCCAGCAACGTCTATTTCTCGGAGTTGTCAGATTATCGATGCTTTGCTATAACTTTATTCTATGTTTCTTTTAAATATGTAATTTTTAATTTTTTCCTTTTGTAATACTTCTTCAATTTTATATAAATTTTAAATTTTCTTCAGAATTGTCTTCTTTTCTAAAGTGTTAATTAATTCTTTAGTCATTTTCATTCACGCATCTAAGGAAACAGATGTATTCACTTTTTCTAAAGCATCAAAATCACTGTTGCTCTTTTGAATAGTATTTTAGAGTTCCAAAATAATATTTACCATTTCTGGATCAGTGTGTTGGTGAATAACAGGAGCATTTTTCTGCACTTGTGAAATTTCTGTTAGTTTTTTCATGAAGGATCTCAATTGGTACACTATGTTTTGCATAATTTAATAAGTCATTTATTAAAAGCTCTTCTACTAGAAAATTAAAGTTTTTGTAATTCTTATTGTCACAATTTTTAAAGAGGAAGGTAGTGGATGATGGCTATATTTTATGCCATAAATTCAATATATATATATATATATATATATATATTTTTTTTAAGTTCTTCCATGCATCAGCTACTTTTCACATTACATCCTTTATTCTAAATTTATATTGAAATTCTGTGAAACATAACACCATTGTTTTAAATATTCAACATCTGTTTTAAAAAATAGTTCTATATGCACATCTCAAGGCTCGCAACATGCCTTGATCCATTGGTTGCATGACCAATGTACAGTTTGGGGGCAGATAAACGTACACATTGTCTTTTATTTTTATACCAGATGCTATAATTGTTGTGCAACTGTCCGACAATAATATAATTTTACAATCCTCTGGAAGTTCTACTTTTTTTGCAGTAGGACTGAGCATCTTTTAAAAAAAATATTCATCATCATTTAAGAGCTTTTCTTATACTTGTAATGTACTGAATATACATTGATATTTTTTATTGCACTTGACCTGTTGCTTTTGCACTACCTGCTGTATTCCCACAAGCAAGCACTGTTACACATTCTTTTGAATTTCTAAATTCTGATACAGCACTTTCTCCTGAAAACACATATATTTTGCAAGAAATGTAACACCAAAATAAAGCAATTTCGTCGGTATTAAAAATTTATTCTGGGATCAATTTTTCATTGTATTTTTCTTTTTGTAAATACTTTAACTAATTTTAATTCATGGTGATTTTTAAATTTATTGTAAAAACATACATTCACATGGTATTCACTTTTTTATTGTTTAAGGGAACTTTGGCACATTTGATTTTATATGACTGATGGTTTATAAAAGCTTATATTTCTATTTAATATTTATAAATTGAACTATATTAGGTTTGTGCAATAGAATAATGTTCAGGCAACAATCTTATGGTTTTTGATATATTTTTTACGGATTTAATATCTTTAAATTGCAATTTCTTAGTTTGCATTTTTTTTAAAAATTCATCTTCAAATTGCTAAAACTTCTACAAATATTTAAAATATGACTTAATATTTATATATATATATGTTTAATAGCACCTATTTAAAAGAATTAGGGAGTAATTTTGCAATATCCTTAAAAGAAAAAATATGAAAAATAAAAATATATCAAAAATCAGGGTTTTATTTTTTGCAAATTTTTACATAGACATACATTGTAATTTTTTTCGCAAGAGCTAATTAATAAATTTCAAAATTTGCCCTAATTCTTTTAAGCAGGTACTGTTAAACACCCAAAAAAAGTATTGAGTTTTTTCTTATGTATCTGTAGAAGTTTTAGCATTTTGAAGATTGTGAATTCATGAAAAAATGCAAACTGAGAAAACACAATTTTAAAGATTTCAAATTTCTAAAATATGTATGAAAAACTATAAGAAATATTGCCTGAATATATATTTTATTCAACAAACCTAATATAGTTCAATTTATAAACATTAAGTGAAAATATAAGCTTTTATATGAAACCTTTATTGATGCCAAGTCCCCTTAATTAATTTAGTTAATTCCCCAGTCTTTTTTTTTCTCTCATTTCAAACACCTCACCGTCTTGTGTATTCATATTCTGCACATTCATTCATCATTTTTGGAGAACAAGTTCATGATGTTTTCATCCTTCTCCAACTTTGTCCACTGAACATAGTGTCAATGCATGATGTACACTTAGAGGAGGAGTTCTAGTTCTCTATGCATCGGGTGGCATCAAAGCAAGAAGTTTGTGAGAGATAAAGATGCTGTCTTTAATGTCTTTCGTAGTGTTAAAAAAAGATTATTTTTTCTAATATTGTGATTTACTGAATAATTCGTAGAGTCATTTAATATCATCAATTATAACAACTTATTAATTTTTTTCTAAAATAAGGAAAGAAAAATAAAAGTTTTTTTCTTTCTTTCTGATTTGATTTTGCCGTATATCTGTACCATAGTATTGATATCTGGTACCAAAGCAGATATTTAAAATTCAGTCAGGAATATCCGCTTCATATCTAGTTGGTAATTAACATATTTAGTTTACAATTTTTGTGCTTGTATGGTGGGTTTTTTCTAAAGGAAAACCTTAATATGTGCAGTGAAGGGTAAAAAGTATGCACTGCTTGAAACCAGAGGTTGTGCGGATTTTAGGATTTGCTGTATTTTGGGCTCATAAAATAATGATTATCACTTTGACTAGTTAGTAAAAGCAGAATATGTCTTATAACTAAAACAATAATTAAACATTTTTTTTTTTTTTTTTTTATAATATTTGTTCACATGTTGGTTACACCTGAACATCATTGAGCTTTTATTTATTTATTTTCTTTGTAAATAGTCACCAATTCTCGTTTTGTAATACAAATTCATTGTTCTAAGAATTTAAGTTGGTTCTTCTTTATAGTTATGCCTTCATCTGATAGCATTTTAAAAAATAAATTATGTCATTGTCATTCTATACCTCATTCATATCATCATAATAATTTCTTTTTGATGGATTTAATATACTGTCAATGATTCCGTTATCAATATTTTGGTTCTGGTTTGTTAGTTCATCTGAATCAGAAATTCTTTCTGCAACATGATCTTCCCCATTTGTGACCACTTTTTCATAAGAATGCAACTCTTTTGCTTTTGCCAAGTCAACACAGAACTCATTGAAGATAGTACTACCACTCTCAATGCAGTAAAAAGGGATTATGGCCTTACATTATACCATTAATTTACAAATGTGGGTCAAGGCAGGGTTTTCATCAGAAGTAAAAACTGGATGAGAATTTCTCACCCTTACTCAGAAACAAAATGAGATTTCTAAAAAGAATGTGAGAACAGAAAAATACCTTTAAAAAAAAAAAAAATCTGGATTAATGCAAATTACTATTGATGTCTAATCTTACAGCTCATTGGTATAATTTTTGTTTAATCACATTTAATTGCTTAAATATGTCATCTTTTTTCACTACTGATCGCTGAAATAGCAGAGTTTCAATTTTTTAAATTTATTCTGGATCAATTTAGCCCTACCATTATTTCACACCACTTTATTTGTAGAATATTTTTCTCTTATATAAAATTAAATAAGAAATAATAAAAAAAAAAAAAATTACACTAAATAGGAGATATGATAAAAAATGTGGGTCTAATAATGCTCTGTAATACATTATAAAAGTTGGCAGCTCAGAAATAGCACTGCAAATTGATGAAACTTTTTTTATATGTACCTCCAATCTAATTCCAGTTTCATCTAATTCCAGTTTTTCTGGTGTTTCATTGTTGAAATATAAAGTATTTTTGCAGCCAAACAGTAAATGTACAATTTTCTTAACCAAGTTTTTGAAAACTTTTTAAAATCATTCAGCTTTTGTGAAAGATGTTTAAATATGATGAATTTTTTGAAAGGTTTTTCATTTCAAGATTAATTTTTGTGAATGACCTGTTTTCCAATTAAAAATTGGAATAAATTGGTCCCAGAAGAGTGTGTGAATTTCTCACAATATTAAAATTTATAGGTGAGAAAATGAAAAAAAACATGTGAGATTCTTGCAATCTCACTCTTTAGGGAGAACTCTGGGCTAGGTTACTGAATTCCAAGATTTGAGCTACAAGATACAAGTAGTTTTATATATACAGTCGAACCTCGTTAATGTGAATCTCAAGGGTGATAAAAAAAATTTTCATGTTAGTAGTTCATGTTATCAGTAACTAATCTTCATATAACTAAACTAATCTTCATTTTGACGGGGATTATGGAAACAGTTCATGTTAAAAGTAATTCACGTTAACATGAATCTCAAGGGGAAAAAAAAGTTGTTCATGCTATCAGTAACTAATCTTCATTTTGACGGGGATTGTGGAAACAGTTCATGTTAAAAGTAATTCACGCTAAGTGTGTTCACATTAACGAGGTTCGACTGTATATCAAGAGACTCGGCAGAGTCTCAAGTGACGCAAGCGCAAAAACAAACGAACGCCACGACACTCAGCGGAAACGGAAAAACGAACGAAACTGCGACACTTATATATACACCAATTTAAAGATCAAAGAAACCGCTGAAAGCCGACACTTAATATCTCAGGAAATATGGGAGGTTATGTTCTGATAATTTCAAAATAGTCTTTCACCTTCTGTCTGATCCTACCCTGAAATCGCTACATTTCTGCGTGCAACATATTTCGAGATATGAATTGGCTCATTTAAGCTATAAATGGGCGGCCTAATGTGTAAGAATTTTTTCTCGAATATGGCTCGAGCGAATTTAGTTTAATTTATATATGATATTAATCGCTTTTATCTGATGTGCCTGACATATCCCTTTTCCCTAGGAAAACTCTTGTTTTTTTTATAACTCAGTTTAAAAATCGAACTATTTTTACTACGCGATGCAAAGATTTCTATTGATAATTCTCAGAATTCTGAACAGGCGTTATTCGGTTTGGTCTTGTAGTTGGTTGGTTGGTTCAATCTGAATGCAGTCAATAAAAAATTAAGATTTTGTTTTTTAATGCAAGAAAGAAACTTTATTGTTTCTTTTAAATATTTATTGTATATATACGAAATAAAATTTCACTTAAATATATATATTTTTTGTTATAAAGGAAATATTTAAGATTTCAAAATTTCGCATTTCGTGAAAAAATTATTTCGATAATATTTTAAATAAGGAAGTATTTTGTAATTTTAGATATTCCATTTTATCATAATAGTGATGAATTTACAATTTTTTAAAGCAAAAAATTTTTAATCATTCATAAACATAGATTTTATAGTAGCTCAATGATTTGCGATTCCTATTCATGTATCATTCCGCGCAGAGATGGGAAAAAACAGTAAATGGTGTTTTGGCGCCATCTTTTGTCTTTAATTTAAATTAAAACATACACTTTTGCAAATATATATATATATATATATATTTCTTTTTAAAAATTAAAAATCTCTTTTTAAAATACAGTTAGTTTATTCATATATTTACTTTTCTGACTTTAAAATGATACATATTTTAAATATTAGCATAATAAAACTAATATTTTTATTATTATTTAAAGCTATAATGACTAGGAAATGAAAGAAGGGATAATCATGACACTGTATATTAATAATAATAATAAAAAAAAAAAAACATGAAAATAGAATTAAAATTCATGAAAAATGTGTCAAATAGCAATTATTGAAAAACACGTCAAAATAAATAAATAACATCTTTACTTTGAAACCCATAATTTATTTAAAAAATATAATTCTCTCTTTCTTTTCCTTTTTTTTTTTTTATTAATTAATTTCTGCATGAAAAATTCCATTTCATAACTATATTTAAAACTATAATAAACACCCTCCTTTAATTTTAAATATCCATTTCTACATGTTTCTAAGCAATTAAAAGTGTTTTTTTTTTTTTTTTTTTTTTTTTTAAGAAAAAATAGCTTAAATATCGGAAAGTATATGGTTTTATCATAAAGGTAATAATTTGGCCATCTAGTGGCGCCATCTCGTAGCTGGTATTGAAACCATATACATTCCTATATTAAATTTATTTTTCTTTAAAAAAAAGACACTTTTAATTGCTTAGAAAAATGTAGAAATAATTATTTACAATTAAAGGAGGGTTTTTTTTTTTTGCTTATTGTAGTTGTAAATATATTTATGAAATGGAATTTTTCATGCATAAATTAATTAATTTAAAAAAAAGAAAGAGAGAATTATACTTTTTACATAAATTATTATGGGTTTCAAAGTAAAGATGTTATTTATTTATTTTGACGTGTTTTTCAATACATTTTTCATGAATTTTAATTCTATTTTCATATATATATATAGCGTGTTTATCCCCTCTTTCATCCCCTAGCCATTGTTGCTTTAAATACTAATAAAAAAAAATTAGTTTATGTTAATATTTAAAATATGTATCATTTTAAAGGCTGAAAAGTAAATATATGAATAAACTCTAACTGTATTTTAAAAAGAGATTTTTAGTTTTTAAAAAGAAATATATATATAACTTGTATTTTCCATAAAACTTAAACTTAACTTGTATTTTAATTAACTTGTATTAACTTTAGCTTAACTTGTATTTTCCATAATTTTTTTCTCCAAATGATTTTATCTTATTTTTAAAATTATAGAAATGTAGAGCTTAATTTATATTTTGTCTATTTTTTTCCACCAAATATTTTTAAGAAATAATTTTTACCTGCATTTTTTAAG
Organism: Salticus scenicus; assembly: GCA_963930645.1. Lineage (NCBI taxonomy): Eukaryota > Metazoa > Arthropoda > Arachnida > Araneae > Salticidae > Salticus > Salticus scenicus. The sequence goes on along the minus strand of OZ005653.1, from coordinate 235,502,043 downwards.
AAAATTAAAATTGTGAATATTGGAGCTTAGCCTCAAAAGGGAAAAGAAAATAAATAGTTTTCCATTTTTAACATTAACTTGATTTTTTTAAATTGTTTAATTTGCATTTGTAATTCTCTAAAAAGAAACTTGCAATATGTAAATTACGTAATTCTAAAACTTAAATTTCAAATTTCCCACTTATTATTATTATTATTATTATTTTAAAGAGTTTGAGAATCCCACTCAATATTTTTTTCTAGTGTGAAGCTTCTCCATTTTGTTTCCAAGTGGCAGGCTACTTGAAAATTTGTCGGCATGATAACGTTTAAAATATTAAATTAATTCAAACTAAATTTGTAGTTTGGATTTATCTCAGAAATGTATTTGTTATGTCCATTTTCTAACTTAATCTACCCTCTTGTTTCCCTGTGCCAGCCCACTGAAAATTTCAAATTTACATTAGAAAGGTTCTATGTTAAAACTCTATATATACAAGACTTCATTAATAAATCCACCAAGTCCATTAATAAATTGTAGAATTGAAAAATTGTAGAATTTTGAAAAAAAAAAAAAAAAAAATGGGTGCAACTTCATAATAAAAGATAAATCAGCTTACCCTTTCTAGGAGCCAGAAGGACTTGTTTTAATTTTTTGATCAATAACCCCTAAAAAGTAATGATATCAGTACAAAAAACCCTTAACGGGTTAAAAGTTTGTGATGCCGCTACTTTATGGCTATAAGAATTAGAAATATGAGTCTTAAAAATAATGATATCAAATTTTAAGTGACGCTTTGCAATTAGCTAAAATATACATAGATTTTCTTATTTGATCATTTACTTTCTACTTTTATTTATATTTATAATGCAAACGTAATATTTTTAGCTTCAAGATCAGACAGATATATAAAATACACTCACTGATGCTTTTTCATTCACATTTCAAATTCAAAATAACAGTTTTAAAAGGAATGATATAAAAATTCCAGTGGCGCCTCGGTGTTATTTTAAAAGATTTGTTTTTAGATTCCATTAAAATTACTTTTGTTTTGTCTAATAAAGTATATTTACATATTGAAACAGTGCTTTTAATTTTCAAATATACTGTCAAATAATTATACTTTCACTGAGTTTGCATTATAAATTAAAATTATTTATTTCAATAAATTGATTTATCTTTTGCGTCACGCTATCCAAAACTGCAAGTAAAATCTGTGTAAATATTTTCTTTACGTTACACTACCTCTTTGCGCAAATTTTCACTCAGCTGGATACTATGATAATGATACTATGTTTTGGATAGCGTGATGCAAAAGATAAATCAATTTATTGAAATAAATAATTTTAATTTATAATGCAAACTCAGTGAAAGTATAATTATTTGACAGTATATTTGAAAATTAAAAGCACTGTTTCAATATGTAAATATACTTTATTAGACAAAACAAAAGTAATTTTAATGGAATCTAAAAACAAATCTTTTAAAATAACACCGAGGCGCCACTGGAATTTTTATATCATTCCTTTTAAAACTGTTATTTTGAATTTGAAATGTGAATGAAAAAGCATCAGTGAGTGTATTTTATATCAATACAAAAAACCCTTAACGGGTTAAAAGTTTGTGACGCAGCACTGTACTTTATGGCTATAAGAATTAGAAATACGGGTCTTAAAAATAATGATATCAAATTTTCAGTGACGCTTTGATATTAATTAAATTATACATAGATTTTCTTATTTGAATTTGCTTTTTCCTTTTATTTACATTTACAGTGTAAACGTTATTTTCAACATAAAATAATATATAGCATTTACTCATTGATACCTTTCCATTCACATCTCTTATACTATGAAAGCATGTGTTTTAAAAGAAATTATATGAAATTCCAGTAACGCAGTGGTGTTACATTAAATGATTTGTTTTTAAATTTCTCTGCAATTATTTTGTTTTGCATATTAAAGTATATGTGCACATTGAAATATTGCTTTTAATTTTCAAATACTCTGTCAAATATATCCCTTTCATTAAGCTTATATTATGTACTGAAATATATTTATTTCAATGAATTATTCTATCTTTTGCGACACGCCATCCAAAACTGAAAACAAATTCACAGTTTTTTTCTTTGCATCACGATATCTATTTGCATGCATTTTCAATTTACTTGGATGAAATGACACAAAGTAAACATTTCCATATATTTTACTTACAGTTTTGGATGGCGTGACGCAAAAGATAGAATAATTCATTGAAATAAATATATTTCAGTACATAATATAAGCTTAATGAAAGTGATATATTTGACAGCGTATTTGAAAATTAAAAGCAATATTTCAATGTGCACATATACTTTAATATGCAAAACAAAATAATTGCAGAGAAATTTAAAAACAAATCACTTAATGTAACACCACTGCGTTACTGGAATTTCATATAATTTCTTTTAAAACACATGCTTTCATAGTATAAGAGATGTGAATGGAAAGGTATCAATGAGTAAATGCTATATATTATTTTATGTTGAAAATAACGTTTACACTGTAAATGTAAATAAAAGGAAAAGGCAAATTCAATAAAAAATCTATGTATAATTTAATTAATATCAAAGCGTCACTGAAAATTTGATATCATTATTTTTAAGACCCGTATTTCTAATTCTTATAGCCATAAAGTACAGTGCTGCGTCACAAACTTTTAACCCGTTAAGGGTTTTTTGTATTGATATATATATACATAATTGTAATAATAAAATTACAAGTACAGAATTACAAGTTTTATTCATGATATTTTTTAAAAATTTTGTTTTGTAGTTTTGCTAATTTATCAGTAGTAAACGTCATTGTTTATTTCTAATAAGCTGTACAATGTCAATAGTAAGTATCCTACATAAATTTTACTTTATAATGTCAAAGTTTGTAATAGAACTGTTTATTAACTTTCCATAATTCCAAAATTCAGATTATAAATTTCTGATTTAGGTCAATTGGAGGTAAAAAAAAATATATATTTTGCTTTAGGATTGAAAAAGTTTATATTGTTGTGTTCAGATTGAGTTTTGCATTGGTTTCAAATTAAACCATGGAGACCACTAAATAATTGCTATACGAATATATTTCTACAAATATATTCCTACGAATATATTCCTACCTTGGTATGTTTATTTCGAGTTGTAATTTATAAAAAAACAATGTAAAAAATTTTAACAAAAATACATTAAGTTTTTTATAGCTGAATATTTTTGATCCAGCTAATACTTATAAGGTATTCTGTTTAAATATTTTATGTTTGCTGTAAATTTGAAAAAATTAAAATAAGTGAAACTTTATTTACATTTCATTTTAAATCCAGACATCTTAAAAATTGTGTGTTCTCTTTCTAAACATCCTTTGGTAATGTTTTACGTATTTTATTTAGTAATTCATTAAACTTGCTGTATTTAAACAATTTTATTGCACAAAGTACATTCAAAACAATGAAATGTTACAGCATACTTAAAATTCAACTTTTACAATAGTATCAAAATATAGTTTTATACATTGCAATTTTTTTAAACACAATAAATAACAAATATATACCAAGATAAATAAATAAAAAAAAATAAAAAAATGGTTGATTATTTTTACCTATAGGTAAATATAATTAACAAGGAAAATTTAATGTTTTAAAATTTGATATTGATAAAACACAATTTAGTTTTTTTATTATAATTGATATTTTGTACAGTGACAAAGCATGGAGATTTATTATAAGGTCAAGTACTATTCTGCAAACCTGTAATTTACGATACTTTGCTAAACACAAATTTTGTTCATGAAAATCAATTTTATTTATTGAATAATTCTAAATTTATGAAATTTTTAATTAACTATACATATTTATGTATATATATCTTAATGTTATTAAAATTTCAATTAAAGCCACTTATGAATAATTAGCAGAGTTTGTTTGTTATGCTGGTTATATTTAAATGAATAAAAAAAGAGCTATAAAAAATTAATGAAAATAAATGAAATAGAATAAAATAGAATGAAATAGAATGAAAAATGAATAACAAAATTTATAGCTTTATAAATTAAAATCCATTGAAAGTGCTCAGAATCTCAATTTGGACCTTCCGCATATGCTAAACCTCAGGTTTGTTCCCCTATTGCCTGCAACAATGCCCTGTCTGTGAATTTCTGTGTTTATCAAATGACAATTTCAAAGTGGATAGTATCGAAGAAAATCAAAGTAGCTCTTTTATATTTAAATCACAATTGCACATGAACAACACTGTCATACTATACATAGTATTTGCTATTATGTTATTTCCTATATACTTGATCTATTCAGTGACCATAAAATTACAATTTCATGCCAAATATAGTATTACTATATATTATGAGTACCATTTTAACCTTATGAGACAATTTTTTTGGTGGTTATATGTATTTCCTATTTTAAGTATTTTATTTTTATTTATTTATTTAAATTCAAATTTGAATTAATCAAATATTCGTGCCAGCCAGAGTGCAAGTGTATGGATATCTCTGAGTTGCATATATAGCAGTCCATTTATTTGTATGTTAAATTAGTGTAGTAGTTGATATATAGAAAAATAAATAAATATATAACCCTGACCATGGTGTGACTTTATTATAGCTTACCCTTGACGACTTTTGAATTTTTGTTGCCATTTTGTCGGTGGATTTTATTTATTTATTTTTTGTGTAATTTCTTGTTTTAAAAAAAGGGAAATTTGAGTACCTAGTTTGATACTACTTTTAGCAGTTGCACCTTTTCATTAATTTGTAAGAATACTTTCTATTCTTAAAATTAAACTGAAAAAGCCTTACATTTTTATCTTCATTTTCGGACGTTGCTGCCTTTTCGTAGCAGCTTTTGTGTGGAAGGCCCCCAACCATCGTCAGCAAAGTCATCAGATGTTGGCGACTTGAGATCAAAGTGATGCTTTTTTTCTTTGTTCAGGATTTCTCCCATAGAAGAAGATGCCACAATTAGCCCAGGCAGCTGTAGGCTCGTTGCCATTGCAGGAATCTAAATTACTAACAATTTCCATGGTTTTACAGTTATAGACGTAGCTAGGATTGTAATCGCTTGCTATTTTGCTTATTTTATTAAAATCTATTTTGCTATTTTTATCTTGTTACGTTCATGCCAAAGCTATAGGGATTTTACCATATTTAATATCATTATTGTGTTCTTAATCCTACTTCTGATTTTTCTTTTTGGCATACCGATATAGTGAACTTCATTGTTATTAGAGATTAACGGAATTTTGTAAATACTGGCAGCTTCAAGAGGGCGAACGTTGTCTTTATCATTGCATATTAATTAATAGATATTTGAGTTGAGCTTGATTGGAATATTTCCATTATATTTTGTTCCTTTGTTTTTAATTTTAACACCACGATCAAAAGGAATAGAATAATAATTAAATTTTAAGGTTTTATTTATTCTTTTTTTTTTTTCCCCGTGATGGTTTGGGTTATGATTAAAAAGGCAGATTCTCTTCCTGTACATTTTATAAACTAAATTTTTGTTATATCCTGCATTGCTAGTAATTTCTTTGGTATAGTTAAGCTCATTTTTAAGGTCATTGGATTCAAAACAAATTAAGATTGCATTGTTAATATAGGCCTGGATAACAATTATTTTGTATTTGTACAAGGTTTAACTACAATTAATAATGGTTGCTTGACTGCAAGTAGGTTTTGTACAAACGGTAGTAGTAGTAATTTTGGCATCAAGGTAAATTATTGTTTCGTTATTTTCTATTTCATAAGTAAATTTAATATCTAATTAATTAAGAATCTCTAGAATTTGATTAACATCCTGGTCATTGGAAATAATCACAAATACATTGTCAACATACCTTTTTTTTTTGTCCCACGTTGTATTTTTTATCATTACAACCGGCCCACAGACAGAATTTCTTTGAAATGTATTTTAACAGGTTACACTGCATTCAATAAAATGAAATAAACATACATTATAGAGATGCTTGAAGGCGTGTTTTCTGTAGAAAAATGCATGCTTAGACAGAATAATTAATGTACAGGACCTTACAAAAGTGTTCCGACAATGTAATGTAATCATCCAAATTATGTCAAATTTTGAACAATTGTTCTTGAGCAACATAGAATTAGTTGTATAGTTTTTATTGATATATATAATAATTATGGCTGGTTTACAGGGACACATAAAAGAATTTCGTAACATTAGGACTGTTTGCACAGATTTCTATTTAAGTGCACTTTAAAGTGTTTATGCTGCCTTCAACATAATATAATTGACATATATTAAGATCTATTTACAAGACCACACAAAAGAATTCTGATGATATTCTGTAAATTATCCAAAACATGTAAAATATTTTTAAAATATTAATTGAGTTAAAAGAAAATTGTTGTATAGTTTTTTAGTACACTAAGAAACAAACAAACAAACAAAAAAAAAAAAAAAAAAAAAAAAAGCCGCATTTGGATATTTTCCAGTTTTCTTTCTGCAATTGCCAATTTTATTGTTTTAAAAGTAAATTTTTTAACAGATTTTATTGAAGCTGGAGTATATTAGATTTTTGATAATTATAAAGAAGTTGCAAATGGACATGGGGGATTCCTGTGATAACAGTCAAGGCGTCAGTAGAAATGCTTCTATAACCACTAGAAATTTGTAAAAGGAAAGGTCTTTGAACAGAATTTAATTTTGTTTTCCTTTCCTCAGTCAGGTGGCCTCCTCAGATGCCCGCACCATAGGTTATTTTTTTGTCGACTACAGTATTGTACCAAATTTTGAGGAAGGAGGGGGGGGATTCCCCACCTTTTCCCCACCATTTTTGCTGCATTATGAAAATGCACCATTGTCTTGATCTTGAGTTTTTTTATATGAGCAGTCCAGGTAATGCCCCTGTCCAGTGTAATACCCAAGAGTTTTAGCTGTTTCACACTGACACCATTAATCTGCATCACAGGGAATCTTTGAAGGGAGATAGGGAAATTAAATGTCAGTGCCTGGGTTTTTGAATTTGATAAGGAGAGGTCTAGGTCTAACAAAATTTGATTAAAAAGAGGGAGAGCTCCTCTGGCCTGCTCTTCTAGGTCTTTCCTCGTTGGACCCGAGAGAATCACCGAAAAGTCATCAGCATAGGCACATGTTTCAAAGCCCTCAGTTTTCATTCTGGTTAAAATTTTATTGGCGATAATATTCCAAAGAATAGGGCCTAGACATGAACCCTGAGGACAACCCTTTGAGGCAGCTCTGTTGAGCCAGTGCTCTAGTTGACAATAATTTTCCGTTTTGAAAGATAAGAGCTGATAACTCCTGCCAGATTCCCCGGACAGTTGAGTTCTTGTAGTGTTGTGAAAATGTAAGGCCATTCCAAATTATCAAAGGTTTCCTTGATATCTAGAGAGAACAAGGTGGTGTAGTTTCTTAACTGTTTGTTAAGGGCGCAAGAGCTCATAATATATTGCAATGCTCTTTCACATGATCTGCCCTCTCTGAAGCCGTACTGATATGGGTGAAGAAGGGTTTTTTTTATTCTAAATGGTAGTTAAGTCTTGTGACAATTAATTTTTCTAATAGTTTACCAAGAGTGGGTAATAGGCAGATCGGTCTGTACGGTGAAGGTTCAGAGGGGAGCTTCCCTTGCTTTAGAAAGTACACCACCTCCGCCCCCCCCCCTTCGTAAGGTCTCCGGGAAATATTCCAATTTTAAACATAGGTTGGTCCAATTGTGGATAATATATGGTATGGTTTGAAAAGTGTGTCAGGATTTAAAATCTATATTGTCCGGACCGGGAGCTTTATTGATGTTAAAGCGGAACAGAATGGCCTTGTCTTCTGTCTCCGTGAATGGTTCATCCGAGGGAGACGAGAAGGGTGATATGAGGTGTTGAGAATAAATGCTGGTTGGAAAAAGAGTTTCCGTGAGAAGTTCGAGATTGTTGCATTTTGAGGAAAGAGCTGGAGGTCGTTCAAGTTGTAGCTCCTTGTGCCAAAGATGTTGGTTTGTGTTGTAGAGAATTTTGTCCATGCGGTGTTTCTGGCCGTGTTTATTTGTTTTTTGTGAGTGGCCGATAAATGCTTGATTTTCAGTTTGTATTGGGGGAGTAGGTCTGTATCGATATATTTTTGGTTTTGCCTTAGGGCAGTGAGTTTGTTCCGCATGGATCTTAAATGGGGAGTCCAGAAGTTATAGGCGAACTGCCGACCCGTCTGAATGTCGAGGAGGCAGCTGATTGAATGGTGCTAATTAGGTTTAGTTAGTGGCGGCTCGTGCACCGAAAATTGGTGAAGAGGCACACTGTATTTTACGCAGTATTCATTTACAGAATATAAATTTACATTTAAATAAGTATATTTAGTTAATTTTAGTTAAGACCATGCTTAATAAAAATTATGATTAAAAATACTTAAATATTATTTTTGAGCTCTTCCCCTTTTTTCGGTTCACGAGCCGCCACTGGGTTTAGGGTAAAAGTTTCCAATTGTTCTGAATTTGTGATGAACTTGATATTTTCTTCCAAATGAGAAGAGGAGGCAGAGAGAATTTTACTAAATTTTTTAAAGTTTCCATGTTTGGTTGCATATCTTTTGGAGAGGGTAATAGCTGAGATTGTATTTAATGTGAAGATAATATAATTATGGTCGGAGTTATTAAATGTATCGAGAACTGACCAGTCATTGATTTTTGCATAGGTCTTGGAATTTGCCAAGGTAAAATCTGGCCACCCTCTAGCATTATTTTTCTCAAAGGTGGGAGCGGAGTTCTCAAAGTTTGCTAAACATATGTTATTAGAAGCTAGGAATTTTTAGCAAGATATAAAAATGTTTGGCTGTTTAAACTGGAAATTTGTCCCTAGGCGGCCACATTAGTCATCCAATCGAGATAACCGCAAGTTAAAAAGCCAGCGCTTAAAAAATCAGTTTGTATAACAGTTAGAACATAGAAGGAATTCAGAAAAAGTGTTTAGTAACATAATTTATTTAAATACAGTGCAATAACAATAAAACAAAGCAGGTTTAATTGCTAGAAAATATGAAAAAAATTCATTCTTAACGAAAAGAACTAGAAACCAAGACATCAAAGGGTTAAAAAAATTAAAAAATTATCAGTTAATTATTGGGTTGATTTGGTTCTCTCTGATGAGTCAAGTTTAACTTATTTCGAGCTGACAGAAACAAGCAGGTCTCATCACGAAAATGGGACTGACTTAGTGACAATCGCACTTTTAAAACTGACACATTCTCATTGGTGCGAGATCAGGAGAACATGCTGGTCAGAGCTACGGTTGAACACATTTTGTAACAAGGAAGATCCAGACAATTTGTAGTTGTGCATTATCCTGCTTAATTATTGCACTACGGAGGCTTTGAATATAAAGCAGATGTGTTTGCCTTAACTCACCAGAATTTAATGGCTGCTATTCAGAGTGACGGAAATGTAAACAAGAAGTAATCAAGACGTGTATCCAATGGGACCCCATGCCATCACTGCAGGTGATGGACTGTGTGACGATGTTGAATCACAGCTGTCAATGTGCATTATTCACAATGCTGTTAAATACGGATAAGGCAATCCTGATGCTGTAAACATGATTGTGATTTGTCTGAAGGTGACTTTATGCCATTCCTGCATCGAGGTTTGTCATTCATCACACATTAAAGGTGCCTATATCAGTGATGCAGTTTTGAGGGTAATCAAAATTTTGGTAGCCGCATACTGGGTCACCATCTGGAATCATGGTATGCGATACCATTGAATACATGTCTCGGTCACCTCTTGTTTTCATTCCCGCCATTCTGAATACCAGCCATTTACATTTCTAACGAGTTAAGGCCCGTCGCTCTGCCCTATATTCAAGGCCTCCGAAGCACGGGATCCAGAATTTTCGCCCCCAGAAAATTTCGCTCCCGAGTGGTGTAAAATATAAACATACATGCAGTATTTCCCAAAATATTACCATGTTTTTATTTTGATTTTTCTTTGTTTGTGTGTCCAGTACAAATCTTACAATCGATTTTTAACTAACTTCCCGACTAGCTAGACATTTGAAACTTTTTAAAAAGCTCAGAATACGGTGACAATGCATTTTTTAAAATAAATTTAGACAACTGTTTCAGGTCCCTGCTGCCTTCGGCAGCGTTTGTATGATTCAGCAAAAAATTTATTTAACTAATTTCCTGACTAGCTAGACATTCGAAACTTTCAGAATAGTTCAAAACACGGTGACAGTGCATTTTCTTAATACTTTTAGCCAACTGTTTCGAGACCCTGCTGCCTTCGGTAGCGTTACCAGTACAAATCTTACAATCGAATTTTAACTAACTTCCCGATTAGCTAGACATTTGAAACTTTCAGAATAGTTCAGAATATGGTGACAATGCATTTTTTAAATAATTTTACAGAGATGAGATTCTTCAGACTTTAGTAGGAATTTCAGACTTTTAAAAAGTAATTTTCAGACCTTTTTATTTCAAAATATTCTTATTTTTGAATTTTCTTTGTTTTAACGTGTTCTTGAGCAATTAGTTTCCATTTATTCTCATATTTGCTTATGGAAAGTATGATTTCTTCTGTCTGTTTCTCCTTTTATTGCAAAAATTAAATTGTCTGAGTATTGCACATATTTTCAGACTTTTTGTCCATTTCCCGCTCTCATCTCTGATTTTAGTCAACTGTTTCGGGTCCCTGCTGCCTTTGGTTGTATTTATATAATTCAACAGAAAATTTATTTAACTAACTTCCCGACTAGCCAGCCATTTGAAACTTTTATAATAGCTCAAAAAACGATAACAATGCATTTTTTTAATACTTTTAGACAATTGGTTCGGGTCCCCGCTGCCTTCGGTAGCATTTATATGATTCAACAATCGTATAACTTCCCAACTAGCTAGAAATTTAAAACTTTTATAAAAGCTCATAACACAATGAAAATGAGTTTTCAAATACTTTTAGCCAATATTTTCGAGTCCCCGCTGCCTTCGGTAGCGTTTATATGATTCAACAGAAAATTTTAAAACATGGTGTATAAAAAAAAAAATTCTTTCTAAATAATATCTTTCTAAAAAAAAAATACTACTTCTCTTCTAACATCGTTCATAAATTCTGGTCGTTTTTAACTTTCAATATGCAAAATTACTCTGCTCCTCAATCCCTTCCGCGGAGGATAAAAATTGTGATGGCATATCTTAGGACCTCCTCTAGAGGCGAGACCCAGACTGTCCCCAATTGCCCATTGCGCAGCACTAGAGCGACGTAAAAATCCAACCGACTCTTGCTCCTCAAAGGGTTTAGGAACCCCCAACTGAGAATCAAAACTGAGGTTGTTTGCAAATAAAGTACATTTTCAAAAGTAACTGTTAACTGTAATAGAGAATAGAAAGTTTTAATATGGTTATTTTATTATTGGTTTACATTTATTATTTTACACTATTTATTAGTAATGCGTATATAATTAATTAAATTGCATTAAGCCAAAATAAATAATGCTTGTTTACTCTACCTAAGTATGTTTTCGTTTGTTTCGTAATTCGTAAACAATTCCTCTTTTATCAATATCATTACAGGCTTTATCTACGGGATGAATATTTATAAATAAAATACATTCGTCGACTAAAACATATTTCTGTCTTAAAGTATCAATTTGGAAAGCTAAACTGTCGACAACTTTTTTGCAACAATAAAATTACGGGCTCTATCTACGGGCTGAATATTCATTAAATAAAGAGCATTCGTCGACAAGAACCTGCTTATATCTTTACAAATTTATTTTTACACGCACAAATGTCTTCAACTTTCATAATAATATCAGTACTTGCTCTATCATTAGCTTCTTTTGAAATCTCTATGATAGTAGGCCATATTTAATGGCCAAAACCTTTGTATTCTTGGTCATTATGAATATAATTTCCCTAAATATCCCCAAAACGGAAAATCATAGGAAGTCCAAAAAGAGAGGTGCACAACTAGATGTTATGACAAACCTATATACCAATTTGAAACTTTCTACGTCCAACCGTTTTTGTGTTATGCGAGATACATTACGGGCTAAATATTCATTAAATAAAATGCATTTGTCGATAAGAACCTGCTTATGTCTTTAAGCATAACTTTAGACAGGCAAAAATGTCTTCATTTTTCATCACAATATCATTATTGGCTCTATCATTAGCTTCTTTCGAAATCTCTATGATGGTAGTTCATATATAATAGCCAAAACCTTTGTATTTTTGTTCATTATGAATATAATTTTCCTAAATATCTCCAAAACGGAAAATCATAGAAAGTCCAAAAAAGGGAGGTGCTTAACTAGATGATATAATAAACCTATATACCAGTTTGCAGCGTTCTATGTCCAACCGCTTTTGAGTTATGCGAGATAAACACACACATACACAAATTACTTACATACAGACATCATGAAAATTCGTATGTAAAGTCGTTGATATATATCTCTGAAACTTGGATTGGTATTAAAACCAAAGTTGCAGGTGTACAACTAGACTTCATAACAGTCACACATATAAATTTGCATCATTCTACGATCACTTATTTTTGAGCTATGCGAAATGTAAAATCCATTCCGCAAATCGGGTTACTATACTTCCTTATACTTTGTATAAGGAAGTAAAAAAATGCATTCATTGACAAGAACCTGCTTATATCTTTAAGCATAACTTTATACACGCAAAAATGTCTTCAACTTTCATAACAATATCATTACTGGCTTTATCATTAGTTTTTTTTTTTAAATCTATATGAATGGTAAGTCATATGTAATGGCCAAAATCTTTCTATTTTTTGTCATTATGAACATAATTTTCCTAAATATCTCCAAAACGAAAAATCATAGACAGTCCAAAAATGGAGGTGCACAACTATATGTTATAACAAACTTGTATACAAATTTTCAACGTTCTACATCCAACCGTTTTTTAATTTATGCGAGATACATACCTACACACATACTTACATACAGACGTCATGAAAATTCGTGTAAAATCGTAGATATATCTGAAACGGGAACTCGTATTAAAACCAAAGTTGCAAGTGTACAACTAGACATTATAACAGTTCCACATAAATTTGCAACATTCTGCGATCATTCATTTTTGAGCTATGTGAAATACAAAATCAATTTCGCACACCGGGATTACTATACTTCCTTATACTTCGTATAAGGAAGTAAAAATGGTAGAGTCATATTTTGAAATACCAATTTCCGAGATCTAAAACTGACCTACCTAAGTAGGGTGACTGTTAATTTTCCTCTAATAACCCCGTAATACATCAGAAAGGATATCTAAAATGGATTTATGTAACAATTTTCAAGAAAATCGCTGGAGCCGTTTTTGAGATACCAACATTTACCAAAACTTGTCATACTCAATTATTGACAGGAAAACAATAATTACATACAAAAAGATATTTAAAAGGGAATTAATATAACGAGTTTGAAAAAAATCCATGCTGCCATTTTTAAAGGAACGCACTTGCGAGGCCTGGAATTGAGCTATTTTTACAGGACGCCTAGCAATTTTCCTGAACTAACCAACTATATTAAACTGTATTATCCGAAAGGTCATCTAATAGAGTGTTTATATAGCAACTTTGAAAAAAAAATTGATCGAGGCATATACAAGTGCACACTTTTTATTCATATTTTTATTGCATATCACATAGCTATGCTTTTATATGAAAATAGCACAAATACTTTAATTTTAACACATTCTCAACACAATTTGTATCCAATCTGTCTCTATGTCTGTGTTTCTGTTATATTATTATTGATTACCACAAAAGTAACAAAATTTAATTTCAGTGAGTAATTTAAATATATTAGCTATATGGTATAAAATTGTATATTTATTATGCAAAACAAGTTTTTTAACAACTTATAGTAAAATGCCCCCCCCCTTTCACAAAAAATAATAATAAAATAAAATAAAAAATAAATAAATAAATGAATAAAAATTTGTGATGAAAGATAAAGAAAATAAGCAATCAAAATAAATTTCAAAAACAACCCTTGTTTCAGGTTGAAAGAATTAAGAGGACACTCTACTTATCGCCTTCGGAAGCCAAAGCCAATCTTATTCTATGGAGAATTTTACCCCATAATAATTCATTAACTAATACATCTTTTTTAGAATCCGTTTTCACATTCAGAAAATTCACAACTACTAAACAAATTATCGCTTTCTAAAAATTGATTTTTTTTTTTTTTTTTTTTGAAATATTTTATTTTGAGGTTGTAAAATGCGAATTTTAACAATGTGAAATTTTGCATTTTTGAACTTGAAAATGAAATCTTAAAAATTAAAAAAATCAATTTTTAGAAAGCGATAACCTGTTTAGCAGTTGTGAATTTAATGAATGTGAAAACGGAATTTAAAAATATGTATTAGTTAATGAACTATAAAGGACAAATTTTCCCATAGAATAACATTAGCTTCTGCTTTCGGAGACGATAAGTAGAGAGTCCCTTAAGCGCGAACTTTCATCAGGCATAAAAATACGAACTATCGCAGGATGAAAGGAACAACGCAATATGGCAGATTTAAAGTAGTTAAATGACAAAACATCGTCAACAGAAAAAAATTTGAAATCAAATATTGTGTTTGTTTGATCAAAGATGTTTACCAAACAATAATGACAAGAAAAAAAGAACTTTTTATGTACCACGTTTTTAAATTTTCTGTTGAATCATAAATAAACTTGACAATTTTATTCTATGTATTAATAAATACTTTTTTATTTTATTTCATTTTATTTTTTATGAATTATCTCATCAATTTCAAAGAAAATGATAAAATGTATAATAAAAAGAGCAATTTTAAGAAATTTTCAAACATTTATTAATTGAATAAAAGTATTAAAAGAATGCATTGCTATCGTGTTCTGAGCTATTCTAAAAGTTTCAAATGTCTAGCTAGTGGAGAAGTTAGTTAAAAATCGATTTCAAAATTTGTATTGTACAAACAAACAAACAAGAAAGCGAGTTAATAAAAACGTAGTAATAAAAACTGGAATTAGAGGCTTGTTTTAAATATGTGGATTTCTAAAAAAAATTTCATTTTTCGGAAATTTTGTCAATATCAAAATAAATAAGTTCCCCTTTCTAATATAAGTACATACTGTTTAAGTGCTCAATTGAACCAAAATTTGGTACTGCAGTAGCTGAAACATTATAAGTTGAACCAAAACTTGGTACTACAGTAGCTCCAACTATAAAAGGATGAAACCTTCTATCATGGTTTGATGTGGAGGTCTGCACGGGCCGGGCTTACGGCCCGAGTCCGAGCCCGGCATTCGGGCCGAATATTTCAATCTTCTCGGGTCAGGCCGGGATCGGGCTCAATTTTTTTTGTGTATACTCAGGCCGGGCCAGGCATGAGTGAAATTTTTTCCGGGCCGTGTCGGCCCGAATCTTTTTCTGGTTTCATTGTTAATCAACGAAAAAGGAAAATGATAAAATATTTCTTCAGTCATTTATTTCACATAATTTTACAAGCTGGTATATCACATAAAATTTTATTTTGTTAAAAAATGTCTGTAACTTCAATTTAATTGCTTATCAATCTGCCTGTTCGCGATCTGATTTTCGCAAATATTTTAGCATGTCTTGAAATTAATATATTTTATTTCAAGTAATATTAAATGGTTTCCTATTCAAAATAGTATGCATGTCACTACTAGTTTGCGCACATGTTCAAACAAAAGAGATTAGATACGTTACTGTGTGTAAGGCTTTGTGCCCTATGGTCTGTAGAGTTTAGGTAGTATGAAAGATGTAAAAATCCTGCCGCTGTAACTTTTTCTCTAAACTCCTTTTTCTTCTCTCCAGTGCACTGGATGAAAATAGCATCATTTTTAGCATGTATAAAAGCCTCTTTTCTATACAATATGGTTGGATTACCATTAAAATTTTATCTACCGGATCACAGGAAAGATTCGTATACATTACGATACATAAGAGGAAATGGTTGAACGTGCATTTTTAGTAATATAATCACCATTTTAAATACCGTCCTATATTGTTTGATGACTGCTAGTATTTTCGATTTGATTTTCTGTCTGTCTTTATGCCTTCTGTCTGTCTATAATAATGAACTTTTGTTTATATATAATTTTCTTGTAAAAGTTCAGTAGTTTTGTTAAAGAAGACTCTATTGCTTCACTATATAAAACCTCTGCAAAACACCTACTAAAAATCTTTTTCATAAAAAGGCATGCATTTTTTGTTTTTTTCATATTTTTGAATCGGGCCGGGTCGGGCCGTAGACTGGCAAAAAAATAAACAAACCGGGCCCAGGTCGATTTTTTTAATTTCATACCGGGCCGGGCCTCAAAATTCCGGCCCGTGCAGACCTCTAGTTTGATGGCTCTTGCTGAAAAAATGCACCAAATCATAGTAAAGGATTTCACCTCTTCATTATTGCAGCTACTATGTAGTACCAAGTTTTGGTTCAACCAAGCACCAAAATCATGATTAAAGGTTTCACCATCGTATGGCTGCAGCTATACCATGTTTTGTTTTAACCTAGAAAAAAAAATTAAGAGTGTAGATAAAAAAAAAAAAGTTTATAAAAATATTTCAGGCAACAAATTTGTCGTCTATTTGCGGGATTTTAGGCGACATTTGTTGATGACTTGGAAACAATCGTCGCTAAGTTGCAAACTGACATGAACACTATTCATAAAATTACAAATTTGTTTAAAAAAGTGATTAAAGAAAAAGTTTTTGACATTAATTTATGTGACTTAGCAGGTTGTCTAAAGGTTTTTATTTGGGTACTTTTTTAAAGAAATAGATTATTTTGAATTCTTTAGCATAATGAATTAAAACACAAAAAAAGCAAAAGCCAGTGCAAAATGTTTTAAAATTTTCTCTTAACTAGTACCACTGCTGAAACATGCTTTCTCATAGTTCCTCTACTACACATTTCCTCCACTTTCTCCCATAAATACTGGAAGGTAAAGTAATTTAATAACTTTACAGATTATCCATAGAATTTTATCAGATATTCTTTCAAGGAAATAGATTCCTTTTAAATCCTTGTCTTTAGCATAATAAATTAAAACACAAAAAAGAGCAAATGACAGTGCAATCAATATATGTTTTAAAATGTTCTCTAAATTTGGTGCTTCTGAAACAAGCTTTCTTATAGTTCCTCACTTGCCCATTTCCTCACTTTCTCCTGTATATACTGTAAGGCAAAACCAGTTTGAAAACCCGTATAAATAATAAATAATATAATTTTACTAAGCACTTATTTATTTATCATCTTGGTAATAGTGTCCTGTTAAAAGAAACAACTCTTCCGATTGTTGTAATTATAGGTGTCCAATCCGAATTAGCATTCCAGTTTGTGAACTTAAATTCAGGTACTTTGTTAGATTGAGTTTTATTCGTTATGAAACTGAGAGTTGAATTAGAAAGTTGGATTCTCATATTTTCACTTACTTCACTTTTTTCAATACTTTCCTTATTAGAATTCTCTTTATCTGAGTATTCTTTTGTGTTTTCGTTTAAATCATCACCACTTTTTATTAGTATCCATGATTTATTTGCGTTACTTTCATTTAAAGGAAAAACCCATGAATTGTTAAAATTGTTTGCTGTTTCGTTTATTGGATTATCATATGTTACTGAATATGTCTTAGAATTAGTTATTGGTTTATTTCTCAAACTATCTTCAGATTTATCGTCTTCAGCTGGCTTATCTACTTGATTCTGAAAACGCTTCATTACATCAGAGAAAGATAAAATACGCAATGTTTTATTTCCTACTTTCATTTCCTTAATATTTTCCGTTTTTACAATACTTGAACCATTTTTGTTTTCATTTATTTCTTTATCTGTACCATAATCCTTGGTTACCACTGAAAATTTTTTAGAAGCATCTTCTGCAGTAAAATATTCTGTGGCTGGAATATTCGCCAGTATGCTTGTATTAGATTTATTAGTTTTAGCTTGAAACTGTGTTACGTTTATTATTTTGTCATCATTATTTAGATTCAATGTATATTTATTTGTAACACTTTTAAATGTTGTGACAGGAATCCAACCAGAAGCAGAAAAATTTGTCGCTGTAAAAGGAGAGCTCCATACTTCTTTAATTGATTCTCTTGTTATTGTATCATGCTTCGAATTTGTTTCATAGATATCATCATTTTGAAATGTTTTAGTGCTTTTTAAAATTTCAGAATTGTTCAGATCAAATCTAGAACTGTTTTGTTTCGCTCTTGCTGTATATGGAAACGATATCTGCGTGCTTAAATTTGCATCATATTGCTTTCTATCATTTTGACCTCCCTTAACTGACTGTGATGTGAAAGTTCTGTTACCATTTTCAAAACTGTTATCTAATATTTTACCACTTTTAATAATTACATATGATTTGTTTGTCACATCTATTGCTTCCACTTTTTTATCTGAGTGTTTGTTTGAGCGTTTTTCTCTGATGTTTTTTGGGGGAATGTATATTAAGTGATTAAAACTTTCTTCAGGTGTATGGATATAAAATGGACTTTTTTCAATTGCATCAGCATTTTTATTAATTTGCACATTTTGATAGTTCTTAGATACTTTTGAATTCTGTTTATTTATCTTTAGACCTTTGAAAGTCCAGTGATCATCTGACGGAAAGCTGTCTTCACTGCTCCAGTCATTTTTCTTTATGTTTCTATTATTATCAACTGAAGAACTTCCTTTATTAATCTGACTTTTTCTCCTGCTATCCCTATTTCTATCTTTTGTAAAACTACTCATTTCCTGTGTTTCCTGCTTTGAAAGATATTCTTCATAATTCCATACTTTATCCCTATCAGACTTCTCTTCGTCATCAGTATTTTCATCGTTGACATCCCAATCACTGTCTTTCAATGAAGTTCTTTTATTATTCCTATTAGTTTGTGACCTATTTAGTTGACTTTTAATATCTGGGCGCAAAGTTATTGGAATCCAACCATTTGCAAGTTTACCATCATCACCTATTTGAATACTCCACATAATATTTTTATTTTTTAAACCACTTTGATTTCTGGCAGAATTTCTCTGAGGCTGTGCTTTTCTCTGATCAATTGTGTGTTGTGATGAAGATTGTGGAATTCTGCCTCCCTTATTATCTTTTGATGAACTCCAATGATTATTTATATTTGGTTTTTGAGAAGCGCGACCATAACCACTTAACATAGTATCTGTTTGCCTGTGCATAGACCAAGATGCAGTATCCGCTTTTCCATTTCGCTGAAAATTATAGTTTTCATGAGGTTGATATGGATGCCTATCCTCTACTTTTATATCTTTTTTAAGTGTTATACTATCTTTCCAATATTGATTTTTCCAGTCTGTCACTTTTCTTTTAGCAATGTCATCATCATCATCAATACTTCTTGAAGATCCATGTAAGAAATCTCCTCCTTTTAAATTACTTGGTATGTTTTGATTCTGGGTTTGTTTTCTATTTGCTTCAAGCCGTTCTGTATCATCAATAAAATCGGATTTCCACTGAGAATGACTCATTTTGTTTTTAGATGAAATGCCTTCATCTGGTTTACGTTGTGGCTTATTTAAAGGAAAATCTGAGCTCCATATTTCTTCGTCTCTCCCTTTATTTCGGTCATTTCTATTATCCGAATTCCAAGGTTTTTCTGATGTTAAAGTTGTTCTTGGTTTCTTAGCATCAGAATTACCTTTAAAGTTCATGCGTTGCAAACTGGTATCAGGTGGCCAAGTCTCGGCTCTGGGTGATTTAGCTGACCACATATCCTTTTCTTCATCATACGGCCTTCTGGGATATTTTTGAAGTGATTTCATTGGAATATCTATTCTTTTCATAGCATCTCCTTTATTTTGATGTACTTTAGGCTGTAAAGACCAATCAGGTACGTTTGGTTTATTATTCATACGAGGAGATGTATTTCCTTTATTGTTTGGCATACCTTTTGGATTCCACTCTTGATTTTGAGGTTTATCATTATTTCGTTCTTCCCAGTTCCAGGCACTTTCTTCGGTGTACCACTGACCTCTACCTTTCATTGCATCATCTGCTTGTCCGACTCTAGGTTTTCTATTTTCATCGTTACCTTTATGATTTTGGTTCCTCCATTTTAGTTCTGAATCTATCCGCCGATTATTTCCTTCATGTACTGATCGAAATTTTTTGTCATTTTTCGAAGTTTGAAAATGCTGACCTTTTGAACTAGGAAATTCTGAATCAGATCTCCTGTCATTTCTTTTAGGAGTCTGTTTACTTACTGACCAGTTCGTATCATGAGATTTCATAAAGGACCAGCCATTTCTCTGATTTGTCTTCATTGAATGATCTTTAAATTCATTTTTCGGTTCTCTCCGTTCATTTCGTGTTGATCTACCCTTTATGTCACTCATTGATTTAGTAGATTGAGGTGTGTTTAGTTCATCAGAAAATCGTCCCTCTTGTTGCCAAGGTGTTGATCTCTGATTATCTCTGTCAGAACTCTGCCTATTTGTATTTTTAAATAACCAATCGTTTCCTTTGTCTGCAAAATTAGATTGAAAACCTTTATCTGGATTATTGGCAACTGTCGATTTATCATTTGACCAATCACTACTTGATTCTGCATTCCATATATTTCTATCAGGCAAAGACATTGTATTTTTCTTATTTTGTTGCTCATTTTTAGACCAGTTCCACTCTTCTGACTTAGTATCTGCTTCTTCATCTCCATAATTCTTTTTTTGATATATTTTAGCTATTCTTTCCTGTAAAGACCAATCGTCATAATCTTGATCTGCATCTGCGTTAGTCTTATCAGTCCATTCGCTGGGCGTATTTGATTTTCTGTCTGAAGTTTCATATTCTGAAAGCCACAAGTTTTGATTTGTGTAAGAATTTTTAAAGTTATCTGATCCCTCTGTTCTATCTTTTGTTATTCTATCTTCATCTTCGTCTACCTCATCTGAAATTACATCTCGCATGCTATATATATTTGAGCTTTGTTTGTTTGTGGTAGAATCTGGCCAGTCTTTTCTTGTCTGAGTAGTCTGAGACCATTCGCTTCTTTCAGTCTGTAAATCGGGAAACCATTTAGGCACGGGATCTTCTGTATCTTGTTGTCGCCGTCTCCTGTTGTACTCTGGAATGAGTATATCTTGTCCAGAATTTTTAGAACGAGTTCTTTTGTTTTCAACTTCTGAATTCAAATCAGAATTTTGGTTAAAATTTATTTGATATCTTTGGGGTAAGATTGCTTGAAGGTTTTCTGATTTAATTTTAGCTTTGTCATGATCTTTTGAATTTTTTAAATCTTCATTTTTATAGTCTATTTGTTTATCATTTGAAAATACATTTTGTTTTTCATTTCTTTTCATGTAATTGTTTTCTTGATTTTTATTAAATTGTGATTGACTTAACCAATTTTTGACTAGATTTAACCAATAGCGCTGATCGGCCGATCCCATTCTTGAATTAGAATTTATTACAAAATGCGATGCCTTCGGATTGTATTCTTCATCTTGTGAATTCTTATCAAAATTAAAATTCCTGAAAAATATTTTCTTATCAACAGAAGAGCTTGAGCAGCTCTTTCTTTTAACTGTTTTTTCTTTAGTTAAAGATCCTATATCTATTATGACACTCCATCCTTTTACTAAAATTTTATCCTTTTCTGTATTTTCATTACAATTTGGTCCAGAATCATACTTTAAAGTCCACTGCTCCGATGGAGAAAATTCTAAAATACTTTTACGCTCATATTCATCTTGATTTTGTATAGAAGTTTCCTGATTTTGTGCGTATGAACTTTCGGTGGTCAAAAACATTGAAGAAGGAAAATTTTCAAAATCAGTATTATTTCCAATGTTATGCCGTAAGGTTCTGTTTAAGCTTTTTAAAAGCTTTATGCATATTGTTTTGCAATTATCTTCATTCTCTGATAGAGCACTTAGATTTCCTTTAGTTTCTATTTGAATTTCAGATATATTTTTCTGATTGGAATTAGAAGAAAAATCAACTGTTTCATTAAAGCTTTGCAAGCTGTTTTCAGTTATATAAGAAAAATCGTTGTCTGTATCTTTAGTTGCTTCAATAGTGCTGGTTTCTTCAGCTGTTTGAGTTGCTACTAATTTGTTCACTAAAAGTGTTCTCTTATCCAGACTGTTATGCGCTGCATTTCTGATGTTAGTTTGTGGGGTTTCATTACTTCGAAGAGCTGCTTTTTTCAAATCTTCTAGTGCTTCGAAGTGTTTTGTTTCATTTCTAGCGATGCCTTCAATGTTGGCAATTCTTGATTCAAACAACCTTTTCCAGTCTAACTTTCTATCTAAAATGTTTCTTTTAGCTGGAGTCCACATAATTCTGCTCCTGCTTTTCTTTTCAGTATTCTTTTTTCTATATATCGTATCATTAGTTGCATTTTTTTCAAAAATAGAAGTGTCTTTTTCATCTTTAATTCGCACTTTTCGAATTCTTTTCAATCCAGGTAAGCGCTTCCATAGTAATTTACTGTTACCGGATTTAGAATGAATAGTTACAGAAACGGAAATGTGTGTATCATTTCCAATTATGAATTTATTTTCATGGCTAAATGGTTTACTCAAAGGGAGCAATGTTGATCTTGATTGTTCATCTAACGTGTCATTTAATTGTAAATTGTAATCTTCAACAGTTTTGTTTATAGAGCTTTCTGTGCTCAGATTTACAGGATATCCAGTTTCAATTTCTGAATTATAATCGTCATCAAATTCATTGTATTCGTTATCATTTCTTTTAGCTTTTACTTCAGGCAAACTTATGTTTTCAGTTTTAACTGGTATATTTGTATCATTAGTTGCAGATTGAGATTTAGATGAAGGGGTCATTTCAATATGATCTATTTCAATGTTATCTAGTTTTATTTCTCCAACAGTACTTCCGTTGATTATCATTTCTTTTCCGGATGAGTTCAAAGACTCAAACGGACTGTCGTATGTTGGTAACACAGTTATTGATGAACCATCACTAGTATTATTATTTTTCTTTGAATCATCTTTAGTTTTAAGCAGCGATTGCCCATGAGAATCAATTAAACTAGTGTTTGTTGCATTTTCTGAAAATGTAATATCAAAATTTCCGGTAGAACTCATTGCTTGTAAAGAAAGTGGTGTTCTAACTATTGGTAAAGCAGTGGCAAAATGTCCAACTTCACGTTTACTAGACTTTGTATTTCTGATACTTTCAAATTTCTTTTTTCTCATGCCTAACATAAACAGATTTTTGATTGGCGATTTGGAGAGATTCATGAAGTTCGTATTTCCCATAATGTTTTTCATGTTGCGAGTCTGCTTATTGGTTTTTGCTAAACCCATCATCCCTTTATTATGCAAACTTCTCATTTTCCTCATAGTATCCTTCATCAGAGTTGAACCGGTTATTGAATCATATTTGTTGTTAAGATTGTAGAATGTTGGAGTGTCTTCACAATTGAAATTGAACCACCAGTCACAAATGAAGCTCTGTTGATTGAATACCGTTCCCAGTGGGCATAAAAAAGAATCCTGACGATCATCGTCTTGGCAGATATGAAATACCTAAAAAAGATAAAAATACTGTCATAAAATCATCCAATTTAAAAAAGAAGCCATAATAAATAAGTTTTTCGACAATATAAATGAACACATTGATTACTTAAATATTAAATATTAACAACTTATTTTATTTGCACTTACTTGGCATTGAGCTTCGACATCGCCATAAAATCCTGGACTTGTTTGCATTTTACATCTAAATGTGGTTTCTGGAACGCTCTGATATAGAGCATAGTCTATTCCAGGTGTACCAGGTATTGTTGATTTAAGTTGCTTCATCATAAAATCTTCAGCATCTTGTTCATCAAAATTCTCATTATCATCTAATGGATTATCATGATTGTGATTGAGTGTTCGGCCTTCTCTGTTATCATCATAATAATCCAGGTTTGGATAATCTCTGTCAGTGTAATCTGGATAGTTTGTGTCATAATCATCATAACTGGGATTGATGGTATTTTCTGTATTATTCCCCTAGAGATAAAAAATAAACAGATATGCTTATGTTCATATTAAAATGAAATGAATTTATTAAAAGAGAAAAATAGTGTCGATCCGTCCCGAAATCGATCTACGACAAAATAATAATAATATAAAAAAAAGAATTCGACCAACTTTCTCCTTTTTAGTCCAATTTCATGGTCTCTATTATGATAACATCTGTTTATATTGTTCATAAATTCATTTGCAAAGCATTGGTACAGTCCCTGTAAGATGGCGAAATCATATTCAATGGAAGTTATTCCTTAGCATTGGATTATCCTCTATTTTATACATTATGATTTTTCAATTCAATTTTCTAACATACTCTTGGGAATTGTCCTAGTTAAAGCGTTCTCTCTCTCTTCTTTTTTTTTTTTTTTTTTCCTTTCCCCCAAGGGTTTTCAATACTACGAAATGTACTGTAGTTGTACAACTGTACTGTAGATAAAACATTTGAGAGACTAGATTTTAGTAATATAGAAGCGGCCATCTCTAATTCCGTCAACATTAGACAATCATTTTCTTTATGGTTCACTATTTCTAATGTGCGAATCACAAATTGTCTAATAATGTTTAGTACTAAGATTTAAACTCGAAACATCCTGCCCTTCAGGCCTACAGGCACCTTTTAAATGCAATGTAAGGTTTGATATCAGATTATTATTGTTAGACTAGAGTAGACTAATACCTTTTTCGACGGTACTAAAACCGCAACTTGGTATACAATTGCATTCATCCCCTCTTATTCTCTTCCTTCCTTGATTAATGCGATAACTTACAGTGCAGAGCTTTTTTAGTCAAAACATTTGAATTCCTACGTAGA
The DNA here is from genome assembly GCA_963930645.1 of Salticus scenicus. Lineage (NCBI taxonomy): Eukaryota > Metazoa > Arthropoda > Arachnida > Araneae > Salticidae > Salticus > Salticus scenicus. The sequence goes on along the minus strand of OZ005653.1, from coordinate 235,477,197 downwards.
ATTCTCTTGCAACTGCGAATTTTAAAATCGAACTCACTGAGTCTTTGCATCCACCTATCTATTTGTCCTTCTGGATTAATAAAATATAGGAGTCAGGGTAATGATGTGTGATCAGTTAAGAGCATGAATTTTGTGTTGTAGACGTGTTCTATAGCATGGAAATGTTTTACAGCTTTAAATATTGCAAAAAGTTCGTCTTCATGGCCTTTCAGAAGATGCAATAGTAATAGACTCTAACGTAAGGTATTCTGAGGGTAAATGCTGTTTTATGGCAATATAATTTCCAATGCATGAAAATTAAATATTTATATATTTATATATTATCTGACTCGCTTTCGGGAAAACAAACTTTTTTTTTTTCTGTCAAATTTAGGCTGGAAGGTATTCGAGGTAATGAAATTATCGATAAAACAAATCTTAGTGAAGAAGGGCAAAGCCTTTTATGCATGGTCTGGTTTATACAACTTTAGTCAAAACCAATAAGTAAATAAAAATTAAAACTTACCATCTCATATTTCCGTATTCTTTGAATAACTGCCCCTGAAACTGAAGGAATAAATGATTATTAAAAATTTATAGGATTGAAGGAAATTTTTTTTTTATTTTATCCATTGACTTTTTTAGATATTTACATATAGCATAATAATAGTAACAATGATAGTAATAATAATAATAAAAACACATTGGGTTGCATTAGACATAAATCATCCATTCGTCACTTACCACATGATCACTAAACAACAACAACAAAAAAAAAAAAAAAAAAAAAAAAAAAAAATGGGAGACTTAAAATAATCACATTACCATACATTTTTTACCCCTTTGCATGATCTACATAGATCGATTAATGAAATTCATAAAAGTTCATTAATCGATCACTTGAAAATGATATATTTCGCAATAATTCAAATAGCGGCGAAATGATCCCGCATTTTGCAGGTAGGCCGTCAATCATGTCATAAATAGGCAAGGCACCAAAGAAGCAGGATTTTTGTTCATTTATAGTAAAAGAATCAGAAAAGCTGCCAACAACCTAATTAATAATCCAGAATATTGTTAGTACCTGCCTTTTTTTTCACACCAGTCTTTTTTTAGAGTACTTTTCTTCTTAATATTACATCGTAAATACACTTGAAGAGAATTACTCTAAAAATTAAGTGGTGTGGAAAAAAGGACGTGTACTAACAATACTACGGATCAGTTTGGCAATTATGAATCAAGTAATAAGAAAGCACCACGGAACTAGCGTTTTAAAGCACTAAGTATAAAACTTTGAATAAACACCATAAAATGCAATAAACTCGCAAAAATTGTTTCGAGTCGAAAGAACACATGACCCTTCGTCAAGTGAACAAAGTAAAAGTAAGCATTAGTGCTGCAATCAAAGCGGCAATGCACAAAACCGTTTCAAGTGAAGAACAAAAATATATAAAGATGAATATAAATATAAATACTGGTGCGATCAGAATTATTGAATGAAAGAAGAAAATAAATAAATAATTTTAAAAAACATAACAAAATCGAAAAATCTTAAAAATATCAAAATTAAACGAAAATCGAAGTTATGTCAGGAATTTCCAAGCATCAGATAAGAACAGAGTGGAAGAAATATCTTGTTAATGAATTTCTTCCACTCCGTTCTTGTCTGATGCTTGGCATAACTTCAATTTTCATCTAATTCTTAAATTTTTAAAATTTTTCGATTTTGTTATGTTTTTAAAACTTATTTATTTATTTATTTTCTTCTTTCATTTGATAATTCTGATCACACCAGTATTTATCTTTAAATTCGTCTTTATATATTTTTACTTTTCATTTTTCCGAAGATTTGTTGCAGCAGCAGCACTGGTGCCTACTTTGTTCGCCTAGCGATGGGTCGTGTGTTCTTTCGACGCGAAACATTTGTTGCGAGTTTATTGCATATTATGGTGTTTATTCAAAGTTTTCTACTTATTATGAATCAAGTACTTCAGCAATCAGATGTAAAGAAAAGTAAGCACGAATTTTGCCTATTAATGATAAAATAATTTCTGCGAAATGAGGCGAAAAAATGATGCACTATCACAATTTATTATAAATAAACGTAAATTAAACCAAATAGGGGCAAGCAGGTCTTTTTCCTTTCGAAAATTAGCCACAAAAATATCTTGTTGATTTGCGATTAAATAGTCAGTTATTTCAAGAATCTATTTTGAAAAAAAGAAAATAAATAAGTAAGTAAGTAAATAAATAATATGCGAATTAACAGGGAAATAATTGCTTTTATTTCAACAATTGGTGTTATTAAATATTCTGTGTAGTTTAAAAGAACTGACCAGAACCTTAAAAATGAATGGTTGAACCTGAAACAAAATTATCGATATTCACTTTCTATTTATTTTATAATAAAAAAAAAATATTTTGTCTCTGTAAAAGAACTGTAAGTACGACACACCTTAAAATTTGTACTGTTTGTGCGACGGAGACCTATGACATATCTACTAACTTTTAGCTCAATCAGATAAGTCATTTAGATGCAATCGTGTTCACTCACATACATACACACTTATATTCATTACCGTAAAGATAGCAAAAATGAATTTCAAGAGACCTGAAAGCGTATAGATACACCAAAATCTCATAACCCAAATTTTTCATCTTACAATACTTTCCTTAGATAGCATTTATTTGAAAAACAAATGCAAAAGCAAATAGACCATTACACCAATTTTTTAATATAGACAGTAGAGAAAGTATTGTTTTTTAACCAATTTTCAAAATTGAGTATTTGTTATACTTACACATTTTAAGGTCCCCTGAATCCGAAAAACATGTTTTTAGTGGTTGATTTGTGTGTGTGTGTTTGTCTGTGAGTCTGTCTGTGTATTTCTGTGTCCTGTTAATAATTTACATAAATGAAAATGTTACATAAAAATTAGCTTTTATTAGGATAATGAAAACTATTTTTGAAGTTCCAAGTTTGTTACTTCCCACAGGGATTTTCATTCATTATTTCATCTTTTTTTTTTTTTCTGATTCATTACACTTTAAAGTTATATTTAATATAATTAACTTAAAAAACTTAAAATATAATTTCCGACTTACCACAGTTGCAAAATACACTCCAGATTATCCACTTCAGCTTCATTGGGGATTCTAAGATTGAAGTTAGGATTACTTTTAGTAAATAGTAATTATTTATATAAAATCATAATTAAAATGAAAAAAAAAAAAAAAAGAAAGCAAAAGCTTATTACTACTAGTGGGTGATTATTTATTAAATATATATATATATATATATATATATAAATGACGTATAACAACCACACAACTTCCATTATTTACTATTACAGGTATTATATACACTTTTTGGAGACTATGTGGCAAGAAGACATGAAATTGACTTAACAAATCAGACATCTAACTATTTTCCTGTAAGAGTAAACTGATACATGTGCAAAGACATAAAACAGAATTTGTATAACGAATTAAAAAAGAAAGAAAGAAAGAAAAGAAATCGGTAGAGCCGTTTTTTTGAAATACCCATTTCCAAGATTTATCACCCCTACCTAGTTAAAATGACTGTCAATTTTCCTGTAATAACTAAGTAATACATGCGACAGGATATCTTAAAAAGGGTTTATGTAGCAATTTTCAAGAAAATCGTTAAAGCTTTTTTTGAGGTACCGATTTTCGATCCAACTTCCGATTTTTACCAAAACTTGGCAAACTTATCTGTTGACCGAAAGACATAAGAAAGGATATCTATAATGAAAGTTTATACGGCGAGTTTAAAAATCAATCTGTACAGCCATTTTTAAAGGAACGTATCAGCGAGACCTCAAATTCACTTACTTATACAGGACGCCTATCAATTTTCCTAAACTAACCAACTAATACATACGAAATATAGCAACTTTGAAAAAAAAATCGTTAAAGGCATTTTTGAGATTCGGAATTAAGGTCCCATAGTAGTGAGATAATGGGGTTTCACCTGCAGAGGATGTGGAGGATGTGTGATGTGCTGATGTGTTGATGTGCTAACGCGCACATCAATCGCATCATCCCCATTCACTACTACCATTTCAACAGATATAAGCTAGAAATTAACCTTCTATAGTATTAGACATTTGGTTTTAGGTATTGTATTATCCTATTAAAAGTTTTTGAATAATAAAAAAATAATCCTGTTTTCTCAAAACCTTCGTTTAAGTTTAGTTAGAAAAATTTTTAATATTAAAGTTAAGTCGTGAAATTACTTTTCATACTTAGAATATGTAATCTTTAGAAAAATTGTAAAACAATTTTCCTTTGAATACATTCCTGTGTTTTTTAATAATATAAATTTATAAAAATATTAATTTTTTTCTTTTTAATAATTTAATTTTTATAATAATCATGCTTTTCTTAAAATGTGTATTTAGTATTAGTTTTAAAGTTAGTAATGTTTAAATTAAATCATCAAATTACTTTATATTATATTTTCTTTTAATAAAACAGTTTTCTTTTTCTTTTCTTCTTCACCTTTTTTCTTTTAACATATTAGTAAAATTCACAAACATTCTAAAAAATAACAATTCTGAAATAAAACAGACACGGTTTACAGTTAATTGAAAACTTTATTGCAACATTATTTCCACATGGTGTTTCCAAAATTCTTTAATCTTGCTTGCATCACAAAATTAGTACACACATATAATTTATCAAATACAACAAAGTTTGTAACATTCATTTTTTACAAGTATTCATCTAGTAAGTTGTCATTATAATAATCAGTATATACAATTTTGTCAACAATAACGAAGGTGAACAATTTTTACACTATTTACAAATATTTTCAAAGTTTCTATGTATTAAGTTAACATAATTATTATATACATATAATTACAACACTTATAACGAAGTTTACAGTAGAGTTAATTACAGTATAGTTTACAATATCTTCGGCAATTTTTACAATATTTAAGCTTAAAGTTCTACATTTTGATCAATTTCGCAATGTCCATATGCTAAACTTGTTATCCCATCATCTAAGATGAATCTTTTATCATCGAAGGGACTTAAACTTATTTTATTTTGGTAGATTGTGTACAGTTTATGATTTTCTTGGCCTATTTTTATTTGTTTTTCAATACTTGTTTTTTGTTGTTGTAAACATTGTAAATAGTCTTCATGACTAATTTTATGTCGCACAACCTGAGTGGATACACCTTTCGCTCTCTTTTTTTCATCTTTACATGATTTTATGGAATACATTTTTGCCTTCAATCCGACAAACTCTATAGCTATTTCACCACTCAATTCATCTTTAAATTTCCCAATGACTTTTTTGTTTTCATTAGAATAAAGAGGATGATCTATAGGATAATCAGAAAAATCAAAGATAGATGAATTATTTTTCATATCTTGATATATGTCATCTGTTGTAATATGATACGTTAGTGAATCAGTATCAGTAAATAAGAGCGTCGCTTGGTTGTTATATAATGGCTTTATGTAATTGTAGTGAAAATTATACATTAGGAGTTTAGAAAGTTCAAGAATGCAAAACCCAACATAAATAGGACGATTCATCAGAATGCTTGTTTTAAGTCTTTCGACAGCAGTTAGATCTTCGTCATAAGTTTTAAATGATTTAAAGGTGGGAGATGCTACTAATTTTACTGCTCTTTTAGAGGTGTTACTACAAAGTTCAATATTACGTCTTTTTCGTAAGTTTTCCATGGTTTTTCCGTAAACGCTGTTATTTAAGAGCTTGAAAAAGTCCTTTTCAAAGGAAGAAGTTGCATTTTTTCGTTTTTCGGTGTTGAATAATATATATTTTTCCAACCAAGGAGCTTGTTTAAATTGAATGGCTTTATGCACTGCTGAAACTTTCAATCCTAATTGAAGATAGAGTTTTAAATTTCTATAATGCACCACATAATTTTTCTTGTTTTGAAGGTTAGGTATTAATTTTGGTGTTCCAACATATTTTCTATTGTGAAGTAAACTTTTGGCATAAGGTGACAACATTTCTTCGGTTAAGGTTAATCTTTCAGGTGCAAGTGGATAATCGTTATGGGTATGATGGAGGTGCTGAGGGTAATCGAGATCAACTTCAAAAATATAACCAATATCAGAATCATCTCGAAGAGATAGAATCCAGTCTTCAGTTATATCACTTATGTCGATCCATTTGAAGTTTCCATAGGGTAAGTACTGGGACATAGCCCAACCGTAAAGGTTATTAGCATCCCAGTACATTATATAACTATTGGATTCATCTGGATTATAATCATTCATATAAGGGTTGTTTGCTCGGGCCAGTCTTCTACTAATCATGCTAATTCCACCTCGAATCCCTTTTTCTATTAACAACAACATATTAATGTCTGTTAAGAGCTCTAGAGGTGTTTCAGTCATTTTTAGGCATGCTTGCCAGGCAAGTCCAGGAGTGGTAAAAAGGTGCGCACAATCAATTTTATAATAACGCATGCAAAGTTCTCTGAAATTCTGAAATACATCGGCGAGTAATAAAACATCAGTTTTTACATATAAATTATGGTAATCACCAAGATTTCTCATATTGAATGTATTCCAAATTTTTTGAGCATGTTCATAATCATCCTCAGAAATAGGCTCTTCTGTCAAAGAATTATAAAATTCAGAAGGAGGAGGGAGTGATGATTCTTCAAACTTATTGAAAGAGGTAAAGTATTCGTAGGGATAGACTCCTTTCCTCGTTAGCATATTCAGCGGTGTATTAACAGGGAAATTCTCTTTTAAAATAGTAAACTGCGAAGAGTCAAGGTTTTTCACAAGTTTTTCTAGAGATGTTGGAAGAAACTGAAACGAATCTAAGAAAATCAATTGAATAGGATATCCAGGTTTCTTTAATCTAAAGGTAATGTAATTTTCTAGGGTTGCAGCAATAACTTCTATTTGATGATCTTTATATTTTCCAAGTTTTGCCATAATATGATGTCCATCATAATTTTTCAAATTGTGAAATATAACAGGAATTGATTTAGACTGTTTAAAGTTAAGGTTGCAGGAAGCATGTAATGCACCTCTATAAGCTCCCGAAATATGACAATGATCTCTAACACGATCATTATGTAAAGGTTTTTTACACAATGTACAAAGTTTAGCTTCTTGAAAAGCTTTTTCTTCCTCTAAAGTTAATTTCATTGGTTTTATTTTCATTAATTTTTGACCAAGTATCTCTTTTTCATGCATAATTTGGTCTAAAAAGTGCTCAACAGCATTTTCACCACGATAAACTACAATAGGTTTAATAGAATGTCCATCAGGACCGATAATAACGTATGCATAACCACAAGGCTCATGGTATGCAATTTTTTCACTGTGTGAAATATCTAAAGAAGGTGAAACTGAAGTAATAGGTACAAGAAGACTTTCAAAATCGGCATATATTGTATAGGCAACAGGATGTTGTAAGTGTGTACCAGAAAATTTTAAAATATTTTTTTCAACAGAAGGCATTTTAATAACTTGCACTTCATGTTCTTGGCAGTACTGGATATGTGACTGCAATAAATCTTCTCTAGTGAAACGATGCAAACATCGAAAACAGTAATATGCAGCAGTCTTATGCTTGGTTAAATCACCAAGAAGGCGTGAAAAGTTTCGGATGAGACAATAATGTTGCCTTTCATCATCAGAAATTAGTAACAAGTTAATTGTATCAGTGTCATTTTTTGGTGAAATGTACAGGGGACACACTTCATTGTCTTCATAACCGAAGATATTAATCCGTAAATCATTCATCTTTTCAATCTGTGATATCTTTGTCAGAGGTACAGGACATGTTATATTACCTAGTTTAATGGTATTTTCATAGGGTGTGTAATGAGATACACGTTCAGGATTCTCACTAAAATGCAAATTCAGTTTATAGGCAATTAAGCACCAAACGAGGCATTTATTATCCGCATTTTGAATGTTTAACACAGCTTTTTTTGCAGCAAGTTTTAAAGGTAGCTTAATATAGCTACTAGCAGCTAAAGGATGATATTTCGCTATTTTTAATTCCAAATAGTGAATTTTCTTAAAAACCCATCCGGATCCTCTCTGGATGAATTCATCTAGTGACTTATTAATTTTCGCATACCCTTCGCTAATATGCTGTTCAACTGAATCTTCAATAAGTTCGATAATGCAAGAACTTCTAAAATACGTATACATCTCTTCCATGTCTTCATCGGGTTTTTTACGTTCTAGCGAAACTTTCATAATCATGTACCACTTCAGGGCATGCTTTTCCTTTAACTCACTTTGGAGTTTTTCATATACTTGAGGCTGAATGTATGTTTGGAACACACTCATGTCACACTCATTATTTTCGTTTGGATAAAAAAGCACTGTATTAAACACGCTAGAAGTGTTAATCTGTTTTTTAACCCTTTTAGACTTTACAGCAGGTGCAGTTATCTTCCGTTTTCCAGTAACAAGTTCGTGCTCTTGGCGCTTGTGAGATATTAATTCAGATTTTAGATCAAACACTTTATTACAGTCACTGCATGGATATCGTGAACTTTCGTGAAATTTTAAATGTCTTTGAAAATTGTCTAGGCGTGAAAAAACTAGATCACATTGTTGACACTTTATCAAAGATACTTCATCTTTACTTTTATGAAGTAGCATGTGACGAATCAAGTTTGACTTTACGCTGAACATCTTTTCACATTCATCACACTTAAACAACTTTTCTTTCAGATGACTTTTCTCATGCCGATTCAGCAACCATCTCTGAGAAAATTCTTTTTCACAAAAAGAACAATTTAAACTTGGCAACACTTTCAAAACATTCTTGTCAACAGGTAGAGATTGGTTTTTATGTATCAACGTATGACGAATCAAGTTTGATTTTAGGCTGAATCCTTTTCCACAGTCATCACACTTGAATAACTTTTCATCTGAATGGCTCATCAAATGTCGATTAAGTAACCATGTTCTTGAAAATGTCTTCTTACATATTGGACAACTCTGAAAAAAATTAATAAAAGGTTTGTTTTAGAATTTTTATACTCATAAAAAGTAATTATAAAAAGTTTTCTTAACATAGTTTTATTGTACTTGATTCTATTTTTACTAATGCAATGTAAAAAATACAATTGCATAAAAATATTTACCATCTTAACCAATTTTCCTAACATAGTTTTACATATTTGCACTAATGTAATGTAAAAAAATACATTTGCATAAAAATATTTACCATCTTAAGCAATTTTCCTAACATAGTTTTACAAATTTGCACTAATGTAATGTAAAAAATACATTTGCATAAAAATATTTACTATCTTAAGCAATTTCCCTAACATAGTTTTACAAATTTTTACTAATGTAATGTAAAAAAAAAAATACATTTGCATAAAAATACTTGTTACCTTAAACAATTATTCTTAACATAATGTTGTAAATTTTTACTCACGCATTGTTTAATTCTATTTTTAAAAAGGTTTCTTTACAAACGTGAAAAATGTTCCTATCACGAATATGTGCTAACATAAAATATATTGCATTTCTAAGAAAAAATACTCAACTCACCTTATTTTTATCACTCAATGAGCTTAAGAGCAGCGGATTATCAACTGTAGGAGGCTTGTCACTAATCATCTGAAAGGAATAAAAAACTTTGGTTAGAATAAAAGTCTCTAAAAAATCTTTAAAATATAATAAAAAAATCTTTTAAAATGGAAAAATGTAAAAGAATTAAGATTGAATTAATACAAGTTTAAAAATAGATATTGTTTCATTAAAAAAAAAAAAAAAAAAAAAAACTTACAAAGGATGGTTGAGGTTCTTCATGTACATTCTTTGCACACGATTCTTCAATCTTTAACATTTCTTCTCTTGGCAAACCATAGTTGATGAAAAACTAAAAAGTAAATGGTTTTCATTTAAAATATATTAAAAATTCACTGTTGCAAAATAATTTTTAAGTTATTAGAGTCCTTTTAAAGAAAATTAATTCTTTGAATCAATCAAATGCTAACTATTCATCCTACCAAAATACTATTTCTAAAAAAATTCTTCATTACAATGTGTAAACATCAACAAAATGTAAAACCATGTTGAAAGATCTTTATAAAGTTAAAGTGAAATGCATACAAACAAACTCGTTAACCATAGATAATGTATAACATAAAAATTAAAGCATAAGCTTATTAAAAAATTTCTGAAAAATACATTGCTAATTTTAAAACATTCATAAAAGAGAAAATATATTTCTGATTTCAAAAATGCATATATATTATGGAAAAATTCTTTTATATGATTAAACAAACATTTTATCAAGATTTTTAATATAACACTGATTAATAATTTTCATATGAATTAAAATGAAACTAGAACAATTTCAAAGAATCACTAAATGATCAACTTACTTTGTCATCAACAGGCAACAATGATGAGTTCTGGTTAATTTCCATATCGAAATAAAAAAAAATCTTAAACTTTCACTCTCAATAAACAAACACGCAAGGTTAATGCAAGGTCGAACCGAACGCAGGTTTAAACAAGTCTGAAAGACGCTACAGCAAAGCCGACGTTGAAACAACAGAGAGAATAAATATACGTCCGTTCAGATCGAAAGTAGGTAAGCGAATGACAAATTAGATTCAATTTCTTAATTACTAATGGAGAAAAAATAGGTTATCCCATTTCTAAGCGTAGGGGTGTCAGGTTTAATGGGTTATTCCACTATGTTGAAGAGGGGTGGCAGGTTTTGTGAAATAAACTAACAGTGAGATTAAATAATCATTATACATCACATTTTGATTAATTATTATACTATGTCAATCTATTTTTCATACAGAGTTAAAAAAATGTATTAAATGAAAACTTTCACAAACACTTGTTATTAATGGTACATAAAAATATTTTTTAAATTATAAAAAACTTACAAGTTTTAATCATGTAGAACATAGATTAAAATTTCAGAGTGTAAACACAATCTATACCTGGAGAATTTTCCTTAATTAAACATGAAAACAACACATAATCACTCTAAAAATACTTAATTATTCATGTTTTAATTAACAATTAACATTCATTGTATACAATTTATTCATTAACGAACTTGTATTGCATTCTAACACACTTATATTTTCATTAAAACTGTAAAATCGCTACTTAAACATCCGAAAAACAGTTAATTACTTTAATTAATTACTTTAATCAACAATTATCAAGCATTTCATTAAACATTTGACACACTAGAGTTGTATTTAAACAAAATTTTTCATTGAAATATAAAAAAAACTGTAAAAACATCATTTAATTGTCTAAAAACCACTTAATTACTTTAATTAATTACTTTAATCAACAATTATCAATCATTGCATTAAACATTTGACACACTGGAGTTGTATTTAAGCACAATTTTTAATTGAAATATAAAAAAAACTGTAAAAACATCATTTAATTGCCTAAAAACTACTTAATTACTTAATTAATTACTTTAATTAACCATTCGTTAGCTTAAACAGTCATGTCATTAAACATTTTACGTATTTAAATTATATTATAACACCATTTTTCATAAAAAATACTAATAAAACATCAAAAAGTGACTTATTTTTCTGAAAATTCATTAATTTCCTTAATTATCATTAATTAAAGCTAATAAACAACACTTAAACACCTGAAAAATACTTAAGTACCTTAATTTAGCATAACTGACATCAAAAAACTCAAAAAACAAAACAACATTTAGTAGGTAAGAAAGACCAAGGTTCTACTCTAACTTAAAAATCAATAATTAATTTTTTTAATTAAATTTCTTCATTAATACCCTCGTCACGTTTCACGATTAAGTTAGAGGATGTCTCAAGGTCAATGTCAACCCATCTAGACCCCTCAGGGGGTGGTGCGGCACCCGCACGACTTGCCGGTGCACCAGTGCACCCCCCTCATGGCCCAGAACCGGCCTTTCTTACCTACTAAATGTTGTTTTGTTTTTTGAGTTTTTTGATGTCAGTTATGCTAAATTAAGGTACTTAAGTATTTTTCAGGTGTTTAAGTGTTGTTTATTAGCTTTAATTAATGATAATTAAGGAAATTAATGAATTTTCAGAAAAATAAGTCACTTTTTGATGTTTTATTAGTATTTTTTATGAAAAATGGTGTTATAATATAATTTAAATACGTAAAATGTTTAATGACATGACTGTTTAAGCTAACGAATGGTTAATTAAAGTAATTAATTAAGTAATTAAGTAGTTTTTAGGCAATTAAATGATGTTTTTACAGTTTTTTTTATATTTCAATTAAAAATTGTGCTTAAATACAACTCCAGTGTGTCAAATGTTTAATGCAATGATTGATAATTGTTGATTAAAGTAATTAATTAAAGTAATTAAGTGGTTTTTAGACAATTAAATGATGTTTTTACAGTTTTTTTTATATTTCAATGAAAAATTTTGTTTAAATACAACTCTAGTGTGTCAAATGTTTAATGAAATGCTTGATAATTGTTGATTAAAGTAATTAATTAAAGTAATTAACTGTTTTTCGGATGTTTAAGTAGCGATTTTACAGTTTTAATGAAAATATAAGTGTGTTAGAATGCAATACAAGTTCGTTAATGAATAAATTGTATACAATGAATGTTAATTGTTAATTAAAACATGAATAATTAAGTATTTTTAGAGTGATTATGTGTTGTTTTCATGTTTAATTAAGGAAAATTCTCCAGGTATAGATTGTGTTTACACTCTGAAATTTTAATCTATGTTCTACATGATTAAAACTTGTAAGTTTTTTATAATTTAAAAAATATTTTTATGTACCATTAATAACAAGTGTTTGTGAAAGTTTTCATTTAATACATTTTTTTAACTCTGTATGAAAAATAGATTGACATAGTATAATAATTAATCAAAATGTGATGTATAATGATTATTTAATCTCACTGTTAGTTTATTTCACAAAACCTGCCACCCCTCTTCAACATAGTGGAATAACCCATTAAACCTGACACCCCTACGCTTAGAAATGGGATAACCTATTTTTTCTCCATTAGTAATTAAGAAATTGAATCTAATTTGTCATTCGCTTACCTACTTTCGATCTGAACGGACGTATATTTATTCTCTCTGTTGTTTCAACGTCGGCTTTGCTGTAGCGTCTTTCAGACTTGTTTAAACCTGCGTTCGGTTCGACCTTGCATTAACCTTGCGTGTTTGTTTATTGAGAGTGAAAGTTTAAGATTTTTTTTTATTTCGATATGGAAATTAACCAGAACTCATCATTGTTGCCTGTTGATGACAAAGTAAGTTGATCATTTAGTGATTCTTTGAAATTGTTCTAGTTTCATTTTAATTCATATGAAAATTATTAATCAGTGTTATATTAAAAATCTTGATAAAATGTTTGTTTAATCATATAAAAGAATTTTTCCATAATATATATGCATTTTTGAAATCAGAAATATATTTTTTCTTTTATGAATGTTTTAAAATTAGCAATGTATTTTTCAGAAATTTTTTAATAAGCTTATGCTTTAATTTTTATGTTATACATTATCTATGGTTAACGAGTTTGTTTGTATGCATTTCACTTTAACTTTATAAAGATCTTTCAACATGGTTTTACATTTTGTTGATGTTTACACATTGTAATGAAGAATTTTTTTAGAAATAGTATTTTGGTAGGATGAATAGTTAGCATTTGATTGATTCAAAGAATTAATTTTCTTTAAAAGGACTCTAATAACTTAAAAATTATTTTGCAACAGTGAATTTTTAATATATTTTAAATGAAAACCATTTACTTTTTAGTTTTTCATCAACTATGGTTTGCCAAGAGAAGAAATGTTAAAGATTGAAGAATCGTGTGCAAAGAATGTACATGAAGAACCTCAACCATCCTTTGTAAGTTTTTTTTTTTTTTTTTTTTTTTTAATGAAACAATATCTATTTTTAAACTTGTATTAATTCAATCTTAATTCTTTTACATTTTTCCATTTTAAAAGATTTTTTTATTATATTTTAAAGATTTTTTAGAGACTTTTATTCTAACCAAAGTTTTTTATTCCTTTCAGATGATTAGTGACAAGCCTCCTACAGTTGATAATCCGCTGCTCTTAAGCTCATTGAGTGATAAAAATAAGGTGAGTTGAGTATTTTTTCTTAGAAATGCAATATATTTTATGTTAGCACATATTCGTGATAGGAAAATTTTTCACGTTTGTAAAGAAACCTTTTTAAAAATAGAATTAAACAATGCGTGAGTAAAAATTTACAACATTATGTTAAGAATAATTGTTTAAGGTAACAAGTATTTTTATGCAAATGTATTTTTTTTTTACATTACATTAGTAAAAATTTGTAAAACTATGTTAGGGAAATTGCTTAAGATAGTAAATATTTTTATGCAAATGTATTTTTTACATTACATTAGTGCAAATTTGTAAAACTATGTTAGGAAAATTGCTTAAGATGGTAAATATTTTTATGCAAATGTATTTTTTTACATTACATTAGTGCAAATATGTAAAACTATGTTAGGAAAATTGGTTAAGATGGTAAATATTTTTATGCAATTGTATTTTTTACATTGCATTAGTAAAAATAGAATCAAGTACAATAAAACTATGTTAAGAAAACTTTTTATAATTACTTTTTATGAGTATAAAAATTCTAAAACAAACCTTTTATTAATTTTTTTCAGAGTTGTCCAATATGTAAGAAGACATTTTCAAGAACATGGTTACTTAATCGACATTTGATGAGCCATTCAGATGAAAAGTTATTCAAGTGTGATGACTGTGGAAAAGGATTCAGCCTAAAATCAAACTCGATTCGTCATACGTTGATACATAAAAACCAATCTCTACCTGTTGACAAGAATGTTTTGAAAGTGTTGCCAAGTTTAAATTGTTCTTTTTGTGAAAAAGAATTTTCTCAGAGATGGTTGCTGAATCGGCATGAGAAAAGTCATCTGAAAGAAAAGTTGTTTAAGTGTGATGAATGTGAAAAGATGTTCAGCGTAAAGTCAAACTTGATTCGTCACATGCTACTTCATAAAAGTAAAGATGAAGTATCTTTGATAAAGTGTCAACAATGTGATCTAGTTTTTTCACGCCTAGACAATTTTCAAAGACATTTAAAATTTCACGAAAGTTCACGATATCCATGCAGTGACTGTAATAAAGTGTTTGATCTAAAATCTGAATTAATATCTCACAAGCGCCAAGAGCACGAACTTGTTACTGGAAAACGGAAGATAACTGCACCTGCTGTAAAGTCTAAAAGGGTTAAAAAACAGATTAACACTTCTAGCGTGTTTAATACAGTGCTTTTTTATCCAAACGAAAATAATGAGTGTGACATGAGTGTGTTCCAAACATACATTCAGCCTCAAGTATATGAAAAACTCCAAAGTGAGTTAAAGGAAAAGCATGCCCTGAAGTGGTACATGATTATGAAAGTTTCGCTAGAACGTAAAAAACCCGATGAAGACATGGAAGAGATGTATACGTATTTTAGAAGTTCTTGCATTATCGAACTTATTGAAGATTCAGTTGAACAGCATATTAGCGAAGGGTATGCGAAAATTAATAAGTCACTAGATGAATTCATCCAGAGAGGATCCGGATGGGTTTTTAAGAAAATTCACTATTTGGAATTAAAAATAGCGAAATATCATCCTTTAGCTGCTAGTAGCTATATTAAGCTACCTTTAAAACTTGCTGCAAAAAAAGCTGTGTTAAACATTCAAAATGCGGATAATAAATGCCTCGTTTGGTGCTTAATTGCCTATAAACTGAATTTGCATTTTAGTGAGAATTCTGAACGTGTATCTCATTACACACCCTATGAAAATACCATTAAACTAGGTAATATAACATGTCCTGTACCTCTGACAAAGATATCACAGATTGAAAAGATGAATGATTTACGGATTAATATCTTCGGTTATGAAGACAATGAAGTGTGTCCCCTGTACATTTCACCAAAAAATGACACTGATACAATTAACTTGTTACTAATTTCTGATGATGAAAGGCAACATTATTGTCTCATCCGAAACTTTTCACGCCTTCTTGGTGATTTAACCAAGCATAAGACTGCTGCATATTACTGTTTTCGATGTTTGCATCGTTTCACTAGAGAAGATTTATTGCAGTCACATATCCAGTACTGCCAAGAACATGAAGTGCAAGTTATTAAAATGCCTTCTGTTGAAAAAAATATTTTAAAATTTTCTGGTACACACTTACAACATCCTGTTGCCTATACAATATATGCCGATTTTGAAAGTCTTCTTGTACCTATTACTTCAGTTTCACCTTCTTTAGATATTTCACACAGTGAAAAAATTGCATACCATGAGCCTTGTGGTTATGCATACGTTATTATCGGTCCTGATGGACATTCTATTAAACCTATTGTAGTTTATCGTGGTGAAAATGCTGTTGAGCACTTTTTAGACCAAATTATGCATGAAAAAGAGATACTTGGTCAAAAATTAATGAAAATAAAACCAATGAAATTAACTTTAGAGGAAGAAAAAGCTTTTCAAGAAGCTAAACTTTGTACATTGTGTAAAAAACCTTTACATAATGATCGTGTTAGAGATCATTGTCATATTTCGGGAGCTTATAGAGGTGCATTACATGCTTCCTGCAACCTTAACTTTAAACAGTCTAAATCAATTCCTGTTATATTTCACAATTTGAAAAATTATGATGGACATCATATTATGGCAAAACTTGGAAAATATAAAGATCATCAAATAGAAGTTATTGCTGCAACCCTAGAAAATTACATTACCTTTAGATTAAAGAAACCTGGATATCCTATTCAATTGATTTTCTTAGATTCGTTTCAGTTTCTTCCAACATCTCTAGAAAAACTTGTGAAAAACCTTGACTCTTCGCAGTTTACTATTTTAAAAGAGAATTTCCCTGTTAATACACCGCTGAATATGCTAACGAGGAAAGGAGTCTATCCCTACGAATACTTTACCTCTTTCAATAAGTTTGAAGAATCATCACTCCCTCCTCCTTCTGAATTTTATAATTCTTTGACAGAAGAGCCTATTTCTGAGGATGATTATGAACATGCTCAAAAAATTTGGAATACATTCAATATGAGAAATCTTGGTGATTACCATAATTTATATGTAAAAACTGATGTTTTATTACTCGCCGATGTATTTCAGAATTTCAGAGAACTTTGCATGCGTTATTATAAAATTGATTGTGCGCACCTTTTTACCACTCCTGGACTTGCCTGGCAAGCATGCCTAAAAATGACTGAAACACCTCTAGAGCTCTTAACAGACATTAATATGTTGTTGTTAATAGAAAAAGGGATTCGAGGTGGAATTAGCATGATTAGTAGAAGACTGGCCCGAGCAAACAACCCTTATATGAATGATTATAATCCAGATGAATCCAATAGTTATATAATGTACTGGGATGCTAATAACCTTTACGGTTGGGCTATGTCCCAGTACTTACCCTATGGAAACTTCAAATGGATCGACATAAGTGATATAACTGAAGACTGGATTCTATCTCTTCGAGATGATTCTGATATTGGTTATATTTTTGAAGTTGATCTCGATTACCCTCAGCACCTCCATCATACCCATAACGATTATCCACTTGCACCTGAAAGATTAACCTTAACCGAAGAAATGTTGTCACCTTATGCCAAAAGTTTACTTCACAATAGAAAATATGTTGGAACACCAAAATTAATACCTAACCTTCAAAACAAGAAAAATTATGTGGTGCATTATAGAAATTTAAAACTCTATCTTCAATTAGGATTGAAAGTTTCAGCAGTGCATAAAGCCATTCAATTTAAACAAGCTCCTTGGTTGGAAAAATATATATTATTCAACACCGAAAAACGAAAAAATGCAACTTCTTCCTTTGAAAAGGACTTTTTCAAGCTCTTAAATAACAGCGTTTACGGAAAAACCATGGAAAACTTACGAAAAAGACGTAATATTGAACTTTGTAGTAACACCTCTAAAAGAGCAGTAAAATTAGTAGCATCTCCCACCTTTAAATCATTTAAAACTTATGACGAAGATCTAACTGCTGTCGAAAGACTTAAAACAAGCATTCTGATGAATCGTCCTATTTATGTTGGGTTTTGCATTCTTGAACTTTCTAAACTCCTAATGTATAATTTTCACTACAATTACATAAAGCCATTATATAACAACCAAGCGACGCTCTTATTTACTGATACTGATTCACTAACGTATCATATTACAACAGATGACATATATCAAGATATGAAAAATAATTCATCTATCTTTGATTTTTCTGATTATCCTATAGATCATCCTCTTTATTCTAATGAAAACAAAAAAGTCATTGGGAAATTTAAAGATGAATTGAGTGGTGAAATAGCTATAGAGTTTGTCGGATTGAAGGCAAAAATGTATTCCATAAAATCATGTAAAGATGAAAAAAAGAGAGCGAAAGGTGTATCCACTCAGGTTGTGCGACATAAAATTAGTCATGAAGACTATTTACAATGTTTACAACAACAAAAAACAAGTATTGAAAAACAAATAAAAATAGGCCAAGAAAATCATAAACTGTACACAATCTACCAAAATAAAATAAGTTTAAGTCCCTTCGATGATAAAAGATTCATCTTAGATGATGGGATAACAAGTTTAGCATATGGACATTGCGAAATTGATCAAAATGTAGAACTTTAAGCTTAAATATTGTAAAAATTGCCGAAGATATTGTAAACTATACTGTAATTAACTCTACTGTAAACTTCGTTATAAGTGTTGTAATTATATGTATATAATAATTATGTTAACTTAATACATAGAAACTTTGAAAATATTTGTAAATAGTGTAAAAATTGTTCACCTTCGTTATTGTTGACAAAATTGTATATACTGATTATTATAATGACAACTTACTAGATGAATACTTGTAAAAAATGAATGTTACAAACTTTGTTGTATTTGATAAATTATATGTGTGTACTAATTTTGTGATGCAAGCAAGATTAAAGAATTTTGGAAACACCATGTGGAAATAATGTTGCAATAAAGTTTTCAATTAACTGTAAACCGTGTCTGTTTTATTTCAGAATTGTTATTTTTTAGAATGTTTGTGAATTTTACTAATATGTTAAAAGAAAAAAGGTGAAGAAGAAAAGAAAAAGAAAACTGTTTTATTAAAAGAAAATATAATATAAAGTAATTTGATGATTTAATTTAAACATTACTAACTTTAAAACTAATACTAAATACACATTTTAAGAAAAGCATGATTATTATAAAAATTAAATTATTAAAAGGAAAAAAATTAATATTTTTATAAATTTATATTATTAAAAAACACAGGAATGTATTCAAAGGAAAATTGTTTTACAATTTTTCTAAAGATTACATATTCTAAGTATGAAAAGTAATTTCACGACTTAACTTTAATATTAAAAATTTTTCTAACTAAACTTAAACGAAGGTTTTGAGAAAACAGGATTATTTTTTTATTATTCAAAAACTTTTAATAGGATAATACAATACCTAAAACCAAATGTCTAATACTATAGAAGGTTAATTTCTAGCTTATATCTGTTGAAATGGTAGTAGTGAATGGGGATGATGCGATTGATGTGCGCGTTAGCACATCAACACATCAGCACATCACACATCCTCCACATCCTCTGCAGGTGAAACCCCATTATCTCACTACTTCCCATTTTCGGTTTTCCAACTGTCACCAAAAATTGAAAAAAAAAAAAAAAAAAATTATCTGTACACCAGACCTGTCTCAATTCTGAAGTTCTGTCGTTCTACCTTTATTAGTTTAGGAGATATGTTGATAGTTAGAAGATTCCTCACACATATACATACACGCATATACACATACACAGACATTCACACACTACCAATTGACAAAAACCACTTTTTTCGACTGAGAAGACCTTAAAATATGTAGATCATATGAAAACTCTATATAGACATTTTTGGCGAAATATAATACTCTCATTACCTACGGTTGTCGGGTAATGAAAATAAATATTCATTTCTTTCTAATTGTTTAAGTTTTTGTAGAAAAATGTAATGGAAAAAAAAAGAGTAAAAAACTTTGGAAGCAAACACCAAAAACTATTACACGCATATACACATGCACAGGCACTCAAACACTACCAATTGCCAAAAACCACTTTTTTCGACTCAAAGACCTTAAAATATGTAGATCAGTGGAAAACTCCATATAGAAATTTTTGGCGGAATATAATACTCTCATTACCTACGGTTGTCGGGTAATGAAAATAAATATTCATTTCTTTCTAATTGTTTAAGTTTTTGTAGAAAAATATATTGAAAAAAAAAAAAGAGTAAAAAACGAGTAAAAAACTTTGAAAGCAAACACCAAAACTATTACACGCATATACACATACACGCATATGCACATACACAGACACTCACACACTACCAATTGCCAAAAAGCACTTTTTTCGACTCAGTAGACCTTAAAATATGTAGACCAGATGAAAACTCCCTATAAATTTTTTGGTGGAATATAATATAATACTCTCATTACCTACGGTTGTCGGGTAATGAAAATAAATATTCATTTCTTTCTAATTGTTTAAGTTTTTGTAGAAAAATGTATTGGAAAAAAAAAGGGGGGGGGGGGAGTAAAAAACTTTGGAAGCAAACACCAAAAACTATAAAAATTTGTAATCAATTATTTCAAGTCGAAATGCTAGCATGAATCTTCATTTGGAAAAAGATGAAAAAAAAAAAAAATAATAAACTTTCATCAAACAAAAAGAGACAAAAATATAAGTAAATAAATAAGCCTTCATCAGGCTACTTTCATTTTTTCGTTAGTTTTTAATTTTCTCCCCTGACGAAGGTACATGTTATTGCGACCGAAACAACTATTACTACCAGTTTTTACAATTTATGGCTTTTTTCATACAATTTTCAAGCTCATTGTCATTGTATAAATTGTTTTAAAATCAAAGAAAGCTATGCAGTGGATTATGAAATTATTTTGACATTGTTTCTATTTTTTTTTTTTAAATATTGGACGAAATCGCCTTGCATTTTAGACATGCAAAGAGTATTTAAAAACTCAGGCCTTCCGCTGTTGATTTAGTCAGGAATACAAAAAGGACTAACCAAAAATTGAAAAAAAAAAGCACAAATACTTTGGATTAATTACACTGTATCATAAAAAAGCTACAAATGAATTGTAACTTTAACATGTGATTTCCCTTGCTATGTACAATATATATATATATATATATATATATATATATATATATATATATATATATATATTTTTTCAAATTAAATTAAATTAATTTATTTTTTGTGAGAATCACATAATTAGTTAATTTTTTTTCTGTTTTTTTTTTTAGTTATTAATTTTTTGGCATGTTTCTTCCTTATAACAGGAATTGATTTCGCCAAAATTTTATAAAACTTGCAGAAAAATTGGCAAAACTTTAGAGAAACATTATTTTGAACATAAAATGTACATATTTAAGTTTCGCTAAAATGTCAGTATTTGTAGATTTTTTTTTTTTTTTTTTTTTTTTTTTTTTTTTTATACAGCACATGCACGAAAGATAGCTCTTTTTTATTACATAAGTTGAAAGCTAGCTATACTGAGCAACTCATGTCAAAAGTTCATTTGAATACAGTAAAAATTAGGTCAATTATTGGCAAATGGATGAACTAGATTTTAGATATTTTCCAGAGTTGATGTCGTTGTTGTAAAGATTAAAGCCGATTGATTGCACTAGGGTCCTAGGCCTGAAGGAGAGTTCCCTCCGTGGGGGGGGGGGGGTGTCTTTCTAAGGGATCCTAGCACGTATTTACGCAAGTTTCGAAGAAAACCATGGAAAACTCCGAACAGCTAGGCCGACGAGCGCGACCTGGGATCGAACCCAGCACCTCACGTCTATCAGCTTTCAGCGCAGAACCGCTCGGTCGCTGATAGGCCTTTTCCAGAGTTGAAATTTCATAACAGGGTTTTCTATATGCTACGTATTTTATTTTGAGATTCAATTATTTAAGCCATATTGCGAAAATTCTTTTTTATGAATAATAGCCCTTACGAACTCACAAATCTTAGTATATTAGTCAGCCTTCTCCTGTCTAGCATCCAATATTTCTAAATTTCGGTTGATTCGGACGTTTAAAGAGGTCCAGAACACGATTTCACCCTTTTTAGAAAATATCTGTCTGTCAGTGTGTGCGACAAAAAGTATTTTTCAAACTGTATCTCAGGAACTACTACTCAGAATTACAGATAAATTTATAAGTAGTTACAGTTTGATATAAATTAATAACCTACTAAATTTTAGTGCCAATCGCTCTCCAGATGATGATGCTATACAACGGTTTCCACAATTTAAAGGAAGGATATATCTCATTAAATACTGCTCAAAATTGCATATAAATCTATATGTAGTTGCACCTTGGCATATGTGTAAGTGCTTTTCAGAATTTGGTGCTGATGGTTTTACAAGTGGCGCTGCTGTACAATGATTTTAGCAATTTGAAGGAATCCTATATATCAGGTACTAATGCACAGAATTGCATATAATACAGATTCATTTTGATATATATAGATTCATTTTTATATAAATTAGTGCCTACCAACTTTCGGTGTCAATCGTTTAGCATGTGGCGCTGCTATACAGTGATTTTCGCAGTTTCAGAGAAGGATATATCGCATGTTCTATTGCGTATAATTGAACAAAACTTGATTCGTGAAAAGGCCATTGTGAGACATTATGCTGATCCAATTTGGGTGCATATCGGCTGAGAGGTAGCACTGCTATACGGCATATTTCCCTGAGAACAAGGAAGATGTCATCTGAACAGTAAAAATTCACTTCCGTTGGACATTTCGTGTAATAGTATTTCTCTAAGCTGAAAATAATGGGCATTTAAAATGGAAAAAATAATAATAAATAACTTGGACTGCGTGAATTTGTACAGAAAAATATATAAGAAAGTTTTGTGATGGTCACTATTAGTTTTTAACTGAAATAATATGGCAAATATAAAACTTTTTCTTTCTTTCCTTTTTACTTTCTTCTATATGTAATATAGAGAAAGTATTGGATTCGTCAAAATTTTCGACCTCCGTTTTTTGATGGAATGTCTGTCTGTGTGTGTGTATCACGAATTTTGTGTCCACTGTATCTCACGAACCAATGAATGAAATTTAACCAAACTTGGTATTTAGTTGGTTCCTGACATAAACTGGTACTGATTATATTTGGGGATCAATCTCTCAACTGGCGGCGCTGTGATCGCATTTTTTCTAAATTTTTAACATGGCAGTATAGGACAAAATTTCGTATAAATGTACATAATAAGAGTTATTTTTAACTTGCATTTGTAAAATTAATATGAATTATTGATAATAGTAGTAGTTAACTAGGCAAAAAATTCTGTGCATGTGGGGGCATCGCTTCCCCCCTGAGGGGGGAAATTTTCAAGATGGGTATCTTTCAAAAGGTCTCGTCAGTACCTTTAAAACGAATGGTTGAACTATAAATCTGTGATAATTTAAAACAAAGTTATCGATTTCTAAACAAAAACAAACTTAGAAAAAAAAAATCTTTTTTTTTTTTTTTAACTGAGTGAATTTGTATAGGAAAATATAGAAGAAAGTCTTGTGGTGGCCACAACATACTAGTTTTTTTTTTTTTTTACTTTTGAATAGAGAGAAATTCATGATATCTAGACCAAAGCGTAACAGCTTTAGTGTACGCGCCCCCCCCCCTTTTATTGTATAATTGTTTGTTTAAAATAATAAAATAATCTAGTACCTATTTTTTCTAATGCTAATATTTTTTACTATTGTAGTTTTTAGTTAATTTAGGACAATATATAATACTATATATGTTTCTAATATAGATTACGATTTTTAAGTGTTTATAGTTTTATAAATGTTTTGATTTTTAAAATTTTTATGAATGTATATTATTCATGTTTCTTTCCTGAGAACAAAGCGAACTGAATCGATAGCTAAGGCTTGGATGGTACTTTTTGCAAGTAAATTTTTCTTGTTAAAGTTATAGAGTTAGTAAATTGTATGCAAATTTAGAAACTAAACGTTTAGCTTTGGAATTCCTTGTATTCTACCTTATATTATTACTATCATTTCTTATGTTTTGGACTACGAAATGTAATGATTGTAGTAGAATATTAGCCAATCAAACTATCCATCTCTCTTCCCTGAAATTTTGAAAAATCAATGCCTATACCTCGAGAAATTTCCACATTCAAAAAAAAAAAAAAAAAAAAGGCCACGTAAACGAATAATTAATACTAATCATATCATATTCAATAGGAATTCTCTTTTGTGCAACTGAATAAGTATGTTAATTAAGTTTTATTTTGTGCAGTGTTTAATTATGATCAAATTAAATAAGTCTTCTAAACCATAATATATCCAAATTCCTTTGTGAGTCCTGTGCACAAACCAGTGGGGCTATTTGTATTATTTTCAACAGAAAACATGCTACAGTGAATGACATGTATTGATTTTAAAATATTCTAAAAATATTTACGGGGATGAAAATGCGAATAGGTAGACAGACAAACAATCCCTATTCAGAACATTTTTCGAGTTTATCAGAAAGTTTTAACAATAATTTTTATTTATTTTGAATAATATGCTAATATAAATTGTCGATAACCATTTCTTCTTAACCTTTTGGCATTCATTCGTTTCGAATCGAAACACAACATTTGACATAATTTAACATTCTTTTATACTGCAGTTTTTAATATGTTTTATCCTTGTTTTAATTCGAGCCGCGGTAGCCCAGTCGGTAGAGCGCCGGCCTCGTAATTGGAAGATTGCGGGTTCGGTATTCGAGCCGGCTAAAGACCGTCGTGTACACTGATGGTGGCTGGTGCACGTAAAATCTGTCGTGCAATGTCCTTCATGTTCCCATCAAAAATTATACCTCTGGGGGCCACCGAAGCGGGAGAGCCATCCCTTCCGTGGAGGATCAAAATTGTGATGGCATGTCTCCGGACTACCTCTAGGGGTGTGTCCCACACTTTCGCCAATTGTCCATCTGCGCAGAACTGGTGCGACATAAAACCCAATCATCCATCCTTGTTTTAATCCATTTTAAACTCTTGTTCCTTCTCTGTTCAGTAGATAGCCGCACTACTCCAAAATTTAAAAAACGATGTTTTTGACAAGCTTGTCCAACCCAAAACACTTGGCGAGCCGCACTGTATGTATGTATGTATATATATATTTTTTACATGTGTCTGTGAGTATATGAATCATGTCTTTTTTCGGAAGAGGAGAGGGTGAAGATTTAGAGCAAAATACATTAATATTAAATTAGTTTTATTCACAAATTAACAATGGAAGTGTAAAAAATTTATGACTATACGTTAATATGTGCCGTCATCAATATATTACATGTACCGTAATAAAAAGAATATTACAAGAGTATATTACATATATATATTACAAGAGTGTGTTATTTGTTTATTTAGCGATAGTAGGAAGATATTTTCACTTCAAAAATTCAGAACAGATTTATTAATAGTTAACCAAAGTTCTCAAGCTTTAAAAACCGTTAATTTCATCGCGGGCCGCAAAATATTACATGGGGGCCGCGGGTTGGTCACCCCTGTTTTAGAGGATGTTAAATGCATCAGTCACTGAAAATTTCTTAGTAGAAAAGTGTGCACCGTGCTGGTTTGATGATGCACTTGTGCATAATTTTTTCACTTAATGAATGCCTTGAGTATTATTTTGAGTTAAAACAACTTTTGCGAGTTTTTGTAATTTACGTTTACGTGCAAGGTTTTTTAATTTATTAAATTAAGGTGACTTGATCTGACGGCACTATTGAAGTAGGTTTCATATAAAAGCTTATATTTCGATTTAATATTTATAAATTGAACTATATTAGGTTTGTTCAACAAAACATATATTCAGGCAATAATTCTTATCACTTTTAATGTATTTTTTACAGATTTGAAATCTTTAATTTTCATGAATTCACGATCTTCAAAATGCTAAGATTTTTGCAGACCTAATACTTTTTTGGATGTTTAATAACCTACTTAAAAGAATTAGGGACGAATTTTGCAATCTCTTTAAAAGAAAAATATAACAAAAATCATGTTTGTTTCCAAATTTTTCCCTAGACATGAACTTTTTAATTTTTTTTCTCGAAAACTAATTAATATATTTCAAAATCTATCCCCAATTCTTTTCAGTAGGTTCCATTAAATATTTATATATATATATATATATATATATATATATATAAATAATAGATATCGTAATAAGATTAAATCATAAAATTCAGCTATTAATAGAACTAAGACAATAACAGCACACTAAAATATAGAACTGAATTTAACACAGAGGAAAGAATTACACAAAAAGTTGCAATGTAGATTAAGAACCAATGAGTTAGGATAGTAACTTAAAATACTTACGCCTACCAGAATGATAATAAAAATGACCATTAAGCTTATGAGAGTGAAAACGATTAATAAATAATAAATCACAGAAATATTTGGATGTAAATGCTTAAACGTAGAAACATACTTATCAAGGGGTGCATGCTTCATAAAGCTTAAAGAGCCGCAACGATTTCGTACAACGATATTGCTAATCATAGCAATTAATATCGTTTCACACCCCGATCGATGCAGCAAAACCAAAAAGAATTAGAAATAATTGAAATATTAAATTAAAACAAAGATTAAAAAAAGATTAAATTTAATCTTAATGGAAACCAAAGTGAACACATGAATGAAGCAAAGCAACCACATGTATAACAATTAACTCTAACAGGAGAAAAGGATGATGCCAAAACTTAAATTGAAGTAAAATAAATTCTCGACAGATATCGATTAATCGAAGAAACTTCAGAGCATTTTCATTAAAGATAAATTACACAGAGTTAATATTAAATGATAATGTTAAAATAGATTTTATATCTAATTAATTTTAAAACTAGTAGAGTTGAATTAAATCGTACCATATACATTAATAATATATCATTAAAGTTAAAGACAGAAGAATAAAATCATAAGACAGAGTGCAAGCGCCATCTATCGGTGAGCTATAATAACATTAAGTCAGTAAAATTATTTCAGGAGAAGAATCCAATGCAATAAGGGAAATTAAGATGTAGTGACTGAAAGATTAAGGTAATTAGAAGTATTGACTGCAAGATTAAGATAATTTTTAGCGCCAATTAAGTAATTAGAAGAATTGAACTTTTGTGATTAACCCAAAACTAAATAATCTTGAAATCATAGTATTAAATGTTAAGTTTTAATCAGACACAATTACAAGCAATAATGCCAAAGAGTACACATATAAGGATAAGCATTATAGGGCAGTCATTAATAATTAAAATTATAATTTAAAAGATTTTTTTTTTTTTTTTTCCCAAATAATATAAGATCTTATTTTTGTTATGCATATAGATTGATTGTTCAAACTTAACAATGGAAGCCTCAAGTAGCCAGATGTACAAAATTAAATTTAAGGATAAAAGATTTCAAAATACATAGTATCATCCAGAAATATAAGCATGTAACTATGAGTAATCCCCCCCACACTTTTTTTTTTTTTTTTAATTAATTTTATTCAGCAACAAACCCACCCAACCAACCAGCCAAACAACACCACCCTACCTCCTTAATCAAACATCTGCCCACCCATCCACCAGTTTTTTTTTTGTTTTTTTGTGTTAGACAAAGACCCTTTATGATAAACAAGTGAATAAATAAATTTTTTAGGATAACCCATTTTTGTAGCAACATTAATTATGTGAGAGATATTTTTGTTTTTAAACCTAACAGAACAAAGATTATGTATACGAAAGAGGTGATTGAGTAGGATATTTCTGTAAACAGAGATATGAAGACAAGAAGTAAAGTGAGTAAATAAATTTACTTTGAAACTGAAATCTTGTCTTTTGTCATACAGATCAGTATAAATTTGACTACCATCAAGTTTGATTTTTAAATCCAAGAAATTTATACAGTTATTGTTGAGAAGATTATGAGTTAAGGTAAGGTGAGAAGGATATTCAAATTTAAATAAATTAGGGGAAAAGTTATTGACATAAAAAATTATAATGTCATCAATGTATCGGTAAAAATAGACATTTTTAATACATAATCCCTGTTCATAATGGTAAAGGTATAAGTCAGCTAACATACTCGAGCTGCATCCTCCTTGTGGAATACCGACCTTTTGAATATAGATCTTATTACAGTGTAGAATGTAATTGTTATGAATAATAAAATTTAAAAGTGTCTTAAATGATGCTGCCGAAAAGCATTTTGGTAAAGAGATTTGACTTTTAAATTTTTCAAAAAGGTTAAAGATGATATGATGAAGATCCGTTAAATTAATATTATTAAACAGGTCAGCAAAATCATAAGTCATGATATCAGTCACATTATTCATAGATAAGACATTGGCTTTAAGTTGATAACTATTTTTAAGGCAAAAGAAGTTTTTTGATCTACTGATTAAGTCATAGATTTGTTTGAGAATATCAAGGAGAATTTTGTTAGCGTTATTGTTGTAAGTATTACACCCTACAGTGACAGTTCTAAATTTAATAGGATTTTTGTGAAATTTAGGGATAAGTACAATATAAGGATATTTAAAATTATTATATGGTAGCTTTAGCAATTTATAAAAGCAGTGAATTTTGCGGTTATTGATTTTAAGATCATGATTTGTAAGATGAAAGTTAGTACTATTAGATATAGATGAACTGAGTAAAGAAAGATAATAATGTTTACATATTATAGCATAATTATTAGGAGATTTATCTACATAAGTAATAACAAAGTTTTGTTGCAATTCTTTGATAGATTTAAAGAGATTTGATTTATTGTAATGTGTGAGATTTGATTTTTGTTGAATTAATTCATCTTTAAGTTTTGAAATCACTAAAAATTTCCATTGATTGAAATATTCAATAGGTTTATTATAAGAGATGGAGAGTTTATAAATAAACAAATCAATATCATATGAAAACTGTTGTATAATCTGTGAAATATTAGTTTTTGAAGGGAGTCGATATTTAGTACCATATTCCATAAATTTCTTTAAATTAGAGTCATTAATAATATTAAGATCACCAGTGATAATATGTGCATGATCTCTGTCAACATATTTTACATAAGAGGGATGAGCACAACTACAAGTCACATGAGAAGATAAATTAGACTTAGAGACTGAATTATAGTTAAAAAGCAGACGACCAAGCGTAATAGGATATTTAAAGGTACGAGAAATATGAATGTCTTTAATTGGAAACATGCATGTTTTATCATTAAGAATGGATGATATATTAATGCTATTAAATATTTGATTAGAATAATTTAGAATAAGCTGTGAATTAGATTGGATTTTGTGAGGTTTTTTAGAGATATTTAAATTGAAGAGTTTTATTCTGTATAATATTAAATCATAGAAAATATCAGAAAAATGTTGATTATAGGATAGGTTTTTAAATACACTTAAGTAAATGGACAAATACTTTTTTTTGATAGCAAATATAAACTTTCTAATATAAATCCAATCATAATGGTTAAGATAATTTGACTGTAAGGCTAGAATATTCTTAATAATGAGATTTTTTGATATTAAACCATTAGCAGATTTATTTGATTGTTATATACATACTTGCCAACATCCTAATTAATATTCCGTAGTATTGTTAGTCCCGCCCTTTTTTACACACCAGAAAACTTTTAGAGTAATATTCTCCAAATGCAATTACGATTAAATAAGAAGAAAAATACTCTAAAAAGATACTGGTGTGAAAAAGAAGGCGGAGCTAACAATACTACGGAATATTAATTAGTATGTTGGCAAGTATGTATATATATATATATATTAAGTCTCTTTTTAAGTATCTGTAGAATTTTTAGTATTTTTAAGCTCATGAATCCAGGAAAAAATGAAAACGGAGAAAACGCAATTTAAAAGATTTAAAATATGTAAAAATATATCAAAAACCATAAGAATTCTTATTACTTACAAAACTTTGAATAAACACCATAAAATGCAATAAACTCGCTGTACTCGGTAAATAAACTAACTGTTTATTGAAAGTTTTCTAAGTAATAATTTTATAACATCAGTTCTGTTGTGCTTTCTATAAGAATTCCTGCCTTAATATATATTTTACTGAACAAACCTAATCTAGTTCGATTTAAAAATGATAAATGGAAATAAAAACTTTTATATGAAACCAACTTCAAAGATCCAGTTAAATATTATTTGAATTTATAAATGTTTTATACAAAAAAATTCTCAAAATTTAAAAATGCTGATTTTTTCATATTTATGATCAGCTATGTGTCTAATAGCCATTTTAAAAAATTAGTTCAGCAATTTTCGCAAGAAATTAAATAGTGGACGTTGAAGGGTTAAAGGTAAGAAAATATTTAAACAACTCAATATGCACTAGAAAAATATTTAAACAAGTAAAAAATGTGGCATAATCTAAAACTACAGTGTATTAGTACGTTGTGGCATAAGAATAGAAAAAAAAAATAAAATATTTTACACAGGAGTTTAATTCTGGTTAATTTCACGTGGACAAGAAGGTCATTTTTTACGTTTCAACTAATTTAATTATTTTTAATTTTTCTTGATAGAAAACATAGGAATATTGTCAAATAATATAATGTATATTACAGTTTTTTTATATCATGAATTAAAGAGGAATACTTAAATTAAAAAATAAGCGAGCAAAAGATAATTCAAAATTTTTACACCTGTCATGTCTGTCACGCTATTAAATAATTTTTTATATATTTGGGTAATTCTCCATAATATTCACATTTTCAAATCACGAATTCTTAAAAATTACGGAACGGGATTAAAATACATAGCTGCCAATATTTTAATTTATTCCGGAGTACTTTTAGCTCCGCCTTTAATTCCCACCACATTATTTATAGAAAAATTTTCTTCAATACATAACTTCGATAAAATAAGAAAAAATTGCTTTTAAAAAATAAGTGGTACGAATTAGAGGCGGAGCTAAAATTACTCCGGAATAAATTAAAATATTGGCAGCTATGAAAATATCTAAAAAAATTGTATTTATTCTTTATAAGACACTTAAAACAGGAAAAATAAAGGAAGCACACTTTAACTATGCTAAATATCAGTCTGTGCTTAACTATGCTAACTTTGCCAGGAGAGTGACATTTTTGCCTACCAAGAAAGTGACATTTTTCATATATTAGATCTTCTACTCAGACCTGGAACCAAATTTAGTTTTAAGAATTCTTATATCTATTCATTACTCAGTTACATATAATAACAGGTGTTATTTTTGAAAAATTCTTTTATATATATATTAGAAATGTTGTACAGGAGAGTGTCAGCATAAAATGTTACATACACCAGTTTAAACTTTGAAATTATGATAAAAACCCTCGATGAATCAAAAATTCAAATTACACTATAAATCCAACAAAAAGGTGAGAATAAATAGTGTTATTAAGTGCCAGGATGAAAATTCTCTCTCTTTTTTTTTTTTTTTTTTCTAAAATAACTGAAAATTTTTCTAAGCCAGGAGTGTAACATGGAAACTTTAGAACAAAATTTTAAATGATATATCTTGATGAGTTAAATGAATAAAAGGATTTCAATAATATTATTTTACATCTTAAATTATATATAGTTTACTACTACGAATTTAGTTTGTGAATGTTTAGTTTGTTGATATGAAATTTTTAAATAAATAAATAAAGTTTG
Organism: Salticus scenicus; assembly: GCA_963930645.1. Lineage (NCBI taxonomy): Eukaryota > Metazoa > Arthropoda > Arachnida > Araneae > Salticidae > Salticus > Salticus scenicus. Next base: position 235,445,435 of record OZ005653.1, on the reverse strand, counting down.
AGTAAAAAAGATCTGGATAGACCAGGAGAGTGGCATTCCAGTCATTTAAAAAATTTTATAGGAAATAGCAATTGAGTAATCATTTTTATATAAATGTAAATACGATGAAAAATATGTTTTTTTTTTTTTTTTTTTTTAAGTTTTCTGCATCAAACAATTTTTGTGATATTTTGCTTGGACGTCATATTGTTAGGTTTCTGAAGATTCGCTCATTTATTTATTTAAATTTTAGAACTTTTTTTTAATTACATATCAAGTGAAAAATCCTGCTTGTGTAAATTAAAATTTCTGAAATTCAAATGTATCCCAATTTAGAGTATTTGTTTAATGAAAATGGGTCATTTAAATCATGTCTTTTACGCTACATTTTTACTTTATTAAGTGTAAATTATTTTCCTTAAAGTAAAGGTTTTATATTATTTATAAGTAATATATACATATAAATAGGCACACCAAAATTCATTAAAATAAATTAATATATTTAGCATTTAAAATTGGACAAGAAAGCTGTCTGATGTATAGTCCCTCACATATGCAAACCTGCCAAAATTCTAATTAATATTTCGTAGTATTATTAGAACCGCCTCTTTTTCCACACCACTAAATTTTAGAATAATTTTCTCCAAATTTAATTATAATTTCATAAGGGAAGAAAAAAAGAAAGATCTAAAAAAAAGACTGACGTGTGAAAAAAGGCAGGGACTACAGGACTATGGAATATTAATTAGAATATTGCAGGTATGCATATGAAATTAACTTTCTACGATTCAACAACTCAATTCTAATATTTAAAAATATTAAGTTTTCCGACTTAGATTTTCACATATCAAATATAAGAATTTTAAATAAAATTTAAACTTTATTTTTAAATTCGCTAAATAAAATATTTTAAACTTACTTTAAGAATTTGAGGAAAAATCTCAGTTAAACCAGAGATGTAGATCTGTTGTCAGTAATCCATATCTGTATAACAATCAAGCTCAGTCTAGCTATCTTCAATCAAACAGTGATGTTCCAGTAGTTCTGAAAGTATCCGCCATTTTGATATGGTTATTTAAACCGGCAGCTTCAATTCAATTAATTGCAAGCATTTTTTCATCTTCGTCCATAAATTGAGGTCAGCCAGGTCAGTTATCGTCTTTGTTTATAAGCAGATGAACTGACCAGTGTTTGTTTAAAATACAATTCTGCAGTACAACATACTCAATCTTGTCTTAAAGAATGACAAAGATTGTTCTTAAGGTCAAAGTCACTTTCGATGATCACGAAATAGTTTTCGTGAATCAAATGAAAGTAAATAATATATTTGAGTCCGAATTAAACGTCAATTATGGAAGAAAAATGAATTTGTAAAGTAGTAGTTCTAATATTGATATCGCCTTGACCGAGACGGAAATAGGGTGTTATATTGGGTAATAAGATATATTTTCAATTGTTGTTTGAAATTTTATTTAGCTTTTGTTTTTTTTAAATGAAGTCTGAAGTAACTGAATAAATTCATGCAAAAAGTTTATTATCTGAAAAATTAGGAGTCTTACAAATCATATATTACTAATCAAGTAATTTTTATTACCAAATGCGTTAAAAATTGATGTAAAGTATATTTTTAACCCCTGAACAAAAAGTTTAAAGCCTTTGTCTATCTGCGCTGTTACATTGCAGCTCCCATACGAAGAAATGCTTTTTAATTTTACAAGATTGTTGATTTAATATGGATGGTTCTTAGCTATTTTTGATGAAAATCTGTTTGATGATTTTTTTAAAATTATTTAAATTGTGATTTTTTTTTCTCATGGCAATTTGCAATCATATTTTAAAATTTGCAAGCTCTCAATTTTCCAATGTCCACCATGTGTTAGGAGATAAGTCACACAATTTTTATATTAAAACATTAAAAGAAAAAATAAATGTAAATTTTCAACAGATTTTAACAAAAATTAAAAGTTGGCCGTAAATAGTCGTAGTGGTTAGGAGTTCACAGTTCAAAAATATGTAAATTTGGTAGAAAATTGGGGATTTTGTTGGAATACTAGCGAGTGTAGAAAAACTAGCTGCTTCGTTAACTACAGTCGGTAACAAATATGTCCGAACACTAGCAAAAATTCCTATGCAAAAAAGTACACTTCATACGGTTTTGTTAAATAAATCTTTGTCGCATCCTGTTCTTAGTCAGTGTAAGAACATGATTCGATAAGGATTTATTTAACAAAACCGTATGAAGTGTACTTTTTTTACAAAGGAATTTTTGCTAGTGTTCGGACACTTTTGTTACCGACTGTACTATATTTAAATGAATTCGCAACATTTAATATCACCTATAAGATCTCAATAATAATAATAATAATAAATAAACAAATAAATAAATATTTAAATAAATATTAAAAAAAAAAAAATGAATATTGAAATGGGTTAAATTCTTGCTTTTGGCATATTACATTAAGGACCGTCCCCACTGCTACGGCAGTGCGTTACACGAACGCGCGCACAAAAAGAAACTTATCCGTACGCCAACTTCGATTGATTACCCACTATCTGTAGTACAACCCTACCTTATCGCATCCACGTGTGCCCTTTATCTCTCAATTTTATGTTTACAACTTCGAAAATAAGTGAAACTAATTCCTAGTCTGCAAAAGCCTATAAACACAGTTTTTCTAGCTCCTAGCACTATTTAAAAAATTTTAAATACTTGCACCCTTTTCCCCCATTAGATGTATAGTTTCGAAAATATACAAAATTGATTCTTTATCGCCCAAAACATTGCAACACAGTTTTTCAAGACACTCCATTTAAAAATCTTAAATATCTTTGTCCATCTCTCACTCACGTTAATTTTACAGTTTTGAAAGTATACTTAATCAACCCCCCCCCCCCCCTCCCTGGAAAATCTAGTTACAAGGGCTTTTAAGGAAAATTTTTCATTGAAAAATTTAACTATCTGCCCCCCCCCCTCCCTCACCACCTATAATTATTTTGTCGCTTCGAAGGGATACTCAACCGATTCCTCAATTCTCAAAATTTAATTAAAATGATTTTTAGGCCCTATCTTTATTTTAAAATTTTAAAATCCCTGCCACCTGTTAATTTTACAGCTTTCATACTATGTACAATAAATTCTTACCCCCCCCCCCCCTTCCCATAATTTATATATAAAATTTTTATAGCCCATGACTCTATTTTGAAATTTAAAATATATATATAAATGTTAGTAATATAAAGAAAAAAGTCATTAAATTTTTTCTTAAATTTCAAAATTTTAGAAGTTTCAAAAAATAAAAAGTGAAAATGTTGACTAAGTTTTATGCTAAGATATATTTAAATGCAGTTTCATGAAGATTCAAGAAAAAAGTATGACGCAAAGAACATTGCGAATTTGATACAACTGTAAAAATTAATTTCGAGAAAATGATGTTTAAAGTTTTTACAAATATAAACGCTTTATTTACATTTGTAAAAACACTTTGTTTACATTCTATATTTTTGTTTACAAATATAAACGCTTATAACTCATTATAGAATGATGGATATTGAAAAATTCTTTTCGACGCATATTACTACATGTAGTTGCATATTTTAGTAACATTGAAATATCGAATTTTTAATCGAATTTTGCCATTTTGAAAGTCCACTTTAGCCTTAGTAATATGTATCGCTTTTGCAGCAACTCAAGCATACCTATTTATCGAAGTTATATTGCGGGCAGACGGATAGACTAACTAAATAGGAAAGAAAATCCATAACTTTACCGCAATGTGCAACAAATGAAAGGAAAAGCTGATGAAAATGACATCATATGACATATGAAGCATCTATATTGAAATGATCTCAATGAATGAGGACATGCATTTACTTTTAAATATTAATCTTCTTTTATAGAATTTTGTGTAGTTGATCCCATCATTTATTAAGAGTTTTTATTATCTTAAGAAGATAAGTTGGGCATTATATAAGCGTTTCCTTTCCTCCTTTGTTTCATAGCCGAAATTAAGTATTTCCTATTAAAACAATGCATTTAAATTTTGGTATTTATTAAAGCTATTTATTATGGTATTAAATACAACAATACAAAAGAATACGAAAATTGTAGGCTTGGCATCACGGCAAGAAATATTATTCGAAGAATGTTACTGTTACAGATTTAGAGAATCATTCCTGCACGGAAGCAAACATAAGCAAATTTTTAAGTTCTCTTTGAAATGAAAGTAATGGTATAATTAAAACTGGTTTATGAATAACTATTCTCCGCGCATACAAATGTATATAATGAACGATTTCAATTTTACTCTGCATATGACATCAATTTACTAATACCATAATTCTAGAGAAAAATAAAAAGTATTAATAATTAATAACGATGCCTTTTAGTTTCACATCCTTTTACATTTTGTATCCCCCCCCCCTTTTTTTTTTACAATGTGTACGATAGTTTCACTTATATAATATACATTATAAGTGCAATTAAAAAGCTTTTTTGTATAGAAAGAAACAATTTAATTTTAAATAAATATTATAAAAAAGAAGAAAGAAAATTTCGAATTTTTAAAATTTGTTTTACAGTCTGCAATCATCTGCTAATATTATATGAAATAGAATTACCTCCCCTATCCCTCCACAAAAAAAAAAAAAAAAAAAAAAAAAAGTTTAAAACCATGTAAACTATGGATAAAATTTTCTTTTCTTTATCTCAGTACATTGTTGCGATTTCGATTTTTTATTTAATTGATTTCGATAATTTTTTTCTTTAAATTATCCTTTTTCATTATTTATTTAGTTGAAATGCACGCATGAAAACCACTGATAAAACTTTACTTTCTATATTTTAATACATAGTTTAATTATAACATCATTTACAGCGTTAATTGCGGAAATATGGGCTTTTATTATTATGAATATAATGCGACAGATAAATGTATTGAAGAATAGCATTTTTTTCTTACGACTGTCGCTATTTGCTATTACACAAAAAGCGCGTCTGCCTTCGTAATATCGCTAGTGCAAATATGCGTATAGATTCTGAAATTAATTATAAAACTAATACAAAAAATTTTATTTTGTTTTAAAAGAAAGTTGTAAATTTCATTCATTTTTAAATTATTTTTGTTACTAAACGAAACTTGAACTTAGTGTTCGCTTTAGTATAGAAATATTTCTCCTAATAAAATCTTTATATATATAGTTTGCAAGTGTAATGACGATTCCGGTTCGTACTCGTCTATATAGCAAGTTGCGACTTAATTTACATACTTTAGTTAATTAAAAAAAAATCTAATTGTCCGATCGATAAGCTGTTTAGTCCGACGGATGAAAAAAAAAGCCCCTTTCATTTGGTATCTTATTTGTAACGAAGTTTTGATTAAATTTTTTTTAATTAATTAAAATATGAAAATAATAACTTGGCAATAATTTCAAATTTGGACATTTAAATTTATAATTGTTGCCAAAAAAATTTACCAGTCATTTATTTATTTATTTATTATATTATTATTAGCATAAAATGAAACATGCTTTCACGCAAAAAATAAAAAAATATAAAATAATAGCAAACTTTCACAATTTATTTCTTTTCTTATTTACCTTTAAAATTTGAAACTCATAAACCTTAAGCCAAATTTCCCACCGAATTTTAATTCCTCAGAAGCCAAATTATTATTAGAAACAAATTAATATTGTGAGATGAAATGCTAATGATATATAAACCAATTTCAGTCACGAAAGACTTAAAAATAAAATTCATGTTTAACGACCTAATTGTCATACTTCGTGAGGGACAGGAAGCGAGCTTTTGAGCAATTTCATGATTTCTTTTTAAATTTAAATTTTGCTTATAAAGCGATATAAAAGAATTTCCTTTAAATGTAGTGACCAGCGAAGCAGGCAAAGCCTTCGTTGATTCACTATGTTTATTGATTTCACATTCCGTCATTTTTGACGGGGTTCTATACTAGTTTAAATATAAAATAATAATTAGTGGTAACAGACACAATTTTCTATTTATTAATATCAAAATCGTTTTAAGCAATATTTTCAACATAGTTAGTAAAGAGGTGTTATTCTGTCTTTTCTTTCCTTTTTTCTTTCTTTCTTTCTTTCTTCTATATTTAATAGAAGGAAGTACTGGATTTTGTAAAAATGTTCGACTTCCATTTTTCGATGCATTTATACTTTTTAAGAAGTCCAGGACACGACCTGACTATTGTTAGAAAGTGTCTGTGTGTGTCCGACAAAACTTTTGTGGCAGCTATAGCTTAAGAACCAATGCTCAGAATTTCGTATCAATTTATAGTTGCAGCTTGACATAAATTAGTGCCTATCAACATACTGCGCAATCTCTTAATAAATGGAGTTGCCTTTTTTTTTTTTTTTTTTTTTTCCTTTTTTTTTTATAATTTTTAATATTCACTGTAGTACGAATTTCGTATAAATGTACGCAATGAAAATTATTTATAACCAATCATAAAGAAATTGAAAGGGGAAAAAAATGTATATAATAAAAATAATCAACCAAGAAAAAGTTTTGTATTATGTAAAAGCATCCTTTCTCCGTCAGGCCTAGGACACATCAGGAGTCAATCGGCCTTCAGATCCTACAACCAACCAACCAACCTTTCTCCGTCTTAGGGGAGGCTCACCAGTGGCCGAGCGGTTCTACGCTCAAAGCTGGTAGACGTGAGGTGCCATGTTTGATCCCAAGTCGCTATTGTTTGCGTAGCCGTTCGGAGTTTTCAGTGGTTTTCTCCAAAACTTGCGTAAATATGGGCTAGGGCCCCTTAGAACCCCCCCCCCCCTCCACACACACACACGCACGGCACTCCCCTCAGGCTTAGGACCCTAGTGCAGTCAATCGGCCTTAATCCCCACAACACAATACAACATCCTTAGGGGTAGGGGAGTAATACCCCCAGTGGTGTAAATTTTTTACATTCAAAAGAACTCGTCAATAAATTTAAAATGAATGGTTGAACCATGCTTCAATGATAATTTGAAAGAAGTTTTCGATATTTTTCATTTTTAACAATAAATAAATAAACTCTAAAAAATGAATTTTTTAAGATGTCGTATGTAAGGCAAAAAATTGACTTTCTTTCGAGATTTAATGTTATAGTTTTTTGAGGTGAAAATGATCTGCAATCACCAAGAAAAATAATTTTAATAGGTAATTTACACTGCGTGATTTTGTATAGGAGAATCTAGAAGAAATTTTGTAATGGCTAGAACATATTAGTTTTCTTATATTTTCTTCTACATCTAATGAAAAGGAGTATTGGATTCATAAAAAATTTCGACGACTGTTTTTCGATGAATTTACAAATTTTGAAAGATAGAGAATACGATTTAACTTGTCTGCATGAGTGACAAAGATTTTGTGTCAACTTTAGCTGAAGAACTAATTCACAGAATTCCATACAAATTTACATATAGTTGAAACTTGACATAAACAGTGCCTATCAACTTTTGCTGCAAATCACCCAATAGAAGCTGCAGCTATCTCGTTTCTTCATAATTTTGAATATGGCAGCATAGGGCAAAATTTCGTATAAATGTGAACAATGAGAATTATTTTAAACCAATTTTTGTAAGATTAAAATGAATTATTTATGGTAGTAATAATGAATTTCATAGAATATAATTTTTTAAATAATAATTTTAATAAGTAGAGTACTGAGTGAATTTGTATAGGAAAATTAAAAGAAAGTTTTTTAATGACCACAACATACAAGTTTTTTTTCCCGTACTATAGTAGATTTATTTATCAGCTATTGCTCTTTCATTGAACTAGAATGTACCTTTGCTCTCTTTTATTTTTCTTTATTTTTAAATTTCTATTATATTTATAGGAGAAAATAAAGGATTTGTGAAAATTTTCGACTTTCGGTTTTTGATGTATTTAAGCATGTCCTGAACACGATTTGACTATTTTTTAGAAAATGTACATCTGTCTGAATGTGATCAAATTTTGTGGTAGCAGTAACTCAGGACTAATTCCCAAAATTTTATACAAATTTATATTAAGTTGAACCTTGACATAAATTTCGTCTATCAATTTTTGGTGCGTATCGCCCAACAGATAGTACTGTTATGCTGCGATTTCCCTTTTCGGTTAGGCTATGTCTCAGCTTCTTCTTTTTATTTTATTTTTTTTTTATAAATAATTTTTCAAAACTTAATCTATGAAAGGACTGATATGAAATATTATGCTCATTCAATTTAGGTACATATCGACTAGCAGGCGGCACAGTTATGCTGCAATTTTTCCCGTGAATGGGAAGACTGTATCTCAGCTTCTACAGCATATAAATGCACCAAACCTGATATGCGAGATCGTCTTTGTGTAGAAGAATTCCTGGACCTGATTAATTTCCTGTGAGATCTGGTGCACACGTATATTCTTGGGGGCCCACGCCACCCTCTTCCTCGCACTTAAACAAAATTTTCTTCCGCAATATTTATGCATTAAAAGCAGAATTTGTTGAATAAAATGTAAAAAAAAAAAATAGGTTTTAGGCCCCCCCCCCCTGCTATTCCGAGGCTTCGCCACGTGCCTCGCATGTCCCTGCGATAATCAGACCTTCAAGAATTCTGACTCTATTTGGATGTATATTGTCTGGCAAGTGGCACTGTTATTACTATTATTTACCTTCTGAGATTTTCTGTATGGTTATCATCTCTGCGCTTGTTGGTTAAAATTGTAGTTCACTGTATCCGTAAAATTTTTAATATGCTCAGGTAAAATTTAATATTTTTTCTATATTGGATTTTTTTTTTTTTTTTTTTTTTTTTGTTAGCCATCAACCGTAAAACGATTCAGGTATCACTTTTCACCTACATTTCACTGATGCAATTTTTTTTTTTTTTTCTGCATCTTCACTTTCAGTCAAACACAATACACGACATTTTACACGAGCGATTCTGAAAGCCGACTATCCTTTTATTAACCGGACAAAAGAAGATCAGGCGAACTTGGCACGCGTCGCTGAAGATGCTCTCACTTCCGCCCTCGTTTTCGTGCTCACTTTCTTTTGATAGGCAATTTCGATTGCAAATTTTCATTTCCGTTGCCAAGCTATTTGAACCCGACTTATTGTTCTACTAAACGAGCGAGAGGAAGACTAACCTGAATGATAATTTTTCTTTGTTCGATTTTAAATTGCCGTTCGGCAGCCAATCTTATTTAGTCAATTTTCGGTGATGGATTATACTCTGTTTGAAAATTAATAGTAGAGTATGCATTCGTGAATCCTTTCTAACTATTTGTAGCAAAGACTGTTTTTCCACATGATATATTTAAGTGCTTTATTTGATTTAAAAAAAAAAAAAAAAGAATTTGATGAAATTCTGGCAAAAGCAAAATTTAATTTAGTATAGGGTAGGTGCACCAGTGACTGTCACTTTTAGAGCAATCTCTCACATTTTTTAATGTTCTAGTCATCAGAAAATATTTTTAGAAATCATAAGTCAGTACATATGGCATGAAAGACATTCAGAATAACATATATGTTAAAATATATACATTTGATAACAATTATTTTTTTTTTATGAATTTTTATTTGACACCCACTCAATGTTCCACTAATTGACACTGCCAGTTTTTCATTTTATCAGTAGTTGGCCCCCTATGTTCCAGTGTTTGACACTGCTAATTATTCATTTTACCAGTTATTAGCACCCTATGCTCTAGTGTTTGACATAAAATGTTAAAATTCTCATATGTAAAATATATGATTTTATTATTTTTCTTATTTATTAATTATTTCGGGATAGATGTCAATTACTGGAGCATGCCAATCACTGGAGCACTTACCCTAGAGGATTATTAGTTTTCTTTCTTTTTTTTTTCAAATTTTAACAGCTTTCAAATTATTCAGTTATATTTTCGATATTTAATAAAAAAGCACTACAAAACTGGCGTCGTGAAAAATATTACTCACAAACTTTGAATAAACACCATAAAATGCAATAAACTCGCAACAATTGTTTCGGGTCGAAAAACACACGACCCTTCATCAGGCGAATAAAGTAAGCACGAGTGCTGCAGTCAAAGCGTGACCCGAAACAATTGTTGCGAGTTTATTGCATTTTATGGTGTTTATTCAAAGTTTGCGAGTAATATATTTTCGATAAATTTTCGACTTCGATAAATGTCGAACTATCGTAAAACTGGGATCGTAAAAATCCGTAGATTGAGAGTGAGACTAATAGTCCTCCTTCTTAATAATAATAATCCAAGTTTCCCGGTGATAACGCTAGAAACTAACGTCGCAGCTACAAAAGTATATTGAAATAAATAAAATATTTTTCTTTTCTTTGGTTTGGAGGAATGAATAAAATGATGGTAGAAGGATGATTTAGCAGATAAAATAACGGCACAATTGCAACAATGTTTTGAAAAACACTAAATTTTATCCGTGATTTAAAACAATTAAAATAAGAAAAAAAGACAATTTAAAAGAATAGATGCAATTCTATGTAAGGACCGACAAATAAACTAGCGGCTATTTTGATGAATTTGTGCTGAAGTTAATTTTCATAAATAATTAAATTTAAATACATTCCATGACTCGAATTCTACCAGTATATCAAACAACACAGTTGAAATTTAAATAATCGTTATATATATATACAGTCGAACCTCGTTAACGTGAATACGTGAATCTCAAGGGGGATAAAAAATTTGTTCATGTTGTCAGAAGTTCATGCTATCAGTAACTAATCTTCACATAACTAAACTAATCTTCATTTTGACGGGGATTATGGAAACTGTTCATGTTAAAAGTAATTCACGTTAACAGTGTTCAGGTTAACGAGGTTCGACTGTATATACCAAAGTTTTTGATTTAGCGAATATGCCAAATTTGAAAATAGGTTCGTTTGAAAATATCCACAGCTCAATGGGCAAAGACCGACTTGTTCCTTAATAGTCTTCAAGGGTTACGTTCCTAGAAAACCTTACTATTTCAAAACTACTTTCTAAAAAGAAAAAGAAAACTATGTTGTTGCTATGGCCATCATAAAATTTTTCTTTTGTGTCATTCCAATATATTTATTAACCGGAAAACTACAAAAAACTGAAATTTTTGTGAGATGCATAATTTAACTTTTTTACAATTTTTTAACGTTCACGTTTAATTAAATGTATTTATTTTTATGTCGAAAGAAAATGAACTCGTAAATTATTTTTGGCAATAATTAAATTATAGCTAATATTTTAGTGGCTATTTTAAAGCTATTAAGGAGGAGGAGGTTATTATTTTCATATTTTAATTAATTAAAAGAATACTAATAAAAAATTCGAAAATCAGACTTCGAAGTATTGCGTTGTCATCGGGTTCTGAGCTATTCTGAAAGTTTCAAATATCTAGCTAGTAGGGAAGTTAATTAAAAACCGATTGCAAGATTTGTACCGGACAAACAAACAAGAATCGAAGTTAATAAAAACATGGTAAAATGCTTTACAATTAAACTAATTAAAATTTTTATGAACCCTTTTTACTGTTTTTTTTTTTTTTTTTTTTTTTTTTTTTTTTTTTTTTAATATATGTTTAAGAAGAATTTATTTAATTCATAAAAGTTTTCTCGTTTTCGATGGATTTATACATTGTAAGAGGCCCAGAACACGATTTGACATTTTGAGAAAATGTCTTCCAGTCTGTATGATGCATGGTAGAAAACTTTTTGGGGGATTATATCAATATCTTACCAAAGAATACACGAAATTCTAATAAAGTAGCATCATTTTGGAATTCAACTTGAAAGTTTTCATTGCGATGGCACAAAAGATTTTAATTCAGGGATATATGAAAGTATTTAAATATAGTCTTCGGCAAAATTTTTGGTAGGTATAGTTTAACATTTTCCGATTACAATAAACATAAATAAATTAGCATATATCTTTTATATGCACAAAATTATGTTTCATATAGAATATAGTATAAAAAGTATTTACCTTTCATTTATAATGCCACAAAAAAGAAGCCTGATAGTTCTATGTTTCAAAGCGGCTCGAAGTGCAATTTTTTGACTGTGTTTACGATTTTTATTAGCATGAATAGTTACGCTCATCACTGACTGACTCTATCACGTTTAAAATGGCTAAGAGATTTCTTTGGACTCTGTCTCTGTGTGAACGCAAGTTGCCTCCTAATTTCCATGCTTTAGTTGATTTTAAAAAGTCTAATTGTCTAATCGATAAGCTGTTTAATCCGACGGATTCAGAAAAAATGCCTTAGATTTTTTAAAATTAATTAAAATACACTGCTCGACATTGAAAATGCAACACCAAGAAGGAATGATAATAACGGAATGAAATTTGTTGGACACATACATTATAGTAAGAAGAACAATTGATTAAAATTTCAGGAAATTTGGAGTAATATGTACTGAGAAAACAGTACATAAAGCAGCGAGCTCTGTGAGCAATAACAGCACATATCTGCCTAGGCATTGAATCGAACAGCGATTGGATGACATGTACGGGTAGAGCACTTCATGAAGTTTTAACACGATGCCACAATTCATCGATCGAAGTTACTGGTGAGTGGTGGGGGGCCATTCGCTTTTCAACGATTAAACAGTCATTTTCATTGGTGCGAGATCAGGAGAGCGCGCTGGCCAGAGCAACAGTCGAACACATTCTGTATCAAAGAAGGTCCGGACAATACAAACAACTTGCGGTTGTGTATTATCTTGCTTAAATTTTGCGCTATGGAGTCCTCGAATACACGGCAGAGGGGCGGGCCTTAACTCATCAGAAATTTAATGGCCGCTGTTCAGAGTGCCAGGAATACGAACATGAAGTAATTGAGACGTGTATCCAATGGGAACCCATAACATCATTGCAAATGATGGACAGTATGATGATGTCGAATTCCAGCTGGCGATGTGCATTATTCATAATGCCGTTAAATACGGATAAGGCAATCTTGATGCTGTAAACAGGATTGTGATTTGTCTGAAAAGTGACTTCACGCCATTCCTGCGTCCAGGTTCATCGTTGATCACACATTAATGGTGCCCATATCAGTGATGCAGTTTTGAGGGTAATCAGAATTTTGGTAGCCGCATACTGAGTCACCACTTGGATTGATTGTATGTTGTACCATTGGATACCCGTCCCGGTCACCTCTTGTTTTCATTCCCGCCACTCTGAATACCAGCCATATTACATTTCTGACGAGTTAAGGCCCATAGCTCTGCCCTATGTTCAAGGCCTCCGAAGCGCAACATTTAAGCAGGACAATGCACGACCGCAAGTTGTCCATATTGTCTGGACCTTCATTGATGCCGAATGTGTTCGACTGTTGCTCTGGCCAGCGCGTTCTCTTGATCTCGCACCAATGAAAATGACTGTTTAATCGTTGAAAAGCGACTGGTCCCCCACCACTCAACAGTAACTTCGATCGATGAATTGTGGCATTGTGTTAAAACTTCATTAAGTGCTGTATCCGTATATGTCATCCAATCGCTGTTCGATTCAATGCCTAGGCAGATATGTGCTGTTATTGCTCACAGAGGTCGCTGCTTTATGTACTGTTTTCTCAGTACATATTACTGCAAATTTCCTGAAATTTTCATCAACTGTTCTTCCTACTATAATGTATGTGTCCAACAAATTCCATTCCGTTACTATCATTCCTTTTTTGTGTTGCATTTTCAATGTCGAGCAGTGTATGAAAATAGACATAGCTTTAAAATAGACATTTAAATTTTTAATTGTTGCCATTTTTTTTTTCAGCATAAAATGAAATATGCTTTCACGTAAAAAAATATGTATATATATATATATATATATATATATATATATATATATATAAAATATTAAATTTGCTCATGCATATGAAAAAATGACGTCTATAAAATAATAATAATTTTAAGTTTTAAAGGTAATGAAGAGATAAAGAAAGTGCGAAAATTTCTCACGGGCTTGCCAGCAAATGAATTTTTCGAAGTGAGAAAAAAAAAAAAAAAAAGGAGATGATCATTTTTCAGGGGGTGCCTTAGTCGCCCTACAACTAACTAGTTATTTATTATTAGTACAACAGGTCGTACTATTTCTTTCAGACAGCGATTTTTGCCGTCGTTACCAAATTTATCTATCACCTGGAACGAACGTACAAACATTTTTGTTTTTGTCTATGTATTGTATATAAAGCTTAAAGTTTATCATTCTATCTGTCCAGATTTATAGTCCAGATTATTAGTATTTATCAAAAATTGGTACACTTATTAATCAGAACGAAATCTAGCTAAGGTTTAGCTATAGTTTATTTCAAGCGAATGATTGGTTGTAAAGATATTAAATAAAAAACTGTTTTAACTGTAAAATTATTTAAAAAATAAAAACAGATTGATGCCAAAAATAAATGAATAAGTAAATATATTTCTTTTTATGTCAAAAAAGAACATGGAAACATTTTTAACACTTTCCAACAAGGTTGAAAAGTGTTTATGACTTCGGTTTGTCTGTCTGTCTGTCTGTCTGTCCGTCTGTCCGTCTGTCTGTCTGTCTGTCTGTCTGTCTGTCTGTCTGTCTGTCCGCGCTCTAACTCCCGTAAATATTTATGGAATTTCTTGAAACTGATATATGTTATTCAAGTTCACTATCGGACGGTCCCTATTGAAAATGGAGTTTATACCTGTACTGGTTTGTGTACAGGGATACCCGAAAGTATTTCAAAGCATTGTGTTCTATGAGAGGTATTTCTATAAACCATATTTTTATAGCTTTACTCTAGACATATCTTAATGAAATTGAAATATGTCATTCAAGTTCACTATCGGACGTTCCCTACTGAAAATATAGTTTATACCTTTACTGGTTTGTGTACAGGGACACCCGAAAGTATTTCAAAGCATTGTGTTCTATGAGAGGTATTTCTATAAACCATATTTTTATAGCTTTACTGTAGACATATCTTAATGAAATTGAAATATGTTATTCACGTTCACTATCGGACGTTCCCAATTGAAAATGGAGTTTATACCTCTACTGGTTTGTGTACAGGGACACCCGAAAGTATTTCAAAGCATTGTGTTCTATGAGAGGTATTTCTATAAATCTTATTTTTATAGCTTTACTGTAGACATATCTTAATGAAATTGAAATATGTTATTCACGTTCCCTATTTAAAATGGAGTTTATACCTCTACTGGTTTGTGTACAGGGACCCCCGAAAATATTTCAAAGCATTGTGTTCTATGAGAGGTATTTCTATAAACCATATTTTCATACCTTTACTGTAGACATATCTTAATGAAATTAAAATATGTTATTCAAGTTCACAATTGGATGTTTCCTGTATCAAATGGAGGAAATGCCAGCATGGGTTTATGTACAGGGACACTCAAAATTATTCCAAAGCATTGCATTCTAGGAGAGATATTTCTATAAATCAAATTTTAATAACTTTACTATCCACGAAGTTTTAGGAAATTGAAATATGTTATTTACATGCACAAAAGACTGCTTTGCATAGAATGCAGCATGGTTAGCATTAGATTTACAGGGTGGCACAAAAATATCCAGTTATATTAAGAGGTATTAATAAAAATTGCTAGAATTGTACTTTTGTTTACGTTAAGCGTTTTTAACACTTTCTAGCATCTTTTAAGTGTGAATATGATTTCAGTTTTGTGTATCTGCCAGGGACACCCGAAAGTATTTCAAAGCATTGTGTTCTATGAGAAGTATTTCTATAAACCATATTTTTATAGCTGTACTGTAGACATATCTTAATGAAATTGAAATATGTTATTCACGTTCACTATCGGACGTTCGCTATTGAAAACGGAGTTTATACCTCTACTGTTTTGTTTACAGGGACACCCGAAAGTATTTCAAAGCATTGTGTTCTATGAGAGCTATTTCTATAAACCATATTTTCATACCTTTACTGTAGACATAGCTTAATGAAATTGAAATATGTTATTCAAATTCCCTACTGGATGTTTCCTGTATAAAATGGAGGAAATACCACCACCGATTTATATACAGGGACACTCAAAAGTGTTCCAAAGCATTGCGTTCTATGAGAGAGATTTCTATAAATCAAATTTTACTAACTTTACTTTCCACGAAGTTTTAGGAAATTGAAATATGTTATTTATATGCACAAAAAAAATGTTTTGAATAGAATATAGCATAATTAACATTAGATTTACAGGGTGACAGAAAAATATCCATTTATATTAAGAGCTATTAATAAAAAATTGCTAAAATTTTACTTTCGTTTACATTAAGTGCTTTTAACACTTTCTAACATTTTTAAGTGTGAATATGATTTCATTTTGTGTATCTGTCCATCTGTCTGTCTGTCTGTAAGCCCGCGCTCTAACGCCTGTAATTATTTATGGAATTTCTCGAAACTGATATATTTTATTGAAGTTCACTTTCGGATGTTCCATATTGAAAATGGAGTGAATATCTCTTCTGGTTTGTGTACAGGGACACCCAAAAGCATTCGAAAGCATTGTGTTCTATGAGTGTTATTTTTAGAAACATTATCCCTATAGAATGTTTCCCATTTAAAATGACATTAATAGGTTCTGTACAACTAGTTTGTTTACAGGACAAAAAAAAAAAAAAAAAAAAAAATGCATTACGTTTTAGGACAGAATTTTTTGAAAGTTATATTTAAAAGTCTTTCTACTGTAAAAATCATAAAAATATTGAAATTTATTGTTGGCTACACTAAAATATTCAGAGAGATCAAAAGCTGTAATTATAATCTAATGGCTGCATTTTATTTTGCGTTACGCCTTTTTAACGTTTCCAAAATGAAGAGCAATTTTAAAATCAATTAGTCTATCTGTATATTTTTCAGTCCTTCTGTCTGTTGTGTGATAACGTAGGCAAAGAATATTAAAAGTTATTCGATACAACCATTACGTACAGTTGGAAAGTGTTACTAATCAATGCGTACTGCATGATTTTTCTTTCTTGTTTTTTTTTTATTTTATTTTTTATATAATTAAAATAAAACTGAGGAAAATCACGCCAAAGAAATGAAACAGCTTCAGTATTGAACTCTTTGGCGAAATTTGAAATTTAGTACCGAAGTAGCTGTGACGTTTCTTGCCAAGATCTTTACTTACACAATTGAGATAGCCATTTTAATTTATCGTTAAAATGACGACAAAAATTTAGAAACCGCCAAGGTGCTCCTATGTTAAAGCTATACAAAAAAAAATTTAAGAAATGAATATAGTAACCGGTGCTAGGGAATAAAAACCAGTTACTGTATGCTTTTATATGGAAGAATAGATAAAAATAAGGACAGTCGCATTAAATTAAATCCTGTTTTGTGCAGAAATTTATATCTATTACTTAGAAAACCAACTTTGGTTTAGGGATTTATTATTATTATTATTTTGTTTATTATTTCTTTTTCTTTTTCTGCGCATTTGTGCTAAATTTAAGAACACTGTTTGGAGTAAAAGCAAATTACAGATAATGTACAGGGCTACTCAAAATTAGTCGCAGGGGTTTCAAAGAGTGGTGTTGGCAATAATTTTCTAAATAATTTGTAGTAATTTGTAAAATTTAATTACAACTTAACTCTCTTGCAGTTGTAGTTAAAATATTTAAACGGCGGGAGCGGCGGGCGCAGACAAGTATACATCTTTAAAAAGTGTTCCTAATTTTTTTTTTTTTTTTTTTTTTTTTTAAATATATATATATATATATTTTTTTTTTTTTTTTTGAACAGTTTTCAAAGAACACTAGAAATACTCAAATACCTCCTATTATATTACACTTTAAACTGAACTGTAATAGTGTGTCTGTATTAATATAATGTCAGATAAAGTAATATAAGTGTCACAGCAGATTACTTTTTTTAACAATGGTATTGCATTTTTTAGAAAAGAGTGTTGAGCTGAAATAGAAATAATTTATAAAAATTGATAATAAATAATTTCCCCCCTTGTAATATGCAAAGAATTTAAGGTGTAAGATAAATGACATTATACTTTAAAATCTCGAGAAATTGTATATTTCTTTTGCTTCTTTGCTCTCTTTTAGTTCCCCATCATACTATAGGTATGGGGAACTTAGGTAATCGTGAAAATTTTCGACCTCGGTTTTTTTACTTTTCTACACGTTTTCAGGTGTGAGGAATCCGAAAATGACCAAATGTCTATGGTGTCTGTCTGTAGGGTGTCTGTTAGTGTGTCAGTGTGTCAGTGTGTCAGTCCGTTAGTGTGTTAGTCCGTTAGTTTGTTAGTCTGTTAACACGATATCTCACGAACAAATGATCGCAGAGAGGTCAGATCAGTTTTAAAATATTACTTTCGATACTGGCAAGAACCCTATTCATTTGCAACATTCGAATTTAAAACTTCGTAAGTTATTAGAAATTTACGATTTTCTTAACATGGGAGAACAGGACAAAAATTTACTTAAACGTGCATTTAATGGAAACTTTTTACTGTAAAAATGTCACACCAGTTTTAAAATATCAGTTTTGATGCCGGAATTAACATCAGTAACTATAAATATGCTACTCTGGAAATTTCGCAAGTTATTGGAAATTTACGAATTTCTTAACATGGCAGTATAGGACAAAATTTCACATAAACGTCAATTTTGAGAGATATTTTCATCGTAAAGATGTCAGACTACTTTTGAAATATTATTTAGGACACTGGCATGAATATTAATAACTATGAATTTTCCAATATAAAGATTTTGTAAGTTATTGGAAATTTACGAATTTCTTAACATGGCTGAATAGAGCAAAATTTCACATAAACGTCAATCTTGAGGGATATTTTCATCGTAAAGATGTCAAACCACTTTCGAAATATTATTTAGGATACTGGCATGATTATCATAGACTATGATTTTTCCAATTTAAAAAATTCGTAAGTTATTTGGAATTTACGACTTACTTAACATGTCAGAATAAGGCAAAATTGAGCATAAACTTCCATTTTGAGGATCCTAAATACATTAGACAACTTCAAAATTACGTTTATGATATTTGTTTGAACATGATTGAATACAAATATTCTGATAGGAAAATTTCGTAAATTATTCGTAATTTACGATTTTATCAACATAGCGAAATTGTAAATTTTTCATATAAATATGAATTTTGAGGATTATTGCATTGGAAATAGTAGCATGAAAACTAAACAACGGAATCGACCCCGATAAAATAAATTATTAGATTAGAATAAGATAAATATATCGAAGTGAACGGTGGATAGCCTATTAGGCGGGGATTTCATTCTGTCACTGTATCAAGCTTTGGTCAAATTCATTTCTTTTAACATGATTGTAATATGTCTCGCACGAGAAATTTCTGAGAACATAAATATGATGGGGAACTGAGCAGAGTCCACCTATGCCAACTAGTTTTCACTTTCATTAGCCAACAACCATACGTAATAGATGTATTTTATTTGGTCAAATTTCGATGTCGAGTTTCTTTTGATTTACATGTTTTAAGATATCTTGAGTCTAAAAAAGAGGTATTTGATAATTGGTAAGTGTGTATGTACGTGTTCGGGGAAAACTTTTTGACCATCATATTTCAAAAACGAATAAAAATAAAACGCCAAAAAATCAGAAATGAGAAAGTCCAGAGTCCAAATTATTTTTCCAACTTTTGGTGAAAATTGGAAAGTCGGAAATGATACCGTAAATCCGTATTACAAAAGTAAACTTTATGTCTTTCTAACGACACAATTTCCAAATAAAAGAGTATATCATGCGTGTAATGCGGGTAATGGAAGTCGAGTGGTTGTTTGGTTAATACCCGATTTTTTTCCATTTGTGTTTTTTTTTTTTTTTTTATCAGTAGAAACATTATCTAAAGTATAACAATAAATAACAAATATTTATGTTTAATAAATGCGAAAATACAAAAATTTGTAAACAATAATATTTAAAAAAATTCACTGGATATTTTAAATTTTATAGTGCCAAAGGAATTAGTGGACAGAAAGTTCACTCAATCTGCAGGTTCCAAACCGTAAGGTTATAGAGAATGTTTCCCGCAGAAGGAGAATCCATCTGTGATCCAGCGAACCATGCCCGAGGAGCCCGGAGCACAGCCGGGAAGACCGCATTTTATTGGAAAATTCAAAATTGGTTGCAGTTGGTTTTGCATTGTAAGACATTTTCATTCATGTACACTTCATCTCAAGGATTACAGATGTAGCATTAACATAAATATTTCAAAAGTATTAACAATTTTCATGTTACAGGAGAGAGTCAACAAAGGCTATCAAAATTATTATTTTGTTGAAGTAGTACTTACATTATTATTTCAGTAATAGTGTTAACATTTTACAAGAGGAAAGCCAACAGAGGCAGTGAAAATTTTTATTTTATAAATGCAAAATTTTCGTTCAAAGTATTGTATATATCTTTTAATTTATTAAAATTATGAGGATTTAATATTAACTCTAATATATCTTATGGTATCTTTCATATTTTGACGAATTGTCTTATTTCTCTTAAAGTTATTACTTTCTTCTATATTCAATAGAAGAAAGTATTGGATTCGTAAAAATTTTCGACCCCGGGTTTTTGATGGATTTACACGTTTTGAGAGCTGTAGAACACGATTTGACCATTTTTAGAAAATGTCTGTCTGTCTCTGTCAGTCTCTGTGTGTGTGTGACAAAATTTTGTGGCAACTGTATCTCAGGAACTTACGAATAGAATTTCATACAAATTGGTATGTAGTTGCACCTTGACATAAATTAGTGCCTATCAACTTTTGGTAAAAATTGTTTTACAGGTTGCGTTGCCATTCCGCTTTTTCTAAATTTTTAACATGGTGATATAGGACAAAATTTTGTATAAATATGCATAAAGAGGATTATTTTTCAGTAATCATTATGAAATTTACAAGAATTAATTAAAATAGAGATAGTCAACTGGAAAAAAAAATTGTATGTGTAGGAGCCTCGCCAACCCCCCCCCCCCTGGGGGGGAAGTCCCTCCTCGAGGGGAGTAAATTTTCAAGATGGGTATCTGTCGAAAGGTCTCGTCAATACCTTTAAAACGAATGGTTGAACTATAAATCTGTGATAATTTAAAACAAAGTTATCGATTTTTTTTTTTTTTTTTTACTTTTAACGAAAAAAAACTTAGAAAAAAAAATCGCTTTTTTTTTTTAACGAAATTTAACCAAACTTGGTATTTTTTTTTTTTACTTTTAACGAAAAAAAAAAAAAAAACCTTAGAAAACGTTTTTTTTTTTTTTTTTTTTTTTTTAAATATTGTTACTGACTGAATTTGTATAACAAAATATAGAAGAAAGTCTTGTGGTGGCCACAACATACTAGTTTTCTATTAAAATGCATTTTTGAAATAGGTAATGAAATGAAGTTCCTGGTTTATTATATTTGCAGAGGTTATTGGGTAATTTCTTATTTTTGGCTAGGCAGCACGGAAAGCTGCCATATGCAAATATGAAATATAGGAAAATTTTATTTTGGTAAATGAATCTATGGCTCACATTTTATAGAATGGTATTGGCAAATGTGTCTCTCCCCTTGGACGAGAACTGCCATTCCCGTTTCTAACCGCGCATGAATTTTTCTTTTAAATACCTTTTAACGATTGAAGAAGGAAAAGGAAGAAAGATCTCGCAATGGAAAATATTTCTTTCACTATATTAGTTTTAACCAGTGAAGTATCATTTTAGTGCATATAGACTTTATTTTGGCATCTGTACACGACAGTGTGTTGCATGCGTATGTTACATGAGTTATATGATTTTTATCACACTCATTTGCATTACACACTCGCAAAAATGGATTTCAGTTTTAATTTTTAAGACTACTTAATTTCTAGAGAGCAAGTCTCATATCGAAACTCGACTTACGTTTGAAACTTAGATTTATCCTAGTTAGGCATTAAATTCTTTGATATCGCTATAGTTGCCAACTTAGCACATTTTGGTCACTGGAAATTTTTAATAATTTGTTTTATTTTACTTTATCAGTGAAAGCTGTTACAGTTCGTTGATTAAATAAAATAAATATTTTTATTAAATTTTACTGGTAACCGAAAGGTGCTATGTTGGCAACTATGAATATCGCCAACATTTCCAATTTATTCCACTTCACTGTTAATTAATATCCGCCTTTTTCTCCAACCATTTCATTCCTAGAATATATATATATATATATATATGAAGATTGTTACTGATATTATTACATATGATTTTGCTGACTTGTTTAATAATATTAATTTAATCGATCTTCATCAAATCATTTACAACCTTTATGTGCGTTTTAAAAGTGAACTTTCTCTTCCTAAATACTTTTGTTCAGCTTCATTTAAGACCCTTTTAAATTTTATTATTTATAATAATTACATTCTACATAATAACACTATTTATATCCAAAATGTCGATATCCCACAAGGTGGAAATAGCTTAAGTTTGTTAGCTGGCATATCTTTACCATTATGAACAAAGTTTGTGTAATGATAATGCCATTTTCTACAGATACATGGATGACATTATAATATTTTATGTTAATAATTATACTCCATCTTCATTAAAATTTCAATATCCCTCTCACCTTACTTTAACTCATAATTTTATTAACAATAATTGCATTAGTTTTTTAGACTTAAAAATTAAACTTAATGGAGGTAAAATCTCTACTGATCTATATGATAAACGAAAAGATTTTTGTTTTAAAGTAAATTTATTCACACATTTTAATTCTTGTCTTCATTTATCTGTGTACAGAAATATCATTCTTAATCACCTATTTTGCATACATAGACTTTGTTCATCTAAGTACAAAACAAAAATATTAAAATTTAATTAAAATTGCTACTGGTATAGGTTATCTCAAGCGATTTATTTATTCCATCATCTATCAATGAATGTCACTGTCTAACAAGAAAAAAAAACATGTATAATGTTTATTAAAAAAAATAAAAAAAATTAAAATGTGGGGGATGGGAGGGAAGACGTTTGATTAAGGAGGAAGGGTGTTGTTGTATGGTTGGCTGGTTGGGAGGGTTGATGAATTTAATAAAAAATGAAAAAAAAAAGGGGGGGGAAGCATAATATTATTGCAATTGCAGGATACATCTTGTTTTTCTGCTTGATATTATGAAAGCTTCATCTCTTCATACTTAAAATTTGATTAATTATTCACATTTAAAATTTCATTCCATGCATAATCAAATTTGGTGGTTTCATTAATTTTAATAAAATCTATAGATTAAATAAAAAATCTATTAAAAAAAGGGAAATAAAATAAATTAATAAATAAATAAAATAAAATTAATAATAATAATAATAATAAAAATAATAATTGATTCACCAATAATCATAATGTCTTAATCATGACATGTTGGCCTTTTGATGAGATTGCTTAAGACTAAAAATTAAACTAAACTACAGTAATATTAGTTAAATCGTACATTTTCTGACCACCTCTAGGGGTGTGTCCCAGACCGTCGCCAATAGCCCATCTGCGCAGCACTAGTGCGACGTAAAACCCAACCATCCAACCATCCGTAAATTTTCTGTATTTACTTAATAGTAAATCTCTTTTTTCATGTGAGATGACGCTTGCTCACGTTACGTTGAAAGTTAAATATAAACTGAAATTTAAAAAGATTAACGTTAAAATTATATAACCCTTTCAAAAATCACCTTTTTAATAAAGATATTAGCTTTTAAAGATTAATCACTATCACTTAATGCATTCAATTATTGCATTTCAGTAGCACCTAAATCGATTAATCGTTTCTTAACCTTTAATCTTTTCTTTTTACTAATGTTCGTTTGGCAACCTGTTTATTTCTACTATCTCTGCATGTATCGTTTAACATGCGGATTTCTTAAAAATACTTATTCCTTTTATCAATTTTGGTTTGTGTTATTGTTTAATCTAATTTCCTTTTTTTATTTTGTCATGTTGCAAGATAGAGACTTGAGCTGTATATTGGCTTGAATTAGCTATACAGTTTTCCGAAATCTTGCACTCTGCTGATAGAAATGCAAGTTTCCTGATGAGTGAACATTTCTATTTTTCAGCATTTAAAATTCCAATTTTCAATTCATGAATTCTCTCTCTCTCTCTTTTTTTTCCCCCCTTTTATCGGATCTCTTTGGTAATTTTATCCTTTTCTCTTTTCTATAAAATGTTGACTGTTTCTATTATTTTAATGGTTTTTGCAAACTATTATCTCATCGTTAGGCTTATGTGTTATGTTTGTGTCATTTCTCTTCTGCGTAATTACTTTAACTTGTTTTTACTAATCATTGGTACTCAAATTAAGTTATCACCGTGACAATAATTTTATTCGAAATAAATCTCATTTAAAATTTAATTATATGTTGGTATTTTCATCTATCTTTTGTTTGCTGAGTGTTACAAAGGTAATAAATTATTCAAATTATATATATTTCAATGTGTAATTACATGTAAATAAGAAGAAATATACTTTTTAAAAAAGTGGTTTGAAAAAAAAGGCGGGTACTACAATGCTTCAGAATAAATTAGAAATGTTGGCATGCATAGCGTAAATATACTGGTTTGTGTACAGGGACGTCCTAAATAATTCTAAAATATGGCTTTCTGTGAGAGGTATGGTGTTAAGCATATTTTATATAATATTTTTACACTGCAGAAAAAAAATGATGGAATTGATATTTATTATTCGTATGCACAGGAAAAAAAGAAGGGATAAAAAAAAAAATAAAAAAAACCGGTTTTTATGGAATATTGTATGAAAAATATTGATGTTTTTTGGATTACTCAAAAATATTCAGATTATTAGGGGTTAAATTTCGAAATTGCTAGAATTACATTTTTAGTTGTGTTAAGTAATTTTTTTTTGCACCTTTGCAACATTGTTTAAAAGTGATTACGGCTTCGGTTAGTCCAACTATAGTCAAACTAACTGAAGTTCCGTGTTTTTCTGTCTGTCTTTCTAAACTCTAGCTGCCGTAAATAATTCATAGAATTCCTTCAAACTGATAGATGTTATTCAAGTTTACTATAATATATTCCCTATTGAAAATGGTCTAAATAGCACAAGTGGTTTGTGTACAGGAACGTGCAGACGAATTCCAATGTTTTTAGTTCTACGAGAGACATTTCTATAAAACATATTGTAATTTCGTTGTCCTAAACAGTACATAATGCAATTTGCATTTATTATTCATATCCGTAAAAACATGTTTTTTTGTTGAATACAGTATGAATAGGATAAAGATTTACAGGGCCATAAAAAATATTTAGATACATTAGGGTCTAACTGGAAATTGCTAGAATTGCATTTTTAGTTGTGTTAAGCGTTTTGAATACTCTAGATCGTGGTTTACGAGTGATTATGACTTCAGATAGTCTATCTGTTTGCCCTTTTATCTGCGCTCTAACTTTCGTTAATATTTATTTTATGCCTTGAAACTAATTTAGTTATTACGATATATGGACTTAAATAAATTGAAGTTCATTTTAATAAAGTTAGAGTATATGAACAGAATAAAACTAATATATAGGGCGGCCATAATTAAACTGACAGTGCTTACAGTGTTCTGTAGAACGATCTAATTGCAAGAATAGCCCCAAACTTTGTACGCGGATTAAACAAGACGAGGGACGAAGGATTCCAATAAATAAATAAATAAAGTTTCACCATTTACAGCTAGGGGAATTTGTGGTGTCGTTTTTCTAAGAAAAGCTTTTGTCACGGACAAATTAGCGCGGTGTCGCCAATTTCAAAATAAAAAATAAGACAAAAACAGTGCTTAAAACAGTGCGCAATCATCAATTTTCAATTGAAAATTGCGAAAAAGCTTTACATAAAAAACAGCGCCACATATTCCCCTATTGGTAAATTTCGGAATCCTTCATAACCCGTCTTGTTTAATTTTTCTATAAACTTTGGTGCCATTCTCGCAGTTAGATCGCTCTACAGAACACCATAAGCTCTATTTAATGATGGCCACCTTGTATGTCACATTGTTTTGCTAAAGTGGGATTATTATAGAAAATATAATCTGCATGTTACTGAACCTGAAGTACAGTCGGTAACAAAAGTGTCAGAACACTAGCAAAAATTCCTATGTAAAAAAAGTGCACTTCATACAGTTTTGTTAAATAAATCCTTGTCGAATCCTGTTCTTAATCAGTGTAAGAACATGATTCGATAAGGATTTATTTAACAGAACTGTATGAAGTGTACTTTTTTTACATAGGAATTTTTGCTAGTGTTCGGACACTTTTGCTACCGACTGTATGCATTACATTATTTAAAAGAAAGTGAAATTTATATACATTTATGAGTTTTGCTACAGAATGGTCTTTAATGGATATTGCATGCTTACCACATATAGTTCTTTTACAAGGAAGCACAAAAGAATTCGAATGTGTTGCAGAAGCACACAAATTTGAAGAGATACAGTGAAATATATATATATATATATATATATATAATTTTCACATTTGTGTATTCAATGCCTTTCAGTGATTCAAATTTATTTAAAAGCCTGCTGACTACTAAGTGTTTGAAAAGTAGATTGAAGTCAGATTGGATTAGATTAATTAGTTTATTAGCCTGTGTATAAATTATTGCCAGAACTAATCGCTGTAATGAAGTTGGATCAGTTTTAAAATATCATTTATGATTCTTGCAAAACATTTTTTTAACTTCAACATTTTACTTTACAAATTATTCGAAATTTAAAATTTTAGAATTAAAAAAGATCGTTTTAAAATATGATTTATTATATTGGCAAGAATATGAAACAAAAACATTATTGGCAAGAATATTAATGTTTTTTCTTGCTATTTCTAAGGAACAGCGCCTTGTGTGAGCAAAATTTTAAACAATTTTTTTTCCTTGCTTAAACAAATTTTTTCATCGTAAGAAGCATTCAAGTACAAACTACCCCTTTACACGTCCATTATTTTATTTTATATTAATGTTTTATAATACGTCAGTGAATTTTGACCCACGCTGTATTTTATCATGAGTGCAAAGAACTAAAGAGTCTTTTTATAGTAAATGCGGAATTTTCATATTATACTTGCATCTGGATTTCATGCTTTTTTACTTTTTCAGTTTTGTAAGAAATTTTTGTTGAGCCCATTTGCTGTGGATCGTTTACTTTAACTTTAATAAATACCTTTAGATAGCTGCAAAATTTAAATGCATTATTGAGGTCTGGTGTATGTTTATAGTTTCTTTTTAAATGCACAAACAAAAAGTGATCAATCAGTTACAGAGTAAGGGTAAATATAATTGAATTTTTGTAAGAAACATCATCTTTCAGCAAGAATGGGCGAGTGGTTTGCCACAAAATTTGGTATAGAGACCATGTGTGAGATGAGAATACGGAATCCAGATAAAAATTAGTTTAAAAATGTCCACTTCGTGGCCTTAATATTAAAAATATAAAAAAGTCTATACGGGATACGTTCAAACAATTCATCCACTTTCTGTTCTTCATCTCGCTTTGTCAAATATGCTGTTTGTTCGAGACAAAACACTGCCTTACGAACACTAACTAATTTCCACCCTCCCTCCTTTTTTTTTTTTTTTTTTTTTTTTCGTGAATGCATTACGGACACAGTCCATACACCAAATTCAGTAGCAAATTGCATGATTTGTTCATTTACACAATTTGTTGTTTCCGCATGGTATACAGTAGTGGCACAAGAAATTCCCCGACGGGGGACCCCACCTCCCCGATAAGGGGGCACTATATAGAGAGAGTTTATTATATGACTATTCATCAAAAATAGCAATATTGTTATTAATAATATTACTGTTGATATTTGTACAGTATATGTTGATATTTGTATGATATTTGTACAGTTATACTGAGTGTGTACTGTTTTCTTTCCATAGAATAAAATATGTACAGGGTACATGAAGGAAAATTCCTTAAAAAAATAATCTTCGTATCCATTGATCACAGATATATAAAAAAATTTTCCTTAGAGGGCCACCCATATCATGCCGTAGAAAATTGGCTCACCAGAGAAGTGGTCAGAAGTTGTCTTCCTATTCATGGAGTAAATTACATACCAGCAGCGACACCTATCAGCCCATATGCACCCAAACTGAATCAGCATATTGTTTTAAAATGGCCCTCTCATGTACTAAGTTTTATGCTATTATATACGATAGAATCTGACATATAGCTTTCCCGTTCGCGGAAAAAATTGAATCACAGGAGCGCCATCTTTATGGCTATATGCGCTCAAACTTATTTCTCATAGTGTTTCATAATGGCTTTAACATATGCAAAGTTATTTGGACTATTATACAATGGAAACGGAGATATAGCCTTCCTGTTCTTCGGGAAAAGGGCAGCAGAGCAACTTATCTGCCGATATGCGCCTAAATTAAATCAGCTTAATGTTTCATAATGGCCCTCTCACATATCAAGTTTTGTTCGATTATACAAAATAGAACCTAAGATACAGCCTTCCCTTAAATGAAAGAAATTGCAGTACGGCAGCGCCACCTAT
This sequence comes from Salticus scenicus, assembly GCA_963930645.1. Taxonomy (NCBI): domain Eukaryota; kingdom Metazoa; phylum Arthropoda; class Arachnida; order Araneae; family Salticidae; genus Salticus; species Salticus scenicus. The sequence continues at coordinate 235,416,965 of OZ005653.1, read as the reverse complement.
TGAGCGATTTGGACTAAAAGTTAACAGACATTAATTTATGTCATGGTGCAACTACATACAAATTTATATGTAATTCTGTGCAGTAGTTTTTGAGATAAATTTGAAACAAAATTTGTCACATAGACAGACACATGTCATGGTCAAAATGGGTTCTGGACATCTCAAAACGTGTAATACCATGGAAAACCGGAAGCCGGTAATTTTTACCAATCCAATACTTTCTTCTATTCAATCTAGAAAGTAAAAACTAGTATGCTCCAAATTTGTAAAAGGAAAAAAAATTGCAGCTAATAGGAGAAAAACTGAAAATTTTGCAACTTCCCTCCCCCCCCCAGACAGATTTCAGTAATATGCTCGAATGGGGTTACGAACTCCTCGAGGGGGGGGGGAGCTAGCTGGCGTGCAGACACACTGTGCTATACTATGTATGAAAGTTGTATTATTTTATTTTATTTTTGCTCTTTGCTTAAGAAGGCCATAGGAACGGATCCAGATACATTAGATCCCATGAGAGCTAAATCTTACGACTGAATTTTAATGGTAAATAAGTTTCAAACAAAACAGATCTTATTCAAGATCAATATAACATATTCCATATACATAAAAGAGCATTCAATGTTTAAAATTTATACGCCGTATAAAAACTTATATTGTGGTTAAATTATTGCCCATAAGAATTTTTTTCCCCTCCAACGGCGCAGCACTTGTAACTAAACATCGGCCTGGAAGTCGCCGAATTGATGACCATCTGTAAGGGGTAGGGGGCACCCAGTGGGCGCTCACCGCTACCCCTAACAGAGACAACGCCTAGAGGTAGAAATGAAGAAAATTAAGTCACTGGTCCGCAGGACCAATAATTTCAAGATTTCACTGGTCCGTACATACTTTGACTAGTCTCTTTATGCTTTAATAAACGAGCTAAAATTTATACCATTAAGATTTTTTTTTTTTTTTTTTTTTTTTTTTTTTAAGATAAGGGGTTATTAAAGTGAAATTAAATGAAAAATTACAGAAAATAGGTGATAATGACAATTATAATGAAGTACACTTACTATTGCTATAATTGTCACATGCTGTTTTGTAACAGATTTATTGGCAATTTTAGAAAAAATGTGAAAAATGAAAAGTTCACTAGTCCAGAGGACTACTAGAATTTATATTTTGCTGGTCCATTGAATATTTTTGTGGCTCCGGACAAATTTGGAGACCTGATGACTTGTCCGGAATTTGAACTTAAGCTCAAACTTATAGGAGTCATGGACGCTACTCACTGCAATGTCTGGTCTGCTGCTTATCACATGTAATTTTTTGACGTTGAATTTAGGGATTTATTGAGGAATCATCAAAAAATTTCTTCATTCATCGATGCAAAATACAAACGCTATTTTTTAGTTATTTTCACCGACTATACAACAACCCTTTTGGTTGGCAATAGCAGAAAAAAAAAAAAAAAAAAAAAAAAGATGAAAAGCTTTGTATTTTATATTTTTCTTTCTTAACGGATGGACTGAGATAATGACAACAACCAAATTACGGTTAAGGGTAAAACTATAATTTTAACCGAATTAAAAAAAAGATAGTTTTACAATTCAATATAATATATATGTACATTTTAATTGTATTATGAAACATACATTGTATTATAAAGATCATTTATTGAAAAAAAAAAAAAAAAGACCTTTCCATGATGATAAATTTAAATTTAATTTTAAATCGAAATTAAAGTATTTGTTTATCAGTCTAATGGACAATATTCATGTGACGTCACAGTAGGTAAAATCGCCGAACACGTGGCCGATATTTTGTAAACAAATTAGATTCAAGATGCCATTTTATTGTTACGCAATAATATTTTCCTAAATATTTCTCCAGTGAAACTTAATAATCAGATATCTGTTCAAACAAGAACAAAAGAGAAAACAAGAACAAGAGAGAACTTTGATATCTATATCCAATGTAATCAATGACATCTTTTTTCTATTTATTAATTTGTAATGTAATTTGTTTGTAATATTTAATTTTAATCTCAATAGGCTTCGCTATTTTCGTTTTAAACATTGACATTAGTGTCATGATTCATAAGTGATGACTGATTTAATTTTTACGCATTTTTCGACGTGTTTAATTCTTATTATATTTTATTCATTATATGTATATATGTGTGTGTATGTGTGCGTGTATAAAATGTTCTGCAATTTTACAATATGGAATAAATTTTATTTTACCATATTTTTACCATTTTATTTTACCATTCGATTCAGTTGTTTACATTTCTCTTTCGTTCTTGTTTGAACAGATATCTGATAATTAAGTTTCACTGGAGAAATATTTTCACTGGAAAAAAATATTTTCACTGTGAAAATATTTCTCCACTTATGCGGAGAAATATTTTCACCGCATAACAATAAAACGGCATCTTGAATCTAATTTGTTTACAAAACATCGGCCACGTGTTCGGCGATTTTACCTACTATGACGTCACAGAAATATTGTCCATTGTAATTTATATAATGAAAATATTCATCGTATCATATGATGGATAAAATTCACTTACTAACCAGGAAACCACCCTATATCGTAATATTAAGTAAAATCTAAACAAGGATCTACAGAAAGAGCATATATAAACTTTTTTTTTTTTTTTTTTGTACGCATAAATCAATTCCCCTCGTGAGCTCGTTTTCAAAGCAAAAATTCTCAAAGTTTACTAATAATCGACAGAACCCCGCTTGAATCGATAAAACCACACTTTACTGAAATAATGAATGAAGTTTAAACAATCAGTAATCGAAAGAGAATAGACAAACGTATTGTTTGATGCATAAATAAATTGCCCATTTCAGCTTCGAGATATATTCTATTGAAATATGTCTAAAAATTTGATAAAGTCGAATCTAAAAATTGATAAAAGTCATGGTTCAGCCAGATTATATCGGGACTCCCCTCACTGTTTTCACGTTACTACATTTTTAATCAAACTTAACTATAGATTTCTCGAGAACAGGTTCACGAGGGCAAACAGTTAACACGTCGAAAATCACGTTATGTTAGAGTTTACCCTCTTGAATGAATACCATTTAAATGATTTCTATTATTACACTATTGGGATTGTTTCTTAGTAAGAAAGATAAAAATCTTGTATTGACTAGTATTGTGTACCATCTGAATAAAAAACAGATATGAAAAGAGTTTTAAAATCTATTCATGTAGATAACGACATCTTCTTTTTATAAAATGGTCATAAGTTTAGGAGTGGATCGAGACAGCACATTTGCTCCTTTGAAATAGACATCTAAATTTTTAATTGTTGTCTTTATTTTAATTTTTTCAACCATAATATAAAATATGCTTTCACTTGAAGAAAGTAAAATAAATAAAATAAAAAATAAAATATTAATATTTTCTTTTGACATTCAAATGCTTTAAAATGCTGATTAGATATTTTCTTTTGTAAGAAAGCCTCCTGCTACCTGAAACCCCCGTTATGAATTTAGACCCTTCCACTAAAAGTAAGGAAATAGAAAACGAAAGATGTAATTGGAAAACACGTAAACTTGTGTTGTATCATGCACGTATATACGCTTCGCGCACATAAATAAATATATATATATTATATATATACATATATATATATATATATATATATATATATATATATCACTGGACACCCCCTACCTCGCTGTGCATGAATCTGAGAGCGTATGTAACTCGTTTTCGAAGCCATCACTATCACGTACGTATGTTCGCTTCGCTCACATGAAAACCAAAAAAAACATCACTGGACACCCCAACCTCGCTGTGTATGAATCTGAGAACGCATGTAACTCGCTTTCGAATCCATCACTATCACGCACGTATGTTCGCTTCGCTCACATGAAAACCAAAAAAAACATCACTGGACACCCCAACCTCGCTGTGCATGAATCTGAGAATGCATGTAACTCGTTTTCGAAGCCATCACTATCACGCACGTATGTTCGCTTTGCTCACATGAAAACCAAAAAAAAAAACATCACTGGACACCCCAGCCACGCTGTGCATGAATCTGAGAACGCATGTAACTCGTTTTCGAAGCCATCACTATCACGCACGTATGTTCGCTTCGCTCACATGAAAACCAAAAAAAACATCACTGGACACCCCAACCTCGCTGTGCATGAATCTGAGAAAGCATGTAACTCGTTTTCGAAGCCATCACTATCACGCACGTATGTTCGCTTTGCTCACATGAAAACAAAAAAAAAAAACATCACTGGACACCCCAACCACGCTGTGCATGAATCTGAGAACGCATGTAACTCGTTTTCGAAGCCATCACTATCACGCACGTATGTTCGCTTCGCTCACATGAAAACCAAAAAAAAACATCACTGGACACCCCAACTACGCTGTGCATGAATCTGAGAACGCGTTTAACTCGTTTTCGAAGCCATCCCTATCACGCACGTATGTTGGCTTCGCTCACATGAAAACCAAAAAAAAAACATCACTGGACACCCCTGTCTCGCTGTGCATGAATCTGAAAACCCATGTAACTTTTTTTCGCTGAAATCACTATCGCGCACACAACTCTCCCCCCCCCCCCAAAAAAAAAAAAAAAAAAAAAAAATGGATACCCCTACCTTGATGTGTTTGAATCGCAAAAGTGCACGAAATTACGATACTTACGTATTATCCGTAAGTACATGCATGAACAAATTTGATATTTTATTTATTTACTTTTTTTTTTCACGTGAAAGCATATTTTATTTTATGGTTGAAAAAATTAAAGACAACAATTAAAAATTTAGATGTCTATTTCAAAGGAGCATATGTGCTGTCTTGATCCACTCCTATAAGTTTTTGCTTTTCTTTTCACTTCTGAGTAAACATAATGTGCTTTTTCAACGCATATAAAAAAGAAAGAAATAATAAAATAATACTAATAATATCAGAAATTTTATTACAGGTAAATAAGATAACTGATTTACAATAAATAAATATTCACAGTAAATAATTTTTTAAAATAAATTTCAAATGACTCTTTTTACAAATCATAAATAAATAGATCTTTTACCACAAAACATAACATAATCTGTACACAATAACCGAAATAAATATGCAATATGATATATGTTTTATTAAATCCCTCCAACCGATGCAATAACCATCATCCCTAAATATTATTAATATATGATGAAATATGAACCTATAGTTTCGAAAATGTGAACCTAGTTTTCGTATAAATCTTTTAGAATTGTTTAGAAATTACGATAGTTCAAAATCTAAAAGGAAACTTTGAAAAAGAAAAAGAAAATAATTATTTACATTTAAAAGAAAGTTAAAAATAAATAAATAAATAAGAATAAAAATAATTTTCGCATATAATTTTTAGTGGATTATTCAAAAAAGGATCCAATTTATTTTCACTTTGTTAGAAAATATTTGAAATTCTTTTACAGATCTTTGCAGTAATAACTTAGAAAGCATTTTGATACATAACTTTTTTTTTTTTTTTTTTTTTTTTTTTGCAGCATTAACTTTATTATACAAGGTGTCCCGTCCCATAAGTCTGTAGACATTTTAAAAATTCATAAAAAATGAAGGAACTGGTAGAATTGAACATAGAAAAAAAAGTGCACTAAATACTGTTTTATTAAATAAATCCTTGTCAAAACATTTTCGTACACTGACTAAGAACATGATTCGACAAGGATTTATTTAACAAAACAGTGTTAAGTATACTTTTTTTTTATATACACAGGAATTATCGCTAACGCTCGAATAATTTTGCTGCCTACTGTATCTGCCTGTAAACTTTGCATGCAAATAAATATAGTTTTTCCTGGAAATGTGTGCTTTTCTGACATAACGCGACCTCTGTCGACGAAAATTTTAACTATTATTTTTTCTTTACTAAAAAAAAACTCCCTTTCACGAGAATAACTTCTTTGCAAACCGCGTTCAATTCTACCAATTCCTTCAATTTTTATGAATTTTTAAAATGCCTACAGACTAATGGGACACTCGGTATTTATTACAGGGATGGAACACGGGCGCAGAATTCATACCACTATCGATGTAAGAACATTTTGTACTTCTTAAATCAACGATATTATAAGTAGAGAAATTTCTTAAATGGATTCCGGTATGAATTCTGCGCCCGTGTTCCATCCCTGTTATTATAATAAACCGAATTTTTGTTTAACGATGAGTTTCTAAGGCATATTATAACATAAAATTTCAACGTGGAAATGTGTGCTTTTCTGACATACAGTTCCCTCTATCGACGAAAATTTTAACTATTATTTTTTGCTTTACTAAAAAAAAAAAAGAAAAATTCTCCTTCACGAGAATAACCTTTTCCCAAGCTGCGTTAGTTCTACCAATTCCTTCATTTTTTTTTTTTTTTAATGTCTACAGTCTAATGGGACGGAAACGCGGTATTTATTATAATAAACCGAATTTTTGTTTAAGGATGAGTTTCTAAGGCATATTATAACATAAAATTTTAATTTTAAGATTACGTTCTTTGTGCAAATATATTGTACACAAAAGATCTTAAAAATATATATATATAATAATTAAATAAAAATTAAATAATAGTAATAAAATAAATAAATAAATGTCTCTTTCCCCACTCAAAATACTTATAAAACTTAAAAAACACATTAAGTCAAATGACTGTATGCTCAATGTGAAAATACTTTCAACATAAGTCGAAAAATTTGTTTGTAAATATAAAATGAACTTTTTTATGAAATTTTGCGAAAGTCAATGATATTATTCAAACATTGTCATAAATTGAAAGACAAAGTATGTGTTTTCTTATCTAGAAATGGAATCGTATATGATTTCAGTATGATAATAAATATGATATATAACATTGTTGCATCCATTTTAAGTGAATTCTTTCATTACACCTTATGAACCATTAGGAGTTTTTACTTCCAATTTTGACGATGAGATATAACATTTGCGTTTGAGTTTCCCGTTGCTTTTCTCTTCCGAGAACTATTTTGAACCCATCCACTATTAACTGCTGTTGAATTATTTGCATTTCTATATTTTCGTCGTTGATTCAGTTTTTTCCTTTGATTGGATGTAGTTTCATATGCTCTTCTATTTTGTCTAGTATGGGAAAACTTGGCATCTAAATTTTTACTTTTGACTGTGCTTGTATCAAATGGATTATTTACATTTGATCGCCTTTGAGGTTGAGATTCCCAAGCTGTTTTAGTTTCCATTGGATTAGAAGATTCTGGATCCATTATTTTTGTAGTTTGCTGTTCCCAAATTCCTTTTATATTTGTTGGATTAATTGAAACTTCTGGGTCTAATCTTTTTATAGTTTGTTGTTTCCAAACTCCTGTTACCCTGGTTGGACTGATGGAAGTTTCGAAATCGATATCTGCTTTGGTTTGTTTTTCCCAAACTTCTTTTACTCTAGTTGGACTAACGATATCCTTTTTGGTTTGTTGTTCCCAAACTCCTTTTATTCTAGTTGGCCTGATGGAAGTTTCGAAATCGCTATCTTTTTTGGTTTGTTGTTCCCAAACGCCTTTTATTCCAGTCGGATTGATGGATGTTTCTGGGATATCTTTACCTTTTAACCACGTTTTCGTTGTAGAATAATCATAATCAACATCATTATTCCATGTGATTCCTTTTTCGGTATTCAACGAATCGGCAATATCATCAATCTTTTGCCAACTACTAGAGGTTGGCGATGGCCAATCAATATGAGTTCTTTTAACTCCTACATCAGCTGTTGTAGTTTTATAACTACTAGGGTTCACAGGCGTAACTATGGATTCATCGGATTTACTTATCGTTTTCTTCTTTACTTTTCTTATTCTTGTGCCAAATGGAGCTGGTGTTTGTATTGTACCGACTCTCTTTGACACGTCGTCACTTTGATCTTTTGCTGCTTGTCCATCAATACCATACCAGATAGGTTTTGTTGTTGTAGCAACGGAATTAGAAGGTGGTGGAGAACTTGCATAGGTTTCCGATGGCGAACTACTTGATGCTCCCCAAGATAAGGATATTTCTTTTTGGACGTCGGATCGACTCCATGCGTTACTGACTTCTCGACTGGTAGATACAGTACCGGATGATTTAGATCCTCTTCGAGCTGGTGTGCCTTTCCAATTTGGATTCTGTTAAATATACAGAAAAAGAAATTTGAAATTTACCAAAATACACGAGGATTATTTAGTTAATTTTGTTCAACAGAACTGATGAAAATACAGTTATATTATTGCTAACATAAAAGCCATCAATGAAAAAACTGTTGTTTTAATAAAACATTTTAATAAAAATAGTAAAAAATAAAATAAATAATAATAATAATAAATCTAGTGTAATATTTTTTCATCTGAAGCTGCAAATCCCCTCCCCCCCAATCAATCAATCAATCAATCAATCAATATTTATTATTTTGATTTGCTAAAAAACATTGTTATAAAAATATATAGAACAAATCAATACTATTTCTTTCAGAAAACTCTTAAAGTACCCTCATATATTTGACATAAATACACAGTGAAAGTTGCATATATTCTAGTATAATACATATTAGGACTTTAAGTACATTACATATGTAACATTTTTTACATTGCAATTAATGTATATATTAACATATTATGCGCAGAGTTGTGTACATTGCTCATATTGTAAAATGCATGTTATTATGTAAAACATTTTATAGACGACAATATTTGGATTGTGCATGGATATAAAACGATTGTTTGTGAAAAGATTACTTTACTAATTGATCATTAGATCGATTTATTCGTATAGAGTTCTAACAACCACGTGACTTTCTTCTTAGCAACCGTACTTTGCTGAAGGACAACGCTAATTTTTCCATGCCTTTGGAAGCGTAGTAGTCGATTTTTTTTATGCTTTTGCAAATACATTTACAACACTGTGTTACAATAAATTTGTAACACTATTCCGCATTAATAAAATGGGTCAGTGAGGTCAACTGTCCCACAGCAAACATGCTCGTGACGTCATCTGTTAGAACTCTATATTGATCAATATCTTGGTACGGTAGTTAAAATAATAATAATAATAATAATAATAATAATAATTTAAGTCATGGGACTAAGTAAAATCTGGGGAAAATGTAATTTTGTACAGATTTTAACTTTTACCAGCAATGTTGAGGTTGAGCGAGTTTAATGTCGCCCTGAAACTGCGCAACGGTCAGTTGACAACGACTTGGGATTCAGCCCTGGTAGTAATCTGGAGACACGCTATCACAATTTTGATTTTTTGAAAAAGGGATTATTCCAGAGGTATTATTTTACGGAACATGGAGACATCATGGCCGCGATGCATTTTGCGTGTATCATCCGCCATTATTGTGTACACGACGGTCTTTGGGTGGCTCGGGTTCGGAATCGCAACCTTTCGATTACGAGCTCGAAGCTTTATTAACACTGCGGACCTTCTTTTTGTTAAAGATAAAAAAAAATTTACATTTTTATTTCTCTACCTGTCTATCTCGCACTCAAACTTTCTTAATTATGCTTGAATCACTATTAAATTGAAATGTTCAATTATGATTTAGGGTATGGTATGCCGTTAAAAGCGTGCTTTGCTTTACGCTAAATGACTGAAAATATTGATGTCTTTATTAAATATCACGGTATTCAATGTTTGCGATTTTTAAATTTAGTAATTTCCTGAAACGTCCTTTAATAATGTTAAATACGCAGTAAACTCTCAATTATCCGTGAGCGGATTATCTGCGATTTCCATTTTTCTTGCTTTTTTTTTTTTTTTTTTTTCCCTACTATAAATTATGATGGATTTAAAAAACAATAATTTATAAAATTAGGTACACAATTAAATTTTATAAAAAATAAAAATATAAGACAAGATATCTAGGAAAATATGTAATTCAATGCCACAGGAAATTGGGAGTCTATTGTAATATTAAAAAATATATATTGTAAATATATATATATACATATATATATATATATATATACAACGTCTGTTAATTAGAATTCTTCATTTACATTAAATAGAGCTTTTAACATTTCCCCCTTCTTTAATAGGGCCACAAAAATAACAAATAAAATAAAAATAAAGTATACTCTCTAGTGGAAGTCAAATTTGAAGTAGATTTTATTTATGGTGAAAATTTTTAACTTCTTGATATTTATATATGTGATTGTTTAATATACTAGAATACATTGCTCTTTCACATGGGTAAACAATAAAATAATTAAGTAAAACATAAAGCAGACTGTAGTAATGCAGTGCGTCAGAAGAAAGTACATACATCAGATTTCTTGGTCAAAATGAAACATGATTCCTACTAATATACATTGTTCTCATAAAAAAAGCTTCATAGATGTATTCATTTTTTTTTTTTCGTAGGATTATTTATTTTTAATTTCAGTTATATTTTGCATTTGCTAAACTACAACATATATGATTCATATACCAGCTTCTTCCTTTTATTTTCATATCTAAAATTACTCGGATATATCATTTATGTTGAAATAAATTTCTCGCAATGATGCTCGGTTTTTTAAAAATTAAACAGAAATTTTATTAAAGTAACAAAAATGTTAAAAGTGGCTTCCCGCTTATACATCTTTTCTGCTATAAAATTAATTTTAAGGGCATCTCCGAATAACAAGTGCAATGTTAACTTTGACGACATTTTAGAATTTTAGGTTGTAGCAATTTATTTTACTCCATATGTTGCTTATTTTTTTTTTAATAATCTGCCAGCGAGTTTTGTGCTTCACTGGTCACTATATTTAAACGAATCACTTATAAAAGCGCATAATATAAAATATTAAAAAATATAATTTCGAAATTGGTCTGGATTATGAAAAAAAAAAAAAAAAAAAAATGTAAACAAGTATTATCCGTTTGTCATCTTAAATATTTGTAAAATTTCGAGTAAGCGCCCCCCCCCCCCGTAAAAAAAAATAAAATAGAAAAATAGAAAAGCATTATTGATTTGAAAAAACACCAATGTCAATTATCTGAAGCATTTGATGTAGTGGATCATAAGTCTTCGATGTTTTAACAGGAAATGGGGTCCTTTAATCGGAATTTTAACAATTTTATGGTAAATTAATTAAATCACATGTGACGATCAATAAAAATTACAGGCATAAACAGGGACAGCACGTTACAAAACCTTTTTTGAACGTTTACAGCCATATCGTGAGATTAAAGTCTATATACCTTAGATCCTATTTAAGTAATTTTGGCTTTCTTTTAAAAAAATTCAATTTTACACGATTTTATTTTATTTTATTTATTTATTTTTACAGTAATGTCAGGCAGATAAGTAAATTTAATATACCTGTTTTCCTGTAGAAGGCTGATTGCCCCAGCTCTTCGTTGGTTTCTTTCTGTCGAGGTCTGGAGTATTCCAAGTCATGCTTTTTTCTGTTGTAACGGGTACTTCCTCCGTCACAGCAGCTGGATCTTTGTAAACTTCGTTGTTGAGTTCGTAATACGATGGGGTGTCCGAACAGTTAACATTGAACCACCAGTCACAAACGAAATATTTTTGATTGAAAATTGTTCCCACTGGACATAAGAATGAATCCTTCCTGTTGCCTGGCTGGCAGATGTGAAACACCTAGTAAAAAATAAAGAGTTTAATGACAAGATAGATTGTTTTTATTTAAACCTTCAAAAAATCATCTGGAAACATATTTTTACATATTTTTATTGAATTTAGCATGCTATTTATTTATATGATGCGTGGGGCAAATATAAGGATTGAATTTTCACCAACTTACTATCTTGTCAGTGAGCTGAAATTTTGCATGCGCATATAATTCCGACGACAATACATGCTCAAGTAGAAATGGATTTAGACTTGGGTGACCAGACGTCCTCTGTTCTCGAGGACAGTCCTCGAAAACTACTCTTCGTACCTAAAATATTTGAACACATTTGGGGACGCCTGTTATAAAGTTATTAATGTTTTGCTATAATAATTTATGATATGAATAACAAATAAGCTAATGCGCTTCAGGATTGAATTTTCACCGACTTACTATCATGCGAGTGAGCTGAAATTTTACATACATGTATATTTCCAACAACAATACATGCTCAAGCAATAACGGATTTAAGCTAGAAGAGGACAGTCCTCGAAAACTACTCTTCGTACCTAAAATATTTGAACACATTTGAGAATGCCGGTTATAAAGTTATTAATGTTTTGCTATATTAATTTATGATATGAATAACAAATAAGCTAATGCGCTTCAGGATTGAACTTTCACCGACTTACTATCATGCGAGAGAACTGAAATTTTACATACATGTATATTTCCGACAACAATACATGCTCAAGCAATAACGGATTTAAGCTAGAAGAGGACAGTCCTCGAAAACTACTCTTCGTACCTAAAATATTTGAACACATTTGGGAACGCCGGTTATAAAGTTATTAATGTTTTGCTATATTAATTTATGATATGAATAACAAATAAGCTAATGCGCTTCAGGATTGAACTTTCACCGACTTACTATCATGCGAGAGAACTGAAATTTTACATACATGTATATTTCCGACAACAATACATGCTCAAGCAATAACGGATTTAAGCTAGAAGAGGACAGTCCTCGAAAACTACTCTTCGTACCTAAAATATTTGAACACATTTGGGAACGCCGGTTATAAAGTTATTAATGTTTTGCTATATTAATTTATGATATGAATAACAAATAAGCTAATGCGCTTCAGGATTGAACTTTCACCGACTTACTATCATGCGAGAGAACTGAAATTTTACATACATGTATATTTCCGAAAACAATACATGCTCAAGCAATAACGGATTTAAGCTAGAAGAGGACAGTCCTCGAAAACTACTCTTCGTACCTAAAATATCTTAAAACATTTGGGGACGCCGTTTGTAAAGTTATTAATATTTTGCTCTAATAATTTATGATATGAATAACAAAGAAGTTAATGCTTTCAGGTACTTCATACATAAAAATTGCTAAAATTTTACAATTTAAGGTGATTTATTTATTTTGTCCTCGAAATTCGGGGACATCGCCATATTTGACCTCAAATTCAATTTAAAAAAAATGTGATCTCCCTAATTTAAGCGGGTTCTGTGAGACTGGACCCCCAAACTCCAGTTCAAATTTTGTTTTTGAATTTTAATCCAATTCCGATTATCCGATTGAGCTAAAGTTTTCTACATTATCCATATCCGATGAATTGCACGTTTTAGAGCATTTAGAAATAAAAAGTGATTATTTATTTATTTATTTATTATTTAAACGTTTTTAATTTTTAGTTAAATTTTTGGAATTGTGCTAGTTTGGAAAGCTTCGTCAGAAAAATATGGTTGCCATCTTAAGTAAACTAAAACAGACGGATCTCTATTTAACGAAACTTACTTTGCGATTTCCACCATTTTCAGTCTGTTCCAGGCAAATGTTTCAAGTTTGAAACTTACATAAAAATTCATTAAAAAAATTAAATTTCATCAAAAATAACTTGCAAAAATTAGCATATTTAATGAAAAATATTTTTATTTGATTTAAAAAGCCTGTTTTTTTTTTTTTTTTTTTTTTTTTTTTCTTTTTACTTTCTTCTATATGTAATATAGAGAAAGTATTGGATTCGTAAAAATTTTCGACCTCGGGTTTTTGATGGATTTACACGTTTTGAGAGCTGTAGAACACGATTTGACCATTTTTAGAAAATGTCTGTCTGTCTGTCTGTCTGTCTGTCTGTGTGTGTGTGTGTGTGACAAAATTTTGTGGCAACTGTATCTCAGGAACTACTATACAGAATTTCATACAAATTGGTGTGTAGTTGCACCTTGACATAAATTAGTGCCTATCAACTTTTGGTAAAAATTGTCTTACAGGTTGCGTTGCCATCCTGCTTTTTCTAAATTTTTAACATGGTGATATAGGACAAAATTTTGTATAAATTTTCATAAAGAGAATTATATTTTAGTAATCATTATGAAATTTACAAGAATTATTTATAATAGAGATAGTCAACTGGGAAAAATTTTTTGTATGCGTAGGAGCCTCGCAACCCCCCCTGGGGGGGAAGTCACCCCTCGAGGGGAGTAAATTTTCAAGATGGGTATCTTTCGAAAGGTATCGTCAATACCTTTAAAACGAATGGTTGAACTATAAATCTGTGATAATTTAAAACAAAGTTATCGATTTTTTTTACTTTTAACGAAAAAAAAAAAAAACTTAGAAAAAAAAATCTTTTTTTTTTTATTTTTTTGTTTTAAACGAAATTTAACCAGACTTGGTATTTAGTTGGCCCCTGACATAAACTGTGGCTGATTAGATTTGGGGATCAATCGCTCAACAGGTGGCGCTGTGATCGTATTTTTTCTAAATTTTTAACATGGACAAAAGTAGTACAAAATTTCGTATAAATGTACATAATGAGAGTTATTCTTAACCTGTGATTGTGAAATTAATATGAATTATTGATAATAATAGTAGTTAATTAGGAAAAAAATTTGGGGCATCGCTTCCCCCGGGGGGGGGGGGGTAAATTTTCAAGATCGGTATCTTTCGAAAGGTCTCGTCAATACCTTTAAAACGAATGGTTGAACTATAAATATGTGATAATTTAAAACAAAGTTATCGATTTTTTTTACTTTTAACGAAAAAAAACTTTGGAAAAAAATCATATATATATATTTTTTAAATATTGTTACAGCGTGAATTTGTATAAGGAAATATAGAAGAAAGTTTTGTGGTGGCCACAACATACTAGTTTTTAAATCAAGCCATCTTTAACAAAAGCCATTAAGCTATCTTTTTGAAAAATTGGCTTGATAAAGAAATAAATAATCTGGTGTGTCACTCACACTACTTCCTCCTACCCTGAAATTTAATACTATAAATACAGGTTGGAGATTAAGAGGTAAGATAACGAGTACTGTTATGTAAACCTAAGTTAAATAATTCAAATTAGGCTTAGGAAGAGTTTTATATGATAATTAGTTCTATGTGACCCCCCGTTTCATTAGTGTACAAAAAACAACAAGCGACGAATATTTAGCTTAAAACATACATTATTTACCATATCTCTGTGAGGAATTTATTTCAATTCCCGAACAGCTTTCCTGGAAATGGTAAAATATTATTAGTAAAGTACATCCGCTAACAAAAAATAACTAGTGTGTTGTGGCCACCACACGACTTTCTTCTATATTTTCCTATACAAATTTACTCAGTACAAATAATTTATTAAAATTATTATTTAAAAAATTGTCGACCATGATAATGCATACGGTAAAAAAAAAAAAAAAAAAAAAAAAAAAGGTTGAATCTATTTTCAATATTACATAATTTTTTTTTTTTTTTTTTTTAAATGAAAAAAGTCGAAAACTTTATTTTAAATTATCGCAGATCGACGGTTCAACCATTTGTTTTAAAGGTACAGGCGAGCTCTTTTGAGAGATTCCCATCATCAAAATTTACTCCCCTCGAGGGAGGACTTCCCCCATAGGGGGAAGGCGAGGCTCCCACGTACACAATTTTTTTTTCCCAGTTGACTATCTCTATTACACAAAATATATATTCGTTTCATTTGGCTTAGTGCAGTCTATAGATGTTAAACTCTACTTACCTGTAATTTCCCCCATAGACGTAATGTACAGTCGGTAACAAAAGTGTCCGAACGCTAGCAAAAATTCCTACGTAAAAAAAGTACACTTCATACGGCTTTGTTAAATAAATCTCTATCGAATCAGGTTCTTAGACTGACTAAGAACAGGATTCGACAAGGATTTATTTAACAAAACAGTATTAAGTGTACTTTTTTTACATAGGAATTTTTGCTAGTGTTCGGACACTTTTGTTACCGACTGTATTTGAATACTTTTGATTGCCCCTGTACACGAGCAATTTGCTTCATCTCAACGAAAAGCTTATTATAGCATCCCTATATGATACGCATTTAGAATACAGAGTTTGGAATTTCTGCTACTGTTTGTTCTTGAGATATGCTGATAACAGACACACAGACACACAGACCATTCGCTAAAAACAGGATTTTCGTATTTAGGGGACCTCAGAACATGTAAATATAATAAAAACTCAAGTTCTAAAATTTGACTCTAAAACAATACTTTCTCGATCCTATGGGTAAGAGAAAGGGAAAAAAAAAAAAAAAAAAAAAAAAAATTGGACAGAAAATTATAAAAATGACCTATTTTAAAAATTAATTTTCCATCTACATGTTTTTAAAAAATTCCCCTTAAAAATTTATAGAAAGTGTAAAACAATCCAATGTTTATAAAAATTGGTTTCACTTTTCAAAATAGATTTCATTGTTTAAAATATAAAATCTTATAATATTATTAATAAATGCCCATGATATAATTTGTATAACATTTATGTTCCCAATAATAAATGTTATATTTACATGATTATATATATATATATATATATATATATATATATCGTATAAAATATAAATATAGAATGTGATAATATGTAGCAAATAAGCGATACATTATTAATGCAAATTTCATCCAAAAACTTATATACAAATAAAGCTATGAATACTAGATTAAAGATTTATTACACCATAATACGCTATAATTAGAAATTGAAACCCACTCAGAACTCACACCAGTCATGAATTATAATATAACTAATAAAATCAATAAAAAGGAATATTTATTATTTAGAAACCTTTAATAAATAATATGTTTTAATGTTTTTAAAAATTTTACGGCAGACTTGAAATGTGTGTATGATTTCTGTTTAGCTTTCTTTCTGACCGTTCCGGCTCTGATTCCACAAACATTTTCAGTATACTTTGTGACTGATATATGTTATTCAAGTTCACTATCCCATGTTCTTTGTTAAAAATGGTATAAGTAGCAAGAATGGTTCGTGTATAGTTCAGTGTAGTCCAAAAGAATTCCAATATGCGTTCTATGCGAAGTGTTTCTGGGAAGCGTATGTTAATACCTTTACACTGCATAAAACATAATGAAACTAATATACACGGGGCCCCAAAAAGATTGAAATACGATTAATTCTTTAATTATTAGAGATAAATAGCAATATGATTTGCAAGTACTTAAATCGTAATCATCAAAATAAGATCACGCTATCACAATTATTTCTTAAAAAGTAATTTACCCTTTTTAATTTTTATAATCTCTGTTTGTAGACAAATTTGGTGTATCATAAACTTTTCACTTAAAATAAAATAAATTAAATTAAAATCTTACTTGTATTTTTAAAACTGTTTGAGTTATACTTAATTAAAAATCTGGTGTGAAACAACCACACGGCATCCATTACTCACTATTACACTATTATATGCATTTTTTTACAGATAATATGATCATACGACATAAAATTTACCTAACGAAGTAGGAACTTAAAAAAATTTTCGGTATGAGAAACTTAATACACGTGTAAAGACATATACAACAAAGTTTACAGTTTTCTGATATCTAAAATTGACCTACTAAGCAGGATGACTGTTAATTTTTTCCTGTAATAACCATGTAATACATGAGAAAGAATATCTAAAATTGATTTATGTAACAATTTTTAAGAAAATCGTTAGAGCCGTTTTTGAGATATCAAATTTACCAAAACTTCGCATATTCGATTACTGACTGGAGAACAATAATTACATACAAAAGGATATTTAAAAGGGAGTTAATATGGCAAGTTTGAAAAAAATCCATACAGCCGTTTTTAAAGGAACGCACTTGCGAGACCTAAAATTGAGTTATTTATACAGAACGCCTATCAATTTTCGTGAACAAATGAACTACATCATTCGAAAGGACATATAACAGAAAGTTAATATAGTAACTTTGAAGAAAGTCGTTAGAGACGTTTTTGAGATACGGACTTACGGTCCCACTTCCGGTTTTCCAATTTCCCCCAAAATTTGGAACCTTCATCTGTACACCAGACTTGCATCAATTCTGAAGTTTTCTAGTTCTATCTTTATTAGTTTCGAAGATATGATAGCTAGAAGATTCCACACATACACACACACAGACTGACTAATTGCCAAAAAATACTTTTTTGGACTCAGTATTTAAAACGTGTAAATCAGGTGAAAACTCGATGTCGAATTTTTCCACCGAATACAATACGTTCATCACCTACGGTAGTAGGGTAATGGAAGTAAAAAGGACTGCCGTGCGCAGAGACCATATACTAAAATAGAAATATAAATTTGTGACATAATATAAAACGACAAAACATACATTAAAAATCTTTAATATTTAATGTATACTGGCGATTCAGGTACGTATTTTTAAGATTTTTTGAAAAGTATAATGAATGCTATTTTTTATTTAAAATAAAAAATAAAATATTGAAATATGTAATTTATTTTCAAATTTAGCATACTGCTCAAAAAGAAATTCTAAATATTAAATCTCGAGATTTTATGTTATTTGTATATTTTTTATGATATCGGTATTTAATTTTTTATATCAGATAACTCTGTTTAACTAAAACGTTAAAAAAACTTTTTATACAAAAGGCTAAATTTTGATATATGTTCTAATTTCTAATCACCTTTAAAATAAATAAATAAAAATAAATAAAATATCTATCTTTCTGTAGTTATAATTTTTTATTTTCTCTTAGGTTTACATAACAGTAGTTAACATAGGTTTACATAATAGTACTCGTTATCTTACCTCTTAATCTCCAACCTGTATTTATAGTATTAAATTTCAGGGTAAGAGAAAGTCGTGTGGGTGACACACCAGATTATTAATTATGCGTCCCAATTGCGAGACAGCGCAAAATGAAATAGAATGCTACATGCGAGCAAATCTCCTTCCCCCCCCCCCAATAACATAATTTAATTACTTTTAAAAACGCACTAATGTTAAAAAAAAAAAAAAAAAAAAAAAAAAAAAGGAAGGGCCCGCTTCACTCACCGCTGCCGGAAGCCGAAGCTAATGTTATTCAATGGAAAAAGTTTCTTTACAAATAACTTATTAACTAATACATATTTTTTAATTCTGTTTTCATATTCTGAAAATTCTCAGCTGTTAAATTGACGGACCTTTTTAAAAAAAAATTTTTTTTTTTTTTTTTTTTTACTTTTTATATTTTATTTTGAAGCTGCAAAATACGAATTTTCAATATGTGAAATTTTTTCATTTTGCAATTTCAAAATAAAATATTAAAAATTAAAAAAAAATACATTTTTAAAAAAAGGTCCGTCAATTTAACAGTTGGGAATTTTCTGAAAGTGAAAACAGAATTTAAAAATATGTATTAGTTAATAAGTTACTTGTAAGAAAATTTCCCCATACAATAACATTGGTTCGGGCTTCCGGCGACGGTAAGTGAAGAGGGCCGCCGTTAATTGAGCAAATTTTCATGTGAGGATCGCATAAAAATTAAAAGTATAAATTTTTAAAAATTAAGCGTTTTTTTTTTTTTTTTTTTTTTTTTTTTTTACGTTAGTTCCTATCATATTTTGAATACTTTTCAATTTACTTTGTTCACTATCTCTAATATGTAAAGAATTAAATGGCGTTTTAACCTTTTTGAGACACTCTCTATAATACCATATGCACAACAGCATGCTTTCAATTGAATACGGTATAATTAACATTAAGTCTTGCAGGACCCGACAAAAATATTCAGATACATTACGCAATATAATTGGCAATTACTAGAAATGCATTTTCTGTTATGTTATGCATTTTAAACATTTTTCAACAAAGTTTCAATTCAGAGTGATTATGCAGGATTTCATACCTGCCCACACACACCTTAAAACACGCACAGAATACACAACCTGAAACTCCTACAATTTCCATGTACAGTCGATATTCTAGTTCTTTTGTAAACGAATGGTGAATGATTTTCATACTATATTCTATATAAACACGCTTATATATATATGTGTGTGTGTGTGTATATATATATATATATATATACGCTCATTACATATTGCTTATTTGGTTATATTAGTGCAACGTATAGATGTTAAACTGAACGTAAGTAAAAATTTTGTTTATAGACTAATGTACTTGAGTGCTCTTCAATGCTCCTCTACTCGAGTCATTTGTATGATCTTAACGAAATGTTTAGTGTAACCTTTCCGTATAGTACAGATTTAGAATAATGAATTTGGACTTCTTGCTGCTATTTGTTCTTGAGATTTGCAGATGACAGACACACATATAACACAGACCATAATCTGAAAACCCGATTTTTGGAATCACGGAACCTCAAGAAGTTTAAATGAGTAGTGAGTTACAAAAACTTACCATCGGAAATCTGACCCCAAAAACAATACTTTCTTTCGCATCTATGTGAGTAGAAGAAAGTAGAAAAAAATGACACAATTTTAGCCCTTTACCGGTCCAATTTAAATTCACTCTTCTTGTCGGTGTTGCCAAATTTACAGACTTTTTTATTCAATAGCCACCACTAAATTTTAATTGTAATGGTTGCCTAAACATTTCAAATGTTATTCACTCATTATGTATATTAAATATCACTCCTCAAAATTATTCGTAATAGTTGATTAAAAGAGTCCCCAAATTTGGCAATACGGTTTAGAGCGCTTTAGAGCATTAGGGCCGGCAAAGGGTTAACACTTTGAGACTCTTTTAAACATAGTATTTGAAATGAGAATTATTTTGTGTAGCAGCACAAATACTTTTCATACCACATTCTAAGGGATTTTTTTTTTTTGTGTGAACACAAAGAATGTATATCAATTTCATTTTGTTCAGTGTAATCTAAATACGTAAATACCAGAAATTTCGTCCATAATCGTAAAATATTTTAATATTTTATATGTCACTGTACACGAACCAATTTCAATAATTTTTTTTTTATTTTTATGATTTAAAATACCGAGTTTGTATTTTCTGTTTATATTTGTTCTTCAGCTATGCTGATAACAGATTTTCACACATATCGATATACAGACAGACCAGTCGTTAAAAATCTGATTTTCGGAGTTTGATGACCTAGAAAAGCGTAAGCGTAAGAAGTTTAACGAAAAAATTAGTGTAGCATTTCTATATGATACAGATTTAGAATATTGAATTTGTACTTCAAGTCACATTTTTTTTCTTGCGATGTGCTGATAGATACACAGACACACAAATCAGCTGTTAAAAATCGGATTTCCGAATTCAGAAGACCTAAAATTTTGTAAATATAACAAAATCTGAAGTTTGAAAAATTTTACCCTAAATTAATACTTTTTCGCCGTATATAGATAAGAGAAAATAAAAAAGTTATGCTTAAACAAATTTCGAGATTTTAAAAGCGAAGAAGGTCTTTGACAAACAAAATGACTTAACAAGCAAAAGAGGCAAAAAATAAATAAATAAATAAATAACTGTTTTTAAACTCATCAGTTTTTAAAATTTTGTACTATGATTATTACAAAACAACTCCATTATAACAAATAACAAATACTAATTTATGTGTGTTTTCGTGCAACTTTTGTTTATAAATATTTAAAAAAAAAAAAAAAAAAAAAAACAGTTACACCCAATGGGTGTGAAGCAAAAGTTTGTAAAAATCAAAATTTCGTATGCAAATGCTACCTGACAACCTGCTTCTACATCTCCATAATATCCCTGAGATGGCATACTGGAGCAATCAAAATCAGTTTCAGGTAAATCCACGAAATTCGGAAAATCCATTCCTGGTACACCTCTAAGGATGGTCTCTAAATCTCCTTCTTGGTCTCCGTCTCCGTCAGGATAAGCACTGCCTTTGTTATTTCCTTGCGGTTGCGTGTTCCATCCCATATCAGTATCATCATTCCGATTTCCACCTGATGGCCAACTGTCTTGGGTCCATGTGCCATCTAAGAAAATGAACTTATTATCAAACTGTATATTATCTCTAATAAAAATTTCTAAAATGTACCTCGTAAAATACATATTGACATGTTTATTTGAAACAATTTAGAAACAAAATATCATGAAATAAGGGATATTCAAATTTAAGTACGATATTTAAACATACTAGAATAAATTTAATTGTAAGAAAATACTTATCAGAATAAATTTAGAACTAGTATGTTGTAGCCGCCACAAAACTTTTTTCTATATTGCTCTATATAAATTCAAACAGTATAAATTATTTATTAAAATTATTGTTTATTGGTATTGTTTTCCATGATGAATACAGATGATTGTCATCTCAGAGATGTATAGCACTAAATACCAAAGAAAGTGAATTTTATGATCTACAAATAACATCTTCAAAAATTATTATTATTATTATTATTATTTTAATGAAAATTAATGCAAACCTTGTTTAAAATTATCACAAATCTATGATTCAACCACTTGATTAAAAGACATTGATGAGTTATTTTGAAAGTTACCCAAATTGAAAATTTTCACCCTCTTTAGGGGGGGGGGACGAGCAATGCCCTTGTACATACAGTTGTTTTTCCTGGTTTACTGTTACTATTATATATATATATATATATATATATTATAAATCATACTGAAAAGTTAAAAATAATTCTTATTGTCCACATTTATACGAATCGCTTTTTTTTTTTCTATATTGTAATAATAATAAATTAAAGGACTGGTGTACAATAAATATTTAAACTTAAAAACTTCTTTACACACCATAAAATTAATTCCGGTTTTGAAAGGAAGTGACCTTTCTTCTTCGCGTGCGAAAAACACGTGGGAGTCAAAAGCAAGACACTTTTGATCCCGATAGTGCTTACATTAATTTCATATAATTCGCCTATAAAAGTGCATTCATGTTGGAGAAGACTGATTATTTTGAACACTCATAAGACTTGTTAAGTTTAAATACGTACCGCTTAGCCGTATCTCAAAAATTTCAGAGTGACCCTGTACATGGAAGCATCGTCTCAAATAGTAGTAAGATGCAAATAAAAGGAAAAAGTAAAGTAGTATGTTTTGGCCATCAAAAGATTTTCTTCTATATTTTCACATGAAAATCCATGCAATGTAAATTATTGGTTAAAATTATTATTTATTATATTTACATATTTATTTTCCATGGTGAGGGCAGACGATTATCATTTCAGAACAGTGGTTCCTAAGTATTGAAATAAAGTCAATTTTGTGCTCTATGAATTACATATTACAAAATTCATTTTGAAATTCTTTTCTTCTAGATTTTCTTATACAAAATCACGCAATCATCTAGCAATTAAAATTATCTGTTAAAGTTATTTTCCATGATCAATGCATACGATTTCCCCCTCGGAGAAGTATAACAATAAATATATATATATAAAGTCAATTTTATGTTCTATAGACGATATCAGAGAAAAAAAAAATTATAAGATTTCTTTCTTGTTTGTTTGTTAAATAAAAGAAGTCAATAATTTTATTTCAAAGTCTCACAAGTGCATGGTTCGAACATTTGTTTTGATGGTATCGGTGAGTTATTTTGAAAAATACTCATATTAAAAATTTACGAAGCAATGCTCCTACATGTATAAAAATCTTATATTGATTAACTGCTACTATTAGACACACACATACACATATATAATATTTCACAATGATTAACTGCTATTATTACACACACACGCATATATATGTGCATATACACGCATATATACACACTATACGCATATATACCCGCATATATACACTAAGCGAAAAAAAAAAAAAAAAAAAAAGCCGCACTTGGGTATTTTCCTTTTCGCCTTCTACAACCACCAATTTTATCGTTTAAAAAGCAAATTTTCGAATAGATTTTATTATGTTGTCCTCCACATACACTTTAGCTTTGAGTCCAGTGTTAAAAATAAAATGCAATTGTCAGTAAAATTGTAAATTTAAAAATTATTTCAAAAATGGCAAGAATAAGGCAGTTAACGATGCCACAAAAAGTATAAATTTTTGAATGAAAATCAAAAAATATTTTAATACATAAGATGGAAAATAATTAAATGTTAACGAAATATTGGTAAAAGGGTTTTTAGCAAGATATAAAATTTTTTAGCCGTTTAAACTGGAAATTTGATTCTAGGCGGCCATGTTGTTCATCCAAGCGAGATGACCGTAAGCCATTGCTTATAAAATCGGTTTGTATTACATTTAAAACATAAAAGAGATTCGGGAAAAGTGTTTAGCAGCATAATTTCTTTAATTACAGTACAACAACTATTAAACATAACAAATTTAAATGACAGAAATTTAAAAAAAATTCCATTCTTAGTGAAGAGAAATAGGAAAGGAAGACCTCAGTAGGCTAAAAAAAAAAATGATTAGTTAATTATTGAGCTGAACTGGTTTCCTTTGATGAGTCAATTTAACTTATTTCGAGCTAAAGAAAGCAAGCAGATCTGACAACGAAAATATGACCGACTTAATGAAAATCGCATTTTTAAAACAGTGACACATTCTCCGTACATTATGGTACGAAGGTACATAACTTTCCAAACAGTCGGGCAAATTTTTATGCTCAAGGGATCAATTAACTCGAAATAAAACACAATCTTCATAAAAGTGGTGCCTGACCGACTATTTTGGAGGTATCTTGGACATTTCCGCAAACAGCATTTCAAGATGGTAATGCACCTTACTTTACGACATCTGTGGTAAGTTTATTCACTTCAAATTGTCAAAATTTCCTATCCATTCCCATGAGAATCAATAATTCTGTATGTAATATCTTTTTTCACTTTAAGTTAAATCCCACAAAGGATATAGTAGAATTTCTTCTTTACCAGACATGGAAATAGTCCTAATCGCGATTGGCTCGAAAATGTTTCGCCTATAAAAGTGCGGGGGGAGAGGGGAGAGGATTCGAAATTTGCAGCCTATAAATCTGCCAGAACTAGAAAAAATTATTTGTGATATTTGACACATTGAAATTTCTGAGATTTATATTAAAGCACTGTATAAAACTATTCCATTGCGCAGTAAAACAGTAATTCCATATACAGATGGAATTAACCCAATGCAGAATACATATTTTTATTAAAAAATTGCTTCGATCTAACAAATAAACAGTTTTATTTTATATATTAAAATATAACTTGTTTATTTCATATAATAAATCATAAAATATTACAAAGTATATGGTTATTGCATTATGTTCAAAAAGAAAGTTTTATGCAGATTTTTGAAAAGTACTTCGTAGAGTGCAATAAAGCGAATTATTAAATCGAAAATGTACATAAGTATCATTTCATCTCTTTGGTATTATGCAAACAAGACAGTTTTATTTGTTTCAAACATTAATTTTCAAGTTATTACAAATAAAAAAGGGTATAAGTCATTTTTTCTGCAGTGCGGCTTTTTTTTTTTTTTTTTTTTGTCGTTTAGTGTATATATATTATTTCACAGGGACTGATTAAAAACAACTTTCATTGCACACATTTATACATTTTTTTTTTTTTTTTTTTATGCTGCCGCATTAAAAATTATCATAAAACTTCAATGACAACGCATTTGTGGAGTAGCATGCCCTAAAAAGGGATAGGCATAAATTTCTGACAAGATGCAATTAAATATAACTGTTTATGGAATTCTGTGCAATTGTTCTCGAAATTACGTTCATAAAAAAAATTTTGCCGCATCCACACAGGCAGACACACAGATATTTTCCAAAATGGTCAAATCAGGTCCATCGGAAAACGGAAGTAAAAAATTTTTACGAATCCAATACTTTCATCTGTTTAATATAGAAGAAAGTTTTATATACATATATATAAATACTAATATATATTGAAAGATAACAAACAAAAATTTTTTAAAGAAACACTGTAAATTGTAAAAATTTATGACAGTGGTTTCCGGTTGAAATAATAGCATGTCCCTTCAAGCGAAGCAAGTAGCTACGATTGCTGCATGAAAATATATTGTCGCTTTAATATTACATTCGTGTCTATACATTCTTTGCCTGAAATAAGGGTCATGAGGTTATTTCCACTGAAAACAATTTTCGGTGGTTTTTGAAATGTATAATGCTTGTTTATTTATTTTTTTTATTTTTTTTTTCATCCTTTATTTCCTTAAATAGTACTATTGCTATCTTTTTTAGCACAAGAATTGCTCAGTTCATTTGCAATTACACAACGCAAAAAAATCATGTTCTCACTAACACAAGAAAACGTACACAACTCAAAAATGCAATATTCGAGAAAAAGCAACTTAAAGAAATTTATTAAATATGAATTAGCCTATAATAAAACTGTCAACCCTATAATAAAAGCTGAGATTGAAGGGGACGTTTTTCGGGCACGTTCAAGCACTTTGTACATTTTTACATTATCTTACCCATATATATGGTAGAGAAAGTATTGTCTTTGGGTCAAATTTTAGGAATTGAGTTTTTGTTATATTTACACGTTTTCAGGTTACCTGGATCATAATATCATGATTTTAGAGATGGGTCTGTGTGTCTGTTGTCAGCATATCTGAAGAAAAAATAGTAGCAGAAAGTCCAAATGCGGTATTCTAATTGTGTATCATATTGGGATGCTACTTTTCGTTGAGATTAAGCATATGGTTCGTGTGCAGGTATATTCAAGAGAATTCAAATACATTATCTCTATAGGGAAATTTCTGGTAAGTACAATGTAACATCAGTAGGCTGACTTAAACAAAACGAATTGAACAAAAATTTTTTATATGCATAAAAGTATGTTTTGTGTAGATTGTGGAATGGAAATCATTCATCAGTCGCTACCCAAAGTATTTTGATATATTGGGACTACACTTGGAAATTGTTGGAATTGTAATTCATTTCGTGTTACATGCTTTTTAAGTAAGACTAAATTTAAGTACACAATATTGTTTATAGTGCATATTGTTTACAGACAATATACACGGCTACCCAAAATTGAGCTAAACGTTCTTTTTTATTGAAAATAATTGCTAGAAATGCTTTGCTACATTTTACTATATCGACGAACACTGCTCAGGAGGAAATATTAATTTTTCATAACCATTCTGTAAACAGTATTTTTTTGAAATTTTAATTTAAACCCCAATTTTTTCGCAATAGTTCATGGATATAATTTTAGTTGGGCACAGAACTAAATTCCTGCCAAGTGTCGTTAAATTTTGTATTTCGTCCAACCGTTCTTATGGGATACCCGGACAAAAATAGTGTTACAGACATACAGACACAACGACCCCCCCCCCCCCCTCAATCCCCACACACACACGCAGAAAATCTTCTGAAGTCATTTTTGACTTGCACAATGTGTGAAACGTGAAGATATCTTAAAATCTTTTGATTTTGAGAAATTTACAGACAAAAGTTTGATTTTATTAATATTGATGAGAAATTTACAGACAAAGTCTGATCTTATTAATATAGACAAGATATGATGGCGTTACCTCTGTTGGGATTCGAGTCTCCTTTTCCTTTCATTGATCCACTATTTCCATTCCGGGGCCAACTCACTTGTGAAGTTTGAGCATCAGCTAACTGATCTTTGCTGACCCAATTCCATTCGTTTGTGCTATGCGCATCATAGTCTGAAAAGCTTTTAGGCTAAATTACAAAAATATATATATATAAGAAAATTGGTATTCATTAAAGCTGTAATGTTCAGGTATAAAATTTTGAAAATCTATATCCTTTTGGTAATTTTTAATTGTCGGGATAGATAAACAGTAGTCCCGAAAGATCTGTTATTAGTAGAGTTGTAGAATATGTATATGTAAAACTATATCAATAAATAAACTATAATTTAATCTAACAATTTAAGCTATAGTCTAATTCTCTTAAGGGCCGGCTTCACTCACCGCCGCCGGAAGCCGAAGCTTATGTTATTCTATGGGAGATTTTTCTTTACAAATAACTTATTAACTAATACATATTTTTAAATTCTGTTTTCACATTCAAAAAATTCCTAATTGTTAAATTGACGGATCTTTTTTAAAAATGTATTTATTTATTTATTTTTATTTTATTTTAAAGCTGCAAAATACGAATTTTCAATATGTGAAATTTTTTCATTTTGCAACTTCCAAATAAAATATTAAAAATTAAAAAAAATACATTTTTAAAAAAGGTCCGTCAATTTAATAGTTGGGAATTTTCTAAATGTGAAAACAGAATATAAAAATATGTATTAGTTAATAAGTTATTTGTAAAGAAAATTTCCCCATAGAATAACATTGGCTCGGGCTTCCGGCAACGGTAAGTGAAGAGGGCCGTTAAATTGTTCAAATGAACCTATTATATATATATATATATAATATAATTTAAAGTTGAAAATATTAAAAAATAAAATGAAACAAAATTCAAATGAAATAGGGAAACTGAAAATGTACACCTAAAAAAAAAAAAAAAAACTGTTTTGTTGACAAAACCAAATTTATTTTTTTGATTTATTTTGTAAATTGATTTTTTATTTTAAAAATAATTTTGTAGATAATAAAACCAACTTATTTCTATTGAACAAAAAGAATATCGTCGAAAGAAAAGTCACTGTTGCTGGATAACCCGATGAATAGATCTCTCTGTAAACGACCAACGAGCGAGAGATGTACTCTTTCGATTATTATAACAAAATATTTTTTGAGGTTATATCAAAAAAGAAAATTTGGTTCATTTAACAAAATTTTGATTGTTTTAACCCATTTTATCCCATTGTTCTATTTAAGGAACAGCCAAACTATATCATGGCGTTATCAGTATTTCTTTAGTGGGAAAATTTTGTCAGCTGAAACATGCAAGAGTATTAAGTAATAAGTATAATACTTTGAATAAACATCATAAAATGCAATAAACTCGCAACAATTGCTCCGGTCGAAAAAACACACAACCCTTCGACAGGCGAACAAAGTAGGCACGAGTGCTGCAACCAAAGCGGCAACACACAAAACCGTTTTAAGTGAAGAGCAAAAATGCATAACTAAACTAGTATGTTGTGGCCACCACAAGACTTTCTTCTATATTTTCCTACACATATTCAGTCAATAACAATATTTAAAAAAGAAAAAAATACAAGTTTTTTTTCGTTAAAAGTAAAAAAAAAATCGATAACTTTGTTTTAAATTATCACATATTTATAGTTCAACCATTCGTTTTAAAGGTATTGACGAGGCCTTTTGAAAGATAGCCATCTTGAAAACGTACCTCCCCACCGGGGGTTCTTCCCCCCAGGGGTGGGAGCGATGCCCCCACATGCACAAATTTTGTTTACTAATTAATTAGTACTATTATCAATAATTCATATTAATATTACAATCACAGGTTAAGAATAACTCTCATTATGTGCATTTATACGAAATTTTGTCCTATACTGCCATGTTAAAAATTTAGAAAAAATACGATCACAGCGCCACCTGTTGAGTGACTGATCCCCAAATCTAATCAGCACCAGTTAATGTCAGGGGCCAACTAAATACCAAGTTTGGTTAAATTTCGTTAAAAAAAAAAAAAAAAAACGATTTTTTTCATTTTTTTTTTTTTTTCGTTAAAAGTAAAAAAAAAATCGATAACTTTGTTTTAAATTATCACAGATTTATAGTTCAACATTCGTTTTAAAGGTATTGACGAGACCTTTCGAAAGATATACCCATCTTGAAAATTTACTCCCCTCGAGGGGGCACTTCCCCCCCCCCCCAAGGTGGGGGGGGGGTGGCGAGGCTCCTACACATACAACATTTTTTCCCCAGTTGAATATCTCTATTATAAATAATTCTTGTAATTTTCATAATGATTACTGAAAAATAATTCCCTTTATGCACATTTATGCAAAATTTTGTGTTAAAAATTTAGAAAAAGCGGGATGGCAACGCAACCTGTAAGACAATTTTTACCAAAAGTTGATAGGCACTAATTTATGTCAAGGTGCAACTACATATTAACTTGTATAAAATTCTGTGCAGTAGTTCCTGAGATACAGTTGCCACAAAATTTTGTCACACACACACACACACAGACAGACAGACACACATTTTCTAAAAATGGTCAAATCGTGTTCTACAGCTCTCAAAACATGTAAATCCATCAAAAACCCGAGGTCGAAAATTTTTACGAATCCAATACTTTCTTCTATTGGATATAGAAGAAAGTAAAAACTAGTATGTTGTGGCCACCACAAGACTTTCTTCTATATTTTCCTATACATATTCAATCGGTAACAATATTAAAAAAAAAAAAAAAAAAGTACGATTTTTTTCCTTTTTTTTTTTTTTTTTTTTTTTTGTTAAAAGTAAAAAAAATCCATAACTTTGTTTTAAATTATCACAGATTTATAGTTCAACCATTCGTTTTAAAGGTATTGACGAGACCTTTCGAAAGATACCCATCTTGAAAATTTATCCCCCCCGGGGGTGTGCACCCCTCCCAGGGGTGGGAAGCGATGCCCCCCCCCATGCAGAAATTTTTTTTCCATGTTACATACTACTATTATCAATAATTCATATTAATTTTACAATCACAAGTTTAAAACAACTCTTATTATGCACATTTATACGAATTTTTGTCCTATGCTGCCATGTTAAAAATTTAGATAAAATGCTGTCACAGCGCCGCCTGTTGAGCTATTGATCCCCAAACATAATCAGCACCAGTTAATGTCGGGGACGAACTAAATACCAAGTTTGGTTAAATTTCGTTAAAAAAAAAAAAAAAAAAAAAAAAATTGAGATTTTTTTTTTTTTTTTTTTTTTGTTAAAAGTAAGAAAAATCGATAACTTTGTTTTAAATTATCACAGATTTATGGTTCAACCATTCGTTTTAAAGGTATTGACGAGACCTTTCGAAAGATACCCATCTTGAAACTTTGCCCCCCCGGGTGGGTACTTCCCCCCCAGGGGGGAACCGGTGCCCCCACATGCACAAATTTTTTTTCCCAGTTAACTATTACTATTATCAACGAGACCTTTCGAAAGACACCCATCTTGAAAATTTACTTCCCCGGGGGGGGGTACTTCCCCCCCAGGGGGGAGGGGAACCGATGCCCCCACATGCACAAAATTTTTTTCCTAGTTAACTACTACTATTATCAATAATTCACATTAATTTTACAATCACAAGTGTAAAATAACTCTCTTTATGCCCATTTATACGGAATTTTGTCCTATGCTGCCATGTTAAAAATTTGCATAAAATGCGATCACAACGCCACCTGTTGAGCGATTGATCCCAAAATCTAATCAGCACCAGTTTATGTCAGGATGCAACTAAATACCAAGTTTGGTTAAATTTCATTCATTGGTTCGTGAGATACAGCGTCCACAAAAAAATGATACAGACAGACAGACAGACAGACAGACATTTTCTAAAAACTATTAATTCGTAATCTAGACATCCCAAAACATGTAAATCCATCAAAAAACGGAGGTCGAAAATTTTCGCGAATCCAATACTTTCTCTATATTACATATAGAAGAAAGTAATAATAATATATATATAAATATATATATCTGCATATATTTTTGCTCTTCGCTTAAAACGGTTATATATATAATATAGTATAATATATAATATAATACGGTTATAAAAAAATATATAACTAAAAAATATAAAAATATATATCTTTATATATTTTTGCTTTTCATTTAAAACGGTTTTGTGCGTTTCCGCTTTGATTGCAGCACTCGTGCCTATTTTGTTCGCCTGACGAAGGGTCGTGTATTTTTTCGATCCGAAACAATTGTTGCGACTTTATTGAATTTTATGGTGCATATTAAAAGTTTTGTACTTTTTACTTTAACGCGCCAGTTCTGTGGTGCTTTCTTATTACGTAGGGGTAAGACATACTTTCCAACATCCTAATTGTTATTCCGTAATCCTATAGTATAACCTCCTAAACTAGATGCCTGACGCGTGACTAAGAAACTTGGCAACAGTTGAAGCGGTAGACAGCACCACCTTGTAGAGATTACGCGACTTTTTTATTCAACTGTCACCAATAATTTTAAGAAGTGATATATGATATATATAATCAACGTTTCTTCCGATTCTATTCACTTTTTATGTATATCAAAATTTAAAAATTTTTGGTGGCTGTTGAATAAAAAAGTCGCACAATCTGTACCAGGTGGCGCAGTCTACTGCTTGAACTGTTGCCAAATTTCTGAGCCACGCGACAGGCATCTAGTTTAGGAGGCTATGCCTGTAGCCCCCACCTTTTTTTTTTTCCTCACCAGTTTTTTTCTTTTTTTAGAGTATTTTTCTTTTTATTTAACAAACGATAAATAAGAAGAAATTACTCAAATTAAATGGAGTGGAAAAAGAGGCGGTTCTAACAATAGTACTGAATGTTAATTAGAATGTTGGCAGGCATCGGTATGAATAAACTTCTGCTCGCGTGAGTTATGTGTCTCACCCCCACCACCTCCGTATGGAAACTTCGTTTATTTCTCGTATAAGTGGGCGCAGTTTATATCTTCTCTTTGCGTTTGCAGAAATCTTTTTAATTTTAGTTTGGACACTCGTCTATGGATTTTTTATGTGATAATACTCTTTTGTTATTGTCCTGGTGGTTAATTGTTATTAAGTAAGTGAACATGTAAGGGCAAATTTCATTTCCTTTATCACAGTGTCCTGTTTAGAGGACGGGTCAGATTTGTTATATAAACTGTTTTTTTTTTTGTTGTTGTTGTTTTTTCAAATTTTGTTATACAGGGTTCGTATTCCCCGACTTTTACCTTTCAGGGTTGAGAAATTTTCATCTTTATTGCTACCATTATTTTTATACAATAATCTCTATCCTATTTAATCATGGCACATTATTATATACCATACACTTAAGATTTCTGAACAAAATTAGTGGTGGCATAAAAAGCAAAAATTTCTCATCCCTGAAAGTGACTTTGAAAAAGGGCAGAAAATACGAACCCTATTATAATTCGTTTGTTTAGGTTTAATTAATCTTAGAAAGTATGATTATTTTGAAATTTGAATAAAATAAATGATTTGAGAAAGAACAGGTTAACAAAATCTTTTTTTTTTTTTTTTTTGCTTTGCGCGTGTGTGTAACTTCTGTTAAAAGTTAATTAAATTTTTTATCACTCAGAATTGTCCCAACATTATTCGTATACTGTTACTAATTATTATTCATTAATTACTGTTTGAATCTAATGTTGCGGGATTGTTTGTAAATTTTACAATATATATATATATATATATATATATATGTTTCTAAATTCATTCAATTATTTCAATGAAGTAAAAAAAAAAAATTTAGTATGACATTGCTGATCTGGAGGGGGGGAAAATATATAAATTTAATATACTTTATTATTATAATATATGAGAATTCACCTTTTTAAATTTACAATTAGTTTAAATAAATGTATAAACAGGCAAGCTAAAAATACACTAGTTTTGATAACATATATACATATACTTACACTTCTTGAAGAGGCATATGTGAAGTATGTGATCAATAATATACCTGGGGAAAAAAAAAAAAAAAAAAAAAAAGAAATGTCACTACGAGTATAAATGAAACTCAAGCGGATAACCAAATGCTCCAGAAAAGTAAATATAAATATAAAAATATTATTTAAATATTTTTTTCAAATTTGCTACTTATGTTTTAAGTACAGTCGGTAACAAAAGTGTCCGAACACTAGCAAAAATTCCTATGTAAAAAAAGTACACTTCATACGGTTTTGTTAAATAAATCCTTATCGAATCATATTCTTAGACTGACTCAGAACATGATTCCACAAGGATTTATTTAACAAAACCGTATGAAGTGTGCTTTTTTTACATAGGAATTTTTGCTAGTGTTCGGACACTTTTGTTACCGACTGTAGATAACACTTATATAGATGCGAAATTATTACAAATTTCTAATAATAGTAATTAACTTTAAACTCTTTCTAAACATGACATTAATATATTAGAAATATTTGGTGTGGTCCTGTAAACAGAAGAAAAATACCTTTCATACTATATTCTATGCAAAATAGGCTTTCGTGGGGATAAAAAATGTATGCCAATTTTATCTTGTTTAGTTTTATCTACCTAAAGTTGTAATTGTACCTACCTGCAATTTCGTGCATAGACGTAATGTACTCGATCTCAACAAACATTTTCAGGTAGCATCCCTATATGATAGAGATTTAGACTACGGAGATTGGACTGCCTCCTCATATTCGTCCTGGAGAAATGCTGATAACAGATTCACATACACACAGATCAACGGCTTAAAAGCTGTTTATTGGATTTGGAAGACTTCAAAATGTGTGAACTTAAACAAAAAGCTTAATTTCGAAAATCTGATCCGGAAACAATACTTTTTCTACCAATAACAATATGGATAAAAATAAATAAAAAATTACACTCACAGTCATAAAAGTATTAGTAATTTGAATGTAAAACTTAGAAAAGCACAAACAAACCAAAAAATAAAAATATGAAAAATATAAAAACAAGAAAAGAATTTGACACCGGTAAAATTAAGCAAGGAACTGTGATAAAGTAAACGGTCAAAACAGCTGGTTATTTCAATCGTTGAATTAAGTTTATAGCCTTCCATCTACATGGGAGAATGGATCTCGGTTTGATGAAAGTCATCATTAGATCATGGGATGCGGAAGAGTCTCAGTGACGTAAGCGAAAAGACAAATGATTTCTTTACGTCAAATCTGTGCAAAGAGTCGGAGACAAACACTGTTGAAAAGTCTAGTATCACTTCATGCTTGGTGCGTTTTTAAAAAGTCGTCAAATTGACGCTACTTCATTTTCTCTCCTGAAATTACTACTTTCTGAATTTTTCAATATAAAGGAAAGAATAAATAAAAATTTAAATTTAAAATTACATGCTGAAACAAATATTTTAAAAGTACAAAAATCATAACGAAACAGAGTTTTAATAAAGGGTTGGTTGGATAGTGAGATGGGCTTTACGTCGCTCTAGTGCTGTGCAATGGGCGATTGGCTACAGTCTGGGACTCACCCCTAGGGGTGGTCTGGAGACATGCCATCACAATTTTGATCCTCCACGGAAGGGATGGCTCTCCCGCTTCGGTCACCCCCAGAGGTATTTTTGATGGGAACATGGAGAACAATACCGCCACGACAGATTTTACGTGCACCAGCCACCATTAGTGTACACGACGGTCTTTGGCCGGATCGAGTACCGAATCCGCAATCCTCCAATTACGAACCCGGTGCTCTACCGACTGGGCTACTGCGGCCCGTTTTAATAAAAGGAACAGCTTTTGCAATGGGCCTCTTTTCAAAATTTGAATTTTGACATCGAATTAGGAAATTTCTTGCCAAGATCTTCAACTTCAATACTTATTTAGAGCATTTCGCCAACAAAAATTCAGAAGCCAGCATCAATACTTATTCAGAAGATATTGCCAACAAATATTCAGAAGCCATCCAATTTATGAATGTCGATGATCTCGGATACAGAAGTCGGCAATATTTTTTTACATACAATGAAGGATGAATTTCTCACTTATCAGTAAATTTTGAAAAATGTAAACGTTTTTAAAGTTTGATGGTGTAACTGGTACATTGGTCCACATTTTCTGGCGCGCCGTTTCGAGAAATATCGATGTCGTTCTGGAATTTTTGACAGCAGGTTATGATGGTAACCTGCTTGCCGTAATTTTTAGGTAGATTCCTTATAGGAAATCTACCTATTGCAATGGTTCTCATGACGCGACTTCTGCAAAATTTCTTCATATCTTCACCGATCATGACCCCTAGAACCCAAAACCACCCTCCGTTCAAAAGTTTATATATATATATATAAATAATAGATAACGTAATAAAATTTAATCTTAAAATTTAGC
Source organism: Salticus scenicus (assembly GCA_963930645.1). Taxonomy (NCBI): domain Eukaryota; kingdom Metazoa; phylum Arthropoda; class Arachnida; order Araneae; family Salticidae; genus Salticus; species Salticus scenicus. The sequence goes on along the minus strand of OZ005653.1, from coordinate 235,381,257 downwards.
AATTAATAGAACTAAAACAATAACAGCACACTAAAATATAGAACTGAATTTAACATAGAGGAAAGAATGACACAATTGAACTTAGATAAAACAGTTCTACATCAAAGAGCCCTTAAATGCATAGATCCACAAACAGCCAAACATTGTATATGATTAACAATTGTAATAATACACATCAGAAAAAGCGCCATTGCAGCTGTAATCAAAGTGCATGTAAACTTTTAAAATATTGATGGTAAGCCAAATTGGCAAACATATGTATATATATATATAATAATATATACATTAATATATAAACAAGATTTTAAATAAATGAAAAAACTGTTTATATTAAACATATATATATATGTATAACGCTTTTTCCCATGTTAAGTTGTGAACACGATAACTGGAGTAATTTTTATTTAAATTTAACCAGCTCAGGATATGTTGTCAGGACAGTAAAAATCTCGGTCGAGTTCGTAGATGGGGTATCCAGCTCAAAGGGGGTGGAAATTTTCATTTGCCCATAATTTCTTTACTATTGAAAATAGGAAAAAATTTCAAATCAGGCGAATTATCGCCTTACCCTAAAGAACAATTTTTGTATTTAAACTTTTTCGATAGCTTCAATTGCTTAGAAGTTACAAGCTAAAAAGTGATTTTTCGTGAATTGTGTTGAAGCCGACATTTTCTATAGCTTTCATTGCAAAAATTTATAATCTGATGCTTATGTCACGTGCAAACGATAATAAAAAAGATCACTGAAAATATGTTTTTAAACAATGTAATAATCTGATTAAAAAAAAAAAAAAATGTTTAATTTAACAGAAAATATGACGTCACAATTACAACAATGTACTGAGAAAATTGAAATAAAATTTTACCCGTGATTTTAAACAAATAAAGTAAAAGTTAATAAATAAATATGTAAATAAAATCGAATAAAATCCATAGAATAATAATAAAGGAAGAAGGAGCATAAGGTTTCTACATAAGCTGTTGTGTTGCCACAAAAAACAGCGATTATTAACAAGCCTTTATTAACAAACTTCAATATTGAGAGGAGCAAAAGTAGCTTTCGCTGGCATTTCCCTAGAAGCGGTTTGTAAGCATTAAGACTATTGGCGTGCTCCTTCTTCCTCAATTATTATTCTATGATAAAATCAACATATCTTAGGGCTAAGCAGATTTAGACTTAGCTTTATGACATAGATGCTAATGTAAAAGATAAATGTCATCGTTAAAAGAAAAAAAAAAAAAAAAATCGTGTAAATCGATGCTAAACGAATTAAACTGGCATGATAGAAAAAGTAATAAATTTGGGGACATTTAGGTGTTATCTCTCTGACAAATGAACTAGGAACGATTTTAATGAATTGCCCATTGAAGTTTATTTTCATATAAACTTAAATTTAATCTAAAGTATGTCATTACTCGAATTTCCTTATTTTGATAAATAAAATTATACCATTTGAAAAAAAATAAAATAAAATAAAGAACACTCTTTTACTAAAAAGTGAACAAATAAAGGTTTTAGAAAACTGTCCGCGATTGTAATGAAATGCTCGTCCTCTGGTGGGCTAAGGTGCAATTAACAATACCACGGATAGCTTTCGTCGAGACGTCATTGCTTACTGTATATTCGATGTTTAGTTTCACATATATTTATTGAATAAAAATGAATAAATCCGGTAAAAATGATAATACATACTGCTGTGTGCCACAGTGTAACTCCAAAGGATCAAGAAATCCGGAATTAAGCTTCCAGTTATTTCCAAATGACAAATTTAAAATTTCAGTTGTTTCGGCTAATGGAAATAAAGAATATTTGAAACTAATATTTGTTCAGCTTCAGTTAAATATCTACTTCCGATCGAACTTTGAATAAACTGAAATATTTTTTCCAAAGGCAATCGATTTTCCATGATGTAATGGCGATGAAATTATAACACGAATATTAAGTAGCAACACAAATACAACAGTAATAAATACACGTGGCTATTATATGTACTAACAATAAAAGTTGGAAAAGCGCCATCTATCGATCATTACAAACGCGGATTGCATACTTTTAAATCTTCACAGGGATGGAACACGGGCGCAGAATTCATACTACTATCAATATAAGAAAATTTTCTACCTCTTGAATCAACGATATTATAGGTGGAGAAATTTCTTAAACAGATTCCGGTATGAATTCTGCGCCCGTGTTCCATCCCTGTCTTCATTAAAAAAAAAAAAAAAAAAAAAAATTGTTGCACTCGACATTATACAAATACATCCTGTGTCACATACGATAGTTTTGTATAAGTATAGATTTTTTGTTTGCCCCTGGAACCTGCCCCTGATGGGAAAAGTGCCTGGAAACACTTGTATTCTAGTATTGTCATTGATTATGAAGTCGTGTGCAAAATTTCAGGTCCTTCGGACGACAAGAAGTTGCAGCAAATTGAATTGCAAAATTCCGTTATATACATTAATAGTTGCATCATATCAAGTTAATAAAAGTGTGTTAATTAAAAACCATGTTAAACGCTTTAATTAATCATTTAAAAATATAAAATTAAAATAATACGTCAATCTTAATACAAATACCGTTTGTGGTGACTAGTTTAGAATGTCGGTTTAGGCACGAATTTAAAATTTACGATTGAGAGTACGTTACAGCTTCCTTTGACTTTTTATCTTGTCGAAACAAGATATTGATCTGTGAAGAGATATGAGGTTTTCGCGTGGAAAGAAAATATAATGACGCCAAAGCTGCCTTTCTCCATCGCCAAGCACGCCAAATTTTGTCGTCAGACAACGAATTTCGTCGCCAAGTCGACAATTTCGTCATCAACTGTCAAATTTTGCCGCCAAATCACAAATTTCATTGCTAAGTCGCACGTTTTGTCACCAAAATCTCACCAAATCATACAATTTACTAATTTCATAACAATTAACATTGAAATTCAGCGGTGCCAAATGGTCCAATGTTAACTAATGTTAATGTTCCAGCTTATGTGAACCAAAACTATTTCACTTTACAATTTTTACTCATCTGACAATAAGAATCACAAAAACACAATACAAAACTTTCAATAATTCAATAAAAATTACAATGAAATAACTATCCAGAAACCGCTACCACTTAACTGTATTTGACTTGACCATAGAAACGCCAGGCTTACCAGTGCTTGACCATAGTAAGGTTACAAGTGCATTTTCACGTTTCTATTATTTTTTCTTTAAAAGAAAGATATTGAACTTCAGTTATATGGAATTTAAATAAAAATTACAATTTTGATTAAGCTTGTGTGGGGAGGGGGGTGTAGCCCAATAGCCCCTTCCGGGATTCACCATTGCTGGGATTGTATATCTTTAAGATTTCTATTTGTTGAATGATTATGAGCTTGAATTTAAAAAAAAAATATGAAACATTTACAGACCAATAAATATAGCCTAAAATTTTAAGTGGATTGAATAAAACCCTTTTGTAGTTGAAAATTAAATTTCTTGAAAACAGAATAGCGACGTAAATAATGCAATGTGTGAGAACAAAGCCAATGGCTAAGTATTAATGCATACTTAAAATTTCTTTACATTTATAACATTAACGTAAAGGAATCTACCTTTGCCTTTAGCTTGCCGAAATGGATTTTTTTTATAACCATGGCGATCCGCATGCTGCTTACTTTTTATGATAACCTGATCGCCATTTGCATATTTTGCGCTTGACGTTGATGAGCAATTCTAAAAAAAACGGGCTGTATTTTTACATTTTATTATTATTTTATTTTATTTTTTTAATTTTTCTTACAAATTTACAACTTGAGACTTATAGTTACAAAGACTTTTTGTCTCTAACGACCCTTGTGACAAACTCACGCTAAATTTCCGTCGGCCTCCATCTTCACAAAAAATGGCGACCTCAATTGTTTCTTATTGATTTTGTTTAAGTATGATTTCTAGTAGTAGTAATTCAGTAAAAATGATTCTTGAAAAATATAACTGTTTGTTGAAAGAGAACGTTAGGATTGTTGTATTGATATGCATGACAGGCCTATTTTAAAAAAGAAGATTAAGGGATTTTTTTTTTTGTTTGTTTGTTTGTTTGAGTGAATTGTTTAGAGAAAAAGAGATGTTTTTGAATTTTTGAAAGCAAATGTGGTTATTGAAAGGTAGTAGGATTTGTGTTAAATGTGCGAGTGATATGATTTAAAGAAAGAAACGGAATGTAACTGACGGTTTAGCATGGAAGTGTGATGGCTATGTCTTCGGCAGTTTGTTGTTTATTTTAATACAGATATTTATTATTGGTAGTTTTTCATGCAAAATGAGCTAAATTATTTTTAAATACTTGTTTTATAAATATTAAAAATAAGCTTAATTTATTTCTGTGCATTTCAAAGCAGACGCCATTTTGTAAAGCGCATTTTCACCTTTTTTAAATTTGGAATCCATGGCAACCAATCCGAAAACGGCATTTCGCCGTGGTTACCAAAAGAAAATCGCCAGAAATGAGATGTTGACCAGTGTTCCAGTTGTTCCGTACTAATGATAATTTATAACAACAATTCAAAATCAATTCAATTTTTAATGGGTGCAGCTTTAGTTTAGGACCTCACTTAGTGACTTTTAAATGTTTGTCGCCCTTTCGGTATTGAATTTTTTCGGTAAAATTTCGGAACAACTATAGTATTTCCCCACAGCTGAATTTGGCGATTTTTTTTTTCTTTGCGATAATGACTAAATCATAAATCTAAAGATCATAAATCATATATCATAAATGATAAAATCGTAAGCTAAATTATAAATCATAAAATCATAAATCCAAAATAAATAGCATGCAGGCTGCCATATTATATCGGAAACAGTCCAGAACGACATCGCTATCGTTCAAATCGGCGCCAAAGCAAAATTGCCAAATTCAGCTGTGGGGAAATACTATAGTTGTACCAAAATTTCTTGTTTAAAAAATTTTGGAACAACTTAGATATGCACCCACAACTATATTTGGCGATTTTTTGTTGGCGATTATGGCTAAATCATAAATCTAAAAATCATAAACGATAAAATCATAATCTAAATCATAAATCATAAAATCACAAATCTAAAATAAACAACATATAGGCTGCCAACTTATATCGCAAACAGTCCAGAACGACATCGTTATCGTTCAAAACGGCGCCAAAAAAAAATCGCCAAATATCGTTGTGGGTGTATATCGAAGTTGTACCAAATTTTTAATACCTATTTTAATTATGTTTGTTTATTGCTGCATTTTTCGGAACAACTATAGTATTTCCCCACAGCTGAATTTGGCGATTTATTTTTGGCGATTATGGCTAAATCATAAATCTAAAAATCATAAATCATATATCATAAATGATAAAATCATAAGATAAATCATAAATCATAAATCCAAAATAAATAGCATGCAGGCTGCCATATTATATCGCAAACAGTCCAGAACGACATCGTTATCGTTCAAATCGGCGCCAAAGAAAAATCGCCAAATTCAGCTGTGGGGAAATACTATAGTTGTACCCATTTTTCAGGTACAGCTTTAACTAGGCTCCCCGCTTTGCGACTTTTAAACTAGTGTTGCCTTTTTGACAACGAATTAAAATAGTTATCGAAATTGAGTAATTAAAGACCTTCGAGCTACTTCGGTGCTAAATTTCAGAATTCGCCAAGAGGGTCATACTTTAAGGTTGTTCCCATTTTTTTCAATTAATTTATTACAATATTCCGTATTCTGTTTATATTTCTAACGTACGGTTAGGTTGAAATTGCTGCTTGCGGAAGTTAAAAAGCTTTTCTTAAGAAAGCATTTTTAAACAAAGTTATCTAGTCTGACACATTAAAAATATATAATCTGCGTGATTATTATTATTATTATTATTATTATTATTATTTTTTTTTTTTTTTTTTTGTTGTTGTTGTTTCCTTTCCTTTTTCCGCTTTTTCTTTTTTTCCTTTTATAATTTATGTATATTTTTAATATAAGCTAAGGTTAAAATAGTGGTCGCAGAAGTCCTTGGTTTAAAACGTCCGAGGACTTTGGCGCCAAATTAAAAAAATCGCTGTGAAGATTCTATACTTAAGCTATCCCAGAATTTTTAGTCTCAAAATAACTGAAAATTAAGGTAATCAAAGAAGAAAAAAAAGTATCTTACCTAAATAATGTTTTTTCATACTTCAAAGTATTTTGATGATGGCTAATCAAACCTTAAAATAATAAAATAAACAAAAAATTAGTGACACAGTAATTTGAAAAAACGCACAAATTTTCAAAATTTATTTTTGCTTAAAATGGCTTTATTTATAAAAATAAATCTCGTGCTTTTTTCTAATTTATTTTAAAATAATTACACAATTACATTACTTTTATTACGAATATTAGTCCGCTATGCTGGCCATTATATACATAAATCATTATATATATAAATCATTTATTATTATTATTACTAGCAAACCCGTGCGAAATTTTCGCACTTTATTTCTTGTTTTATTTACCTTTAAAGTTTCAAGCTCATAAGCATTATACAATTTTTTCACCCCCTAATTAAAATTTTGATTTACCAGAAGCCAAATTATTATTAGAACCCAAATCAAATAATTGTACAATAGTGAAACCAAAATCATTCAAAGAAAAGTTTCAAAATAAAATTCATGGTTCAAGACCCAGTTTTCATATTTCCACAGGTAGTACAGTTTTAGTATGAGACTCCCCCGATGCCTTTTAAATTTTTGTAGCCATGTTGGCGATGACTTTTTATTATATATATATATTAACTAATTCCTATTTTGATTATATTTTTTACTATTAGGACTGAGGATTAGGACTTATTAATTTTTTTTTTACTATTAGTCTCAATCTGCTAATTTTTACGATACCAGTTTTACGATGGTTGGATATTTATCGAAATCTAAAATTTATCGAAAATATAATTGAATAATTTGAAAGAATGTTATAATTAAAAAAAAAAAAAAAAAAAAAATCCGACCCGAACTAAATTCTGCTTTTGCCAAAATTTCATCAATTTTTTTTTTTTTTTTTCTTTCTCTATATATATTAAAAAAAAAATAACTGTCGCTGGCGTCAATTTTTTTTGTCTGCGACAGCATCTTCTCGCGGAGGGCAAAGTGCTCTGCATCATGAGAGGTATCAGTGTATTCCGACTGCTTCAAGGAAGGCATTTCAGCTACTTAGAAATTTCTATCATTTTAATTAACGAAGTTATAACTAAAAACGTTGGGTTTATAAAGGTACTCTATTTGCCACCGGAGTGGAAAGTTTCTCTTATGGCGTTTTTTTCTGTGTTTCTGACGTCACTTTCCTCAGGAAAATTAAAATGAGATCAATGGTGTGAATAAGAAAAATTGAAAAATAGGCATATTTGAGATGCTCGAGAGAAGAAAAAAATTATTTAGAATAGCAAAACATGAAAATAACCGATATTTAAAAAATATTGAGTAAAAATTTAATAAAAATGAAATGAAAATTAGTTTATATTTTTAATTTAGTTTATATTATTATTTTATATTATTAGTTAAGTTTATACTATTAGTTTAGTTTATATTATTAGTTTTTATTTTAACGTTAGGCGAAAAAGATTTAGTAATTAATATAATTATTACGTTAAACAACGATTGGTATAGAATTAGAGGTTAAGCGCAGAAATTGGTATAACTTCAGTATAACCCCACAGCTGAATTTGGCGATTTTTCTTTGGCGCCGTTTTGAACGATAACGATGTAGTTCTGGACTGTTTGCGATATAATATGGCAGCCTATATGTTGTTTATTTTGGCTTCATGATTTGATTTCGATTATGATTTTATCATTTATCATTTTTAGATTTATGATTTAGCCATAATCGCCAACAAAAAATCGCCAAATATCGTTGTGGCGTTATACTGAACTTGTTCCAAAGATACTTGCGTATTAACGCCACCGCGGCTACAGATTAAGTGCCGTCAATCTACACCTAAAGTTTTTGCGACAAATCATAAAATAAAACACTTTATTTAAAATCAAAACACTTTCAAAATTCAAAACACTTTATTTAAAACAAAGTAGTCAATCTGATTTGGTGGAAAGTGGGCCGATATAGAGTTTAACATAGTTTCAAAACTGTCTCTATTATCTTTCACCTGATGCTGTCGCCATATGAACTCTGATAAATAAGATTCCAAAAGATGTCTCGCTGTCCCCCTATGTCTCTTGTGTGCGAACAACAAGATTGCTCTTTATTGGCGCATTAGCGCAACTTCTGCTGCTGTGGCGTTAATACGTAAGTACCGAAAAAAATTATAAAATAGAGCATTAATAATAATAATAATAATAAAATTCGCAACCTATTTTTGTTTTTTAAGCATTGATGTAAAACTTTGCAGAAAACAGAATTTAATTTAATACAACAGGACTTTTTTTTTTTTTTTTTTTTTTTTGTCTATTTTTCCATGTAATGGAATGAAGTAACTGCATTGCTAAAATATTTTAGTTACACATAATACAGGACCTCACTGGCAAATTTTAAATTTTTCATTTATTTTGACGATGACTTAAATTATCTATCTCAGTTATGCATGTCAAGATTTTTGCGAGAAAAGTCTAAGCTACTTCGGCGCCAAATTTAAAATTTCGCCAAGAGGTTAAACTGTACCATTGCTTTAGCACAATTTTTTTTTTTTTCAATTTTTTTTTAAATATTTTTTTTAAACTTAATTCATGTGAGAAAAAAAGAAGAACATTTTTTATTTGGTTTAAATGTACAAAATATCTCCAAGTAAAATATTATCCGTATTATTAGAAAGAAAATGGCTAAAGTAGTTTTTCCTGTACCATTGATGTCTCTATAAATTAAATTATTCAATATCATTATATTTCATTCTCCACACGCATTTTTTATTTTCTAAATTCAATATTATATAATATACAGTCGGTAACAAAAGTGTCCGAACACTAGCAAAAATTCCGATGTAAAAAAAGTGCACTTCATACGGTTTTGTTAAATAAATCCTTATCGAATCATGTTCTTACACTGACTAAGAACCGGATTCGACAAGGATTTATTTAACAAAACCGTATGAAGTGTACTTTTTTTACCTAGGAAATTTTGCTAGTGTTCGGACATTTTTGTTACCGACTGTATATGTAAAAAAGACAAGGTGTAATCATTACATATCCAGAAGATGTAGCCCAGTAGATATCGCCAACAATAATAATTATTCAGAAGATATCGCCAACAAGTATTCAGGAGCCATCATGAATATTTATTCAAATTGTCAACAAATATTCAAAAGCCATCCAATTTATGAATGGTGATGGTCTATCCCGAATACTCCAAACCGGCAATTCGTTATCTGTATATATATATAAATTACGTGTCACGATGTTTGTCCGGGGTAAACTCCTAAACTAAGGAACCGATTTTAATGAAATTTTGCACACTGTGTGCAGTTTGGTTCAACTTGAGAAATAGGATAGTTTTTATCTCAATTTATTGTCACAATATTGTTTTATTGCAATTATTTGTTAATTATAGACCTTTATTAAAGTTGCTCCAAAATATCTGTGAGTTCCATTAATTTAATTGTTGCCAAAAAAAAAAAAAAAAATACGAGTTCATTTTCTTTCGACATAAAAATAAATACATTTAATCAAACGTGAACGTTAAAAAATTATAAAAAGTTAAATTATGCATCTCACGAAAATTGACGTCATAATCAATTTAAAGATTTTATATACATTGATAAAGTGCTAATGTAGTTCTATCCATAGAATAATAATTAGGAATAATAATAGAATAATAATCCTTTATTATTATTCTATGGTTCTATCATAGATATCTGTATATATATAAAAATTACGTGTCACGATGTTTGTCCGCGATAAACTCCTAAACTAATGAACCGATTTTAATGAAATTTTGCACACTGTGTGCAGTTTGGTCCAACTTGAGAGATAGGATAGTTTTTATCTCAGTTTATTGTCACAATATTGTTTTATTGCAATTATTTGTTAATGGACTCTTCCCACCTGACGTCAGAGGTCACGTGATAGAGGAAAAACAAATAGCAGACGAAGTTTTGTTTATCTAGAGCGATTGCTGAAATAACATATTTTCTGTTCTTATTTTTGATCAATCGTATTTAATCTGGGTTATTTTTTATACATCATCATTTTTAATCCATTTTATATCATTATTCATCACCTTTTGTTTGCTGTATACATTTACAATCATCATTTAGTTTATACCTGTTATTGATTTTCATGAAGACCATGTTTAAATACTCTGATTTTTGGTACTTAAATCAGTGACAATGCAATATCGTACTACGTAAATCCATTCAGACCAGTAACTAAGTTAATTAACTTGTTGTAACACCTTTATGCAATTAAATTAAATGAAAACATTTTAAAATTTCAAATTATAATCCATAAACATTCCACAAGAAGCTATTATTTATTGCTAGATCAGTTAATGTTACAGTTACACTACAATATACAAAAATCGATTCTTATAGGTAAAAATAAATAAACACATAAAATGTTTTTTAAAAATTATTAAATCTACAAATACAACTATTCTACTGTTTACAAATGCACAATATTACTTTTATTTTATTTTATATTAAATATTAACATTTTTGTTCTCAAGAACAATATTTAATTGAATTCGATTCTCAGAATCCGATTATTCGTTTTCCTCTATCACGTGATTGAGCAGACGACGCTGGGAAGAGCCCATTATAGACCTTTGTTAAAGTTGCTCCAAAATATCTGTGTGTTCCATAAGTTTAATTGTTGCCAAAAAGAAAAAATACGAGTTCATTTTCTTTCGACATAAAAGTAAATACATTTAATCAAACGTGAACGTTAAAAAATTATAAAAAGTTAAATTATTCATCTCACGAAAATTGACGTCATAATCAATTTAAAGATTTTATTCGCATTGATAAAGTATGTAGTTACACACAAGCGAAGTGTGACGTCACTGACCGCCTGTGAAATCAAGAAAAAGATTTCTTATGTTAATCACCCATTGTATTTTTTTATAAAAAATTATTAAAAAACGAGGAAAATTATTTCCGGATTTTAATCCCCATATTTTTGTATAGATATGTATTATTTATCATGTGCATACGTTAGATTGAGTTATTTTGCTGTCAAATTGACAAAATTTTAATTTTAAATTTCAAAGCTGTGTCGTCCTTGGAGTTTTTCGTATTTGGCGATCAAAAACGTAACACGAAAATATACAAGCTAGATGTATATTTTCGTAATATGTATAGAGTTCTAACAGATGACGTCATGCTGAGGGACAGTTGACCTTACTGACCCATTTTACCATTGCGGAATAGTGTTAAAAATTTATTGTAACACAGTGTTGTAAATGTATTTGTAAAAGCATAAAAAAAATTCGACTACCACGCTTCCAAAGGCATGGGAAAAGGGGAAAAAGTAGCGCTGTCCTTCAGCAAAGTACGGTTTCTAAGAAGAAAGTCACGTGGTTGTTAGAACCTAATTGTGCGAAATATTGTTTCATATTATTCATTACTCTCTTAATATAAGTTGTTAAAATAACCATGATTTTTGAAAGGAATTAAATGTGTGCGCCAGATAATTTGGCGATATTATTTTTTTTCCGCCCAGGATGATAGATATGAAATTTATTCCGCTGCAACATGTTAATATCTTATGTCAGTTACATTATGTATATGCTACAATTTATTTCACGTGACACGTGTGTTAAAAATTTATTTACGACATAACCTTGCTTTTTCAATTTTTGTTGCATTATTCTAATCTGTATCACTTCGTTTTCTTTAAGAAATTTGTGATCTATACATAACGTTCTAAATAAAAAGTAATTATTTCAATATTTTAAAACTTATTTAAAAGTCTGTTTTATTTAACATTAAATTTTAAAAGTTAATTTAAAACTTATTTAAAAGTCTGGAAGAGTTTAAGTCTGTTTATTTGTTTTGTAACGCTAATCTATATGATCGATGTTCGAAACTTTAGTTAATTATTTCTCTTATTTTTCTTTACTCTTTCTTTAATAACTTACCAATTTAACGTTCCTGATTAAATTTGGGATTTATATATGTATTTTGCATTAAATTTTGACTCATATTTATTGCTGAGAATGCGATCGTAAAATCTTGCAATTTTCTTATCTTAATCCTCAATGCTTTCCTTCTAGATTAACTTGAATTTACTATTAAAATTTTAACATACTCAGAATCTTCTCACCACTTCGTTAAAATATATTAATCTTTTCAGTAATATATTAATCAGTATATCCCCACAACGATATTTGGCGATTTTTTTGTTGGCGATTATGGCTAAATCATAAATCTATAAATCATAAATGATAATCTAAATCATAAATCAAAAACATAAAATAATAAATCCAAAATAAACAACATATAGGCTGCCATATTATATCACAAACAGTCCAGAGCGACATCGTTATCGTTCAAAACGGCGCCAAAGAAAAATCGCCAAATTCAGCTGTGGGGATATACTGAAGTTATAATTATCCGAATATAATTACTGAAGTTATATTATAAGTTATAGTTGTGGGTAACAACTATAGTATTTCCCCACAACTGGATTTGGCGATTATGGCTAAATCATAAATCTAAAATAAAAGCATGCAGGTTAACATATTTCATTGCAAATAATCCAGAACGACTTCGTTATCGTTCAAAAAGGCGCCAAAAAAAAAAAAAAAAATCGCCAAATCCAGTTGTGGGGAAATACTATATACCTTATCAAATTATCAACGTATTACTTAGCCGCAGCAACGCGTGGCCGGGTCCGCTAGTTAGAATATAATCAAGGATGAATTTTTCACTTATCAGTAGGTTTCGAAAAATGTGATTTCCCCCCCCCCCCCCCCCCCCCGATTTAACTTAGTATGTAATATAGTTTAAGAAATGGTAAAATCAGATATTGACGGGCATCTTGGCAAATTAATGGCGACAATGCAAAATTGCTATCTGAAAAAAATTGTCCTGTCGTACTACTACTAATGAAATGTTTAAAATAATTGGAATAATCACATAAGATATTTATTTTCAATGGATCCGACTAAGTCATATTCTAGGAAAAATGCACTTTAAATGTTGCATCTTTACTGTTGTAAGCACCATTTTAAACCTTGCTGTACATTGGAAATAAATGCAGAGTGTTACATATTGCCCTAAATTAACTAAAAACAATAGTAAAAAATATAGGCATTAGAAAAAATAAGTTCATAATTTCTTTAGTCAAGCAATAATACCCGAAAAATTCATCGTCAAACAGTGACAAAAATTTAACAAGTGGATCGTATACTAAAGCTGTAACGCTAAATCATTTAGATGTTAAGAATTTCTCTCTGTTCTAAACAGTTAGTGCTATCGTTGTTTATTTTGTGTGTCTAGCTGTCTACCATATGTTTTCTCTCAAAATAATGGCAAATTGTTATTAAAATGTCGAACGTTAAGACAGATTTTTCACATACTAGAAACGATATAATATTAAATATTGTGTATTTCAATGTGATACCAAATATGGTGGATTTCTATAATATTGTTAAACTCTTCTCTTGTATTATGTATTATTAATATTAATATTCCAATTCAATGAAAGGCAAAGTTGAGAATAGTCGGGTAGAATCCATCACGGGTTAATGAGAGAAGCAAGTCGGGGTGAGGGAAAGCCTTCCTTGGGGGTTGGTGAGCGGAGCGAGCAGGGGGCAGAGCCCCCTAGTTTTTTTAAAGAAAAAGAAAAGAAAAGAAAATTAATAATAATCAGTATAGAAACAAACGCGCTCATTTTTTTTTTTTTTTTAATTAGGAAATGAAAAGCGCGCGTGCAAAATGAAATAAAAAAAAAGAAACAAGATAATAAAGTTTGAATTTGAGTTAGTAATTTAAGGAGGCCATTGATATAGTAATTTTTTTTTTTTTTTTTGTAAATTGTTTTTATTAAATTAAAATGCGGATATCATAATTTCGTTAGTAAAGACCTTTGCGCGAAACGTAAGAGTTACTTCGGAGCCAAATTTCAAATTTCGCCAAAGGAGTCCTATACTAAAGCTTTTTTTATTTTTTATTTTTTTGTAATTTTTAGTCAATTTATAATAATAATTCATATTTTGTATATATCTTTAAAGTATTGCTAGGTTTAAAATGACGCTTGCAAAGATTCTTAAGAAACAATTTTTAAAACTACATTTTTCAGTAAAATACGCAAAGCGAAGTGTGACGTCACTGACCGTTCGTGAATGTAAGAAAAAGATTTCCTGTGTTAATCGCCCATTGGATTTTTTGTAAAAAATTATTAAAAATCGAGGAAAATTATTTTCGATTTTTATCCTATATTTGGGTAGATATGTATTAGTTATCGTATGCGTATGTTAGATTGAGTTATTTTGCTGTCAAATTAACAAAATTTTAATTTTAAATTTCAAAACTCTGTCGTCGTTGGCGTTTTTTGTATTTGGCGATCAAAAACGTAATACGAAAATACACATGCCAGATGTATATTTTTGTAATATGTGTTGTACGAAATATTGTTTCAAATTATTCATTACTCTCTTAACAAAAGTTGTTAAAATCCATGATTTTTGAAAGGAATTAAATATGTTCGCCAGATAATTTGGTGATTTCTTTTTTTTCCCCGCCAAGGATGACAGATATGAAATTTATTCCGCTGCAACATATGAGTATCTTAATCAGACACTTTATTTAGACATTTGAAACAAATTTGACTTCAAATTATGATAGAATATTTATCATCTTCCTTTTAATTAGTATATTAGTTGGATATTTATTGTGTAAATATCATCCGTTGGAATGAAATGTTTATGTTTTCAATCGAATATGGAAGTTCGCCATTTTTTTTTTCTAGAGTTTTGAAATTTAAAATTCAAATTTTATCAATTTTACAGCAAAAACAACTTAATCTAACGCATGCACACGATAATGGGGATTAAAATCGGGAAATAATTTTCCTCGATTTTTAATAATTTTTTACAAAAAATCCAATGGGGGATTAACATAGGAATTCTTTTTCTTGCATCCACGGAAGGCCAGTGACGCTTGCGTATAATACCATCAAACAAATGTCGTCATTTTTTTCTAATTAGCTCATTGAGCTGAGACCACGAGCTTAAATATTATTCATTTTAAATATTTTTTATCCTCGCGTATTTTATTATTTACACCACTATCGTATCGTTTTGACGAAAAAAATTGTAACTGGTACACGTTAGAGAAATATTACATAGATTATGCATCTAGGGGGAAAAATCCTTATTAATATCGATTTCCACAACAAAATTAATTTAGAAATTATCCACTCTTCTGGCCCCGCTGCTCTGTGCAGCATACTTCTAGGACCCATCGTTATTTTATAACATTTTCATAAATGGATAGATGATATGTAAAAATCGACAATTTATCAAAATCTTTCATTTCTTCCCCCCATCTTCATTACTGAAGTTATGCAGACCCGTAGTAAAGCCACAGAGCTTTGCAAGTGCTACAGTTACAGTCGGCAGCAAAAGTATCCGAGCACTAGCAATAATCCCTATTTTAAAAAAAGTACACTTAATACTGCTTTATTAAATAAATCCTTGTCAAATCATGTTCTTAGTCAGTCTAAGAACATAATTAGACAAGGATTTATTTAACAAAACAATTTTAAGTGTACTTTTTTGATATCGGAATTATTGGCTAGTGCTTGGATACTTTTGCTGCCGACTGTATATTCTGATTTTATCCCTATGGTATATTCAATAATTTTAAAGCAATAATGGTGTCAAATAATGTATGACTAAGTTTTATTTCAGTTTTATTAGGCAAGTGTAAACAAATATATTTTTTTTTATGAGAAAATAAATAAATAAAATAATAATCGTATAAAAATTTGTTTTTTTTTTGGCAGCAACATGTTACTATATTTATTAATTTATCAAGTCGCCAAAACTGTCACCATCTAACGCCGACTTTTTTGAAGCCAATAAAATGTTAACACATTTCTCGTGTAACGTGCTCCTCCTCGTTCATTTATTTTTACTCCAACAAAAGTTCTAACACAGAAAAAGGGTTTTATTTTATGTAACAACATTGTTGCAATTAATTAAACCTCTTTTCTGCATCAAAGAATCAAAGTTGTTGTTAAAAGAAAAATTAGATTTGGAGTTAAGTACAGGGTGATAGGAAAATAAGAATACATTTGAAAAATTAATAATTCACGGAATTATGTTAGTAGAGACACACATGTAAAAATTGAGACACATGCATGAAATGACATTGGGTTTTATTGCAACCATAAAAAAAGAAAAAGTTCAATAAAGGGTCAACAGATGGCGCTGGACAGCCAGCGTCAATGACGTTGCATGAGAATCTTGTATAAAAGGAGTTGTAATGAGAGAGGGAATCAGATGCACCCGCAATCACAGCATATTGACATTACAAGAAAAGGCATTGTTAGTGAACTGAATGGGGAATCTGCTGCTGCAGCTTTACAATCCTATCGCCATAGGAAGGGTATTCGAACGGATAAAGGTTTTATGACAGGTTCAGCTGTGAACAGAATGATTTTGAAGTTCGAAGCCACGAGTTGTTTAGATGGTGGGCCCCTTAGCGGCCGATCAAGCACAAGTGCTAATGCTGCTCAGACAGTTCAGGAAGAAATGGAGATTGTAGCGGGTTCGTCTACGCATGGGGAAGTCAGTGCTCGTAAGTCGCACGTCGCTCTGGCATTCCATATACACTACTGTTTGGGTAGCACTAAGGCTTCCTTCAGAGACTAGCTACTATGCAGCGCTTCAAAACTCATAAATTATCCATTGTCCGAAAGCGACCCTTGACATTTTGCACACATTTACAATGAAGGACATTACTTTTTATTGCTCTTTTACAAAAGAGACCCAATTTCGATTGCAGTAGGAGGTTTGTCAGCCGAGGGAAACTCTCTCCTGCCTCGCGTCAATTCGATTCCCCACATCAAAGGGATATCAAAAGAAACCGAACTTGAAGCCAGTCTCTGAAGGGTCCTTTAGGCGTACATTCCGATGCTATCAATACAAAATCCAGCCTCATCATGAACTGTTACCGGGTGATTTTGCGAAGCGGAGAGCGTTTGCGGTGTGGCCGTTTTTAAAGATGGCGGAAGATGACGATTGGTTGACTAACGTGTTGTGGACCGATGAAGCCCATTTCACACTCCGAGGGTCTGTCAACTTCCCCAACTGCAGAATTTGGGCTACCGAAAATCCTAGAACTATCGTGCAAATTCCATTGCACGACGAGAAAGTCACGGTGTGGTGCGGATTTACCACATCTACCGTTATCGGGCCCTTTTTCTTCGAGGAAATGCGTGATTCTGATTTTGTAATTCTTAGCGTGACGGGTAAGAGGTACGCCGATATGTTACAGAATCGCACCATTCCTAGCCTGGCTGATAAACAACTACTAGAACGTGCGATTTTTATGCAGGATGGCGCTCCACCCCATATTGGTAGACATGTGAAAGATCTCTTGCGCACGTCGTTTGGTGATGTTCACGTGCTAAGCCGCCACTTTCGTCATACATGGCCTCCATGGTCCCCAGCTCTCACTCCGTGTGATTATCGGCTCTGGGATTACCTGAAGTTGCAAGTCCACCGCGATCGACACGACTTCAATAGGGATGCTAAAAGACAACATCCGATGCGAAATTTTCACCATAACTACAGATATGCTGTACAGTGCTGTTTAGAACATTGTCCCTCGACTGAAACTATTGTTGAGGAATGACTGTCGACATGTTAAGCATTTGTTCTGAAGAACATCGTCATAATTTGTTATGCAAATTATTAATTTTCTTACCATATGAAGCGCCATCTGTTGACCAATTTTTGAAATTTTTTTTGTGGTTGCAATAAAACTCCATGTCATTCCAAGAATGTATTTCAATCTTTACATTATTCCGTGAATTATTAATTTTTCAAATGTACATTCATTTTCTGATCACCCTATAGAAACAAATGACAATTTTTTCACTTCCACGAAGTTTGGCGTTGGTACCCAACTTGACAGTTAAATTTAGAGAAAATAGTAGTTTAGGGTTGCCTAAACTTGGGAACACTAATCAATCATTTCCGAGATCTTAAAATTTTCCGGAATGATTCATCGTTTTCTAGTTTAGAACTACCACGAAAGTTCCATAAATAATTACCGAGACTATAAAAAGTAAGAGTTATTCAGGTTGGTTGGTTGGTTGGTTGGGTTTTACATCGCACTAGTACTGCGGAATGGGCAATTAAGAGAGTCTCTCAGGAAAGGTTCAGTTTGTATCATAGAATAATAATTAGGAAGAAGGAGCATGCCAATACTCTTAATGCTTACAAACGCCTTCTAGTGAAATGCCAGCGAAAGCTACTTTTGCTACTCAAAACCTTAAAGAAGGGCCATAGAAGAAGAATAATATCGCTGTTTGTTGTGGCAACACAACAGCTTATTAGAAACACTTATGCTCCTTCTTCCTTTATTATTATTCTATGGTTTGTATTCAATCTTCGAGTTTAGTGGATGTCTCTGAGACATTGCATTTTTAACGGCGGATCACTGTTACCGAACTAGCTCTGTGGTGTATTTAACACTGTTTAATTGATATAGGGTACATTCGGTAACAAAAGTGTCCGAATAGTAGCAAAAATTCCTATGTAAAAAAAGTAGAGTTAATACTGTTTTTTTAAATAAATCCGTATTGAATCATGTTCTTAGACTGATTAGGAACATGATTCGACAAGAATTTATTTAACAAAACAGTATTAACTCTACTTTTTTTATATAGGAATTTTTGCTAGTATTCGGATATTTTTGTTACCGACTGTACGAATGACTGTTTTATTGAACTTTTTTAAAACTATCCAATGATTGATTTCTTTAGTAGCTTATTTTGAAATCTCTATGATGGTAAGTCATATATAATGGCCAAAACCTTTGTACATTTCGTTATTATGAGCATAATTTTCGTAAATATCTCCAAAACAGAAAGTCACAGAGAGACCAAAAGGGAAGGTGCACAACTAGATATTATAACAAACCTATATACCAATCTGCAACGTTCTACGTGCCTCGAATCTTGCCAATCTTGATCAATTTATTATGTGGCAAAATCATACTAACTTCAAAATGTGAAATTTGAATTTCCTGAGATTTTTAAGTTATGTTGATAACTTACATAGAGATCAAGCGCTAAAAATTGGACTTTTGCATTCAGGGACCCTGAAAACGTGATATTTTACAAAGAAACGAGAGTGGGGAAATTGAATTTCAAAAAATACTTTATTTGCGCAATAGTATGGATATGGATATGAAAAATTTATTTTCGTTCCTAAACAGTGTTCATCGACATAATACAATGTAACAAAGCACTTCCATCAATTACATTCAATAGAAAAAAATACCCTAATTTTGGGTAGACCTGTATATTGTCTACAAACAATATACACATCACGTTGTGTACTTAATTTTGTTTTATATAAAAACACTTAAAACATAGTGCATTAAACTTCCAGCAATTACCAAATGTAGCCCCACTATATCCAAATACTTTGGGCAGCCCTGTAAATGAATAATGAACTATTTCCGCACCACAATCTCGGCAAAACATGTTTTTTTTGCATATAAAAGAATATATTCATTTCATTTTGTTTAGGGCAGCTAAGAGATGTTACAATGAACTAACCAGATATTTTACACATAGACGTAATGTATTTGAATTCTCTTGGATTGCCCTGTACACGAACTCTTTGCTTGATCTCAACGAAAAGTTTAGTACTGTATATCTATATGATACAGATATAAAATATTAACTTTGACTCTCCTGTTACAATTTTTTCTTGAGATATGCTTATACCAGACACATAGACACACATACACAGACCAACTGCCAAAAACATTTTTTTCAGATTCAGGGGATCTCAAAACGTGTAAATATAACAAAATCTCGATTTCGAAATTTTGACCTTAAAACAATACTTTCTCTCTGCCATATATATAAGCAAGAAAAACTAAAAATAGAGTGATATATCGCAAATCGGCTCTAATTTGCACACAACAGGAAATTTCTGGGACATTGCGGTACATGACGTTGATGGAAATGGTAAAACTTGCAACACCAAAGATGAGCTTAAAATGGCCATTAAAAATAACTGGAAAAACATGTAAAAGACACTATGGAAAAATGTTCAACTTCTATGAGCTCGAGAAGGATTAAAATAATTAAAATAATCTGGTGTGGCACTCACATGACTTTCTCTTACCCTGATATTTAATACTAATACAGACTGAAAATTAAGGGTTAAGATAAAAAGTACTGTTATATAAACTTAGCTTAAAAACAATTCAAATTAGGCTTTGGAACAGCTTTATTTGACTAATAATTATGTGTGTGTGGGAGGGGGGGGGGAGGGCTACCGTTCCTCTCAACCCTCGTTTAATTAATGTATACACATTTATTTAAAATTCAAACCTGCTGTTACATTTAAAAGTTCATTTAAAAAAATTTCAGACAACTTTCCCACGCACACTATTTGTTGAAACTTATCAGTCTTGGTGAAACTTTTTAAGTAACAAACTTATATTAACTTCAAAGTACAACATTTGAATTGCCTGAAAACATTTGTTAAGTTATTGTGACAAGAGGCAAAGACAAAGATCAAACGTTAAAAATTTCACTTCTGTATTCAGGAAACCTCAAAACGTGTAAATGTACAAAAACCAAGCGATATATATTTAGTTTAAAAAATATTTTATTTGCCATATGGGTATGAGGAATTAATTTCAATTCCCGAGCAGTATTTCTGGACATAATAAAATATTATAGTAAAGCATTTCCACTAATTACATTCAATAAAAAATAATGTTTTTGCGTAACTGTTGGCAGCTAAAAATTATGTACACCTCACATGGTGCATATAAATAGAATCCTATATTAATAATACACACCACAACCTGAAATACACTTTCATCTATTTTAAAATATTGTCCGACTATATCTAGTTCTTTTGTGTAGACCTGTAAACAAACGGTGAATGATTTTCATACCATATTTTACATGAAACCTGCTTCTACGCATATAAAAATTGTATATCCATTTTATTTTGTTTTGTGCAGCCAACAGATGTTAAACTCTACTTACCTGCAATTTCCAACATAGACGTAATGCATTGAGTTCTCTTGGGTGCCCCTGTACATAATCATTTGTTTGATCTCAGCGAAAAATTTAGTGTAGCATCCCTACATGATACACATTTAGAATACCGAGTTTGAACTTCCTGCTGTTATTTATTCTCGAGATATACTGATATCAGACATGCAGACAAACACGCACAGACACACACACGCAGATCGACTATTAAAATTATGTTTTTCAGCTTCAAAGGACCTTAAAACGTGTAAATATAAAAAAAACTGAATTTTGAAAATTTTACCCCAAAACAATATTTTCTCTACTATGTATATGGGCAAGAGAAAATGATCTTGTATTTTGTGGCCACCACAAGACTTTTTTCTATATTTTTTTTTACAAGTTCACTCAGTAAAAATAGTTTATTAAGACTATTATTTATTTAACTATCATACCAAGATGAATGCAAACGATTTTCATCTTATAAGAAACTAACAATAAATATCCAAAGAAGGAACGCTTTATTTTTTACAAATAACATTAAAAAAATTCATTTTCATAATGGTTATGTCACATACCATGTTTCACACATAGGTATATGTCACAGAAGTTGAGATATAGCCTTTCTGTTTTCGGAGGAAATTGCAGTACAGCAGCACCACCTATTGGCCGATATGTATACAAACTGAATCAGCATAATATCTCATAAAGGTATTCTCACATATCAAGTTTTGTCTGATTATACGCCAAAAACCTGTGATATAACCATCCCTGAAATTGTGGAAATCGATTTATAGCAGTGTCACCTGTTGAGCAATTCAAACTAATGTTGATAGGCATTAATTTATAGCAAGGTGCATACACATATAAATTTATATGGAATTCAGTGTAGTAATTCCTAAAACGAAGCTTTCCTCTTACATTTTGAAAATCGCTGTATAGCAGCGCCACCTGTTGAAACAATAATACCAAAGTTGATAAGCACTAACTTATGTCAAGGTACATTAGTACATAAATTTATATGCAATATCGTGCAGTAGTTCCTGAGATATAGCCTTTCCTGAATTTCAGAAATCACTGTATAGCAGAGTTACTTGTTGAGAGATTTGCACCAAAAGTTGATAGGCGTTTATTTAGATCAAGGTGTATCAACATACAAATTTATATACACTTCCGTGGAGTAGTTTCTGAGATAAAGTCGTCACAAAATTTTTGTTGCACACACAACCAGAGAGACAGACGGACAGACATTTTCTAAAAATGGTCAAATCGTGTTTTGGAAACGCTAAATCTATCGAAAATCGAAAATCGAAAGTCGAAAATTTTTACGAATCCAATACTTAATAAGAAGAAGGATTTTTTGAAATGATAGCAATTTATCACGCTATATTTTAAGTGGCTTTAATATTTTTTCCAATTTTCGGCATGTATAAAAGAAACAAATGTAAAATTTTAAATACAAAATAGTTTAAATTTTTGTAATGTTTTTATAGACAATAAATAGAATTATCACTTTTTGCATTGTATAAAAATTTGCATAAAATTTCAATAGGCATTTGTAAGAAAAATGCTATTTTTCAATTGGCGTTAATGTTTTTTTCTAGCACTGTAGTGCCAATTCATTCTCATTCATATGAATACAAGAACATTTCCGTTACATACACCGTTTTCTACATTTCTAAAATTCGTATATTTTATTACTTTAGTCCTTATATCTAACTTATTCCATTATTAACTTCTTGAAATAGTTTAACAACTTTATCTTCTTTTTACTTTTCAAACATTTATTATGTAAAGGTTATATTGTAATCATGAAAACATTCAAACTTTAGAGTTTGATGTATCTACACGTTTTGATATCTTCTGAATTCATTTTTCCTATTTTTAAAGTGCTGCACGTGTGTGTATGTACGTGAGTGAGCGGGGCCGTGCCCTTAGCGGAAATCTATAAATCCGTGCCCTTAGCGGAAATGTTATCCCCCCTCGGTGGCGTGCTTTTAGCATACGTGCCTTTAGCGGAAATATATAATAAATTTTAAAATAAATTTTAAAATAAATTTTAAAAAATAATAAACTCTTCAGTTTCCCTCCACACTTTACCCACATTTAGCACTGGCTATATTTTGCTTCAGAAGTAACCTGTCGCAAAAATAGGTATACGTACTGTAGAATATCCGTTATTTGATGGAACGGTGATCTATAACCATATAAAGTTTAATGAATCACAGTACTCCATACGAAAACGTACATTATTGCACTTTTATGATTGTATTTAAGTTTTTCGAAATATAATTAAGCATTACACTTTTTTAAACTGAAACAAAAACGAAAAATCTTGAGGTACACATTGATTATCAACACTTTCCAACTGTACGTATTTATTGTATCGTTCTATGTTCTTTGTCTATATTATCACACAATGGACAGACAGAAAGACAGAAATATAGATTAACTGAATTCATAATCACTCGGAAACATTGTTGAAAAGTGTTAAAAATGCTTAACACAATCAGAAATGCTGCTCTTAATTTCCTATTTGCACCCCTTAATGTATCGAAACATTTCTGCATAGCCCTGGAAGCTAAGCATATTATAGCTTATACAAAACATTTTCTTAGCATATAAACAATAAATGCTAATTTTTTTATTATTTTTTGATGAAGTTATTTAAATGCGATTTATAAAAATGTCTCCCCTAAAGCACAATGAATTGGCATTTTTTGGATGTCTATGTACACAAACCAGTGGCATAGGTTCTATTAGAGCCATTTTAAGTACGGAATATTCAATAATGAGTTTGAATAACACATATCATTAAAAAAATAAAAAATAAAATGAAATAAAAACTAGTATTTTGTGGCCACCACAAGACATTCTTCTATATTTTCCTATACAAATGCACTATGGGCAAATAATTAATTTTCATCTTAGAGAAAACTAACACTAAATATCCAAAGAAAGACAGTTTTATTGTCTATAAATGACATTTCAAAAAATGCATTTCTCTAATAGTTATCTCACATATCAAGTTTCGTACAGTCATATGCCATAGAAGGTGAGATATAGCTTTCCCGTTATCGAGGAAGTTTGCAGTATAGCAATGCTACCTATTGGCCGATAAGCATTCAAATTGAATTAGCATAATGTCTCGTAATGGCCTTCACATATATCATGTTTTGTTTGATTATACGCAATAGAACCTGAGACATAGCCTCCCCTTAAATTGCGGAAATCGCTGTATAGCAGCGCCACCTGAGGTGCGGTTGACACCAAAAGTTTACACTCATTTAGGTTAAGGTGCATAAACAAAACATATAAATTTATATGTAATTCTGTGCAGTAGTTCCTGAGATATAGCTTTTCCTTAAATTGCAGAAATCGCTGTATAGCAACGCCACTTGTTCGCCGATAAGGAACTGAAACTGAATCAGCATAATCTCTTATAAATAGCCTTCACACCTGTCAAGTTTTGTTGAAGTATACGCAAAGAACATGAGATATAGCTTCCCCTTTAATTGTGGAAATCGCTGTATATAAGCGCCACCTGTTGAGCAGTTGGCATCAAAAGTTGATAGGCACTAATTTAGCTCAAGGTGCATCTACATGTAAATTTATATGCAATTCTGAGCAGTAGTCCCCTAGATACAGATGCCACAAAATTTTTGTCACACACACACACACACACAGACATTTTCTAAAAATAGTCAAATCGTGTTCTAGATCTCTCAAAACGTGTAAATCCGTCGAAAACCGGAAGTTTAAAATTTTTCCGAATCCAGTACTTTCTTCTATTGAATATAGATGAAAGTAAAAATAAAAAATTCTTAAAATATTTACGGACGCTGGAGGCAGACAAATGGACAGTATAATAGACAAATACATTAATTCAAATCATATTCACATAAAAAAAAAAAAAAAAAAAAAAAAAAAAAAAAAAGTTAGAATAAACGCTTAATGTAAACGAAAATGTAATTCAGCAAATTTCCAATAATAACCTTCAGTGTAACTGAATATTTTTGTGTGGCTCTGTAAATCTAATGCTAATCATACTACATTCTATAGAAAGCATTCTTTTGTGCATTTGAATAACATATTTCAATTTCATTAAAATTTGGTTTACAGAAATACCTTTCATAAAACGAAATGCTTTGGAATACTTTCGGCTATCCTTGTACATAAACCAATAACAATATTTACTCCATTTTCCATAGAGAGCACGTACACCTTCTTATTTCCGCTAAGGTCACGTCTTCTTCCATTCCTCCTTCTTCCCTTTCATCCCATTCCGCTAAGGGCACATTCCGCTAAGGGCACGGTCGCTAAGGGCCCGACACCGAGTGAGCATGGTAACGTCTAAAGGTTTTATTCGATTGAGCTGGAAGTTGGTAGATATGTTATTTGTCACGTCGAGCAACTTTTAAAGATTTTCATGAGTGTAGGACTTACAGTTGTTTTATAGGGACACAATGAAAAATTCTTTACCATTAGAGCGTATGGGCTTTAATTATTTGAAATGCTATATCATATAAACGTCATATCTGATTGAGCTAAAAATTGGTAATTATGTTAAACGGCCGCATGACTTGTTTTGGTTTATATGAGAATAGGACTTACAACTCTTTTACAGGGACACAAAGAAACATTTTTTCTCTTTACGGCCTATGGACTCAAATAATTTGAAGTGTGCTAGCATATAAACTCTCATTTCTACGAAGATAAAATTAAGCACGCATGTTATAGGTCATCTTCGCAAGAATTATGTAAATCTTTATGAGCAAAGGAAAAGTAATTTTTTTTTTTTTTTTACAAAATAAAATTTTTGTACATCGCTGTCTGTGACTTAAAATCAATTGAAATTCGTTTTAATGACGTTAAATTGCTTAA
Organism: Salticus scenicus; assembly: GCA_963930645.1. Taxonomy (NCBI): domain Eukaryota; kingdom Metazoa; phylum Arthropoda; class Arachnida; order Araneae; family Salticidae; genus Salticus; species Salticus scenicus. The sequence continues at coordinate 235,355,217 of OZ005653.1, read as the reverse complement.
AACTTATGAAAGTTTATATATGTTACATTGCTTTGCGAATGTATGATCATTATGAAAATTGATGTACAAATTAATATAGCTCTTTTACAGGAAAGTATGAAATAATTTACCCATATCACGTCCTGTTGAGACTAATTAAATGAATTTCATTAAAATGTTTTAAAAATATAAATTGATATACGTTTTAGAATTTTACTGCAGTGTGAACATTAGGGAAAATTGCTTGCTAAATTAAAATTTATCTCCTTTTACAGGGACACACAAAAGAATTCGGATACATTTCCTTTCACTGCACAAATATTAGAAGTTATTCAAAATCTCTATTATATTTTTAACATTTGATTACTTACAGACTTTTATACTCTAGAATTCTTTCTTTCATTTCTTTTCTCTCTCTCTGTCTCTCTCTCTCTCTTTTTTTTTTTTTTTTTTTTTTTTTTGGGGGGGGGGGGGAATGGGGATGTCACATTAATGAAAAAACTTTCGAAGAACTTAATTTGACTCATAATGCTGCCTCTAGTACTCGCATCTCTTTTACGATTTCCACATCTCCGATCCCTAAATCCCATGCAACACTATGGGGAAATTTGTTTATAGAATTACTTATTTCCTAATGCATTCTTGCGGCCGAGTGGTACTGCGATCAAAGCTGGTAGATGGAAGGGCCGTGTTCGATCCCAGGTCTTACTCATCGACCTAGCCGCTCGGAGTTTTTTTATGTTTTTTTCCGAAACTCGCGTAAATGCAGGCTAGGACTCTTTAAAAAAAAGCCATGGAGGTCATTTCACCTATAGGCCTAGGATTCTAATATAGTCAATCGGTCTTAAACGCTACAACCAACCAAACAACCTAATGATTTTTTTAAGTTTCGTTTTCATATTCGGAAAATTGACAACCGAAAAAGTTTTCTTATTGTTTAATTTTTCTGTATTTCATTTTATAACTAAAGGATGAAAAAAAAATCCTTAGTTAATTTTTTACATAAAAAAAAAAAAAAAAAAAATTTTTTTTGGAAATGAATATTAGGTTAATGGCTGTGAATTTTCCGAATGTCAAAACAGGATTAAAAAAAAAATAAATAAAAATAGGTAGTGAGTTATTCTATAAACAATTTTCTCTATACAATTGTATGGATTTTAGTGACTGGAGAAAGTGAAGTTATTAGAGTGATGTGAGAGAGAAGCTTTAAAATTTTTTTGATTGTATTTTTTGTTTTTTGAATTATACGCTTAACTGCATAAACAGAAATAGCTTAATAATTATTTCTTGACATGTGCAATGTATCTTTTATTAGAATCCAGGATGTATTTGTATTTTGTCGGACTGCATTTTCACTTAATATGAGCAATAATTATTAATAGATACAAAGAATATCATTATAAGTATGCAATTATAGTAAGGCAAGGATAATTAATAGTAAAACAGTACCTACTTACAATATGCAATTAACAAATGATTGTTCACATTTTTCTCATAAATTTTATTATTATTATTATTATTATTATTATTATTATTTAAATTTTATTATTTTCAGTGCAAGGAGTCTCCGTTTCCGGCTACCCCCCCCCACACACACACACACACATGCAAGTGCTGTTTACTGCACTCGTGCTTAATTTGTCGCCTCACGAAGGGTCGTGGTATTACTTTGACCCAAAATCACTGTTGCTAGTTTTTTTTTTTTTTTCAGTTTGGGGTGTTTTCGTGCAACTTTTCTTTCATTATTATTATTATTATTATTATTATTTATTACTTTTCGATATCAGTCCTCCAGCGCATTTTTTACTGCAGATGACGGGAATTAATAATAATAAAACTTTGAAAAATAAAAGATTTGAAAAATTTTTAGAACTTAATAAATCTTGCACCAAGAGAGATCACATACTACTCTTTTTTTTTTTACAATTGAAGTTTTAAAATCATCATCATAAATATGGGGAACTTTTGTATCTATGATTATTTTCTACATTTGCTTTTTAATCTTTTTACTCATTTTGAGGCTCGAGGAAAACAAAAATCCAAAAATCGATGTAAAACCCATCTTTATATTAGTCTGTTAGTTAATTAATTTGTAGCATATTAACCTATTTAACTTATTGGATAACATTAATTCCGAATTTTCAAGATATTTGCTTTGGTTTTTTACAAGGCATAAGGCCCTGGAAAAAAAGTATAAGGTCGCAAAATATATTAATAAAAAAGTATAAAACATAGTAAAACTCGAAAAATTTAATATCACTCTTTCTTAGATATGAAATTAAGAACACAAACATAGGTTATGAACGTATGTAATATATAATCAAAGAATTAAATGACAATTTAGAAATCTGATGTCATTTCATCTTGGAAATAATTATAAAGTCGAGGAGTTGTGAATGAAAATATAAAATCAACATCCTACAAATTGACTTTTTTTTTTTTTTTTTTTCAATGACATTTATCAGTCGATCAGTCATTGTTGATTCAGGTCGAGATGAAGTTTCTTTTTTTTATATTTTCCCTTGTATATCTGATCGCATTGATGAATTTGCCTTTCCCTCGATGATGCCATATGTCCTTATAAACAGACTGCGCAAATATGCTCCAAATATTTTCCAATGGGTTTAAATGCGGAATGCAGGATGGCCAATCAGGCATTTGCTTCAAATCAAGCTTTTGTTGAAGAAGCAGCATGTATACTGGTATTATCCTGGCTGAAATATCCAATCTCCTGATATAATTAGAGTGGCATTGAGAAGAAAATTATCACCCAGCATATCTTGATACTTTTTGCATTCATTTAGGTATAAATTACCACAACTGGTAACGTACCATTAGTAAAAAACGCTCCTCCACACTAATCCCCCCCCTAAGCAGGATTTTATTTTTTTTAATATCATACCATTATTTTTTAAAGTTGTCTGGCCCATCAAAATAAAATGTTCATCAATTTTCTTTCCACTTATCTCCAAGCGAATCATATTTTTTAGCAAATTCTAAGCGAGCTAATTTATGCTTCTTTGTCAAGTGTTGTCAAGGTTGTAATTTTACGAACTTTGCCCTCGGACTGGAATTTAAAACACTGCAGACAGTTAGGATAGTACATGGTAGACTTAAACCACGAATTATTTTTAAAGAAGACATTTTTTTAATTACACGTCCATCAAAAAACAGTCCATTTTTGGGCCTTTGAAAGTGCATTTGGTCTTTTTGAGCGTTGGCGTTTATTATATTTTGAAAGATTATTAAAACAATTATTGACTGCCAATTTAGACTAACTGACAGACCTGGAAATAGATCACTCATCCCACTAGCTTTCATTCCAAGGATTTTACGGCGTTCTGCATCGGACAGTTGTTTCTGCCTCGGCATCGTTGCCAATAGTACAGAGAAAGACTAAAGCAACCCTAATTGCATTGTTAAGTTACCTTTTCTATTTCTTGAATTCTCAGATAGCAGAAAATTTGCATGTCCCTCTAAAACATTCGACGACCTTATACTTTTTTCCATCAGCAAATAAGAAAATATTTAATATGGTAATTAGTTCATTTATTTTAAATTAGATTTTAATTAAAGTGTATTATAATTAACAAATCATTTGCATACTTTGTATTTTTGTTGCTTTCCCATCCGAAAACTTTGCATACATCCTAGTTTAACTGTTGTTTTTTTTTTTTTTAATCGACCGTATAATTTTTCACAGGGCCTTACATCTGGTTAATAAATAGTGCAAAATAAAATTTGTTTTGAACATTTTTTAGTAAAAATGTTCATATTTCATCGTATATTTGATATTTTTATGTTCTAATTGCAGTTTGTTGAATCTACTGTAATATGTCAAGTTTCCTAAAAGTGATATCGTATTGGTTTGAAAAACCTGCATGTTATAAAGAAAAAACGTGCGAAATATTTTTACTCTTTTTAAGGAAACCTTTATATTTTGCCATGTAATACGCGGTGTTCTCCATACGAATGAAAATCGATAGTTATAAAAGCATCGTAATTATATGCTGCAAAGCATTTTCCGCAGAATTTTATTCTTTAATTTATTATTGGGTTCCCTGTTACCTCCGGACAAAATCTTCGCTGAAATATTTGAGGCATAACATGGTCTTTATACCCTTGATGTTCCAAGAGAAATCACGGAGTATTTCTTTAGATATTGAACAAAATAGCTAAATTCTAATGTGTCCAAATACTTTTGTCCACATAAGTGTATATAATATTTACAAATTTGAGTGAACAGTACCTGTGTAATTATATACAGGCATATAATAAGTAGAAATTCAACCTAATTCTTCAGAGAAATATTTTAAAAGAAATAATTCATAATTTCAAAGCAATTACTTTATCATTTACGTTTTAAAATTATGGGGGTGTGGGGGAAGGAATCCATTTATTTAAAAATATAATAGAGTTTTTTTTTTCCCCTATATTTCTATATTATAGCAATAGATTTGTTTAGAATTTTGTAATAAAAGACATCATTTGTAGGTTATAAGTCAATCTGACTTAGAAATTTATGCAATCTTAAATTTATTTACATTCAATAGCAAAATTTTATTTTTAAGAGTTTCATTATGCTATATAATAGGATTATATAAAATATTTCTTTTGTTTTAAATGTAAATTTCACTGCAATACAAAGTAAAACTAGGCGAGTTTTCACACAATTCAACAGATTAACCCATTGCCAGCCCTAACTCACTAAAACGCTCTAAACATTTTTGCCAAATTTAGGAACTCTTTTATTGAACTACCGCCAATAATTTTGCAGAGTGATACTTGATATATAAAATGGACAAACAAGCTTCAAAGCCACGAGACAACCGTTACAGTTAAAATTTAGTGGTGGCTATTGAATAAAAAAGTCATACACTGACAAGAGGAGTGAAATTAAATAGGACCGGCAAAAGTTTAATAATAAAAATTATACAGACACGACATTATTTCATTATTTAAAACATGAAAATCTGACATTGACAGATTTTAATTTAGTGCCAGAGGCCTACTGCTAAACTTGTTAATATCGACAAATTGTTCTTTAGTTAATTTGTGACGATCTAAATTCCATGATAAAGTTTTCATTAAATCAAACCAATGTGTTTCAGCTGCAGATACTGTAACAAATAACGTTGGAAGTCCAAACTGTCTTATAGCCGCAAAACAACGTTTTTTCTCTTTTTCCCAATGAGGGGGAGGTGTGCCTTGGGGGGGACTCATGTCAAAGGTGTGCCTTGGGGGTGACTCATGTCAAAGTTGTACCTTGGGGGGGACTCATGTCAAACTTGGGCCTTGGGGGGACTCATGTCAAACTTGGGCCTGGGGCGACTCATGTCAAAGTTGTACCTTGGGGGGGACTCATGTCAAAGTTGGGCCTTGGGGGGGACTCATGTCAAAGTTGTGCCTGGGGGGGACTCATGTCAAAGTTGTACCTTGGGGGGGGGACTCATGTCAAAGTTGGGCCTTGGGGGACTCATGTCAAAGTTGGGCCTGGGAGGGGACTCATATCAAAGTTGGGCCTTGGGGGGGACTCATGTCAAAGTTGGGCCTGGGGGGGAACTCATGTCAAAGTTGTGCCTTGGGGGGACCTCATTCAATAAATCCCCATTCAATAAACCGACTGAAATAGGCCCTTAGCACTATTAAGAGTGTATTATAAAAATTCGGCAACGCTGTACCGACTGAAATAGGGGCACCTTGGGAGGGACTCATGTCAAAGTTGGACCTGGGGGGGGGACTCATGTCAAAGTTGTGCCTTGGGGGGACCTCATTCAATAAATCCCCATTCAATAAACCGACTGAAATAGGCCCTTAGCACTATTAAGAGTGTATTATAAAAATTCGACAACGCTGTACCGACTGAAATAGGGGCACCTTGGGGGGGACTCATGTCAAAGTTGGACCTGGGGGGGGGACTCATGTCAAAGTTGGGCCTTGGGGGGACTTCATTCAATAAATACCCATTCAATAAACCGACTGAACTAGGCCTCTAGCACTAATTAAGAGTGACCTATAAAAATTCGACAACTGTACCGACTGAAATAGGCCTCTAGCACTAATAATAATAATAGAGTAAAAAAATATATAAAATACATTGTATAAGTTTTTTTTTTTTTAAATAAATCGTCTATTTTATTTCGTGCAGTATACATATATATATATATATATATATATATATATAAATGATAGAAATCCTAATAAACTTTAACCTTAATATTTTAGCATTTAATAGATCCATATCAATACCAACACAACAAAAATAAAACTGATAATAATACATTACTAAAACTAACACAAAAAGATTGCGATACATGTTAAGATCCAATAAGAGACAAAAACAATTTAAATTACTTACGCCCACTTGAACAACAATAACAATAAAAAAAGACCAATAAACATAATGGCGGAGAAAATAATTAAAGGACTTCAGAATAATAATTGGAATAAAAAATGGATTAATAATTGGAATAAAAAGGCTTAAAAGTAGAAGTATTAACTCATCAAGGGGCTAGAACTTCATAAAGCTGTGAAAGCTGCAACGTTTTCGTAAAACTATATAGCTAACAATAGCAAATTTATAATGTTCAGGCCCCCAATCGAGCAGCAAAACCATTTTGAATGAGAAATGAAAGAATATATTAAATCAAACATAAAGGAAACCAGTGAGAAAAATAGAAAAAAATCGGAGTAGCCACATGTAAAGCTATCAACCCAACATGGAGAAAAGGAAGTTGCCATTATATTAATGAAATTAAAAATAAATTCTTTACAAACTTCGATTAATCGATAATGAATTAACAACTGGGCATTTTCATTAACGATAAAATTCACAGTGTAATTGTTGATTAAGTTAGTTAAATTTTAATTTTTAATTTTAGTTAAATCAATGAACTTTAAAACTTTCATGGAAAAGAAAATTAATGACAGCTAATATTAATTTAACAGTGAGCAAGCTCCATCTATCGTGTAGCTAGATAAACATTAATAAGTCAGTTAAATTAATTCAGGTTTAACCAAACAATTGCTATAAGGTGTATTATTTATAGAAGATTTTTAACTTAATGATTTAAGTGATTATGTGGTACCATTTAATGAATTAGTTTTGATTTTAGTAATTTTAAACCTAGATTAATAAAGCTTAATCTTAAAGTTGTTAATAATAATTAAATGTTAAGTTTAAAAAAGACACGTTCACAAGCAATACACCCAAAAAGCACACATGTAAGGTGAAGCAGTACAAGGCAATCTTCAATGATTAAAATTTATTTTATTTGTTTTGATAATTTTAATTATTATTATTATTATTATTATTTATTATTATTATTATTTATTATTATTATTATTATTATTATTCAATTGGATATTTTGTACAAATTAAACGTAGGAAGCCACTAATAGGCAAATGTACTCAATTAAATCTGTTGAATAAAGAGTTCGTAATTCCCACTATTAACCAGAAAAAAATAATAATGTAACTTTCAATGGCAATAATCCCTTCTTTTTTTTTTTTTTTTTTTTTTTTAATAATTTAATTCAACACCAGCAACAAACAAACAAACAAACAAAAAAAAAAAAAAAAAAAAAAAAACCTATGTCATTAAAAAAAAAAAAAAAAAAAAAAAAAAAAAAAATTATGGATGAAATTCTGTCTATGACAGAATTTAATTTAGTACGACAGGACTACTTATATTTGTATTATAACACCCTTTCTAAAATAAATAAATAAATAATAGAGAGCGCTCAGTAAAATTCTCAAACACATATTCAAATAATGTATTGATTTTTAATTACAAATAAATTAATTAAATTTGAGTGCATTAATTGTATAGTATCTTCCCCTAAATGCTTAATACTCATTTACTTACTAAGTATTTTAATTAGTAAAATAATCTCAATAACAATTTCATATTTATTACATTAATAATTAACAGTTTCAATTTCTACAGAACAAAACATAATATTAAAATCTATAAATCAATTATTCGACATTTAAATTATACTCAAAATTCATCACAGATATTAATCCATTAGTTTCTCAACAACATAATTGATATCAATATACTCATCTTATAAATCGGAAAATAACACACATTTAAAATAAATTTCATAGTTTTAGTCTAAAAATATCTAAAACACTAGTCTAAATAATCAGGAAATATTCAGCAATACCTTTTGGTTTTGCGGTCAGAGTACACAACTACGAACCCGAAGGCTTTGAGTTCGATCCTTACCGATGGAAAGTGAAAATATATACCGATACATTGATGACATTATAATTTTTTATGTCAATAATTTTTCGCCTAATTTATTTAAATTTGAATATCCTTCTCACCTTACCTTAACTTATAATCATCTCAACAATAACTGTATTAGTTTCTTAGATTTAAAACTTAAACTTGATGGTAGTAAAATTTATACTGATATGTATGACAAAAGACAAGATTTTAGTTTCAAAGTAAATTTATTTACACAATTTACCTCTTGTCTTCATATCTCTGTCTACAGAAATATTATTCTCAATCACCTCTTTCGTATACATAATCTTTGTTCAGATAGGTTTAAAAACAAAAATATCTCTCACATAGTTAATGTTGCTACAAAAATGGGGTATCCTAAAAAATTTATTTATTCACTTGTTTATCAAAAAGGGTCTCTGTCTAACACACACAAAAAAAAAAAAAAAAAAAAAAAAAAACTAAGGTTTAATTAAAAATTAAAAAAAAAAAAAAATCAGGTGGATGGGTGGGCAGAAGTTTGATTAAGGAGGAAGGGTGGTGTTGTTTGGCTGGTTGGCTGGGAGGGTTTGATGCTGAATAAAATTTATTAAAAAAAAAAAAAAACGTGGGGGATTGCTGTAAGTTACATTCTTATTTTTTCTGGTTGATTCTATGTATTTTGAACTCTTTTATTTTTTCTGGTTGATACTATGTATTTTGAACTCTTTTATCATTAAATTTTACAATGTGCTTCTGGCTACTTGAGGCTTCCCTTGTTAAGTTTGAACAATCCATATATTTGCATAACAAAAATAAAATCTTATAAATATTAATTAAAAAAAAAAAAAAAAATCTTTTAAATTTTAATTTTTAATTTTAATTTATGATGACCGCATTATAATTCTTATCCTTATAGTTGTGCTCTTTGGCATTATTGCTTGTAATTATGTCTTCTTAAAACTTAACACTTAATAATTTGACTATAAAAATCTTAAAAATTATCTTAATCTTCCAGTCAATACATCTTAAATAAAAATCTTAAAAATTATCTTAATCTTGCTGTTAATACTTCTAAATTATCTTAATCTTTCAGTCAATACATCTTATATAACTGACTTAATGTTATTATAGCTAACCGAAAGATGGCGCTTGTACTTAGTAGTCTTTAACCTTCATTCTTCAGTCCTTATCTTAAACGATTTAATTATTAATATTTTTGGTACGATTTAATTTAACTCTACTAGTATTAATTTTAACATTATCATTTAATATTTACTCTGTGTATTTTATCTTTAATGTAATTGTTCTGAAGTATTTTCGATTAATCGATATCTGTCGAGCTATTATTTTAACTTCAATTTAGGTTTTGGCATCAACCATTTTTCCAGTTTGTGTTAACTGTTTTCCATGTGGTTACTCTGCTTATTTCATGTTATTAATTTGGTTTCCTTTAAGATTTTAATCAATATTTATTTATCCTTTGTTTTAATTTTTTTCACTTTTTTCTCATTCTTTATGGTCTTTTTGCTGCATTGATCGGGGCGTGAGATGATATAAATTGCTATGATTAGCAATGTCGTTTTACGAAATCATTGCAGCTTTCTCTGCTTTATGAAGTATGCGCCCCTTGATAAGTATATTTCTAATTTTAAGCATTTATATCCAATTGATTATGTGGTTTATTATCTTTTTTCTCTTTCACAAGTTTAATGGTCCTTTTTTATTATCCTTCAGGTCGGCGTAAGTATTTTAAGTTAATATGGTAACTCATTGGTTCCTCATCTATATCGCAACTTTTTGTGTCATTCTTTCCTCTATGTTAAATTCAGTTCTATATTTTAGTGTGCTGTTATTGTTTTAGTTCTATTAATTGCTAAATTTTAAGATTAAATTTTATTACGTTATCTATTATTTATATTTGCATTTAAATTCTATCTGCTGCTTATGCGCATTAAATTTAAATGTATTTTGTTTAATATAAACAGTTTTTTCATTTATTTAAAATCTTGTTTATATATTAATGTATATATTACTATATATATATACGTTTGTTTGCCAATTTAGCTTACCATCAATATTCTAAAAGTTTACATGCACTTTCATTACAGCTGCAATGGCGCTTTTTCTGATGCGTATTATTTCAATTGTTATTCATATACAATGTTTGGCTTTTTGTGGATCTATGCATTTAATGGCTCTTTGATGTAGAACTGTTTTATCTAAGTTCAAAATTGGGTTATTCCTTTAGTAGTTTGTTTGTGCATAAATGAGTTTTGACAATTATTATTAAATTTAAAAGTATTTTGTTTGTGCATAAATGAGTTTTGACAATTATTATTAAATTTAAAAGTATTTATGCATAATTTTTTAAAGTTTCATGTGGTTGAAAATTGACATAATGATCATTTATTATTCACTTATTCCATTATAGTTTTTCAATGGTTAACTTATGCATAATTTTCTTAAGTTTCATGTGGTTAAATTTTGACATCATGAGCATTTATTATTCACTTATTCCATTATAGTTTTTCAATAGTTAGTTTATTCAATTTTAGTCATTTAATTTTGATTGTTTGGTTTATAATCATATTGCTTCGGGTTGAATTTTACTTTGGATTGGAACTTTTGTAAATATTTTGTATAGTTTATTATGTAATTATCCCAGATTAAATGATTAATTTTTATTTATGTATGCCTACTTTAATCAAGAATGTTTAATATTAAATTTGTGATTTTCAATATGTTGGTGGATATGTATAGGTTGAAGTCTATGTTTCAAGCTTTATTATTCATGATTTTTCAATTTTATTATCTCTCTACTTATTCAAGAATTTTATTTATTTATTTTCTCAATGATAGTTTTAATATATAATACTTGCAAATTAAAATTGATTTACTTATTTTATATAAAATCACTCTTTTATTATGAATGTTCTCAGTAAATTAGTAGTGCCTGGCAAGAAATGCTTTGGTTTCCCTCAGTATTGTGCCCGGTACAGGAATATTTATAGGGATATTCCTGGATCGACATCAAGCTACCTATACTCTCCTCCTTCCAATCTTAAATTTAGAAAGTGTGATTCTTCTCGTTGCAAAACATGCCCTAATGCTTTACAGTCCCAAATTTATAATGATTCAAAATTGGTTCCTTTCTGTCAGGTTTATAATGTTATATACAAATTAAGTTGTGGTATCTGTAAAATGAAGTATATTGGTGAAACTTCCACCCCTTTACATATTAGAATTAATCAACATCGCTCAGACTCAAAAAAGTTATCATCACCTGTCCTTAACAGTAAATCAACTACTGAGTTATGACATTTTAATTTACACAATTTCTGCTCATGTACTATTGAAATTCTTAGGAATCAAAAAAATAAAAGTGAGCGCCTTTTCTTTGAATCTAACTACATGAAATATTTTAATACAATTTATCCATATGGCTTGAATCATGAATATTTTAATAGGGTTGTTAAGGTTTATACTAACATTAATCCCCTTCATGATTACTCCCCTGTTTACTCTGTACTAAATCATAGTGTCAACCAGAAAACTTCTCGTTCAAAAAGAGGTAACAAATCCAATAAATCTACTAATGGTTTAATATCAAAAAATCTCATTATCAAAAATATTCTTGCCTTACAGTCAAATTATCTTAACCATTATGATTGGATTTACATTAGAAAGTTTATATTTGCTATCAAAAAAAAAAGTATTTGTCCACTTACTTAAGTGTATTTAAAAACCAATCCTATAATCAACGTTTTTCTGATATTTTCTATGATTTAATATTATACAGACTTAAACTCTTCAATTTAAATATCTCTAAAAAACCTCACAAAATCCAATCAAATTCACAGCTTATTCTAAATTATTCTAATCAAATATTTAATAGCATTAATATTTCATCTATTCTTAATGATAAATCATGCATGTTTCCTATTAAAGACATTCATATTTCTCGTACCTTTAAATATCCTATTACACTTGGTCGCCTGCTTTTTAACTATAATTCAGTCTCTAAGTCTAATTTATCTTCTCATGTGACTTGTAGTTGTGCTCATCCCTCAAATGTAAAATATGTTGACAGAGATCATGCACATATTATTACTGGTGATCTTAATATTATTAATGACTCAAATTTAAAGAAATTTATGGAATATGGTACTAAATATCGACTCCCTTCAAAAACTAATATTTCAAAGATTATACAACAGTTTTCTTATGATATTGATTTGTTTATTTATAAACTCTCCATCTCTTATAATAAACCTATTGAATATTTCAATCAATGGAAATTTTTAGTAATTTCAAAACTTAAAGCTGAATTAATTCAACATAGATCAAATCTCACACATTACAATAAATCAAATCTCTTTAAATCTATCAAAGAATTGCAACAAAACTTTGTTATTACTTATGTCGATAAATCTCCTAATAATTATGCAATAATCTGTAAACATTATTATCTTTCTTTACTCAGTTCATCTATATCTAATAGTACTAACTTTCATACTACCAATAATGATCTTAAAATCAATAACCGCAAAATTCACTGCTTTTATAAATTGCTAAAGCTTCCATTTAATAATTTTAAATATCCTTATATTGTACTTATCCCTAAATTTCACAAAAATCCTATTAAATTCAGAACTGTCACAGTAGGGTGTAATACTTATAACAACAATGCTAACAAAATTCTCCTTGATATTCTCAAACAAATCTATGACTTAATTAGTAAATCAAAAAATTTCTTTTGCCTTAAAAATAGTTATCAACTTAAAGCCAATGTCTTATCTATGAATAATGTGACTGATATCATGACTTATGATTTTTCTGACCTATTTAATAATATTAATTTAACAGATCTTCATCGTATCATCTTTAACCTTTTTGAAAAATTTAAAAGTCAAATATCTTTACCAAAATGCTTTTCGGCAACTTCATTTAAGACACTTTTAAATTTTATTATTCATAACAATTACATTCTACACTGTAATAAGATTTATATTCAAAAGGTCGGTATTCCACAAGGAGGATGTAGCTCGAGTATGTTAGCTGACTTATACCTTTACCATTATGAACAGGGATTATGTATTGAAAATGTCTATTTTTACCGATACATTGATGACATTATAATTTTTTATGTCAATAATTTTTCGCCTAATTTATTTAAATTTGAATATCCTTCTCACCTTACCTTAACTTATAATCATCTCAACAATAACTGTATTAGTTTCTTAGATTTAAAACTTAAACTTGATGGTAGTAAAATTTATACTGATATGTATGACAAAAGACAAGATTTTAGTTTCAAAGTAAATTTATTTACACAATTTACCTCTTGTCTTCATATCTCTGTCTACAGAAATATTATTCTCAATCACCTCTTTCGTATACATAATCTTTGTTCAGATAGGTTTAAAAACAAAAATATCTCTCACATAATTAATGTTGCTACAAAAATGGGGTATCCTAAAAAAATTATTTATTCACTTGTTTATCAAAAAGGGTCTCTGTCTAACACACACAAAAAAAAAAAAAAAAAAAAAAAATCAGGTGGATGGGTGGGCAGAAGTTTGATTAAGGAGGAAGGGTGGTGTTGTTTGGCTGGTTGGCTGGGAGGGTTTGATGCTGAATAAAATTTATTAAAAAAAAAAAAAAAAAAAAAACGTGGGGGGATTGCTGTAAGTTACATTCTTATTTTTTCTGGTTGATTCTATGTATTTTGAACTCTTTTATTTTTTCTGGTTGATACTATGTATTTTGAACTCTTTTATCATTAAATTTTACAATGTGCTTCTGGCTATTTGAGGCTTCCCTTGTTAAGTTTGAACAATCCATATATTTGCATAACAAAAATAAAATCTTATAAATATTAATTACAAAAAAAAAAAAAAAAAATCTTTTAAATTTTAATTTTTAATTTTAATTTATGATGACCGCATTATAATTCTTATCCTTATAGTTGTGCTCTTTGGCATTATTGCTTGTAATTATGTCTTCTTAAAACTTAACACTTAATAATTTGACTATAAAAATCTTAAAAATTATCTTAATCTTTCAGTCAATACATCTTAAATAAAAATCTTAAAAATTATCTTAATCTTGCTGTTAATACTTCTAAATTATCTTAATCTTTCAGTCAATACATCTTATATAACTGACTTAATGTTATTATAGCTAACCGAAAGATGGCGCTTGTACTTAGTAGTCTTTAACCTTCATTCTTCAGTCCTTATCTTAAACGATTTAATTATTAATATTTTTGGTACGATTTAATTTAACTCTACTAGTATTAATTTTAACATTATCATTTAATATTTACTCTGTGTATTTTATCTTTAATGTAATTGTTCTGAAGTATTTTCGATTAATCGATATCTGTCGAGCTATTATTTTAACTTCAATTTAGGTTTTGGCATCAACCATTTTTCCAGTTTGTGTTAACTGTTTTCCATGTGGTTACTCTGCTTATTTCATGTAATTAATTTGGTTTCCTTTAAGATTTTAATCAGTATTTATTTATCCTTTGTTTTAATTTAATTTTTCACTTTTTTCTCATTCTTTATGGTCTTTTTGCTGCATTGATCGGGGCGTGAGATGATATAAATTGCTATGATTAGCAATATCGTTTTACGAAATCATTGTAGCTTTCTCTGCTTTATGAAGTATGCGCCCCTTGATAAGTATATTTCTAATTTTAAGCATTTATATCCAATTGATTATGTGGTTTATTATCTTTTTTCTCTTTCACAAGTTTAATGGTCCTTTTTTATTATCCTTCAGGTCGGCGTAAGTATTTTAAGTTAATATGGTAACTCATTGGTTCCTCATCTATATCGCAACTTTTTGTGTCATTCTTTCCTCTATGTTAAATTCAGTTCTATATTTTAGTGTGCTGTTATTGTTTTAGTTCTATTAATTGCTAAATTTTAAGATTAAATTTTAATACGTTATCTATTATTTATATATATATATATATATATATATATATATGTATATATATGTGTGTGTATATGAAAGTTTTTACGGATTTCACAAACTAATTTAAGATAGAGTACGAAGTTAAATGGGAAAATCGGATATTGGCAAGCATTTTCGAAGTAGAACACTATAAATTGGTAACGACGCAAAATGACAGATTGAAAGGAAATAGTCCTGTCGTAATTAAAAAAAAAAAAAAAAATCCAAATTTTTATTTTTGGCTTATCAAATTATGAATAATTTTCTGAATAATTTTAAATCCATACATTTTCTAACCATTTCTTTTACTATTTTGTTCTTATGCCATATTTAAATTAACAGATGTAATAAAATCAGAAGAGCTATTTTGCGCAATATCTCCTTATAGGTGATTGCTCCAAATGTTGATCTCAAATGTAATCAGCACCAGTTCAAATAAATACTAAAGCAATTTGGTTAAATTACGTTCATCCCTTATGCACACACCACACGCACACAAAGCGAGAGAGTAAGAGAGAAAAAAACATTTTGTAAAAACTTGTCAAATGGTATAAATTCAATTCTAAACGGAGGTAAAAAAAAATTTCACTAATCCAATACTCTGTTTTTACGTATGTAATAGAAAATAAAAAATTATGTATTACATTGAAACTCGCGCACTGCACTTCTAATGTACGAAAAGTACATGTTCACTGTTGCTAAGCAAATACGTAGATTTAGAAAGCAAATTATTTAATTTTATAACTAGCCGTAATTTTAAAATAAATTTATAAAACATTTATTATTTCACTGGAAGAAATTTTAAAAGTATATTAATAAACTTAAATTAGAGTTGTCGGTAGGTGAAAAATCTTTTGTAAAATTGAGTTCAAAAGAAAATCGAAGCAGGACACTTTGGTCCCGCCGTTTTGGTCCCGCCACTTTGGTCCCGAGGTAATTTTGGTCCCTGGCCATTTTGGTCCCGAGACATTTTGGTACCTCTAATTTTTTGCTATTTTTACTTTCCGAACACTATAGTGAGGAAAGTATTGTAATCATGTCAAAAATCCGAATTCGAGATTTTGATGTTTCTATACGTTTCGAGGTCCAACGAGTCCGTTTTCACTATTTTTACGATGATGTATGTATGTGTGTGTGTATGTATGTGTGTATGTATGTGTGTATGTATATGTGTATGTCTGTGAGTGAACACGCTAGCGTCTAAACGCTTTGTTCGAATAAGCTGAAAGTTGGTACGTATATTGTAAGTCACCATAGTACGAACCCTATAGATTTTGGTGATTCTAGCACTTATAGTTTTTTTACAGGGACACAAAGAAAAATTCTTTATCATTATAGCCAAGGACCAAAATCTTAAAAGTGCGATAGCATCTAAACGCCTTATTCAATTGAGCAAAAACTTTATACACATATTATAGGTCACAGATACTCAATCTGTATAGATTTTGGAGAATCTAGCACTTATAGTTTTTTTTACAGTGACACAAAGAAAAATTCTTTGCCAAATTTTTAAAAGTGTGATAGCGTCTAAACGCCTTATTAATCTCAGCAAAGAATTTGTACACATGTTATAGGTCACATTTGAACCAACTGTATAGATTTTGGTGAATCTAGCACTTACAGTTTTTTTACAGGGACACAAAGAAAATTTTTTTATCTTTATGGCCTATGAGACCAGCGATAGCATCTAAACGCCTTATTCAATTGAGCTGAAAATTATTATGAATATTATAAATCACTGTTGCACTAACTATAAGCATTTTGGTGAATCTAGCATTTATAGATTTTTACAGGGACACAACGAAAAATTCTTTATCATTATGATCTAAGGGCTCAAAGTTCAGTAGCGTTAAATAAAACCTCGTGTGATATATGGAGAAAAATACTCAAACACTCTGTTATGGTTTTCTCTTTTTTGTTTGTTTAGCAACTCCTCTTTCTTTATTTTATCTACAAAACTGTTAGTTACTCAAAGTTCGGAAAGTCGAGTGGAGTCACTCCAGATTTTTTAAATATATATCAGTTTTTTAATATGATAGCCTATTTGTTGATACGGGAAAACTGAAGTGCTCTTAGAATATCTTAAATTAAAGAATATCTTATAGATGAATATATAAATTTGCGACATTACGATTCTTCCTAGCCATTGAGATTCGGAGAACTGATTTTTTACGAACATTTAATATATTTAAACTTTTTTTGATGTAATTGGACTTTTTTTTTTTAATTGAGAATTTTTTTTCATTTGATTTCGATATTACTTACTTTAAATGTAATTTGATTTTTAACTTACTATTAGTGACAAAATTTTATGATTTTAAAAGTATTGTTAACAATAACAACAGTCATTTCTTATTAAAAAAGAATCCCCATTTGAATATATTTAGTGATAAAGTCTGAATTAATTTAAAAATAATAAAACAGAGTAAATTTTTGTTTTAAAAAAAAGGGAAAAAGGAAAAAAGAAAACCTTAGAATATTAAATACAATTTGCTTTTAGTGACAGAATGCTGTTTCTTTTAAAAAACTAATTATTGACCTGCTCCCATTATAGACTCTTCTTCATAAGCATAAGCTTGTGATCATTTATGAAGTTTTTGAATTTACATATGAAGTTATTCATATACATATATGTATATATGTGTGTGTGTGAGAGAGAGAGAGAGAAAGAGATGTCTCATTCGATTTGATTGTGATTTAATTTTTATCATTAATCTAAGAGAAATTTGTTTTAAAATCTGTGCTATATTAATAATAATAAAATGCATGTTTGTTTGTCCATGATATTTAATTATGTTAACCATGTATTTATGTATATAAATTACCTTTCTTTCAATTACAAAGATTTTATTTTAAAAATGGAAAAATGTAAGTTGCCCAATATTTAATCAACTGTGCGCATTGCAAGCATCAAAGTTTGTAAAATGTTGATGCACAATATTTTACCTTTTTAGTTTACTCTCATGTTTAATATATATATATATATATATATATATATAATATCTGTCTGATATGTCTCGATGACTAAAAACAATGCCCACATTGAAATCTCTGAAGCACTTGGGGGTTCGTTTCACACCTGTTTCTCTAACAGACAGTAAAAAGGAATTTCACTGTTTTGTTTCAGCGCATTTGAAAAAAGAAGAGGGGGGGGGGGGAGATTTTAATCGAAATTTTCTTAAACAATATTGTAAAGGATTATAAGGGAAGAAAAATTCTTTCCCAATTCTGTGTGGTATTTAACTATTTTTTGTGTTTGACAAAAGTATCCGGATTGACATTTGTCAAGCACAGATTGATTCATATGACATTGACATTCATTTTGACATTGATTCATGTTTAGAAGATCTGTACAAATTAAATACCGAGATCATTATTTAGGTTCCTCATATCTTATTTTATTATTAAACTCTAACATTTAGAGGATGCTTGGGTAAAGCATCGATATCCTATGATTTTTGTATTCGAACACTCTAAATTTGAATGGGATATTTAAGAGCCGCATTACACTGTTTTATTTTAAAAACCTTGTATTTTATTTAAACTAAAAATTTCAGGACTTTGACAAATTAACAATGCTTAGATCTTCGCAGATATCTAATACCCTTTATCACACAAAATTCGCTCCGAAATAATATTTTTTTTCTGTTTCATGTGTCCTATAGTTGCATCATTTTCAACAAAGGCTGTATATATTTAACCCTCCAATTGCAAAAATTATTATTAGTTCTCTTTTGCCCGAAGTTCCCTCATGTATTTGCTGTCTCTTTTCCTTTATCGTACAAAGAAAAAATCTAAACCTAAAAATTTTAGACATTTTTTTAGTTTTATTTGTTACTACAATTCTATGTTGCATAATAATAATAATAATAATAATAATAATAATAATAATGACTATAATAATTTTAACTTTTCCTACCCCCTTGTTTTCAAGTCAAATGACAAGAATTCGAAATATGAAAAAAGAATTTCGCTTTTTTTTCTGTAATACTTTGATTATTCCTGATATCGGGACCAAAATGGCGGGACCAAAACGGCGGGACCAAAACGGCAGGACCAAAACCGCGGGACCAAAATTTCCTCGGGACCAATTCGGCGGGACCAAAACGGCGGGACCAAAGTGTCATGTACCCAAAGAAAATATTGTTCATATTGACGGTCTATAAATCTTATGCTGGATAACATCTTTATATTATTTTTTAATTCAAGGGTATGTTTCTTCATACAATTGACTTTTAATAGATTACGATTATTTTATTTACTTATTTGTTTTTTGTATTTTTGGCTCGAGTACGTTATTATTGTTCCTCACGCAGGTGAAAAATTGTAGGCATAATATACTTTATTTAAAACTAATACATATATTTCATTATTTATTTTTAATTTGTATGTTGTTTCATTACTAGTACAGGGTCTGAGCACCCTTGTCTCTTTACTCACCAATCTCCGCGAGCATTTCTCTACAGAGGATTCTCTACCGGGGGGGGGGGGGGGGGAGAGGTTCATCCCTTACTCTACATTTTCATAAATAAAAATAGCCATGCAAAAATTTGTACAGAAATCAGACCTCGCAGCATTCCAAAAATTTTATACACATTTTATTATATTGTCACTACTATTGTCAATAAAAAAAATGTTCTTAAATATTTTCGAATGTTTTAATGTTAAAATTTTATGTAAAAAATGTTGTTTATAAAAGTATAGTTTATAAAAGCGGTGACATTATAATAAAATAAGTGTAAGATTTTCGGAACGCTGCGAGGCCTGAGAAATACCATTATAATAATTACATATCATAATTATAGTATTTTCTATTTAGCTATAATGTTTTTACTGATTTAAGCGTTTTTGTGTATGCATATACGGTATCACAAAATAATATTAAATTGGATCAAATTTCCTTTCTCTTTCCACAATTAATAGTAATTATGTCAGCGTGAATAATAGCAGGAATAGCAAAAATAAGCAGAAATATTCACATGCTTCCGTCTGTATTGCGCTTTTAAAAAGACAGCAGGTTCCTATTTCAAACTTATAACATTATATTCATTTAACAACATGAGAGTATTAAAAATAAACAAAATAATCGCACAGAATAACGTACGTTATTTAACAATGTTTAATGAACAAAATAAAATATAACTAAAGGAAGTTTTTTCTTCAACTAAATTATGAATGTAATAAACAAAATTTCTTACGAATATTAGCAATTTTTATTTTGACAGCTTTACGACCCATTAGAGTGCCTACAGTTTCTCCTCGTTCGATAAGGGGTTGGGGACCAAATCTCGCGGGACAAAATCTCGCTTACATAAATGAATGGAAAGCAAAAAGGAATTGGTAATTATTAATAATGTTGCATAAAATTTCATAACAACACACACCTTAGTCATAGCACTGGTATACACACAAACAAACCACAAAAATTGTTATAAATTTTGCTTAAAAAAGTTTAAAGACTATGTTTATAATTTTTTTTTTTTTTTTGATTAGTCATAAAGAATTCAAACGTGCTTATCTATTTTAAAATTTTTAATTAAGGTTTGTGAACAGTGTTCAGCTTTGATGTCAGCAGTGATGTACAACATTTTTTAAATGTATTTTGAATGGTGAAAAACAAATGATAAAATAACTTAAAATTAAATACAGATAAAATAATAAAATTCGATTCTATAATGTATTTATTTATTTTAATTAATTTATATTAATTAATAAGGCCCTGCAGTCTTCACCAGAGATCACACGTGACAGAAATGCAAATTTTCAAATAGATCATATTATTTTTTTGACGCGATATTTTGTCTGGCGATATTTTGCCCCGCGATATTATGTTCGGATCCCTTCGATAAGAATAAAAACGCTAGTGTATAGTTCGTAAATAAAATTAAATAAAAAAAATGTTTATATATATATATATATATATATATATATATATATATATATATATATATATATATATATATATATATATATTATTATTATTATTATTACTATTATTATTTAAAAGGTATTTCC